>CM070793.1:23159388-24379388 GCA_036346955.1 Dipus sagitta | reverse complement strand
CTAGAAACAATTCTCTGCTCTCACCACACCCCCACAGATACCAAGGGACGACTCTATGTCCCAGGATATAGTTGCTTTATTATGCAGGTATGCTGATAGGCACTAGAGACAGAGGGGTAAATAAGACAGGCAAGGCCCTTCCCATGTGAGGCTTGTAATCTGGCAAACCAGAAGGGATGGAAAAGCAAGGATAAAAACATGCAAATTATTTAGTACTGCTAAAGTTTTAAAATCAGTAACAAATTGTAAATAAAATGTCAGGGAATTTCTAACAAACTCTAAGATAAACACACCCTGAAACCTAGGACTCCAACAAAGTCATTACTATTAATAAATTTGAGCCCAACTTTACATGTGGTTAACTTTGATGAAATGACAGCTTTAGCCAGACTTGGATGGGCCATGCTTCACTCCAAAACAAACTCCTACTGCAATGGGAAATCCCACCCGTAGGGAAATACTACCCATGCAGCGTTTGCCCACGTCCCTTTCCGATAACACATCATTGCCTTCTTTCCTTCCACACAGAAATGCTCCAGAATATGCATACCTTATTGTTCTCGTGATCGCCGCTCACAGCTATGGGGTACATAACGTATTTTCCTCCCTGGTCTTCATTTGGGGCACATTCTGCTAGCCCATCAGGATCATGTTCTGCTCCGAAATTGTGTCCCAGTTCATGAGTCGTAACCAAGTCAGCTTCCTTAAGAACCACGCAAAGAAAACATGTAGCCGTCAGTTACCTCTGCCTGCTCAGCCCGTGATGTCTTTTTTAAAAAATCTATCTGTTTGGGGCTGGAGAGTGACTCGGGGGTTAAAGGCACTTGCTTATAAAGCCTGACAGCCCAGGCTTGATTCCCCAGTACCCGCATAAAGCCAAACCCACAAAGTGGCATGTGGGTCTGTAGCTGGCCCAGGCTAGCCCTAGACTCAAAAGATTTTCCAGCTTCAGCTTCCAGAGTAACTAGGACTACAGACACATGCTTCTGCTCCCTGCCTGGACAATGCAAAAATATTTTCATTGCTCCAAACATTCTCTGTTGGGCTGAGGGTGTACTCTCAGTGGTTCTATGAGTGCTAACTATGAACAAGGCCTTAGGCCCCCAGCAAGTATAGTAGTATAAAGTAAATTGTTAAAAAGCCATCCTCAAGCTGCAGAGATTGCTCAGTGGTTAAGGTACTTTGCCTGAAAAGCCTTAGAAGCTGAGTCCCATTCCCCAATACCCACATAAAGCCAGGTGCACAAAATAGCACCATATGTATGAGGACATCATTTGCAGTGTGGTTGGAGGTCCTGGCACACCTATTTTCTCTGCCTCTTTCTCTCACTCACTCTCAAGTAAATAAATGTTTTATTTAAGAAAAGCCATCCCAAGAGCCTGACCTGGAATTCACTATGTAGTCTCAGGGTGGCCTTGAACTCACAGTGATCCTCCTACCTCTGCCTCCTGAGTGCTGGGATTAAAGGTATGTGCCACCATGCTCGGCTCATGAATCTTTCTAGTTCCTCAAAAGTTTTGCCTTTTCCAGAATGCAATATATTTGGCTGCTTTTACTTAGGAGTGTGATGGTTTGAATGAACACAGACTCAGGTGTTTTATTAAAAATTAGTTTGTAGTTTCAGCCCCTAACAGGCTGACTCCTGCTACAGGGGGCCATGCCACTGGGGGTGGATCTGAGTTCCAGCCTAAAGGTGTGCAGAGGGGTTCTGAGCTCTGCTTGTGCTTACTTGTGGTGCTGGGTGTTTGCTGGTTTCTCTCTGGATTTATGAATGGGAGCCAGACTCTTCGACCATTTGATGAAACATCCCCTTGATTTGTAAGCTTGAAATAAATCTGTTCCTCCCCTAAACTGTGCCTGGTTTGGAGGTTCATCCCAGCAACATGAACCGTCTACAACAGAATTGGTACCAAGAGTGGGGTAGTGTTGCACCATGAAACTGACCTTGGGAATTTTAGTCTTTTGGAGCTTGTATGCTGGAGGAGGAATATGTATGGACTTGAAACTTGTGACTGCAAAAACCTCACAGTGTGGTTAAGACAAAATTTATGGACAAACAATGGTAAAACAAGAAAATATTTAAAAAGAAGAAAAAGAAAAAATTTACTCCAGGAGATCACAAAGCTGATTTGGTTAAGGTCCAAGTAGAACATAAAGACAGCTGGGTCCCACTCGCAGCCCCATTTACTTAGAAGGCTGAAGTAGAGACTGCTTCAGCCAGTCTGAGGCCAGCATAGGCAATAAAGGACACAGGTAGGCAAAAGGTCAAGAAAAAATACCCAAGAAGAAATACAGGGCTGGGAAGATGACTCAGCAGGTAAGAGCACTGCTACACAAACATGACTGATGAGAGGTCCTGAGTGTGATCCTCAGCATCCCCGTGAGAGAAGCAGACACAGGAGAGTCTCCCAGAATCTTGTGGCAAGCATAGCTGAATGAAAACTGAAGCCCTGCCGCAAATGAGGCAGACAAGCAACGACCTGCCCTACACTTGTTCTCTATCCTCCACATGTACATGTCCATATACACACACAAATAAATAAATAAATAACAAATTAATTTTAAAAAGTAAAAAGGGTGAATTCCAGGTCAGCCTGAGCTCGAGTGAGACCCTACCTCAAAAACCCCCCCAAAAAAGTAAAAACGTAACCTTTATAAGAAAAAACATTTTGCCTACCACAAGTATCTACACTGAAAAGACCACCTACCCAGTACCGAAGAGGAAAAAGAAACATAATTACATACCAATTATATAATGACATTTGTTGAAAATGTAACAATTATAACCTCAGTCAGAATATCAGTGTATCTGACATGAGTATTTTCTACTAACAGTCACTCTCCCCTTCTTTCTTAGAGTGGCCTAATTCTACTCTAGGCAGCAACATGCCCTGGGCATTCATGTGACCTAGTTATGTCTAGGAAGACATAATCAGAAGCCAGGGAATGCAGTTTCTAGAAAGACAAACTAGGCTGGGTCTCCAGGAGAATTGTCTTGTGACTACAAAGTGACAAGAAGGAGGACACAGAATTCAGATCCTAAGAGCATCTCTGAACCATGCCAGTGCACTACCTAGGGGTACCTCAGCACCTGGGAAACTGAGCAAAGTAAGCCTAATGAACATACAATGGACTTTCTGTTCTCTGTACCAAAACACATTCTAAACAGATACATGCTCAGAAACGTGTTTTTTTTTTTTTTTAATTGTTGTTATTGCTTTTGAGACAGGTCTCATGTAACCCAGGCTGGCCTCGAACAGACCATGTTGCTCCAGATGATTTTGATGTGATCTTCCTGTCTCCACCGCCCAAACGTTGACAGTATAGGCATGTTGTGGTGGTTTGATCTAGGTGTCCCCCATAAATTTAGGTGTTTTGAATGCAAGGTTATAGATGATGGAAATTTGGGAATTAACGCATCCTGGAGGGAGTGTATTGTTGGGTATTACAGCCAGTTTCCCCATGCCAGTGTTTGGCACACTCTCCTGTTGATGTTGGCCAGGAGGTGATGTCCATCCTCTGCTCATGCCATTGTTTCCCCCTCCCATCATGGAGATTCCCCTCGAGTCTGTAAGCCAAAATAAATCCTTTTTTCTCCCACAAGCTGCTCTTGGTCAGGTGATTTCTGCCAGCAATGTGAACCTGACTGCAACACACGTACTACTATTTTTTTTTTTAACATAGGACATGTTTTATATAGTAAATGTTAGGCATGCACTCTATCAACTGAGCTATATCCCCAGCTCCCAAAATAAGATCTAAAAACAGGGAACAAAAAAGATCCCATACAACAGGAAGGACTCAAGCACAGCGTGTGTGCTGCTGTATGTGTCCCCACAGCACCGTCATGCTCATCTGTGGTGCAGTAAGCTACCCTGCAGGGGCCAGAGCAGAAAGTTGGGTGTCCCACTCCATTGCTCTTCTATGAGTTCTTTTTCAGACTCTTTCTTACTGATCCAAGGAAAGTACTCGTAACTGCTGAGCCACCTCTCCAGTCTTATTATTATTATTGCTGTTATTTTGTTTTGGGGTTTGTTTTCTGAGGTAGGGTCTCACACTGGCCCATGTTGACCTGGAACTCACTCTGTGGTTCAGGGTGGCTTTGAACTCATGGTGATCCTCAGCCTCCCAAGTGCTGGGATTAAAGGCATGAGCCACCGTGCCTAGCTAAGGACCACCAGAAGACAATGGACCAGTACCTTCAAATGTTAAAGGAAACAGAACATACATAGCCATGTTGTCAAGTGACTTGAAGAACAGATATCATTTTTGGATACACAAAATAAAAAATTCCAAAAGTTTGCACGTCACAAAGTGTTTCTTAGGACACTCTAGGAAAACAGACTGAAGTGATGGTAGGGTCCACAGATTTTCAGCACATAGGTGGTCTTCAACTAACAGCTATGCAGAAGGCCCAGGACAGGCACTGCTAAGGGGAGCTGCAGCACAAAGGGCTCCAGGGGAGGTGTTCTGAGAACCGTACAACTTCAGTATGTCTTAAAAGAATGCTAAATGACTCTTATTTACTCATTTACTTTTCGAGGGAGGTTCTCACTCCAGCCCAGGCTGACCTGGAATTCACCATGTAGTCTCAGGGTGGCCTTGAGTCACGGTGATCCTTCTAACTCTGCCTCCCGAGTACTGGGATTAAAGGCGTACACCACCAAACCTGGCTACATTTTTCTTTTCTTCTCATATTGCTCACAGAAAATGTATATTTTTAAGACAGAAATAAGTAACACTACACTTTAAAAAAGAAAAAAAAAAAAAAAAAAAAAAACGATACCAGTATAGGGCTGGAGAGATGGGTCAGCAGTTAAAAGCACTTGTCTGCAAATCCTGATGATCTGGGTTTGATTCCCCAGTATGCATGTAATGCCACTTGCACAAAGTGGCACTTACAACTGGAGTTTATTTGCAATGCCAGAAGGCCTTAGTGCACCCACTGTCTCTTTCTAATAATTTTTCTTTAAAAGAAAAGAAATCAAAGAACATACCTTTGTAAGGATGGTTTTGCCGTAATTTTTCGTGCTGGTTAAACCACTATTCAAAAAGATGTTTTTCTTCCCAACTGGACTATAATAAGCTAAAGGCAAAAGGAAGCAGACAAAGTGCTTACTAAGTACAGAATGAAAACAGAGTCCAAGCCAGGCGTGGTGGCACACGCCTTTAATCCCAGCACTCGGGAGGCAGAGGTAAGAGGATCACCATGAGTTCAAGGCCACCCTGAGACTACATAGTGAATTCCAGGTCAGCCTGGACTAGAGTGAGACCTCACCTCGAAAAACTTTAAAAAAAAAGAAAGAAAACAGTCCAATAAGCTTATCTTTCAGCATCTTAACACAAATTAGAAGCTTACCCTTTGGACAAACCCCTCCATGACTGTTTGCTCTGGGAGAGCCAACATAAGCTAATCCAAGAGTTCCCATGTCAAAGTCTTGATAGGTGAAGAGATGTGCCAAGCAGACTTTAGACGCCTCCTCAGCTATATCAAAGCTAAATTGCTTTAAGGGAGAAAAAAAAAAAGGTATTTGTAATTAGATTAATAACTGTCCCAGACTCAAAGGTGTCTCAGCAAAGTAGTACAGACCAGCTGCCGTTCTAGACAAGTGCACACACCTTCCTCTAGCACAATGCATCTTCCCTGGAATGAAAGCCAGGAAGCAGACACCGTGGTCTTGGAAGCAATGGGGAAGAGCTCAGGTCCCTTTCCTGTAGAAGAGATCTACAGCCAGGACCACAGAATTGGAGCAATTCAGCAAGGGGATTACAGCACCCACACCAAAACATATTAAAAGTATTTCAAGAGTTCTACTGATTTTCAGGGCTATTTTATTTTTCATCATTTGGGCTACAAAAGATTTGTGTTAATTTTTTTAAATTTTATAACACAATAAAGATATAAATACAAACTTACAGGAAAGCATACACACTTAGTTTTATGTTGCCACAATTAAAAAAAAAAGTAAAGTTGGTTGCGGTGGTGCACACCTTTAATCCCAACACTCAGGAGACACAGGTAGGAGGATCACTGTAAATTTGAGGTCACCCTGAGACTACATAGTGAATTGCAGGTCAGCCTGAGCTACAGTGACACCCTATCAACTGAAAATCAAAAAAGAAAGAAAGAAAGAAAGAAAGAAAGGAAGGAAGGAAGGAAGGAAGGAAATGGTTCTGGACAAAGAACAGATAATAGCCTTTAATTTCTTTCCAGCTTTGGAACTTAATTTAGAACTCTTGAGAGCCTTAAACAAGTAATCCAGTTAAGTCACACTAAACCTGGGCCAAAAGAGCAAATGTTCTTCTCAACTTTCAAATTGGTGGTAATTTGTTGAGCAACAGTAGGACACTAACACACTTAGCAGTTACAGTAGATCAACTTACAACAAAACAATAGTGTGTACAGACTCGACCATGAATGAAGTAGCACTATCCAAAGACAAGAAGCCGTCACACAGAATGCTAAAGACCTTTAAACTCATTACCAGAATGAAAACAAAAACGTGAAGTCCCTCTGGAGAACATTCAGAACTCCATGTTATATTTTTCTTATTGTCATTAATTTGTGTGTGTGTGTGTGTGTGTGTGTGTGTGTGTGTGTGTGTGTGGACGTGTGTGTACACACATGTTATCTCCCCAGCCCTCAAAGATGAATATTGAAGTTTATTTTATTTTATATTTATTTCTTAATTTACTAGAGAGACAATGAGCATGACAGGGCCTTTAGCCACTGCAAAATCTCCAGACACATGTGCCACCATGTACATCTGGCTTCCATGGGTACTGGGGAATAAAACCTGGGTCCTTAGGCTTCGCGGGCCAGTGCCTTAAGTGCTAGGCCATCTCTCCAGCCCTCCATATTATATTTCTACTGTCTAACACATGTCATAATCTGATAGCTATTGCCCTAAGAGACCTGTGGGTAAGCTTCAGAAAGATCTGAGCTACAAAACAGTATGGGGGAAAAAAATCTGTATACTGGCATTTCGTGGTATTTTCCAGAGACAATCCACTGTGCCTAACTAGATTCTCAAAGATATTAAGGGGGCTGGAGAGACGGCTTAGAGGTAGGTTAAGGCACCTGCCTACAAAG
Organism: Dipus sagitta; assembly: GCA_036346955.1. Classification (NCBI taxonomy): domain Eukaryota; kingdom Metazoa; phylum Chordata; class Mammalia; order Rodentia; family Dipodidae; genus Dipus; species Dipus sagitta. Next base: position 24,372,295 of record CM070793.1, on the reverse strand, counting down.
CCAAAGGACCCAGGTCAATTCTCCAGGACCCACATAAGTCAGATGCACAAGGTGGAGCATATGTCTGGAGTCCATCTGCAGTGGCTGGAGGCCCTGGCATACCTATTCTCTCTTTCTCTCTCTTTAATAAATAAATTTTTAAAAAGATATTAAGGTTAAGTAAGAAGCACTGCTTCGTAGCACTTTCCTATTTCAGTTTTGGTTTGCCATCTGATGTATGCCCTGATAGAAGATCTCATCAACATGGGTGGACTGCTTCTAATTTTCCACCATCTCTTCATCAGTACAGGCATATCAAGTACCATACTCAGAATCCATAGCATACCTCTAGTAACATCTTCACATCCCAAGCATCCTTTTCTTCATGTGGGTGACTTTTTGCCATATTGTAGTGCTTTTCGCCAGGTTTTACTTCTTGTGGAGACTTGAGAATGCGAATCTATACTTAATGAGAGAGCATACTTAGAACACTCCCAAAAAAGCCTCAAGACTCTGTACTACATTATTTTGTCAGTGCAAAACAAGACCATCACTAGAAAGTATCACTACCTTCAAGGTCAGTAGGGGCTACATAGAAATACCCTATCTCAAAACACACACACACACACAATCTTTCAACTACCATAGAAAAAAATGTTTTAGGAGCAAAATTCTTCAGCTCTAATATTCAATATATAAAACAAACTGAAAAGCATATGACATGAAAAATACATATCAATTGTTTATAAATATACTGAATGTGTACATTTTCCACATTGGTTTGGAAAAGGTGAAAGTTTACAATGAGCCTAAAATATTTATTGCAACTATAGTCAATATTTAGAAATGAAGAATTACAATGAAGAACACTTGGCCAGGCGTGGTGGCACATGCCTTTAATGCCAGCACTCAGAAGACAGAGATAAGAAGATCGTCAGAAGTTTGAGGCCAGCCTGGGACTACAGAATTCCTGGTCAGCCTTGACGAGAATATGAACCAACCTCTAAAAATACCAAAAAAAAAAAAAAAAAAAAAAGGTGGAACATTGTATACCATAGGAGTAAAAGGTTATAAAGAACTGGGGCTTCTCTTTGTACATGCATTTCAGACAAATTCGTCAACATGCTCAGAGTAAAGAAAGGAACAAAGGTTTCCAATCGGTGAGTTTGCGAAAGGGAAAGAAGTCCTACTCAGCTTAGAGGTTTGGTCTTTCTCCTCCATGTCTGCAGAGGCCCGCTCTGGTCTGCACTGCCACTGCCACCGCGTGGAAAGCTGACTGAGAACTCTGCAGCTTGGGCGACAGGTGGTCAAGGCCCATGTGATGAAGACTAGTATGTTAATGCTACTTTTAGTAATAGTAGAAACTTTTGCAATGCCATTTCTTCCCAGTTGAGGTTTTTTTTTTGTTGTTGTTGTTTTTTCCTTTGGTTTTTCAAGGTGCGGTTTTGCTCTAGCCTAGTCTGACCTATAATTCCCTATGTAGTCTCAGGGTGGCCTTGAACTCACAGCGATCCTCCTACCTCTGCCTCCTGAGTGCTGGGATTAAAGGCATGTGCCGCCACGCCCGGCAAAACATTGTTTTGAATAGTTCCTCTAAGAAATAATTAAGATGATATTAATATAGAGTGCTAGATGCACTATTACAGCTAAACAGAAATGCTTAGGGAAAAAAGATCTACTGGTTCTAAAAATATAAATCCTTATATTGTATTTTTAGTAAACTTAATAGGGATCCAACAATATGTACTAGGATTCCAACTGAAGGCTGAAGTGTAACTGAGAAAAAGACAAACAGTACAGAACATTAAAGGGGTGTACTGACAAAAGGGTAAAGCTTACAACAATATCTAAGTTTTACTCCTAGAATAAGCTGAAGGACAGAAAACTATATAATGTAGGATTAATACCAAAAACACTTGCCAGGCATGGTGGCGCATGCCTTTAATCCTAGTAGTCAGGAGGCCAAGGTAAAAGGATGGCTGTAAATTCAAGACCAGTCTGAGATTGCATAGTGAATCCCAGGTAAGCCTGGGCTAGAGAAAGACCCTACCTCAAAAAGACAAAAGAAAAAAAAAAACTGCATACCTTATCAGAAAAAAAATCATTGAGAATGAAACTACTTATGATTAAGGTCAAAGGTAAGTTCTGGAGGTTTGAATATAAATAAAAATAATGCTGAGCATGGTGGCATAGGCCTTTAATCCCAGTCTTGGGAGGCAGAGGTAGGAAGATTATTGTGAATTCAAGGCTAGCCTAAAACTACAAAGTAAATTTCAGCTCAGCCTGGACTAGAACAAAACCCTACCTCAAAAACCAAAAAAGGGGCTGGAGCGATGGCTTAGTGGTTAAGGCGCCTACCTGCAAAGCCTAAGGATCCAGATTTGATTCCCTAGTACCCACGTAACCCAGATGTACAAGGTGGTACACATGTCTGGAGTTCATTTGCAGTGGCTAGAGGCCATACTGTGCCCATTCTCTCTTTCTCTCTCAAATAAAATAAACCAAAAAATAAATACATAAAATATTTACATCATAAAAATTCATAGATCAACAGAGAAGCCCGTATGTATTGATAAATACCTGTTCTATCTGTATTCCATAGCCTTTAAAGTCTGCATTATCCCACGAAGTATTCCGGTAGATGTCATCAACTCTGTCAATCAGTTCTATCTGTGTATATAAAAGAAGACACAATGTAGACCTTTATCACTCTTTGCAATATAACATAAAATCTACTGGGATAAAAACTCAGCTGAGAGCGGGGTGCGGTGACGCACACCTTTAATCCCAGCACTCAGGAGGCAGAGGCAGGAGGATCGCCATGAGTTCGAGGCCACCCTGAGACTACATAGTGAATTCCAGGTCAGCCTGGGCTAGAGTGAGACCCTACATAAAAAAAAAAGAAAAGAAAAGAAAAGAAAAAGAAAAAAAGAAAGAATCAGCTGGGGCTGGGTGTGGTGGTGCACGCCTTTAATCCTAGCACTCGGGACGCAGAGGTAGGAGGATCGCTATGAGTTCAAGGCTACCCTGAGACTACATAAGGAATTATAGGTCAGCCTGGGCTAGAGCAAAACCATACTTCGAAAAACCAAAAAACAAAACAAACAAAAAAAAACACCTCAACTGGGAAGAAATGGCATTGAGAAAGTTTCTACTATTACAAAAGGTAGCATTAACATACTAGTCTTTATCACTGATGGCTCTATAAAGAAATTAGTTCTAAATCCAAACAAAGTGTTGCTACCAGAATAAAATGGTATAGTCTACTCTAAGTTTCAAATAATCAAACATAATACCAAACTAAAATATCAAGCACCCCATTTTTAAATACTGCCATTCCAGTCAACTGTGAAAAGCCAATAGGTTCATCAAAATATATTCCCAGGCCAGAGAGATGACTTAGCAGTTAAGGTGCTTGCCTGAAAAGCCTAAGGACCCATGCTTGACTCTCCAGATCCCATGTAAGCCAGACGTACAAAGGTGAGGCAAGCACAAGATCACACATGGCCACTAGGTGGTGCAAACATCTGGAGTTCAATTGCAGTGGCTGAGGCCCTGGTCAATTCTCTTTAAAATAAAAAATATTCCCAAGAGTTAGTTCGTCTTCACTCTATCTTTTGGCAAGTACTTGAAATACAACCCCCCCCCCAGGAGTTAAATGGTGGCAGTAACTGTTATTCTCTATTCCATTGCCTCCCCTTACCCACAAGATTCTGTACTTAGAGCTGGGCATGGTGGCGCACACCTTTTATCCCAGCACTTGGGAGGCAGAGGTAGGAGGATCACTGTGAGACTGAGGCCAGCCTGGGACTACATAGTGAATTCCAGGTCAGCTTGAGCTAGAGCAAGACCCTACCTTAAATCCCCCCTCCCAAAAAAAAAAAAAAAAAGATTCTGCACTGAGGAAAGGGCTAGAGGACAAAGCTTGACTGCTCGGGTTCAATTCCCCAGTATTTATGTAAACCCAGATGAATAAAATAGTGCATGAACTTGGAGTTGATTACGACCAGCAAGAGGCCCTGGTGCACATGCACGTGCGCGCTCGCTCGCTCTCTCTCTCTCTCTCTCTCTCTCTCTCTCTCTCTCTCTCTCTCAAATGAATAAATAAAAGTATACCCACAATTCCATTTTTTGTCCTCTGATTTTGGAACACTGGGCATAGAGGGACTATAGAGTCACCAACAATTAATTACATGGGAAATAACTAAATGCTAGTTATTTATCTTTTCCTCAATGAGATTATTTTACCATTAAAAAACTGGGTCAAACTGAATGCGGTGACACATGCCTTTAATCCCAGCACTCAGGAGGCAGAGGTAGGAGAATGGTGAGGTTAAGGCTACCTGAGACTACATAGTGTATTTCAGGTCAGCCTGAGCTAGAGTGAAACCCTACCTTGAAAAAAAAAATGAGTCAAGGGATTAGCAATTAAAAGGGCTTGCTTGCAAAGCCTGAAAGCCTAATGGCCTGGATTCAATTCCCCAGTGCCTACGTAAAGCCAAATACACAAAGTGGCACATGCATCTGGAGTTCATCTGCAGAGGCAGGAGGCCCTGATGCACATATACTCAACTCTCTATCAGTCTCTTTTTCTCTGTCTCTCACTCAAATAAATACTTTTTTCTAAAAAAAATAAATAAGGTCATTCATGCCCTTAATCCCAGCACTCAGGAGGCTAAGGTAGTAGGATCACAGTGAGTTTGAGGCCACCTGAGACTCCATAGTGAATTCCAGTTTAGCCTGGGCTAAAGTGAGACCCTACCTTGAAAAAACAAAACAGAAAATTGGGTTGACAGGTTTGTTCCAGAAACTCTGAAGTTACAGGTCTAAGAAACTGTTCTTTGCTTAAAAGTAACTCTAAGAAACATAATGTTAAGGCTAGAGAGATGGCTTAGTGGTCAAGGTGCTTCCTGGCAAAGCCAAAGGACCCAGGTTCAATTCCCCAATACCTACATAAAGCCAGGTGCACAAGATGGCATATGCACCTGGAGTTCATTTGCAGTGACTAGAGGCCCTGGTGCACCCATTCTCTGTGTCTCTCTCTTCCTCTCTTTTTCCCTTCTTCCCTCCCTCCCTCCCCCTCTCTCTGTCAAATAAATATGAGTATTTAATAAAGAAATGCAATTTTAAGACTGGAGAGATGGTTGAGCAGTTAAAGGTGCTTGCTTGCAAAGCCTGCCATCCAGGCTTGATTCACCAGCCTCTCTCTTAAAGGCAGGTGCACAAAGTAGCACATGCATCTAGAGTGAAGTTACAGTGACAGGAGGCCCTGGCATGTTCTCTCTCTCTCTCTTACAAATGAATTATTCTTTAAAACATAAATGTAATTTTAAAACAAGCCCTGATATATGTGTAGTATAATGTAAGAAAAAAGCAGCACAATAAAAGTTTAATACAAAAACCCATATTAAGAAAGATTTCTCAAGAATCTCTCTTGCTTAGGAACATAAATTACAATGACTCTCATTCTTCTCTTAATAAATTCATTCACCTGACAGATGAGAAGGAAGGGAAAAGGAGGTTACAAATAAAATGGAGAGACTAGGAAAAGCAAAGCATGAGAAAGACAAGACTGCATTAAGCTGTGGGTTCACAAATAACTGCATCCATTCTTTTATTCCCTCAATGACAACATTCTTGTTTTGGGTTTTTTTTTTTAATTTATTTATTTGAGAGCAACAGACAGAAAGAGAAAGAGGCAGATAGAGAGAGAGAATGGGGGCGCCAGGGCCTCCAGCCACTGCAAACAAACTCCAGACACGTGCACCCCCTTGTGCATCTGGCTAACGTGGGTCCTGGGGAATCGAGCCTTGAACCGGGGTCCTTAGGCTTCAAAAGCAAGCACTTAACTGCTAAGCCATCTGTCCAGCCCTCAATGACAACATTCTGATCAGTGACAAGTTACTATGGCCAGTGAGGTCAAACTGACAAAAACAAAATATCTTGGTGAAAAATGCCTAACATGCATAAAAGACTAATATACAAAAAAATTAAAAATAAAATAAATTTACACAAGTTTGAAACTATACCTTCCATATGAGGATATAAGAACCTCAAAGAATGGCCTTCAAGTGTTTGAAAAGAAATAACCAAGCATCTGGAACAAGCTGTAATATAGTGCAGCCTTCTCTTAATGGAATTTACCTACCCACATAAATTACTTCCCTAATTACCCTATGCAGTATCATATACTTACTAAGTAATTGGTAGTGGTGCTCTCTTCCCCTCTGCCCATGTACTTATAAAAGCGATGATCTGCTACCACCAGTAATTTACACGTGTTCTTCATGGGATTAGGATCAGCTCTTCTCTTCACACGGTGAACAAACTCTAATATGAATTTGTATGCACTATTAAATCAAAATTCATCAAAACAAGGTGGTTTTTTTTATAGCAACACTTTATATCTAGTATGTGTCTGACACAAACATTATTTGAGCTTAATATCCTACATATCTCGTTTATAAGAAAAGTGTAAGGGGTTGAGCCCACTCTGGTCTTGAACTTATTATGTAGACAAGAATGACCTTAAACTCCTGACTCTCATAGCTCCATATCCCAAGTTTTAGGACGACAGGTATGTGCCACCTGGCCTGATTCCTTAAAGATATCTTGAATAAAGAACAATCTAAAGGACAAAAACACCAAAATAGGAGGTTTTCAAATTGCTGAATTCAAAAACAAAAAGCTAGGCTGGAGAGATGGCTAAGCAGTTAATACACTTGCCTGAAAAGCCTAAGGATGCAGGTTCAATTCCCAGTAAGCCAAATGCACAAGGTAGTACATGTGTCTGGAATTCATTTGCAGTGGCTAGAGGGCCTGGCACACCCATATTCTATCAAATAATTAAAAAAAAAAAAAAAAAAAAAAACCTGAAGGCAGGCATGGTAGCACATGCCTTAGATCCCAGCACTCTGGAGGCAGAAGTAGGAGGATCACAGAGAGTTTGAGGCCATCCTGAGACTACATAATGAATTCCAGGTCAGTCTGGGCTAGAGCAAGACCCTACCTCAAAAAACAAAACAAAACAAAACAGCTTAAATGGAACAAGGCCCTGGTTGAACCCCAAATACCACAAAAAGCGTGCATTTGTGGAGGGGCAGGTCTTGACCAGGAGCTAGCTCTGTAGCAGGCTCAAACTCACATCAATTCTCCCAAATTTTAAAATTAATGGTGTGAGCCACCACACCAGGCTAGACATTTTTTTTTCTTAAGTATTTAAAGGCTGGGAAGATGATCAGTGGTTAGGATGCTTGCTTGCAAAGCATTTTCCAGCCTGGGTTCAATTTCCCAGTACCAACATGTAGCCAGACGCACAAGGTGGTTCCTGCAGATGGAGTGCCTGTGCAGTGACAAGAGGCCCTGGAACACCTATATGTGCATACACTCTTGTTCTCTCGCTCTCTTCCCCTCTCTCTCTCTCTCTGTTTGAAAATAATATTTTAAAAATTAGCTAAGCATGGTAACTCATGCCTTAATCACAGCATTCGGAAGGCAAAGGTATAGGAGGATTGTCATGAGTTCAGGGCCACCCTAAAACTACATAGTGAATTCCAGGTCAACCTGAGCTACAGGGAGACCCTACCTTGAAAAACAAACAAACAAATAAATAAGTTTTGCCAGGCAAGGTGGCACATGCCTTTAATCCCAGCACTTGGAAGGCAGAGATAGGAGAATTGCTTTGAGTTCGAGGGCAGCCTGAAAATAAAAAGTGAGTTCCAGGTCAGCCTGAGCTAGAGGGAGACCTACTTAAAAAAAATAGAAAAAGAAGCTAGGCATGGTGGCCCATGCCTTTAATCCCAGCACTCGGGAGGCAGAGACAGGAGGATTATCATGAGTTCGAGGCCACCCTGAGACTACATAGTTAATTCCAGGTCAGCCTGGACCAGAGTGAGGCCCTACCTCAAAAAAAAAAAAAAAAAAAAAAAAAAGAAAGAAAGAAAGAAAGGAAGGAAGGAAGGAAGGAAGGAAGGGAGGGAGAAAAATGCTTAAGGTGGGCATGGTGGCACATGCCTTTAATTCCAGCACTTGGGAGGCAGAGGCAGGAGGATCACCACAAGTTCAAGGCCACCCTGAGACTACACAGTAAATTCCAGGTCAGCCTGGGCTACAGCGAAACCCTACCTTGAAAAACCAAAAATAGTAATAATAATAAATAAAATGCTTAACAGACATGTATAAAATTGTTTTAAAAAAATAAGGGGCTGTGGCAATGACTGTGGGTAAAAGAGCTTGCTGCAAAAACATGAGGATCTCAGTTAGATCCGGAGAACCCACAAAAAAAAAAAAAAAAAAATGCCATGCATGGTCACTCATGGCTGTAACCTCAGCATTATGAAGGTAGAAACAAGAAGACAGCTGAGGCTCCACACTCAGCCAGTCCAACTGGAAAATGGTGAGCTCCAGAGACCATACACACGCCCACCAAAATAAATAAATAAATAAATAAATGCCAAAACAAAAAGCTTGTAACGGAGGAAAATAACTGTCTCTTAGTAGGCTATAAAGCCACCAGTTATTTTCCTTGAGAACTCCATGAATTAATGTAACAATAAAAATTAATGTAACGTAAAAGAGTACAACCATCAAGATAATCATACATTACAATTGAATAATCCCGAGGCAGGTAATGATGGCACAGGACTGAAATCCCAGGACTGGAGGCTCGGGCAAGAGGACTGAAAACTGAAGGCTATCACCAGCTACTTAGCAAAGCCAATCACAAGCCCTGAAGATCTCAGGTGCCTGTAAGTGCTGGGCTGAAACTCTCATGATCTCCTCTCAGAAGCACACAACACACCCACCTAAACACTTACACATATATGAAATACAGATATATGTTTATGAACATATGTGGCTCTACTTGTTGGTCTGGGGTACGTTACTAAACTAAATAGAAGGAAAACCATTAGTACATGTTTTAGGAAATTTACAAACAAATATATCCTTATAAAAAGCTTAAAAGATTAGTCTTCATTAACGAAACATCTCTCTTATCAAATAATCAAATTAAGAATTTATTATTTATTAATATACTAAAATGCTGGTAATATTTTTTAAGGTTTTCAGAAATATGACAAGAAACTGGGCGTGGTAGCATACACCTGTGGTTCCAGTTCCTCTAAAGGCAGAGGCAGGAGGACCATGTTAGTCCAGCAGTTCAAGCAACTGTGAGCAGTACAGCAAGATCCGATCTCTTTAAAAGTAATGAGGACAGGGCTGGAGAGATGGCTTAGCGGTTAAGGCGCTTGCCTGCAAAACCAAAGGACTCAGGTTTGATTCCCTAGGACCCATGTAAGCCAGATGCACAAGGTGGTACATGCATCTGGAGTTTGTTTGCAGCGGCTTAAGGCCCTGGCACACCCATTCTCTTCATATCTCTCTCAAATAAGTAAGTAAAGTTTTAAAAAGATAACACAGTAATGAGGACAGAAGAACAGCTTTCAAAAATGGATATATGTTCTTTAAATGACCACAGATTTGTCCCAAGGCTAATAACCTTGTGTTCTAAACAGTATAGATCTCATTTCTCATAAGATGTAAAGACCAGTATATCGAAAATACTTTGACACTTCTTTTATTTTGGCTGTTTGAGGGAGCCACACTCTAGCCCAGGAAGACCTGGAACTCACTCTATAGCCCAGGCTGGCCTCAAACTCACAGTGATTCTCCTAACCTCAGTCTCCCAAGTGTCCAGCTAATTTGATACTTTTCAATAGCTACAAATAAATTTCCCTCAGATCATTTAATTGTCTTTTCCCCAGTGTTTACAACTATTACAATATAGAAAAAGACATAAGGATTTTTGTAACAAAACCATGGAGACCATTTGTATTTTGCTTGTACTGTATGTGAAATTTGCTTTAAGGTTTACCTTTAGGGGTTTCTCTGTCTATGAGCCCCTTTGGCAGCAACTCTTCATCATCCACTTTTAAATAACCACACACTTTTGGAGATTGCAAACGTGAAACATTCTTGATATCTTCAGACTTATAAACTAGCATTCTTTTGTCTTTAGTATCATTGACAAATCTCCAAAGTGGCTGAAACAGAAAGTGCATATGATGAAATGAAAAGAAAAAAAAAAGAATTCCTAAACATCAAATAAAATACTTATAACAATCTTTGCTTATTCTTAGATATTTATTTCTAAGTAAGCAAACTAGACATTGTACCCAATTGTCATTTGAAGTTATGCTGATAATTAAATTCAAATTCATACATTAGCCACGATTTTATATTTATATGAGGAAAACATTAACTTGTAAAAATAAGAGAGACAAAAACATTGCTTACCTTTTATCATTAGTTCCTTTAAAATATTCATGTAATTCCTTTTTTATTACAATACTATTATAGGCAGTGCAATATCAAAAGTTGGACAAGGTTTCTGTTCATGGTAGGAAGATTGCCATGAGTTTGAGGCCACCCTGAGACTACTAGTGAATTCCAGGTCAGCCTGAGCTACAGTGAGACCCTACCTCGAAAAACCAAAAAATAAACAGTCTGTTGGGCTTGCCTCAAAAACTGCAATTTCAACCCCCCAGCACCATAAAAACAAAAGCAGTAACAAAAAAAAAAAAAAGTCTGTATCTACAATGCTGCAAGGCCACAATAAATTACTCATGTGCTCCATAGATTACCAAGATGTTTCTAATTTTACAAAATAAAGTCTTCTGTAAATACACTGGTCCCAGCTGTGGAAAGTACACAAAGCAGATCACAAACACACAAGGTCATATATGCATAAAGTAACCCCATCAAGAGAATGAAAGTGAGTAAGACACCACTTCATGTCCACTGGGGTGGCTATAATCAGACAAATGCTGGTGAGGATGCAGAGAAATCCAAACCCTCGTCAATGCCTATGAGAACGTGATACAGCAGTCACATCATGTGGCACAAAGTCTAAGAACTCCCCAAAGGTTAAAAACCATTACCAGACAACTGGAGAGATTCGAAACTGATCACAGTGCTGAGAACAAGTGACTTTTGAGTGCTCCACACTAAGTGAGACGTCTCTCTCACATCCCAAGGCTCAGGGAACACTGCGGAAGAGGAGACAGAAAGAGTAAGAATGCAAGGGCTCTGGGATGGGACGGCGCATGGAACTGTCTCCTTGTGGACATGAAGTGGCTACTGCGCCCATGGCCTCACAGTGGCTGTCACTACCTGCACAAGATCCACCCAATAAGACCCATCAACACTCCATCATGAATGATGGGGAGGAGAGGAGGCATCAAACAGGGACTGGTTGGAAAGAGTGGGTTCAGTGTAACAGGGGCAGGCTACAAATAAAGGTAATGGGAGGAAAATATGATCAAAATACATTATGCACATGTAAGAAAATAGCGAATAAAAAGTTTAAAAAGGGGTGTGGTGGCACACGCCTTTAATCCCAGCACTCAGGAGGCAGAGAGAGGATTATTGTGGGTTCAAGGCAAGCCTGAGACTACATAGTGAATTCCAGATCTGCCTGAGCTAGAGCGAGACCCTACCTCAAGAAAACAAAAAAATTTAAACTCACAGAGCACCAAAACCCACAAAGCCTTCAGTATGACAAAGACTAAACCAAGCCTCACAATTTTAACTCTAAACATCAGTGGTCTCAATTCCCCAATCAAAAGATACAGGTTAACTGGCTATATCAGAAAAATGGATCCGCCTATCTGCTATTTACAAGAAACCCATCTCACTATCAAAAATAGACACCTCAGGCTGGAGAGATGGCTTAGCAGCTAAGGTGCTTGCCTGCAAAGCCTAAGGACCCAGGTTTGATTCCCCGGAACCCAAGTAAGCCAGATGCACACAGTGGCGCTGTGTCTAGAGTTCATTTGCAATGGCTAGAAGGCCCTGGCATGCCCATCCTCTCTCTCTCTCTCTCATAAATAAAAATAATTTTTTTAAAAAATAGACACCTCCTTAGGGTGAAAGGATAGAAAAACTTCCAAGCAAACAGAACTAAGAATCAAGCAGGTGTGGCTATGCTAATATCTAACAAAACAGACTTCAAACCAAAAGTAATTGAAAGAGGCCAGGCGTGGTGGCGCATGCCTTTAATCCTAGAGCTTGGGAGGCAGAGGTAGGAGGATTGCTCAAGGATTGTTCAAGGCAACCCTGGGCTAGAATGAAATGCTACCTCAAAACAAACAAGCAAACAAAAAGAGTAATCAGAAGAGACAAAGAAGGCCAGTTTTGACTCATCAAGGAAATGATCCAACCGTATCACAATCAGAAACATATATGCACCAAACATAGGTGCACTACATTTTCTAAAGCAAAATCTACTTGATAATAAAGCAGAAATAAATATCAATACCATCACAGTAGGGGACTTCAATACCTCAGTATCATCAGTAGACAGATCATCTGAGCAGAAAGTAAGCACAGAAATAACAGAGCTTAACAACACCAAAAATCAATTAGACCTAATAGACATCTACAGAACATTCCATCCCAATTCCACAGAATACACATTCTTCTTGGCAGCTCACAAAACCTTCTCTAAAACAGTTTATGTATTAGAGCATAAAGCATGCCTCCATAAACTTAGGACAACTGACATAATTCCCTGTGCTATATCTGACCACTGAATTAAAGCTAGAAATCAAAAACAAGAGAAATAACAGAAAACACACCAACTTCTGGAGACTGAGCAATTCTCTACTAAACATGAATGGGTCATAGAAGAAATTAGGAAGCAAACTGCAAAATTTCAAGAATTAAATGATAATGAAAACACATCACAGCTGAATTTATGGGACACATTGAAGGCAGTCCTAAAAGGAAACTTTATAGCACTAAGTGCCTTCATATCAAAGACAGAGAACCCAAATTAGTAACTTAACCATCCACCTGAAAGCACTGGATTAACAAGAACAATCCAATACCAAGAGCTCCAGACAGAAAGAAATAATCAAGACCAGAGAAGAAATCATGAATTGGAAATTAAGCAAACAATTAAAAAGGATGATGAGCCCGGCGTGGTGGCACACACTTTTAATCCCAGCACTCGGGAGGCAGAGTTAGGAGGATCACAGTGAGTTCGAGGCCACCCTGAGACTACATAGTGAATTTCAGGTCAGCCTGGGTTAGAGTGAGATCCTAACTCAAAAGAAAAAAAAAGGGCTGGAGAGATGGCTTAGCAGTTAAACACTTGTCTGTGAAGCCTAAGGACCCCGATTCGAGGCTTGATTCCCCAAGACCCACGCAAGCCAGATGCACAAGGTGGCACATGCATCTGGAGTTTGTTTGCAGTGGCTAGAGGTCTTGGCACCCCCATTCTCTCCCCCCCCCTCCATCTCTCATAAATAAAAATTTTAAAAAATTAAAAACTTTCCCAGCACTTGGGAGGTAGGAGGATCACCATGAGTTCAAGGCCACCCTGAGAATACAAAGCGAATTCCAGGTTAGCCAGGACTAGAGTGAGACCGTATCTGGAAAAACAAAAGTAAAAATAATAAACAATAAATAAGCAGACTGGGCTGGAGAGCTGGCTCAATGGTTAAAGGCGCTTACTTACAAAGCCTGCTGGCCTGGGTTCAATTCCCCAGTAAAGCATGATGCACAAAGTGGCATATACATCTTGCCTTCATCTGCAATGGCAGGAGGCCCTGGCACACCTATTCGTTTTCTCTCTCTCTCTCTCTCTCTCTCTCTCTCTCTCTCTCTCTCTCGCTCCCTCTCTCTCATAAATAAATAAATAAACAAATATTTAAAAACAGAAAAGAAATAAGCAGTCTATAATCTTTAGCCTCCTTGATAGAAAAGTTAGAAAATGTGGGCTGAGGCTATGCAGGTAACTTCCAAGTCCATAGCAACACCCTCTGCGTGATTCTCCTCATTTACTTATAGACCTCCTAGGCATAGTGGTACATGCCAGTCATTTCAACACTTGGGAGGGCAGAGGCAGGAGAATCACCAATGTGGTACAGATACGATGTTCAGACCATTGTAGCACATATTTATAATCCCAACAGGAAAGAAGCAGGAGGATCAGGAATTCAAGGCCAGCTGTGACTACACAGACAGCCTGTGTTACATGAAATTCTGTCTAAATACCCCTCAATCAAAAATAATATCCTCGGGGGGTGTTGCTGAGAGATATAAGTTACTTGCCTGCAAAGCCTAATGACCCAGGTTTGATTCCTAGTACCCACATAAAGCCAGATGCACAAGGTAGCACATGTGTCTGGAGTTCGTTTGCAGTGCCTGGAGGCCATGGCACAAACATTCTCTCTCTCTATGTCTCACTTTCTCTCTCTCTCTCTCTCAAATAAAAAAATAATCTAAATAGTGACAATACCCTCACATAAAGACTTACCTCTACGTTATACTCTGCCCCATCTGTGTTGATTCTTATGGTAACATCATCATCTCCTATGTGGGCTAGAACCCTAGAGTCAGGCTCACCTGGAGGAAAAATACTTTTGTTATTAAAAATATTTAGGGGGTAGCCGGGCATAGTGGCGCACACCTTTAATCCCAGCACTCGGGAGGCAGAGGTAGGAGAATCACCATGAGTTCGAGGCCACCCTGAGATTACATAGTGAATTCCAGGTCAGCCTGGGCCGGAGTGAGACCCTACCTCAAAAAAAAAAAAAAAAAATTTAGGGGGGACTGGAGAAATGGCTTAGCGGTTAAGTGCTTGCCTGTGAAGCCTGAGGACCCTGGTTCAAGGCTCGATTCCCCAGGATCCACGTTAGCCACATGCACAAGGGGGCGCACGCATATGGAGTTCATTTGCAGTGGCTGGAGGCCCTGGCACACCCATTCTCTCTCTGCCTCTTTCTCTCTCTGTCGCTCTCAAATAAATAAATAAAAATTTTAAAAAAATATTTAGGGGCTGAGCTGGGCGTGGTGATGCATCCCTTTAATCCCAGCACTGGGGAGGCAGAGGTTGGAGGATCACTGTGAGTTCGAGGCCACCCTGAGATTACACAGCGAATTCCAGGTCAGCCTGGGCTAGAGTGAAACCTTACCTCAAAAAACCAAACATACATATTACATATATATATACAGACTGAAGGGCTTAGTGGTAAAGATGCTTGCTGACAAAGCCAAAGAACCTAGGTTTGATGGCAGATGCACAAGGTGGTGCATGCATCTGGAGTTCATTTGCAGTGGTTAGAGGCCCTGGCACATCCATTCTCTCTCTCTCTCTCTCTCTCTCTCTCTCTCTCTCACACACACACACACACACACACACTCAAAAAATATAAAATTATTTACACTGGGAATCAGGCCTGGTGGCACACACCTTTAATCCCAGAACTTGGGAGGCCAAGGTAGGAGGAATACTATACGCTGGAGAACAGCCTGAGATTACATAGTGAATTCCAGGTCAGCTTGGGCTAAAGCAAGACCCTACCTTGAAAAGCCAAAAACTGAAAAAAAGGGTTTTAAAGAAAGGAATATATAGATCTTGGGACTGGAGAGATGGCTCAGCAGTTAAGGAGCTGGCTTGCAAAGCCTAACAACCCAGGTTTGATTACCCACATAAAGCCAAATGCACAAGGTGGTGTATACATCTGGAGTTCGTTTACAATGGCTAAAGGCCCTGGAGTATCCATTTTCTCTCTCTCTCAATCTCCTTGGACATAAATTTTTTTTTCAAATAAATTTTTTTAGAGAATATATTAGTCTTAAAACTGTAATTTGAGCCAGGCTCAGTGGTGCATGCCTTTAATCCCTGCAGAGGCAGAAGTAGGAAGATCACTGCGTTTGTCAAGGCAAGCCTGATACTACATCGTGAATCACGGGCCAGCTTGGACTACAGCCAAGACCCTACCTCAGAAAACAAAACACTGTGCTTTGGAGTTTTCAGTGTCATTTTCTTTTTCTTATTGCAGAAAAAGATACAAAAGGTGAAGTGTAACCAGGCATGGTGCTACACACCACTGGAAGGTCAAGAAGGGAAGAAAGATGGTCTCCTCCCCAACCCCCAGGAAGGTCTCACTCTAGCCCAGGCTGACCTGGATGGAATTCACTATGGACTCTCAGGGTGGCCTTAAACTCATAGCGATCCTCCTACTTCTGCCTCTCAAGTGCTGGGATTAAAGGCATGCGCCCCCACGCCGGGCAAGATGGTCATTTTAAGACCAGGCTGAGCTACACAGGAGAAGGGAGAGGAAGATAATGGAGAAAGAGCAGCCAACAAGTGTGATGTGCTAGATAATACCTACTTCCTCCTAGAGACCCTACCTTGAAAAAAAGGAACGTTTCTGCTTTCAACTAACATGGCTCTAATAAAATCATAAAGCACTCCTATGATAACCCTTTCCCTACCCATTTACCAAAAGATTATGCAACCACATTAGAACTGGAGACCTGGTACAACTTAGATCTAAACATGCCCCCCAAAGGCTCCTCTGTTAAAAGTTTAGCTGACAGTTAGGTTTTGAGATGGGAACTGGCTATGTGAGTTGTAACTCCATCCATGGATTAATCAGCTACTAAACTCACAACTGAATGGACTATTAGATGGCAAGGTTGGTTAGAGAGAGTAGATCACTGGGAGATGGCCCTGAAGAATGTGTCTTGTCCTCAGACTCCCCCACTTTCTCTCCTCGCTTCCTGGCCACCACTAGGGAAGCAGCCTCCTCCAACAGCTCCTGTGGCCATGATGTTCTGCTTTACCTCAAATCCAAAGCAAAGGAGCCAATAGGCTCCGGAGCGAAGCCTCTGAACCATGAGCTAATATAAACCCTCTTTCGAGCTGTTTATGCCAAACGCTTCATTACGGCAAGGGATGACTAATAAAACCTGACACCCAGAAACAGGGCAAGACAGAAGCACCGTACTAACCGACCACATGTCCACTGAAGAAGTCCTGCCACTTTACAGTGTATTCGCTTTCGTCTTTACCATCCACCACCACGACTTTGAAATTCTGAGAAAAGCGTTCAGTACTTGATGTCAGATACAACTTAAAATGCCTGAAGAGAGAATGCATTCATAGTTTAGATATATAAAACGGGCTTCATTTTCATTTCATTAAATTTCTCTTAAAATCCAGAAAAGATAACATGACTAAAACATTATGCAAGTTATAATTAATACTTTACTAGGTAAAGACAAATAATTAATTTTAGTTGTAAAACTTTAGCAGACCAAAATTCACTAATATGGGGCTTGGAATATTTAAAAAGCTTACACATTCATTATGCATGTAGGCGGTTGGAGAGTCCTAAGTACCACAGACATTTATTATTAAAGACTGTATTATATACCATTAATTAAACAACTACTTGCTCTTACTGAATACATGTGATCTCCACTTCACCCAAGTAAAACTTAAAGCTTCAGGCTCATGGTTAGTCATACTCAAAGTTACACAGCTAGTAAAGGAAGAAAATGGCCACTGAACTTGTTTGTTTAAAACCTAGTGCTGGGCTGGAGAGATGGCTTAGCGGTTAGGTGCTTGCCTGTGAAGCCTAAGGACCCCAGTTCTAGGCTCGATTCCTCAGGACCCACATTAGCCAGATGCACAATGGGCGCACGCGTCTGGAGTTCGTCTGCAGTGGCTGGAGGCCCTGGCACACCCATTCTCTCTCTCTCTCTCTCTCTCTGCCTCTTTCTCTCTGTCACTCTCAAATAAATAAAAATTTTAAAAATTTAAAAAATAAAAATAAATAAATAAATAAATAAAGCCTAGTGTTATAGCCAAGCATGGTGGCACATACCTTTAGTCTCAACCCTTGGGACACTGAGATAGATCACTCTAAATTCTAGGCCAGCCTGTTCTATTAAGTGAGTTACAGATCAGCCTGCACTTGGCTGAGGCCATCTTAAAAAAAAAAAAAAAAAAAAAAAAAAAAAAGGAAGCTTGGGGATACAGAATGAGTTACTTGGTCAACCTGGGCTTCAGTGAGACTGCCTTGGAAACAACAAAAAAGTCTTTGTATTCCCATGCACTCAAGCAGGGTAACCCACAGGAACTCATTATTGCCGCTTCTATATTTAAAAGCATTCATACTTTCTTCCTCCTTCTCAAAAGAACTTATCTTGAATAAAATTAACCCACAATTATTAGGAAAATAAACTCAAAGCTTCCAATGCAGATATTAAAATACACACTCCTGTTCTTTACAGGGTATAATAGACTCTCTTTCTTAGCATTTTCATTCTGACATAAGAATTGGGAATGAGGAGCCTGACATTTTATTTACAAAGTCATTTAATGTGCCCATTAACACCTAAGACCAAATTATATTGCTCATCTGAGCCATAGGAACTCAGCTGTGGTGTTACAATTGAAATGATGGGAGCTGGAGAGATGGCAGAGCAGTTAAAGGTACTTGTATGCTAAGCCTGACAACCCAGGTTTGATTCCCTAGTACCCATGTAAAGCCAGATACGCAAAATGGCGCATGCATCTGGAATTCATTTACAGTGCCAGGAGGCCCTGGTGCATCCATACTTACTCTCAAATAAGTAACTAAAAATATTTTTAAAAAATGAAATGATGGGGCTGGAGAGATGGTTTAGTGGTTAAGGCACTTGCTTGTAAAGCCTAAGAACCCATGTTCAATCTCTCTCCAGATCCCACGTAAGCCAGATGCATAAAGATGGCACAAGCATCTGGAGCTCAATTTCAGTGGCTAAGGCCCTGACACACCAATTCTCTCTTTAAAAAAATGAAATGATGGGCTGCAGAGAGGGCTCAGTGGTTTAAAGGCTCTTGCTCGCAAAGCCTGAAGGCCCAGGCTCAATTCCCCAGTACCTACATAAAGGCAGATGTGCAAAGTGGGATATACATTGAGTTCGGTTGCAGTGGCAAAGGGTCCTGATGCGCCCACACTCATTTTTTCTCTGTCTCTCCATCAGATAAATAAATAAAAATAATTTAAGGGGCTGGAGAGATGGCTCAGTAGTTAAAGCACTTGCCTGCAAAGCCCTAACAACCCAAGTGCAATTACTCAATACCCAGGTAAAGCCAGATACACAAAGAGGTGCATGTCTGGAGTTTATACCCAGTAGCTAGATGCCAAGGCATACCCATACTCTTTCTCTCTCTCTCCCTCCCCCCTCTCTTTGTCTCTGCTTGCAAATAAAATATTTTATTTCTTTGAGAGAGAGAGAGAGATAGGAAGAGGCAGATAGAGAGAATGGGCTCTATAGGGCTATAAGCCAACATTTTTTTTTTTTTTTTGAGGTAGGGTCTCACTCAGGCAGACCTGTAATTCACTATGTAGTTTCAGGCTGGCCTCAAACTCACAGTGATCCTCCTACCTCAACCTCCCAAGTGCTGGGATTAAAAGGTGTGCACTACCATGCCCAACTTAATATTCCCATTAAAAAATTACTATTTACTTGTAAGCAGAGAGCGAAAAAGAGGATGGGCACACCAGAGCCTCTTGCTATTGCAAAAGAACTCCAAGTACATGTGCCACTTTGTGCACCTGGCTTTAGATGGGTACTGGGGAATCAAAACTGGGCTGGCAGGCTTTGCAAGTGAGTGCCCTTAACTGCTGAGCTATCTCCCCAGCTCTACTAAACATTATTTTTGATATTTTATTTACTTATGTGTTTGAGTGAGAGAATGAGAATGGGCATGCCAGGGTCTCTAGCCACTGCAAACTCCAGACATATGCACCACCATGTGCATCTGGCCTATGTGGGTACTGGGAAATCGAACCTGGGTCCGTAGACTTTATATGCAAGTGCCTTAAGTACTAAGCCATCCCAGGTTCAATTCCCCAATATCCACATAAAACTACTTACACAAAGTGGCACATGTATCTGGAGTTAGTCTCTAGTAATAGAAGTATTAAAAGAGCCAGGTGTGGTGGCGCATGCCTTTAATCCCAGCACTCGGGAGGCAGAGGTAGGTGGATTACCATGAGTTCAAGGCCACCCTGAGACTACATAATAAATTCCAGGTCAGCCTCAGCTAAAGTGAGACCCTACCTTGAAAAACCAAAAAAAAAAAAAAAAAGTATTAAAAAATATTATCAGCTGGGTGTGGTGGCACATGCCTTTAATCCCAGCACTTGGGAGGCAAAGACAGGATGACCTCCATGAGTTCAAGGCCACCCTGAGACTACATAGTGAATACCAAGTCAGCCTGGGCTAGAGCAAGACCCTACCTCAAAAATAAAACAAAACAAAACAACAACAACAATATGTGTGTGTGTGTGAATGATTCAGAATGCTTTATGAAACTAAACATTAACACATTTATAATAGATTTCAAAATTCCCAGCTTAAGAAAAACATCATTACTGATAGTATGTGGAAAAACACATTTTTTGGATAGCAGGAGAAAATGTTTTAAGATTTTCATGAAATAGTGTTGTGCTTCATTCTCTCTTAAAATATTTTATTTATTTATTTACTTCCTTATAGGCTAGAGAGATGGCTCAGCAGTTAAGGCGCTTGCCTGCAAAGTCTAACAACCTGAGTTCAATTCCCTTGTACCCATGTAAAGCCAGATGCACAAGTGGCACATTTGTCTGGATTCGTTTGCAGTGGCTGGAGGTCCTGGTACACCCATTCTCTGCCACCCCTCTGCCCGGCATGGTGGTACCCCCCTCTCTAATCCCAGCACTTGGGAGGCCAAGGTAGGAAAATCACTGTGAATCTGAGCTGGAGCATGGAGGTACACACCTTTAGTTCCAATACTCAGGAGGCTGAGGCAGGAGTACTGCCGTGACTTACAAACCAGCCTGGGGCTACAGAGTGAGTTCCAGTTCCAAGTCATCTTGGGCTAAAGTGAGACCCTATCTCAAAAAAAAAAAAAAAATCACAAAATATGAATGCAGAGGTGGGAATGCAGAGCTCAGTGGTTTAAGGTGCTTGCTTACAAAGTCTGCTGGCCTAGATTCAATTACCCAGCACCCATGTAAAGCCAGATACAAAGTGGCACATGTGGCTGGTATTCATTCACAGTGGCAAGAGACCTAGGTGTACCTCCTTCCCCCACGCATGCATGTAAAATAAATAAAAAATAAATCACTATTTATTATTTATTTTCAAAAATACATTTATTAGCCGGCTGTGGTGGCACCTTAACTGCTGAGCCATCTCTCCAGCTCTTTATTTTTATTTTTTTCGAGGCAAGGTCTCACTCAGCCCAGGCTGACCTGTAACTCCCTTTGTAGTTCTAGTCTGGCCTCAAACTCACAGTGATCCTCCTACTTCTAACTCCCAAGTGCTGGGATTAAAGGTGTGTGCCACCATACCCAGAGTTATTTTTTTCTTTTGGTTTTCTGCATTCATATTATTGACCCAGTAATTCTCCTTTGAGGAATGTACCTTTTAAAAACACTTAAACAGGTATTTATGAAGCTATTCACTAGAGCATTGTTGGGGAGGGGGGAAACACCCTGGTTAAATACCCATCTAATAAGGGAATGGAGTCAAGAGAGGTTACAATTCTATGTACTAGTAATATGCAGCACATGGCTGCAATCCCAGTGCACCAGAGGCTGATGCAGAAGGATCATGAGTTATAGACTATCCTGGGCTACACAGTGAGTCCCTCTCCCCCCAAAACAAAACAAAACAAAACAAACAAAAAATAAAAAACATGCCAGGTGTGGTTATATACTCCCAGCACTAGACAGGTTGAGATATGAAGACAGCAAGCTCAAGACCAGCCTAGGCTACATGACAAGACCCTGTCTCCTAAAAAAATGAGGGAGGGACTGGAGAGATGGCTTGGCAGTAAGGGCATTTCCCTGCAAAGCCTAAGGATTCAGATTCAATTCCCCAGGACCCATATAAGCCAGATGTACAATGTGGCACATGCATCTGGGGTTCGTTTGCAATGGCTGGAGGCCCTGGTACGCCCATTTCCTCCCTCCCTCCCCCCACCTCTCTCAAATAAATAAATAAAATAAAATTTAAATTTAAAAAGTAAAAAATAAAAAAATAAGGGAGGGTGACTCTGGGCGTGGTGTCGCACGCCTTTAGACCCAGCACTTGGGAGGAAGAGGTTAGGAGGATTTCTATGAGTTCAAAGCAAGCTTGGCTAGAGTGAGACCCTATCTCAAAAACAAACAAAAATTAAATAAAATAAAAAAGAGGGACTGAGAATACAGTTCAGTTGGTTGAGTACTTGGCCTAGCATGCAAAAGGTTCTGGGTTCACTGCCCAGTATCACACCATTCACAAACCAAGAGTGGTGGTGTCTGCCTGTAACCCTAGCACAAGGGAGGAAGAAGCAAGAGAATCAAAAGCTCAAGGTCAGCCTAGCATGGTGGAGCTTCTTTAAAAAAAAAAAATTATTTATTTGCAAGCAGAGAGAGAGAGAGAGAGAGAGACAGACAGACAGACAGACAGACAGACAGACAGACAGAGAATGGGTAAGCCAGGGCCTCTAGTCATTGCAAACGAACCCCAGATGCATATGTGCCCCTTGAGCATCTCATTTATGTGGGTCCTAGAGAATTGAACCTGGGTCCTTTGGCTTCACAGGCAAACGCCTAATCCCAGTGCTCAGGAGGCCAAGGTGGGAAGATCAATGTAAATTTGAGGCCAGACTGAAACTACAGTGAATTCCAGGTTTAGCCTGGGCTAGAGTACTACCCCACCTCAAAAAAAAAAATAAGAAAAAAAGAGGGCCGGGTGTGGTGGCACACGCATTTAATCCCAGCACTCAGGAGGCAGAGGTAGAAAGATCATCTTGAGTTCAAGGCCACCCAGAGACTACATAGTGAATTGCAGGACAGCCTGGACTACAGTGAGACCCTCTCCAGAAAAAAAAAGTTCAAGGTTAGCCAAGTCCAATGGCACAGGCTTTTAGTTCCAGTGCTCAGGATGCCGAGATAGGCAGATTACTGTGAGTTTGAGGCTGGCCTAGGAGTACAGAGTGTGTGTCAGGTCAGCCTGGGCTAGAAGTTCAAGGTCATTTTCATGTAAGCCTGGAAGTACGGCTGAGTCAGAAAGAAATGAAAGCTCACACTGCTCTCCGACGGCAGTGCTAGAACAGCACTTGCTAGACAAGCACTCTTCTAAGCCATGCCCTGGCACCCTACTGAGTAGTTCAGCTTTTAAATCAGTTGCACATATTACTGAAACAGGCATTGAAAAAAGGTGCTTTTGCTCAAAAAAGCTTTGACTCCTTCCTTGGGCCCACAAGTGCCCTTATATTCTAAACTGAACGAAACTTCACAAGACAACCCTTCCCCACCAGTCCAGATGAGGACGATCATCCACAAGGTCCAGGCTGCATCCAGCAGACACCAGACTGCTGTGGTCACGTGACAGCAGACAGGCCTAAGGACTTCTAGCTAAAACTGAGACAATGCTGACCAGGACGGCATCCTGACCAGGACGGCATCCTGACCAGGACGGCATCCTGACCAGGACGGCATCCTGACCAGGACGGCATCCTGACCAGGACGGC
The DNA here is from genome assembly GCA_036346955.1 of Dipus sagitta. Taxonomy (NCBI): domain Eukaryota; kingdom Metazoa; phylum Chordata; class Mammalia; order Rodentia; family Dipodidae; genus Dipus; species Dipus sagitta. Next base: position 24,348,963 of record CM070793.1, on the reverse strand, counting down.
ATCCTGACCAGGACGGCATCCTGACCAGGGCTGTCTATACATGCCTCTTGCTCCTTGACCGAAATTCTCTGCTTAAACTTAAATCTCACGCCAGAACCCTAGAAGGTGGACTCGGCATCACTGGATCCCTTTGTTTGTTCCGCTTTCCAATGTGACCACATTAATAAATCTCTCTGCTTCTCACCACTGTGTTTAATTTGTGGTCTGGGACCAGTGGTCAAGCCTAGCTATTGCCCTAAAAGCATTAGTAATATTCCTTGTATTATTTTATAAGGTGATAAAGCCTATCTAATAAGTAAAAATAATTCAGGCCAGGAGAGATGGCTTAGCAGTTAAGGCGCCTGCCTGCAAAGCTAAAGGACTCAGGTTCGAGTCCCCAGTACCAACATAAACTGATGCACAAGGGAGCACATGCATCTGGAGTTCGTTTACAGTGGCTACAGGCCCTGGCACACCCATTCTTTCTCTCTCTCTTAAAATAAAATAATAAATACTTTAAAAAATAATAATTCAGCCCACTTATAGTCTCCTAGTGCTTTTTTTCTGATACGAAAGTTTCCTTAAAAGGCTTGTAATTACTGAACAGATTTAAATCTGTAAAACAGCATGAGTAATAATGAAATTATTTCTTAATTAAGACCACATCAACCAATTTATATTATGAAGAGGAACTTAGAAGAAACACTCAACACAAAATCTTTATCTCTAACTTTGTGTCTTCATATGTAAAATAAAGATAGTATTTAGAACATGGTTAATGGTTCTAAAGTACCATCAAAGATGTAAAAAGGCAGCCTTTAATGCCAGGAATTGGGAGGCTGAAGTATGAAGATCATCATGAGTTTGAGGCCAAGCCCAGGCTACAGAGTTCAGGATCAGCCTGGGCTACAATTATGCCCTACTTCAAGAATCAAAAAAAAAAAAAAACAAGTTAAAATAAATCAGAAAAAAAAGGTAAATAAACTGAAAAAAGTATTTTGTAAACATCCAATTAAAAATTTTCATTAGAAAAAAAAATTTAAGACCCAGGCATGGTAGCCCACACCTTTAATCCCAGCACTCAGGAGATAGAGGTGGGCAGATCTCTGAATTCAAAGCCAGCCTGGGCTAGAGTCCCTATCTCAGGAAACAAAAAAAGTAATAGCCTTAAAGATTTTTCATTAGAATTTAAAAAACATTACCACTGTTATTACTTCTAGAACTCTCATTTACTTTAATATTCTCATCAAAATGGATTTTAGAACAGTCATTACACTATATAAGAATTATATATGACATATGGTAATTCTATCAATTACAATTTTTTTGTTTGTTTTTTGAGGTAGGGTCTCCCTCTAGCCCAGGCTGACCTGGAATTCACTACGTAGTCTCAGGGTGGCCTTGAACTCATGGCGATCCTCCTACTTCTGCCTCTGGAGTGCTGGGATTAAAGGTGTGGGCCACCAAGCCCAGCGCAATTACAAATCTTTAAAAAGTAAATTCCTTGTTTTCTGCCTTTGCCAAAGCAAGCCCCCCACCTGCATTGTCCCAATATTATTCTATGAATAATTTCAATTACCTTTTCAAAGCTGAAAAAGTTAGCAGTGTTTCTAAATGTGTCGAAGCCTGTAGATCCCTTTTCCTTACTGAGTGCTGCTGGATGTTAGATAAAGAGAGGATATCGTAGTCTGAGAGCAAAGAATCAAGCTTCTCTGAAATAAAGGTAGAAACATTATTAGCACCTAAATCTATTAGTCAAGTATAACTTGAACTCAAATGCCAGTGCTATATAATAACTTCCTCCTGATATAATGCATTATCAAGTGCCCAAATGCCCAAACCCACAAGTGAAGCATTCGTGTTAAAACACTGAGCCAAAACCTAATGAAGATCTAAGTGCAAGTCTTTAAGACACACCGGGACTAAATGCTGCCAAGTTACGTAACAACTGAAGGAAGCAATCAGCCACACCCAGAATGTGAGGATTTCTGCAGAACAAATGACCCAATTTCTCCAGGAAATAAATGGCATGGGAAAGAAGGAAGAACAATGACATAAAAGATTTAAGTATATAGTAACCAATCATAGTGTTTGAATCTTTTTGGATCCTAGAACAAACAATCCAGCTGTGGGAAAATATGAGACAACTAAGGAAATCTGAACATGGTCTGTACGTTTGATAATAATTTTGATCCTGTAGAGTACTATATTATACAATGAGGTAAGTTTTAATCTTTTATAGAGAAAGTCTAGACCCCAAGCTTGAGTTTCAAACTAGGCTGTACTTGTAAGTTAAGACCTAGGCTCAAAAAATAAATAAATAAATAAAAATTAAAAAGAGAAAAAGAGGAATCTGGGGGAAGGGAAGGGAAACGGATCTCTTATCGCTGCTGCCCTCAACAGATACACTGTGTATCAACTTACTGCTTACTGACACCATGCAGTAGAATGTAGTAAGACAACCAACTAACCTCTAGAAGGGAGTCAACATGAATTACTTTACTAGACTGAGTCACCATCCAAGAAAAACAAAGATGCACTGTCCCCAATTCAAAACACGCACAAATGTGTTTTTCTTTGGGTGCAGAGGAAGAGTTCCCAATAAAGTATATGCTATTTCCATCTACATTTTTCATCAACAGAATTTCTGCTGCCTCCTCTAAAATAAGAACTTCTAATTTTTCATAAGAAAAAAATTAGCTTTAAAAGAAAAAGAACTTGAGCCAAGTGTAGTAGCACAAGTCTTTAATCCCAACACTTGGGAGGTTGAGGTAGGAGGACCGTTATGAGTTCCAGGCCACCCTGAGACTACTCAGTGAATTTCAGGTAAGCCTGGGCTATAGTGAAACCCTACCTCAAATAAAAAAATTAAATTAAATTAAAAAAAAATAAAGGCCAGGCGTGGTGGCTCATGCCTTTAATCCCAGCACTTGGGAGAGATAGGAGGATTGCTGTGAGTTCAAGGCCACCCTGAGACTACATACTGAGTTCCAGGTCAGCCTGGGCTAGAGTGAGACCCTACCTTGGAAAACAAAAAAACAAAAAAGGAACTTTTAGCCAGATGTGGTGGAACACGCCTTTAATCCTGTATTGGAGAGGCAGCTCAAAACCTCGTTCCAGAAAGGGGACACCTGATATCTAATAGATATCGCTGGTTCAAACAGTGGAAAAAAATATGAATTATGTTGGCTTTGGCAGTTGGGACAAATACCAAATGAGAAATAAAAATGTATATCCTGGACATAATGATAATTCTGGACCTCTCAAAGATGGTGATGCCCAGTCACTTAAGGAACATCTTATTTTTAATTTATTTTTCTATTTTTTTAAATTTTTAAATATTTTTTATTTATTTGACAGTGCAAACAAACTCCAGACGCATGCGCCCCCTTGTGCATCTGGCTAATGTGGGTACTGGGGAATCAAACCATTTTCACAGAGCTTCACTTCTGTGAGATAAACTAGTTCGCAATGCTTTACAAATATATCCTGTTGTTGCAGTCAGGTTCACATTCCTGGTAGAAACCACCCAACCAAGAGCAGCTCATGGGAAAAAGAGGCTTACTTTGGCTTACAGGCTCGAAGGGAAGGTCCATGATGACAGGGAAAACGATGGCATGAGCAGAGGGTGGACATCACCCCCTGGCCCACATAAGGTGGACAACAGGAACAGGAGAATGCGCCAAACACTGGCATGGGGAAACTGGCTATAACACCCATAGGCCCGCCCCCAACAATACACTCCCTCCAGGAGGTGTTAATTCCCAAAAATGCATCAGCTGGGGAGACTAGCATTCAGAACACCTAAGTTTATGGGGGACACCTGAACATCATGTATGGGTATCAGTTTATGGGGGTCAGTGGCAGAATGTGGTGGTTTGATTCAGGTGTCCCCCATAAACTTAGGTGTTCTGAATGCTAGGTTCCCAGCTGATGGAGATTTGGGAATTAAACTCCTTCTGGAGGTGGTATATTGTTGGGGGCGGGCTTATGGGGGTTATACCAGTGTCCCCTTGCCAGTGTTTGGCACTCTCCTGTTCCTGTTGTCCACCTTATGTGGACCAGGGGGTGATGTCCACCCTCTGCTCATGCCATCATTTCCCCTGCCATCATGGACCTTCCCCTCAAGACTGTAAGCCAAAATAAACCTCTTTTTCCCATGAGCTGCTCTTGGTTGGGTGGTTTCTACCAGGAATGTGAACCTGACTGCAACAACAGGACGTATTTGTAATGTACTGCAAACTAGTTTATCTCACAGAAGTGAAGCTCTGTGAAAATGGAAATATGAACAATGTTGTAACTCGAAGATTTAGCAAAGCTGACACAATAGATACAATTGAAAAAGAATTAAGAAAAACCTTGGGGCTGGAAAGATGGCTTAGCGGGGTTAAGACACTTGCCTGCGAAACCTTAAGGACTCGTTCAATTCTCCAGGTCCCACGTAAGCCAAACGCACAATGTGACACAAGCATGCAAGGTTGCACATGTGCACAAGATGGCACATGTGTCTAGAGTTTGATTACAGTATCTGGAGGCCCTGGCACACCAATTCTCTCTCTCTCTCTCTCTCTCTCTCTCTCTCTCTCTCTCACTCACACACACACACACACACAGGTCAGTCTGTTGGGCTTGTGCCCCTACCAAAAAAGAAAGAAAAACCCTGGGCTGGAGAAATAGCTCTGCCAGTAAAGATGCCTGCTTGCAAGGCCTGACAGCCTGGGTTCCATTCCCCAGTACCCATGTAAACCCAGAGTAGCAAGAGGCCCTGGTGAGCCCCTTTCTCTTTCTCTCTCCCTGCTTCCCCTTTCTCCCTGCTTGCAAAGAAATTTAAAAAATATTTTCTAAGCCAGGCATGGTGGCGCATGCCTTTAATCCCAGCACTTGGAAGGCAGAGGTAGGAGAATCGCCAAGAGTTTGAGGCCACACCCTGAGACTACACAGTCATTTCCAGATCAGCCTGGGCTAGAGTGAGACCCTACCTCAAAAAACAAAACAAAAAATTTTTTAAAAAGAAAAATCTTCAATATTCCAGATGAAAAGGAGACGAGATTGTGGAACAAATATGAATAATACATTTCAACTACTGAATAAACCAGACAGCACCATTTGGGATACTGGCTTATACCAAGGACAGGTATTATTTAGCAATAATGTTTATTTTAAGCATATTACACAGGAAGATTTTGGGATTCACAAACTTTAATAAATACCCTGTATTACAAGAGAAGAAAAGGAGTTCTGTGGACATTATTAAAGCAAGATAAGAGGATAAGAAAATCCAGTTTCTAGAGTGGTCAAAGACAGTGCAGCATTTCCTCATATTCAATACTTAAACAAACCCAAACAAAGGAAGGCTGCAGGCATGCTGTTTAACCAACATTCATTCAAGGTTTTAATTCAACAATCACACTTGCCAAACAGATACTGTCAGTCCTGCTTAACAAAATTTCCTTTGCAATTTAATCCAGAGGAAGCAGTTTCAGAAGACACTATCACCTGTCTACCAGTGGACTGCTGCTGCTGACTGGACCACACTGATCGTCAAGTCTAGTGGCACCCATGGAAAAACACAAAAAGCAGCCATTTAGTCAACAATATCACTGGTGTACGAGTCATTTTACAAATGAAGACAGGCTCTGAAGAACTTGTCTGGTATCACAGGCCCTAATGTAGCACAGGGCAAGGTTTTGGATTTCAGTCTGCGTGGCTAAAGTACTCAAGCTTTACTGACATTCTATTTTTCAAAACTTCTTCAAAACTAGCATAGCTTGGGCTGGAGAGATGGCTTAGTGGTTAAGACGCTTGCCTGCAAAGACAAAGGACCCAGGTTCGATTCCCCAGTACCCAAGTAAAGCCAGATGCACAAGGGGGCGCATGCATCTGGGGTTTGTTTGCAGTGGCTGGAGGCTCTGGCATGCCAATTCATTCTCTCTTTCTCTCTCTCTCTAATAAATAAGTAAAATAAAACATTAAAAAAAAAATAGCATGGCTCTCTGGAACCTTTTACCTCTTGGTCTTCTACTTTCTTACGTGTCAATCATACATGGCCTGTCTTCCCTCTGCAGTCTAGAGCCCTTTGCCTATACTTTCTTCTGACACTTCTGGGTATGGCATGTCTTATTTCATAAACCTTCATGAAATGTCAAGAAATGTGTGTTCATCACAGCACCTTTTGTTGTTGTTCTGAGACAGGGTCTCCTGGAGCCCAGACTGGGATCCTGCTACCTCCACCTCCCGAGAGCTGGCTTTCATCCAGCGTCCCAACAGTCGGAGCAGAAGACTGACCTGACAGCGCCGTGTTCATAACCACACTCACTCTGTGCTGAGACCCCAGGACAATCCTTGCAGGCCTTCAGCTTCCTAGATGCAGGCTGATACATGAGCTCAGTTTCAATCTTAATGACTTAAGAGCGAACCTCAATATGTTACTTGCACTGTCAATAACATGAGCTGGTGGTTCTCAGAGTGTAGCCTCCCCTGCTAGCAGGAGCACCTGGGAACTTGCTAGAAAAATTAAATGTTCAGAAATTCTCAGTGTGGGATCTAGAAGTCTGTGTCTAACAAGCCTTCCGGTTGCTTATGTGCACGTCAGTTTGAAAACCTCTAAAAAGTTTAGCAGCATGGCAGCTCCTGCTTGAAAAGTCAGCTACTGATGGCTGAGGCAAGACAACAGCTTGAGTTTAAGGCCAGAACAGGAAACACAGAAAGACTCCATTCTCATTAAAAGAAGAAAAAAAAAAGAAAAAGAAAGAAGAGGGACAGAGGAGAATAGCCAGGTGTGGTGGTGTATTCTTCTAATCCCAGCTATTTCAAATACTAAGGAAGGAGGATGGCAAGTTCAGGGCTAGTCACAGCTACAAGATGAGTTCAAGTCTAGCCTAAGCAGCTTAACCAAACCCTGCCTCAAAAGGAAAAATGAAAGTCAGATTGAGGATGTGGCTGGGTGAGAGAACACTTTCATGAGATAGTTGAAGCCCTAGGTTCAATCACCATTTCAGAAAAATTGAAAATTTAAAAAGAATAGAGATGCCGGGCCACCACGCCCTTAATCCCAGCACTCAGGAACCAGAAGTAGGAGGATCACCTTGAGTTCAAGGCCACCCTAAGATTATGTAGTGAATTCCAGGTCAGCCTGGGCTAGAGTGAAATTCTACCTCAAAAAATCAAGGGGAGGGCTGGAGAGATGGCTTAGCGGTTAAATGCTTGCCTGTGAAGCCTAAGGACCCCGGTTCGAACCTCAATTCTCCAGGACCCACATTAGCCAGACGCACAAGGGGGCGCTCACGTCTGGAGTTTGTCTGCAGTGGCTGGAACCCTGGCGCACCCATTCTCTCTCTCTCTCTGCCTCTAAAAAAAGAAAGAAAAAAATCAAGGGGGGGAAAAAAAAGAATGGAGAGATGGCTCAGTGTTTAAAGCACTTGCCTCCAAAGCCTAGGAACCCAGGTTCGATTCCCCAATACCCATGTAAAGCCAGATGCAAAGTGGCACATGCATCTGGAGTTTACTTGCAATGGCTGGAGGCCCTGGCATGTCCACTCTTTCTCGCTATATATCTGTTTCTTTCTCACTATATATCTGTTTCTTTCTCTCTCAAATAAATATTTTTTTTCTAAAACAAGAGTAATATTTCAAGTAATAGAGGGAAAAAAAGAGAAATAGTCCTGCAATTGTTTAGCTAAATGTGAGTAAGTACTGAATGGCCTACACGACACATTGATATGTGCTAGAAAGATGGTTTAGCAGTTAAGGCACTTGCCTGCAAAACCAAAGGACCTAGGTTCGATTCCTCAGGACCCACGTAAGCCAGATACACAAGGTGGTGAATGCATTACCTGGAGTTCATACGCAGTGGCTGGAGGGTGTAGCGCACCCATTCTCTACCTACCTCTCCCTCTGCTTCTTTCTCTCTTAAATCAACAAATAAATAAAATATTTTTAATATTTAAAATATTATAACTTACTGTTAGTAAGACAGTTTAGGGGTGGCAGGACCCCTAAAAGTAAAAGCAAGGGATGTCTTTGAGCCTGTATGTGCAAATCTTTTTTTTTTTTTCTTTTTCCTTATGTTTCTATTCCCTTACTGGAAGACGTGAGGGGTGCCTAACCATGGGGTTTGATCCTTCCTTACTTCTTTCATTCTGAGAAGAGAAAGTTCCCCTTCCAAGAAGGGAAGCAAAGCTATTACTCCCTTTCTTCAAAAACCTTGAGGATAGACTAAAAATAAAAATAGGGGGCTGGGACTGGAGCGATGGCTTAGCGGTTAAGGCTTATGCCTGCGAAGCCTAAGACCCCAGTTCGATTCTCCAGGTCCCACATAAACCAGATGCATATGGTGGCGCATGTGTCTGGAGTTTGTTTGCAGTGGCTAGACCCTGGCACACCCATTCTCACTCACTCTCTCTAATAAATAAATAAATAAAATAAAAATATTTGAAAAAAAATAGAGGGCTGGAGAGATGGCTCCGCAGTTAAAGGCACTTGCTTGCAAAGCCTGATAGTCTGGGTTCAATTTCCCAATACCCATGTAATGGATGTACAAAGTGGCACATGCTTCTGGAGTTCATTTACAGTGGCAGGAAATCCTGATGTGCCCATATTCTCTCTATATGCCTCTTTGTCTTTGTCTCAAATAAATAAAAATATTACGAAAAAGAAGACAAGAAGGGGGAAAAAGGTTAAAAAAAAAAAAGAGCAAGCAAACACTAAAAATGAAGGAAAAAAACTGTTAAGCATGAAAAATGCTCATTTAACCTTGCATTGCTTTTAAGAACAAAAACCAGGGCTGGGCCTGGAGAAATGGCTTAGGGGTTAAGGCACATGCCTACAAAACCTAAGGACCCAGGTTTGATTCCCCAGGACCCACCTAAGCCAGATGCACAAGGTGGCACTTGCTTCTGAAGTTTGTTTGCAGGAGGCCCTGGCACACCCTTTCTTTCTTTCCTTTTTTTCTATTTCTCTCAAATAAATAAAAACAGTAAAAATAAATAAACAAACAAACAAACAAAGGAGGGCTGAACCCTGAGACTACATAGTAAATTCCAGGTCAGCTTGGGCTAGAGCAAGGCCTTGGGGAGGAAGGAAGGGGAGACAGGGCTGAGGCTGCAGCTCATTTGGTAAAGCACTCGCCTAGCATGTGCAAAGCCCTGGTTCTGGTCCCCAGCACATCACATAATTAACTGGGTTTAATAGCACAAGCCCACATTCCTGTTACTAGAGAGGTGGAGGCCAAAAGATCAGTGACTTTCAAGGTTATCCTTAGCTACAAAAAGTTCAAGGCCAGCCAGGGATACAATTGGGGAGGGGGTATAAAACAGAAACAAAGTAAATAACTGATAAATAATTGAAAAGTTCTCAAAATAGGGGGGAGAGTGTGGCTCAGTGATTAAAGTTGCTTGCTTGCAAAGCCTGGGTTTGATTCCCTAGCACCCACATAAAGCCAGATGCAAGAAATGGCACATGCATCTAGAATTCATCCGCAGCTGCAAGAGATTCTGGTGTGCCCATACTCTGTCTCTCAACTCTCAGTCTCTCTCTGCTTGCAAGTAAATAATAAGAAAAAGTGAGGCCAGGCTTGGTGGCACACGCCTTTAATCCCAGCACTCGGGAGGCAGAGGTAGAAGGATCATAAACAGTTCGAGGCCACCCTGAGACTAGATAGTGAATTCCAGGTCAGCCTGGGCTACAGTGAGACCCTACCTTGAAAACAACAACAACAACAACAAAAAAGAAACAAAGAAAAAAGAAACTACTACTTACAATTTTTGTTGTTGTTGTTTTCAAGGTAGGATCTCACTCTAGCCCAGGCTGATTTGAAATTCACTATCTAGTCTCAGGGTGGCCTTGAACTCAAGGCGATCCTGCCTCTGCCTCCCAAGTGCTGGGATTAAAGGCGTGTGCCACCAGGCTTACCATTTTTAAGAACATGGAAAAATATCTGTTAAGTAAGCAAAGGGAGGAGTTTTTAAAATACATTTTTATTTATTTCATTATTTGAGATGGAGAGTGAGCATGAGTGCACAAAGGCTTCCTGGTACTGCAAATAAACTCCAGATGAAAGCACCATTTTGTGCATCTGGCTTTATATGGTAACTGGGAACTTGTACCCTGGCTGTCAGGTGGCCTCCAACTCAGTGATCCTCCTACTTCAGCCTCCTAAATGCTGGGATTAAAGGTTATGTGCCACCACACCCAGCCCCCCTTGGCTGATTTTAGAACAAAGTTAAGTGATACAGTAGGGGGCTGGGAAGATGGCTCAGCAGTTAAAGGGCCCTTGTTTGCAAAGACTATTGGCCAAGATTCAATTCTCTACTACCCAAGTAAATCCAGATGCACAAAGTGGCACATGCATCTGGAATTCATTGGTAGCAGCAAGAGTCCCTTGCATGACTCACTCTCTCTCTCTCTCTCTCTCTCTCTCTCTCTCTCTACCTCTCCTCACAAATAACTTTTTTTTTTTTTTTAAAGAGAGGGGCTAAAAAATGGCTCAGTAGTTAAGGTGTTTGACTGCAAAGTCTAACAACCAGGGTTCAATTCCCCTGTACCATGTCAAGCCAGATGCAAGGAATGGCAGGTGCAGTTTGTTTGCAGTAGCAGGAGGTTCTGGTGAGCCCATTCTCTCTGTGCTTCTCTCTCTCTCTCTCACTCACTCCCTCTCTCTCTCGGCTTGCACATAAATAAATAAACACAATTTTTAAAAAAAATCCCAGTGTGGTGGCACATTTAATCCCAGCACTCTGGAGGTGGAGGTAAGAGATTGCTGAGTTTGAAGCCAGACTGGGACTGCAGAGTGAGTTCCAGATAAGCCTGGGCTAGAGTGAGACCCTACCTCAAAAAAAAAAAAAAAAAGAGGGTGGGGGTTGGAGAGATGCCTCAGCGGGGTCAATTCCTCAACACCCACTTAAAGGCAGATGCACAAAGTAGTGCATGCAACTGGAGTTTGTTTGCAGTGGCTAGAGGTCCTGGTACACTCATTCATTCTCATGTCCCTTGCAAATAAACAGTAAAAATATTTAAAAAGAGAGACAGGGCTTAAGAGATGGCTCAGCAGTTAAGGTGCTTGACTACAAAGCCTAACGACCCTAGTTTGATTCCCAACACCCATGTAAAGCCAGGTGGAAAATGTGGTGCATGCACCTGGAGATCATTTGCAATGGCTAGAGGCCCTGCCACACCCTTTTATCTCTCTCCCTCTCTTCTCTATCTCCCTCTGCTTGCAAATAAATAAATAGTATTTTTTTAAAAAAGAAAGAGAAGCTGGGAGTGGTGGCGCATGCCTTTAATCCCACATGCCTTTAATCCCCGCAGAGGCAGAGGCAGGAGCATCTCCAAGAGTTTGAGGCCACCCTGAGACTACATAGTGAATTCCAGGTCTATCTGGGTTAGAGTGAGACCCTACCTTGGGGGGGGGGGTACATTAGGTGAAAAGCCTTTTGTTTCACTTCCTCCATGAAGTCTATTCCTGTCTTTCCTTCCCTCTCAATCTATTTTTTAATGTTTTTATATTTTTATTTATTTGCATGTGTGTGTAAGAGAGAGAGTAAGACAAGACTATGGGTGCACCAGGGTTTCCTGCCACTGAAATGAACTTCAGATGTATGCGCCACTCTGTGCATTTGGTCTTATGGGGGTACTGGGCAATCAAACCTGGGCCAGCAGGATTTGCAAGCAAGTGCCATTAACTGCTAAGCAAACTCCCCAGCCCCTTCCAGTCTTTTCTTTATTTTCTTCAAATTATACTTCTCTCACAAATATAAAACAGTGAAGCATCCAAATATCAACTTCACTCGATCTGGAAGCCCTCCTACCCTTACCACTCTGGAAAATACTGTGAAAACCAAAAGGATTGCTCCAATTTCCCCCTCACGGCTCTGTTTAATTTTGTTTTGTTTTGTTTTTGAGGTAGGGTCTCACTCTAGCTCAGGCTGACCTGGAATTCACTATGTAGTTTCAGGGTGGCCTCGAACTCAGGGTGATCCTCCTACCTCTGCCTCCCGAGTGCTGGGATTAAAGGCGTGCACCACCATGCCGGGTTCCTCTGTTTAACTTTCATTTTATCCAAGAAATAGTTTTAAAGGCAGAGGAGATGGCTCAGTGGCTAAAGGCACTTGCTTGCAAAGCGTGACGGCCCAGATTCAAGTCCTCAGCACCCATATAAAGACAGATGCACAAAGTGGCATATGCAACTGAAGAGGTCCTCTGGCATACCCATATTTTCACCCATATCCTCCCCCCACCACTTGCAAATAATTTTTTTAAAGAAATAGTTTAATCTCTGTGGTATAAAGCAGCTACCAGATATCGCTTAGAGAATATGAGTTGCTAAATGTTTAGGTTTCAAAGGACTGCACCTTACAAGCAAAATTAGTATTGAAAAGAGGTGGCCAGGGCTGGAGAGATGGCTTAGTGGTTAAGGCACTTGCCTGGGAAGCCTAAGGACCAAGGTTTGATTCCTCAGTACCAACATAAGCCAAGTGTACATGATGGTGCATGTTTCTGGAGTTCATTTGCAGTTGCTGGAGGCCCTGGCATGACCATTATCTCTCTCTCTCTAATAAATAATATTTTTTAAAAAGAGGTGGCCAGGTGTCAAAATGAGTAAATGGTGATGTCAATAATGAAATGAGCTGTTTTATGAAGAATGCCCATGAAGATAATCTTAAAGTAAATTTCAAAATACAAAATCTGTGACCTACATTTTTTTCCTTCCACCCATTACATCCTCTTTTATTAAAAGTCACACAAAGGGGAAACAATTTTGAAATCAAAGACTATACACCCCAGCTGCAACTCCAATGAGATATCATCATGAGTAAGCTCACATGACTCATACTTTCCTAACTTACGCAATTCCTAACAGTTCAACTGAAATCATTTTTGTGATCTACAGAATACTCCAAAAGCCAAGCCTCTGTTTATTATGCATTTTTGCCCTTCGGAAAAATATCATATACCTAATGTATTATTAGTAACATAATTATGGTGTAAGTGCAAGACAAGTAGGTTAATAAACATAAACTATGTTCTTTAATATGAAGCTATTTGTTGGCCTAGACCAACCCAATCTAAATAAGGGTAGGGTTAAGCAACAAATAACACTGAATCGTCAAGCATACATACAAAAAGGACGTTTGCAAATGCCCACAAGGCATATTAATCTGTGAAACTGACAATCCACTGCACCCTTCTGAGACTCACTTTTTCCTGCCCATTAAAAAAACTAGCTCAGGGCTGGAGAGATGGCTTAGAGGTTAAGGCGTTTGCCTGTGAAGCCAAAGGACCTAGGTTGGAGTCCCCAGAACCCACGTAAGCCAGATGCACAAAGGGCACATGTGTCTGGAGTTCATTTGCAATAGCTGGAGGCCCTGGCGTGCCCACTGTATTGTTCAGTCTCTCTTCTCTCTTACAAATGAGCATCGCTGTGAGTTCAAGGCCACCCTGAGGCTACACGAATTCCAGCTCAGCCTGGAGCAGAGCAAGACCCTACCTTGGGGGGGGGGGGGGAGAAAGTGTCCTTATTTCCCTCTCCAGCTACTGCCCTTAAAGTCTGTATTCTCTATTCATATGTCAATATTACACTTTATTGCAGAGAGAGAGAGAGAGAGAGAGAGAGAGAGACAGAGAGAGAGCGCTTTCTACAAATCCTCCTCCTGTTTTGGGGGTTCTGACTTTTTGAGACAGGGACTCACTAGAACCAAGCTGAACTGGAACTCCCACTGTAGCCTGGATTGGTCCTGAACTTATGGTGATCCTCCTACTTCGGTTTCCTGCATGCTGTAATTAAAGGCATGAGCCATCATACTCATTTCCTCCCTTTTTTATTACAATTTTACAAGTGACTATTCCTTGAGTTTTTTTCCATATGGATTTCAGTCAGCTTACCTAATTATTAAGAAATCTTAATATTTCATCTTGCTGTATCGGGTAAGGATAAATGCCTCATGATATTAAGACTTATCATAGAAGAGCCGTAGATGCCTAGCATGCATGAAGCCCTTAATTTCAGTACTTGGGAGGTGGGAGCAGGAGGATCAGACGTTCAAGGTCATTCTCAGCTACACAGAGAATTTCAGTCCTGCCTAGACTAGAAAATCTGTCTCCTCTCCTCCCCAGTAAAAAAGAAAAAGACAGTACAATGACATACTTAGCCATAAAGGAACCAGGAGTGGTGGCGCACACATTTAATCCCAGCATTCTGAAGGCAGAGGTAAGGGGACTGCTGTGAGTTCAAGGCCACCCTGAGACTACATAGTGAATCCCAGGTCAGCCTGGGCTAGAGTGAGTCCCTTCCTCGAAAATCCAAGTAATAATAATTAGCCATAAAGAAAACACAGAATCTCAATGCACACACGAATACACTGCACACGGAACATAGAACTTGAGGACCCATACAACCATGGAAAAAGTGACAAGACTACAACTTCACACAATAGAAAATATACTGCTGCCAGGCTTCCTGGCATGTGTTCTGTCCCTGCGCTAGGAGGCAAGCTGAGGTAGGAAGCCTGCTATGAGTTCCAGGACAGCCTGGGCTAAAGGGACACCCTGACTCAAAAACAAAACAAAACAAGGCAAGCCTGGCATGGTGACGCACGCCTTTAATACCAGCACTCAGGAGGCAGAGGTAGGAGGATAGTCATGAGTTCGAGGCCACCCTGAGACTACAGCGTGAATTCCAGGTTAGCCTGAGCTAGAGTGAGACCCTGTCTCGGGGGAGAAAAAGGCAAGGCACTGTGTAATTAACCAAACCGTCTTAGATCTAGAGCCTAAGATGCACCAAACCTCCCATCTCCCCGATGTGCGCCCTTGCAACCTCTGCAGACAATGTAAACAGAAACCCTCCAGTTCCTAGGTTCAGACACCGACCGCACTGGTCGTCCCTCGTAAAGTCCTCGGCTTGCAAACTGCGAGGAAGGACGAATTCACAGGGACTCGCTCCCGAGCGGGCTCGTCCCGCCCCGAGCCCCTCCGCAAAGCAGCCGCGCAGCCCTGAATAACCGGGAACGCTCTTCGGAGGGCCCCGAGGCTGCGAAGCGCAGGCCGGCGCTGCACGGGCGAAAGACGCGCCGCAGCAGAGGCCCCGGCGGCTCCCCGCGGCCGGCCTCGGGACTCGGCGCGGGCCGGGAACGCGCTCCCCGGAAGAGCTCGGCGCCCCGGCCGCCCGCACTCTCCGGGACCGCGGCCGCCACACCCCCTGCCTCCGTCCCGCCTGCCCGCCCCGAGCGAGCGGCCCGCCCTGCTCCGACCCCCGCTTCCTACCGAGCCGCGGGCGGGAGCCGAAGCCCGCAGGGCCGTCGGCAGGTCGCGGCGCCAGCACGAGAGGAGCCAAGCTGATGAGGAAGACGAGGCGCGGCCCCATGGTCCCGGCCGGCCCCGGCTCCACGTCCCCGGGCCGCCTTCGTCGGGCGAGAGCTGCTCACATCGAGGAGAGGAAGGGAACCGCCCCGCGCGGCACGGCCGCGGCCAAACTTCTCTCCCCTCCCGCGCCCGCCCACCTGCCCGACCGAGGGCCGAGCTCCAGGCCCCGGAAGTGCGGCCGCGAGGACTTCCGGCCGCTCTCCGCCCCCGCCCCACCACAGCCGGAAGCCGCGCTGCATGCTGGGAGCCGCGGGCCCGGGGGCGTCTGGTTAAGGCTGCAGATCCCGACTCCGGCCAGCTCTTCTCGCTTCTGTCCCCGGGTGACTTTGGGGAAGGAAAGTGGGATCTTGACACGTACGTTCAGGAACCCTTGTAGCATTTTTTAAAAATACTTTTATTTGTTGCACAGTGAGAGAGTATGCACGCCAGGGCCTCCAGCCACTGCAAACAAACTCCAGACGCGTGCGTCCCCTGTACATCTGGCTTATGTGGGTCCTGGGGAATCGAACCTGGATTCTTTGGCTTCGCAGGCAAACGCCTTAAAACTCAGCATTCTCACAAACTGGCGTACTTACGTGACTGGGTCTCAGGATAAAGGCTCAAGGGGAGCTGGAGAGATGGCTTAGTGGTTAGGGCGCTTGCCTGTAAAGCCTAAGGACCCAGGTTCAACTCCCCAGAACCCATTTAAGCAAGCTGCACAAGGTGGCGCATGTGTCAGGCGTTTGTTTGCAGTGGCTGGAGGCCCTGGCGCTCCCATTCTCTCTC
Source organism: Dipus sagitta (assembly GCA_036346955.1). Taxonomy (NCBI): domain Eukaryota; kingdom Metazoa; phylum Chordata; class Mammalia; order Rodentia; family Dipodidae; genus Dipus; species Dipus sagitta. The sequence goes on along the minus strand of CM070793.1, from coordinate 24,332,865 downwards.
TTTCTCTGCCCTTCTCTCTGTCTCTAATAAATAAATAATAAATCAGAAAAAGGACCAAGGGAATGCACATTTGACTTGCTATGTGGCGGCACTGTAGGCAGAATCTCTAAAACGAGAAATCTAAGATCTCACTCTTTACCTTTGAAAACGGATGGAATCTTACCCCTAACTTAATATAGTTCATTTCTCTACTTGCTCTGTTTTTCTTGGGCTGGCAACTTCTTAAGGCAGTTGTGTTTTGCAATCCTTTACATAATTTTAGCTCTGTGTAGTTTATTTTCAGTACAGAATAAACTTGACTATGTTTATATAAATATTGTTATATTTATACCTGACTAAGTTTATATTACAAGTTGACCCTGTCAAGAAGTATTTCTAGGGCCTGGAGAAATGGCTCAGCAGTTAAGGCACTTGCCTGCAGAGCCTAATGACCTGAGTTTGATTTCCCAGTAAATTAAATTTCCCATAAAGCCACATGCCACAAGTGGTGCATGCATCTGGAGTCCATTTGCAGGAGTTGGAGACACTGGCACGCCCATTCTGTCTCTCTCCTCTCTGCTTGCAAGTAAATGAATAAAATTAAAATATTTTTTTTAATGACGGGAGTGGTGACGCACGCCTTTAATCCCAGCACTTGGGAGGCAGAGGTAGGAGGATTGCTGTGAGTTCAAGGCCACCCTGAAACTACAGAGTGAATTCCAGGTCAGCTTGAGCTAGAATGAGACCCTACTTCGGAAAAAAAAAAAAATCTTTTTTTTTAAATTAAATTGTCTAATTTGATTAAAGTGGGGTAGTTGTGGGGCTGGGGAGTTGGCTCAACTGTTAAAGAGGCTTGCAAAGCATGCTGGTGCTGGTTTGATTCTCCAGTACCCATGTGAAGCCAGATGGACAAAGTGGCACATGTGCCTGAAGTTCCTTTGTAGCAACAAGAGGGCCTGGTGCCTGAGTCTGTGTCTCAAGTAAATTTTATTTTATTTATTTTTGGTTTTTCAAGGTAGGGTTTCACTCTAGCCCAGACTGACCTTGAATTCACTATGTAGTTGAGAGTGGCCTCAAACTCAGCCATCCTCCTACCTCTGCCTCCCAAGGGCTGGGATTAAAGGTGTGTGCTACCATGCCCCCAGCTAATAAAATATTTTTAAATGAGGTATTTGAGAGACAGCTGTCAGTCTGTTATATAATGTCATGATATTTACCTAATACACCATAAGAATGAAAGTGGGGCTGCAGGAATGGCTTAGCGGTTAAGGTGTTTGCCTGCAAAGCCAAAGGACCCAGGTTCGATTCCCCAGGACCCACGTTAGCCAGATGCACAAGGGGACGCACACATCTGGAGTTCCTTTACAGTGGCTGGAGGCCCTGGCGTGCCCATTCTGTCTCTCCCTCTTTCTCTGTCAAATAAATAATAAAAATAAAATATTAACAAAAGAATGAAAGTGTTTTAACCTAAGCCCAATTCAATGAACCTTTTGTGTAGATTTCACATTTCAACCTTATAGTCAATATTTTCCCCAATTTCTTACAAATTCTGGGCTATATCCAAACATGGCAAGCTCCTGTAACGGGAGTTTTGGGGTTCCTTACCAATACGTCAATATATCAGTAAATTCCTGATCCTTGTCTTATGTATGAATTGATGGAATTAAATCTATAGGCCAGAGTATAAGACTTGGAGAAACTTTATTATATTAGATAAAGAGAAGGAAACAAAACAGTGCAGAGAGCTCCTGCCATGCAGAAGGCAGGAGGGAGTAGGAGGCCAATGTGGGAGTACGGGTTTCCCCATCTCAGCCCAGATTGGGGGGGGGGGGGGATCTTACCAGAGCAGGAACCTGGAGGTTCAAGGGGGATGAACAGCCAAAAGAGACAGTGTCAGTAAATAGCTGAGAACAAAAAATGGGTTTACTTTTTATTTCTACTCCACTTTTTTTTAACAGAATGACTTTTCCCCACCGTATTCCAGAGAATGCTAGAAAGAAGCAAAAAAATCACTGCTTTAGCCAGCCGTGGTGGTGCACGCCTTTAATCTCAGCACTCAGGAGGCAGAGGCAAGAGGATCCCTGTTGAGTTCAAGGCCACCCTGAAACTACATAGTGAATTCCAGGTCAGCCTGAGCTACAGCAAGAAAGCAAAACAAAAAACAAGCAAAACAACAACAAAACACTGCTTTAGCAATTTTATTTTAACTACATTTTCAAGCTAGGCAGTCATTTTCTGTGTCTGTGTCCTTGAAAATCTAGGGCACTAGGTCTGCTTGGTGTGGTTTCACTTCATTAAAACTTTTCACTTCCTAAATTGGACTGTTCTCGTGTGTTTTCTTTTCTTAGTCCGGGGCCTCTTGTGTGCTTGGCAATTAGTACACGACTGAACTATACCACCAGCCTTTGAGAAAAGGTCTTTTCCACCACTTTTCCAGAAACAGGGTCCCATGTAGTCACTGGCTGGCCTTGAGCCCCTGGACTCTACCTCCAACCCTGGATTACAGGTGTGTTCTATCACACGTGGCTGAGACACTTATTGTCCAGGTTGGCCTCAAACTTGGCAATCCTCCTGCTTCAGCTTCCCGAGTACATTACGTACAACCATATTCAGCCTGCCCCCGCCCCACCAGATATCCCCTAATCCCTCACACTTGGAAACATTTTTACACACTGGCTCCCAGACAGAATGTCATTTATTTTTTATTTTTGAAGCATGGCCTCTTTAGACAAGGCTGTCCTTAAAATCACAGCAATCCTACCAGCCTCCCTAGCGCTAGGATTAAAAGATGTGTGCCACCACGCCCGGCTAAGTGTACCTTTTATGTCTAAGAAAATGAGCTCAGAGAGATTAAGTACACAGCTACAACCCTGTGAAGCTCAAAGTTCTAATACCACACTCAGTGCATTTAACGAGTAAGTGAATATGGGTGCCAAATCTCTTGACTTCTAGGCTGTTCCTCTATCGCTAGACCACACCATCTCTTCTGTCACGTGGTTCTGTTAACAGACAAGTCTGATTTCAGAAAAGGTTCATCTCACCCCATTTGTTTTCCCAACTCCTAAATTGTGGTGTTGCCACCTGTCTCAGAAATTCTTCCAAAGTTCTTGCCATGTTCTGTGAAAGCTAAAAGAATATATATCAATGAGAATGTTTCAAATATGGTGTCTTATGTAAAGACTCAGAACTGAAACAGAGGAAGAGCTCTTAGTACTAATTCCAGATGGGTTAAAAACAGAAACAGAGCCAGGTGTAGCGGCGCACATCTTTAATCCCAGCACTCGGGAGGCAGAGGTAGGATTACTGTGAGCTCGAGGCCACCCTGAGACTATGTAGGGAATTCCAGGTCAGCCTGGAGTAGAGTGAAACCCTATCTTGAAAAACCAGGAAAAAAAAAAAGAGAGAGATTGAAACAGGTCATGTCTGTCGAAACTGGGCAACAAGCAGTCTGGCCCTTTCAAGAGCTCCCATTATTAGTCAGATGGTGGGGAACGACTGTACAAGGTGACTAAGCAGGACGTTTTGCAAGAGTACCAACTTCCAGTACACAGATCCACAGGAATGGGAAGGTTAACTCTTCATGAGTAAGAACCACAAATATTGGCAAATCGTTTTATTTCCACCTTAAATAATTCAGGAACCTTGACTTGGTTAGTTTCTCTCAGGCCTCAAGCTAGTTTCAAACCAAGTTAATAATCTGTAGCCAATGAAAGTCCCTAAGTATCTTTGCAAGTTGAATAAGTTGGAAGTCTTGCCACAACAACCTCGGCGGTTTAAATACTTCAATGGTACTCTTGGGCCAAGGTTGTTGAACCAATGTGTAACACTTTGAACAATGTGTAGCATGACTCTCAAGAGGAAGTCTTCCTTTTTTCTAAAGGGCATTAAGGGCCACGCATCACTTAGCACATTCTAAATATTACTACATCAGTGTCAGTTGAAAGGTCCTAACAATACCATCATGAAAACTCTCTGGAATTTCTCCACAATTATGATTATTTTACAGTCCTAGGGCATACACTTCAAAGGTATCTATTAGAAATGGCTTTAAATCACCATAGTGTTGAGAAGTGACAGAGGAGTGCTCAGCACTCAGACATCTCTATCACACCTTCCAAGGCTCAGGATCCATTGTGGAAGAAATACTGGAAAGAATGTAAGAGCCAAAGGAGGGTTAGGACTGCGTACAGTGCAGTCTTCCAGACACAAAATGCCTGGATATTCATGACATCACAGTGTCATGAATAGATGATGCCATCAAAATAAGAGGGGGACTAATTGAAAGGGGGGTGGGTGAAGATGGGGGGAATTATCAGGTTTATTGTCTATAATTATGGAAGCTGTCAATGAAACTTTTTAAAAATTAGCTTTGTATTAAGTATATGTATGTATATGTATTTTTTTCTTTTTGGTTTTTCGAGGTAGGGTCTTGCTCTAGGCTCAGTCTGACCTGGAATTCACTCTGTAGTCTCAGGGTAACCTCAAACTCATGGCAATCCTCCTACTGCTGCCCCCTGAGTGCTGGGATTAAAGGCGTGCCGTACCACATCTGACTTTTTAAAGGTATCACTGCTATGCTGGGCTTGTGTCAGAGCTTTATGAATTCTAAGCAAGCATTCTACCTAATACCACAGCCCAACGTTATTCTAATGGGTGCTACTCAAAGTCTTGCTGAATTGTCATTTCCCCTCAAAATGCAAATTAAGTTTAATGGGCTGGGATTGTACCTAAGAGGTAAACTGCCTATTATGCACAAGGCCCTGGAAGAGGAAAAGAGAGAAAAGATAAGTTGGGGGGGGGGGGGGCAAAGAGGATAAAGAGATGGAGAGGGGAAGCCGAGAACCTTGTCACTGTAAAGGAGCCTTGTTTCACATTCACATTTAGGAGACAGATAAAATGATAAACCTATAATGCTATTTTTTTAGATTTAGATTTTAAAAAATCAGTTCTCAAATCAATACTTAGCTTAAAAATCACTGATATAAAATCAAGATTTAGGGCTGGAGAGAGAGCTTAGCAGTTAAGGCGCTTCCCTGCAAAGCCTAAGGATCTAGGTTTGATTCCCCAGGACCCACGTAAGTCAGATGCACAAGGTGGCACATGCATCTGGAGTTCGTTTGCAGTGACTGGAGGCCCTGACACATCCATTCTCTAATAAATAAATAAATCAGGCCGGCTGTGGCGGTGCACACCTTTAATTGTAGCACTCAGGAGGCAGAGGTAGGAGGATCATGGTGAGTTCAAGGCCACCCTGAGAATACAAAGTGAATTCCAGGTCAGACTGGGCTAGAGTGAGACATTACCTCGAAAAAAAATAAAAAATAAAATAAAATGAAATCAGAATTATTTTGAACTCATCAGTAGCAGAACTGAATGTTTATGGGGCTTTTTTTGTTTGTTTGTTTTTGTTTTTTGATGTAGGGTCTCATTCAAGCTCAGGCTGACCTGGAATTCACTAGGTAGTCTCAGAGTGGCCTCCCAAGTGCCCGGCCAACTATGGAACTTTTTACACTACTTGAATATGTACTGAGGCACAATTCTAACACCAGCCAGGGCATTCATAATCACATTAGCTTTTCTAGTTTTAAAATGTCCACTTTATTCCATGACATGTACCAGATTATCATTTACATCTGAGGAACAGATGACCCATGTATCTATTTATGATAACACTAAGAAATATAATCCAATTTTACACATTTCCAGGCATCCTCAGACAAGTGTACCACAATGCAGAAATATGGATATCACTACTACATTATACATAAAAGGGAAGTATCAATAAACTTCAAAAAGTAGCAAATTCATCTGTTCCTTAAAATATGGGTATGCAATTGTTACAAAGCCATAGTAAGTGGTTTTATAAAATGTAATTTTATTTATGTTACTCTGCTGTTACACTGGGCAGAACATTTTCACAAGGCTTTTTTGGGACTACAGTCAATGATCAGAACACATAATATTGTGGTCCAGCTCTCTAAAGAACAGTCACTACACAAAGTGGACACCCTCGCACATGTGCACAAATCTGCGTGGAAAAGTACTACGTTTTACACGTGGACTTGTGGACTTTCCTCCCCTTTCTCGTGTCTTGAGAAATGACGTGCACTGTACTTTGCCAAAAGCAACGCTTGCCCTCTGGCAGCACCATGCTGCTTCTGTTACGTGGTGAAGGGAAGGCCAGAACTACAAAGGCGGAGGTGTGAGTGAATTTTTATTGGGAAGGGAAGTTGTCAACTCAAACAGCAGCAAATGAAGAATGAATAAGGGAACTTCCTGTTGTCACAGACAAACATGACCTCCAAAATATGTGGCATAGGAGGCATTTGGATTTGTGACCCCAAGCCCAGCTACATTAAGTGCTTTCCCATCAACCTAATACTTCTGGATTCCTACTAAAAAGGAATATGCAGTAAGAGCATCAAAAAGCTGCTTTCTGAAAGGAAATCCCCAAACAAGAGTCAGGGAGGGAATGTAGAAATTAAGAAGTTATGTGGAACACTCTAAATTGTAATTGACTACATTTTCATATCTTCACAGTAATACAAAACACAGTCACTTGGTAGAACTGGTTCAGATTACTTAAATACCAAATACATTTTTAGTGCTCTACATAGGTGTCTGGAAGTTACTCATGTTTATCTGAAATGAAGCTATTAATACTTTTCTACAGCAGTAACTGCACACCAGGAAGGCCAAGACAAACACAAGTCAAGGAATGGAGTTTTCCCAAAGCTGCAGTGTGAAAAGACTATAAACAGTTGGTTCCATACACATGAATGGGTTTCTCTGCTATAGGAAATCCAAGTGGAGTAAGGAATGGAGATGTAAAAAGGTTTTCTTGACAGGAAGGAGGAGGACACCCTGTATGCCTTCAGTTTTCGGCACCCTCTGCTGCGTCACATTCTTCTCCTGCACTGTCTGATGTCCATAACTGGGGAGAAAAAGGAACCATAGTAAATTATATTTCCAGACCAAAATGTAATTCTAAGAGCAGTGAGTTCCTCAAGCAACAAAGACTCAGATCAAGACTAGTTTTTCTTCTCGAAACCCTGAAGACCCCCCCAATGTATTCCTAGCAAGATGCACATTTACCAAATGACAAACATATAGTGCTTGAGAGTTTTTAGTTGACTCAACTTAAAAAGTAGTATAGGTTGTCATTCCAAGGCTCAGGATCCATTGCAGAAGAGGTAGCAGAAAGAACGTAAGAGCCAAAGGAAGGGTAGGACTCCTTAAATTGTGCTCCTCCAGACACAAAATGGCCTGGATATCCATGACCTCACAGCGCCTGACACTGCCTACACAAGACCATCATAATAGGAGGAAAAGCTGATGACATTAAAATAAAACAGACTGATTGAGGGGGGGAAGGGATATGATGGAGAATGGACTCTAAAGGGGAAAGTCGGGGGAGGGAGGGAATTACCATGGGATATTGTTTATAATCATGGAAGTTGTTAATAAAAAAAAATTTGCAAAGAAAAAAAATGTAGTATAGGTTGAGTTGTAAGCAGCAGAGCATTTGCCTAGCATGTGAAAGGTATTGGGTTTGATCCTTAATACCACAAAAATACATAAATAAATGAAACTATAATTTCAGGGGAAAAAAAACAAGGTGACATCCTAAGAATGTAATATTTTCGATTCTCAATAGTTCAATGATCTTCACTTAATGTAAAGCAGAACTTAAATGTAATTTATGCAACTAATAAAGCCACAGCCACACAGGAAGACAGCATGGCCATGGCGTCCACGTGTGTTTGGTGACAACAGGAGACGAAGAAAACTCACAGAACAAACAGGAGTGGGAGATGAAAGCTACAAGGAAGCATGTGCGCACACATACATGCACAGAAAGGGTTACATGTTATTTATTTATAAGCAGAGAAAAACAGAGAGAGAGAGAGAGAGAGAGAGAGAGAACGGGTGTGTCAGGGCCTCTAGCCACTGCAAACGAACTCCAGACGCATGCGCCCCCTTGTTTATCTGGCTAACGTGGGTCCTGGGGAATTGAGCCTTGAACCGGGGTCCTTAGGCTTCATAGGCAAGTGCTTAACTGCTAAGCCATTTCTCCAGCCCCATCTTTTACTTTCTGTTAGATATCATCCAACCAGATTTATCTGAACCTACAATAAAAGAATGGTGCTTGTACCCTTTCTCAATTATTTCCTGCCACAGTTTAGGTTTGAAATTTCCCCCAATGGCATATGTTAGGCTTTGCTCCCACACTGTGGCACTAATGAAGACGGTGCCATCTTTTGCAGGTGGGCCCTGGTTGGAGGAAGTCCGGTCATTGTGGGAATGCCCTTGAAGGGACAGTGGAACCCTGCTCTCTCCGCCGCGCTCTTTGCTTGCTGGCTACCAGGAGTGAAGCCGGCCTCTCCTCTACATGTTCTGCCATAACGTTCTTTGTTGCCACACTATCATGGACTGAAACCTCCAGTCCTGTGAGTCAAAAGGAAACTTCTTGTCTTTTATAAGTTATTTACTCTGGGGTATTCTGTTAGGGGGACTGAACACTAATGTACTTCCCTTATCAACTACTTATACAAGAAATAGGAAGAAAAAAAGATTAGAAGCAGAAGTAAAGTAAAATAGATACAGGCTTACTACCTATCAAATGTTCACCAAACATGTACAATTTATTATATTAACTTCAGTCCATTTGCTACAGCTAGCTTACTCAAAGAAAGAAATATTCAGGGGCTGGAGAGATGGCTTAGCGGTTAAGGCATTTGCCTGCAAAGCCAAAGGACCCAGGTTCGATTCCCCAGGACCCACATAAGCTAGATGCACAAGGGGCACATACAGATGGAGTTCATTTGCAGTGGCTAGAGGCCCTGGCACGCCCATTTTCTGTCTCCTCTTTCTCTCTTTGCTTGCAAATAAACAAAATAAAATAAAAAGAAAATATTCAAACTGTATGAACTTTTTATATTAACCTAACCTAACAATGTCTTCAACTCAACCAAAAAGTAATGCTAACACTGAATTCTTTCTATCTTAATACCTTCTCTGGAAGGTCTAATAAAATGCCTAGCCATCATGAAAATCTGCTTCAATTTTTGTTGTTGTTGGTTTTTGTTCTCAGAGGGAGGGTCTCATTAAGCTCAGGATGACCTGGAATTCATTCTGTAGTCCCAGGGTGGCCTCAAACTCAAGGCGATCCTTCTACCTCTGCCTCCCAAGTGCTGGGATTAAAGGCATGTGCCACAATGCCTGGCTCTGCCTCAAAACTTCACCAATTTATCTGTTTTCTCAGAATATAGCTCTTCTATAACTATATCCAAAGATAGGAAGACCTAAATAAAATATATGGCCTGGAGAGATGGCTCAGCGGTTTAAGGTGCCTGCCTGCAAAGCCTAACAACCCATGTTCAAACGCCCAGTTCCTATGTAAAGCCAGATGCACAAAGTGGTGTATGCATCTCTAGTTTATTTGCAGCAGCTGGAGGCTCTAACATGCCCATTCTCCCTGTCGCTTTCTCTTCTCTCTACCTCTCTCTCTGCATGCAAATAAAAATAGTAAATTAGCTTTGTTTCTGAAAAGAACTATAAGAACAAACAACTTACTGTTAGGTTGTCTCTAAGCAACTGCATGATGAGGGTGCTGTCTTTGTAGGAGTCTTCATTCAGTGTGTCAAGTTCAGCGATGGCCTCATCAAAAGCCTGATTAATAATGTCAACAGATACAGTAAACAACATGTGCACCGAAAGAAACTTTTCTAAAAGTGGATCAACAGTCATGATCCATTGGTTACCAAACTCTGGAATTACTCCTCTGGATTTTCAGTGTAAAGAACTAGTCTCGGGCATGACCAGGAACTTGCTAGCGTGCGTCCACAGCGCTCCCTGGCTCAGGTCCCACAGGTCACACAGCTTAGCAGCCAGACCCTTGCAGAAGCCCTTCTTCACTACCTCACTCTGAGACGCATGAGGGAACAGCAACTTTGAGTGAGCAAATTTGACGGGCACCTACTCTCCAATCTTGTTTGCTTCATGAGGTTACCCATCCTTCTACGGCTATCAGGCCAAAATATGCATTCTTGTCAGACATTACTACCATCACACTGAGAACACAGAGGGGTAAGTGGGCAAGATAACAAAGTAGAGATGACACATAAATACTACAGAAATCATTCTTCCCTCCCTAGGATCCCAGCAAAATACCTCAATATTTATATGTCTGCTATCTCAACCTTAGCAAAGAAGGGTTTCCTAGACACACATCTTACCGTCTTAGCCAGCGTGCAGGCAAGCTCCGGGTTATTAAGGATCTCATAGTAAAATACAGAAAAGTTAAGAGCCAGGCCCAGGCGAATTGGATGCGTGGGCTGCATCTCTTTCTTGCTTATATCAAATGCCTCTTGGTAAGCTCCTTGAGAATTATCTATCGTTTCTGTGAAGGGGAAAAAATATGAAAGCATGATTATGAGAATATCCAGTAAACAACATACAGTTTTTACTTATATCCTTCTCCCTCTCCCCCACCCCAGGTCGGGCCTCACTCTAGCCCAGGCTGACCTTGAATTCACTCCATATTCTCAGGCTGGCCTTGAACTCACTTGCAATCCTCCTACCTCTGCCTCCCAAGTGCTGAGATTAAAGACATGTGCCACCACACCTCGCTACTAGTTCTTGGTAAAATGAAATTTTCTCAGTAGCCTCCTTTTACAAACACAGTAGCATAGTAGTGTATTAGACAAAGGTTACCACCATCCAAATCTCAGCATTCTTGTGACCCACTGCTTGTAGAAGCAATACTTATCTTGGTTATCAAAGAAAGATATGCTAAGTCAAGAACAATGACAAAATTTTCTCCGATGAGTTTTAATATAGACAGAATAAAAACATCACCCACTTAAAACAGTTCAGAAACAGTACTTGATTATACCCAATTTTTTTTTGTTGTTGTTTGTTTGTTTCTGTTTCTCGAGGTAGGGTCTCACTCTAGCCTGGGATGGAACTCACTATATAGTTTCAGGGTGGCCTTGAACTCACGGCAATCCTCCTGCCTCTGCCTCCCAAGTGCTGGGATTAAAGGTGTGCACCACTACGCCAGGCTATATACCCATGTTTTTTTGAAAAGGATATTTTTGTAAGGCCACTGGCCTCTGACGTCTTTAGTGTTATGGACATAACACAAGCTAAGCTATTCTCCAATGGCCAGAGCATGTGCGTTCTCCTTCCTGTTTATTACAGATCATGAGCCGTCCCACTTGGGAACACCCTCGTGGAGTGAGAGCTCATGCTGCCGGGTATGGTTAGCAGTACTAAGAAACTGTCAGTCTTGGGCTATAAAGACAGCCTATGCACAAATTCAGAATACTGGAATGTATGTGTGACTATGAGACTTGGAAATGGCAACAATCCAGAAGAGGCTAAGGCCTCTCTTACCTTCCTGGTGTTCACATGTCCAGTCCTGCGCTAGCACCTTCAGGCACAAGTCTGCTAACCCTTTTGTTTGGTTGTTACCCAGGCTGACCTGGAACTCACTCTGTAGTCCCAGGCTAGCCTTGACCTCATCATGATCCTCCTACCTCTGCCTCCTGAGCTGGGACTAAAAGGGTACACCACCACGCCCAGCCAATTCTGCTTTTTATGGCAACAAAAGCTATGAATTAGTAACAGAATAAGTACGTCTGGCATATAGATTGTGCTACGGCAAAATACAAGTCTTCTCCCTGTATCTTCACTTACACTGGTAATTAGGACAGGAAAATTCATTTTCAGTGAGGAAAATAATATGACCTCTGAAGGTCATAGTAGTTAACAGTAATTATTACTGTTTGGAGGCAGGGTCGCACTCCAGCCCAAGCTGACTGGGGACTTACTATGTAGCACAAGGTGGCCTTGAACTCACAGCGATCCTCACACCTCAGCATCTGGGGTGCTGGGATTAAAGGTGTGTGCTACCATGCCCAATTTAGTAATTTTTTTTTGAACAGGACAATACTAAGAATATAATAAACCTGTAAGAAAATTTTCAGTAGTTAAGTGATATATCTCTTACACAGAACTTGATAAACTTGTTAACAGGCATATGCCAAAATTAAACAGAATTTATATTATAACAAGCTACCATGAGTACTTCAGGAAAATAAGTTCATGCTATTAAATTTTTTTCACAATGAAAATGGCAATTTGATTGTTTTTCCCGAGTTTCTTGACAGTCTAAGATTTAAAAAATAGGTAGTTAATACTCAAATATACTTTTTCAGTCAACATAGTTCTTACATTGTCAAATAAAAACTAATCACACAGGTCAAATTTACTATGAAGCTGGAAAAAATTATACACCAACCATAACAGACTCAACTTACTTCTCTTCTTCCTTCGAAATTTAGCTTATAAGCAGTAATGTTATGGCCTCTAAAACTACCATATTCAAAGCAAGGTGTGGTGGCAGGGGCCTGTAATTCTAGGTACTGGGGAAGGTGAAGGAGGAGGGTCACAGTATCCATGGCCTTCTTGGGTTAGGGTGAGTTCAAAGCTAGCTAAATGGACTGGAGCTATAGTTTAATGGTGGGTAGGAATCCTTGCCTAATACATGAGGGACTGGGTCCAATCTACCCTCATCTCACAAAAAATACAACATCCTGTTTCTATGTTCCATATAAAATTCTTATGTGAAATGTAAAACCAGAATTCTGAAGCTAAAAATATGGTGAACCAAAATCCCAAAGCAGAAAGATTTAAACCCGCTTCTTATATCAAATTAGAGTTGATATGTAGCTTAACTTTCTTAAGGGTGCATAATGTAAATTCACAACTTTTACTATGTAGTTCAAGTTGTTCTCAAAGTCACAATCCTCCTGTTTCAGTCTCCCGAGTACTGCTTTATTTCTGAAAAAACATGGTGATATTCATGTTCTTGATATACAAGCCCCGTAATTTTTAAGTTACAGAGAGCCTAGAGACTACATATAAACTGTTGTTATAAGTGTCCCATCTATCCATTTATTCTATTACACTAAATGTTCCCTGACGCTTTATGAGTTAAATGTTTGATTGTCAACTAACTGGCAATTTGTGTGTGTGTTTTGGTGTGTATATGTGTGGTGGTTTGATTCAGGTGTCCCCCATAAACTTAGCTGTTCTGAATGCTAGGTCCCCAACTGATGGCAATTTGGAATTAAATCTTCCTGGAGACAGTACATTGTTGGGGGCAGGCTTATGGGTATTATAGCCAGTTTCCCCTTGCTAGTGTTTGGCACAATCTCCTGTCACTGTTGTCCATCTGATGTTGGCCAGGAGGTGATGTCCACTCCCTGCTCATGCCATTGTTTTCCCCTGCCATCATGGAGCTTTCCCTCGAGCCTGTAAGCCAAAATAAACCTTTTTTTCCCACAAGCTGCTCTGGGTTGGGTGATTTCTGCCAGCAATGTGAACCTGACTGCAACAGTATGTGTGTATGATGTGCAGGTATGTGGGTGTGCATGTTCATGTGTGTAGGTTAGAGAACAACTTTTGGGTGATGTCCCTTGCCTTCCACCTTTTGTCAGGCACTCAGGTCTCTTGGTCTTGCTCACTGAGGTGTATGCCAGCTACTGCTCTGTGTGTGAGCTTCTGGGAAATCCTCATGTCTCCACCTACCTCACTGTTGGTGATGGGATCATAGAGGCCCACTGTGGCCTGTGTCTTTTACATGGGACCTGGGGTCTAAACTCAGGTTCTCAGGTTTGGGTGGCAAGCACTTTATCCACTGAGCATCTCTTCAGCCCTTCTGACCAAATCAACAGATCAAATCCTGGGATGGAGTCATTACATGATGGCTTTATTAGGACATGCTGGAAAGGAGAGGGTGAGGACTAGTTAACAGGAAGCATGTCCCTGCCTGTCCTCTCTCCCCTCCTTCCCACTGCTTTCTGGCTGCAATGAGGAGCCAGAAACAGGCGTTGCACTTTGCGATGCTTAGCCATGGTGATTTATCTGTCTTTCCCAGGGTCACAGTTAACAGAACCAGTCAGACACAGACTGAAACCCCTGAAATACAAGCCCAAATAAACCTTCCTTTAAGCTGTTCATCTTAGATATTTTGTCACAGTGACAAACAGGTGACTTAACCTATTCTCACTTCTTTTTTACGTATTTTAGCTTTACCCACAATTTAGACAAATACTTACGTTTGCGATCATCACCACATGCGACTTCAGCAAGGTATCGGAAATAATCTCCCTTCATTTTCAGATAGAAGACCTTACTCTCTGGATTAGTTGCATTGGCTATCAAATACTTATCCAACAATTCCTAAAAGAAGCAAAACATTAGACATTTACAGTAAAAGCTACTTGATCACTGACAAGAGCTTATACTGGAGCCCTACTGCCTACCACAGCAAGGCCACACCAACCTGGACCCGAAGCCCCTTCTTACAGCAAGGCCACACCAGCCTGGACCCAAAGCCCCTTCTTACAGCAGGGCTCAGACCGGCGCCACTACTTCTCTGGCAGGACTTAGCTGATGTGACCATAGTTTCTAATAGCTAAACTAGATTACACCAAATATGGTCATTTAAAGACTCTCTCCTGGGCTGGAGAGATGGCTTAGCGGTTAAGGCATTTGCTTGCAAAGCAAAAGGACCTCGGTTCAATTCCCCAGGATCCACGTAAGCCAGATGCAACAGTGGCGCATGCGTCTGAAGTTTGTCTGCAGTGTCTGGAGACCCTCGCACACCTATTCTCTCTCTCATAAATAAAAAAATAAGTATTTTTTTAAAAATTAGACAAGAAAAAAATCTCCTTTTACTATGCTATTCACTCAAAAAAACTTTTTTTTTTTTTGGTTTTCCGAGATCAGGGTTTCATTCTAGCTCAGGCTGACCTGGAATGCATTATGTAGTCTCAGGGTGGCCTCAAACTCAATTTTAATAAAACACTTGAGTCCAGCTAGGCATGGTGGCACACGCCTTTAATCCCAGCACTCAGGAGGCAGAGGTAGGAGGATCGCTGTAGTTCGAGGCCACCCTGAGACTACAGAGTGAATTCCAGGTCAGCCTGGGCTAGAGTGAGACCCTACCTCCAAAAAACAAAAACAAAATCAAACAAACAAGAAAAAAAAACACCTGAGTCTATGGGGAATGTACATTCAAACTACCATGGCAGTTAAAACCACTTGTTTGCAAGCCACTGAGAAATCCTGCTGGAACTGAGCTGATCACCTCCTCCATGTACACCGGCTGACAGGAAGCTGGAAGAAGCCATTGTGCATGCAGTTCAATGGAGAGAGAGAAATCACCAGTGAAGATACTCAACAGTGAAGCCATATATTTGGCCAACCAGGCCAAATGAGCCAATGGGTGCAATAGTGGCACGTTTGTCACGGTGGAAACCAACTGCCCTCCAATTGGACTGGAGGCCCGCTCCATGGGAGGGAATACATCCCTGATACTGAAAACCTACAACAGGGGTAGTCATGAGCCCTAGGGGTGTAACATCTGCTGCTGTCTGGCTAAATGTATATACTATGCTCACCACACTGCCCTGTAAGCACTTCTCTTAATGTTCATACCCATATATTAATGCTACTCTCACTTTTGGTAAAGAAGCTTCTCTTTTCAGATGGCAGTGACCTTGGGTTGACTCAGAAGGCATCATGGTGCTGGGAAGAAGTGACAGAGAACGGTTCAGCACTGCAATATCTCTATCACACCTTCCAAGGCTCAGGGTCCATTGTGGAAGAGGTGGCAGAAAGAATGTAAGAGCCAAAGGAAGGGTAGGACTCCTTACAATGTGCTCCCCCCAGACACAAAATGGCCTGGATATCCATGACCACACAGTGCCTGACACTACCTGCACAAGACCATCATAACAGTAGGAAAAGATGATGACATCAAAATAAAAGAGAGACTGATTGAGGGGGGAGGGGATATGATGGAGAATGGTAGTCAAAGGGGAAAGAGGGTGGCACTACTATGGGATATTGTTTACAATCTTGGAAGTTGTTAATAAAAAATAAATTAATTACAAAAATCTTTAAAAATTAAAAAAGAAAGAAAAAAATCACTTGTTTGCAAGGCAGGGTTCAATTCTCCAGCCACTCATGTAAATCAGGCACAAAAGAATAAGCATGTGGTATTGATCTGTAGTAGCAAGAGGTCCTGCACACACACACACACACACACACACACACACACGTAGATAAATGAAGCAAAACAATACCAACTCTTAGGAGTGAGCTGTATCTACATATTAACAACTCTACCATCACATCAACAGTGTAGTGTTTCCAAAGCAGTTCATTTGGCTTCAGTGGCAAAATTTTATACTATTCAGCAAACAAGGTTCTTATCCTAATTCTGAATTCTAATTCAGAAGTAACTTCCATAGTGCAAACAGAATAAGCTACTCCATACAACTTATCCTTTACATGGAACTGAAGAGGAGCCTTAAAGTAGAAAGCAAGAAACCCACAGGAAACAAATTTTCTACCAGTTCCCAGTTTCCTATTATTTTACCACAATTCACTGATACTACTGATGAAGGAGGATCGGTGAAAGCTACCTTTCTTCATTAGTACTATGTATACATTAGTAGGGAGGCAGTTTTAGTAAGAGATCGAGACCCAGAGAGAACCAGGAGATGCCACACCACATGCCACTTCATTCTGGCACAAGAACAGGCAGAAATGGAACTAATGTCTGATGGAGACTGATCTACAGTGCCCCCTGCTGCCCAAAGTCCAGCATGCTACTTAGACAGAGGGCCAGGTGGGCCAAACCCACCAACTAATCAGGTCTTCCCGCTGCCTATAATGGCTCCTGTTTTCTTCCACCCGACTCTGCTCTGCTCACCTCCACCCTGCTCTGCTGTTTCTCTGGCTCTGACGCTCGGCCACAGGAACACATATGAGTGTCTAGCTTCTCCCTCAACCAGCCTGGGGTGGCGGGGTCATACACTGTGTCTTGGTTTGGATGTTTTATCTACTTGCTTCTGTTCTATAGTTTGGGGTAACGTCTCACTTTAATTACATGCATAATTTTCCTCTGGTCTCTGATCTACCACATGGATGCTTTCTTTTCTTTTTTTGAAATATTTTATTTATTTATTTTTGGTTTTTCGAGGTAGGATCTCACTCTAGCCCAGGCTGACCTGGAATTCACTACGTACTCTCAGGGTGGCCTTGAACTCTCAGCAATCCTCCTACCTCTGCCTCCCAGTGCTAGGATTAAAGGCATGCGCCAACACACATGGCTATTTATGAGAGACAGAGAGAGAGAGAGAGAGAGAGAGAATGAGCATGCCAGAGCCTCCAGCCACTGCAAACAAACTCCAGACACATGTGCCACCTTGTGCATCTGGCTTACATAGGTCCTGAGGAATCGAACCTGAGTCCTTTGGCTTTGCAGACAAGTGCCTTGGTCTCCACTTTGAAATGTGCCCTCTTCTCTCCTCGAGCTTCACCACGTGTCCTCCTCACTTTTCCAAACACACAGCAGATGCCATGCGGGCTGCATTCGACTTTCCAAGTGACAGCAGCTTTACTCTAATGTCTCTTCAAAAGCCTGTTTCTCTTAAGTCGATGTGCTTGCAGCTCTACTCCAGTCCCCCCAAAGCTTCAATGTCTCTTAAACTTCATAATTTGGGGTTTTCCCCTCAATAAACTTAATAATTCATAATTTACCCTTCTTGAGTCAGTTTTTATTCTTTTTTTTTTTTTGGTGTGATTTTTCGAGGTAGGATCTCACTCTAGCCCAGGCGGACCTGGAATTCACCACTCTGTAGTTTCAGGCTGACCTTGAACTCACAGCAATCCTCCCACCTCTGCCTCCTGAGTGCTGGGATTAAAGGCGGGCGCCACCACGACCAACTATTAATTCTTTGTTAAAGGCAGGACAGAACCCAAAACTTGGGGTTCATAACTGGGGGACCCTCTCCTAAACCCCAAAATTCTGCTTCACTAACATGTTCAATTTATTTAAGATACATTAGTCATTACGTTTTGTCATTTAATGAAAACAGAAATACTTCTGGGATGAAGAGATGTTAGTGGTTAAAGCATTTGCATGCAAAGCCTAATGACCTGAGTTTAATTCCCCAGTACCCACATAAAGCCAGATGCACAAAATGGTTCATGTATCTGGAATTTATTGGGACTGAAGGCCCTAGTGCACCCATTCTGTCTCTATTCTATCTCTGCTTGCAAATGAATAAAAAAAATATTTTCTAAAATATTCCCTTAAGGGCTGGAGAGATGGCTTGGCGGTTAAGCGCTTGCCTGTGAAGCCTAAGAACCCTGGTCCAAGGCTCAATTCCCCAGGACCCACGTTAGCCAGATGCACAAGGGGGCGCACGCGTCTGGAGTTCGTTTGCAGTGGCTAGAAGCCCTTGCGCGCCCACTCTCCTCTCTCTCTCTCTCTTTATCTCTCTGTCTGTTGCTCTCAAATAAATAATAAAATAAAATAAAATAAAATATTCCCTTAAAACGGAGCTTATCTAAGAGACAAAACCATGTTTGAGTTTGAAATTTATTCTTTAAATTAGTAGCAAAGACAGACTGAATTCATGTTATATTAGAATAGGAGCTTTAAAATTAGATTATAATTTGTGGAAATGACTTATGTGTGGATAGTCATTCTACAACCTTGTGGCAAATCAGTTTTAACTGTCTCTGTAATTACATAATGAAAGGATTAAGATCTAAATGCCTTCTAAGTCTTAGAAATTACCATTCTACTTTGAACATACCTGCTAGAGCTAAATCTCAAAGGATTTATTGCCTTAATCAAAGAAACAATTTCAATACTTAAAAGGTAAGAAATTAAAACTTGCTGCATCACTGGAAAGGCATTAAACTTCTTCAGGCAAGTACCAAAACTCACATGTGGTAACTCCACTTCCAAGAACAGTTCTTCAATAGTTCTTAACCAGAAGTTGGCCGTGGTGGGGCACGCTTTTAATCCCAGCATTCGGGAGGCAGAGGTAGGAAGACTGCCATGAGTTCGAGGCCACCCTGAGACTACATACTGAAATCCAGGTCAGCCTGAGCTAGAGTGAGACCCTACCTCAAAAAACAAAACAAACAAACCAAACAAAAGGCTACTAAGCAACGATCATGGGAAGAAGATAGGAAAGATGGATCATTTACTTTTTTTTCCCTTTGGTTTTTCAAGGTAGCATCTCACTCTAGCCCAGGCTGACCTGGAATTCACTATGTAGTCTCAGGGTGGCCTTGAACTCAAGGTGATCCTCCTACCTCTGCCTCCGAATGCTGGGATTAAAGGCGTGCGCCACCACGCCCAGCTGATGATTCACTTTTATACTGTAGTGATAGAAGAGCCAGCAGGAAGTATTCAGGTATAAATGTTCAAAAGGGACTTGGAAAAGACGAATAGGTCAGAAACAAAGTACCCTTGCAACTTAACCTCAGCAACAAAGGCATTCAAAAGAAAACTGAAAGAAACCACTTAAAATGTACCGGATACCAAGTGTCACTTCAAAGGAAGCAACCGCATCATTAGTCCAGTTGTCTCCTGTGGCAGACTGAGTAACAGGCCTTGAAAGGGAAAGTGACTCTGTAGAGAAGTCACTAGACTAAGTCACACAACTGCCATCCCCAAGTTTATCCTACTTTACTGCTCTCCTAATAACTATATGCCTTGGGAACCTAGGACTGCTGGGTAGGGCTGACCTGGTGACTAACCCAGAAAGACTGAATCAACCATCCTAGCAAACGTTCAGCAACGAGACTTGAATAGCTCTGTCAACAGACCTCCCTGCATGGTGTTCAGCTCTTTCTTGTCAGGTTTCATAGTTATCTTACATTGTACTTAATATTGGCAAATTAGGCTGACTACTATGGAATGGCTACTTGATGGCAACTGTACGAACATTTCTATACCCCTTAAGCATGTGCCTCTCCTTGGCTCATCTCTCTATTATCATCTTGCCTGGATTTCAGAATCCACAATTAGAAGCGTGAAGATACGCTTGTGGGTGTGTTAACTGTAAAGACCCGCCATGAACAGGGGCAGGATAACATGAGCTGGTGTCCCAGAAGTAATAAAAAATATAATAAAAAGGTGTTTGGGGCTGGAGGGATGACTTAGCGGTTTAAGGTGTTTGCCTGCAAAGCCAAAGGACCCAGGTTCAATTCCCAGGACCCACTTTAGCCAGATGCACAAAGGGGCGCATGCTTCTGGAGTTTGTCTGCAGTGGCACTGAGGCCCTGGTGCACCCATTCTCTCTCTCTCTCTCTCTCCCTCTTTCTCTGTCAAATAACTAAATATAAATAAAAAATATTTTTTAAAAAGGAGCTTGGAAAATCAAGAAGTGAACTAAGCACTAGAATCCATCTCTCTCTGCCTCCTGACTACAGCTGCCTCAAGCGCTAGCCGTCCTGCCTTGAACCCCTGGGCCTGTGTCCTTCTTAAACCAGGAGCCACAATAAACACACCTCTCCCTCTTCTTTTTGGCAGGGCCCCACTCTAGTCCTGGCTGACCTAGAACTTACTCCATATCCTAAGCTGACTTCAAATTCATGGCAATCCTTCTACCTCACCCTCCCAAGTACTCACACTCAGCTCAAAATCTTTTCTTAAAAAAAAAACAGTCGGGCGTGGTGGCACACGCCTTTAATCCTAGCACTCGGGAGGCAGAGGTAGGAGGATCACCGTGAGTTCGAGGCCACCCTGAGAATGCAGAGTGAATTCCAAGTCAGCCTGAACTAGAGTGAGACCCTACCTTGAAAAACAAAACAAACAAACAAACAAACAAAAAAACTACCAACCCAGGAGTGCTAGCACAAGCCTTTAGTCCCAACACTGCCAAGGCTGAAGTAGGAGGATCATCAAAAGTTTGAGGCTGGCCTGGAGTTTCAGAGTAACTTTCAGGTCATCCAGGACCAGAGTTGAGACCCTACCTTGAAAAAACCAAAACAAAAAAGTCTATCAAACCTAGAGTATTAACTGTAACAATCAAATATATACATTAACCTTATTAATAACCCATTCTCTGCCTCTTTCTCTCTCAAATAAATATATAACAACTTAAAATACTTAAAAATATCTCTAGTTAACAAAAATTCTAGCCTCTGCACACATGCACCCTTCTACACACATTTGTATACACCACCCACATGAAATTAAAAACAAGAAAAGTTAAGAAAATGCAGCTGGAGAGATGGCTTAGCAGTTAATGTGCTTGCCTGCAAAGCCTAAGGACCCAGTTTGACTCTCAGGACCCACATAAAACAGGTGCACAAGGTGGTACATGTGTCTGGAGTTTGTTTGCAGTGGCTAGAGGCCTGGCACACCCATCCTCTCATAAATAAATAAATGAGTGTATTTTTTTAATTAAAAAATGTTAAGAAAATGAAGGAAGGCCAGGTATGGTGGTGCACGTCTTTAATCCCAGCACTCAGGAGGCAGAGATAGGAGAATTGTTGCGAGTTTCAGGCCAGCCTGAGACTACCTAGTGAATTCCAAATCAGCCTGGATTAGAGCAAGACCCTACTTGGGGGCGGGGGGGGGGGGAGGGGAATAAAGGAGAAAGACAGTGAGGGAAGGAATGAAGGAAGCAAATGAAGCCAGTAGAAAACAGAATATAATGAATTACGAAAAGACAAGGGGGGGGGATGCTGGAGAGATGGTTAGAGGTTAAGGCGCTTGCCTGTGAAGCCTAAGAACATATGTTTGAATCTCCAGGTCCCGGGTAACCAGACACAGAGTGACACAGCACACAATGTGGCATGAGCACACAGGGGAATGCATGTGCCTGGAGTTTGTTCACAGTGTCCATTCTCTCTCTTTCTCAAAATAAATAACAATGGCTTGAGTGTGATTCCCCAGTACCCATGTAAAGCAAGATGCACGAAGCAGTGCATGAGCCTGGAGATCACGTGCAGCTGCATGAGCACCTGCTGCACCCATTCTCTCTCTCTCCCTGCAAATAAATGGCTAACTGGGTATTAAAGGCAGGCATTCAGGTGAGGAGCACGACCCTCCACGGACGGAGACTGACCATCCTTCTGTCACAGGTATACAGTCTTGGCTCCAGTCCTGAATCTACAAGAAAGCTCTCAAGAAAAGGCAGCTTAGAGGTGGGGAGGAAGGCTTTTTAGAATAAAAATCATGGCCAAAAAAATGGCTCCTTGAGTATATGTGAAGCAAGCACTTGCCAGGGATTGGGAAGGCGGAGACAGGAGAATCTCTGGGGCTCAATGGCTACCCAGTGTAAATGAGTTACCGTAACATTCATTCCTTTTAGTTTTGTTTCTTTCCTCATCTCTGGGGACAGAACCCAGGGCCTGCACACGCTGCACAAGCACTCTACCAGAGAGTGGTTCCTGAGCCCCCATCTCATTCTAGAAACAAGAACTTAAAAAAGAAAAAACCAGAAACAAAAAGTTAAAAAAAAAAAAAAAAAGGCTTGGTGTCAAGGAACTGACACAATGTAAAGGGAAAAATACCCAAAAGTCAAGGCATTTCAAACTTTCTTGCCTTACCTTGTACATAAAAAGGCCTTCAGTATCTGAGATTCTGGGAGTTTTGTTCAAAGATCCACCTACCCCCACCCTGCTAAGTCCAACTTCCTCAAAATAGAAAATCACACTGTGTGGTCTTAGGTCAGGAACCATGTATTTGAAAACTAACGTCTTTCACTTTACTGAACCTAGAGACACAACTTGGGTTGCTCTACCTCTTACTAGCTTTGTAATCTTAGCAAAGTTACTAACTTTTTATACTTCAGTTCCCTCAACTTTAAAACAGAAATACTATCAACCTAACTTATGAGAACCTATTAAGTATACAAAGTGTTAAAGGGATGGAGACACATAGATCAATAACCCTCACCATATAATA
Organism: Dipus sagitta; assembly: GCA_036346955.1. NCBI lineage: Eukaryota > Metazoa > Chordata > Mammalia > Rodentia > Dipodidae > Dipus > Dipus sagitta. Next base: position 24,310,082 of record CM070793.1, on the reverse strand, counting down.
ATAAACTAGACTTCATAAAAAACTGCAGGTCCCTGGTGCACTCTGTCCCTCTCAAATAAATAAATAAAAACATTTGGAAAACAACTGTTTGCTAGCCAGGTGTTACAGTGCATGCCTATAATCCCGTACCTGGGAGGTGAAGGCAGGAGGATCAAGACTTCAAACCCAAACTCTGCTACGTGATACTCTATGTTAAAAAAAAAGTATTAAATAAATAAAATATAGAAAAAGGCCCAATAATAGTTATTCTAATGACAAGCCTATAACAGGACACCATCGCCATTAATGCACAGATAAAGAAGTTTACTCGTGTTCACCAAACAATAAAGTCATACAGCAATGACTCGAAAATCACTCAATTCCAGAACCCGTATTTTTCCTACTATGCTAAGAAAAATCACCTAAATTTATGATTACTAGCAAGAATAGCACATTTGGGCTTATGCCAAATAATAACCAACACAAGATATTTCCATTAAGAAATTAATTTACGGGGCACATTTGGGCTTATGCCAAATAATAACCAACACAAGATATTTCCATTAAGAAATTAATTTACGGGGCTGGAGAGATGGCTTAGCAGTTAAGTGCTTGTCTGCAAAGCCAAAAGACTCAGGTTCGATTCCCCAGGACCCACGTAAGCCAGATACACAAGGTGGCACATGTGTCTGGAGCTTGTTTGCAGTGGCTGGAGGCCCTGGCGCACCCATTTTCTCTTTATCTGCCTCTTTCTCTCTCAAAAAATTAAAAATAAAAAGAGATTAATTTAGGAGCTGGAGCAATGGCTTAGCGGTTAAGGCATTTATTTGCCTGCGAAGCCTAAGGACCCAAGTTTGATTCCCCAGTATTCACCTAAGCCAGATGCACAAGAGGGTGCATGCATCTGAACTTCCTGATGTGCCCATTCTATCTGCTTCTCTCTTGCTCTCAAAATAAATAAGTAATTTTCTAATCCTCAATAAGAGATTAATTTAGAACACTTAACCAAATGTAATAGCATTATTGAAATAAGATTACCAATCTGCTACATAACCACACAACAACTTTTAAAAATTCGTTACATAGTCTAAGGCTAACCTTTAACTCATAGTGATCCTCCTACCTCTGCCTGTCCCCCTTCCCCCCAACCATCCAGTTCTAGGGTTAAAAAGTACTGGTATTAGAGGTGTGGGCCAGGGCACCTGGCTTCTTTTAGAAATTCTCCATTATTTTAAGCAACTTTTTTCTCCTCTTTTTTTAAGAAAAAAAAATTTTTTTTATTTATTTGAGAGAGAGAGAGAGAGAAAATGGGCAGACCAGGGCCTCTAGCCACTACAAACAAACCCCAGATGCATGCGCCACCATGTGCAGCTAGCTTATGTGGGTCCTGGGGAATCGAACCTGGGTCCTTAGGCTTCGCAGGCAAACACCTTTATTGCTAAGCCATCTCTCCAGCCATTTTTATCCCTCTTTGAGATGGGTATGTGTGTCTCAATGCATTACATAGCCCAGGCTTCCAGCTGAGCTTCTGCTGCTGTGTTGGGCTAGGTTTAAAGGTGTGTCCCACAATGACTGGCTTAAGTGATTTATATATATACTTACATATTTTTTATTTATTTGACAGAAAGAGGGAGGAGAACAAAGAGAGAGAGAATGGGTGCGCCAGGGCCTCCAGCTGCTGCAAACAAACTCCAGAGGCATGTGCCCCCTTGTGCATCTGGCTTACGTGGGTCCTGGGGAATTGAACCCCAGTCCACTAAGCCATCCCTCCAGCCCCAAGTGATTCTTATTTTAGCTTTTTATAAGAAAGCGAGCGAGGGAGAGAGAAAGAATGACACAGAATTGGTGCGCCAGGAATGCCAATGAACTCCATACGCATGTGCCACCTTGTGCGTCTGGCTTACATGGGACCTGAAGAGTAGACTATGGGTCCTTAGGCTTCGCAGGTAAACACCTTAACAGCTAAGCATCTCTCTAGCCCTTATTTTAATTATTTTTTGAGAGGGTTCTCACTATTGCCCAAGCTACCCCCAAACCCTTGAACGTCCTGCCTCAATCTCCCAAATGACTGGGATTACAGGCACACAATACTGTACTTGCCTGAGTGATTTTTTTTCTGAAGTCCTAATACAGACTTTAACATCTGACTCTATTTATGCATATGCTGTAACAGAATACTGAAATTAGTCTACTGGGAAGGATAATAGGACTATCCTGCATATATTGTTTAGTTCTTATTCTTTACAAATGATAGATTTTGTTCAAGTCTCACAGGGGCTTTCTGAATCCATCCGATTTCTTTGATCTGCCTTTCCCTCACATTTAGTTCTTAGTGCATCAAACTTTTACACGTGCTATTGAACAAACCACTGCCTGGTTTTTCACTTAAAACTTTGCTTTTGCCAACACTCAGTATTTCTGCACTTCTTCCAAATGCCATTTGACTAGTCACTGCATTTTCAAAGTTTCATGTATATTTGATGATGATTCTTCAATCTGGACTTTACAAATTATTTTAAAGATGGAAGGGAGTCAAAATAGAGGTGGAATGGTAAGGACCTATTTAATTTTGGACAGCCTCCAATTATTAATTGGAATTGGAAGAGACTGAAATTCTAGCCCAAACCTCTTCTCTGTATAAATTACATTGGCAAATAACATGGTGAAATCTAACTTTTCTGAGATTTCCATTAAGAGTTTAGTTTGGAACATTTTGGCCCTCGTAATTTCCTCTACATCTCACAGTACTTACTTGAATTTTTAACTTTGGGGGAAGTCTGATCCCACAGTTTAGGAACCTTTAATACAAAGGCTGCCAAAAGACTTGAGGGCTGTCCACCTTGTACATTTTGATTACACGGTTAAAATAATTCCATCTCCAACTTACCCTGGAAGGCAAGGAGTCTGAAAATCACTCCTGTTTTGGATCAAAATTCTGGCTCTTTTGGAGTTCTAAAACCAAGTCAGTCTCTCTACCTCCCCCACATCAAATTCTATTTCCTATTCACCAAAGAAAAGCCCATTTTAGTGTGTGCATATTTGGAAACTTTAGATTTCACTCTTAACTCCTTTTTAAAATAGACTCCTTGTTAAAATACTAATCTACCAAAATCACGAAAACAATAAAAATCATGCCTCAGCATTTAGGGCTGGAGATGTAGGTCAGTAGTATAACCCTTATCTAGTATGTGCAAAGAGCCGAGTTCACTCTCTCAAAATGAATAACTTAGTAGTATTTCAAAATCTGTCAATCATCAGACTCTTGTTCACTAGCTTATAACCACCTTTGTGTGCTAAGATTACAGACTGGTTAACTGGCACTCAAGTCATGGACTCTAGGTGCTGCCACATACTCCATTCAGACCCTTTTAATTGGCTGTAGATGTATAAGTTCAGCAGTAGAGTACATGCCTGACATGTGCAGGCACCGACTGAGTTCAATCTCCAGTGCCACAAAAAGACCAAACGAAAAACCCCTCTTCCCTTTGACTTTCTCTGTCTTCCTGTCCAGACTTTCACCTACCACAGCGCTACAGACTATGCCCTCACCACACCAAAGCTTTCCCTTGAACAAGCCCTGTCCTGAAGATTCCCCCTTGGCTTGGAATGTTGACAGACTCCTCCCAGTCCTCCTTCAATAAGCCACTAGCTTGGTGAAATCTTCTCTGGGGCTTTTGCTTCCTTCAAATTATACCACAATTTGTTTATAATCCTCTTATAGGAATTACCTTGCATAATTTATATTTGTATATTTCTCATAAGCACTCCATATTATAAATTACTGGTGGGCAAAAAGCTATGGTTCTGGCTGGGCGTGGTGGCACACACCTTTAATCCCAGCACTTGGGAGGCACAGGTAGGAGGATCACCATGAGTTTGAAGCCACCCTGAAACTACAGTGAATTCCAGGTCAGCCTGAACTAGACTGAGACTCTACCTCGGGGGGAAAAAAAAACTATGGTGCTCAGCCTTGTCCTTCCCTACACTGCTTTGCTTGTCACTACACAGCAGGCTTTCAAATATAACTGCCGGCTTGAAGACATGCCTTTCCCAGGATACTTTTTACAGGTTAGCCATTAAACCGAAATTAGTCTCTTAAACCACTGTATTAATAAAAAATTTTAATTTGTATATTCATGTCTCATATTCATCAAGCTCTTCTATTTCTGCTTGGTGCAAAAAAAAGACTGTCCTAATTTCAGGGGATCTTTCTTACTAAAATGACTGTATGAAAAAGGCCTACTGAAATATACCTGGTCTAGTCTCTCAAACTACATTTATCAAGCAAGTACCTTTAACCACTGAGCCCTTTCTCCAGCCCATCTAACCATTTATCAGTGAAGCAAAACTATTACTTATGCCAACAAAACAAACAAACAACAACAACAACAACAAAATGTAAGATGAAACAAATATTCCTTTGGGGGCTGGAGAGATGGCTTAGAGGTTAAGCGCTTGCCTGTGAAGCCTAAGGACCCCCGTTCAAGGCTCAATTCCCCAGGACCCACGTTGGCCAGATGCACAAGGGGGTGCAGGTGTCTGGAGTTCGTTTGCAGTGGCTGGAAGGCCTGGCGCGCCCATTCTCTCTCTCTGCCTCTTTCTCTCTCTCTGTCACTCTCAAATAAATAAAAATTAAAAAAAAAATTCCTTTGGCCCAGAGTTAATTTGCTAGAAAACAGGAAAAACCTTTGTGGTGATACTGAACTGCACAGGGCAAAAAAAAAAAAATTAGTGGTAACGATAGAAAAAATGATGAAAATATCTCAAAAATAATAAATATACAGAAACTCTTGTTAACATATAGAATTCTTATGTCTTCCCTTGGCAATAGATGTGTCAGTAACCATTACTATATTCTACTGAAGTCCACCATCATTATCCAAGTTAACAGATCTCCTAAACACAACCAATTTAGCCTAAAGAGCTTGCCTCCTCTCTGTCTAGCAAGGCTCTGGAACTTAAGAATGCATGTGAATATAACAAAATTTCACCTATATAATGCAAATAATCTCAACATTTTACTACCAACCCCCTGCATTGCTTTTTGTCCCTTTACCAACTATTTCCATCAATTCTGATTTTGTTCACTTCACCTGGTCTGTTAGAAAAACAGGTAGGGAAAACAACAGGGGAAAAAAATAAAACATTTTTGGTTCTACCTGTCTGAGATGACAAAGGAAAGAAGGCTGTGAAGAAAAGATTTTTTTTCTTCTATTCTCTTTTGGAAGAAAAAAAAAATCATCCATCTAGCTTGCTTGTCTCGCAAAAGGCAACTAAAACATGGAACAAACATGTCAAGAGTCAGCAGGCTGCTTGTAAAAGTTGCATCTGCAGAAAAGCAAGCCCTGGCAGCTACTGCACATCCATATGTGAGGACACAAAAATGTGCACAGGACCCACAGACATAACTGCAGCATCAAGACAGCTAGTACCACCTCCAAGTGCTGATCTGAAAATGTTAGACACTTGTCTTATTGATCAAAAGATGTGTGCGATGACCAAGCTAAAACGCTCTAATAATAAGGGTGAATCATAGCAGTCACCTACTCCACCCAGCAGTCACCCCTAAGACTAGACAGATCAAAACCTGGAAAGCTTTCCTTGGCTACTCCACACCAGGAACGACTTCATTTCAACACACTGAGTGGGACCTGAGTGTAGCAGTAAATAGCAAGGAAGTGTTATTAAATACTGAAACTGACAGGGACATTTTGTCCCTTTAGATACGGGTGTCCTTCTCACATGTCCCCTCCCCCCATTCCTCCTTAACAGGGGGGAGAAAAGATACTCTACTTGAAAAGAATATTCAGTATGCTTACATTTTGCATTACTAGATTTGGGAGGAAAACCTACTACCGAGCCTGAGGGGTGGGGAGTCCCTGTACCTTCTGTTAACTACCGGTAGGCTTGAAGGACTCGATCCCTCAGTACAAGGGTAAACAGGATTTTCATTCTTGTGCAAGTTCACTTGGATGTCTCAAAGTTTTTTTTAGCTCCCTAGTATCTGGGAAGAGACTGCACTTACCCTTGGAGAAACGGCCTCTTCAGTCTCAAGCATTGAAAGAAGCTACCGGGGATGCCCAGGCTCCCCCTTGGCAAGCCCTCAGACACCAGAGGGCTTCGGGCAAGCTGGTGCCCATGGAACTCTCGAGCAAGGGCATCACAACAAAAGGCCCCCAGCCCCATTACCGGGCCCCACGCCGAGAGCAGCGCGCACTCACCAGGACCGTGGTGCAAATCGACCTCAGCTCCGACTCCACTTTCTCCCGATAGTCCTTAATCAGCTGCAACTTCTTGTCGGAGGTGTCGGTTTTCTGCTCAATGCTGGAGATGACCCTCCAGGCGGACCTGCGACCCCCGACCACGTTCTTGTAGGCCACCGAGAGCAGATTGCGCTCCTCGTTGGTCAGCTCGGCGCCCTGCTCCGTCACGGCCTTCATGCAGGTGGCCATGTCGTCGTAACGCTCGGCTTGCTCGGCCAGCTTGGCCTTCTGGATCAGCTCGGTCTTATCCATGGTGCCGAGGGGCGAGGACGAGGCGAGAGGACGAGCGCCGACCCGGATCGGGAGGAGTCCTGCAAGCGGAGCGGCCAGGGGCGGGCCGGGGCGGGGCGGGCGCGGACGGACAGAAAGGAAGGAAGGAAGGAAGGAGGGAGGAGTGCGTCAGACAATGCGGCCCGGCCGCGCGCTTTGTCTCCCCGCACACGAGACCCGCTGGGATTTTCTTATTCCCCCCACCACATACACACACACACCGCCCGGCCCGTTCCCCTGCGCGGCCGGGACCAGCACGACAGGAAGCGGACGTCTGCGCGCGGGGAGCCCCGGGAGGAGCGTGACCGTCACCACCCGCTCAGCCGGACCAAGACGGAAGCGGCCGTTGCCTCCCGCCGGGAGCCATTCCCTCGGGGCACCACCGCCCTTCCCCACCACCACGCCGACCCCCGCATCCGGCTTAAGATCCCGCCGCACTCGGTGCGCATCCCCGGCGCTCACCTTCCACTCTCCGCGGCCGCTACGCGACTCCCACCACTTTGATCAGATCTTTTCTTTTCTTGGGGTTTTTTTTTCTTTTTTTGGTGGGGGGGAGGCTTTAGCGGAGGACCCTCCCGTCTCAGCCTATCCCGAAGCCGACGGACGGGCCCGTTCGTCCAATGACGTCCGGCGTCTCTTCCACGGAGTCCCGCCCACCGCTCCGCCTCTGGCCAATGAGGGGCGAGCGCGCGGAAGGGGGCTCCGCGCGGGGCGGGGCGGGGCTGCAGAGGGAGGAGGGTGGGTCGGCTCTGCAAAGTTGGGTTGGCCGGCAGGCTGCGGCTTCGGCCACGGGGTTTCCTCCAATTAGATCCAGGGTAAATGGACGTCACCGTTGCCACGGCGATGCAGTTACCGAGGTCTTCCCCCCGCCCCTCCGCCCGCCCCGGGCGCGGCACGAGAGCCTGCGTGGTCCTGCAGCGCTGCTCCCGGGCTTGGCCTCCCCCCGCCCCGGCCGAGGCTGGACTTCACGAAGGTGGTGACATAACCATCCCGGTGCGTGACCAAGGTTGAGGGAGTCCAAGACCTTCAGCCTTTAAGCCTTCATGGCCTTACTGTTAGGACTGCGAGTAATTCCGTCCCCCTTGGGGAAAAAATAGAGGGGGGTTCGTTTGTTCTTTCGTTCTTCTACAGTTTTCATTTAGGTTTTCACACAAGCAACCGAAAGCCAGGGATTCCCCTATGGAAAGGTAGATTTCTCCCCCACCCCCGAAGATCCAGGCAAGGTCTGTGTGGCCATCACATGTGATTTTCTTTAGAATGGGAAATGACATTGAGCACAATTTGGACCTAAAAAGGTTAGGCGTCTAAATACAATTTTTACATCCTCTGTAACACATGCACACGCGTACATGTACGTATTATAAATAGGTATGGATATCGAAATTTAGATATATATTTCCTGGTATTTTGAGTGGATCTTTGTAAAGCTGAAATTCCCCATGTTGACTTCTGCTTTTCTCAGTATGCTGAACACCCTTCTAAAATCAATCTGCTTGCCCCAGATGCTGTGTATTCAAGGTCATCTCTAACGTCTTCTTTTTCCTTTTAAGTTACTCCCTACCCTCCTGGCACTTCCGCAGTCCTCCAATTCCAAGTAAGGTGTCTGTCCTGACAGTCCTCAGTAGGAAATTACCATCTGGACTCATGCTGCTAAGATTCCAATTCTAGCACATCCAAGGGGTTATAGAAAGGCAGTGAAGGCCACAGGCAAGGAAGAATTCAAACCCTAAGTGGGACCTAACAGATTGGATCAGAAACTCTGGAATGGAAGATCTGAGAGTGTAGACAGTTGGGAGGGGAAGGTGTAGACTTTCCACAAATTTAATTTCTCTCCCCGCTGCCCCTCCCTGTCCAACTTGTAAAGATTGCTTTGTGCTTTGACCAAGAGAAGAGGTCTGGTTGGAAAGGGCCCTGTGTCTTGATGCAGAAATGCTTATTTCTGGAATCTCGGGCTGAAATGCAGACACACACACGTGCACACACACACACACACACACACACACAGAGAGAGAGAGAGAGAGAGAGAGAGAGAAATTCCAATGGAAAGAATTTGCATGTGGAAGGTCAGAAAAAATGCTTTCTATATGATCAATGAATTTCAGGCTTCCCAAAATTGGAGCAGTGAGCCCCCAGTGGAGGTAGATGGGGGAGATGGAGACCTTTTGAGGGGAGAATTGTCAGAGTATTGAGCCTCAGGAAAGGGCCACCCTGGAAGGGGCACATATATTAGTTTCTTTGTCAGAAAGTTACAACTGTATTGGCATCTCTCCAGGTGACCGTGGATAAGTTTTCGCTGTTCTCTATACTCCAGGCCCTAAGATTTTTGCTTTCATCCAGTCAAGTATTTATCGAACACCATAATATATAGTTATTTGACACACTGTGAACTTGTAATTTATGAGGGTCTCCAGAGACTCTGCAAATCTCAAGCTCTCTGTACTTGGAAGAAGCCACGTTGGAGAAAAATAAAACTCCTGTCCCTGAATTCCCTGACACAGAACATTTATCAAGTAATTACATGTATCGAGCACTAATTAAGTCTTTGGCAAGCATTAACTCATTCAACCGGCTTAGTGCACTAGTAAGTACAATAGCAATGACCATGTGTATTTAAAGCTGAGGAAACCAAGTCACAGGACAGTCAAGTATTGCAGTTCAAGGTGACGTAGCTGCTGAGCAGCAGAGCCAGATAAGGACCATGAACTGTGGTGTGTGTGCACCAAGATCCACCTCTGAACCCCTGCTGTGGCTGCCTTGCCACGCCTTCCCAGACCGCCCCTAGACGCTGGGGAGGTTCTAGGAAGGATCAGCCTAGTCTGTCCGCTCGGTGTGGCATCCTGGATGGTACAAGCTACATGTTGAGCATCACATGTGTCCTCTAGGGAGTGGCATCCTAGACAGTACTAACTATGTTAAGCATCACATCTGTCCTCTTGGTGTGGCATCCTAGATGGTACAAGCTACATATTGAGCATCACATGTGTCCTCTAGGGAGTGGCATCCTAGACAGTACTATGTTAAGCATCACATCTGTCCTCTTGGAGTGGCATCCTAGATGGTATGAGCTATATGTTAAGTATCACATGTGTCCTCTAGGGAGTGGCATCCTAGACAGTATTAACTATGTTAAGCATCACATCTGTCCTCTTAGAGTGGCATCTTAGATGGTATGAATCCTATATTAAGTATCACATCTGTCTTCTCGGAGTGGCATCCTAAACAGTATGAACTCTATATTAAGTATCACATCTGTCTCTTGGAGTGGCATCCTAGACAATATGAACACTACGTTAAGCATCACATCTGTCCTCTCGGAGTGGCATCCTAGACAGTATGAACCATATGTTAAGCATTGCATCAATGTGCCAGGGAGAAGTGGAGGGAACAGAGCTAGCAGAGAAGTGAGGAGTTTCCTTTATTTACCAGAGGTCCTTATTTTATTCTAATTACTTAGGAAGAAGAACATCCTGGAGCAAGACAGAATACACTACACTTGAAGCTTCCAGCCCTGCTGTTTATTTGTGATTTGGCCTTGGACTGGTTGATCCTCTTTGAACCTCAGCTTCCTGTGCCCATAGCCTGTCAAAACAATCCCTACCGCAGAGGGTCTTAAAGAGTAAATGAGCTATCATGTTAGAAAGTCCTGGGCATAGCCGGGCGTGGTGACGCATGTCTTTAATATTAGCACTTGGAAGGCAGAGGTAGGAGGATTGCCCTGAGTTCAAGGCCAACCTGAGACTGCGTAGTGAATTCCAGGTCAGCCTGGGCTAGAGAAAGACCCTGCCTTGAAATAAATAAACAAATAAATAAATAAATAAATAAATAAAGGAAGGAAAAGAAAAGAAAAGAAAGAAAAATATCCTGGGCATACAGCAAATGTCAGTAAATAATTTTTGTTTGGTTTTCTTGTCCCCTTTTCCTCTCCTTGGGGCTAGGTGAGGCATCCTCCTGCTGCAAGGAGCCTTCAAGCCTTGTAAAATGTTAGGGAAAGCTCATCTCTTGATTCTGTGTCGTAATTAGCACAGCTAATGGTGTGCAGAATAGCCACCTTCAGTGTACATTTCAGAACGAATGGGCCTCCTGGTTGAGTTTGCTCTCATAAATGTTTCAGTCCTTTATTTGCCCTGGCTCATCAGAGAAACTTCTTCCTCTCTTGCCACATGGTAGCTATTTACTGACAATCATTTGAGTGAGACTTCTCACCCAAAGTTCCCATCTAGTGATTACCAGTACCCCAGTGGGCAATTAGAGTCACCCTCAGGCCCCTCCTCACCCGGAGGTGTTAAATGAGACCTCGTGGCTGGAAAATCAGGAGAACCTGGCCAGGGAAGTCTGCCTGCACCTCCCCAGCTTTGTTCAGTGCTCAGCTCATCATATATCATCTTAGCTATATCTCAGTTCCCAACATCAGATCAAACATTGTTCTGGGTGTTTCTGTGGAAGGTGTGTGAATGAGATTAACATTCAATCAGTGGACTTTGTGTAACTAGATTACATTCCCTTTAAAATTAAAAAAAAAAAAAGATTTAGGGCTGGAGGGATGCTTTAGCAGTTAAGGCATTTGCCTGCAAAGCCAAAGGACCCAGGTTCGATTCCCCAGGACCCACGTTAAGCCAGATACACAAGGTGGTACAGGCATCTGGAGTTTGTTTGCAGTGGCTGGAGGCCCTGCGCACCCATTCTCTTCCTCTCTCTCTCTCTCTGTGCCTCTTTTGCTCTCACTCTCAAATAAATAATTTAAAAATAAATAAATAAATAATTTAAATATATATATATATATTTATTTATTAGAGAGAGAGTGAGAGTGGGCACTCCATGGCCTCCAGACACTGCAAACAAACTCCAGACACATGCACCACTATGTTTATCTTGCTTACATGGGACCTGGAGAATCGAACCTGGGTCCTTGGGTTTTGCAGGCATGCACCTTAACTGCTGAGCCATCTCTCCAGCCCTACATTACCTTTTTTTTTTTAAGTATTTATTTGAGGGCTGGAGAGATGGCTCAGAGGTTAAGGTGTTTGCCTGAAAAGCCTAACACCCAGGGTTTGATTCCCCAGTACCCACATAAAGTCAAATGCACAAAGGGGTGCATGCAGCTGGAGTTCATTTGCAGTGGCTGGAGGCCTTAGCGTGTCCATTCTCTCTGCCCACTTCTCTCTATAGCTCTCTGCTTACAAATAAATAAATAAAAATGTTTTTTAAAAAATTATTTATTTGAACAAGAGGGAATTCTCCAGAAGCCTGCCTTCTGCAGCAGACACACCAGAGGTTCTTCTTGCTCCTGCAGCAGATGATCCTTGGACTGGAACCAGAATATTGGCTCTCCTGGGGTACCAGCTGTTGACCCACCCTAGACTTGCCAACTATGTAGTAAATACGTAGTAAGCCAATTTTTCATAATCTCTCTCTTACGAGTTCTATTCCATGTCTCTGGAAACCCTAACACATTCAATGACTTTTTCTACTCAGCAAGTGATATGGACATTCTGGTTTTTTAAAATGTTTTCTGTTTTTCCAAGTAGGGTCTCGCGCTAGCCCAAGCTGGCCTAGAATTCACTATGCAGTCTCAGGGTGGCCTCTAACTCACAGTGATCCTCCTACCTCTGCCTCCCAGTGCTGGGATTAAAGGTATGCACCACCACACCTGGCTGATATGGACATTCTTGCGTAGCTTTTCTTTCTGCGTGCATGTATGTAACGAGCGCTTGTGTAGTTGTTCACATGTGTGTGGGTACACATGCACATGTGTGTAGGCAAGAGGTTAATGATGGTTTTCCTCAACCATTCACCTTACTTACTGAGACAAGGGCTCTCACTTCAGTCCAGAACTCACTGATTCACTAGTCTAGCTAGCTGGCTTGTCCCAGGGAATCCCATCTCAGCCCCCATTCAGCTATGCCCAGCCAGCATTAATATGGTGAGGGGGTCCCAACTCAGGTTCGGATGCTTGCTTCTGTGGCAGGCACTTTACCCATGGAGCTACCCCAGCCCCTCCTTTCACAGCACTAAAACTGTGGGTCCACCAGTTGTCTGTCCCACCTGTCCATTAGTAGATCTCCTGCTCCTTCTACCCAATTGTTTCCTCTTTCCCTCTCACCCCCAGGTGCCCCCTCAACACCCCACAGTCCAGCTGCTTCAGGGGCAGGAAGTGCAGAGAGGTTCAGTTATCTACCCAATTGGTAAGCCTTGGAGTTAAGATTCAGAAATGGGCTGGAGAGATGGAGAGCGGTTAAGACACTTGCCTGCACAGCCAAAGGATCCCTGTTAGACTCTCCAGGACCTGTGTAAGCCAGATGCACAAGGGGGCGCATGCCTCTGGAGTCCATTTACATGTAAGCCAAATGCACAAGGGGGGAGGGACATGCCTCTGGAGTCCATTTACATGTAAGCCAGATGCACAAGGGGGGGGGGGGACATGCCTCTGGAGTCCATTTACATGTAAGCCAGATGCACAAGGGGGCGCGTGCCTCTGGAGTCCATTTGCATGTAACCCAGATGCACAAGGGGGGGGGGGAACATGCCTCTGGAGTCCATTTACATGTAAGCCAGATGCATAAGGGGGTGCATGCCTCTGGAGTCTATTTACATGTAAGCCAGATGCACAAGGGGGCACATGCCTCTGGAGTCCATTGTTAAATTTCACACACCATTTGTGATTTTTGCTTTTGTTTTTGTGTTTTGGTTTTTGGAGGTAGGGTCTCACTCCAGCCCAGACTGACCTGGAACTAACTATGTAGTCTCAGGGTGGCCTCGAACTCATGGCGATCCTCCTATCTCTGCCTCCCAAGCGCTGGGATTAAAGGCATGCGCCTCTACGCCTGGCTGAGATCTACTTTTTAATGTCTGGAGTGTTGCTTTTTTTTTTTTTTTTTTTTTTTTTTTTTTTTTTTTTTTTTTTTACAGTTTTGCTACGTAAAACAAGAAATCTTCAACTATCTCCGAAATTATGACTCATCTCTAGACAATCCAGGGTAGCTGAGCAGATCCCTGCACACAAAGCAACGGAGAACAATGCACACAGGAATGATTGTGGCCGCTCACAGTAAGTGCCCTGGGCGTCGAGGGAGGAGAGACAGCGTGGGCTGGGCCACTGCGGAGGCTTGGGTGCTGGAAGGCCGCAGGGTGAAAGAGACTGCTGTAGAAGCCAGAGAACCTCCAAGACGGTCACTGCGCTTCCGCCCCTCCTGCTGCCCAAAGCAGTGGCCTCCGCGAAGATCTCTGTGCCGGAGCTGGGCTTAGATGAGGCCAAACCCCAAGAAAGTGGCTTTGGACAAATTGTGGGAAGGCAAACCACCCAGAAGACCACGGTTCAGAGGAGGGATCTCTTCCACCTCTCTGCTTCCCAGGGCTTCAATGCGCAGTCATCAAGCGCACAGGAACTTGAGCCAGCCGGGACGCGCTGGGCGCACTGGGCACACTGGGCGCACTGGGCAGCCCCACCCGCAGCTCCTTCAGCAGGGGTGCGGCCTTCCCACTTCTCTGCTACCTAAGGCCTCCGCCTGTGTGGACCCAGGAGCCAGAGGGCATGGGCTCGTAGGTGACTGCTGCTCACTAGCTATGCCATCTTTAGCAGGTTGCCTGACCACTTGGTGTTTCTGTTGATGCTGATAAGAGTGGTCCCTACCTCCCAACGGGGTATTCTGAAGTTTTGAAGGCAGAATGTTGGTAATGCTGTATTCTTTACTGTAGTCATTGCTGTGACCAAACGCTTGACAAGAAGTGACTTAAGGAAGGAAAGGGTCTATTCTAGGTTACAATTTAATTTTTTTTTTTATTTTGGGGCTGGAGGGATGGCTTAGCGGCTAAGCGCCTGCCTGTGAAGCCTAAGGACCCTGGTTTGAGGCTCGATTCCCCAGGACCCATGTAAGCCAGATGCACAAGGTAGCACATGCATCTGGTATTTGTTTGCAATGGCTGGAGGCCCTGGCGTGCCCATTCTCTCTCTATCTGCCTCTTTCTGTCTGTCTGTCATTCTCAAATAAAAATATTTTTAAAAATATTTTATTTATTTATTTGAGAGAGAGAGAGAGAGACAAAGACAGGGAGAATGGGCATGCTAGGGCCTCCAGCCATTGTAAAGGAACTCTAGACGTATGCCCCACTTTTGTGCACCTGGCTTACTTGGGTCTTGGGGAATTGAACCATGGTCCTTTGGCTTTGAAGGCAAGTGCCTTAACTGCTAAGCCATTTCTCCAGCCCTACAATTTTTAAAAATAATTTAAAATTTATTTATTTATTTATTTGAGAGTGACAGACAGAGAGAAAGGGGCAGATAGAGAATGGACACACCAGGACCTCTAGCCACTGCATACGAACTCCAGACGCATGCGCCCCCTTGTGCATCTGGCTTACGTGGGTCCTGGGGAATCAAGCCTTGAACCAGGGTCCTTAGGCTTCACAGGCAAGCGCTTAACTGCTAAGACATCTCTTCAGCCCAACCTTACAATTTTTAAAAATATTATATTTTTGATTAGTTTTTTTGGGGGGGTGGGTTTCAAGGTAGGGTCTCACTCCCATCCAGGCTGACCTGGAATTAACTATGTAGTCTCAAGGTGGCCTCGAACTCATGGCGATCCTCCTACCTCTGCCTCCCGAGTGCTGGGATTAAAGGCATGCACCACCATGCCTGGCTAAAAATATTATAGTTTTATTTATTTATTAGAGAGAGAGAGAGAGGAACTCCAGATGCATGCACCACCATGTGCATCTGGCTTATGTGGGTCCTGGAGAATCGAACCTGGGTTCTTTGGCTTTGCAGGCAAGCGCCTTAAACACTAAGCCATCCCTCCAGCCCATAGGTTACAATTTTGAGGGGCTATATTCCATCACAGCAGGGAAGGCAAGGCAGGCTGGCTGATCACATTGTGGGTCCACAATCAGGAAACCGAGAGGAATAGGAAGCGAGGCTGGACTGCAAAACTTCAATACTCTCCCTTCCGTCACCCACTTCCTCCAGCAAGGCTCTACTTCCTAAAGGTCCCACACCCTTCCCAAACAGTTCCAGCAGCTGAGGACCAAGGGTTCAGACACATGAGCCTGTGGGGACATTCTACAGTCAAATCACAACACACTCTCACCCCAACTCCTATCCAGTCATCTCGTGGCTCTCTGACTCTCTGCCTCTCTTGTCCCTCAGCCTCTGGGCTATGTTCCTGCTGTCCCCTTTTTCCTTACCTTGTTACCTGGCTTCCTGCCTATCTCTCAGTTCTTAGCAGAGGTGATACTTCCTCTCCTTGGGACCTTGGGCTCCTTGCTCCTAGCTATCTGAGCTCCCAGGTCCTGCATTCCCTGAGCAAGAGGTCACCTTCTGTCAGCTCCTAGTCGGCTTGCCCACTGGCTGAAGGCACTGCAAGGCGAGGCGATTCGCCTGTGCAATCCCAGTACCCAACTGAGTGCTTGATAGATACACTGTGCCAAGAAAGAGATAACGAAATGGATGAATTAACAAAGGCAAAAGGGGGAGTCCCGGGCCAGCCCACAGTCGCCAAAGGACAGGGTGAGCTAAGCTGCCGCTCAGGATGGCTCCAAGTTTTGGCCAGGATCCAGGCCACAGCTGGAGGCACCCCGTGACTCTAACTGGGAGAGGCTGGAAGATCCAGGCAGCCACCCACCACCCTCTTTCCCTCAGTCATGTTTAGCTCAACAAACAAACCCCCAACTGCCCCAGAAGGTCTGACGATGGGAATCCTGTGCAGAAGCCTTTTGCAGAGGAGGAAATCCTTCTGATTGTGAACAAGCCTCCTGAATTACCTAGACAGTTTCTCTTCTGGGTTTCTTTAAGTCAGGGTAAGTCCAGACAAGAGATCTGGGGAATCTTCCACACCAAAATAAAGTGCTTAGAAGTGTGATCCATCCAAAGCTGCAGCTAGAAGAGTGGAGATGTCTCCACCTGGCTAAGCGATTAACACGCCTCTTGCCTGGGGACTGGGGACGGCAACCCTGCAGTCAAAATGACGACCGCCAGGCGCTCTCCCTCCTGCTGGTTCTGAAACGAACTCGAAGACTGATGGAGCCAGCCTCACTTTGGAGAGCCTCACAGCAGGCCAGGTGCAGGAATGTGTTGAGAGGGAATCCAGCGGCAGTGCACAAACTTCCCCACACAAAGGGGAGAGGCGGCAAATTATCCCTCCTTGAGCCAACAGATTGGGAACATATGACCAAATGAGAGAAATTAAAGAAAAAATATATATACGTAGTCAGTGAAATGACAATTTAGCTTACCAGGCCAAAGTAGGAGGTCTAGGATCTTCTACACAGGAAACTGCAGCTGCCACTTAGGCAGCTCCTGCAAGGGCTGGGTGGGAGGTTCTGAGGGAATCACTTAAGACTGATGTTAAAGCTTGCCCAGGAAGCAATGAGACGAGTCAGGGATCTAACACTCCTTATACTTTCATTTTCTTTTTCTTTCTTTCTTTCTTTCTTTCTTTCTTTCTTTCTTTTTTTTTTTTTTTTTGAGGTACGGTCTCACTCCAGCGCAGGGTGACCTGGAATTCACTATGTAGTCTCAGGGTGGTCTCGAACTCATGATAATTCTCCTACCTCTTGCGTCCCCCCCCCCACAAGTTCTGGGATTAAAGGAATGTGCCACCACGCCCAATTTTTTCTTAAGATTTTATTTTTATTTATGTATTAGAAACAGAGAGAAGGAGAGAGTGAGAGAGAGAGAGTGAGAGAGTGAAAGAGTGAGAATGGGCACGCTAGGGCCTCTAGCCACTGCACACAAACTCCAGACGTGGGACCTGGAGAATCTAACCAGGGTCCTTAGGCTTCGCAGGCATGTGCTTTAACCGCTAAGCCCATGCCCAGCCCATGCCCAGCTTTTAAAAAAATATTTTATTTATTTATGTATTTATTTATTTGAGAGAGAGAAAGAGGCGGGGGGGGGGACAGAATGGGCATGCCAGGGCCTCCAGCCACTGCAAACAAACTCCAGACGCATGCGCCCCCTTATGCATTTGGCTTATGTGGGTCCTGGAGAATCGAACCTGGGTCCTTTGGCTTCGCAGGCAAACGCCATAAGCCATCTCTCCAGCCCCCACACCCAGCTTTTAAAATCTTTTTTTTTTTTAGTTTTCTTCTAAGATGCATGCATACACAGATAGAGACCAGACAGAGAGAAGAGTAAATAAACCAGCTTCTCCCTCTGAAAGGGGCTTCCTGCTGGCCAGCCGCCCCCCTGAACAGGTCCTGAGAAGACGGATCTCCTCAGGCCCCTGAGCTGGCTGACTTCTCGTCACCCTAGATCTACTAAGGAGGGAGGCAGACTAGAAGATCAAACAGGAGAGCCATCGAGGGGGTGCAAGCCAAAGGTAATTTGGAATCAGGGTGTAGGCTCTACCATCGCTTTCAATTTTCCCATGTGAACCTGACATTAGAGCTTAACCTCCCTCAACAATGACTGAAGCTACTAGGTGCAGTGGTGCACGCCTTTAGTCCTAGCACTTGGGAGGCAGAGGTAGGAGGATCGCTGTGGGTTCGAGGCCAGTCTGAGACTAGATAGTGAATTCCACGTCAGCCTGGACTGGAGCGAGACCTTACCTGGAAAAAACAAACAAACAAACAAAAAAACTAAAGCAACAACAAAACTGACTCACGTTGATTCAAGAGACCACAGCTGAGCAACTGAGGTACCAGGCAGGACCCTGCCAAGATCAGACTCAAGATCAAGTCTACCTCAGCAGCATCTTAATCAAGCATAATGAGAATGGTGATGGGGATATATGTGCAGATTTGCCCAAGGTGGTGTGTAGCAGCAACCCCACTCCTCGGTACCACTTTACTGCATGGTGGCAATATGGCAATATATATATATATATATATATATATATATATATATATATATATATATATCTTTATATTTTTTAAATATTTTATTTTTATTTATTTATTTACTTATTTTTTGAGACAGAGAAAGATACAGAAATAGGCAGGTAGAAAGAGAGAAAGAGGAATGGGCACACCAGGGCCTCCAGCAACTGCAAACAAACTCCAGATACATGTGCCCCCTTGTGCATCTAGCTTACATGGGTCCTGGGGAGTCGAACCTGGGTCCTTTGGCTTTGCAGGCAAGCGCCTTACCTGCTAAGCTATCTCTCCAGCCCAGCAGCAATATTCCAGAGACCAGAGCAGCTGCATTTTAGGCTGATACCACTGCATAGAAATCATTTGTATTTCAGATTTTGAGTGTCTACATGTTGTATCAAAATGGTTTTGTTGCTGCACAAATATGATAAAAGCAGTAAATACACTCTTTTTTTTTTTTTTTTTTTTTTCGAGGTAAGGTTTTACTCTAGCTCAGGCTGACCTGGAATTCGCTATGTAGTCTCAGGGTGGCCTTGAACTCATGGCCATATAAGAAAGGCAAATCAGCCAGGTGTAATCTCCCTCCTTCCTTTGCTTCCCTCTTCCCACCTCCACATGCCGTCCGCTTCTCTCCACGATTCCACACTCTATTGCTACCTACGTGATGCCCAGCACCCTACAATATCAGTGATCAGCAACCGCTCACTCTGGATCACTGTAGTCTTCTGCCCACAGGTTCTCAGACAGAGGGACAGCCCGGAGCACATGCACAGGGACAGCCTGGCTGCTGGGGGATCCTTGAAATGCCCTGGGAAAGACTTGGGGGGCGTGAGGCTAGAGCTTGGGGGAGAAAAGTCTCACGACGGAGATGGGCAAACGGTTGTGTCTGAAGCGCTTGTACTGAAAGAAGAGAGTTTCCTCCTGTGAATTCTAGAAGGAAGTACTAAGCAGAGAGATTTCAGCTCAGTATCAGAAGGGCCTTTTAAGGATCTTTGATGGACAAGGCTTGCCTAGAAGGTGATGAGTCTCTTAGACTAAAGACGACGAAGGACTGCCTGGTGACCAGGAGGCTGGAGAGGGGAGGTCGGACATGATGACTTTCAGATTGTCATCTTCCCTACATGGATGTTTGAGCTCAGAATGGGAGAAGAGGAAGTGAGACTCAGCTACTCAAACGGGCCATGACTCTAAATCTCTAATTAAAAAAAATTATCTATTTCCAAATATCTCTAGTTTTTGTTTTGATTTTTATCTTCAGTAACTGGCTGAGTGATATAAGTAACTCCGACACGTCTTACTGGGTTCTCTGGAAAGGTCTAGAACCACAGAGGCGGGGCTGCCAGGATGTTCTTTACAGGCCCAGTGTGGAAGAAAGAGAGGGGAGAGACCCCTGGAGGGCTCTGGGCAACCCTTTCCTACAACTGGGTGGCAGCTCCCAACCATTGGCAGTAGCCCTAGGGTGGTCTACACTACTCTCCAAGGTTTTTGCATGTTCTTTTTTTTTTTTTTTTTTTTTTTTTTGGAGAGTTTTTGAAACGTTCACAACAAAAGAAAACCAATTATCAAATTTTCAACCATGTGTCTTGCAAAAAATGAGCTTTTCTTTATGAACTGCCTCTGCTGGTGGCGGGAAGCAGAGGGAAAACCAGTTAGTGGTTATCTCAGTGACAACCAGACTGACCGCAGGTCACCTTCCTCGTGGAAACCACCGCTAGCCACAGGATGAGTCAGCGTAAGAAGAAGACTCCTCACCCCACCAGCCCCTTCCGCGCTGTGCCCCACCCAGACAGACCCAGGGAACTAGGGCCCAGTGGGACAGAGCCCGGGTGACCCGGGATGATCATCTCTTAGTTCTTTTTTTTTTCAATTGTTATTTATTTATTTATTAGATACAGAGGGACAGAGGGAGAGAGAGTGAATGGGTGTGCCAGCCTCTAGCCACTGCAAACAAACTCCAAATGCATATACCACGATGTGTATCTGGCTAATGTGGGACCTGGAGAATCGAACCTGGGTCCTTAGGCTTCACAGGCAAGCGCCTTAACCGCTAAGCCATCTCTCCAGCCCGTCCCTTAGTTCTATCTTTTATTAATAAAACACACTTTATTGTCTTTTCAAAATTGTTTTTAACAGGGCTGGAGAGAGCTGTTAAGGAGTTTGTCTGTAAAGCCTAAGGACTCATGTTTGATCTCTCCAGATCCCTTGTAAGCCACATGCACAAAGGTGAGGCAAGCACAAGGTTGCACATGCCCACTAGGTGGCGCAAGTGTCTGGAGTTCAATTGCAGTGGCTGAGGTGCTGGCGTGCCAATTCTCTCTGAGCTCTCTCTCTCTCTCTCTCTCTCTTTCTAAAAATAAATAAATAAATAACTTTTTATTTATTTGAGAGACAAAAGAGAAAGAAAGAAATGGCTGTGCCAGTTCCTTTTGCTGCTGCAAATGAACTCCAGACCCACAGGCCACTTTGTGTCTGGCTCTACTTGGGTATCGGGGAATCCAACCCAGGCTGGCAAGCTTCGCAAGCAAGTGCCGTTAACTGCTGAGCCATCATCCCCTTAGCCATTTATTGCCTTTTTTATGGATTTCACTTAAGTTACTCCCTTATTTCTTTTCAAAATAAGTGACCTGTATTCAAATCCTTGTCTTAGGCAGGCTTTCCCTTCCTCCCTCCCTCCCTCCTTTCCTTCCTTCCTTCCTTCCTTTCTTTAAAAAAAAATCATTATTTATTTATTTGAGAGAGGGAGAGAGAGAAAAAGAGAGAGAATGGGTGTGCCAGGGCCTCTAGCCACTGCAAACAAACTCCAGATGCATGTGCCACTTTGTGCATCTGGCTTATGTGGGGTCCTGGGGAATTGAACCTGGGTCCTTAGGCTTCTCAGGAAAGTGCCTCAACTGCAAAGCCATCTCTCCAGCCTTCTTTCTTCCTTCCTTCCTTTCTTTCTTTTTTCTTCCTTCCTTCCTTTCTTTTTTTTTTAATTTTTTTAAATTTTTATTTATTTAATTTATTAGAGGCAGAGAGAGGGAGAGAGAGAGAGAGTGAGAATGGGCACACCAGGGCCTCTAGCCACCGCAAATGAACTCCAGACGCATGTGCCACCATGTGCATCTGGCTTACGTGGGCTCTTCCACCTTGTTTGAGGCAGGGCCTCTCATTCTGGCTGCTGACTTCTGTGTTTGCCAGGCTAGCGAGCTTCCAGGAAATTCTCCCGTCCCCACCTCCCCTCTCACCACAGCTCACTGGGATTACAGACACCTACCACAGGGCCTGGTTTTTTACGCAGGCTCTGGGGTATCTGGACTTGGGTACTAATTCTTGGATGGCAAGTGATTTTTACACTGAGCCACCCCTCCAGCCCAGCTCTTCTTCTCTTTTCTTTTCTTCTTTGGTTTTTCGAGGTAGGGTCTCATTCTAGCTCAGGCTGACCTGGAATTCACTATGGAGTCTCAGGGTGGCCTCAAACTCTCGGTGATCCTCCCACTACCTCTGCCTCCCTAGTGCTGGGATTAAAGGCATGTACCACCACACCTGGCCAGGGTCCTCTCTTGATGGACTCTGAACTGGTAATTCTTGGTCAGCCCCAGAGGCCTGGCTAGACTCAGGTTTCTTCCTTTCTCTTTAGCAATACCACGTGCTTCCCTCTGAATCACATGCGGGGCACCCAGTTCTTGAAGGCGCGATCCTGACAGTGGCCATGTATAGGCAGACATACCAGCCTCAAAATATTAGAGATCTACCTGGAAGATTTAAGAGCCATGTGCCAGGGCTCCAGTGTTGCCTTGGAAGCCACTAGGAGCTAACTCCCCATTCTTATCTGGTACGCTTTGCATGTAGGTAGCGTGCTATTTGGTAGTGAGAGAAGTCTGGGCTTTTTTATTTTTATTTTTCCCCAATATAGGATGTCACTAGCTCAGGCTGACCTGGAATTCACTATGTAGTCTCAGGATGGCCTTGAACTCTTGGTGATTATCCTACCTCTGCTTCCCAAGTGCTGGGATTAAAGGTGAGCGCCACCATGCCTGGCTCCTCTCTCTCTCTCTTTCTCTCTCTCTCTCTCTTTTATTTGTTTGTGTTTTTGGTTTTTCAAGGTAGGGTTTCACTCTAGCCCAGGCTGACCTGGAATTCACTATGTAGTTTCAGGATGGCCACGAACTCATGGCGATCCGCCTACCTCTGCCTCCTGAGTGCTGGGATTAAAGGTGAGTGCCACCACACCCGGCTAGGAGTCTGGGCTTTGAATATCCCCACCCAAAGCTCGCAGAGCAGCAGGTCTGGACACCCGTCATCGTACCAGGGTCTCAGGGGGTGACTTATTTCTGACAGGGTGATATATTTTCAAGTTCATGTAGATGAGACACTTAGTGTCACAAAAATAGAAGCTCATCAGAGGTGTGCTTTTGCTCTGCTGGGTGTCTGTTAACCAATTCATATGAGACTTAGCACCTTGTAATGGAAAAGCTGAGGAGAGGGGAAATTAGCTTGGAGAGCATGTGTGTGTGTGTGCGTGCGTGTGTGTGCCTGTCTTAGATAGCAGAAATCACTGGCTACTTGCTGTAATTTCTTCTTCTGTAGTTTGACATTTTATTCCCTGTTAGTACACTTCTGTCCTTAAATGGTTAAAATGGAACACGTTAAGGTGAGAAGTTGCTGAATGAGACACAGTGGTTTACTCTATGACCCCAGACCATTCACTACTCACTCTGGGCCCTCTTTTTCTTATGCTTATGTTGGACATAGTGAGCATGCATAAATTAAAGTGCATTGATTTAACAAATTAGATAAGAAAGTGCGCAACTAGGAAGGAATATTTTATTTGTTTGTTTTTTTCCAAGGCAGGGTCTCGCTCTAGCCCAGGCTGACCTGGAATTCACTATGTAGTCTCAGAGTGGCCTCGAACTCACCACGATCCTCCCACCTCTGCCTCCCGGTGCTGGGATTAAAGGCATGCGCCACCATGCCCAGTTTAAGAAAGAAATATTGTAACCAGTAACATCTCACATAAATAAGAGAGTTGGTGGCTGGAGAGATAGCTTAGCAGTTAAGTGCTTACCTGTGAAGCCTAAGGACCCCGGTTCGAGGCTCAATTCTCCAGGACCCACGTTAGCCAGATGCACAAGGGGGCGCATGCGTCTGGAGTTCATTTGCAGTGGCTGGAGGCCCTGGCACGCCCATTCTCTCTCTCTCTGCCTCTTTCTCTCTCTCTCTGTCGCTCTCAAATAAATAAATAAAAACAAAAAAATTAGTTTATAAATAAGAGAGTTATGACTCATTGGGAAAAGATTTCCAGTTTTCTCTAGATAGGTCTTGGTAGGAGTAGGAAAAATCAAGATGAAATTTGAAGGGACTACTTTTTTTCCCTTTGGTTTTTTTGGGGGTAGGGTCTCACTCTAGCCCAGACTGACCTGAAATTCACTCTGTAGTCTCAGACTGGCCTCAAACTCATGGTGATCCTCCTACCTCTGCCTCCTGGGATTAAAGGTGTGCACCACCAGGCCCAGCCCACAGGGGCTCTTAGTTGCAAACAGAAAGACAGTGCCAATTGAAGTAGCAAAGAGACTTGTTGACAGCATACAGAGGAGTTCTTAGCTTTGCCAGAGGGCTGCAGAGCCAGGATGCCAGGGGGGCAGGAGCCCAGGGCTCGGAGCAAGGGTCACAGCCACACCACGGAACTCAGACACTGCTGGGGCCACCTGTGAACACAAGAAAGCTTACGGGCTTCGCAGCTCCTGTGGCTCCTTCCTGTGGCCTATATGCCAGTCCAGCACTCGGGAGGCAAGACCCAAGTCACTCCCTGTACCCAGCTGTAGGGAGGTTGGCACTGTGACCTCTGGGGTTCTGCTTCTTTTGTTAGAAAGAGGCTGAGGGGGCACACGCTGTACCGTATGTAGAAGCAATGGTGGGTTAGCTGTGGACACTTGGAGTCCATCAAAGACTGAGTTCAGGACTGGAGAGATGGCTTAGCTGTTAAGGCGTCTGCCTACAAAGACTAAGGACCCAGGTTCGATTCCCCAGGACCCACATAAGCCAGATGCACAAGGGGGCGTATGTGTCTGGAGTTCGTTTGCAGTGGCTGGAGACCCTGGTGTGCCCATTCTCTCTCTCTCTGTATCTGTCTCTTTCTCTCTCTCAAATAAATAAAAATAAAAATAAAAATTATTTTAAAAAGACTAAGTTTAATATTGTTGTTGCCATATGATTGCCTATTTCTCTCTCTCAAATAAATAAAGAAAAATAAAATATTTTTAAAAGAAGGAGTGAATGAATGACGCACGTCCTTGACCTCTGCTGCTGTCTCCTTTTGTGCTGCCCCAGCTTCAGGCTCACCCTGGCCCCCAAGTGAGCTTCTGCTCCTGAGCCCAGACTTCTAGCATTTTCTGACAGTATCTCCTGAAGCCTCCTTGTCAGCACACGGGACTGTTAACTTTTCCTTTTCTCATTGTGACAGACTTAAGGCACTTCTGAGCCTCACATGAAAACGACTCCCTTGATGCTCTTTAATCCGTCATTAATACCCTCTGGGCAGCTATGGCCATGGGGACAAAGCCATTAGTTGTCTTCTGAGCATGACAGGAAGCCACTGCTGGATTTCTCACAGTCCCCGGGACTCTTTTCTTTCAAGGACCAAAAGCCGTCGTGGACTGTAGACATCACTGTGAGTTTTCCCTTTGCAGAAGTTCAGTGTAAGTGGCGCTTGCTTTGTATGTGCTGATGTTAAAAGACAGCAGGTATGACCCTGGCCCCCTACATGCACAAAAGACCATCCTTGTAAAGGCCACATGACAGTAGGTTGGGGAGGCCTACACAGGCCCTGAAGCACAACTGTTTACACTACTCAAAAGCATTCTCAAAACCAATCCATTCTCATTCTTTTTACAACATATTTCATTTATTTATTTGATAGAGAGAGAGATTGAGAGAGAGAGAGAATGGGTGCACCAGGGACTCTAGCTACTGCAAACAAGCACCAGACACATGAAGTACTTTAGGCATCTGGTTTATGTGGGTACTGGGGAACTGAACCTGGGTCCTTAGGCTTCTCAGGCAACTACCTTAACTGCTAAGTCGTCTCTCCAGCCCATCTCATATTGTCTTGATGTTTTCCCTTCTACAGATTTTTTTTTTTTTTTTTTTTGGTGTTTTCTAGGTACAGATTCACTGTAGCTCAGGCCGACCTGAAACTCACTATGTAGTCTCAGGATGGGCTTGAACTCACGGCAATCCTCCTACCTCTGCCTCTGGAGTGCTGGGATTAAAGGTGTGCACCACCATGCCCGGCTTCTACAGATTTTTGAGGGGGTCCAGTGTCCTTTGTGCTATCATTTGCTTTATATTTTGTTTTAAAGAGACAGTTTGTATTAATATGTATGCCGGCTATATTTGGGCTTCTTTGAAATGTATTTATCACAACTTGACAGATAAAATTGTATCTGTTTGCTACATTGCTGCATCACCTTTCTGGGATGACATACAGAAAAATCTGCTTACCCAGAGAGGGTAACAACAGACCAAATAATGGATTCCATGCAAATCTGGCTTGGTAAGCCAGTGAATTTAAAAAAAAACTGTTTGTGTGTGTGTGTGCGTGTGTGCGTGTGTGTGTGTGTGTGTTGCATGCACATGTGCTTGAATATCTTGCTGCTGCAAACTAATGCCTGTCTGGCTTTTATGTTTACATGGGTAGCTGGGGAATTGAACCCAGGCTAGCAGGCTTTGCAGACAAGTATTTTTAACCACTGAGCCATCTCCTCAGCCCCTGACCAATGAATTTATTGGGGCTACTTACAGAAGCATGGAAAATTCAGTCACTGGACAACGTATGTAACCTGTGTAGAGCTGGGAAACTGGCTCGGTGGTTAAAGGCGCTTCCCTGCAGTATTTGCTAGCCAGGGCTCAATCCCCAAGCTGGACACGAAAGTGTCACGAGCCTCTGATATTTGTTTGTCGTGGCAAGAGGCCTCGGTGCCTTCCCCCTCACCCAGCCCACATGCAAATAAATTTTTAAGAAAGTAAATTAAAAAAAGAAAATGGAGGGACTGGAGATATGGCTCAAATGTTAAGGCACTTGCCTGCAAATGACCTGGGTTTGACTCTCCAAGGACCCACGTAAGCCAGATGCACAGTGGCTCATGCATCTGGGGTTTGTTTGAAGTAGCTAGAGGCCCTGGAGCACCCATTCTTTCTGTCTCTCCTCTCTCTTTCTCTGCTTGCAAATAAATTTTGTTTTGTTTTGTTTTCTCAAGGTAGTGTCTCCCTCTAGCCCAGGCTGATCTGGAATTAACTGTCTTAGGCTGGTCTTGAACTCACAATGATCCTCCTACCTCTGCATGTGCCACCATGCCCTGCCATTATTTGTTTTTCATGGCAGTGTCTCACTCTAGCCCAAGCTGACCTGGAACTCACTCTGTAACCCCAGCTGGCCTGGAACTCACAGTGATCCACCTACCTCAGCCCTCCCAAGTGTTGGGACTAAGGGAGTGTGCCACCATGCCCAACCATATCCATTTATTTTATTTTATTTATATTTAATTATTTGAGGAAGAAAGAAAGAGGGAGGGAAGGAGAGAGAGAGAGAGAGAATGGGTGCACCAGGGCCATCAGCCACTGCAAATGAACTCCAGATGCATGCTCCTGCTTGTGCATCTGGCTAACATGGGTCCTGGGGAATTGAACCTGGGTCCTTTGGCTTTGCAGGCAAACACCTTAACCACTAAGCATCCCTCTAGCCCCCTATTGCTCATTCTTGACCAGTGAGTCGTAGTGAGTCTCCATTCCTCATAGGACTGGCTATAGGCACATGTGGCCATTATGAGCTGTTCATGGGCATCCTGGGGAATTGAACTCATGGTGAATCAGGGTGCTGGGAATCCAACTCAGGATGAATCAGACCCTCATGCTTGCATGGCAAGGGCTCTTATCTGTGGAGCCATCTCCCCAGGCCCAAGATGAGTTATTTGTAAAACCCAGGAAAGTATGTGATAGACTAGTGTGGTTCCAGTGTCCATCACTGGGCCAGTCATCTGTAGCCAGGGGGTGGAGTCATAGAAAAGTCTGGAAGATTCTGCTGGAATTCAGTGATCAGGGTCTACGGGGCAGTCTTTCTCTGACACAGAGAGGAGAAAGTATTTGGCAGACAGAGCACTAAATGTCCACTATAATTGTCAAACCTTGTTCAGGAAGATGCCAAGGAAGTTTAAAGGGGAGAGAGATCCTGTCCTGTTGGAGGTCAAGGATTACATGCCAGATATGGCACTTAAGATGGATAGTGAAGGGGGCTGGAGAGATGGCTTAGCGGTTAAGGCACTTGACTGCAAAGCCTAAGGACCCAGGCTCGATTCTCCAGGTCCCATGTAAGCCAGGTGCACATGGTGGCGCATGCATCTGGAGTTTGTTTGCAGTGGCTAGAGGCCCTGGCGTGCCCATTCTCTCTGTCCCTCTCTGCCTCTTTCTCTCAAATAAATAAATAAAATAAAGTTTTTAAAAAAAACTCAGGGAAGGCTAAATCCTGGAGACATGGCTGTTAGAATTTGTGCTTTAAGTTATAGCCATTTGGGGTTGGGTTGCCAAATAAAGATACAGGTTGTATTAATTGAATTCAGGCTTCAGGTAAGCACAGGATACTTGCATGGTCATTTTTAAAAAGAAAATAAGTATTTATTTATTTATTTTTGCATATGTAGTATGTGTGGTGTGTGTGCGGGATATGCACGTGTGTGTGTGTGTGTGTGTGTGTGTGTGTGTGTGTGTGTGTGTGTATCCAGATGCATGTGTCTGGTACGTGCTCGTGCAGAGGCCAGAGAACGCCAGTGTCTTTCCCTGTCTTTCATCTGCATGTTTCCTTCAGTCTCTCACAAACCTGAAGCTGCCGCTTTTGGTTAGACTGGCTGACCATCGAGCCCCAGTGTTTCTCTTGTCTCTGCCCTCCTCCCAGGACCGGGGTTACAGGCGTGTATGGCCATACGCAGTTGTTTACATGGGTGCTGGGAAACTGAACTCAAGCTTAGATCTGACCTGCTTGGGTCCTCATGCTTCCATAGCTAACACTCTTACCCATGGAACTGCCTTCCCAGCCCACACGGACATCTTTACACTAAAGGCTTATTCGTGGGGCTGGAGGGATGGCTTAGAGGTTAAGGCCCTTGCCTGAAAAGCCAAAGGACCCACGTGCAATTCCCCAGGACCCGTGTAAGCCACATGCACAAGGTGGCACATGCATCTGAAGTTTATTCACAGTGCCTAAAGGCCCTGGTGTGCCCATTCTCTCTCTCTCCATCTGCCTCTGCCTCTCTCAAATAAATAAAATAAAATAAAAAAGAATTATTTGTTGTGTATGTGACATTTAAATTTGTCTGGATATTTTACATTTATATTTATAAAATCTGGCAGTCTTGATTGAGGGACCAAAGAAGGGCTTGAGCGAAGACTCCATGGGGCAAGGCTGTTATCCAATGCAAGCTCTAGCACCTGTGTATGTGTACACTGGGCAGTGAATGCAGACACCCATTACAGCGAGCCGGGCCTTGCCATGCTGGGTTCCCCTCGAGCTCTCCAGGCTGAATTGTACTGAGGGGTGTCAGTATTGAGCACACAGTAAATGTTGTCATCTTCTTCTTCTCCTGCTCCTGCTCCTCCTCCTTCTTCTTTTTTCGAGGTAGGGTCTCATTCTAGCTCAGGCTGACCTGGAATTCACTATGTAGTCTCAGGGTGGCCTTGAACTCATGATGATCCTCCGACCTCTGCCTCCCGAGTGCTGGGATTAAAGGTGTGTATGCGCCACCACGCCCGGCTTCTGAATGTCTTCTTGCTGTCAGCGTCAGCACAGGCGTCCTTCGTCACTGTGCTGACTCAGCCGGAGACATAGAATTCCACCAAATGTCCTCTTCCCTTGAGGATACTCAGCAGTCAAAGTGCTGGACTTGGTGATGTCATCCACGATTTACTGCCTTCATGAGTCTGGACAGAGACACAGATGGAAAGTGACAGACAGGAACCCCAGATGCACAGTCACGCTGCCTGTTTTCTGTCCTCCACCCTTCCTGCACGGCTGGGTGTCCTGGAGTGGGGCCTCAGGAAGCCACACGGCCTGGGCTTCCTGGACAGCTGAGAAGAAGGGAATCCACAGCCTCACAGGCAGGACCCCGGGGGAGCTGTTAGGAGCAGACCCAAAACTCTTTCAGCAATTTTCACTCAGCAGAAAAGAGGCCACTGGGGAAGCACACATCCTCTTTAAAGTAGTAATGCAGATGACCTGGTCTCACTTTTCAGATCTCAACACTTTTCCTATCCCAGGAAGACAGTGAAAAGCCAGTGGAGATGGCACAGCGGATAAAGAACTTGCTGGGCAAGCCTGACCACCAGAGTTCAGATCCCGGAACCCTTCTAGAGTGTTGCATGCAAGTGTCACATGTGGGCTGCAGAGAGGGCTCAGCTGTTAAGGAGCTTCCCTGTGAAGCCTAAGGACCCATGTTCGACTCTCCAGATCCCATGTAAGCCACACACACAAGGGAGAGGCAAGCGCAATGTAGCACGTGCCCACTAGGTGGCGTGAGCGTCTGGAGTTCTATTGCAGTGGCTGAGGCCCTGGTGTGCTAATTCTCTCTGTCTTACTCCCTCTCTAAAAATTAAAAAAAGGGTTGGAGGCCTGGCGTGGTGGTGCATGGCTTTAATCTTAGCACTTGGGAGGCAGAGGTAGGAGGATCATCGTGTGTTCAAGGCCACCCTGAGACTACATAGTGAATTCCAGGTCAGTCTGAGCTAGAGTGAGACCCTACCTCGAAAAACAAAACAAAAAAAAGGGCTGGAGAAATGGCTTAGTGGTTAAGGCGCTTGCCTGCAAAGCCTAAGGACCTTGATTCAATTCCCCAAGACCGACATAAGCCCACAAGGTTCATGCATCTGAAGTTCGTATTCAGTGGCTGCAGGCCCTGGTGTGCCTATTCTCCCTCTCTCTGTCTCTCTCTCTCTCAAATAAATAAATACAAAATAAATAAAAACTTTAAAAATTAACAAAATATAATAATTGAAACAAAAATGAAAAGGACAAGTTTGATTATACATAGTAGAAGAGATATCAAGATAAGGTATAAGAAATTTCAAAGCCGGGCGTGGTGGTGCACACTTTTAACCCCGGCACTCGGGAGGCAGAGGTAGGAGGATCTCCGTGAGTTCGAGACCACCCTGAGACGACATAGTGAATTCCAGGTCAGCCTGGAGCTCAAGTGAGATCCTACCTTGAAAAAACAAAAGCAAACAAATAAACAGAAATCCAGATGTTGTGGCACGCGTTTGTAGTTCCAGCTGTGCCTGTGGGCAAGAGGTGGGGGTGGAGCTAGGAGAGTCCGTCTGAAAGTCAGGGGCCAGCTAGCCTGACCGATGCCGTGGTGCCCAGCGTGAGATCCTGCCCCAGAGGAGGTGGAAGGTGAGGGCCAAACGTGCATGTTGTCCTCTGACCTTCACACACAAACTGTCACACAGATGCACCCGCACTCACACACATGATGAGCGTACACACGCACACACCCTGAAAACAACACCACAAAGAAATGGGGAGCAAAGAAACTAGTACCTGTGTGAATGAATTTATTGTTTCTGTGTTTGTTTTTCGAGGTAGGGTCTCACTCTAGCCCAGGCTGACCTGGAATTCACTATGTAGTCTCAGGGTGGCCTTGAACTCATGGAGATCCTCCTACCACTGCCTCCCGAGTGCTGGGATTAAAGGCCTGCACTGCCACGCCCAGTGTGAATGAATTTAAATGAACACTGCCTATGTTGGGCAATGAGAATAATTTCCCCTATGGTTAAAAAAATTAAAATTAAACACAGGACAATGATTACACATAAATCAAGAGAGGACTAACTAGAGCTAACAGGAGGAAGACTTTGTTTAGTGTTAAACAGAGTTAGATTAAGATTGTGGGTGTAACTTCCAAGATAAACTCTAAATTGAAACAAAGTGTGTAAAACTTCCAAATGGGGCAGAGTGGCGAAGAGTAACCAATCAAAGACGGTATAGACATCTCAAAGGTGTCCTCTAACCTCCATACAAACGCTGTGGTGTGTTAATAAAGTATTTAAAACAGAATAGCACAATGAACTTTGTCTATCATCTTAATGACTACTTTTTGAATTTTTTAAAAAATTTATTTTATTTATTTGAGAGAGAGAGGGAGGAAGAGAGAGAGAGAAAGCAGGCGCCCCCTTGTGCATCTGGCTTATGTGGATCCTGGGGAACCAAACCTGGATCCTTTGGCTGTGCAGGTTAGCGCCTTAACTGCTAAGCCATTCCTTTAGCCCTATTTTTTTTAATTTTTATTTATTAATGTACCACTTTGTACATTTGGCTTTATGTAGACACTGGGGAATTGAACCTGGGATGTTAGGCTTTGCAGGCAAGTGCCTCAACTGCTGAACCATCTCTCTAGCCCTTTAAAAATTTTACTTTATTGTGGTTTTTCAAGGTAGTGTCTCACTCAAGCCCAGGCTGACATGGAACTGGTCTCAGGGTGGCCTCAAGCTCATGGTGATCTTCCTACCTCTGCCTCCCAAGTGCTGAGGTTAAAGGAGTGCACTACCATGCCTGGCCCCAGCCCCTTTAAAAATATATTTATTGATTTATTTGTAAGGAGAGAGAGTTAATGACTATTAATCCAGTTTCACTTATCTCCTTTTCCCCTGGAAAGTCTTATTTAAAAAAAAAATCCTAGGTCTTGCTGAGCGTGGTGGCGCACATCTTTAATCCCAGCACTCAGGAGGCAGAGGTAGGAGGATCACCATGAGTTCGAGGCCACCCTGAGACTACATAGTTAACTCCAGGTCAGCCTGGACCAGAATGAGACCCTACCTTGAAAAAAAACAAAACAAAACAAAAATCCTAGGTCTCACATAACTTTATTCAAAAGTATTTTGATATCTTTACTAGATAAGGACTTAAAATGATATTAAAATCATTATCACAGAAGTGTAGTGTATTTAAATTGAACTACATTGTAAATTATGTTAAATGCAAATAGATTATGAATAATTTTGTCAATGACAAGCATTATGAGACAAGGTCCCACTCAATGTCATTTACATCTAGGCTTTTTTTTTTTTTTTTTTTTGGTTGGGGCAGTACTGAGAATTAAACCCAGGGCCTCAAGCATGCTAGGCAAGTACTGTATCATTGATTATATCCAAGACTACCATTTACACCTAAAACATAAGGGTCCATAAATGTTGAAACTAAATAATAAAAAAGATTTGTTATGTAAATATGAACTAGAAGAAAATGTGTATAAACAATGATATGTGATTAAAAAGAAAAGATACGGAATACATCCCTGATACTGAAAACTTAAAACAGGGGTAGTCATGAGCCCTAGGCGTGTAACATCTGCTGATGTCTGGACATGTATATACTATGCTTATCAAACTGCCCAGTAAGCACTTCTCTTAATATTAATACCCTTTTATTAATGCTACTCTCACTACGTCCCCTTGCAGTTCTGGCTTACATGGGACCTAGAAAATCGAACTGGGATCCTTTGGCTTTGTAGGCAAATGCCTTAACTGCTAAACCATCCCTCCAGCCCATGATATATATATATATAAAACGCGGGTCCCTGGTGCTTTACTGGGGAGGGATTCCACATAAGATGTCCCATGTAAGGATTTTGCCAGAGTCCTTGGTGAGCTGCATGGTTCACATGACAGTCTTTACTTCTCCCAGGCACATGCAGATACTTCCTTGAAAACTCAAATCTGAGCAAAGAGCCTTGTGAAGTTAGTTTAGCAAAGCCACCTGCCCCTGCTATCTCACCACTCTGGGCATCTGATCAGGCTGCACCATCCCCAGAAGGTACCTGGTCACCCAGGCCTGCCTTCAGCAAGAACGCCCTTAGGTTTGGGTTAGCCAGAATTCTGGGATATGCCCTCTGCATAGTTTCCACCCACTTGTTCCTGCCGTGTTATGAACTGAGCCTAGTTGTTCTCCTGCATGCCAAAATCCACCATGCCTGGCTTTTTTATGTGGGTTCTGGGGTTGAATGGTTTAGGTTTCCAGGCTTGGATCTCCATGTGCTGGGATTAAAGGCATGTGCCACCATGCCCAGCCATGTGTGCCTTTCGAGAGTTTATTTGGTGTGGTGTTTCCGGGTCAAGGGCCACAGCCGGGAGGCAGTGTGAGGAGGGGATGCTTGCGTCTCAGTCCCTGTCAGGAAGAACAGAGTGGGCTCTTTATGGACACAGAGACACTGTGGCCCTGACACTGCGGGAACATAGTGGGGCTCTGGGGCAGCCTCAGGACCCTTCATTTCAAGAGATGCCCACGCAGCACACTCTGCTACCTCCTCACTCCAGCAGACAGAAAGGAATTTTACAAAGGAAATGCGCCCTGCAGGGGCCTTAGAATTAGTGACTCATTCGGATCTGTCCAGACCCATCTGCGAGGCAGGTGGCGCAGCTACATGGCCCCTCTTGGCAGCTCTCACCCTTTGCTGGCAGTCATGCCACCCTTCTGGTGCTTCTAAGATGCTGAAGCCATGGGGTCCTCAGAGAAAACTTAGCATTGCTCTCACAGAGACAAAAACATTGAGTTAGGACTAAGCTGACAGACAGACACACACACACATGTACCAAAAGATAATATATACCAACTCAGATGTGTCCGCCAGGCTATCTGAATAACCTGCCCTTCTCAGCTTGACTGTGGAGGTGAGATAGGAGTCACAGGAGACTCAAAGATGGCAAGAGAGGGCTGGAGGGATGGCAAGCCAAAGGACCCAGGTTCGATTCCCCAGAACCCATGTTAGCCAGATGCACAAGGTGGCGCATGCCTCTCGAGTTCATTTGCAGTGGCTGGAGGCCCTGGCGCACCCATTCTCTCTTTCTCTCTCAAATAAATAAATAAAATATATTAAAAAGCTATAGCCTGAAATATTTTCTTTCTTCTTTTTTTAAAGTTTATTTTCTTTTATTTATTTATTAGAGAAGGAGGGAGAGAGATAGAGAGAGAGAGAGAGAGAGAGAAATGGCACCTCCAGCCACTGCAAACAAACTCCAGACACGCTCGTCACCTTGTGCATCTGGCTAACCTGGGTCCTGGGGAATCAAACCTGGGTCCTTTGCCTTTGCAGGCAAATGCCTTAACCCATTTTCTATCTGTCTCTTTCTCTCTCTCTCTCAAGTAAATAAAAATAAACTTAAATAAAAAGCATGTGATTCAATATTGTAGTCAAGCACAATACTTTCTTGACTTAAGGATTTTGTTTCTGTTTTTGGTTTTTCAATGTAGGGTCTCTCTGTAACCCATGCTGACCTAGAATTCACTATGTAGTCTCAGGGTGGCCTCAAACTCTCGGTGATCCTCCTACCTCTGCCTCTTGAGCGCTGGAATTAAAGGCATGTGCCACCACGCCCAGCTAAGCCCAATACTTTCTAACTCCTGAAACTATGCCCACCATTCCACCTTTTCTTTTGGGGGTATCTGCTGAGGGCAAGGGACCCAGGGGCCTCTAGGGGTTCCATCTTTGTCAGTAGCTTATACAAAACATTCTTCTCTTAGCTTTAATTTTCCCATTTGTAAGAGAGAGGGATTACGTGGGTACGGTGGTACACTCAGGAGGCAGAGGTAGGAAGACTAATGTGAGTTCAAGGCCAGCCTGGAACTAGAATGAGTTCCAGGTCAGCCTGGACTACAGTAAGACCCTATTAAAACTGGGGGGTAGCTGGAGAGATTGCTTAGTGGTTAAGGCACTTGCCTGCAAAGCCAAAGGGTCTCTGTTCAATTCCCCAGGGCGCAAGCAAGCCAGATGCACAGGTGGCTCATGCGTCTGGAGTTCATCTGCTATGGCTGGAGGCCCTGGTGTGCCCATTCTCTCCCTCTCTCTTTCTAATAAATAAATAAATAAATAGATAGATAGATAAATATATTTTTTTAAAAAAAAGAAAAGAGGGATTAGACTCTGAAACCTCTAAAATCTCTTCTAATTCCAACATTTTGATTTGCTTTGTTTAAAAGAGGTCTGCATGCTAGGAAAAAAGAAGAGAAGAAAAGAAAGAAAGGATTACCTGAGTTTGCCTGGCACAGAGGTCTGACAGGCATCTCAAGGCTCTGGCTCCCCCTATTTCAGGCTCATGAGTTCATCCCCGAGTCTTGTGCCAGCCCCTGTGGTTTCTCATTTTTCCATCCTGGTCCATATGACAGAATGGCTAAAAATACTGTGCTTCCCCACAGGTCTGCTGCCCAGCCAGCCCCTCCCTCGAATCAGTTCATCTTCAGTCTTAGGTGTGCCAGCCGAGAGCCGCACTTGGAAGACTTGTCTCAGCCCCTCACTGTGGTCAGCGTGGCCAGGCGGGAAGAGGAGCACGTCAGCTCTAGCACTTTCCCCTTCAAAACTAGCTGGGTGAATGCGGCATGCTTGCACCTCAGTTTCCTCACATGGAGAGGATTAAGTGAGATAGTGTGGGTGAGCAGTCTACCACACTCCTCCTGTTCATGCTTGGGTCCTTCTGGAAGTTTCTCTCATTAGGAAAGCCTGACTCTGGGCTGTGTGGTCAGTGGCATATGAAGTCACTTGTGGGCAGGCTGGCAGATCATTCCATTTTGGGCCCCATTTAATGGCACTGCCCCTGTGCAGAGGCAGCTTAAGTCACCGCTTGGTGCCTCGTCCTTCCTCCCTTTTTGTGGTGAGGTCTGTGCAGCTCACTGAAAGTGGAATTTAAAGGAAATAAGGCAATAAAGATCCTCTGTCCCCAGGCGACAGCTGACAGGCTGGCATTTGAGAACAGCTTCTTAGCCTTCACAGTGAGGAGCCTGGGGACTCTGGGATATCATTTAAATGGTAGATGGTAGTCTCTCAATATCGTATTCTGCACAGTAAGAAATATAAAAACGATTCCTGTCCACAGAGGAGGTAAGGATCAGAGAAGACAGATCTGGGGGACATGCCTTACACACATGTGTGTGTACTTACTGTTTTACAATGTAACCATATGCAGTGGGTTCACATCTCAGTGAATGCAAAACTGAAGAACAGCCAAGACCTAAGAGAACCAAGAATTTATTACCTGCAGCTGACAAGGTGAGCATAGAGTCGTTTCCAAGTGGTGCTCTCCCCAAACAAGTAGGGACGGGGATTTTATTTGGGGGTGTGTTCATTCCTAAGCAAACTCATTGAGGGCTATATATTTTTTAAAATATTTTATTTATTTGACAGAGAAAGAGGGAGAGAGAGAGAGAGAGAATGAGAATGGGCATGCCAGGGCCTCCAGCCATAGCAGATGAACTCCAGACACATGTGCCCCTTTATGCATCTGGCTAACATGGGTCCTGGGGAATTGAACCTGGGTCCTTTGGCTTTGCAGGCAAATGCCTTAACCACTAAGCAATCCCTCCAGCCCTGAGGGCTATATTTTTAAGCATGCTTAGCTTATGGTTACAATTTTCTCTTTCTTTCTTTCTTTCTTTCTTTCTTTCTTTCTTTCTTTCTTTTTTTTTCTTTTAGAGGGAGAGAGAGAAAGAGGCAGAGAGAGAATGGGTGTGCCAGGGCCTTTAGCCTCTGCAAACGAACTCCAGATGTGTACACCCCTTGTGGTGCATTTGTGACATTGCGTGCTTGCATCACTGTGTGTCTGGCTTATGTGGGACCTGGAGATTTGAACATGAGTTCTTAGGCTTTGCAGGCAAGCACCTTAGCCACTAAGCCATCTCTCCAGCCCCTAAGGTCACAATTTAAAAAATAGTAGACATATTTTTTTTGGTAACAACAATAATCAGAAAACAGCCTTAGCTGGGCATGGTGGCGTATGTCTTTAATCCCAGCACTAGAGAGGCAGAGGTAGGAGGATCGCCATGAGTTTGAGGTCACCCTGAGACTACATAGTTAATACCAAGTCAGCACTTAACTGCTAAGCTGCCCCTACCTTTTAAAAAAATTTTTAAAATTATTTATTTATTTATTTATTTGACAGAGAAAGAGGGAGGGGGAGAGAAAGAGAGAGAATGGGCATGCCAGGGCCTCCTGCCACTGCAAACGAACTCCAGACGTGTGTGCCCCCTTGTGCATCTGGCTAACGTGGGTCCTGGGGAATTGAACCTGGGTCCTTTGGCTTTACAGGCAAACACCTTAACCGCTAAGCCATCTGTCCAGCCCCCCTGCCCACCCTTTTAAGGGAGGATCTTCTTGGGGGCTTTCCTGAAAGGCAGTCCTTGCTATGATCCTTTGGAGTCCTTGTAGGTCAGTATGCATTGCTCTAACCTTTCCCTTGATAAACAGGTGAGAGGTTCGAGGCATTCTAGTCAGAATTAACTGCCCCTCATATTTTGAAGCCCTTGATCTCCTGTCTTCTAGAGGTTCTGCAGGAGACCCTGCTCACTCTTGTTCCTAATTTTGAGAATATGACTTGAGTTGTCTCTCTGATGCTTGGAGGATGCTTGCCTAGTGTTCTGAAATGCTGCTGAGAGGGGTCCTGGTGTGGGTCTGAGCATCTAGGTGAGACAGGTACACATGGTTTCTCCCAGAGGGTGGGGGCAGCAGTTTCAGCACTAAGCATTGAGTT
This sequence comes from Dipus sagitta, assembly GCA_036346955.1. Taxonomy (NCBI): domain Eukaryota; kingdom Metazoa; phylum Chordata; class Mammalia; order Rodentia; family Dipodidae; genus Dipus; species Dipus sagitta. The sequence goes on along the minus strand of CM070793.1, from coordinate 24,272,235 downwards.
GGCTTACTCCAGCCCTTCATGGTAAGAATGGGCATCCTGAATTGCACCTGTGCTCTTCATTCCTGAGAGCCATCCTCCATCCTTCTCCAGAGAGTATGGTTTCATGCTTCTCTTTGGTGGGAAGAGCAGGTGACATTTAGTGAGGAGTGGAGAGGACATGGGAGCCGGCTACCTCTCTGGCTATGTTGAATGAATCCTTCTTTTAGTGGCTCCTTTGCTCCCAGTTCCAGGGGTTCCTGACACAAGCTGAGCACCCCTTATTCAAAACACTTGAGGCCAGAAGTGTTATGGGTTTTTTCAAATTTTGAATATTCGCATTCACTTAATGAGATGTCTTGCGGACAGGACCCAAGACTAAACAAAAAATCTGGTTTTGTTTAATGTACACCTTGAACATGTACCCTGAAGGCTGAGGACGGAGTTTAGAAAGAATCTGAGAAGAAAACAGAATGACTGTGAAGTAGGTTATTGTGACTCCCCAAGACAGGGTCAGAATCTTGAGGGGGTGCAGGTAGGGGTATACAGACTATTGCCAGACTATTCCATATCCTATCTGGGGCTCTGGGACAAAAAGGCCATGAGCAGGCTCCCTGTGCCATCTTGGAACATCCCCTGCAGGGCAGAAATGGTGACATGGAAGAAAGAAGACCTGGCGGGTCCCCATCCGCCCGGAGCCCCTCCTCTGAGTGTTCCACAGAAGCAAGGAAAGAGACGGAAGAGCATTCCAAGCTAAAACCCAGAGCTGGCTCCACCCGTGACTCGGGCCAGCGGGGCAGAAGCATTGCAGAGGTAGGGATCAGAGCTCCCTGGGGCACTGGACAATGTCAGGGGAAAAGGCAAGGGGACCCAGACCCAGAGTGACAGAGGCACAAAGTTGTCAGAGGCGAGGGGCCCAGGAGAAACATCTGCTCCAACGTCACTATCTTCTAGAAGGGATTTGGGAGCTCAGAGACAGCGTGTCCCAGCGTCACCCACCCAATGTTCTTTTACCAATGCCTGTTGTGTGTGTGTGTGTTTATATGAATGTGTGTTCATATATGTGTGGGTGCACATCTGTCTGCATGTGTGTGAAGGCCAGAGGTTGACATCAAGTTCTATCTACAGTCCTTTTCCATACCATTCTTTGAGACAGGGTCTCACACTGAATCTAGAGCTAAATCTCATGGATTTAGCTATTTGATTAGCCAGTGAGCCCCAGGAATCCTCTGTCCCCATCTCCCCGGTGCTGGGATTACAGTTGTGCGCCACCCCGACCAACATTTTCCACGGATGTTGGGGATCTGAACTCAGGTCCTCTTGCTAGCATAGCAAGCACCTTACCCAAGGAAGCACCTCCCCACTCCCTGCCAATGCCTCTTTTTTTGTTTTTTTTTGAGGTAGGGTTTCACTGTAGCCCAGGCTGACCTGGAATTCACTATGTAGTCTTAGGGTGGCCTCGAACTCATGGTGATCCACCTTCCTCTGCCTCCAGAGTGCTGGGATTAAAGGCGTGCGCCACCACGCCCGGCTTCCAATGCCTCTTTTCTTGACCGGACATTATCTACCCTGTTGTGTTTGTCTTGAGCTCCATCAAAGCCATTTATATAAAGTTTATCTTTTGCCTTAGACTGCTTCATCCACTTGCATGGCTATATAAGGGACTATTTGCAGTGGCCTTTGAGGGAGGAGTAGGAGTTTTCCAAGCAGAGGAGAGAGGACACTGATGAAGAATGTACAAAGGTGCATGCAGAAACAGGGAGATGAGATAATGGCCCTGTGTTTATTAGAGAATGAACTTCACCTTGAATCCCAGGGCTTTCCTACTCTGGGGTGTTTCAAACAACACCAAGAGGGCAGGTTTGTGTTCATACCCAGCTGTCTACGCCCTCATAGACTGTCCTACTGTGGGGGGTTTCAAACAACACCAAGAGGGCAGGGTCATGGTCACACCCAGCTGTCTACTCCCTCAAGGAACACTTCTGAAGGAATTGCTGACCTATATCTCTGTGGAGAAATTTTCTGATTGCCACTGACAAAGCAGCCATACAAGGCACATGTCTCATTGGTAGTTGTTTCTATGGTGACTCAAGGCCTTAAGTTAAAAAAAAAAGAAAAAAAAAGGTGGCTAAGGAGGTTTCCAGTCCTGCAGTTTTTCAGCTGGTTCTGTCAGCTTTGGCCAGAGGTCAGGGCGGAACCCTACTGGAAACCAGATGATAGAAAGAGTCAGGTCAGTGCCAAGCTGCCTCCCACTCCCTCCTCTCTGCCCACCCTCTCAGAATTGAAAAGTCAAAGATGAGGAGGAGAAACAGAGGTTCCAGCACTTCTTTTTAAATTTTACTTTATTTTTAATTTATTTATTTGAGAGAGAGAGGGAGGGAGAGAGAAAATGGACATGCCAGGGCCTCCAGCCATTGCAAACGAACTCCAGACGCGTGCGCCCCCTTGTGCATCTGGCTTACATGGGTCCTGGGGCATCGAGCCGAGGTCCTTTGGCTTTGCAGGCAAATGCCTTTACCACTAAGCCATCTCTCCAGCCCAAGCACTTCTTTTTTAGGTAAAAGTTTAGGAAAACAAAGCCCTGCCTCACCTCTGTTTTGCCTTTGGGAAATTCTTTTTAGCCTTTGGAGTCTGGAGAACCTCAAAGCTGTTTCCTCTGTTGTCTGGCTGAGAGATTGTAGACAAGCCATTTAACCTGGCTAAGCCTCCACTGTTGGGAGAATTGAGACAACACAGGTGAAGTGGCTTTGAGGTCTATACCCCAAGGAGGGAGGGGTCAGTAAAGGTTAGTGTCCTTCTCCTTCCTTCATCCAGGTGGTTGTCTATTCCTGACACGTCCTGCTAGCCCTCTGTTCTCTCTCACCTATCAATGAAAGCCTCTGGACAAGGCCTTCTTTTGGTGCCAGTATCTTACAATATGTTTTAAAGTTTGTCGGAATTACTTCATATGTTTTATTTATTTACTTACTTCTGTATTTGTAAACCAAGTCTCATGTAGTCCAGGCTGGTCTCCAAGTAATCCTATGACCCAGGATGACCTTGAACTTCCATTTCCAGAGTGTTGGGATTACAGAGGTGTACCACCATTCCTGGTTTTATGTGATACTGGGGCGTGGAGGCTGTTGTAGTCAGCCCCATGTTGCTGGGGTGAACACCCAACCGGACACAGTTAGTGAATTGAGACTTCTTTCCTTGCTGACTCATGGCATTCTCTGATAAACCAAGCCTCCTTACACACAGTGAGTCTTTTCCTGGCCTCTGTGCAGCTTCCCACTGGGCTGGTTCCTTTGCGTTCCAGCACACTTCTGAGTTCAGACAGTGGTCTTTCTAAATGCAACTCTAATGCAAAGTCATCAAAGAGAAGGGGCCAACACCTCTTAGCACCATGGACAAGGTCTTTTATTTCAACTGCTGCCTAAAACCCTGGGACATTATCAGAGTCACTTACACTGATCTTGGTTGTTAACTGTTTCCTTTCCTGGTCATGCCCTGACACTTTTTCTGTCAGATTGAGCACAACTGAAACGCTTTCTAGAAGCTTCCCAGCCACGTCCTCCTCTCTGCTCCCCAGCACCTTGCCCACTTCTCTCCTGTCCTCTCACAGCTTCAGTGAGGGAACCAGGCTCCTCCAGCTGATAGACTAGGGAAGCCTCTCACTGAAGGCTCATTCATTTCCTACCCAACCAGGAAGAGCTTGTGTCTGCTGTGTGGCAGTACCAGGTGGGTTTCTGAATGGCACCTGGATCGCATCCGCTGTACTTCAGACTTACAGTAGCCTTTGAGTCCCGCTCTCCAGATGGGGACAGTGAAGCCCAGAGAAGTTGTGTAGCCCATACAGACCCACCATAGCTGAAAGCCCAGACCCAGCTCTCGCGCGCGCTCACTCTCTTTGCGTGTGCATGATGTGCGTACACGTGGGCTTGTATGTGAAGGTCAGAGGACAATTTTGGGGTGTCGGTCCTCATCTTCATCTCGTTTGGGGCAGGTTCTCTCATTGTTCACTGTTGCATTTTCCAGGCTAGCGTCTGACAGATTCTGCTAGCTTTTCTTCCTTTCTTGTTGTAGGCATGCTCGGATTATAGACACCTGTTTCAGTGTCCAGCTTTCCATGTGTGTCCTGGGGATCTGAACTCAAGGACTCATGGAGGGGTGCTGAGAGCTGGGTGCTGGGGATCTGAGATCAAGTCCTCATGCCTGTGTGATGAGCACTGGGTTCTGGGGATCTGAGTTCAAGCACTCATGCCTATGTGATGAGCACTGTGTGCTGGGGATCCGAGTTCAAGTCCTCATGCCTGTGTGATGAGCACTGGGTTCTGGGGATCTGAGTTCAAGTCCTCATGCCTGTGTGATGAGCGCTGGGTGCTGGGGATCCGAGTTCAAGCCCTCATGCCTGTGTGATGAGCGCTGGGTTCTGGGGATCCGAGTTCAAGCCCTCATGCCTGTGTGATGAGCGCTGGGTTCTGGGGATCCGAGTTCAAGCCCTCATGCCTGTGTGATGAGCACTGGGTTCTGGGGATCTTAGTTCAAGCACTCATGCCCTGTGTGATGAGCGCTGGGTTCTGGGGATCTTAGTTCAAGCCCTCATCTCATGCCTGTGTGATGAGCGCTGGGTTCTGGGGATCTTAGTTCAAGCCCTCATCTCATGCCTGTGTGATGAGCGCTGGGTTCTGGGGATCTTAGTTCAAGCCCTCATCTCATGCCTGTGTGATGAGCGCTGGGTTCTGGGGATCCGAGTTCAAGTCCTCATGCCTGTGTGATGAGCGCTGGGTTCTGGGGATCCGAGTTCAAGTCCTCATGCCTGTGTGATGAGCGCTGGGTTCTGGGGATCCGAGTTCAAGTCCTCATGCCTGTGTGATGAGCGCTGGGTTCTGGGGATCTGAGATCAAGTCCTCATGCCTGTGTGATGAGCACTGGGTTCTGGGGATCTTAGTTCAAGCACTCATGCCCTGTGTGATGAGCACTGGGTTCTGGGGATCCGAGTTCAAGCCCTCATGCCTGTGTGATGAGCGCTGGGTTCTGGGGATCCGAGTTCAAGTCCTCATGCCTGTGTGATGAGCGCTGGGTTCTGGGGATCCGAGTTCAAGCCCTCATGCTTGTGTGATGAGCGCTGGGTGCTGGGGATCCGAGTTCAAGTCCTAATGCCTGTGTGATGAGCGCTGGGTGCTGGGGATCCGAGTTCAAGTCCTCATGCCTGTGTGATGAGCGCTGGGTTCTGGGGATCCGAGTTCAAGTCCTCATGCCTGTGTGATGAGCGCTGGGTTCTGGGGATCCGAGTTCAAGCCCTCATGCCTGTGTGATGAGCGCTGGGTGCTGGGGATCCGAGTTCAAGCCCTCATGCTTGCATGGTAAGCACTCTATGGAGTCACAACTCCTTTTTGACTGAGAACTCACATTCCTCTCACTGCAGTTCACACCGGGAGGCAGTAGACATTTTCAAAGTAAGAGAATGAATAAGGAACCAAGTCCATGGATGGCACTGCCCAGGAGGGGCCAGTGTCACTGCACTCTGAGGCTGGCTTCTGGCAGGCTCCGGTTCAGACCTCAGGCCTCCTGGAACATCTCTGGCTGTTGGTTTTGGGACAGTCTCTACTCCGTTGCCAGGGAAATGAGGCACCCTGCCATGACCACTTACCACTGGCAAGCTACCAATGTGTACCACACCCAGCTTGCATGCCACTCTGGTTTTATGCTATGGGTTTGTTCACCAGGGTGTTAGGTACCACCTAAGTGAGCTCATAACTTCTGGTCCCTGAGTGCCACCCATTCATGCCCCTTGGCACTGAACTTCCACGACTGACTCCAGGGGAGAGTGGGAAGGTTCATGGTCCCCACCCGTGTGCCATGGTCCTTGAACTCCCTGTCCTGATTGGTACTGTCTGCAAGGACGTAGGCCACTCACCCAGAGTGAAGCCATCAGATGTGGAAATAGAAATAGCAGTTCAGCGGGGTGTGGTGGCGCACGCCTTTAATCCCAGCACTCGGGAGGCAGAGGTAGGAGGATCGCCATGAGTTCAAGGCCATCCTGAGACTATATAGTGAATTCCAGGTCAGCCTGTGCTAGAGTGAAACCCTACCTTGAAAAACAAAAACAAAAACAAACAAAGAAAAGAAAGAAAGAGAGAAAGAAAGAGCAGTTGACATGAGCTTGAACAATGAACACAAAGCACCTTGGCTGTCCCCCGCCCGCCCTAGCGTACCCTGAAGTGATGTCAGCTGCCCAGAAAACAAAGCTGAGGGAACAGAAGCGTGCAGCCCTGGACCACTGGTGACCCCACTTTTCACAATTGTGTCCTCATTCATTCATTCATCAAACATTTAGCAAACACACACTTTGTGCCAGGACCCATGCCGGCCTTTGGGGACACCCAAGTGAGGTACACGCTCTTCTCTTGCCCATCTCACAGTTCCATGGAGATGTCATGATGTGTCCTGAGGGACACGTCACCGGGGGTGGCTTTGGAGGAGAGCCAGAAGGACACCAGAGTGAGCACTCTTTTCTTGGCAGGAAATTCTGGAATTCATACCAGCAGTTCCCTCCATGGAGCTTACCCTAGACCTTAGGTCTTTCCCCCAGAATTTCCATTCCCTTCTCTGTTGGTGTCTGGGGTTCCTTCCAGGGCTTGGGTGGTTTCACATTTGTGGGCTTTAGAGGGCACAACTCAAGAACACAAGAGCGCCTGCTTGGGTGACTTCATAGCCACACCACTCCAGTCCTGCCTCGAGGAACCCACGGGGGCGTGTTGGCCTTATGTGTGTCTACAGAGAGGAACAGGGCCATTCCTTGCCCTGGGTCAGTGGGAATGGGAAGATCATCCAATAGGAAATGCTCAAGGGCAGAATCCGGGGTTCTCCTTCCCACTTCTAGTTGTGGCTAGGGTGAAACCAAGAGCTCAAAGGCCTTTCTCATCAACATTGGGGTTATTCTGAACTCCATTAGGGCCTTTCTTTTACCCAAAGACCAAAGATAGATCAGCTACATACTTGCTTAGTTTGCTATATGCTAAAGGCCCATGTTACAGATGGGGAAATTAAAGTACCAGAAGGTTAAACATCACAGAGATATTTTTAAGGGTTCCTAATATTTTTTTGAGGCAAGCCCAACAGACTGACCTTGAGAGAGCAAGAGTGAGCGCAAGAGCGAGAGAGAGAAAGAATTGGTGTGCTAGGGCCTCCAGCCACTGTAATCGAACTCCAGGTGTGTGCGCCACTTTGTGCACATGTGTGACCTTGCACATGTGCCATCTTGTGCATCTGGCTTACATGGTATCTGGGGAATCGAACATGGGTCCTTAGGTTTTGCAGGCAAGCACCTGTACTGCTAAGCTATCTCTCCAGCCCTAAAAAAAAAATACTTTTAAAAACTAAGGTGGTCAGCTGGGCATGGTGGCACATGTCTTTAATCCCAGCACTTGGGAGGCAGAGGTAGTAGGATCACTGTGTGTTTGAGGCCACCTTAAGACTACATAGTGAATTCCAGGTCAGAAGGGCTAGAGAGAGACCCCACCTTGAAAACAAAAACAAAAGTAAAGTGGGACTCGTCATGGTGGTGCACACCTTCAATCCCAGCACTCGGGAGGCAGAGGTAGGAGGATCACGTGAGTTCAAGGCCAGCCTGAGACTACAGAGTGAATTCCAGGTCAGCCTGGGCTAGAGCGAGACCCTACCTCAAAACAAACAAACAAACAAAAGTAAGGTGGAGAGTGATTGAGAAAGATACCCAATTTTGACCTCTGGCCTGCACGTGTGCATGCACATGCATTCACAAATACAAACATGCATGCACATATCAACATGCATACATGTGCACGTACACACAGGCAAAAGTAAGCATGACCCACATGGAAGTTCTCCGCTACATTCAAGCTAGAAGTCCCCCTACCCTACTGTATCGTAGCTGGATCTCACGTGGCCACCACAAGCCGCCTGATTCTAGGGCTTCTGCAGCAAATCGGTACGAGATCATCATGCCAAAGTTCTGGAGTCCAGTGTCTGACATGAGGTGCCAGCAAGGCCGTCCTTCCGGAGGACTCGAGGAAGGCCACTTCCTTATCTCCCCACTTCCAGCATTGCCAGCGTCCTGAGTGTTCCCTGGCTTGTAGAACATTACCACCGTCTCACCACTGTCTTCACGTGACCTTGGCCCTGTGTCTGTGTCATGTCCTCTGGGCAGTGGTGGGGATCAAGCCCAGGGCCTTGTGCATGGTAAGCAAGCACTCGACCACTGGCCCCCTTTCCCAGGTCTCTTCTCCCAATTCAAGGTGGCTTTGTCTTGATTAATTACATCTGCATTTGGACCCCATTTTCAGGTGAGGTTACATTCTGAGGATTTGGAAGGGACAAGGTTATATTCTAGACCACATGATGAAGGCTCAGCCCACAGGGTCTGCTCATGCGTGAGAGAAAGTGGAGGTGCCAGTGCGTCACAAGCATTCCTGGATAACCCTGCCGGCCACGTGACAGGTGAGACGTGACGGAGGGCGGTTCAGGTGTTTGCCCCTCGCGGTCAGTGGTCACACATCACACACCAGGGCTTGACTGTGAACTAGCTTGTACCCATGTCAAAGTCCGAGTGCCCGCCCTCCACCAGCCCCAGCTTCAGCCCTGGAGCTCTCACATTGCGGGAGGGTGAGAAGCTACAAGACTGTTCCTCAGGCACACTCCACACACACCCCACAAACACTCACACACCCACCTCTTCCACACACGCCTTATGCACACACCGCCCATAGCTACATCCTTGACACATAATTACACATTCTACATGCATGCCCCACACACTACATGCCATTTGTACCTTGCGTATACACACCACTCATATCCACATCCTCTGTGCACACCCCACATCGCATATATACGCAATCCACATGTGGCAGATACCACACACACACCTTCCACATACACACCGCATCCTACCACATACTGGTTACTTACATAAACACCACACGCATGCTGTACAAACTCCAAAGCCACACTGGCCTACCCCACAACATGTGAACCCACACATTCCCACCCCACATACAAGCAGTACACCCTCACCACACCCATAACATCTGCACCACACTTATAACCATGCGCTTATCCCATACACATGCGCACAAACACATAGGGTGTGATCCCCTGGTGGGCCAGCTCAGCACAGGCTCTCAATGCCCGGATGTATCAGGTTCCCCCTTGATTATCATACTTCCTGCCTGACCTTGCCCACTCTGTCGAGGTGTGTTGTGCAGCCTCAGTTTCCTCGTGTGTATGTGTGCATGTGGTGCTGTTGGGCATCTCGGGGTGAGGAGAGGATTAGAAATAGCATTAAGCCAGCTGTTGATCAGGTTTCTGGGTGGCACTTTACCTCAGTTTCCCTGCGTGAGGCCCTAACAACATCATCCCAGGGTGCTCTTTGCAAAGGGCTTCGAGAACCCGAGGCAGGTGACAGTCAAGGCTGTAAGTATGTCCTCCAGCTCCTGTAGTGTCACAAGGGTGAGGGTTGTCACGTCCTGGGACGGAAGTGACCCGGAGGGCTGGGGTGACTCCTTTCTGTGACGTTACCATGCTATCCCTCCCCCCCTTCGTGGGTATGTTAGAAAGAGACTTGAAGCCGGGCGTGGTGGCGCAAGCCTTTAATCCCAGCACTCGGGAGGCAGAGGTAGAAGGGATCGCCATGAGTTCAAGGCCACCCTGAGACTCCATAGTAAATTCCAGGTCAGCCTCAGCTAGAGTGAGACCCTACCTCAAAAATCTTAAAAAAAAAAAAAAAAAAGAGAGAGAGAGAGAGAGAGAGACTTAATATTTGTTTCAGTTTTTTTTTTTAAATTTTTAGTTATTTATTTGAGAGTGACAAACAGAGAGAGAAAGAGGGAGAGAGAATGGGCACACCAGGGCCTCCAGCCACTGCAAATGAACTCCAGGTGCATGCGCCACCTTGTGCATCTGGCTTATGTGGGCCCTGGGAAATTGAGCCTCGAACTGGGGTCCTTAGGCTTCACAAGCAAACACTTAACTGCTAAGCCATCTCTCCAGCCCAATATATAACTTTTTGCTTTCATATTTAGTCTCCACCATGGCCTTTAATGTCTTCTCTGAGACATTGAATTCTCTTGGCCTCCATTCCTACATTTGTGGGAAGAGGAGTGTTGTTAGGATTAACCTGGACATGACTGTGTATGTGAGGACTTGTAGCCCAGGTAGCAATAAGCAAATGGCTGGTGGGTTTATTCCTCCATGGAGACATCTATCAGCTATTCATTTTTTTTTTTTCTGGTTTTTCAAGGTAGGGTCTCACCCTAGCTTAGGCTGACCTGGAATTCACTATGTAGTCTCAGGGTGGCCCCGAACTCAAAGTGATCCTCCTACCTCTGCCTCCTGAGTGCTGGCACTAAGGCGTGCGCCACCACGCCTGGCTAGCTATTTATCTTTTCAACTGAGGATTTTAATATATGAACATATCACACATTGGTCACATTTCCAGCACGTTATGCTCTTATGTCCTCTTCCCTCCACTCCCATTCCACTGAGGGCTCATCTCAGTGGAGTTACTGGTAATGTCTGTGGAGTCATGAATGCACCAGTCAGTCTTTGGGGTGGGGAAGAGGGAAAGGCAGTGGCTCAGAATAGACCTCCCCACGTTGTGGCTCTTACATTCTTTCTGCTCTCTCTTCCGCAATGTTCCCCGAGCCTTGAAATGGGTGTTACAAGTCTCCTTTAACGCTGAGCCTTCAGCAGTTTCTTATTTTCTGCTTGGATGAGCTTTGAGTCTCCTCAGCATCTCCCTCCATCTCCCTGGAGGGAGTTCTCAGGCCAGCACGGAGAGCGGCACTCGCAGTTAATCCACCACTTCCTCTGTAAGGTTTCCTGGGCCCTGGCAGATGTGATGGATATCGGCTATTAATCTTTTTATTCATTTTTATTTTTTATTTATTTGAGAGAGAGAGAGAGAAACTGGCACACCAGAGCCCTCTAGCTGCTGCAAATGAACTCCAGATGCGTGTGCCCCCTTGTGCATCTGGCTTAAGTGGGTCCTGAGGTATCAAACCTGGGTCCTTAGGCTTTGCAGACAAATGCCTTAACCATTAAGCCATTTCTCCAGCCAGGCTCTGCATTCCAGTTCTGCTTCATGCATCTAGCTGTTTGGTCCTTTTTGGTAAGTCTTTTTGGAAAAAAGGGAATTTGTTTTGAGAGTGCTTGATGATACTCCCAGAGGGCCAAGTACAGAATCCATGATGTATGTGTTTGTGCTTGTGTATGTGTTAGTGTATGTATGTGTAGTGTTTGTGTATGTGTATGTGTTAGTGTATATGTATATGTTAGTGTATGTGTAGTGTATGTGTGTGTAGTGTTTGTGTATGTGTTAGTGTATGTGTAGTGTTTGTGTATGTGTTAGTGTATGTGTATATGTTAGTGTATGTGTAGTGTTAGTGTATGTGTACGTGTTAGTGTATGTGTAGTGTATGTGTGCTAGGCATAAGAAATACGTTCACTCCAAGCACAATCTTGAATCTGCAAACCTTCCCTGTGAGTTGGAATTATGACCCCTATTGTACTTTGGATGCAATGTGCTCCCCATAGGCTCGTGTGTTTGAATGCTTGCTGGGATGAGGCCGACTTCTCAGCTTAGTGACTCAGGAGGGGTCAGCTCTTCTCCTGCCTTGTCGTGTGTGCCCCTCTCAAGGCAGACAGCTTAGCCACGTCTAACCTGCCACCCTGCAGGAGGGACAGGAAAACAAGATAGAATTGGCTCCTTAGCTTGGCACCTATGACTTTCACACACACACACACAAATGACAGTAACATCCAGTCCTTCAAACCACTCATACCCAGAGTCATGAACCTCTCACCAGTGCCCCAAGCCAGGCCCCTGTAATGGTGTCACATATGCTATTCCCTTGAGTCTTTCCTCCTCCTCCTAGCCAGCCCCTATTCACTCTATAATCTGGTCAGTATCTACCTGGGAAGATCAGTTGTTCCAATAGCCTCTCTTCATGCTTCCCTCATTTTCACGGAACCCAGTACTCAGCCTTTCACTGGACAGAGGGCCCCTGAGTACAGGCATTCTTGTCAACTTCTATCCCTCCATCCCTGGCTGGCAGCAAAATGGTTGGCATAGGCATGGGTTCAATATTTTAGTAGATGATCAAAAACTCAAGCTTGTTGTCACTAAGTCCAAAGTGATTGAAAGTGGAATACTCACACACTCATGCAGGAAATGACAGGCAACTAACCAGGAACACTTGTGACAGAGATAAGAACTATTACTATTGAGAGGTGCCTTATAGACAGTCATCAGTGGACAACTTCAGGGATACTGGGTTCCAAGGTGTGGTCACAACAGCGCCAGGACATCTGACCCGCAGTGTGTGGTCACAAGAGCTCTAGAACATCTGACCTGAAGTGTATGGACACAAGATCTCCAGGACACCTGACCTGCAGTGTGTGGTCACAAGAGCTCCACACATCTGACCTGCAGTGTGTGGTCACAGCAGTTGCAAGACATCTGACCTGAAGTGTTGGGTTAGCTCAGAATCCTGTCTGAATTCCTGTGGTGCATGTGGATTTAGGGTGCACAGCTGAGGGTTCTGACCAGCGGAGTGCAGCAGCTCGGGACAGGGAAGGAATATGGCTAGACCCAGAGGCCCCAGGTGTCAGCTGGTGGCCGAGCACGAAGTCACAATCAATGTCTTTGTGTATCCAGTGTTCTAGGACACATCTCACCTGCCAGGTCTTAGCAATCCTTGTCTCTCCCTCTCAAGCAGTATGAGGAGCATGCCACTCGGCAAGGCCCAGGAGGACTCTTGCTGCTGTAATCCTACAGAAAACTCTCTTGCTAGCTTTGTGGAGGACAGTGCCAGACCTTCATCGTGATCTGTTCTCATCCAGAGAATTATGCATCCTGGGCTTAGTTCAGCCCAGCACTGATGCTGGATGCAGCCCTGGATGCTGATATCTGAGCAGGCCTGTGACCCCATTCTTGAGGGTAGTGGAGATAGAGAGTCACTGGGGTTCGCTGGTCAGCTAGTCTGATCAAAAAATGTGTTAGCTCCAGGTTCAGTGAGAGACTCTGAGTCAGTGAAATGAAGACTGAGAGAGGAGTACCTCTGACATCCTCCCCTCCCCCGGCCTCTGCGCCTGTGTGCAGGGGTACATGCGTCTCTGCACACACGTGTATACATCATATACCTCCCCACACACATTGCACACGTCAAATAAAGGAGGCAGCCGCAAGGTGTTATTCAATAAATGTTCAGATAAAAACTGAAGCCTTCGCAGAAGTAGATATAAATCACCTCTGGCCCTTTCCTCCTTTGCCTTCAAGCCCTTCATACCTCAGGTCCCGTATTTATTTTTCTGCAGGTGTTCAGGTGGTAAGTAAATACCTCAGGCTGTGAGCCACTGGAGACCATACTGATAAGTGGACATTTCTGTGTTCCAATAAAACTTTATTTACAAAAGCTGAAGGAGTGGTGTTTGGCTTAAGGCCTCCACTGACGCTGGCCACCTAGGGATAAATGGGTACCTGTCACGTGCTGTGGTCTCAGGTTCTGCCTGTATTTGTTCAGCACTGGCCAAGGATAGGTGTTTTGTTCTTGTTCGTCAGAGAACCACACAGGCAGCTGTGGAAACCACAGGCCTGGGCCTTGCTCCTCCTGTCCCTGTCACACTAGCTGAAGGAGGGGCTGTGTCACCCCAGCTGCCCTTTCCATAGCCGCAGGCATGAATTCCGCCTGCCTGGGCTGACTGGTTGTTGAGCTGCCAATACTCCACTTTCCACCAGCAAGGAATTACCATGGCAACCTCAGGTTGGCACTGAGGAGCCCTGTATGCTTAAAAATGAAGTCCCAGGGAGCGGGGGATATCAACATTGCCAATATTTAAAGCAGTCCCTGGGCCTACGGGACCCCGGAAGGATTTGAAAGAAATAATAAAAAGGTAGTACATGTTGAGATCTGCTGTACAAAACGCCCTGGAACCAGAAGTGTTTCAGAATTTAGATTGTTCTGTATCCTGCAATATTCGCATATACGTAATGAGGAATCTTGGGGAAGGGACTCAAGTCTGCGCACGAAGTTTCTTTGTGTTTCGTAGGTATCTCACACACATCTTTATGCAAGGTTTTCAGTGCACCTGCGTTTTGACTGTGACCCCTCGTATTAGGTCAAGTGTTACGATATTTTTCCACTCTGGCAATCCTCAAAAAGCTTCAGATTTGGGGGCTGGGAAGATGGCTCAGTGGTTAAAAGTTCTTGCTTGTGAAGTCTGTTGGCTTGGGTTCAATCCCCCAATATCCATGTAAAAAGCCAGATTCACAAAGTGACGCATGAGTCTAGAGTTCATTTGCAACAGCAAGAGGCCATGTTCGCTTCTCTCTCTCCCCTCTCTCAAATAGATAGATAAAAATATTTAAAAGTTCCAGATTTTGGAGCATTTTAGGTTTTAGATTCCTGCACAGTGATGATCAATCTATAAAAATTATGATATCCCAGAACTTGGGAGACAGAGGTAGGAGGATCGCCATGAGTTTGAGGCCACCCTGAGACTACATAGTGCATTCCAGGTCAGTCTAGGCTAAAGTGAGACCCTACCTCAAAAAAAATTATGATAAAATCAAAATTAAGCTGGGCGTGGTGGCACACGCCTTTAATCCCAGCACTTAGGAGGCAGAGGTAGGAGGATCGCCTGGGCTAGAGTGAGACCCTACCTCGAAAAACAAACAAAAACAAAACAAAATTATTGTGGATGATATAAAATTTCCTCGCTCACAATCTTAATCTATTTTCAACATGGCAGCGGGAGCTGGAGGAAGCTGGTCACATCACAGTCAGGATGCAGAGAGAGCAACGACTGCTGGTGCTCAGCTTCGGTTTTCATTTTCAGTCAGTCCAGGACCCCAGCCCGTGGGCTTGTGTCACCCGCAGTTATGTGGGTCTTCTTTCTTCAATTAACCTAATCTAGAAACTCCCTCACAAATATGCCCAGCCGTGTGTCTCTTATGTGATTGTAGATCCTGTCAAGTTGACAACGTTAACATCACAAATGGTGTCCTAGAAAAAATGGTGAGTACACTTACCTAGATAATACATGAAGACTGCCTGTCAGAGGAGGCGACCCTGAGGCGAAAGAGCTGAGTGTCGCATTGAATCAACTGTGCAAGCGCAAGGGGCGAGTCCCACCAGGCAGCAGGGAAAGTATGTAAATAAAGGCCTTGAGGCAAAAAAGAAAGAAAGAAACAAACAAATGAAGACTTTTCCAAATAATGGAAAGGAGAGTGGCTGTGTTACGAGTGAGAAGGCAAGTGGGAGCCAATGCAGTTAATTTTATTTATTTATTTTTTTCCAAGGTAGGGTTTCATCATAGCCCAGGTTGACACGAAGCCCTTTTTAGTCATGATAAGGGTATTTTGTCAGTGCTCTGGAAAACAACGAACGTTCGAGGAATGAATTTAGTATAGGAAGCTGGTTACAAAGATGTTAGGCAAACAGAGGAGATGAGGCTGGGGCTGAGGTACAAGAGGGGAGACGCAATTGTCACCGTGAGGCCAGCAGCATGCCAATGCCCAGTCCTGTGAGCCCGCGCGCTCCATCGCTCTCGCACAAGTGAGCAAGTGGAAGCAAAACTTTAACAGATGTTAGAGGTGTTGTTTTGTTTTTTACACAACCATCCAACAAAACACCACCACCAGCAACAAAAACACCTCTAGACAACAGCTTTAGAAAAAAACAAAACAAAAAAACCCACAGCCAAGTGAATGAAATAGTGAGTAAGTATTGGTGGAGCTGAACAAGGAACTCAACAAATCATTAAGAAAAAACACTAACCATCAGTAGAAAATTAGGTCCAGGCTACTAACAAACTGTTCCTCAGAGGACACATAGGCAGCCCTTAGTTGTAATTTGGTCGCCTCTCAGGACGCAGGGTCTAGCACAAGTGTGATATGGAATATCACGCATATGTGATATGTGCTTAATCTTTCATGGACACCTTCTCGTACCTGGGCTCTTGAAAGTGAAGTGAGAAATGTAGCTGTTTGAGTTTATCCAGCATTCTTCCCTTCTCCTCTTCCTTCTTTTCTTCCTCCCTCCTTCCCCTCATCCTCTCTGGAAAAGGCCAGTATTAAGGGAGCACTTGGTGGGTGCTAAGCCCTTCAGTATACCACCTCTGATCAGCCTCCCGCGAGGTCACTAGAAATCTCTCTCTCTGTCTCATCTCCCTCTCTGTCTCTCTCTCTCTCTCTCTTGGAAAACTGAGGCCCAAGGACCCACCGTGCAGCCTCTTGGCTTTTTCTTTATTATCACCTCACAGGCACCTTGAGAAAGGCTGATTTCCTCATCAAGAGATGCAGCAGCTATAGGGAGCTTTAGATCTTGATCTTCCGCACTAGCCCACTGCCAGAGGCTTCCCGATTCCAGAGCCGGAGCTCTGGGCCTCCCACCCGAGCCCGCCCTGGCAGCAGCAGGATCCAGGCTCCATAAAGCCTGGGCCTGGGTTTCCAAGGAAACCGAGTTGGGGCTGCTCTCCTGGGAGATCTTCCTCGCTTTCAGGATCACGGAGCCGGCACTCAGGTTCTCGTAGCTGGAAATCAGGAGGGGACAAGCTGTGTGAGCTGGAGGGAAGTCGATGCTGTCCCCAAGGCAGGCTCCTTTCCTGTGCTCGTATTTTCCCCGAGGGGCATGGAGGGCCACCCTTAGGAGGCAGACCCAGGGGACCGGCCAGTACCGGGGGCAGGGGGAGGCCCTATTCTGGCTTCACGTTGAGACCACTGAAAGGATGGCCACGCCTGGGCCCCACCCCAGATCAAATAGGTTGGAATCTCTGTAGCTGAGACCTGGTCCTGCCGCGATGTCAGGCTCCCCACATGGTGCTACCTGCAGCCAACATCCACAACAGCTGCAGCCGCGGTGCAGCGGCTCCCGAGATGGCAAATGCCCAGGCCCTGTTCACACGGGGAGGCCGACTGACGGAGCTCACGTGCTTTTTCTTCTTTTCTTTTCCTGTGTGTGTGTGTGTGTGTGTGTGTGTGTGTGTGTGTGTGCATGTTTGTATGAGCGTGGCCATGTGGGTGAGGGAGTGCAGGGAACACTGCAGAAGAGGGGACAGAAAGACTGTAAGAGCCACAGAGTGGGCAGGAATGCCCGGAAGCACGGTTCCCCCCCTGCCCCACAGGGACTGACTGAGGCCTTCATGACCCCACAGTGAACACCATGACCCCACGGAGGACGGGTCCCCAGGGGATAAAAGAGCAAATCTATTATAATATGTAACACTTAAAAAATCACTTATTTAAGCCGGGCGTGGTGGCGCACGCCTTTAATCCCAGCACTCGGGAGGCAGAGGTAGGAGGATCGCCGTGAGTTCGAGGCCACCCTGAGACTCCATGGTGAATTCCAGGTCAGCCTGGGCTAGAGTGAGACCCTACCTTGAAAAACAAACAAACAAAAAAAAAAATCACTTATTTAAAAGAGAGAGGGAGAGGAGAGAGAGACACAGAGAGAAAGAGTATGGGCACTCCAGAGCCTCCAGTTACTACAAATGAACTTCAGATGCATGAGCCACTTTGTGCATCTGGCTTTACATGGGAACTAGGGAATTGAACCCCAGGCTGTCAGGCTTTGTGAGCAAACACCTTTAATCACTGAGCCATCTCTCCAGTCTCTCACCTTATTTTTTTTTTAATTTTAAAAATTTATTTATTAGAGACAGAGAGTGGGAGAAAGAGAGAGAGAGAGAAGGAGAGAGAGAGAGAATGGGCACACCAGGGCCTCTCGCCACTGCAAATGAACTCAAGATGCATGTGCCACCATGTGCGTCTGGCTTACGTGGGACCTGGAGAAGAGAACCTGGGTTTCTTAGGCTTCGCAGGCATGCGCCTTAACTTACTAAGCCATCTCCAGCCCTCACCTTATTTTTTGAAAGCTTTTTTTTTTTTCCTCCAAGGTAGGGTCTCACTCTATCCCAGACTGACCTGGAATTCACTGTAATCCCAGGCTGGCCTTGAACTCCCAGAGTCCCTCTACCTCTGTCTCCCAAGTGCTGGGATCGCAGGCATGCACCACCATGTTTGTCCCCCCAAGCTTTCGCGTGGGTGCTGGGAATATGAACTCAGGTCTTCACGCTTGTACAGCAAGCACGTAACGAACCGAGCCATCTCCCTGGCCCGGAGGGTTCTTTCTAACCCAGTGAGCTGCCCTCCTTGAAGCAGGCTTGTTTGATTCCACCGAAGCAGTGTAGAGCCTGGCAGGGATAAATTTTTAAGCCAGAGCCCCACATGAGCAAGGCAAAAAAGTCAGATACTGGGCAGTATTATAGTCCTGATGTCACCATTTCTAGATGTTGAGGGTTTTACCCACCCTTTTCCTCCCCAATGGCAAAGTCCCTGTGATCTCTAATGTAACAGCCTAGAGTGTCTCTGGTTACCACTATTGTCGGTGGGCCAGCCTGGGGTCTCGAGGAGGTTTGACCACTTGCCTGGTGTCTCAGGCCAATATACAGGCCATGGCTGATAATTTGCAGTTAGGTCTGCACAAATCCAAATAATACACTTTCTCCTGCTTTTTACCATTTCTGTTCCACTCACTCCAGAAGGAAACGCTACGACCGGCCACTGGTCATCGGCCGTCTGCTTCTCGCCACAGGTGGCCCCGTTAGTCCTCTTGGGTGGGTTAATGGAGCTGTGAGAGTCAGCGGCTAGGCCCTGGCTGCCCTCACGAGCAGGTCTCAGCCGTCGGGCCTCAAGAGGTTAAATAAAGAGACAAATAAGAGCCGGGTTTGGGGCGCACGCCTTTAATCCCAGCACTCAGGAGGCAGAGGTAGGAGGATCGCTGTGAGTTCGAGGCCACCCTGAGACAGTACAGTGAATTCCAGGTCAGCCTGGGCTGGAGTGAGACAAATAAATAAAGAGAAAAGTAAGTGCAAAGCAGAGAAAGGAGCTTCACTCAATGTGGCTCTCCATGCTGGGAGGAAGGGCACACAAAGAGGTCCAGTGTGTGACCACCACGTCCGTCTTCAGGGTCCTTACACGAGGCTTAGGTTTAAGTAAAGGACAAGAGGTACATATAACTAAGTAGTCCTGGTCAAGGTGTGGTCCCGTCCACCACTGACCTGTAATTGGTGTTAGCTTCTCCTGCAGGATGATACGACAAATTGTTTCTTATACTGTATTAAGCTAAAAAAAAACTAATAAAGCCACTTTATTGCAATAACTCCTCCTATTTCTGAGGTCTTGCTATGTAGCTCAGGCTGGGATGAACTTGCTGCACGTCTCAGGGCTACTCACTCTGCAGAAGGTATTGTTCGTAGTAAGAATTAAGTACAGCTATCATTTTCATACTGAATGATAGGGTATCTGGAAACAAGTAAATATCACAATATACTTAAACAAAAATAAAAGGAAAGTGTAGGCAAAAATAAAAATAAATCGCCAGAACTGCATGGACTCTCTTCCTGGGAGAAAAGTTATTCATCTGACTGGTACCAGGGTGTAATCTTTTCCTTTTATTAGCCTGAGAATCCTAGTGTATTTACAACTTTTTTGGGGAGGGGGTCGTTGAGGCAGGGTCTCACTCTAGCCCAAGCTGACCTGGAATTCATTATGTAGCCTAAGAGTGGCCTTGAGCTCATGGTAATCCTCCTACCTCTGCCTCGTGTGCGCCAACACACCGGGCTTAACTTACAACTTCTTGAGAACCATTGTATCGATACTCCTAAAAGCCCGAGGGAGGGCCACAAGGGTCTTTCTAGAAAGTCTTCTGTCCTGATGGGACAGTTACAGACCTTACCACTCAGTTTTCCCAGAAGTCTGGAGCGTGCGCCAGTATTATCAGGGTCTCAGCCTGACCCTGAGCCTTGAGGCTCA
Organism: Dipus sagitta; assembly: GCA_036346955.1. Taxonomy (NCBI): domain Eukaryota; kingdom Metazoa; phylum Chordata; class Mammalia; order Rodentia; family Dipodidae; genus Dipus; species Dipus sagitta. The sequence continues at coordinate 24,252,425 of CM070793.1, read as the reverse complement.
TCCCAAAGAGTTTGGCTCCCAAACCCTGCTCTTTATCTCCTTAAAAGCTGCTATAGGGGGCTGGAGAGATGGCTTAGCAGTTAAACACTTGCCTGTAAAGCCTAAGGACCCCCGTTTGAGGCTCCATTCCCCAAGACCCACGTAAGCCAGATGCACAAGGGGGTGCACGTGTCTGGAGTTTGTTTGCAGTGACTGGAGGCCCTGGCGCGCCTCTCTCTCTCTCTGTCTGTCTCTCTCGGATAAATAAATAAAAATAAACAACAACAACAACAAAAAGCTGCCATAGCTAGAAGGCTCTTGGAAATCAGCTTTGGGAGAAATGAAATTGGAGCAGAGACATTGTGAGGCGTGTGTTGAAGTAAACCCTATCATGGGAAGTCTATGCCTTCTTTCTCATCCTTTTCACTGTCAATGAGAGTGTTTATTTATCTAAATCTGTCACAAAGGTTTAAAAGTCTCCACTTAGCCTGGAGCCAAGCTCTGCTTCTTTCACTGGACAGGGGTAACTGTTCATGCGCCCTGACCGATGTTCCCCTCTAAATTGCATGTTATACAAGAGCGGCCCTTGAAAACATATAATTGTGATGTTGTGAAATCATTGCATCAATGGAGAGTTTTGAAAACATGGAAAAGTTCACTGGGGAAGTGAGGGGCCTGTTTCTCCTGGTTGTGACAGCCTGGGCGGCTGGGCTGTCGCTGGCTAGGGTACTATTTGGATGTGAAGGAGGAGACACAGAAATTTGTGGGCTGATTTCTCAACAATACAGGAAGACCCTGTAATTCCAGCTGGACTAAAAAGAAACAAGGAAATCAGATTAGGAGACCTGGGCCGTACCCTGCCCCGGGCTGCTGAGCATCTTGACGCAAATCTTTTACAGCCTCAGTTTCCTTCTCTGCTAGATACTCCCTAGTGCTGTTGGGTTACTAAGAAAGGTCACTTCTCGGCGCTTCCTTTTTCCCAGAGGGCAGGAGAGGGTGTTGACCTGGGAGACTGTGGAAAACGCTCCTGCCCCTGAGCTCCACAGTCTGATGTGCTGTCGTCTGATTGCAGCTGAATGGTTCCGGGGTCGGCCTCAAGCATTGCCGAGCATCCACTTTGATCATGTTATTTCCCTCAAGGAGTTGTAAAATGTGTCTCCAATGGAGCTTGGTTGACCCCTTTCAGCCTGAGCCCTACAGGATAGGGAACTGGTGTCTTTTCCCTTCGGAAGCAGATATAGTTCACCTTTTCAGTTCATGATAAACCCGCGGGCTCGTGGGAGAGAGGGCGCAGGGCACATGGCAGGGCAGTGACACTCGCTTCTGTCTTTCCCTGGACTTGAAATGGGCTTTTTGGGGCTGGGGACGGTAGCTCAGTTGGTAAAGTGCTTGCAAAGTAAGATTGAAGACCTGAATTTGATCCCCCAAACTCAGTTTTTTTAAGGGTGTGGTGGCACTGGGGGGTGTAGAATTCCAGCACTGGGGGGTGTAGACAGACATCTCCTGGGGTTTGCTGGACAACCAGCTTAACCTACTTAGTTAGCTCTGGGCCAGTGAGACACCCAGGAACTGAAGCCCACCTGGAGCTACCCAGGGGCTTAGCCAAACTTTCTGCCTAAACATGCTCATCTCTCGGTCTAAGAGGTGGTATGTTTGCCACAGGACTTCTTGGTTCAGATGTGAGCTGGCATGATTCCAAACCACGTATGTTGTTTGAATATGATCATGTGACTGTATGGCCCCATAGACTCAGGTATCTTCTGAAGTTGATCTTCAGATTCCTGCTATGGGAGGGTGTGTGGAGAGGCATATCACTGTGGACAGATCTGATTTCAGCTCAAAGGTGGGGAGAAAGATCAGTTTGAGTTTGGGTGTTTGTGTGCGTTTGGCTGCTTTTTGGTGTTTTGGGTTGCTTCTCTCTGCTTGGATCTAGGAAAGGGAGCCAGTTTCTCTGCCATTGTTGGAACTTCCCTTGGATCTTGGATCCCCTAAACTGTGTCTGGCTGGACATTGGTCCTAGCAGTGTGGAGCTGAGTCCAACACCATGCCCTATTTTTACAGCCGTTTTGCTCATGTCTGCAGATGCTGTGAGTTTGAATACATCTCTGTAAAGACAACGTCAACGTATGGTGGTCGTTACTCTTGCGCACTTCTCGGTTATGGAGTTATGGGGCTCTATTCTTTTCCTTGTTTTGTTTTGTTTTTTTTCGAGGTAGGGTCTCACTCTAGCCCAGGCTGACCTAGAATTCACTATGTAGTCTCAGGGTGGCCTCGAACTCACGGTGATTCTCCTACCTCTGCCTCCTGAGTGCTGGGATTGAAGGCGTGCGCTACCACGCCCGGCTACGGGGCTCTATTCTGAAACACTTTTACAAATGCTGTGAAGGGGACTGAGCCAATCGCTGCCAGCAGCAAGGCCCCAGAGACATGGGGCTACACCACGGGGCTGAGTGCGGGAACGTGGGGCAGGAGTGCGATGCCCGTGGGGCGGGTGAGGTTCAGAAAACACAGTTCTGGGGAGAAAGCTCAGTTCATGCGTGAGAACCTCAGCTCAGATCCCCAGCACCCACCTGAAAAGCCAGGCCTGTAATCCTAGCACCTGGGGAGGTGGAGACAGTAGGGTCCCTAGGACTTGCTGGCTGGCCAGTCTAGCTGAATATGTGAGCTTCCGGTCCAGTGAGAGATCCCTTCCCAAAGAATAAGATGAAGAGAGACCGGGGAAGGCATTTAACGCTGACCTCTGGACTATGCATGCACATATACATATGCATCACATACATACACTCCAACAGTCCATAAAATGTGCTATTGAAGACACGCTGTGTGTCTTCACATAGGCGGCCTATGTACTAGGTTCCTGATGCTGCTCCAGCAGTCAACTCTTCATTGCTGGGACAAAGTACCTGACCAAAATCAGCCTGAGGGGGAAGAGGGTGTTTCGGCTTCCAGTTCCAGTCCATCCTGGAGCGGGAGGCGCAGCAGCCGGAGACTCAGGCGGCAGGTCACATCAGCGCAGGAAGGAAGGAAGGAAGGAAGGAAGGAAGGAAGGAAGGAAGGAAGGAAGGAAGGAAGGAAGGAAGGAGGAGGGCTAAATGCTGCTGCCCAGCCAGCTCTCTCCTCTCTGTGTGGTCTGAGATGCGCCCCATGGAAGGGTGTAGCCCATGGCTAAGTTGGGTCTTCCCACTTTAATTAACCTAATGACAATAGCCCCTCTCTGACATGTACAAAGGCTAACCTAAAACCTGCATAATACTTCACAGGGGAATGTAGGTAACAGTCAGTATAAGCCATCACTTGACAAAGTGTGGCAGGAATCAGGTTCAGAGAGGCCTGCGCCTCCCTGGAAAGGAGCCTGTGTCTGTTCCACCACCCTTCACCCCTCCTGAATGCTCAGCCTCCAGGCTCCCGAGCCCTGGCTGCCTGCCTTCTGCACTGATTGATCTGGTGGCACTGTGGTGGGGTAAAACTGATGTTCGCTGGCTCTCGGGCTCCTTTCCCAGCAGCCATTAACTGCCAATAGCTCCTCTGGGAGGAGTGGGGGCTCGTGATCCCCTCCTCCACCCATAGTGGACTCACCTTGTATAGGACACCACAGCCGCTACGACTGTAATAACCCCCTGTCCAGAAGACAGCATTCCACTGCACCGCCCCCCATCCTCCAGCTCTTAGCATTCTTTGCGCCCTCCTCTTCTGCAGTGTTCCCTGCGCCTTGGAGGGGGAGATGTGGCTGTCCAGTTTAGGGCTGAGCACATGTGGTTACTCTAACGCCTCCAGGCTTCCCACAACCACAGCACTGGCCGAGCCCATGGGAGGGGACACTTGCAGACGCAGTGCCTGTGGCCGTGAACACACGCACCGTGGTGAATCAACGCGTTTAACTGGGCTGCTTACAGAAGCCTGGACGACCTACAGGCAATTGCACCATCCAATAATTGGGTTATAATTTACTCACTCTGTTGTATTGACATCTTTACATCACAGTTCAGAGGCTGAAGGGCTTAATGACTGCAAACCCCCCTTAGAGACTAGGGAGATCTGGGGAACTCATTTGCATACTTACTAGAAGTTTAGTGCCTCGGGTCATTTTCTTTCCCAATCACAGAATGCCATTGACTGGGTAATTTTTTTTGTTGTTGTTGTTGCTGTTTTGTTTTGTTTTTTTGTTTTTCAAGGTGGAGTCTTGCTCTAGCCCAGGCTGACCTGGAAGTCACTATGCAGTCTCAGGGTGGCCTCAAACTCTCAGCCATCCTCCACCCTCTGCCTCTCCAGTGCTGGGATTAAAAGCATGCGCCACCACTCCTGGCTACACTGGGTAATTTATGAAGAAATTTATTTCTCATGGTTCTCAAGGCTGAAAAGTCCAGGAGATGGTGCTGACATCTGATGAGGGCCTCCCTCCATGCTCTGAGAACTTGGCAGAAGGTTCACACAAACCTGTGTAAGAAAGAGAAAAACCAAACCAGACTTCCTTATCCTTATCCCTGCATGACTTAAACCACTCGCATAAGAACAGTATTAATCCATTTATGTCATTCTTTTTTTAATTTTTTTATTAACAACTTCCATGATTATAAAAAATACCCCATGGTGATACCCTCCCTCCCCCCACTTACCCCTTTGAAACTCCACTCTCCATCATACCCTCTCCCCCTCTCAATCAGTCTCTTTTATTTTTGATGTCTTGATCTTTTCCTCCTCTTATGATGGTCTTATGCAGGTAGTGTCAGGCCCTGTGAGGCCATGGATTTCCAGGCCATTTTGTGTCTGGAGGGAGCATGTTGTATGGAGTCCTGCCCTTTCCTTGGTTCTTACATTCTTTCCACCACCTCTTCCGCATTAGACCCTGAGCCTTGGAAGGTGTGATACAGATATTGCAGTACTGAGCACTGCGGTCATTTCTTTCCATCACCAAGATACCTTCTGAGTCATCCCAAGGTCACTGCCATCTGAAAAGAAAAGATTCTCAACCAAAAGTGAGAGTAGCATTAATATAAGGGTGTGAACATTAACAGAAGTGCTTACTGGGCAGTTTGATAAGCATAGTATATACATTTGGTATGTCATTCTTTTTTAAAGTTTTGTTTGAGAGAGAGAGAGAGAGAGAGAGAAATGGGCAGAGAGAAAGAGAAAGAGAGAGAGAAAGAGAAAATGGGTGCGCCAGGGCCTTCAGACACTACAAACTTCAGACTCATGTGCCACTTTGTGCATCTGGCTTCCATGGGTGCTGGGGAATCGAACCTGAGACCTTTGGCTTTGAAGGCAAGTGCCTTAATCACTAAGCCATCTCTCCAACCTCATTTATGTCATTCCTTAATGGCTCCATTTCCTAATAATTTTACAATGGCAATTAAATTTCAACATGTGGCACTGGGGGTATAACTCAGTAAAATGCTTGTTGTACAGACATGAGGACTCAAGGTTAATATCCAGAACCCACATAAAAGTACTAGATGTGGTGGTGACTTCTTGAAGTCCAGTGCTGGTGAGGCAGAGACAGGTTTCTGAGGCTCACTTGCCTCCCAACGTAGCCTATTTGCTGAGTTCCAAGAGAGTAAGAGACTGTCTCAAAAGAAGAGAAAGAAAGGAAGGAAGGAAGGAAGAAGGAAAGAAGGTGTATAGTGCCTGAGGAACAACACCTGAGGTACTGTGTGCAGGCGTTCACACACAGGAACGCATATACCTTCATACACACACACACACACACAAACTCAACACGAGTTTGAATCCCATGAGGATGTTAAAAACATACATTTAGTAGACACTCAAAGACATGTACAAATATATCCATATGTATGTATATATAAATAATATGGGTGTATGTATGAATATAGGTACATATAGTCCTTCCCCTAGAATTTTCATTGTTCTTACCATATGCAGTTAACTTTCCTTGCAACCCTTCATATACTGAAGGCTGATTGCCTTTCAGAATCACTATTTCTTCTTTCTTCTGTTTTGTTTTCTTTTTGAGTCAGGGTCTCACATAATCCAGGCTGGCCCCAAACTCACTAGGTAGCCAAGGTTAGTCTTGAAGTCCCCATCCTCCTGCCTCCACTTCCTAAATGCTAGAATTCCAGGCTTTCCCTGCCGCACCTGGCTTCAGGGTCACAGTTAAAAGACTGTCCCAATTGTGGGGCACTCCCAGCTCAGGGTGGGGTTGGCAGCAATAAGTACATAACAGGCAGCTAGAGTGAGGCCCCCAGGAGGAGGCATCTGAGGGAGGGCTTTCTTCAGGAGGTACCACCGGAGGAGAGAGTTGGCCAAGTGAAGGGCAGGAAGGAATATCAGGCAGCGGGTCCTCAGAGAAGTTGAGATCTGGAAGATGCGCCTCACAGCGCAGTGCAGTGCGAAAGCCACAGGTCTGGATTCACAGCCAAGCTGAGCGGCCAGCAGTGTTCCCTTCTGACCCTGCCCCACCAGAGTGGAGCGTCTGGCACACCGATGGATCTGCGTAACACCATGGGCTTGGGAAGACTGAGCTGGGAAAGCACTCTCACGTTACCTTTCACTCCTCCCTGGCACCAAGTCACAGCTGTTACAAGACAAGGGGTTAGCTGTTCTTCAGCAGTCCCCTCCAGCCAGTATCAACACACAGAGGCTAAGGCAGAACGCTCGGGACTTTAAACCCAGCCCCAGCTGCAGTGTGTTCAGGGTCAACCTGGGCTAGGTGAGACCCTGCCTCTAATTAAATAAACACACGATGGAGATGGCGGTGTCTTCCTGTAAAGAGGAAGAAGAGAGAGAGAGAGAGGTTGAGAGGAAGAAGAGGTAGGAGAGACAGAGAGCAGGTTGAGAGGTGGAAGACAGACGGCAACAAGAGTCATGGACATTTGAGAGAAATGATTCTGGTTACAAACAAAAGAAGGAGGGGGATGGTAACTGGAGACAGGGAAAAGCTATCGTCACAACCAGATGAAAAATGCAACTGGTCTTTAAAAAAAATACTTTTTATTGATGTGTGTGTGTGTGTGTGGTTGTGTGTTTATGGGTGCACCAGGGTATCCTGCTGCTGCAAATGAACCTTAGATGCTTGTGCCTCTTTCTTTTTTATGAGGGAAACAAAGAGAGAGAGAATTGGTGCACCAGGATCTCCAGCCACTGTAATCAAACTCCAGACATGTGTGCCCCTTGTGCGCATGTGCGACATTGCGTGCTTGCGTCTCACTGTGCATCTGGCTTACGTGGGACCTGGAGAGTCCAACATGAGTCCTTAGGCTTTGCAGGCAAGCACCTTAACTGCTAAGCCATCTCTCCAGCCCTGTGCCACTTTATTTTGTGTTTGGCTTCACATGGGTGCTTAGGGATTGAATCCAGGCTGGAAGACTTTGAATGCAAGTGCCTTTGACCATGGAGCCATCTCCCCAACCCTGCAAATGGTCTTCAGTGGCAGCACAGAAGGGAAGTGTATGTGACCCCAGTGGCGAAGGGACAGGGAACCAGAAAACCACAGGAAGACGCGGTGGTCAAGTCCAACTCCAACTCCAGTCTTGCTGAATTGACTGGGCATGGGGAGAGGGCTGCAAGAGATAGATAGTTTTTCTTTTATTCACTTTAAAAAAATTATTTTATTTATTTACTCATTTGAGAGAGAAAGAGGGGGAGGGAGAGAAAGAGGAGAGAGAGAGAGAGAAAATGGGCATGCCACACCTCTAGCCACTACAAATGAACTCCAGATGCATGGACCACCTTGTGCATCTGGCTTTATGTGGGTGCTGGGGAATTGAACCTGGGTCCTTAGGCCTTGCAAGGAACTGTGATAACCACTGCACCATCTCTCCAGCCCATCTTTTCTTCATTTTTATGCATGTGTATGTGTGTACTCTCACGTGTGGGTATGTATACACATGTGTGTGTGTGAAAGCAGAGGTTGGTGTTGGGCGTGTTCCTCACTCATCCTCTAACTCATTTATTGATCAGGGTCTCTCACTTGAACTCGGGGCTCCCCAATTCAGCTGGTCTAGCTAGGAAGCTTTCCCCAGGGACCTGCCCATCTCTGCCTCCTTAGTGCTGGGACTGCAAGAAGGCTGGCAAACCGCTCTGGCTTTTCTGTGGGTGTTGGGACCTGAATTCTGAACTCACATTTACACGGTGCTTTATCCACTGAGCCCCCCCCTCTCAGAATTATTATTTTGTGGGTATGGGATCAAGCCCAGGTCCCCATGCATGCTAGTCAAGTGCTCTACCACTGAGCTATAGCCTCACCCCCTAGTGATTTTCAAAAGAACTCAGGTGACCTTTGTGTGTAGCCTGGCTGAACATAGTTTGTGGTATGAGGTATGGGCACAGTTTGGATTTTTTGTTTTTTTGAGACCGAGCTAGTTATATACCCAGGCTGACCTTGAACTCATGATCCTCTTGTCTTCCCCCACAGAGTGCTTACATCACACCACACTGCCTAGCAATGGAAGGACTGATAGCAGCTCCAAAGCTGACTCGGGGAAGAGCCCACAAGAGGCAGGGCGGGTTTGAGAAAGTTAGTAGGGAGTCAGTTTTATTGCCTTTGCAGTAGAGGAATTCCTAAGGAAAGGCATCAGGTGGTTCTTGCCTGTTGTTGTAAAGGTTAGAAAACCAGAAAACAAAGAGGTGTTTTTTTGGCTCTAGGCATCAAGTAAAAAGCACTAGGTCTCAGGGCTGGAGGGATGGCTTAGCTGTTTAGGCACTTGCCTGCAAAGCCAAAGGACCCAGGTTCAATTCCCCAGTACCCACATAAGCCAGATGTACAAGGGGGTGCATGCATCTGGAGTTCATTTGCAGTGGCTAGAGGCCCTGGCACACCCATCCTCTCTCAGTCTATCTCCTCTCTCTCTCCTTTCAAATAAATTTTTTTTTTTTCAAAAAAGCACCAGATCTCCAGCTCATGAGTAAGAAGAACACTGTGTGGTGGGAATCGCCAGTTCTGTGTCGTGTCTGCAGGTCACGTTCAGTCTGAGCACGGAGTGATGGAAGGTGAGTGGGTGGACGCAGAGCACACCATGGCACGGATGCTGGGGGCAGAGAAATAGGCCTGTCTGCCTTCCCCTCCCTGTCTTGTACTTCCTGCCTCCTCTTCTTTTCTGCCTCCTGTGACTGCCCTGCCATCTTTGCTAACCCTCCATCCAAGTTTCTCCTCTACATACCCTAACAACGCACATGCATGATTCCCCCAGCAGCCTCGTCAAGGGATCTGGTGGTGGAAATGCATCCTTGTTCTCTGGATAAAGCATTTTGGCCCTGGAGCTGAAGGAAAAAAGCCCGTAGTGCTTGTTAAATGTGTGGGCATGGGCTATCTCCCTGGAACCTGGAGAGACGGCTTTGCACCAGGTCGGTGAGGCTTTGTGTACAGCCAAGCACCCCTTGGTGATTAATACAGATCCAGCTGCCACTGGCAAGGGACGTCTTGGGGTGAGCAGCATTGATTTTGTTTGCGTGGTCAAACGGAGCTCATCGTTAGCTCCTTTTGGGGAGCCAGGCTTGTGCTGGGAGGCTTCCTGAGGGCTCCCAGACCCTGGAAACACCAACTGAAGTCTATTTCTCTGCCCTCACTTTGGCAGGTAGAGCGCCAATCTGCCCTATTTACTGATTTATTTCCTGGCATCGTGTGCCGATGGAGCCATCTGAATTCCAATGATCCTCCCAGTAGTCATTTGCCTGGTACACGCAGATCCACCTCCACCCACCGCTGGATGGCTCTGTCTGGCTCCCCCCTCCCCACCCCCAAGTCTGGAAATTAAGGCTGTGTTTTTCCATTTGGTGCCCCGGGAATTGGGTTATTACTGCCAAAGATGAGGGAGTGAGTTTCTGGAATTATCGCTTGGAGGAGCAATACGCCAGAGAACAGGAGTACCCCACCGCGCACCAGAACTTGTAAACCTGACAGAACAGGCCGAGGACTCGACCCGTCTCCACCAGCCATTCCAGTGGATACAGCAGGGCAAGAAGGGCCACTAACATTTTAGGATGTTTACCACATTCTCAGGGGGAAAAATGCTTGTGGCCTCTGGTAGTCTCTAAGCTATTGGTCAGTAAAGGCTCATCTCAAACCTCTTGAATAAATTCAGTTCCATCAAATAAAATTGCAAAGACCTGGGCTTGGAGAGATGGCTTAGCAGTTAAGGCCTTTGCTTGCAAAGCCAAAGGACCCAGGTTCGATTCCCCAGGACCCACATAGGCCAGATGCACAGGGGGGCGCACACGTCTGGAGTTCATTTGCAGGGGCTGGAGGCTCTGGCACTCCCATTTTCTCTCTCTCTCTCTCAAATAAATAAAATATAAAATATATTTAGAATTTCTTAAAAAAAAAAAGAAAGAAAGAAAGATAAAGAGACCCTGTGCACTACCTGGGGCTTTGAATTTACATTCCCAGGAGAATGAACCCCAAAGGATCATCCAGAGCTGAGAAAGTTGCAGAAAGAACAGAAAATACCAGCTTCACCACACTGTCCACGGCTGACTTCAGAAGGAGGGGGGAACCAAGAATTGAGACCAAAACTCACACTCTTGCCTCCCTGGTGTACAGATTCTCCCTACTTCCTCTTGGAGTCCCGCTTAGTCATTGCGGTGAATCGCTGCAGGTGCACTTGCAGGAAGGTCTCTGTGGGGCAGTTCATCCTGCTGGGGGCTGGTGTTGTCCCGCTTAGTCATGGCGGTGAATCGCTGCAGGCGCGCTTGCAGGCGGGTCTCTGCGGGGCGGTTCATCCTGCTGGGGGCTGGTGTCGGCACTAGCCCAGACCACAGGCAGCCTCAGGCTTTACCTAGCACAGATGTACCGTGCCTTTTTGGTGGGCAGCTCTCGTCAGGCTCTGTTCTCAGCGTTTTCACTGAGAGCCAAGAGGAGACCATGCTTGTAAATAGCTGACTAATTTAGCAAAGGGCAGAACTGGAAGGGAACTGGGTTCTTTGCACCAAGCAGAAGGCTGCCCAGCACGGCCTCCCCTGGGTCTTTCTATTTTTTAAAAAAAATTATTTTTATTTATTTATTTGAGAGAAGGAGAGAGATACAGAAATAGGTAGGTAGGGAAAGAGAGAGAGGGAGAATGAGTGCACCAGGGCCTCCAGCCACTGCAATCGAACTCCAGATGCATGCTCCACCTTGTGCATCTGGCTTATGTGGGTCCTGGGAGGAGGGCTCTAACCTGGGTCCTTTGGCTTTGCAGTCAAGTGTCTTAACCACTAAGCTATTGCTCCAGCCCTCCTCTGGGTCTTTCTTCTCAGCCTCACTCCATCCCCAGGGACGAGGATGCAGCCTGTCCACTCAGCAGGAGGTGAATTGGTGAGGTGGGCGACAGAGCTGGGCTGAGTGGGGGAACCTTCTTGATGAATTTTTTAAAATTTATTTTTATTTATTTATTAGAGAGAGAGAGAGAGAGAAATAGAGAGAGAGAATGGGTGCATCAGGGCCTCCAGCCACTGCAGATGAACTCCAGACACATGCACCACCACGTGCATCTGGCTTACGTGGGACCTGGAGAATCAAACCTGGGTTTTTAGGTTTTGCAGGCAAGTGCCTTAACTGCTAAGCCACCTTCCTGATGATTTTATTGCAGATTTTTATACTGTTGGGTCCTTTCTCTGGTGACCACACACACACAAAAAAAACTAGGCACATGGACTATGGGGAATGGTTAAAGCAAAGGAAATTTACTGTGAAGAATCCCCAGAGTGTAGGGACAATCATGCTTAGGACTTTGGTTGACATCCAGAGAAGAGGAAAGGAAGTTATTCTTTCTGAGTTGGAACTCAGAGAAGCAGAGGGTCTCGGCAGTGAGGATGTGTGAGTGAGCATCTGCGCTGGGAGACAGGCTTCCTAGGGGATAACTGGTCTTCACACCTTTTCAGCATGTCTTTAGGTGAGAGCTGGTCTCTTGACCAGGTGATGGACAGGCTCAGTTGAAGTAACTTTAAAAACTTTTTTTTTCTTTTAGTTTTTTGAGGTAGGGTCTCACTCTAGCCCTGGCTGACCTGGAAATCACTATGTAGTCTCAGGCTGGCCTCGAACTCACAGCGCTCCTCTTACCTCTGCCTCCCAAGTACTGGGATTAAAGGCCACCATGCCTGGCTTTTTAAAAACATATATATATTTTTAGGGCTGGAGAGATGGGTCAGTAGTTTAAGCCCTTGCCTGCAAAGCCTAATGACCCAGGTTTGATTCCTCAGTACCCATGTAAATCCAGGGCTCATGCATCTGGAACTTTTTTGCAGCAGCTAGAGGCCATGCCGTGTCCATTTTTTTTTCTCTCTCTCTGCTTGCAAATAAATTAAAATTTTTTTGCATGTGTGTGTGCACTTATGTGAATATATACTACGGAACACATGTGGAGGTCAGAAGACAACCTCAAGGTATCTGTGCTCTTCTCCCACACTTTTTTTTTTGAATAAAGGGTCTCTTGTCATTAAATTTTCCCATTGTCATAAGCTAAGTGTGTTGCATCTGGTTTTACATGGGTGCTGGGGCATGGAGCTCAGGTCAGCAAGCTTTGCAAGCAAGCGTCTTTAACTGCTGCGCCATCGCCCTGGCAACTGGATTAGCTCTTAAGGGAAGGAACCATAGCTCCTTTGATCCTAGGGAGAAGGGAGATGGGGTCCCTCCTTCGATGACCTCCAAGCTTGTTAATGTCTGTCTACCTAAAACAATTTCAGAATCAAGACCTTCCCATTTACAGTATCTCTGGATGCAGCATGCTAGCTTGGGAGATGTGGCCGTATTTTGTTTTGTGGTTCAGAGAAGTGGAGGAAGCTGACGTCAATGTAAAACACAGCTCACATTAAAGGGAACATAAGAGAGCTTTTTTTTATTTTCCTGAGCCCAATATAAGTGAGTATGGCCTGAGCATACAGACTCAGGCATATCAAAATGACATGTTCCACCTTGTAAACGGTAATGTGAACTTGTTATAGTCACAGAACGAAAGAAGGTCATAAATCAATGCATCTATCAAATATATTGGTGGGGACATGAGGCAGGCAGGTTACAGCAAAGTGGGGAAGGCTGTGTTGTAAATCTCAGATGTAGCTGATGACATTCTTAGCTTGTAGGGTCGGTCGACGCTCCGCTCGTCTACTAAGTTACACTCCCAAAGTTTTACGCGATAGGCAAAATGATGTTGGGCCAGCTACAGAGGAGGGTGATAAGTGGCTGTCAAAGGGGCTGAAGATAGCTTGAGAGAATTTTGGCTCTCAGTCTGCAGCGTTCTAACTCCCCACGCTCACAGGAGTTTGATCAGTCAGCCTTCACCACAGGGGTAGGCTTTTCCAGGGAGCTTTAATGCACACTGGCTGGGAAGGAGCCTCAGAGGGAGGAACAGCGCAGAGCAGAGCAAGAGGAGAGAGGAGTCATAAGATCATGAGGCGTATTGGTTCCTGAAAGCCAGTCACACTTCTTTTTTAAAAAAATTATTTTTATTTATTTATGAGAGAGAGAGAGAAAGGCAAAGAGAGACAGAGAGAGGGAATGGGCACACCAGGGCCTCCAGCCACTGCAAACGAACTCCAGATGCATGCACCCCCTTGTGCATCCGGCTTAGGTGGGTCCTGAGGAATTGAACCAAGGTCTTCTGGCTTTGCAGGCAAATGCCTTAACTGCTAAGCCATCTCCCCAGCCTGCCAGTCACACTTTTGTCCCCTCTTCAGAGAGCCCCAGGTCTTGATAATGAACCCCTTGGGACTGAGTTGGCATCTGCGCTCATTACAGCTGTGGAGTCCCCCATGCAAGGCAGCAGACAAGAGACTCAGACTCTCGGTCAAGTTCAGCATAAAGCGGCCCCAGCAGAATCAAACCTTTGGGAGGCTGGGGCTCTAGAGTGACCTTGACAAGCAGTTGGAACGCCAGGTCCTCAAGCCAGCAAAGGGTCCGGTAACCAGGCTGTACACACATGTTGAAGGACTGTGGATGGCTTGGGAGAGCAAACAGGTGAGAGCTCCTTGGACAGAGACCCTGGGCCCTTCACATCTGCGCACTCTCAGGCACCTGCTCACAGACAGACACACCTCCGAGAGCTTGCTTCTTTTCCTAATCAGAACAAGCTGAGGCGACAGGTCTGGTCTGAGGAAGCTGGGAACCCTGACAAGAGACCTGAGGCAGCTGAGCCTGAGCTCTTGAAGGCTGGCGGAGCGAGGGGAGCTGCTGAGCATCAAGAAGCAGATAGTAGAGATCCCAGGGCTTATCAGCCCAGCGGGTATGACATTCACCGAAGGCCAGAAGGTTCCCTGTGTTCTGTTCTCTGGACTCCAGTAGATCTGCCTCACGAAGGCCTGCCCCCACCTTCTCCCTCCATCCCTGTCCCCACCCCACCACCCAGATCACTGGGTCCTCACCCTGCTGCAACAGGACCCTCTTTCCTCAGTGCTGGCCCCTCATCTTCTGCTCACTTCCCAGCTCTGTCCACATATGTTCTTTTTTTATTTTAGAGAGAGAGAGAGAATTAGCACACCAGGGCCTCCAGCCACTGCACTGAAACTCCAGACGCTTGCGCTACCTAGTGGGCATGTGCGACCTTGCACTTGCCTCACCTTTGTGCATCTGGCTTTATGTGGGATCTGGAGAGTCGAACATGGGTCCTTAGAGCACTTTTAACCACTAAGCCATCTCTCCAGCCCACCCCCTTTTTTGAGGTAGGGTCCTACTCTAGCCCAGGCTGACCTGGAATTCACTCTGTAGTCTAAGGCTGGCTTTGAACTCACAGCTATGCTCCTACCTCTGCCTCCCTAGTGCTAGGATTAAAGGCATGTGCGACCATGACCAGCCCCACATACATTCTTTTTTTTTTTGAGAGAGAACAAGAGCGGGAAAGAGGCAGAGACAGAGAGAAAAATGGGTGTGGCAGGTCCTTCAGCCACTGCAAACTGAACTTCAGATGCGTGCGTCCCCTTGTGTGCATGTGCGACATTGTGTGCTTGTGTCACTGTGGCTTATGTGGGATCTGAAGATTTGAACATAAGTTCTTAGGCTTCGCAGGCAAGCGCCTTAACCACTAAGCCATCTCTGCAGCCCAGCATACATTCTCTAACATGAGGCTCTGTTCCTCTCACTCTCCTGCTTAGGACTCAACAGCAGCATACTGGCCTCAGGAAAAGAAAAGCAAAACCATGCGTTCTTCGTGCTAGAGAAAGAACATGTTTGTCAAGTGCCAATCGTGAATTATGTACACTGGCCTCTTCACCTTCACCGCTGCCCAGTGTGGTTCTATTACTACTCTCCTTGAGGCAGGACAAAGCTGAGGTCCAGGAGTGGGACATTACCAGAACAGCTGACAAAGGGGAGATCAAGTCAAGCTCAGACAGTATTCACTCTTGCAACTCAGTGTAGTCCTCATTCCAGAAGCACCAGAAGTATTGAGAATTTGTTAAAAATACACAAGTTGGGCTGGAGAGGTGGCTTAGCGGTTAAGGCATTTGCCTGCAAAGCCAAAGGACCCAGGTTTGATTCCCCAGGACCCACATAAGCCAGATTCACAGGGTGGTGCATGCATCTGGAGTTTGTTTGCAGTGCCTGGAGGTCCAGGTGCACCCATTCTTTCTCTCTATTTGTGTCTTTCTGTCTCTCTATCTCTCAGATAAATAAATATATGTTTAAAAATAAGCCGGGCGTGGTGGCGCATGCCTTTAATGCGAGCAAATGCCTTAACCACTAAGCCAGCCCTAACTTTTTTCTTGATTGACAACTTCCATCCTTACAGACAATAAACCATTATAATTCCCTCCCCACCCCCACTTTCCCCTTCACAAATCCACTCTCCATCCTATCCCTCCCTCTCTCCATCAGTCACTCTTTTATTTTGATGTTGTCATCTTTTCCTCCTATTATGAGGGTCTTGTGAAGGTAGTGCTAGGCACTGTGAGGTAATGGATATCGAGGCTAATTAATTACTATATTTTATTTTATTTATTTGAGAGAGAAAGAGAGATTTAAAA
Organism: Dipus sagitta; assembly: GCA_036346955.1. Classification (NCBI taxonomy): domain Eukaryota; kingdom Metazoa; phylum Chordata; class Mammalia; order Rodentia; family Dipodidae; genus Dipus; species Dipus sagitta. Next base: position 24,236,561 of record CM070793.1, on the reverse strand, counting down.
AATGGGGGGAGGAGAATGCATGAGCCAGAGCCTCTATCCACTGCAGACGAACTCCAGATGGATATGCCACCTTGTGCAGCTGACTTACATGGGCACTGGGGAATTGAACTTGGGTTCTTAGGCTTCACAGGCAAGTGTCTTAACTGCTAAGCCTTCTGAACAGTCCTACCCTTCTTTTGGCTTTTACATTCTTTTTTTAAAAATATTTTTATTTATTTGAGAGAGGGAAAGAGGGAGGGAGAGAGAAAGAATGGGCATGCCAGGACTTCCAGCCACTGCAAACGAACTCCAGACACATGCACCACCTACGCATCTGGCTTACGTGGGTCCTGGGGAATCGAACTGAGGTCTTTTGGCTTCACAGGCAAGCGCCTTAACCGCTAAGCCATCTCTCCAGCTCTGGTTCTTACATTCTTTCTGCTCCATCTTCCACAATGGACCCTGAGCCTTGGAAGGTGTGATAGAGATGTTTCAGTGCTGAGCACTCCTCTGTCACTTCTCAGCACTGTGGTGCCTTTTGGGCCATCCCAAGGTCACTGCCATCTGAAAGGAGAAGCCTCTCTAGCGAAAAGTGAGAGTAGCATTAATATATGGGTGTGAACGTTAAATGGAGTGCTTACAGGGCAGTTTGATGAGCGTAGTACACACATGTACACCTGTGCACACCCAGTCATTGTCACTCTGGCCTATCTGTGTATGTGTGTGGAGGGGAAGAAACAGGAGTGAACATTCAATCTTGGCCTAAGCAAGTGTGTGTGTGTGTGTGTGTGTGTGTGTGTGTGTGTGTCTCCCCCTCAAAGGGCAGCCAGGGAGTCTAGGCCCAGCCTCAGGTTAGCTGTGTGCAGGGGTCCTATTCGAGAGTGGTGGTGGTTGCCATGGAGACGAGAACTGGAGATTCTGCACTGAGAAGCAGGCTCCGCGTGGGCGGCTGAACACTACAGATCCACAGATCTCGGGAAAGGAATGTTGGAATCTCTGAGCTGGGAAGTGGGCTCCAGGTAGGGGTCCACTCTGGAATAACAGGATCAGGGCATAAATGGTCATGGGCTTCTTAGCTGGCTGCCAAATTATAGGTCCTCTGCTGCCCCATCGTGCCACTGAAGGCCTTTGCCAGCAGCTGTGCTGTGCTCAGTGCCAAGGCAATGCCCAGGAGGCAGGCTGAGCAGGGGCTGGGAGGGGAAGGGAAGTCAGCAGTGTGCGGCAGGTCTGGCCGCTCCTCCCGCCTCTCACCTCCCTCCTCTCACTTTCCACGGGTCTCCTTTGCGATCTAGTGGGATGGGTGCCACACAGAAGTAGGAGTCAAAGCCAGGAGTGGTGGTGCATGCATTTAACCCCAGCACTTGGGAGGTAGAGGCAGGAGGATCACTGTGAGTTCAAGGCCACCCTGAGACTACATAGTGAGTTCCAGGTCAGCCTGGGCTAGAGCAAAAACCTGCCTCGGAAAAGAAGAAGCCGAGCGTTGTGGCACTTGGGAGGCAGAGGTAGGAGGATCACAGTAAATTCCAGGCCGCCCTGAGACTGCAGAGTGAATTCCAGGTCAGCTAGCCGGAGTTAAAGTGAGACCCTACCTTGAAAAGCCAAACCAAAAAAAAAAAAAAAAGAAAGAAAGAAAAAGAAGGAGGAGGAAGAAGAAAAGGAAGAGGAAGAGAAGAAGAAGGAGAAGTAGGAGCCAATAGTCCAGGGACCAGGTCCTGCCCACTAACTCTGGGAATGTGGGCAACCTGCCCAGTATTTCTGAACCTCAGTCAGCCTGTCCAAACAGGTCTTACAAGCACCCACTAAGTGCCGAGTATGTGTAGCAAAAAGGGTCAAGGGAAGCATTAGAGGTCCAGGTGCCCATGGGATCCACAGTGTGTAGGAAAAGAACAGCCTTGTCCTGAGCACCCTCAAATGCACCCCAACTCATGTACCCTCACAGTAAATAGAAAGCTGACAGTGGCTGGTGACTGTTACACTCATTTCCAGATGAGAACACGAATTGTTCAGAAACAATAGCTACCGGTATCCAGTTCAAAATCAGCCCCAGCGAGGGTTAGCGTGGGAGTCCCGGTCCCCTCTGTCGTCGGATCTGCAGGCTGTGACGCAGTGTGCCCAGGTCCCTCAGTTCACATCACTGTCCTGCTGAAGGTGGCCAAGGTGATGGAGGGGGGCCCAGAGTCGCTGCTGTTGGTGACTGAGATCAACGGCCTCTCCTGGCCGCACCATCCTCTGTCTAGAGGCGGTTTGTATCATACCAGGGGGTCCCCAACCCTTGCCGACGCCCTAGCCTGGGGAATGCCACCAGCCACTCACTCTCCACATGCCCCGTCCCTGTCCTCCTCGACTCCTCTGAACGAGACAGTAAGCGTGTGAGCCAGGGCCTGTGGGCAAACAGCCTGCAGACCTTACCCTTGGCAAGTATGAGCCAAGCCTCTCCGAGCACAGCTCCCTGCCAAAGAGCCTTGAGGGCTGAGTGAGCCCTGCAGGCTGTGGATGGGCAGTGCCAGTTACTGTCCAGACGCCCAACCTTCAGTGCCCATGCGGTGCTGTGTACCCTCAGGCACGCCGGCTCTGCTTCTAGAAGATGTCTGCCCTGTTTTTGGAAGATGAAAAGTAGGGTCAAGGGCTGGAGGGACGGCTTAGTGGTTAAGGCGTTTGCCTGCAAAGCCAAAGGACCCAGGTTTGATTCCCCAGGACCCACGTTAGCCAGATGCACAAGGGGGCGCACGCGTCTGGAGTTCGTTTGCAGTGGCTGGAGGCTCTGGCTGCCCATTCTCTCTCTCTCTGCCTCTTTCTCTGTTAAATAAATAAATAAATAATAAATAAGTGGGGTCAAGCCTGGTACAATAATAACTAGGCCTCATCACCATGCCACTTACTAGCTGTGTATCCTGGAGAAAACCTCAGGGCCTCTCTGAGCTTTGACCCTAGGGTCCTGGACTGGCTTGGTTGGAGAACTGAGACTTTAAAAAAATTAATTAATTAATTAATTTTTATTTATTTAAGAGAGAGAGAGAGAGGAGAGAGAAAGAGGCACGAGAATGGGCATGTCAGGGCCTCTAGCTACTGCAAATGAACTCCAGACGCATGTACCACTTTGTGCATCTGGCTTACATGGGTCCTGGGGAGTTGAACCTGGGATCCTTTGGCTTTGCAGGCAAGTGCCTTAACCACTATGCCATCTCTCCAGCCCAAGAACTAAGACTTTTGCCCATTTCCAAAGCAGCTCCTTTCCTCTTTTGCTTCTTCAGTGGCTCCCCTTGAGGGCCCTGAGGACGGGGGGGGGGGTAGACAGAGTGGTGTGGTCAGTTGGTGGGTGGGGCTGGTGATGTGAGGGAGTGGTCTGTACAAGGAGTGGGCAGCCTGTGACCTCCTCCTGGCTTGACTGAAGTCAGGCCCCTGTAAGGATCCCATGAGCCCACAGAGGCCCTGGGCAGCAGGAAGGCCCTCTGTAGGTTCATGGGTGTGGGAAGAGAGGCAGTGCCCACTGCACTGACTGGCATTTCTCTGGAAATGTTTGCTATGATAGAAAAAAAGAAAAGAAAAGAAAATTCTGGGGCTGGAGGGATGGCTTAGCTGTTAAGGCATTTGTCTGCAAAGTCAAAGGACCCAGGTTTGATTCCCCAAAACCCATGGAAGCCAGATGCACAAGGAGAGCACACCTCTAGCATTCATTTGCAATGGCTGGAGCCCTGGTGCTACCCATTCTCTCTCCCTCTTTCTCTCTGTCAAATAAATACATAAAAATAAAATATTTTTTTAAAAAGAAAGAAAATTCTGTTTCCATAGCAACCTAATGTCTCCCCTCCCAAGACGAGTCTGCAAGGGGAACAATTGCAGAAAACCCAGGGCTGTGTGGGCTGCCCAGGCTCAGTGGAGCTTTCCTGGGCCCAGACCTTGAGGCAACTAATGATCCCACCCTCTTCAGGATCCATTGAGGGGGCCACATCCCTTCTACACTCATGCACTCCACACATCGGAGGCCCACCCAGGGCACTGTGCTGGGTCCTAACTTGGTCAGCAGCTCAAGGAGGGTCTAGTGTGACTGAGTGCGAGGAGGCTGTGCAAGGGTTTTCTGTGTGCTCTGAACCCTGGGAGCCCTTAGCGGTGTCCTAATCCAGCTCAGCCCCATCCTATGTTACAGAAGAGATCGCTGGGCTCTAGAGTGGACAAATGACTTGTCAAGGGTAAGTACATTAGTAACAGTCTCTGGTGAGGTTAATGTGCACAAAATGAAAGGCAGCTTTATATCTGACCTGAATAAATAATTTATTTCTGGATTTTAATAATTTAAACGCCCCTGTTTCATCTGTATCTCATCAAAAATAGAAACTCCCTCCCCTTGTCTTTCTAGATGTGTCTTCAAGCAGCAAGTGACAGAAGAGTCCAGAGCAAGGGTCTTTGCCATGTTTGGGCCTCAGGCCAGAGGCCAGGAGCATTTCGCTGGAGAAATCAAGTGGCCTTCTGCTGAGAACCTCTGATGCCCAGTCCCCCTCTCTTGGGGTCAATCCATCCCCAGTTGTCACCACATGACTTGAAGTCCTGCATGTCACCAGCCACCCCTTCCTACTGGTCACATGGGGTCTCAACTCTTGCCTCTTGGAGTAGTTGAGTGATTCAGCAAGTCAGTGTCTTTATGGTTCCAATGTGTCTCCAGATCTGACACACAATGGGCCCAAGACCTATGGAAATTTCTGCCCTTGGCAGGCTTTAGAGAAAAACTGCTGAGAAGTACCAGAAGAGAACAGAGAACTGGGGTTGGGGGGGGGTCCGCTGGACACATGCCCATTCTTCCTTGCGGTGATTTTGGGAATCTTCAAAAAATTCAAAATTTCAAAACATAGAGCGCTCTGGCAGGGCCTCCCTCCACCTCAGTCTGGTGCGCTTCCCCACACTGTTCTACCGCATTGCACAGGACCAGCCTCTCTCCCAGGGATGACAGCCACGGGAGTGTCAGGAGTGTCACAACAAGCTCCCCTTCCCCGGCAGGAGCCCAGCCAGGCACAATCTTGCAGAGGTGCACTTGCTGCCGTCCACCATCCTCGGCACTCCTCCCTGAACCTGGAGCCTGGCTCTAGCCCTAAACATTACCAAGCAAGGAGGCATCACTACAACTCAAACCACACAACACCCAGACCAGCGCCCCAGTCCACTTCCCCTGCCCTCCTCTTTCTCCACTTCTGCTATCCTTCCCTCTCCTCAGACCCCACCCTGATCACTGGCATCTTCAAGAAGGAGAAGGTCCAGCCTTCATCCAGCTTCCTGTACCCATCACTGCTCAGTCACTAATTCCTCCTACCCGCACAGTTCACTACAGAGCTTTGCAGGTCGTTTTGTTTTGTTTTGAGGTAGAGTCTTGCTCTAGCCTAGGCTGACCTGGAATTAGTCTCAGGCTAGCCTCGAACTCACAGTAGTCCTCTTCTCTCAGCCTTCTGAGTGCTGGGATTAAAGGCATGTGCCACCATGACCAGCTAAGCTTTGTGTTTTATTTATTTTTTTATTTTAGAGAGAGAGAGAGAGAGAGAGAGAGAAGAATTAGTGCACCAGGGCCTCAGACATTGCAATCAAACTCCAGATGTTTGTGCCACCTAGTGGGCATGTGCGACCTTGCGCTTGACCTTTGTGTATATGGCTTACATGGGATCTGGAGAGTCGAACATGGGTCCTTAGGGATTGCAGGCAAGCGTCTTAACTGCTGAGCCATCTCTCCAGCCCAGCTTTGCAGTTTTTGATGTGGTTTCTTTTGTTCTTTTTTTGGTGTGCAAATGTATGTGTGTGTGCCTGTGTGTGTTCACGAATATGAGTGCGTGTGGACACATGTGTGACAGGGAGTGTGTGTGGGGAACAAAGGGCAACTTCAGGTGATCTTTCCTGCCACCTTGTTTGAGGCAGAGTCTCTCATTGCTATTCATCACTGCAGTTGCCAGGTTAGCTGGCCTGTCAGCTTCCAGGAAATTCTCCATCTTCCTTCTCGCCGTAGCATTACAGACACTTGTCACAACATCCGGCTATTACATGGGCTCTGGGGATTTGAGCACGAGCACTCACACTTGACCCATTGGGCATCTCCCCAGCCCTTTGATATGATATCTACCACACCAACCCCCTCTTGTCTCCAAACGGCCTTGGGAGGTAAATACTAACATTGAGTGACTTTTCCGAGGCCACTGAGCAAGGGAGTTGCTGGGGCAGGGCAGAATTCTGGAGTCAGACATGCTGCCGTTGCACCGTGAGGCCCGTTCTGCATCACTATTCAGATTCTACACTCTCCACACTCTCCTGCGCTTTAAAAATGAACTATGCACTTTACCGTATGGACGACTCGTGGGTCGGTCCCATTCCCCTTATGTCCACTCTTCCCCACCCCCATTCCACCGAGGAGCCTCCTCAGTGGGGTTATTGGTACCCACTGTGGGGATAATGCATCAGACAGTCTCTGTTGGGGCGAGGGAATGCCTCAGGAAGCTCCTTCCTACCCCGTGGCTCTTACAGCCTCTCCAGCCCTCTTCTGCACGGCTCTCTGAGCCCTGCTGGGTGTTTTATAAGTCTACTTCATTGTCGAGCTTTTGCGACCTCCAGATTTCTGCTTCGATGAGTTTGGCACATCCTCAGTGCCTACTGTCATCTCCCCGGAGCTGGTTTTCAGCCTCACGGTGAGACCAGCACACGTGTCTCAACTGCCACTTTCTCTGCGAGGTCTCCTGGGCCCTGGCAGATGTGCAGGAGGTGGCTTGTCTCATTGCATCCCGTATCTTGTTGGAGCTTGACAGGAGAGTTCATGGCCTACTTTCTAGGCGGAGAAACCTAGAAACGCTGGGGCGGGGGTTGGGGAGATGGCTCAGTTAATAAAGTGCTTGCCTTATAAGCATGAAGACCTGAGTTTGAGTCCCAGAACCCACGTTTTAAAAACCAGGCATAGTGGCACGCCCGTGTAATTCCTGCATTGGAGAGAGGACAGGCAGCTCTTTGGGGCTTGCTAGCTAGTAAGTATAGCTTAATTGCTTTGCTCTAGGACAATGGAGAACCTATCTCAATAAATGGTAGACAGCACTCCTAAGAAATGACCCTTATGGTTGTCTTCTAGCCTCTGTTCAAAGTCTAAAGTCTCATCTGAGCCTCAAGGTAGTGTCTAAACCGTGAGCTCTATAAAATTTTAAAAAATGAGTTACATACTTCCAATGTGCATTGAGAGAAAGTAAACAATTCCCAATCCAAAGTGGGAGAATGTGGGCATCTCCAACATCATGAGGTCTCCTGAACCTTGATTGGTGGGTCCTTGGTTTTTCTCAATCTGGGTTTCCACTCTGTTATTTATTTATTTTGGTTCTTTGAGGTAGGGTCTCACTCTAGCCCAGGCTGACCTGAAATTCACTGTGGAGCCTCAGGGTGGCCTTGGACTCATGGTGATCTTCCTACCTCTGCCTCCCAAGTGCTGGGATGAAAGGCGTGCACCACCAGGCCCAGCTTCCTCTCTGTTATTTGCTTTTCAGAAAAACTTGTTGTTGGCTTTCCGAGGAGACGCTGGCATCTTTCTGTACTCATGAGCCTTTCTTACCTTTTCCAGTGGGTAAAATGGAAGCACAGATGCCCCAACGCACAGTACCTGGTGACACGAAGATCAGCGCGCCGCCGAAGCAGAGGGAAAAGGTGGGAGGGTTCTCATCTGATCAGCGTTTTACATGAAACTTGTTGATGTCAAAATAATAGTTGTGTGTGTATTTTGTTTCTGTTGTTATTGTTGAGACAGCCTCAACAGTAGCCCAGGAGAGTCTCAAGCTGTAGCTGACAGCGACTTTGAATTTCTGACTCTTCTACCTCCACTGCCACAGTGCTGGGGTGACAGGTGCGCCACCGTGTCTGGTGCTGGGCAAGGTGCACGCTGGGCAAGGATTCTACCCACTGAGCTACGTTTATATTACCTGTGTGTATGCATGCGTGTGCCCACTTGTGCATGCATGTATGTGCATGTGCATTTTACATGGGGGTACGCATGAGTGCTATGTGTCTGCATGTGTGTATTATACATGTGGAGACCGGAGGACAACCTTGGGTGTTGTTCCTCAGGATTCCGAGACAGGATCTCTTACTGGCCTTGAGTTTACCTTTTAGGCTTGACTGGCTGGCCAGCAATCTCTAGGGACCTTCCTGCCTCTGCCTCCCCAGCACTAGGATTACAAGCAAATGTCTCTACTTTTTTTCATGTGGATTTTGGTGATCGAATCTCATGCTTGCAAGACAAACATTTAACCCACTAAGATATCTCCTCTGGTCCTTGTTTAATTATTTTTGAGACAAGGACTCACCATGCAGCCCATGATGGCCTAGAACTCACAATTATAGGTAAGTCCTACTATGCCTTGTTCCTCTGTGTTTGCGGATAAAGTAAAAGAAGAAAATTCTGAAGATTAAAACATGGGTAATGGGGCTGGAGAGATGGCTTAGCAGTTAAGGTGCTTGCCTGTGAAGCCAAAGGACTTAGGTTCAATTCCCCAGGACCCACGTAAACCAGATGCACAAGGTGGCGCAGGTGTCTCGAGTTCGTTTGCAATGGCTGGAGGCCCTGGTGTGCCCATTCTCTATCTGCCCCTTCTTTCTCTCTCTCTGCTTTTTCTCTCTCTCAAATAAATAAACAAACATTGGTAATATGGCTGGATAGATGGCTTAGTGGTTAAAGTGCTTGCCTGTGAAGCCTAAGAACACATGTTCGAATCTCTAGGTCCCACATAGCCAGATGCACAGTGACGCAAGCATGCAATGTTGCACATGCACCACACATTCGTTCACATCGGCTGAAAGGCCCAGGTGTGGCCACTCAATCTCTCTCTGCCTCTCCCTCAAAAATAAAATAATAAAAAGATAAAGGTGATGGGATGGGGAGATTGGTGGCTCAGTGGGAAAAGCGCTTACTGTGCAAGCAGAAGAGCCTGAGTTCAGATCCCTCGCACCTACATAAAAGCAGAGTGGGGCAGTCTGTACCTGTATTCCCAGCACCGGGAAGGTGCAGACAGGAAGGTCCCCAGGGCTTTCTGGCTAGGTAGTTGACATAAGTCAGCTCCACGCTGCTGGGCATGAACCTCTAACCCAGACACAGTTCATGGGAGGAAGGGATTTATTTCAGGCTTACAGATCTAGGGGAAGTTCCATAATGGCAAAAGAAGCCGGCCCCTTTTCACAGACCCATGCAGACAGAAAAACCACCAGCAGCGCCACCAAAAGCAAGCACAAAACCACAGGGACCCAGGCAGAGCTCACTGTGCGTCCCTGAGGCTAACACATTAGGGCCGGATCCCAGGATCCACCCCCCAGTGACAGCTTTTCTAGCCAGGTCACTGGAGATCCAAGTTACAAGTGTCAATAAAACATCTGCATCTACTGGGAGACATCCATTCAAACTATTACACTAGTCCGGTTGAAGCAGTGAGCTCTGGGTTCAGTGTGAGACAACGCCTCAGTGACTTCTAGCTTCCACTTGCATGTGCACACACATTTGGCCACATAAAAGCATGCATACATACCACAAGTACATGTGAAAAATAAAAGAAGGGGAAAGACTAGAGATAGAATCTAGGGGCAAGTGCTCCCTTAAAAAAATGGGGGGGAGGAGAAAAGGTGGTTAAAAAATCCAGCATATGGCAGAGTATGTCGGAGCCCCAGTACTACCTTTCCTCAGATGAAAACAAAGTCTAACCGGCCCCAGCTGAGCCCACCTAAGGTTCACCCATACCCCTCTATTGAAATTATTCACTTAGCCTAGCACGTGGGAGGCTGTGACAGGCATGTTGGCATAAGTTCAATGCTCACCTTGGCTACATAGCAAGACCCTGTCTCATAAAACAAACTAACAACACCTTTAATCCCAGCACTCGGGAGGCAGAGGTAGGAGGATTGCTGTGAGTTTGAGACCACCCCAAGACTACGAGACTACATAATGAATTCCAGGAGAGCCTGAGCTAGAGTGAAACACTACCTCAAAAAACAAAACAAAACAAAAAACTAACTAACAAAATTCTAAATAGGGCTGGGGAGATGGCTTATTGGGTAAAAGCACTTGCTGCATAAACACAATGACCTGTGCTTAGATCCCCAGAACCCACACGAAAACCTAGATGCAGGCTGGAGAGATGGCTCAGCGGTGAAAGCTCTTGCCTGAAAATCTAAAGGACCCAGGTGTGATTCCCCAGGCCCCATGTAAGCCAGATGCTCAAGGTGGTGCATGTGTCTGGAGTTCATTTGCATCAGCTGGAGGCCCTGGTACCCCCATATTCTCTCTCTCAAATAAATTAAATTAAATTTTAAAAAACTGGATGCAGTAACTCACATCTGTAATTCCAAGGTACTTACGGAGAGCTGGAAGGCAGGACAGGAAAATCCTTGGGAAGATGGAGGGCCACCTAGCTTGTTGTATTCAGGGGAACAATGGAGACCCTCAAACAAGGTAAAAGGTGAAGGCTGCCACCTGAAGTTGACCTCTGACCTCCACACATGTGCTTGCATGTGCCCACACTCACATGAGCACACAAAAACATACATCGTGCATGTGCACACACACACACACCCCAATTAAAAACATTAAAGGTCTGGAGAGATGGATTGGCAGTTAAGGATTTGCCTGCAAAGCCAAAGGACCCAGGTTTGATTCCCCAGGACCCACGTAAGCCAGATGTACAAGGTGGTGCATGCATTTGGAGTTCGTCTGCAATGGCTGGAGGCCCTGGCGTGCCCATTTTCTCTCTATCTGCCTCTTTATTTCTCTCTTTCAAATAAATAAATAAAAATTAAAAAATATTTTAAAAATTAAGTAAAGCTACTCATTTGATACTGTCTCCAGAACACACTGGGATATTTGATGAGGTCCCACCCGTTTTATTTTCTCTGGTTTCCTTCAGCTGTCAGACTCATACAGGGCACACAGAGAATTGTATAAACTGACCATCATCTGCTTAAATACTGAGAGGATCAGCACAGCTCAAATCCATCCTGCAGAGGTGTCGCTGTAAATGCAGTCCTCACCACAAGAGGACAGCAAAGTGTCTTTACTCTTCGAGAAAATAGCTCAGCAGATATTGGGAATAACAGCTTGCTTATTTTAAAAATTCATTTACTTATCTATTTACTTATTTATTTAAGAGCTAGAGAGATACAGAAATAGGCAGGTAGAGAGAAAGAAAGAATGGGTGCGCCAGGGCCTCCAGCCACTGCAAAGGAACTTCAAGATGTGTGTGCCCCCTTGTGCATCTGGCTTATGTGGGTCCTGGAGAATCAAACCTGGGTTCTTTGACTTTGCAGGCCAAAGCCTTAACCACTAAGCCATCTCTCCAGCCCTTGCTTGCTTATTTTTGAGACAGGGTCTCATGTAGCTCAGGATGGTCTCAAACTCACTGCTAACGTAAGAAATAATGGGTGACACTGTTTGGTTCCCTTGACGTGATTTGACTTTTCATAGGTTTTTCTTTCTTATGCCATAGGGTTTTCTTATCAATTAATAACTTGTGCCAGGAGTGGTGGCACACACCTGTAACCCTAGCACTCAGCGAGTACAGGCAGGTGGATGCTGAGACATTCTCTCTCTCTCTCTCTCTCTCTCTCTCTTTTTTTCCCCGAGGTAGGGTCTCGCTCTGGCCCAGGCTGACCTGGAATTCACTATGGAGTCTCAGGCTGGCCTCAGACTCACGGCGATCCTCCTACCTCTGCCTCCCGACTGCTGGGATTGAAAGCGTGTGCCACCATGCCCAGCTTTGAGACATACTCTCGAGGCAGAGGCAGGAGCTCCTGAGCCTTCTGCCCTCACCTGGAGAGCACTGGGGCTATGAGTGTGTGCCACCAAGCCCAGTTTCCCTTACTAACACCGCTAACTTGTTCTTGTCTAATAGTGAGCAACTCTTGTCTCAGGTGTGAGTGCTTTGGTCCATGGACTTTGTGGAGGAGAGCTGGCTGGTTGTAGTTTTGTGGTTGATACCTTAGAGAGGTTGAACTAGGCATGCTGGTGCATGCCTATAATTCAAGGACTTAGGACGCAGAGGCAGGAAGATCACAAGTTCAAGGCCAGCTTCAGCTATTTAGTGAAAACGTATGGGTGAGAGTGCTTGCTGAGCAAGTATGCAAGCATGAGGGTCTGAGTTTGTTCCTTAGAACCCATGTGGGGGGGGGGGAAGGGGGCTGGAGAGATGGCTTAGCGGTTAAGGCTCATGCCTGTGAAGCCTAATGATCCTGGTTTGATTCTCCAGGTCCCATGTAAGCCAGAAGCACATGGTGGTGCATGCGTCTGGAGTTCGTTTGCAGTGGCTAGAGGCCCTGGCGCCCCCATTCTCTCTCTCTTTCTGTCTTTAATAAATAAATAAAAACTTTTAAAAATCTTTAACAAAAAAAAAGCTGTGTGTGGCTGAGCGTGCCTGTCATCCCAGTGCCAAGGGACGTGAGACGGGAGAATTGCTGGGCTCCCTGGCAGCAACCTAACTGCACACAGTGAGTTGCAGGTTCAGTGAGGCTCCGCCACAGGAAACAGGGCAGAAGAGTGTGATAGAGGAAGACGCCGACACTGCCTCTGGCCCCTGCATGTATGTGCACAGGGCACACACATCTGCACACACACTCACCACATACTACAGACACACGCCAAAAAATAACAACGATGACAACAACAAAACAGACTGGAGAGATGGTTCAGTGGTTAAGGGCATTTGCAGAATGCACAAAAATCTTTGCCAGCTATCTACAGCTGACAGAGGATTAATATCTAAAATACAAAAAGAACTTAAAAATTAGCTGGATGTGGTGGCACACACCTTTAATCCCAGCACTCGGGAGGCAGAGGTAGGAGGATCACTGTGAGTTCGAGGCCACCCTGAGACTACATAGTGAATTCCAGGTCAGCCTGGGCTACAATGAGACCCTGCCTCAAAAAACCAAAAAAAAAAAAGAAAAGAAAAAAAAAGCGTGGGGACATCCTGGGATTGGAAAGGGTTAAGCAGAGGTGAGACTGGAGAAATAGGTAAGAAGATGGAGTTTGGTTAACCAAAATTTAGGAGATATGAAAAAGCCATAAGAAAAATGTACCATTTAGTAAACGTAATAAAAATATATAAATAGAGCTGCACCAGGAAGTTCCAAAATCTAACAACTACAAGGTAATATTTTTTCAAAAAATTTAATGCAGGGCTGGAGAGATGACTTAGCAGTTAAGGTGCTTGCCTGTGAAGCCTGAGTGTTGGGCACTGCCAGGCACAGGCTGAAGCCTTCAGGGCCTGAGCTGCCAGGCATGGCTAAGGGCCCTTGGGGCTACAGGAGGCCACTCCCTTTCCAAGCCCCGCACACCTGAATTTATAGTCCAGTGACCTTTGGCCAGTTGCCTAGGAAACTCCTTATATGGTACCAGCCAGCAGCCTTCACACAGCCCATCCCTTTGGGATCCTCTTCCCGCCACTATGTAGATCACATGACTCTCTCCCTAAGGGCTGGAATGAACGTCCCTAGGCATCAGCTAGCAACCTTTGGACCCACCAATCTCCTTAGGACCCTCTTCCCACTCTCAACTGCTTATAAACCCATTTCCTTACTGCATAAACGGAACTACTCTCTGAGGTCATCTCCTGGGTGTACATACCCTCGGGCTCACGGCCACTCAAGACCCTGCTCTCCACAGTTGCCTAGACGGCTTTGGGGAACTGTGGACCCCCTGAGGATCCCGGGCCCCACACCTGAGGACCCACGTTCGACTCTCCAGATCCCAGGTAAGCCAGATGCACAAGGTGACGCAAGGGCACAAGGTAGCACATGTATACAAGGTGGCCCATGCGTCTGGAGTTGGATTGCAGTGGCTGGAGGTCCTGGTGCACCAATTCTCTCTCTCTCTCTCATTAAAAAAAAAAAATTACAAAAAAAATCTTTAATGCATTTGCCTGCCAAACAGAATCTCACTACTTAATGATTAAAAAGGGAAAGCAAAATCCTAACTAGATTTTTGACTGACTTTTTAATCATTACTTTTAAAAATGGAAACCAAATAGGCTATCTCACGTTTATCAGGATTTAGTACAAAGGACAAGCCACAAGTGATCAGAGTCAACAACCTGCAGTGATGTTGATAAGAGACAACTCCCCAAAATCTATCCATCTTTTAACCAGACCCACAGGACTCTGTATTGGTAACATGGTTTTTTGTTTGTTTGTTTGTTTGTTTGTTTTGAAGCAAGTCAAAATATGTTAGTCACAGACATTTGAATGCTGGATAAAATACATACCTGAATTAAGGGTCAATCAATATTTTAAAACAAAAGAAACAAGTCACATTCCAGGAAGCTCCTTCAAATGTTTGTATAGGCTAAGAAACTAAGGGGGGTAAAAAGTAAGATGATGCTAAATAGTCACTGTGGGTGGGGGAGGGTGTGGATTTCTACTTCCTCAATAATGCTCCGGCATACATATTTACGTACTTTTACTTATGCACACACCCCTTTAGGACCTATGTCCGCAAGACAATTTCAAACCACTCTTCCCTCTTCAAAAGGGCCTTCAGGCTTACACCCATTAGTTCATGGAGCTGGAAGCGAACCAGGATAGTAACATCCCTTACTTCCCGATAGTAGCTGCCACGAGTCTTTCTCACCAGTCCACGAAAAAATTCTTACAAAGCAAGAAGCCATGTCCCATCCATCTTTGCAGGCCTCGGAATGCCAGAGCTGCACAAGGCGAACGAACTGAACCCTATGCAAGAGGCATTGACTACAGTGGGTGAGGAAAAGATCTGTGGAATTCCACAGTGAAATCTGCAAACCGAACTCCCAAATCCTACTAAGAGGGTAAGTGGCAATATGTATTCAGTGTCACCTTCTAATATCGATTTTATGGGTCAAGTTTCTCATGCGAATAATGAGAACCACTGGAGTCAGTGATTCCTAAGGTTCTGATTAAATGTGGTATACACAACGACTTCTTAGGTCATCTTCTTAAAGGCCAGCTACTGATATTACTGAAAAAGAGTAACAATGACACCCAGCAAAGACCTTGCAACAAGGAGACAGCCTCCAGGGTCTGAGGCTCCTGGACTTCTGGGGTCCCGCCCTGAGCCCGAGCCAGGGCCGCATGCGGGGCTGACCGCCTCACCCCGGGCCGCATCCCTCCTCGCCGTCCACCGGGCTCCGGGACGCCGCCCCTTGGAGTCCCCCGCGCGCCTCCCTCTCCCGCTTTCCGAGCGGAGACTCCGCTGGAAAACTACCACTCCCAGAAGGCCTCGCGCGGCGCCTGCGTGGATGCGACGTCCAGCCGAGGGGGCGGAACAACGGCGGGCGGGGCGCGAGGGACTTCCGGGAAGGATGGAATCCCGGAGGATTTGAAAGCGCGGGAGAAGACGCCCTGGGCTCCGTGGGGAGGAGGCTCTTCTGTTGCCTACTGCGCAGGTGTGCGGGGACTCGGGCCGGGCGCAGTGCCCGGAAGTGCGGCCGCACTAGCCGGCGGACGTGCGGACGATTGTTGTTGTTTACGCGCTCGCGTCCGCTTTAGCACCCTGGGAGAGATGCCCGGATGCAGTGGGGTTCCTACGGCGGCCTGTGGGGGTCCCGTGGAGCTAGTCTGGTCGGACAGTGCCCACCCTCCGCAGTCTCCTAGTGACACTTGAGAGGGGCGTGGAGGGTCACCCTGCAAGGTTGGTGCTAAAGAAGAAGGGGCAGAAATGAAACGACTTCCCAAGCAGCCAATAAGCAGAAGAGCCCTAGGGAGGTGTTTTTTTTGTTTGTTTTTGTTTTTTGTGTTTTTTTTTTTTTGACCCTGGCCAACGCATCCTCACTGTTAAATTCGAAAATGGACATCTGCTTCTTGTGGCATTCCCTGTGAGATCTTGGGAGAAGTAGCAAAACTTTGACTGCACGGTGACATTCTTTTACTATGAGATTCTTTAAAAAAGAATCTGGTTTGTCGTTGGTTTGTATTGATGTGTGGCAGAACTTGCTCTTGATTCATGCTCATTTTCTTTTTTTGTTTGTTTGTTTTTTCCGAGGTAGGGTCTCACTCTAGCCCAGGCTGACCTGGAATTCACTACATAGTCTCAGGCTGGCCTTGAACTCACAGTGATCCTCTTACCCCTGCCTCCGGAGTGCTAGGATTAAAGGCGTGCGCCACCACGCCCGGCTTTCATGCTCATTTTTTAATTTTAATTTTATTTATTTGAGAGAGATAAAAAGGCAGAGAGAGAGAGAGAGAGAGAGAAAATGGGCACACCAGGGCATCCAGCCACTGTAAACGAACTCTAGAAGCATGCGCCGCCTGGGACCTGGGGAATCGAACCTGGGTCCTTTGGCTTCGCAGGCAAACGCCTTAAGGGCTAAGCCATTTCTCCAGCCCCCCCCCCCCCTTGCTCATTTTTAAAAACCATTTTGCTTTCTTATTTTCCAAAACCTACAAGAAGGTCTCTGTTCAACACAACGTTATAATTCCAGCCACAATTAACTTGGATCATTAGCAGCCTGATGAAACAGCCTAAACTCAGTCCAAAGTTACAAAGCTGAGTAGTACATCTAGAAAAGGGAATTGTGCCGGGCGTGGTGGCACACGTCTTTAATCCCAGCACTCGGGAGGCAGAGGCAGGAGGATCGCTGTGAGTTCGAGGCCACCCTGAGACTACATAGTGAATTCCAGGTCAGCCTGGGCTAGAGCGAGACACTACCTAAAAAAGAAAAGAAAAGGAAAGGAAATTGATACTAGCTGAGTGAAAAGAAGTATTTAGCTTCCAGGAGTTATAGGTGCCACCATGCATGGGTTCAGTGATCAAGTCTGGTCCTCAAAGTTGCAGGGGAGTGATTACCAGCTGAAGGACTGCCCAGCCTAAATATTGTTTATAACTGTGACTGACTTGATGGCCTCACTGACAGTTAGGCATGTAGGATAGCTTCACCTCCAAAACAACAGTCTTAAAGTTGAATATATGAGACTGATTCTAACCAGAATCTCATCTTTTTAATCCATTTCAAGTAAATTGGTGTTAAACATAAATATCTATTCAATAGGTACGACCACATACTTCTTTTATGAGCTACGAGAAGTTCAGTTGGTTTATGATTGAGCCATAAATTTTAGGAGAGGAACTTAATTGCAAAATATTAATTCCCACAGGAAACAAATATTTAGGAGTTTAATAGAAACTTCACACACAGTTTCAAAAGTACCTTCAATAAACACTTGAATGTATTCTTACAGTAGCTGTTACTGCTAAATTCAATAAACGTGATCTGATGTAGAGAATCATTTCCCTTTTTTACAGATAATTTTCTTTGGGAACAACAAGAAGACCCTATGTAAAATCCACAGGCAATACCCCCCTGAACTCGTCCAATCTCATCTGATCTTGGAAGCTGAGGCCTGGTTAGTACTTGGATGACAGACCTCCTAGGACTGCCAGGTGCTGGGGAAAAAAATGTAGAAAAACAACCTCATTTACATAAAACATTGGAGAAAGAAGCCTCTCATGTATGAGGGTACATGTTCTGTACACCATTCCTGTCAGTCTTCACAAGACAGAAGCAGTTCTACCCATTTCATAGGGTGAGAGACTGAGGTTAAGAAATGTAACGTTCTTTAAATCACACTCCCAGCTATCTGACTTACAGTGGGATTTATTGTTTGTTCTAAAGACTGGGTAGGCTTACAGTTTGTTCTGTAGGTTACAGATGGGGATAATTGGTTAAAACATCAAACCATGAAGAAAAATTCCAAGAGGAACAATAATTTGGCAGTTTCCAGCGTAGACTTGAATTCTGCCAGTATTGAAAAAGAAAAGAATGAGAGTCAAAATAACTTTGTTGAACTACTGCCACTGGAAGTCACTTTAAAAATTTTCAGCCAGCTAGACATTCGGAGTTTGTGCAGAGCCTCGGTGACGTGCAGGAGCTGGAATCACACAATAAGAACCAACGACTCCTTATGGCGACCTCACTGCTTGACTGTAAGAGCTGTGTGCCAAAGAGAGATAGATGATGACGTGGAAAGTGGCTACTCCTGGAGGGTGAGTTTAACCTTTGAGTTTACTGTGTTGTTTAGTGTCACGGTAGCAAGTTTGAGACAACTCTGTAACTGATGCTTTATGTAGAATACCTTGTAGAGAGTGTTGACTTTGGAGGAGGAGGAGTCAAAGCTGAATTATATTCGACTCACACGATCTCTCATCCATCCTTTTATATCTTTCAAGTCTTGGATTCAGGAATTTTCCTCTATTAAGCTGAAGGACAGTGAAGTCTGTTTTTCCTTTTATCATTCTACCTCTTCAGTTTTTCCAGTGAACTTTATTGGTTGTTCTCTATACATACATGAGTTTATTTACATGTGTATATCTGTAAGTAATTTATCTTCTCATCAGACCTGTAAGCCAGCACCTGTACTTCTAAGCATGCTCACTAGCTATCCATCCAGCTATATTCTTTTTGTTTATTTTTATTTATTTATTTATTGTTTGGTTCTTCAAGGTAGGGTCTCGCTGTAGCCCAGGCTGAGCTGGAATTCACTATGTAGTCTCAGGCTGGCCTCAAACTCACAGCGATCCTCCTACTTCTGCCTCCCGAGTGCTGGGATTAAAGGCATGTGCCACCACGCCTGGCATTTTTATTTATTTATTTATTTTTATAGACTACTCCTGCAGCATTCTTTTTGGATGATGATGGTCTACCCTTTCAGGTGATACTCCTGAGAAATTATCAGAAGAGTAAGGTGAAATGTGATTGGCTGAGCGGCAGATACAGCAACATATGCTCTTCCGTTAGCCTGCCAGAAAAAATCATGTGTCCAATGGATGCAGATACATGGGGTGAAATTCTAGAAGCCGAACTGGAAAGATAAGTCGAAAAATCCCAATAGTTCTCATAACTTTGATGACTCTTGAGATTACTTTTGGACTGCAAAAAATTGTTTCATCTGCTGATGGTTTTACTCTCCCTTTTAAATACTTAATATTTAAAAGAAAAAATAGAAAATATTAAAAGTTAAAGCTTTGTTTTTATTCTGCACTTTAGTAAAATATTTTTGTGGTTTATTGTACTATGTGGATAAACCATGAAATGCTATTTTTTATGAGAAATAGTATGCTGGTAGATGATTTCAAAATGTATTGTTTCATGTATTTATGTTAGCATATTGCATTGCTTTAAATGATAGTGTATTGGTATTTTCTGTTTAACGATAATTCAGGCAAATGCCTTAACCATTGAGCAATCTCTCCAGCCCTTTAATGATAATTCAAATATTTGAAGAAACTGACTTAAAGACTCATTGGGAATGGGGGCTAGGAGGACGGTGTAGTGGGTGAGAGCGCTTGCTGAGTAAGCATGAGGACCGAGTTTTATCCCTAGCACCCAAGTTCATAGCCAGGTGTGGCCATGCATGCCTGTATTCCTAGTGCTGAGTGGGCAGAGACAGGAGGACAGCTGGGGCTCACTGGTCAGCCAGTCCAGCCAAAAACCACTGAGCATGGGGCTTCCTTTGTCTGTTTTACAAGCATGTGGTGCTTGTGGTTTACATTAATATTTTAATTTTAAAATCTTCTTTTTAAATACCTGCTTTGTCTTTGGTCTTGTCAATTCCTTGTCCTCCTAAACATAGTTCTTTGCCTCTGACTTCCTTATTGGTCATTCCTTTTTTTTTACTTAAAAAAATATTTATTTATTTATTTGAGAGAAGGAAAGAGGCAGACACACACAGAGGGAGGGAGGGAGAGAGAGAGAGAAAGAGAATGGGCACGCCAGGGCCACCAGCCACTCCAAATGAACTCCAGATATGTGCGCCCCCTTGTACATCCGGCTTACATGGGTCCTGGAGCATTGAACCTGGGTCCTTTGGCTTTGCAGGCAAACACCTTAACCACTAAGCCATCTCTCCAGCCCCATTCCTTTCTTAATCTACTATAATCCAGTGTCCACATCACATGATTAAGACCTGTTATCTAAGATGCATGTGACTACCATGTTAAATGACTGATAAATTGTAGCTGTTGATAGATTTGATATACATACACACTTAGTTCTTGTAACCCTCTCCTGGCATCTCTTGTACCTCCCAGACCAATCTTCTGGCTTCTTTCAGAGACTCACTTTCCTTCATTGCAGGATGGTGTTTGTGAAGGGTTAGGTTATCAGCTGCCTGTATTCTGAGTTGTCTGTGTCATCCCCAGTGTCAGCTACCATTGTCGGTGCCAATGATGTCCTCGTCTGTGACTCAGCATCAGGTCTGCCCATCACTCCAGAGACACATGTTGGCGTCCTTGCTGAATCTGAAGTTGCGGAATCAGAACTCCTGTACCTCGTTGTTCCTCCACTCTCTACCTCAGGGGCCCGTCGGTGCTGTTTCACCGTTGGCTCCCTCACTTTTCCCGTCCTCTGTTTACAGTCAAGAGTCAGTTCGTACTGCTTTAGTGATCCAGATCGCTGAGCAGTCCAGCTCTTCTCCACTTTCGTTTTTTTTTTCGGCTTCGTTATTTCTGATCTTATTGAAGTTGGAATTCCTACAATAACCTCTTAACTGGTGCTCCTACCTCCAGTCCCTTTCTCTTACCATCACTATGTAAATCTCTAAAATCTCCAAATCCACATGGCACCTTAGACTTCGGTAATTTACCAGTTCGAGTGGAGACCAGATGTCCCCAGCAGAGCCCTGCTGGTTTTGCCCAGGCCTGCTTGCTTCTCTAGCCTCTTCTCTCACAATCGCCCCAGTTCACTCGTACCAGACAATTTGCAGTTGCCTGAACATAGATAGTTTCCTCACTTCTCTGCCTTTGCGCAGTTTGTGTTTATATATTTAGAATGTTCTCTCAGTCATCCACTATTAATTCTTGCTTTCTGCAAAATATTTTGTAAAATGCATTGTCTTTGTTTGGGAACCATCCCTAGTTGCTATCATTCTAGAACAAGTGACCCTCTTATGTTTCTATTATGCTTATAGCACTTTCAAAGGCTGTCATACTATGTTAAATTGTTTGTCTGCCTGCTTCTTTAGACTGTGAATTCATTAATGACAGGGTCTATTTCTTAATTTATTTTTCTGTACCCCAAGCCTGCCAATGGAGTGTGTTCCATAATTATTTGTTAAATTGCTTTATCATTATTTATTTTAGTCATACTCAGAATGTATAACAAAATTGAAGTTATTGTAAATAATTTAAAATTTGCATTAGTACAGGAACAGACTTGCTATATGATACTGCACAAGACTGTATTAAAGTAGAATATCTAATTCCTAAAATGTATGAAATGATTGATCTTAGTGTTAATATATGGATAATTGTTCTGGTCTTCTCCAAAAGTGCAACAGGGAAATGGGAAAGAAGTATTTTGTCACATTGTTTTAAATAAACACTTGAAAATAAACTGTTTAAAAATATTGCTATTTTCCATTATTGGTCATCCTAGTCAGTTTAAAGCATTTTTAATAAATATTAGGATTTGTTGTTGTCTTGGATTGTGTTAAAATAATTCTGTGTATACCAGGGGAAGCTTTGGTACTTAAGTGATTAGTTGCATAGTAGGGACTTGAACCCTACATTGGTCACACCAAGCCATTATCATTGGTGAACACAAGTAGGTAGAGTCAAATGGAAGGAAGGAGTGCTGTTATTAATAGATAAAATAATGTGGTCATTTTATATAGTGTGTGACAGAAGTACGATTATTGGCAAAAATTAGCAAATTTTTCCAGTGTTTTTACAATTCTCAATCAGCTTGATTTACTATTTGAAAATAAAGTTATAAACTTTTCTTTTGTTGTTCTAGTTCATAACCCAGTCTTGGAATAGGACATAATTATCAATAAAATCTGGATGCAAATAAACTATAGGCGTTAGGATACTTGCATATACACAAATATAATTTGAAAGGTATAGCAACCCCTAGCCATTTTAAATTTCACCTTTGTTTTACTATTATATTGTATGTTCTCTTCACTATGTAAAATGTCCTAACAGTACTCACAAAATAAGATGAATAATACCCTCAAGAAATAGATTGGGAAGAATACTTATGAGGGAAGATCACATATTTTTATTTAAAGTATAGTTGAAAAGCCACAACATCAAATGGGCAAAATGAGATCCACAGTGAGCAAAGCTGATTATTTCTAAAAGCAAACATTATTGGATGACAGCACAGTGCCGAGTCCCGTGCTTACGCGGCGGGTGCCTCTCCTGTACTTCAACCTCCTGCCTTAGAGAACTGAAAGAGAATCTTGTAGTATACTACGTCACCTCTTCTTAACTCTTGGAAGAGCGCATGATGCATTGTAGGTGCTTAACAAGTGTCTGTGAGGGAGATTAAATCCTTATAGCTGATGAAAAGAACCAAGAATGCTCTCTAAGTTTTTGTTTTGAAAAATTTCAAACCCACAGAAAAACAAAAATATACAACAAACACCATCCACCTAGGTACAAATTGTTAACATGGTTTTTTTTATTTTGGCATGTGTTTTACTTGTTTAGTTTTGATGAGACATTTAGAAAAATGATACTTTACCCTTAAATAGTTTGACATGGATCTCCTAAGTATACTATCCTTTATCATTACAACTAAATGTTTTTATATTTAATATCCTTAATTTATAATCTGTTTTAAAATTCTCAGTGTCACACATACTATCCTTCATGGATTTTTAAAATTTAATATCCAAATAAGGTTTACTTTGCATCTAGAATTTTTTAAATGTCTATCTATTGTGGTTTTGTTTTTCAGACAGTTGCTGTTTTAAGGCTAATCATCTTATAGAATATTCTGTCATTTATGATTATATATTCTTTTTTTTGTTTGTTTGTTTTGTTTTTTGAGGTAAGGTAACCCAGGCTGACTTGGAATTCACTGTGTAGTTCCTGGGTGGTTTTGAACTCATGGCGATCCTCCTACCTCTGCCTCCTGAGTGCTGGGATTAAAGGTGTGCACCACCACGCCCTCTATCTTCATGTTCTGATTGAATAAAACATATCTAGCGATTATACTACATATGTAACGTAGCATGCTTCCACTCAGTGTGTCACAGGAGAAGCATGTAGTGTCTGATTGTACTAGAGTATTCCTGGTGGCTCATTCTGTGCCAAGTGCTTTATACATGTTCTCTGACAGATGGCTGTCTCCTCTCCAAACATTTTCCAGATTTTGGAGTTCTGCGGGACAAGGAAGCTGAGAGTCTAAGCAAATAACTTATTTTTTATTTAAATTAAAACAAAATATGATAAGAACTTTTAAGAATTTGGGGACATGATCAAGAGACTAAACTTAAGAATCCAAGAGGCAGAAGGAACTGGGATGCCCTCCAAAGGCATTGTGAACCTATTAAGTGAAATAGCCACCAGGCTTGGTGGTGTACATTTGGAATCCCATTGCTCAGGAGGCAGACGCAGGAGGATCATCACAAGTTCGCGCCTAGCCTGCTTTTACATAGTGAGTTCTAGCATGGTCAGGGCTACATAAAGAGACCCTATCTCAAAAAGAAAAAGAAAAATATTATAGCAGAAAATTTCCCAAATATAGGGAACAACATGACATCCACAGACAGTAAGCGGTCAGAACCCAAATAGGCATGACCAGAGAGAAACTTCCCAACCACACACTATAGCCCAATGCAGAGATTACAGACGGCAACAGACTTCGAGGGCACTCAAAACATGTCAAAACAGAAATCCAGAAGTTGCTGGGAGTTTAAAGTAGACTTATAACAACACACCTGCCAAGGCTCAGGGAACATTGCGAAAGAGGGGTCAGAAAGATTGTAAGAGCCACATGGTGGGCAGGGGTATCCAGAGGCATCGCCTGCCTCCCCATGACAGACTGCTGCTCTCACCACTCCTAACCCATAACCCCGTGATGAATACCGGCAACCCCATGAAGAAGGCCATCAGTGGAATGGGGGCAAGGAGGAGGGAATGGTGCCAACACAATATAACTTATTCAATAAAAATAAATTTAAAAACTACAATAGGAAAATACTAATTCATTTACAAAGGTAACATCATCAGAATAAAATCAGACCTTTCAGTAGAAAGCTCAGAAGCCAGGAAAGCAGGGGACGGTTTATCGTAAGCCTTGAAGATGTGCTACTACCAACCAAGATTATTAGACAACAAGGTTATCCTTTAGCGTAGGTGAAGATATAAAGGCCTCCTGACATAAGCACAAACTGAAGCAATACATGACCACAGGTCCAGCATTGGATCGGATACTTAAAGGATTCTACTCACAAATCAAGAAGGCAGAAAGAGCCGGGCATGGTGGCGCATGCCTTTAATTCCAGCCCTCGGGAGGCAGAGGTAGGAGGATCGCCATGAATTCAAGGCCACCCTGAAACTACATAGTGAATTCTAGGTCAGCCTGGGCTAGAGTGAGAACCTATCTCGAAACCCCTTTCCCCCCTAAAATAAAATAAATTTAAAAAAAGAAGGAAGACAGCAGCATGAGAGAGAACAGTAAAGATTTGCAGCAGCTAGAGGCCCTGGCATGCCCATTCTCTCTATTTACCTCTTTCTCTCAAATAAATAAATAAATAATTTTTAAAATGATGTTCTTCCTTATTAATCCCCACCTCACTTTCATGCCTTTTTTTTTTTTTTTTTTTTTTTGGTTTCTCGAGGTAGAGTCTCACTCTATCCCAGGCTGACCTGAAATTCACTATGTAGTCTCAGGATGGCCTTGAACTCATGGTGATCCTCCTACCTCTGCCTCCCCAGTGCTGGGATTAAAGGCGTGTGCCGCCACACCCGGCTCATGCCTTTGTTTTTTGAGCCACTAAGTTAAATTAGGGTTGCTTACATGATCATATACGCATGGTTACTTACTGGTGTCTGTGTGACTTATCTGTGGTTACTCCACTGAAAAGCATGACTCCCCCACTTCCAGCAACTGTGTAGCTGTAATTACCTACATGTATACAATGCGTTTTGATACCATTCCCCAAATTTTCCCTCTCTTCCCCTTCCCACCTGTTGTAGTTACCTTCTCCTTGCTGGAACAAAACACCAGACCAGAAACAGCTGATTGGAGGGAGAGTCTTAATTTTGGCTTACAGTATTGAGGGGAAGCTTCGTGATGGCAGGGGAAAGACGGTAGAGCGGAGGCTGGACATCACCTCTGCCACAGCAGGTGGGAAACAGCAGCGGGAGAGTGAGATGAACTCTAGTGAGGCAAACTCTGGCTGTAACTCCCAAAAGCCCACCACCAGAAACACACCTCCTCCAGCAAGCCTCCACCTACCAGATGTCCATCAGCTGGGAACCAAAACATTCAAAACACATGAGTTTATAGGGGACACCTAATTCAAACCACCCCATCCCACCCCTGGCCCCCATAAACTGATGATCATCCATGATGTAAAATACAATGCATTCAATTCAACTTTAAAGTCCCCATAGTTTTATATTAATCCCAAAGCTGTTTGAACATCCCTAAAGTACAGGGTCTCTTAACTGAGGTATACAACCAAAAGAACATAATGACACAGTGTAAACATTAACATTTACTGTAAAAGATGGCATTGGGTATAGCAAGGAAAGATTGAACCAATGTAAGATCAAAACAAACAGATCAGACATCAGATCCTGTAGCTCCAAGTCCGACATCTGTATCCAGTAACAGTCTCAAGAGTTCTAGTTCTGCCCTTCTGGCTGGGCTGATTATAGCCCAGGGAACCATCCATCCCACTCCAGTAGCTCTCCTTGGCAACCATCCCATAGTCCTGGCTGGGGTCTTCACTGCAACCCATGGATCATCCTCATGGCTCCATCAGGTCTTCACACAAGGGCTCACAATAACCCTGCCTCACATTGCCCAGTGGCTATTTCCGAAAAACAAACGGAGTTGCAAATCCAATGACCTCTTTCCTGCATTTGTTATACTCTGAAGTACCGGGTGGTCTACCAAATTTGCTAATCCAGGGTGGGGAAATAAAGCCCACTTTGAAGATCAGGACACTCCTTCAGAATTCAGGCCTCCGACTTTCACAAGAATTAGCATTCTTTCTGCTGTACCAGTGCAGAACAGCTGGCTCAGTATGGCTCACATACTTGCAGCTGAAAGGCACTGTCTGCAGCCTGAAATGTTCAGTTCTTTCTGTGCCACATCCCTCTGTTCACGCCAGTACATTTCTCCCCAGTGCCACCCTGCACTAGTGCCCAGGACACGTACAAAATACCCAAACCTGTCACAAAAACTACCCCTAGCCTGATCCTGACAAGGTTCTCTTCTTGGCTTCTCATAAGCCAAACCTCACAGTGGACAGTTCTCACTGCATTTAGATCTTTCAAATCTGACCAGAATGCTCCAGCAAACTCTGCTTACAGCACTTCAAGGTATCTCTTGGTCCAAGGTTTTAAATCCTTCCACATTCCTTCTGCAAATCAGTTCCAAAAGGCCCAAAACCACACAGTCAGGTTTGTAACAGCAGTCACCTTCCTGACTAGTACTAATTTTCCACTGTAGTTCCCTTCTCGCTGCTGTGACAAAGCATCCGACCAAAAGCAGCTGATTGGAGGAAGGGATTTATTTTGCCTTATGGTCTTGAGGGGAGGCTTCATGATTGCTGAATTCACCAGTTCTTTTTCTTTTTTTTTTTTTTGGTTTTCGAAGTAGTGTTTCACTCTAGCCCAGGCTGATCTGGAATTCACTATAGCCTCAGGGCGGCCTCAAAGTCATGGTGATCCTCCTACCTCTGCCTCCCGAGTGCTGGAATTAAAGGTGTGTACCACCACGCCCAGGCTTGAATTCACCAGTTCAAGAACTGTGCAAATGACCAATAGATACAGAAAAAGAGAGATAGAGATAGTTAGATAAATAGAGAGAGAGAGAGAGAATACCAGGGCCTCTTGCCACTACAAATGAACTCCAGACACATATGCCACTTTTTGCATATGGCTTTACATGGGTACCCAGGAATTGAACCTGGGCCAGCAGGCTTTGCAGGCAAATGTCTTTAACTGCATAGCCATCTCTCCAGCCTGTGAAGCAATAATTCTTCCCACAAAGAAGAACCCAGGACCATATGGATCTGGATCCACTGCTGAGTCTATCAAACTTTCCCATAAAACAGAAAGTGAATGAAGAACACCAAATTTATTCTATGAAGCTAGTATTTTTCTGATCCCAAAACCAAATAAAGACATAACAAAAAAAAGAAAAGAATAAAAGCCAGGCATGGTGGCACATGCCTTTAATCCCAGCACTTGGGAGGCAGAGGTAGGAGGAGTGCCATGAGTTCAAGGCCACACTGGGACTACAGAGTGAATTCCAGGTCAGCCTGAGCTAGAGTGAGACCCTATCTCGAAAAACCAAAAAAAAAAAAAAAAAAAAAAAGAATAAATTCTTTGGATGAATATAGGCACAAAATTTTTCAATAAAAAAATTGCAAACTCGAGTAGGGCGTGGTGACGCACGCCTTTAATCCTAGTGCTCGAGAGGCAGAGGTAGGAGGATCACCGTGAGTTTGAGGCCACCCTGAGACTCCATAGTGAATTCCAGGTCAGCCTGGGCTAGAGTGAAACCCTACCTTGAAACAGACAAACAAACAAAAATATTGTAAACTCAATCCAAGGACTCGTTAATATTTTTTCTTTAAATTTTTTTTTGTTTATTTATTTATTTGAGAGCGACAGAGAGAAGGAGGCAGAGAGAGAGAGAGAGAGAGAGAGAGAGAGAGAGAGAATGGGCGCGCCAGAGCTTCCAGCCTCTGTAAACGAACTCCAGATGCGTGCGCCCCCTTGTGCATCTGGCTAACGTGGGTCCTGGGGAATTGAGCCTCGAACCGGGGTCTTTAGGCTTCACAGGCAAGCGCTTAACTGCTAAGCCATCTCTCCAGCCCAGGACTCATTAATATTACACAAAGTGACCAACTAGGTTTCATCTCAAGGATGCAAGGTTTATTCAATATGCACAAATCAATAAGTCACCATGTAAATAAAATGAAGCACAGAATCACATGGTTTTGTTGGTGCAGAAAAGGCACATGAAATAATTTAATATGCCTGCATGACTGTCCTGTTGAAATTAGGAATAGAAGGAACATAGCTCAGAACAATAAAGTTTACATTATTACATCTGTATGACCAACATTTTGCCAAATGGGGAAAATTAAAAACATTTTCTCTAAAGTCTGAAATGAGATAAAAGTTCACAATTTCTACTCATAGACCATATAGTGCTTGAAGTCTTAGCTAGAGCAATAAGCAAATAAAAAAGATATAAGAAGGATAAAAATAGGAAAGAGCAAGGCGCGGTGGTGCACGGCTTTAATCCTAGCACTCGGGAGGCAGAGGTAGGAGGATCGCCATGAGTTCAAGGCCAGCCTGAGACTACATAGTGAATTCCAGGTTAGTCTGGCCTAGAGTGAGACCCTACCTCAAAAAACCAAAAAAGGAAAGAAAGAAATGAAATTATTCTTATTTGCAGATAACATAATTCTATGCTTGAGAGACCCTACAGAATCTATAAGAAAATCCTTAGATTTAATAAATGTTTTCAGTAAAGTGAAGGATAAACAACAACAACAAAAGGGATCATTGCTTTCACATAATGCAACAATTAACCTGCAGAGAAACAAACTAGGAATCCTATCTTTATAATCACAATAACTCAAAAGTAAATAAAGTTCTTACAAATATGCCTCACCAAGAATGTTAGAGAAAACTTCTCTAAAAAGGAAACTTAGATAGTGAAAACAGAGATATTTTATTTATTTATTTTTGTTTGTTTTTCGAGGTAGGGTCTGACTCTAGCCCAGGCTGACATGGAATTCACTATGGAGTCTCAGGGTGGCCTTGAACTCATGGCAATCCTCCTACTTCTGCCTCCCAAGTGCTGGGATTGAAGGTGTGTGCCACAACTCCCGGCTATTTTTTTTTTTTTTTTTTTGGACAGAGAAAAAGGCAGAGAGGGAGAGAAAGGGAGAGAGAGAGAGAAAGACAGAGAGAATGGGCAAGCCAGGGCCTCTAGCCACCGCAAATGAATTCCAGATGCATGTACCACCTTGTGCATCTGGCTTATGTGGGTCCTTTGGCTTGGCAGGCAAATGCCTTAACCACTAAGCCATCTCTCCAGCCCGTCATGTGTTTTCTTGATGACAGCCATTCTGATAGGAGTGAGATGGAATCTTAAAGTAGTTTTAATTTTCATTTCCCCAATAAGCCTTCATTACTTTCTCTTTTCACTACATCTTCCTTTATAAATTCTAAGACACACTACTTTTGACTCTTTTTCAGAGGAAAACACAAAATAAAATATGAACTATTAAATAATTAACTTTACTCTTTTTGTTTTCAGCCTAAGAGTCGGGGATGAAGGGAGTTTATTTATATCAGAACTCATAGAGTCAGAAGGAAGTGCCTCTAATTTCCAGTTTAGCTTTCTGCTCTATCTCCTGACAGCCACTGAGAACTTTGTCTTCATTGTAGCAAGTTCCTCATTCTGCTTTTGAAAGCTATTTTCCGTGGTAGAATTTTAGTCACTGTATGTATAGATGAGTTTTTGTGTATCTGTAAGAGACACTTAATATCTATCTTTAAGTACTGCATTCTATACCATGTGTAAGATTTTCACATTACAAGCCCCTTTCTATTTTATCACCACAAGGGGTCTGATTGTTCAGCTTGACTGATTCGTTGTCAGCCATGTGATGCAAGAAGACATCTCCTTTATATATCTTTTCTTCCTTCCTTATTTTAATGATTTTTGAAACACGGTCTCATTATGTAGCCCAAACTGGCTCTAAACTCATGATCCTACTGTTTCAGCCTCCTGAGCACTAAGCACGTGTGTGTGTGTGTGTGTGTGTGTGTGTGCACATGCACACAACCATGCTTGGCTTTTATATTTTTAGTTTAAAGCCATGACTTTTATTTTTTAAAATATTTTATTTTTATTTATTTGAGAGAGAAATGGGGAGAGAGAGAGAGCAAGAGAGAATGGACACACCAGGGCCTCTAGCCACTGCAAAGGAACTCCAGACATATGCGCTACCTTATGCTTATGTGGGTCCTGGGGAGTTGAACCAGGGTCCTTTGGCTTTGCAGGCAAATGCCCTAACCGCTAAGGCATCTCTCCAGCCCCATGTTTTTATTTTTAAAAAATATTTTATTTATGAGAGAGAGAGGCAGATGAAGAGAATGGGTGCTCCAGGGTCTCTAGCCACTGCAAATGAACTACAGAGGCATGCGTGACCTTGTGCATCTAGCTTACATTGATACTGGGGAATTGAACCTGGGTCCCTTAGGCTTTGCAGCTAAGTGCCTTAACTGCTAAGCCATCTCTTCAGCCCTATATATTTTTTATATATTTCTTAATACTTCTATAGTTTATAGCTAATTGTTTTCTTCCTACTGTAACTTGGCATCCTGAGTAAAAGCTGACCACTCCTAGCTTCAAGTGCTCTTCAGGGAGAATCAACAGTTTGTGCGTGCTTCCATGCATATCCTTGAGGGTAATATGTGTCACACCACAGCTCACCCCCATGTAGGTCATCCAGTACTGTACCTAGCAGAGCCTAAGCTTTATTTCTAGGCCAAAAAAGTTCAGACATAACATCTTTATTCTCTAAATATCTGCTTTGTCAAAAGACACTTTCCCATCTGGCAGAACCAGCTGCTTGTTAGGAAGCTGTAACGACGTTCTGAGTGCACATTAGGCCGCTGTGTGCAAGTGCATAGCTGTGTATACAGCACAAGGCCCAGGGGACAACAGCCACCCGTGCTTCAGGGGACTTGAGCCATGCACACCCTGCTTAACCATGTATACATACGGCCCTGAAGTATAAAACTTTCCCCTGAATATAAGGAAGTTTTCTGTGTGCCAGGCATGGTGGCACAATTCTTTAATCCCAGCACTTGGGAGGCAGAGGTAGGAGGATCACCGTGAGTTCGAGGCTACCCTGAGACTCCATAGTGAATTCCAGGTCAGCTTGAGCTAGAGTGAGACCCTACCTCGAGAAACCAAAAAAAAAAGAAAGAAAGAAAAGAAAAAGAATTTTTCTGTACCCTTAATAGAATCCCTTTGCTTCTCTAGACATTGTAGTTAAGATGGTAAATGTTAAAAAAAAACAAAAACAAAAACAAAGATAATGAAAGGCATTGTAGGAAAGGTAAGTTATTAGTGAAGGACAAAAACAGAGTCATCACACCCAAAATGCATTAAACTAAGTCATGTTTATTTCACAACGTAAGGTTGATTTCATACTAATAAACATTTCAATGCGGAGTCATAAAACTATGGTGTAGAGCCCATGAAGAAAATGTGCTGAAGAATCAAAGGAGAAGATAAGTGCTCTATCTCTTGGTCACTGATGAAAAAACAATCTGGAACAACCTCATGAATGATGCCAGGGACTTGAGGGGGGAAGAAAGAGGAGCTGCAAAACCAGGAATTGGTTTCTTAAAAGCTAGACTTAGAAAAATGCACCTTCATATTGCATAGCTGTTTCTACAGAAGTTATCTTTCTCGATTTGACTGGTCAGGGTGAGACCTTGTGAACACGTCTCCATTTTGATGTAGGTTAGTAGATCGCTTTGGCTAGGATGGGGCCGGGAAGGGCTCGGGAACCCAAGTGTGAGCTGCTTGTATCTAAGGCTGGAGCACAGCAAGGTAGCGACTGGAAGGTTGCGTGGAGTGGATGGACGGCTGCCACTGCCAGCCTGCGGGGATCTCCAGGGCCAGCATCGCATCAGCGTGCCCTCTGCCGAGCGGGCCCTGCTGTCCAGCCCCTCTCCTCTCTGCAGATGGGATGGGATCGCCCAGTCCTTGCTTTCCTTGCAGCTGCCTAGGCCCCTTACCGCTCAGGGAACTCACACGAGGTTTTATTTCCCCTGTAAACCTCAAGAGAAATTCGCAGACTTGGGGTTCCGCTTCTCATCGTAGCAAACAGCTCAGAGATACTCCAGACAAGAACAAAAGGAGACTCTCCCTCCCCCAATCAGGTTCCGGAGCTAGTTTACTAATAAAGGATGAATGGAGATGTATCTGGAGTGGAATTCACCTGCTCTGGGCAACGTCAGCCCCTGGGTAGGACTCCGCACTTCTCCTGGCTTCCTCGGGTATCCCCCCACCACCACCCAGGAGATATAACTTCAGAGGCTATAAAAAGTCATAGAAGGCTTAACCCTTAAAGTCACCACTCCTGGGCTGGAGAGATGGATTAGTGGTTAAGGTGCTTGCCAGCAAAGCCAAAGGACCTAGGTTCGATTCTCCAGGACCCACGTAAGCCAGATGCACAAGGGGGCACAAGCATCTGGAGTTCATTTGCAGTGGCTGAAGGCCCTGGTGCACCCATTATCTCTCTCTCTCTCCCTCTTCTTCTCTCTCTCTCTCTCTCTTTCAAATGAATAAATTTTTTTTTAAAAGTCACCACTCCTCTCGGGAAGTGCCTAGGTGAGTAGAGAAGGCAGAGGAGCATGCTTCATTATATCTCAGGATCTCACTGCCAAGAGCTGGTGCAAAGGGACCAAAGGGCACAGAGAAAGCTCAAGCCTGGCATTGTCATCACGCCTGCCCACGGTCTCAAAGGGAAGAAACACCTCCAGTCCTGGCACATCCGTGAGAGCTGAGGGCCGAGACCTGCCAAGGAAGACGTTGAGAGGCCATTTCCCCTCCATGGTATTGAATCACAAGGCACCGTCCATTTACCTATTCTGCAGCTAGGGGAACTCAGAGGTCTCCTAGTTGGCTTCTTTCTTCAGAAGAGGCCCCGAAAGCTGGAGAGGCTAAGTAGCTTGTGACATGGCGTCAGACACAGATGCATGCGGGGGCTGCGGCCAGTGAAGTGGTCTAGGTGAATACTATGAGGCACTTAGTTAAACATCTCCCACCCCTTGGCGCCTTTCCGTTGAGTAGACAGGCTGCGGACTGAGCTTGTCTATGAGGTGAGGACACGCAGTCTGTCCTCACTTCCCAGTCCGAGAGACCACCTGGATGGCTTTGATCCACTCAGTGCGCTCCTTGGGAGTGGCCGCTTGCAGGAAGTAATGAACTTCATCTGCAGTGATGATCTCAAAAAGGTTCTCTTCGTCTCCCTTCTTGCCTGGTGAGAGAGAAAGCAAACGGTTGCTCGCATGGGCATCAGACAGCCCCTGGCCCACCCTCCTTCCCAAGCCATGTAATGCCCTTCTCGTAGTATCATGAGGAAAGTGTGTGTATTCGTTGTCTAAGTATGTATGTGGTGTTCATAAAGATGGATCATTTTAAGAAATAAGTATTCAAGGGCTGGAGGGATGGCTTAGTGGTTAAGGCCTTTGCCTACAAAGCCAAAGGACCCATGTTCGATTCCCCAGGACCCACGTTATCCAGATGCACAAGGGGGCGCAAGCGTCTGGAGTTCGTTTGCAGTGGCTGGAGGCCCTGGTATGCCCATTCTCTCTATTTCTCTCTATCTGCCTCTTTCTTTGTCTGTCACTGTCAAATAAATAAATAAAAATATAAAATAAAATAAAAAGAAAGACCAGCTTTTGCTCGCTCTGAGGCTGTCAGACAGCAAGTCCGTGCACGCTTTGGCCTGAGGGCTGGCTAATTGATGTTGGCTCAGGATGTATGGGTACGGGGCAGAAGTAGACACATCTCTTTCCCACAGAAGTTCCTTCTTACCATCAGGGTTGCTCTCCACAGAAGTCACCACACAGCCCCTCAGGTGAACTGCTCCCAATGGATCCTCCCCCTAGAGGAGAAGGAGTTGTTTGGTATGCCTCCGAGATGGAGAGCATGGATATACCTTGTGCTGTTGCTGCAAATGTCACATAGACTCACACTGGCATATGTAACGGAAGCCACTTAAGGGCAGTCCCTTCCAGAACCTCCACCCTCCACGCCATGCTGCATGAGAAAATGCAGCCAATCTGGAATCCACATCTCGAGCAAAGGGCAAGTAGGCGGAAAAGCCGAGGTGGGCACGTGTCACTGAAGAGCAGCCACCCTGCTCCAGCACTTGAAATGGCATTGCAAGCACCACAGAACAGATCCAAGGGCCCAATGTGGTAAGCAGAGACCGAGGCCCCAACTGTGACGGAACTGTCTTCACATTCCAGACAACTCTTAATTGAGGAAAGTCCCCTCATAAAATAATATACATCAAATTAGACAAATGAAAAAATTACACTGAGTTGCCAAATACATTAATACATTATGATACGCATTTTCTCCTATTCTTGAGTTTTTGCTTTTCCCAGAGGCACAAGAACCCAGACACAGTCAATGAGAGGCAGCAGGAGAAGGTCAGGAGGGCAGAGGGAAGACGTCGGAGGGCGCAGGGAAGACGGAAGCATCAGCAGGGCGAAAGGAGCCTTCCGCTTGAAGGCCCTTGTCAGCGCAAAGCTCACCCCGGCAGGGTCGTAGTAGTGCAGGAAGGCTGGGTCTTCTCTCAGAATAAATTTTCTCACTTTCCAGTTTTTCCTCCTATGGCCCTGCATCAAGGAACAACAAAAGGAAAGGACTGGTGAGTTCCTAGCATCACAGGATGTCTGCGTAGTAAGTCTGCTTATTACAAAATAAAGAAATGGCGAATTACTGACTAGGAGCCCAGGATGTGGCCAGAGTCTGTTCCAGTGGAATACTATTGTATCCAATGGCTGAATTAGATTATTTCTAAGCTGCCTTTCAGCTTTAGAATTGTGTAAGATGTGTTGTGTTTCGTGATGTAAGACATGGATAGAGAAAGTGGTTTAAAGCCCGATTCTGCTCCTCAAGGTCTTTATGCGTAGCCAGGAAGAACTAACAAAGTCTAAGTCAGAATTAAATGAAAACTATGTAATTGCAGGTGTCGGATGCCAGACCTAATGTCAAAGCCTGAGAATAGGGACTGGGGTGATTGCTCAGTGGTTAAAGGCATTTGCTTGCAAAGCCTTGGGTTCAATTCCCCAGCCAACTACATAAAGCCAGACCAGCATTCATTTTCTATGGCAAGAGACCTTGGCACACACACACACACACACACACACAAACATGTTTTGTATGGGGAGGGGAGGACGATTATTGACAACATAAAATTAGAGGTAGAAATGCATAAGACAAAAACCAATACTGATGAATAAGACCAGGTTGGTAAAACATAACCTGCTTAAGTACCAGAGACAAAGCTGTAAAAGTAGACAGGCCTTAATAAAAATAAAAGATGATGGGGCTAAAGGAATAGCTTAGTGGTTAAGACGTTTGCCTGCAAAGCCAAAAGGACCCAGGTTTGATTCCCCAGGACCCACATAAGCCAGATGTACAAGGGGGCTGGGTGTGGTGGCGCATGCCTTTAATCCCAATACTTGGGAGGCAGAGATAAGAGGATTGCCTTGAGTTCGAGGCCACCCTGAGACTACATAGTTAATTCCAAGTCAGCCTGGGCTAGGGCTAGACCCTACCTTGAAAAAAAAAAAAGACATAGCTGGTGGCAATATAGAATCATCAAAATAAGGACATAATGAATTTACCTCCCAAGTTACTCTTCACTTCCTTAACTGTCTTGCATCTGAAATCCAAGAGCCAGGAGCATAGGAATGTCTGGCAGAAGCTGGGAGTGAGCACTAGCCATGGATAAACTGCAGGAGTCTCACATGTGAGGCTCGCCCTACCCGCCCCTCTGCCTCTCCTTCAGTCAATTGCTTGTCCTGGCATAAAAAGATATTGCAGTCCTTTCTAAACCCTTGCTATATATTTCTTTTTTTTTTTTTAGTTTTTTTTAACCACTTTTTTTTATTAACAAATTCCATGATTATAAACTATATATTCCTTAAGGCTCTCTTCTCTTAAAACTCAATGTTGGGCTGGATAGATGGCTTAGCCGTTAAGGCATTTGCCTGCAAAGCCAAAGGACCCGGGTTCAACTCCCCAGCACCCACGGAAGCCAGATGCATCTGGGGTTTGTTTGCACTGGCTGGAGGCCCTGAGTGCCATTCTCTGTCTGCCTCTTTCTCTCTCCTTCTCTCTCTCAAATAAATAAAAGTATTTAAAAAATTTAAAAAACAAAACAAAACTCAATGTTCAGCTAAGTTTTCCATGCTAATGGCCCATCTCCTCCACCAAAACTTAAAATCCCATCATTTCCTAATCTCAAGTTCCTTTTTTGGTTTTCTGAGGTAGGGTCTTGCTGTAGCTCAGGCTGACCTGGAATTCACTATGTAGACTCAGGGTGGCCTCGAACTCATGGCAATCCTCCTCCCTTTGCCTCCCGAGTGCTGGGATTAAAGGCATGTGCCACCACGTCCGCCTCAAGTTCCTCTTTTTTAAGCATAAATATATTTCTGCTTTTGTTCTTCTTTCCCACCCACCCTACTGATCATCTATAATCAGAAAATAAAAGTTCCCTAATCTGAAGCAAAGTCAACTCCCCTGGCCTGTAGACTGTGTGCATGCATTGCCTTACAGCAGACAGATTCCCTCAAGCATACTCCGGGCAGTGGTTTTAAGACAGTTCACAGCACAGTTTGGAAGGCGAGATTTTGTGATTCTAAAACGGCCTTGCCTTTGTGACACCTCGTGCTAGCAGCAATCTGTTTCATCCTGCTATTCCCACGTCTCCTTGCTACCTCTCCTCACGCTGAATGTTAGCCTGGCTTCCCTGCTGGCCCTGTCCCTTACAATCTCTCATCAGTTACCATCAAGTGCCCTTGACACCTGGAACTGGCCACAGCTCTTCAGACCTTGCCTCTCAGACCGACTCCAGCTTATACCTGTGGACGCCTGGGACTTGTACAGAATCACCACCCACCCCAGCCCCAGACCTGCGCCTTCACCCTGAGACCTCATTTGACATCAGCTGACCGTTCGTTTGCAGTTAGCCTCAGTCACACCTCGGTTTTTGGTCTCGCTGATTCTTACAGTCTCCAGCAGCGCTTCCTTGCGCTCAGAGGGTACCACGTGGGTGTGGCCCCTTCCTACTTCTCGACTACTTTGAAGAGACAGGAAGGCAAAATGGCAGTAGTTTACCATGAACCGTTTTTGTCCATTGGATAGCATCTCTTAGCCAATTTCTTTCTTCCAGTCAAAGTAAAGGGCAATGTTGTCTTAAAACATGTTGTGTCCTACCACACGCAGGCATTTTTGCATTTGTAGGAGCATTTTCTGCGCCACCTGCCTCTGTATTACCTAATCTAACCCTACCTAGATCAGCTATTTACTCTATCTTTTCTTGTATGTTGATTAGTGGCCAAATAAATTACATTTTTATGTTTTCCCTTTGTTTCTTGTGTCTTTTTGTGATAGGGCCTGACTGTGTAAGTCCAGGATGGCCTTGAACTCTCGCCAATTCTCCTGCTTCAGCTTTCAGCCTGAGTGCTGGGATTATAGGCATGGAGCACCATAATTTAGGAAAATAAATAAATAAAAAGGAAACAACTCGGTAAAAGGTAAAGTCTAGCCTGGAACGCTGGTGACCACTCACCTGCTTCAGTAAGCATCCTTGCTTGATGATGACCCCCCTGAATTCCTCTTTTATAATCATGTCGTCATCGCTGGAGTTCTCTTCACAGAAGAACCCACTGTCCGGCTGTCGGGAAAGCAGACGGCAGGTTGGTCTGGTCGATCGAAGGCATATTGCTGCGTGTATGCTGCGTCCGCTCCCCTCCGGCCCCCAGGGCAGCCGCCGCCGCCTCCTTTTCCTTCCGGCTACTGTGTACACCCCAATTTAAAGGTTGTCCTGGCTAGCTAACGCTCCCTCTTCCATTTTCTTGCCTCCAGATTCTGCTTTTCTTGTCTCCACTCAATGGTGATCTTGCAAATACACTCTCATTTTCTGTTTTTGTTTTGCTAGACTATATTCTAAGTCTAGCTCAGTTTTCCTCACCAGACACACTTCTGCCTTTAAAGGATTCTTTCTCTTGGGACCTCAAAGTCACATCCTTGCAATCAGGTTGACCAATGTGTAAGACACTATGCAACACTCTCCTCGGTGGCCTCTGTCACTCAGCACCTTCAGTGCTTTGAGAGAACCCTGAGGTCAGGAGTAATTTGGGATTTCCTCAACTAGAAAAGAATTAGATAGGGCTGGAGAGATGGCTGAGAGGTTAAGGCAAAGCCTAAGGACCCAGGTTCAACTTTCCAGTACTCATGGAAGCCAGATGTACAAGGTGGTGCGTGGATCTGGAGTTTGTTTGCAGTGGCTGGAGGCTCTGGCATGCCCATTCTCTCTATCATCTATCTATCTATCTATCTATCTATCTATCTATCTATCTATCTATCTATCATCTATCTATCATCTATCTATCTCCCCCTCTCTGCCTCTGTCTCTCTCATAAATAAATAAATAAATAAAGCATACATGAAAACGTTTAGAAGAATGATAAATCATCTGAAGGGGAAATCACTGTGGTGAGTTATTTTCGCATCTTTTACTTAAATGGTGTAAAATGGCTAGATCAAAGGTCTGGAACAAGAAAAGGGCACTGATAGTGAAACATCCCCCCAAGGGGAAATGAAACTGTCTGGGATAGTCACTTCACTCTTGTGAGAAGGCTCGTTCTCTTAAGGTGTTCCTAACTTCTGTATTCTGATCCAAAATAGAAGCAAAACTGCTAAAATCCTCCCGTCAAAATTCATAGTCACTGTAATTATCATGTGGCCCAAGATGAGGTTCATGTCATACATTTCCCAGTCTGCAGGGAGAGTAGCATAGGACGTGCACAGATGGTTGGAGGAGTGATGCATAGGCACAGTTGCATATTTTAATGGGTACCTAAAAACATACAGCTTTGATTTTGTGAAGGGCCCCCTCAAAAGGACATTCCACAGAGGCTGAAAGTTCTGCCTTTTCTACTCATGCGTCTCCTTTGCCCAGAAATGTGTTTATCATGTATTAGAGCACAATACCCTTTTTATAAATTATTGCTTAGGATAAGAACAAAGATAGTAATGTTTCAGAAGTCAATTTAAAAAATACTATTTAAGCCGGGCATGGTGGCGCACGCCTTTACTCCCAGAACTCGGGAGGCAGAGGTAGGAGGATTGCCGTGAGATCGAGACCACCCTGAGACTACACAATGAATTCCAGGTCAGCTTGAGCTGGAGTGAGACCCTACCTTGGAAAAACAAACAAACAAAAAATACTATTCAGCTAAACAATCATTTCCTTTAAACCAACTCATTAGGACAGGGCAGTGTTGGGGGGGGGGCAGTCATCAGGTCTGGGGAAGTGCTTGTGCTGTAGAAACTCTGGAGGTCTCAAGTCTTCATTGCTTGGAGTATTCCTTTTTCTCTCTGGTTATCCTACCTTCACTCAACCCACATAACAATTCTCCATAGCCCTGGACAGTCTCTCTGCGTAGGTGGCTCTAAGTTGAAATCCATTGCGAGTGTGCCCTGTTTAGCCCCAACCAAGGAAAGAACAAATGAATCACTTTTCTCACTTACAAAGTAGTAGAAAGCGTCAGGATTGTCGAGAAAGGGGTTTTCAGATGCTCCATCTGCCGCGGTCTTGGACAGATCCCCAGCCGGCTGCAGGTACCCTTCACTGAAGAGCGAAGAGGCGACCACGAGGCCTTCCTGGCGGTTCCGAACCGACTTGTTGGAGACCAGCCAGTCAACAACGCCGCTCCCTGGGTGGGACCATGGATTGGGAATGTTTACTTGGGGCTGATGAGTGGTAGAAACACGAAAATTGATTTTTTTTTTCCTTTACTTTGAAAGGTTTTATTTCCAAGCCGGGTGTGGTGGCTCACGCCTTTAATCCCAGCACTTGGGAGACAGAAGTAGGAGGATCCCCGTGAGTTCAAGGCCACCCTGGGAATACATAGTGAATTCCAGGTCAGCCTGGATCAGAGTGAGACCCTACCTCAAAAAAAAAAAAAGTTTTATTTCCAGGTTGGAGGGATGGCTTAGCGGTTAAGGCCCTTGCCTACAAAGCCCAAGGACCCAGGTTCAACTCCCCAGAACTCACATAAGCCAGATGCACAAGGTGACACATGTGCACAAGATACACAGGTGCACAAGGTGGCACATGCATCTGGAGTTTGTTTGCAGTGGCTAAGGCCCTGGAGTGTCAATTCTCTCTCTCTTCTCTCTCTCTCATAAATGAAAAAATAGAAAAAAGTTTTATTTCCCTCTGACGTTTTGTTCATAGTCTAACTTGGTTTTTGATGTTATATGAGCTTACATTGAGTTTGCCCGAGTCTCATAAGAGACTGCCCTGACACTTTTGAACACTTTTGGGAACTTAAAGACCCTAAGAACTCTTTTTTGTTTGTTTGTTTTTTTGTTTTATTTAGTTATTTGAAAGCAACTGACAGAGAAAGAGGCAAATAGATAGAGAATGGGTACACCAGGGCCTGGAGCCACTGCAAACGAACTCCAGATGCATGTGCCACCTGGTGCATCTGGCTTACATAGGACCTGGAGAATCAGGCCTCGAACCAGGGTCCTTAGGCTTTACAGGCAAGCACTTAACTGCTAAGCCATCTCTCCAGCCCCATGAGAACTCTTGAAATTAGCCTGGCTGCATTTTGCATTCAGATGGTCATGAGCCTACGGAGACAAAGGCTAGAAGGTTATGACGTAAATATGATATGTTTGGGCGTCGAGTTAACAAGCGGTGGACTTGTGATGGTTTATCTTGTCAACTTGACGGGACCTAGAGTCACCTCTGGAGGGTTATCTAGATCAGTTCAGCCTGTGTGTGTATCTGTGAGGGAGTTTCTTAACTAGGTTATTCGCCGTGTTCCAGGCGCTGTTTCACAGCAAACACTAAGCTGTAAGGTACGTAGATTGTGATCTCGTTTCATGGACAGAACAAGAGAAGCACAGAGAGGGACAGTTATTGACCCAAGGGCTTATGGCTGGTACGTTGAAGGTCCAGAGTCGTTCCAGAGAATGTGTTTAACCACTACACAGTACTGCCTAGACTGGTAATGCCTGCTGCTTGCTCTGCAATGTCTCACATCTCTAGTAGTGTTATCTAAGTATTACATTATATGTCTTTTTATTAACACTTTCATTGACAAACCTCATACATGTGCATAATGGATACATTATATACCCTGATCACTGTTTATCATAATAGGGATTGCGGCTTATTGAGCTCTGCCTATTTCTAGCATTTTCTCAAAATCTGTTTCTACCCTTATTTCTGCTTCCATACTGGCAAGATTCAAGTTTCATACTCACCAGTCAGCATTCTGTGATTTTATCCACCTGTTATGCTTCACACCACACTCACTGCTTCACACCCCCACTCACTGCTTCACACCCCCACTCACTGCTTCACACCCCACTCACTGCTTCACCCCCCACTCACTGCTTCACACCCCACTCACTGCTTCACACCCCCACTCACTGCTTCCAACCCCCACTCACTGCTTCACACCCCACTCACTGCTTCACACCCCCACTGCTTCACCCCCCACTCACTGCTTCACACCCTCACTCACTGCTTCACACCCCCACTCACTGCTTCACACCCCCACTGCTTCATCCCCCACTCACTGCTTCACAGCCCCACTCACTGCTTCACACCCCACTCACTGATTCACACCCACTCACTGCTGCACACCCCCACTCACTGATTCACACCCACTCACTGCTGCACACCCCCACTCACTGATTCACACCCACTCACTGCTGCACACCCCCACTCACTGATTCACACCCACTCACGGCTGCACACCCCACTCACTGATTCACACCCCTGTTCACACCCTCAGCTAAGGGAAAACACCACATGCCCCCCCAACTGCCCACTTTGGGAGAGTAAGTCATTTTACCTGTGAAGCAATGATTAAAAACCTTCTTGTCCTTCTCCAGGTTCAGTTCCTTTATCCCCTTTTCAGTGTCTTTCATGGAGAGATACAAGGCACTGAGCGGAGGGGAAAACAGAGGTGAGTGAGGAGCACTCCAGAGGGATCAATTACCTCTGGGACTGCCACCTTCTAGAGGTCACTACGAGCACAAGCTCCACCCCCGCCCCCTCTGAGTAGCCCTGAGCCCAGTCTCTGCCAGACCATAAGTGGTCAGGGGACAGCATTCCTACTTGCATAATGTTGTGGCCTATGAAACATTTATCAAATGCACATAATGTCTCTTAAATTCATTGATTTCTTTTTGCAAAAAGTTAACTCCTGATGCCTGAGATGGAAAATTATCTTCAGCTAGGACCAAAGATTAACAGTACACGGGGACTGTTTTTATCTTTAAAGTCCCTGCTGTAGTTTGGACCTTGAATGCTCCCCAAAGGTCTATATATTAAAGTCTTTGCCCCCAGCTTGGTGCTATTCCTAAGTGGTAGAAGGTTCAAGAAGGGGAAGGGGCTGGCGGGAGGTCTTGAAGTCAATAGCAATGTGCTGTTGGAGGGGGATTATGGGACTCCAGACTCTCTGTCTTTCCTAGCCGTGAAATAATAGATGTGCTGTCTTAAACACACCTGCCATGGGGTGCTGCACCCACCCCACGCCCACCGGAGACCTCTGAGCGTAGACTGCAACCTTCACACTGTGAACCAAAATGAACCGTTCTTCTTTGTAAATTAATCCTGCTGGGTATTTGTGAAAGTAATGGAAAGCTAACAATCGTCCCCCAATTCTTCAGTGGCTGCTTGACTACTTGTTGCCTCTAAGAAAGTGAATGGTCTTCTCTATAGTAAGGGAAGCCCCTGACTCTCTGAAGCGTAAGACAGCAACTTCATTAGTGCAGGGAGGTATGCCTCAGGCACTCTCTCATGGACTCTTTCCAGCCCCACTCCATGTAAACAGAATTCTTGGCTTAGCGGTTAAGGTGCATGCCTGTGAAGCCTAAGGACTCAGGTTCGATTCTCCAGGACTCACGTAAGCCAGAAGCACGTGGTGGCTCATGCATCTGGAATTCGTTTGCAGTGGCTAGAGGCCCTGGCATGCCCATTCTCTCTCTCCCTCTCTCTGTCTCTAACAAATAAATAAATAGAAATAAAATCTTAAAAAAAAAATAAAAGCAAAACTACTAAGAAAGCAATTACCAGAGAAAGGGTCACCTACGACGGGAGCACGTG
The DNA here is from genome assembly GCA_036346955.1 of Dipus sagitta. Taxonomy (NCBI): domain Eukaryota; kingdom Metazoa; phylum Chordata; class Mammalia; order Rodentia; family Dipodidae; genus Dipus; species Dipus sagitta. The sequence continues at coordinate 24,193,685 of CM070793.1, read as the reverse complement.
TGAAGTGCGCAGAAAGGAATCCTGTTTCCAGCCCGTCGGAGGCTAGATTAGACCGTTGGCCTCTGACCACCTTTAGATCGCAGTTGTGAGCAGCAATTCCAAGATAATTTATATCAGAGGCCACTAGCCAGGTCAAGGCACAAATGGTTTCCACTCAGGAGAGATGTTCTTCACATTGCTTGACGATGTGAGTGAAAGCAGGAATTGGAACTTGGATGTACTCCCCCTCTATTTTCCTTGATACTTACAGATCCTGAAACTTTGCTTCAAGGCTAGCTTCTGATAGCTGCTTCATGAAATCAGCCCTCTCTCACACACTTGCTCTCTCTCCCTCTCCTGTTCTTCTGCTCTTTCTCCTCTCCCTCCTCTCATTTTCTTTTTATTTATTTATTAGAGAGAGAAGGAGAGAGAGAGAGAATGGGCACACCAGCTCCAACTGCTGCAAACGAACCACTTGTGCCTCTGGCTTACGTGGGTCCTGGGGAATCAAACCGGGATCCTTAGCCACTAAGCCATCTCTCCAGCCCACCTCCTCTCATTTTCTCTCTTCTCTTCTCACTTTTTCTTTTTTCCTCCCTTCCTCCTTTCTCACTTTTTTCCTGTCTCTTTTTCTCTAGTCTGTCTTCTTTCTCTCCTCTTCACCCTCTTTCTTCACTCTCGTCTCTTGCCGCTGTCTTCTTGTTTCTTTCTCTCTCCTTATTCTCTCCTATCTCCTCACTCTCTTCTCTCTCTCCTCTTTTCTCTCTTCTTTTATTTCCTCTTTCTTCTTGCTCTTTTTTTTTAATTTTTATTTATTTATTTGACAGGTCCTCCAGCCACTGCAAACGAACTCCAGACACGTGCATCCCCTTGTGCATCTGGCTAACGTGGGTCCTGGGGAATCAAACCTGGGTCCTTTGGCTTTGTAGGCAAATGTCTTAACCGCTAAGCCATCCCTCCAGCCCTTCTTGCTCTTTCTTAAGGCTCTGCTCTTTCTTTTCTTCTCTCTCTTTCCTGTCTCATCTTTCTTTCCTTTCTCTCCTCCTCTCTCATCTTTCTCCCTCTCCCTCGCCTCTCCTGTTTCTTTTTCTCCCTCTCCTTTCTCTTTTCTTACTTCTTTCTTCTCTCAATCCCTCCCCTCCCTCCTCTCTCTATTCTCTCTTTCTCCTTTCCTTTTTCCATACCCCATAAGCCTCTCCCCTCAGCTCTTAGACCCAAAAGAGGCTGCATCTTAGCCCACCAATTGCCAATGTCAACAGAGCCTTGCAGCAGGGTTTGTCAAATGAAAGAGGAGGGAAAGTAAGGGGTAGAGGGAAGCAATCACGAAGAATTACCCTAAGTCAATGGTTGCTGGCAGATGAATGGACCTTCTTGTGGATTTCCTTGCAAACTTCTGGCCTCCTTCAATGCATTTAATGGCCTTCTTGGTATCTCGAACCCAAGCATCTCTCTCCTCTAGGAAGGCTGCTTGGAAGAAGTGGTCCTGCTGTTTGGCCGTAGTGATCTTCAACACAAACTGAAAATCCCAACATACCTCATTAGAGATGACCCTTTCTGGGCTGAGACCCCTCATGAAGCAGAACGGTTGATTCCAACTTGTTCTGGCAAAGAGCCAGCCCAAGGGCAGGGGAAAGTGTAGATGGTGGCTAGGGGGGCTGGCCAGGAAACGCCGCTCACCATCAGACATGGACTTAGAGGTCAGCAAGTGGCTCGTGTTTGTTGTGGCTTAGTGACGTCCACTCACCATCCTTTTGCCAAAGTCCTGGCAGGGGCTCGTCAGAGTGCTCCCCTTCAGGGGGATCATTCCTTTGGGGCTGCTGTCGCTTTTCTTCTTGTAGAACTCAATGCCGTCTTCTAACAACACAACCCACATGGGCTTCCAGGTGTTAAGCATGCTTCCCTAAAATGGCAACAAAACGAGCCAAGTTGCTGAAAACAACAGGATACTTGCAAACTGCGCTTTCTGCTTAACAGGAGACATTTTACATTTTACTAGGGTTGAATTTAGAAGTGTTTTGTGACAACCTCTGCTGGTCCAATATAAGTCGTCCTACTTGGTGAAGAGCTTCCAAGCTACACAGACCAAGTCCGATGTCAAGGTCACCTCGTATATTCCTCACTGTTGGTCTTACACATTCAAAAACTTTGCTATACGATGCCCTTTGTGATGAGCTACACTGTTGTAAGAGTGATCATCTTTCCTTGATCATGGCGTTAGCATTATCAGGGCCTTTCAATTGATCATGATTTTGAGGTTCACGTTCATTAAAATAATGCAAAAAAGACCATTCACCAAATTTCCAAATGCTACTATCCAGTTCTTATTGCCTACTTTGTTCCTACCCACCCACTGCTGTGTGTAAGAAGCATCAGCAAGCGTTTCTTCCGCATTGAATTCCTTTTAAGTATTTGTAAATATATTATATATTTGAGAGAGAGAGAAATAGAGAGAGAAAGACAGAATGGGCACCCCAGGGCCCTCAGCCACTGCAAGTGAACTCCAGATGCATGTGCCCCCTTGTGTACCTGGCTTATGTGGGTCCTGGAGAGTCAAACCAGAATCCTTTGGCTTTGCAGGCAAACACCTTAACTGCTAAATCATCTCTCCAGCCCCTGCAATGAATTCTTGTTGCCTGTCCTCATATATATATTTTTTAATTTTAACTCTTTTAGAGAAAGAAGAAAAAATGAAAAATGACAATCAGAAATATTTTGTTGAGAGGGGTTTTATTTTATTTTATTTATTTACTTTGATTTTTTAAGGTAGGGTCTCACTCTGGCCCAGGCTGACCTGGAATTCACTATGTAGTCTCAGGGTGGTCTTGAACTCATGGCATTCCTCCTACCTTTGCCTCCTGAGTGCTGAGATTAAAAGCGTGTGACACCACGCCCAGCCTATTTTAAAAATATTTTTATTATTTATTTATCAGAGAGGAAGAGGCAGGCAGAGAGAGAGAATAGCATGCCAGGATCTCCAGCCACTGCAAACAAACTCCAGATGCATGCGCCACCTTGTGTATCTGGCTTACATGAGTCCTGGGGAATAGAATCTGGATCCTTAGGCTTCACAGGCAAATGCCTTAACCACTAAGCCATCTCTCTAGCCCTGGGTTTTCACTTTTGTTTTAGAAAACTTCAACTTATAGAAGTACTTGTCAGAAGTGAGCAGTTTAATTATCTAACATGAAAACGTAAGAATCTATTTTCCCAGGGCTCTTCAAAACTTTCATCTATACAATTATCTGATTCACTGAAGATGAGTGTCAGTGACATCTGGTCCTACTGCAAATCGTGCTTACAGGATTGCTGAATCTCGGGTGACCCCTTGCTTCACTGTTGCTCAAACCTGGGCGAACCACTACCCACTCACAGCCCACTTCCCGGCACTCACATGAGGTAAAGATGAGAGACTTGAAGGTTGTAGGTTTCTGTTAATTGAAATAATATGGACAAGGCTTTCAATTTCAAATGGGCTCTATAAATGGGAGGTTATCTTGAGAGATGGCAGTGCCTGAAAGTCTTCACCAATTTTGAGCCCCTAGCATAATAAATAGTTGGTTTTTCATTCTCTCTCAAACTTCCTGAAAATGCTAATGACTTTGTGTTATCATGTTAATCCAGCTGTCATACAGACAACAGAGCGAGGCAGGGAAGGCAGGCTGCTTGGCACAGGGGTTTGTGAGCAGTCCCCTCCCGGTGGCGGTGGCTTCTTTTCTGATGGAGTGAGGTACAGGGGTCATGAGAGATTTGCTCTGCCACTGGGCTTCCATATTTTCTCCATCGTTGAATTGTATTTTGTATTTGGGAGACTTGAAAGCACAGGGTAACTTGAAGACAAACCTCAAACCTGCATTTGACCCATATGCTGTTCATTTATTAGTTGTGTATGTCCTTAAGAAAAATGCTTAATTTCTGAACCACAGATTGTTTTCTCAAGATAGAGATAATAATTCTACCTATACTATGTAAGCAAATATTAATTAAGTTTACATAATTGATAAATGATATATACATGTATATAATGAGCATACAATTGTTTATACAATGTATGCATGTATTATACAATGTATTATATATATAATACATATATATATGTATATATATATACACAGATATAATATATATATATACACACACACAAAGGTGGATATGCATATTATACACATTTTATACAAAAGTGCATAAAACATTCTTTTAATGGTAAACTGCCACCAAACTGTATGTTTCAGGTGGATAGAAAGATAACTTCAGAATGCGATTGTTAAAATTTCAGAATATAATTGGTAGAATGAGTTGTAATTTATTCTTTGCTTGTGTGTGTCTCTGTGTGTGTGTGTATGGTGGGGGGAGAAATGGTCACACCAGGGTCTCTTACCACTGCAAACAAACTTAAGACAATGAGCCACTTTATGCACCTGGCTTTACATAGGTACTGAGGCACCAAACCCGGACCAGCAAGAGCTGCAAGCAAGTACCTTGAACCACTGAACAATCTACCCAGCCCATAATTTAAAACCCTATTTTGTGCTAAGTGTGGTGACACACACCTGTAATCCCAACACTCGGGAGGTGGAGGAAGGAGGATCAGGAGTTCAAGGTTGTCTGCAACTACGTAGGAAGTTTCAGATTAGCCTGAGTTACATGAGACCCTGTTTAATAATAACAATTTAAAATTCACGCTATTTAAGCCGGGCTTGGTGGCGCACGCCTTTAATCCTAGCACTCGAGAGGCAGAGGTAGGAGGTGCACCATGAGTTCGAGGCCACCCTGAGAAAACACAGTGAATTCCAGGTCAGCCAGAGCTAGAGTAAGACCCTACCTCGAAAAACCAAAAAACAACAACAACAAAAAATCACACTATTTGATGATGAATAAACAGGTAAGACTAAATGAAGAAGGTATAAACAAATGATGAATGTGAGATAGAAACAAAAGTAAGTAGTAATGCTTCCTGGCATTGTTTTTGGAATGTGCAGGACTTGACAAATAGCACATCCTTGGCTAGGAGGTGACCCTGGGAGGTGGCTCGGGAGACGACTGCCAGGTTGCTGGGGATTGTTTCCTAACCTGCCATCACCCGTAAGCCCCTTGTGGGAACAGAGTCCAGATCTCTGCCCTCCTTCATGTACATTCGGTGCTGGCTTTCTGTTGTTTATTTCTAGTCCCGAGACTTCCCGTCTTGTTCATTTAACTCAGGTGACAAAGAGATTTTGTCTCCTGTGCCAACTCAGAGTGAGTAGCAGTGGAGACTCGAGACTGCCCAAACTGGGAAAGTGTCATGAGTCACCGGCCGTGTCTACGCCCCGGCAGGGAGGACAGAAATGGTGCCGGTGCTTTCCGCTGCTTCTCTCATCACCCCTCAATTAGTTCCTCATTATCTGAACATAAACGCCAAGAAGAACCCCAGAAAACAACCTAACATGTAGGCATGGAAGTTGCATAAAAATCACTTGTGGACTGGAGGGATGGCTTAGCAGTTAAGGTGCTTGCCTGATCCATGTTTGACTCTCCAGATCCCACGTAAGCCAGACACACAAAGGGGAGGCAAGCACAAGGTTACACATGCCCACTAGGTGGCGCAAGCACTGGAGTTCAGTTGCAGTGGCTGAGGCCCTGGGGCACTAATTCTCTATCTCTCCTCTCTCTCTCTCTTTGTCTCTCTTGCTCTCTCTCTAAAATAAAAACAAAAACAATTTTTAAAAATCATTTTTAAGTCTATAATGTGAGTGTTGCTATCCATGTCATTGTGGTTCTTAGTAAACTCATTACTTAAAATATATTTTCAGTTTGAGTTAATGTCAAGTGTTCCTTTCACAACAAATGAGCCACATTGATTAGACTAATGCAAGTGCATTTCTGGTGTATGTATTGGAAGAGTTTGGGAAGGAAGAGAATTAAAGTTCTCTATTCTTTGACTCATGATGTCAGCCTGTCATGACTACCACAAAATAGAATTATCAACCAGTTTCCAGAAAATCTAGCTGCTTATCTCAAAATACAAAAGGCATCTATATACAGGCCCAGTTGACCAAAAGGAAAGCTATTTCTATGAAGAAGATAAATACTTGTGGGCTTGCTTAGCACTTCCTTCTAGGCTGTTCTTGTTCTAGGCTGTCCTAAAATAATTTCTTCAACTAAAGTGCATTATCTTTTTCTGCCAGGCAGAATAACTAATCCAGACTAACAATGCACCTTATCCTTTTCAAAAAAATGGACATTATCAGGGGCTGCAGAGATGGCTCAGTGGTTAAAGGCACTTGTTTGCAAAGCCTGCAAACCCAGGTTCAATTCCCCAGTACCCACGTAAAGGCTGATGCAAAGTGGCATAAGTATCTGTGAATCTACCAGGCCTTCAGCAACGGGAGGCAGAGCCAGGGTAACTGAGGACTAGTTAGTCTGATGTTCGTTTGCAATCTGGCAGTTGGTTTGCAGTGGTAAGAGATCCAACGCACAGACACCTCAAAGTTCTCCTCTGACCTCCACATGCACACTGTGGTGTGTGCACATACAGGCATGTAATGAATAAATAAATAAAATTACCTTAAATAAAATAAAGTTACCTTAAAAGATCCATCACTCTTTCTCAAACAGGCCCAATGCCCACTTCATATCAGAATGTTAAAAAGCCTCTAACCAATTATTAATAAACTTCTATATTCTGGCTTTCTCTCCCTAAAACTCTCTGTCAAAAAAAAAAAAAAAAAACACAAAAAACACAGATGGATTATATCATCTAGTTCAAGAACTCCAGACAATTACTGAAGCCATCTGATCGATTGTTCCTGTGGTTCCTAACCCTGCTCTAGCCTCTGTTCTATGCCTGTGTATACTTCTGACTTCCCTGTCACTGACCTCAAAGACACACTTTGTACCATTCCATTTGACTCACCTTCACAAGACATACTCGGAGCTCAACATAACACCTACTCACCAACGTCTCTCTCGAAAGTAGAGCCAGGTGCAAGGGAGGTGGCTCAGTCGGTGAATCACCATAAACTCCACGTAAGAGCCAGCTACGACTGTGAGCGTCTGTCACCCCAGCCCCCCAACAGTGAGGTGGAAGGTGGAGACGGACAATCCTGGGAATTCCTGAGCCAGCCAGACTGCTGCGTGTGGAAGGGAGCGACAGAAGGAACCCGCCTCCGGCAGTGTGGAAGGCGAACACAACACCCAAAGCTGCCCCCTGACCACCACAAACATGCCGCATGCGTGCCATGGCGAACACACACACACACACACACACACACACACACGCACGCACACACACAGAGAGAGAGAGAAAGAGGTTTTAGAAAAACAATGACAACTAATGGCAGAAACACCTCTCCTCTCCAAGACTGAACTTGTTTCCTTCCTGGCTCTAGCCAACTTTGTTTCTTTGTCTGTCTCTTGCCTCTGGATTCCCATTTGGCGCCTTCTCCGGGCCGTTTTACCGTTGGCCTCAGGGGACCTTCACGGACCTCTCCATCTGTCCAGCTCCAACCAGAGGGCTTCCCACCTCTTCAAAAAACGCTTTAACCTCCGTCTGCACCACAGCCTGGCCCAGTCCCTCTGAATCCTTCCACTTGTAGATAGATGCTGGACAGGACTACGCACTGGGACTTGCGAGGCAAAGATATGGACCAGGTATACGACTGGTTGCTCACTTTCACGAACAATTAGGTAAGAGCTCTGGTGATGACAGCCCTTCCAATGCAGGAAGCTTTAAAGCTGGTCTATTTCCTTCTGCAGGTCCACACATCTTATTCATTAGAGCCTCTCTTAACTAACCGGGCCATCTCTGTGTTTTCTTCCCATCTCTAAGCTATACACCCCACTCTCCTGCAGTGTCCTGACATTTCTACACCAATGTCTCTCCCTAAACCCAGCTATACTCCTCTCCCTCCCTGTTTCCCCAAGCTCAGAAAACAACCCTCCTCATGATTGTCCTAAGATATTAGACCACGTTCTTAACCTTTCTGGCTCTGCCTTGCCTGCCCCGGCCTCTGCGTGGTTCTGTGCGTGGGAACACAACCGAGATGCAGGAAACCTCCGAGCAGGCCAGCTCATGACCTCAGGCTCCGTTCTGGAGTCAGGGCCTCCCTCACTTAGGACCACTTTACAACAAACTGAGCTCATTACGTCAAGGGATTGCCCATAAATATTCATGTTTAGCCCGAACAGGCCTTCTACGTTGCCAATGCTTTTGCTTCCATTCTGAGGGAGAGAGGCTTTCTGACTTCTAAGGCTCGCCCATCATGAACAGCACCCTAATCCTAAAACTGTTACAAGCTGCCTCCTTATCACAGCAGGCAGCCATCCCTCATGTCATAAGACACCAGAACGGAATTCTCCTGACAGCCTAGGAAACCACAAGGCTGATAGGCCAACGTTCAGGCTGCTGGTGCCTCTCCTGTCTTCTTCCTGCCCTCTAGCCCTCCTCTTTACTCATCTGAGGAGAAAGGAAAACTGCCCCCAAAAGGTGCGACCTCCCATCATGACTGATTTATAAAAGAGGGGAAATGATTGTACACAAGGAGGAAAGGCCTAACATCCTAACAAGCCTTCATGACCATTGCCACATGGGCCATAAGCACTTAACTAACCTCTTTTCAGAATTAATTGGGGATTTCTCGCTCATTAGAGATTCCCTGTAGTTACTTGATCCTAGTACATATGTTAAAAGGGCAGAGTAAGCCGGGCGTGGTGGCGCACGCCTTTAATCCCAGCACTCAGGAGGCAGAGGTAGGAGGATCGCCGTGAGTTCGAGGCCACCCTGAGACTCCATAGTGAATTCCAGGTCAGCCTGGGCTAAAGTGAGACCCTACCTCGAAAAACCAAAAAAAAAAAAAAAAAAGGGCAGAGTTCTGACTCTGCCCCAACCTATCTGTGGTGCTTTGATTCAGGTGTCCCCCATAAACTTAGGTGTTCTGTCTGAATGCTGGGTTCCCAGATGGTGGCAATCTGGGACATGAAGCCTCCTGGGGGCAGTGTATTTTGGGGGGCGAGCTTGTGGGTATTATAGCCAGCTTCCCCTTGCCAGTGTTTGCTGGCACCCTCCTGCTGCTGTTGTCCATTTGATGTTGGCGAGGAAGTGATGTCCACCCTCTGCTCATGCCACTGTTTTCCCTGCCAACATGGAGCTTCCCCTCCAGTCTGTAAGGCAAAATAAACCCTTTTCTCCCACAAGCTGCTCTTGGTCAGGTGATTTCTATCAGCAATGCAAACCTGACTGCAACAGTACAGTTGGTACCAGAGGAGTAGGATTACTGCTAGACACCTGACTGTGTGGCTTTGACCTTTTGGAGCTGATTTTTTAAAGCTGATTTTTAAGAGGAATGTGGAAGGATTTGAAACCTTGGCCTAAGAGATGCCTTACAGTGCTGCAAGTACATACAGCTTGATGGACTATTCTGGTCAGAGGTGAAAGACCTGAATGCAGTAATAACTAAGGACTGTGAGGTTTGGCTTGTAAAAATGAGAAAGCTTTGTCTGGACTGGGCTGGAAGCAGTTTGTGTGAGAGGCTTGCTGTTATGCCCGTGTCCTGAGAAGTTGTGCAGGGTTGCACTTCATAGACATGGATTAGCATCAGCAGAGGGGTATGGCACAGAAAGAAATCTTTGGGCTAAAACTTCTGTCCATTCATCTGTAATTGTTTGGGAGATTATAACCTTTGAGATTGGGCCAGCTGACCAGCATTAGGACAATGGAAAAATACAAATTCTTTTGGAGGGGTCCGAATACTGAAGGAGTGTCCTGTTCTTCAGAGTCTGCTTTATTCCCTCCTGGATTAACAAACTGGTAGCTTATCTAGTATTAAGGAGTATAACAAATGCAGGAAAGAGGGTCATTGAATTTGCAACACTCTTTTTTTTGGAAATGGCCATTGGCAATGTGAAGCAGGCTTGTTGGACTGCCTTTGTTGAGACCTGGTGGACCCATGAGGATGAACCGTGGGTTGCAATGGACACCCAGTGGAGATGCCAGGACTATGAGCTGGCTGCCAAGGACAGCTGCCAGCACCAGAGGAAGTTTTCTGGGACTGTGAGTAGCCTAGCTGGAGGGGTGGAATTGGAACTCCAGAAACTTGTCACTGGTTAGAATTATCAGACTGGAGACTTATCATTGACTGGAGTTGTTGGATTTGGAGTTACAGAATTAGATATTTGCCCCGTTTAAATCTTGTATTGGGGCTGGAGAGATGGCTTAGCGGTTAAGCGCTTGCCTGTGAAGCCTAAGGTCCCCGGTTCGAGGCTCGACTCCCCAGGACCCACGTTAGCCAGATGCACAAGGGGGCGCACGCGTCTGGAGTTCGTTTGCAGTGGCTGGAGGCCCTGGCGCGCCCATTCTCTCTGTATCTCTCTCTCTGCCTCTTTCTCGCTCTGTCTGTCACTCTCAAATTAATAAATAAACAAAAATTTTAAAAAATCTTATATTGATTATTTCTTTGCTATGCCCAATGCTATCTTTTGCAGTGTGAATGTTTACTCTGTGCCATTATGTTTTGTTTGTTTTGTTTTGTTTTGTTTTGTTTTGTTTTGTATTATGGCTCAGTTAAAAGACCTTGACCTAGCTAGAGAGATGGCTTATGGTTAAGGTGCTTACCCATGAAGTCTAAGGACCCATGTTTGACTCCCCAGATCCCACATAAGCCAGATACATGTGATGCATGTGCAAGGTCATATATGTGCACAAGGTGGCACACACGTCTGGAGTTTTATTACAGTGACTGGAGACCCTGGTATACCAATTCTCTGTCTCTCTCTCTGTACCTATCTCACTGTCATTAAAAAAAAAAAAAAAAAAAAAAAAGCCAGTCAGTGGGGCTTGCCTCAAAAAAAAAGACCTTGGACTATGGGGATATTTGAACATCATTGGTACTGATAAAAACTATGGGGACTTTTAAAGTTGGACCTGACTAATCACTCCACAGATGTGTCAGGGGAGGGGAGGGAGGGTCCTCTTGACTCAATGATGCTGCAGTTCAGCAGGAAGTAGCCAGAATAATTTTAGACATGTACTAATCTCTTGCCTGTCCCTTCATCCCTTTTCTAGAAAATCATCCTTGTGTTTCTTTGTATATAAACAGAAAGGAAATGTAATGTCATGCTGCCTGTCCCCCACCAGAAACAGGCTTTCCAGATAGCTAGATTCTAAATGGTGTGATGGTGCACACCTTTAATCCCAGAACTTGGGAGGCAGAGGTAGGAGGATCACCATGAGTTCAAGGCCAGCCTGAATGTACAGAGTGAACTCCAGGTCAGCCTGAGCTAGAGTGAGACCCTGCCTCAAAACACTAAAAAAAAAAAAAAAAAAAAAAAAAAGAAGACATTATAATTTTATTTTATTTCATTTTAAAATAGTTTAGCCGGGCGTGGTGGCACATACCTTTAATCCCAGCACTCAGGAGGCAGAGGTTGGAAGATTGCTATGAGTTCAAGGCCTGAGACTACATAGTAGAGTCCAAGTCAGCCTGGGTTAGAGTGAGACCATACCTTGAAAATCCAAAATAAATAAAATAACTTAAAACTTTTTTTTTTTATTTACTTGAGAGAAAGAGAGAGAATTGGTACGCCAAGGCCTCCAGCCACTGCAAATGAACTCCAGAAGCATGTGCCATCTTGTACATCTGGCTTATATGGGTCCTGGGGGAATTGAATCTGTGTCCTCTGGCTTTGCAGGCAAGTGCTTTAACCGCTAAGCCATTCTTCCAGCCTATCATTATAATTTTAAGCATTTATGCACCAAAGATGGGCTCACCCAGTTTCATAAAACAAGCACTAGTGGGAGGTAATGACACAGACTAACCTTAGCACAGTAATAGTGGGTGCATTTAAAAGTGTTCAACATCCTTAGCCACCAGGGAAATGCGAACTAAAGCTGCCTTGAGATTCCTTCTCACCCCACTCAGAATGGCTACGGTCAAGAAAACGACAACATATGCTGACAAGGGTGTGGGGAAAGAACTCTTATTCCCTGTTGGCGGGACTGTAAGCTACAGAAAGCAGCGTGGACGTTCTTCAGAAACCTTTGGTTGAAGGACACTGAGAAAGCAAGCCAGAGCTGAGTTGGAAACCTCCTCCCTATTTGTTGACTAGCTTTCATAGTACTAGAAATACCTATGCACCCTGCTGGGCGCGGGGAGTTATAAGCATTCTTTAAAAAAAAAAAAAACTTTTTGGGCTGGAGAGATGGCTTAACGGTTAAGCGCTTGCCTGTGAAGTCTAAGGACCCGGGTTCGGGGCTTGATTCCCCAGGACCTGCGTTAGCCAGATGCACAAGGGGGCACACCCCCCTGGAGTTCATTTGCAATGGCTGGAAGCCCTGGAGCACCCATTCTCTCTCTCTCTCTCTCTCTCTCTTTCTCTCTCTGCCTCTTCCTCTGTCTGTCTCTCTCAGCGACAGACAGAGGAAGAGGCAGAGGGAGAGAGAGAATGGGTGCACCAGAGCCTCCAGCCACTGCAAATGAACTCCAGATGCATGCACCCCCTTGTGCATCTGGCTTACGTGGGTCCTGGGGAATCGAGCCAAGTCCTTTGGCTTTGCAGGTAAATGCCTTAACTGCTAAGCCATCCCTCCAGCCCAAGTTATGAGCTTTCTTAACCAGCAGTGGACCCTGCAAGCTACATAACTGGCCAGCCAGGCAAGATGCGCCCATGAGTGCAACAGTGGCATGACTGTTATGGGAGGCAATCAATATTTCTTAGATCGGATTTGAAGCCGGCTCCATGGAGGAGTTCACGCTTTATAACTGAAAACCTGGCGGAAAGCCTGTGGCTTAGGTGGTCACAGGCCCTAGATGGGAGGGGGCTGCTGTTGCTTGGCTGCAGGATGCAATATCCCACGAGGTTGTCCCCTAAGTGCTTGGGTTTATGCCTGTACATCAGCGCTGCTCTCGAGTTTGGTTAGAGAAGTTTCCCTTTTCTGATGGTGGTAACTGCTGGGGAGACTCAAAACTCATCAAAGCTCTGAGAAGTCACAGGTGAGTGGTCACACCTCGCAGTGCTCAGGGACCACAGTTGACGAGGTGGTGGGAAGAGTGTGGGAGCCGTGGGATGGAGAAGAGTGCCCTGGAATGCTGTCCTCCGGCACAGCGTGGTCAGGCTTATGATCTCACAGTAGCTGACATTGCCTGGACAAGACCTCACAGTACTGGGCCCATCAACAGGTTGTTATTGGTGATGATGGTGAAGGAGTAAAAGGCCTTAAAATAGGAAAGAAGAGGGGCTCATTGGGAGGGGGGGAGTGGGACAAAAGAGGGTCATGGGAGGAGATTATGTAAATCTTTTAAAATAAAGTTTTTTTTTTTTAATTTTAATCTTTAACAAAAAGCTAAAAATAGAACTAGCATATGACCCAGCTATACTAATCCTGGGCAGATAATCCTGGGCAGATTCCCAAATGGCTCAACACTCTACTACAAGGACACTTGCTTATCAATGTTTATTGCTGTACTCTGTTCAATAGCAAGGAAATGGGATCAGCCCAGATGTCCACCAACTGAGGAATGCAAAATGAAACTGTGGAACATACATACAATGGAATTTTATTCAGCCATAAGGAAAAATGAAATTATAAAATTTACTGTAAAATAGATGAAACTGGAAAAGATTACACTGAGCGGGCTGACATGTTTTCTCTCACATGCTGCTCCTAACTCAGACTATCTGTGTGTTCTTGAGTATGAGAGTGCGTAGACACCAGGGGACTAGAATTTAAAGTGATACGAAAGCCAAAGGGGGAGTACTGGGAATTCCAGATTGAAATCACAGTAGGGGGTGAGGCAGATAGGGCGAAGGAGGAGAAACATTAACTAAAATTAAGTACACGTATTAATAAGGACTGAAGTTAAAAACATAAAGCACACCAGGCATGGTGGTGTATGTCTTTAATTCCAGCCCTCTGGAGGCAGAGGTAGGAGGATTGCTGTGAGTTCAAGGCCAACCTGGGACTACAAAGTGAGTTCCAGGTTAGCTTGGGCTAGAGTGAGAGTCTACCTAGAAAAAAATAGTAAAACATAAATGAGTAAGTAGTTTTAATGACAGAATTCACATGATCATCTTGATAGATTCAGAAAAAGCATTCGACAATGTTCAACATGCCTTTATGAGAAAAGTCCTAGAGAAATTAGGAAAAGGAATAGACCACAAAATTTATAAAAAGCTATATAGGGGCTGGAGAGATGGCTTAGCAGTTAATGCATTGCCTGCAAAGCCAAAGGACCTCAGTTCAATTCCCCAGGACCCAGGTAAACCAAATGCACAAGGGGGCTCATACATCTGGAGTTCATTTGCAGTGGCTTGAGGTCCTAAAGTGCCCATTCTCTCTCTCTCTCTCTCTGTCTGTCTCTCTCTCTCTCTCACACACACACATACACACACAAATATATAAATAAAATATTTTTAAGTTGTTTTACCCGGCATGGTGGTGCACACCTTTAATCCCAGCACTCGGGAGGCAGAGGTAGGAGGATTGCCGTGAGTTCAAGGCCACCCTGAGACTCCACAGTGAATTCCAGGTCAGCCTGGGCTAGAGTGAGACCCTACCTCGAAAAAAACCAAAAAAAAAAAAAAAAGTTGTTTTAAAAAAGCTATATATGTGGCAAACTTATAGTGAACATTATAGTAAATGGGGAAAAACTGACAGCATTTCCCTTAAAATCTGGAACAAGATAAGAATGTCTACTCAGGCCGAAGAGATGGCTCAGCAGTTAAGGCTCTTGCCTATAAAGCCTAACAACCTGAGTTCAATTCCCCAATACCCACATAAAGCCAGATGCACAAGGTGGCACATGTGTCTGGAGTTTGGTTGCAGTGGCTAGAGGCTCTGGTGTGCCCATTCTCTTCTCTCTCTGCTGGGAGTAACGGTGCACACCTTTAATCCCAGTTCTTGGTGGGCAGAGGTAGAAGGATCACTGTGAGATCAAGGCCATCCTGAGACTACATAGTGAATTCCAGGTCAGCCTGGGCTAAAACGAGACCCTATCTCAAAAAAAAAAAAAAAAAAAAAAAAAACAGAAAGAAAAGAAAAGAACATCTACTCTTTCAAGATAGCACTCAAAGTCTTAGCTAGAGCAATAGGGCAAAAAACAGGCCAGGCGTGGTGGCACACGCCTTTAATCCCAGCACTTGGGAGGCAGAGGCAGGAGGATCGCTGTGAGTTCGAGGCCACCCTGAGACTACATAGTGAATTCCAGGTGAGCCTGGGCTAGAGTGAGACCCTACCTCAAAAAAAAAAAAAAAAAAAAAGGAAAAGAAAAAAATACAGATATAAAGTGGATAGAAAATACTTGAATCTACCAAAACTCTTAGATTTAATAAACATTTTCAGAAAAGTTTCAGGATGCAGAAAGTATATTAAGAAAAGTATCTGGGGCTGGAGAAATGGGTCAGTGGTTAACGGGCTTGCCTGTGAAGCCTAAGAACCTGGGTTCAATTCCACAGGACACACATAAACCAGATGTACAAGGTGGTGCATGTGTCTGTAGTTTGTTTGCAGTGGCTAGAGGCCCTGGTGTGCCCATTCTCCCTCTCTCATTCAACATCTCTCTCTCAACTAAATACAATTTATTTTATATTATTTTTAATTTTAGAGAGAGAGAGAGAATTGACACCAGGGCCCTAGCTGCTGCAATAGAACTCCAGGTGCTTATGCCACCTAGTGGTCATGTGTGACCTTGCTCTTGCTTCACGTTTGTGTGTCTGGCTTATGTGGGATCTGGAGAGTCAAACATGGGTCCTTAGGTTTCACAGGCAAGTGCCTTAACCAATAAGCCATCTCTCCAGCCCACTAAAATATTGTTAAAAAGAGAAGTATCCTAGCTAATAATGCTTACATGCATATAACTGTGGGTGAGCGTGGGTGCAGGCTATAACATGAGGAGGGAGACCACAGTGGAGGAATAGAGGGGTGCTGGGAGGGAGTAAAGGCCCTGGGCACACACGTGACGTGGCAGCACAAAGGAGGCTATGAGGGGTGGAAAAGCACAGGGAGATGGCAAAGGGTGAGGAGAGAAAAGGACGACAGAGAAAAACAAACTTCACTTGAAAAAAAAAAAGCCCTAATGAAACCTAATATCGTGTATATTAAAAATTTTAGTAAAATAAAATACAGTGACAAGGCTCTGAGGCAAGGAGGTCTGTCTGCTAGTTTGAATAAAAAAGTTTAAAAATGACATAGTGACATAGCTTTCTGCCTTCTTTTAGCCCTAATCTTTATTTAAAGGTCTGAGTCAGGAAGGAAGGAGGAAACATGAGTTGTGAAATACAGACAGTCATCTCTCATGGGAGAAAAGGAGAAACATGTCACAGTTAATACCATTGACTGACAGCCCCAAGATTTCTGACTTGATAAAATTCCTGCACCGGCATTTTGCAATGTCTTATATATATGTGTATATATATTTCCCCCCTAAACAAAACATATCTCAAATAAAATTAGTTCCTGAAACATAGGAGAAGTGCTTGATTCCTACCCTGGTATCGGGAACTGTGTGGGCGAGGAAAGTGGGCAGAGGGAGGTTCCGTTCTGTTCCTCAGCACAGCATCAGAAAAGCGGACACTGCCAAGGCTCCTACAGCCTCAACGGAAGACTTTCATGGTTCTTACTTGGTAGTGAGCTTGGAGCCTGCACGTATCTCTCATAGCATGTAGGCGAGGGCTCACTCTGTATTGATGTGTATGTATATGCTGATATTAATGACCATTTTCAGTTATGTGTTAGAGACCTGAACATATATATGTAGAGAAAGAGAGAGAGAGAGAGTGTTGTTAATCTGTATGAGATAACTGACAAAAACTTAACATATGAGGAAGTTAAGAACTTCAGTGCCTTATTGGGAATTTGTACTTTCAGATTTAGTTCTGCAATTAACAAGGGGACTATTTCTGAATCAAAGATTTCCTTTTAAAATGCCAAATTAGGGCTGGAGAGATGGCTTAGTCATTAAGGCGTTTACCTGCAAAGGCAAAGGGCCCTGGTTCAATTCCCCAGGACCCACGTTAGCCAGATGTGCAAGGTAGCTCATGCATCTGGAGTTCGTTTGCAGTGGTTGGAGGCCCTGGCACACCCATTCTCTCTGTCTGTTTCTCTCTCTCTCTCTCTGATTCTCTCAAATAAAAATAAATAAAAACAAAAAAATTAAAATTAAAAATGCCAAATTAGAGGGCCAAATGTTTAGCTAAGTAGTAAAATACTTGTCTTCTATGTGCAAGGCTTTGAATTTGATACCTAACATTAAGTGTATTTAAAAATTAAGAGCAAAATGCCTAGAAATTCTTAATACATCACAATAGGGAGTGTTTAATCTTAATAAAACACAGAAAAATGTAAAACTACAAAAGATGTATACTGAATTTAATACAAATTTAAAGGTAGATTGCCATAAGAGCTATGGAAGATGTAGGTTGTGGAAATACCAAAATGGAATCTCAGTATGTTTTCTTCTTGGCTTATTTTCTAGGTTGGCATTTACAGACTGTAATATGAGAGAACTACTCCAGCTAATTAAAAACTATTAATTTATGCTTCACAATCTTGAATCTATCATTCCCATTTTCTAGTGAAATGGCCTCTTTTATGGTAGATTTTATCCCATTTTTTGTAATTCAATGAATTTAAAAAATAAGCATACAATCTTTATAATTGTATTTTTCATTGCCAGTTGTTTTAAATTAGATTAAAAACAAAACAAAACAAAACAAAAACATAACCTTGAGGAAATGGCCCCATTTACTTGCTTTTCTCAAGATGACCAAAGAAGAAATCAGAGAAAGAAAATCAGTCAGTGTTATCATGGTTTGTTTTCAGAGAGGGTGTTGATGCGTGCTGCCCTGAATCGACACACACACCTCTGTGAGTGGACAGGTGCATTTTCCAAAGGGCGTTTCAAAGCACAGCTAGGTCAAGAGACTATGCTCAAAGCTCGTTTAGCCTCCAGCACAAGCGCAATTCTCACCGCCACCGAGACACCGCAAACACTAACTCTGGTTAAATTTGCTCGAGGAAAATCTTAGGGTACAAAACAGAGCTTGGTGCCAGGAGTCAGAAACCCAGGAGCCAGAGAGCCTGTTTCTGGTCCCAACTCGAACACTAGCTAGGTCATGTCAGTCTCCTCTTAGGCAGATGAGGGAGTTAGGGCAGATGGTCAAACAAAATGTCGCTTCCAGGACTGGAAAGATGGCTAAGTGGTTAAGGCACATGCCCGCAAAGTCTAAGGACCCCGGTTCGATTCTCCAGGTCCCGTGTAAGCCAGATGCACATGGCATATGGTGGCACATGCATCTGGATTTCGTTTGCGGTGGCTAGAGGCCCTGGCGTGCCCATTCTCACACACAAACTCTCCCTCTCCCTCTCTCTCTGTCTCTAATAAATAAAATAAATAAATAGATGTCACTTCCAGTCTGCAATAAAAGTGGGATCAGGGGACAGAAGAGATGGCTCAGCAGGCCAGAGCGCTGAGAGAGAACCTGACTTTGATCCCTAGAACTCACATAAAAATCTGGGGTCACTGCACATGCCTGTAAGTCCAGTGCTGGGGGGAGGGGTGCAGAAACTGGAGGATCACTGGTGCTTACTGGTCAGCCAGTCTAACAAACAAACAAAAAAAAAAGGTGAGGTCTATCCTCAGTGAAAGACCGTGACTCAAAAACCCAAGGCAGAAGAGCAATAGAGGGCATAGGATGGTCTCTACATGTAAGCCAGGCGTGGTGGCGCACGCCTTTAATCCCAGCACTCAGGAGGCAGAGGTAGGAGGATCGCCATGAGTTCAAGGCCACCCTGAGACGATACAGTGAATTCCAGGTCAGCCTGGGCTAAAGCGAGACCCTACCTCGAAAAATAAAATTAAAAAAATAAAATAGGGCTGGAGAGATGGCTTAGTGGTTAAGCACTTGCCTGTGAAGCCTAAGGACTCCGGTTCGAGGCTCAATTCCCCAGGACCCACGTTAGCCAGATGCACAAGGGGGTGCACGCATCTGGAGTTCGTTTACAGGGGCTGGAGGCCCTGGCACGCCCATTCTCTCTCTCTCTCTCTCCCTCTCTCTCTGCCTCCTTCTCTCTGTCGCTCTCAAATAAATAAATAAAAACAAAAAATTAAAAAAAAAAATAAAATAAAATAAAAATAATAAAAAGTGACAAAAATCAATTTAAAAAACCAATCAATTAATTGGATTGAATTGTTAAAGAAAGCAGTTGTATCATCTGTTCAGCTAAAAAGCTAAACATGAATTTAGTCAGAGATGACTAAATCAGTCACTTCTGAACCACTGAGCCCACTTGGCTTCATGGGAGTGTGTTTATGTACACAGAGTGTTTCCCACGGATGCCAGCAAGCCTCATGTGTGAACTCACCAGGCGGCATAGTTTCACACCTCAGAACACACACATAGCCCAGAAAAAGAGAATTAGCACTACTGAGAGCATCCAGTTTTTATTGGTACCACACCCATGACACTATGCATTTGTTTTTGTACACTTGGGTCTCCATGTCTCTCACTCTTTGAGATCATGTATCTACCACCTTGGTGGCCTGTTATATAAATTAACAGTGCCTGACACTACCTACACAAGACCATCATAAGAGGAGGAAAAAATCATGACATCAAAATAAAAGAGAGACTGATTGAGAGGGGAAGGGGATATGATGGAGAATGGAGTTTCAAAGGGGAAAGTTGGGGGAGGGAGGGCATTACCATGGAATATTTTTTATAATTGTGGAAGTTGTTAATAAAAACAATTTGAAGAGAAAGAAAAATCAACCGAGTTTCAAGTGAAGAGATTCCAACCCCAGGTCTTTCACGAAGGAATTCGAACAGATGGCCCAAGAAATAAGTTACAATTACTGTATCAATATACCAACTCATCTCTAATCACTTTTTTCTTCCTCCCTCCCAAGAAATACTCTGGGAGGGGAATTTAAAGAAATGAACAATCTGTTCAAATAGCCTCTGTGTAGGGGAAGATTTGAGGTTGTTGGTTTTTTTTTTTTTTTTTGCCAGAAGAGGCATGTGTGGCTCTTGAAAGGGTCTTTTGAATTGTGAGGCAGCTCACCTGGGTCCCAGCCTTCCTGGAGTTAGGAGTCCTGACCCTGGAGTCTGGAATTCCCGGACCCATAGAGCAAACTGCTGAAACCTGAGCTGGGTTCACTCACCGCTGGTAAGAAGAGGGAAGGAAGGCGAGGAGCCTGTGCGGCCCACCCCAGGGTCCTGGGTCGCCTGTGCTGGGCTCCCTCCCGGTTCACCCAGCAGAGCCAACGCGCAGCGCCCCGCAGGGGACTGGGGGACACGACCCCTCCGGACGCCCCCCCTGCGAGCCTCCTGGCCAGGGGCTCCCCGCTCACCTTCTTCACCAGGTAGCCCTCCCGGATCTTCTTGGGCTCCATGTCCGGCTGCACCGTGAGGCCCGGTCCACGCTCGGCTCAGCCTCCTCGCAGAGACCAGGGAGCTGCGGGCCACCGCTTTTCAGAGGGCTCTGTCACAATTTCCGGCGGCCGCATGATGACATCCTCTTCCTCTCACTCGGGTGGAGGGTCGAATAAGGAACTGTAAAGCTGAACAGCTCATGCTTCGCTAATGCTGAACATATTTCAAACAAACCCGTTCTCTCTCTCTCTCTCTCTCAAATAAATAAATTATATATATATGTATATATATATATTTAATTTATTTAATTACACACACACACACACACACACACACACACACACAGTTCCAGGGCTGGAGGGATGGCTCAGTGGCTAAGGCGCTTGCCTACAAAGCCAAAGGACCCAGGTTTTATTCCCTAGTACCCACCTAAGCTGGATGCAGAAGTTGGCACATGCATCTGCAGTTCATTTGGAGTGGCTAGAGGCCCTGTTGTGCCCATTCTCTCTTTCTCTCTATCTGCCTCTCTATATATAGCTTTCTCCCAAATAAATAAATAAAACATTTACAAAAAATTACAGTTCCAGGTCAGCCTGGGCTAGAGTGAGACCCTACCTCAAAAATACAATAATGACAATAATAATAATAAAGAAAGAAAAGAAACAGTTGAACTGAATATTTACCCAAGATAATTTTTTAAATTTTTATTTATTTATTTATTTATTTATTTATTTGCGAGAGAAAGGCAGATAGAGAGAAAGAGAGAATGGGCACACCAGGGTCTCCAGCCACTGCAAACTCCAGATGCATGCACCACCTTGTGCATCTGGCTTATGTGGGTCTTGGGTAATCGAACCTGGGTCTTTTGGTTTTGTAGGCAAGTGCCTTAACCTAAGCCATCTCTCCAGCCCTGATTTTTATTACTATAAATAAAGCCCATCTCCTAAAGAGAAATAAAAAATGACCAAGAAGATGAACAAGAACACTTCGTGCTTAGAAATTATTTTTGAGATTATGAAAACTCTTAATAAAAGTGCCAAGAACTTCAGAACCATCTGGTTAGCACAACAAAGATGCCTACTGTTAAGCTAATGCCTACTTCGATGCCAAGCCCTATAGCAGATGTCTTTTAGTGCACCTCATTTAATTTGCTCCTGTCAAGAATCACATAGACTAAAATATATTAGTAACCCTTTCTTGAAAATAAGAACTCGTCATGTTCAGAGAAGAGGAACAGTTGTCCGAAGGAGACATAGCAGGTAAGAGGTAAGACTAGAAGGGTTGGGGGGAAAAGCTCACCACTGGGCATGAGAAAAATATCCCTCCATGAACACTAATCCCACGGTAAACCTGGAAAAAAATAAGTTGATAATGAAACGTGCTTAAGAAACTGTTATAATCCCTGCGAGGGTTAATATTTATTATCACCTTGGTTAGATCTAGACAAATCCCTGGGCATGTCCGTGAGGGATTTTCTAGAGTAGGCTGAGCAGGTGCCACCCGTGGGTGGCATCGTTTCATGGGCTGGGAGGAAAGGGAAGAAAGAAGGAAGGGAGCTGAGCACCAGCCTTCCTTGCCCTCTGCTTCCTGACTGGACTGAGTCAGCTGTTTCACACTCCCCCATGTTAGTCAGGACGAAGTGCTCTGGCAGCAGGAGAGTGACAGAGACATAAGGAAGTGGGTCACCCACATTCCTCAAGGAACCACCCAGCAGCCGGGCGTGGTGGCGCACACCGTTAATCCCAGCACTCGGGAGGCAGAGGTAGGAGGATCTCCGTGAGTTCGAGGCCACCCTGAGACTCCATAGTGAATTCCAGGTCAGCCTGGGCTAGAGTGAGACCCTACCTCAAAAAACAAAACAAAACAAAAAAAAGACATCTGAGGAACTGGCAAAGTTAGAATGGAAGACATCATGTTCATACTGTCTGAAGCTTCCCAATTCTTTCTCTTTCACCCTTCCAGCTGTCTGAACCAGCCGTCACCACTCCTGTATTTTTCATTTGATTTTATACTAACATATGTAAACATATGCTACTCGTTTCCCATCACACTGAAATTAATCCAAAACTACTAGGAAGTGTTGGGAGAGGGAGTTGAAAGAGTCAACATTTGAGGGTATCTGAGCAAAATAGAAACATGTTTGTTGATGTCTTGCTGTGTCTGTTTTTAGACAAATATTTCATTATGCTTACAGAGACAATGGAAGCCACCAAGTCTTAATTCATGGCTAAATTTATCTCCCCCACTTTTTTCCACTTGAACCCCCTACTTCTGCTTGGGACTACTTTCTCCCTTTGTCCTAGTACCCTAGAAACTCACATAGTCATCTGGTTTATGTGTTTGTTTGTTTGTTTTATGCCCACAGCTTAAGAAATGTCTCCTGAGGGCTGAAATATAAATATTAAGTGCTTCTCATGTGCAGGGGGCAGAAGGAAAAATAATCTTCCCATCAAGGGACGCACCAAATGTGTGACTCATCTGAAAAATTGATGGATTAGATGTTGCCGCTCCTGCCCCTTCCCTTCCTGCCACAGGTGCTTATGCGAGCTCAGCGACACCTAGTGGCGGGTAAAGGAAACTGTCAGTATCTTGGCCACCAATCAGGTCGTCAGATCCCATTCCCAGACTGATCTCTAGAACTTCTTCAGTATCTCCCTGTGTGTGTGTGTGTGTGTGTGTGTGTGTGTGTGTGTGTGTGTGTGTGCTTTCTTATTTATATCTTTCTTCTGAGTCTCCCACATTTCATCAATAACCTTGGAAAGATGGGCTGGAGAGATGGCTTAGCGGCTAAGGTGCTTGCCTTCAAAGGACCTCAGTTCTATTCCCAGTACCCACGCAAGCCAGATGCACAAGGTGGCGCATGCATCTGTCTGGAGTTTGTTTGCAATGGCTGGAAGCCCTGGAGTGCCCATATTTTCTCTCTCTCTCTCAAATAAAATAAAATATTTTTTAAAAAACCTTGGAAAGATTATAGTACATGTTATTGGTCTAAGGAAAACTTAAGACTTTTAAAAAATATATATTTTGGCCAGGCGTGGTGGCGCATGCCTTTAACCCCAGCACTCGGGAGGCAGAGGTAGGAGAATCACCATGAGTTTGAGGCCACCCTGAGACTACATTCAGGTCAGCCTGGACTAGAGTGAGACCCTACCTCAAAAAAACAATATACATATATATATATACATATATATATATATATATATATATATATATATATATATGGTATTTTATTTAGTTATTTGAGAGAAAGAGGCAGATGAGAAAGAGTGAGAGAGCAAGAGAATGGGTACACCAAGGCCTCCAGCCACTGCAAAGGAACCTCAGACACATGCATCACTTTGTGCATCTGGCTGATGTGGGTCCTGGGGAATAGAACCTGGGTCCTTTGGCTTCACAGGCAAATATCTTAACCACTAAGCCATCTCTCCAGCCAAATTTGCTTGCTTTTTGCACACGTGATCATAGTTCTGACAATTACTAATTTTCCCATGTCTCCTTGAACCATTTAAGCCTGTATTATAAATGTATAAATATTTACTATTAAATATTTATAAATCATGCCTTCTTTTTATATATTCTTTCTAGTGTTTAATCTTCCGGTTTCCTGCTGTGAATTTTTTTCTGTTTTTTTTTTAATTTATTATTTATTTGACAGAGAAAGAGGGAGGGAGAGAGAGAGAATGGGCGTGCCAGGGCCTCAGCTT
Organism: Dipus sagitta; assembly: GCA_036346955.1. Classification (NCBI taxonomy): domain Eukaryota; kingdom Metazoa; phylum Chordata; class Mammalia; order Rodentia; family Dipodidae; genus Dipus; species Dipus sagitta. Next base: position 24,169,662 of record CM070793.1, on the reverse strand, counting down.
GATATCATCTCATGAGAGATTTTCATCCAAAACCACCCAGCTAAACTAGCCTAGACTCTTAAACATCCAGAGATTATAGCACAATAAGTGGTTTTGTTTCAGCTGGTAGGTTTTAAGTTAATTTTTAATGCATCCATAGATAACTAGTGCATGCCCATTTTAGACCAATATCTGTTGAGTTCCTAACACTAGCCCACTGTGTATTACAATTCTAAGACCACCACCCCCTGCTTTTATAACCCCTTGTGCGGGTGTCTAGTCCCTGAACCCTAATGTTCCAGACACTTCCTAAAACCAAGACTTACTGTGTGTCACATATGGAACTACTAAAGGGAAAAGGAGGGAGTTTTTGCATGCTATTTTCCATGAAACATCAGTTAGATTTTTATGAATCTAGTAATTTAATAGCCTCTTCCCCCTTAAATAAAAAAATAAAGAAAAGTTTATGTCCTGCTTCCTAACTTGTTAATGTCTCTTTCCAAACCATCCTTATTCACCTGTCTCAGCCCTTTCTCAGACAGCACACTGCCCCTGGCACATTACCAAGTGGCAATTTCATCACCAGGAATCATCATTTGTTTTCCAATCAGTCACCTGATTTTCCTTTTGGGTGCAATCTATTCCATGTTTGATCATTTTTTTTTTGGTGTTTTTAATTTTTTTTTTATTAACAACTTCCATGATTGTAGACAATATCCCATTGTAATGCCCCTTCCTTCCCCCATTTTCCCCTTTGAAACTTCACTTTCCATCATATCCCCTCCCCCACTCAATCAGTCTTTCTTTTATTTTGATGTCATGATCTTTTCCTCCTATTATGATGGTCTTGTGTAGGTAGTGTCAGGCACTGTGAGGTCATGGATATCCAGGCCATTTTGTGCCTGGTGGGACCACGTTGTATGGAGTCCTACCTTTCCTTTGGCTCTTACATTCTTTCCTCCACCTCTTCCACAACAGTGATCATTTTACTTGTCCGTATTACAGGACAAATGACAAGAACGACATTTTGTAAAGCATAAGGCAGGAAAAACAAGAATGTAATACTCACTCTACCTCGCCAATCAGATCCTGATCCTGACAAACACTTGGAGCCAGGTCAGTCACCGTCTGCAGAAAGTCACTGTCTGCAGAAAGTCACTGCACTGCACTAAGGACATTTAGAAAAGTGACTGGGATTGTGCATTCTGTTTCCGTGTGAGGGAGTTTCAGGCACTGAACATGTGGATACACGCATGCATGAGCGGAAGAGAGGTTGGGATAAGGAAGTTGGGAGCTTCCAGATGCTGTAACTTCCCCAATGCAGCTTGTTTCTTCATTAATCATAAAACTCCAAATATAGAACAGATTTCCAGAGATCATTAAGAATTTCCATCTAGTCTTTGCACTCTGTAACTACCTCTTCTATAACGCAGAGACCACAGTTGTTATAAATTGGAAGCTGAAGTTCAATTGGTACGACAACGTTTCTCAATGATGATACTTCAGTGATGAAGCACTGGGGCTTGTACAATTTCAGCTCAGTTCCTACCTGCCAGTTACTTTTCTCTGTGTTTACCCTCTCCAGAATATTCACTGGTTTCTTCCTTAGGAAATAGCTAGCTCTTGCGCTCTCTCTCTCTCTCTCTCTCTCTCTCTCTCTCTCTCTCTCTCTCCCTCTCTCTCTCTCTCTCTTTCTCGTTTGTTTTGTTATTACTTTGTTTTTGTTTTTGAGGTAAATCTGACCTGGATTCACTATGAGGCTTAATTCACTATGAGGCTTCTGTAACCCAAAGTTCCAAATTCTCTCACATTTCTCCACACAATCTCTCTAAAAGCTAGAAATAAGTTACAATTACTGTATCAATATACCAACTCATCTCTAATCACTTTTTTCTTCCTCCCTCCCAAGAAATACTCTGGGAGGGGAATTTAAAGAAATGAACAATCTGTTCAAATAGCCTCTGTGTAGGGGAAGATTTGAGGTTGTTGGTTTTTTTTTTTTTTTTTTTGCCAGAAGAGGCATGTGTGGCTCTTGAAAGGGTCTTTTGAATTGTGAGGCAGCTCACCTGGGTCCCAGCCTTCCTGGAGTTAGGAGTCCTGACCCTGGAGTCTGGAATTCCCGGACCCATAGAGCAAACTGCTGAAACCTGAGCTGGGTTCACTCACCGCTGGTAAGAAGAGGGAAGGAAGGCGAGGAGCCTGTGCGGCCCACCCCAGGGTCCTGGGTCGCCTGTGCTGGGCTCCCTCCCGGTTCACCCAGCAGAGCCAACGCGCAGCGCCCCGCAGGGGACTGGGGGACACGACCCCTCCGGACGCCCCCCCTGCGAGCCTCCTGGCCAGGGGCTCCCCGCTCACCTTCTTCACCAGGTAGCCCTCCCGGATCTTCTTGGGCTCCATGTCCGGCTGCACCGTGAGGCCCGGTCCACGCTCGGCTCAGCCTCCTCGCAGAGACCAGGGAGCTGCGGGCCACCGCTTTTCAGAGGGCTCTGTCACAATTTCCGGCGGCCGCATGATGACATCCTCTTCCTCTCACTCGGGTGGAGGGTCGAATAAGGAACTGTAAAGCTGAACAGCTCATGCTTCGCTAATGCTGAACATATTTCAAACAAACCCGTTCTCTCTCTCTCTCTCTCTCAAATAAATAAATTATATATATATGTATATATATATATTTAATTTATTTAATTACACACACACACACACACACACACACACACACAGTTCCAGGGCTGGAGGGATGGCTCAGTGGCTAAGGCGCTTGCCTACAAAGCCAAAGGACCCAGGTTTTATTCCCTAGTACCCACCTAAGCTGGATGCAGAAGTTGGCACATGCATCTGCAGTTCATTTGGAGTGGCTAGAGGCCCTGTTGTGCCCATTCTCTCTTTCTCTCTATCTGCCTCTCTATATATAGCTTTCTCCCAAATAAATAAATAAAACATTTACAAAAAATTACAGTTCCAGGTCAGCCTGGGCTAGAGTGAGACCCTACCTCAAAAATACAATAATGACAATAATAATAATAAAGAAAGAAAAGAAACAGTTGAACTGAATATTTACCCAAGATAATTTTTTAAATTTTTATTTATTTATTTATTTATTTATTTGCGAGAGAAAGGCAGATAGAGAGAAAGAGAGAATGGGCACACCAGGGTCTCCAGCCACTGCAAACTCCAGATGCATGCACCACCTTGTGCATCTGGCTTATGTGGGTCTTGGGTAATCGAACCTGGGTCTTTTGGTTTTGTAGGCAAGTGCCTTAACCTAAGCCATCTCTCCAGCCCTGATTTTTATTACTATAAATAAAGCCCATCTCCTAAAGAGAAATAAAAAATGACCAAGAAGATGAACAAGAACACTTCGTGCTTAGAAATTATTTTTGAGATTATGAAAACTCTTAATAAAAGTGCCAAGAACTTCAGAACCATCTGGTTAGCACAACAAAGATGCCTACTGTTAAGCTAATGCCTACTTCGATGCCAAGCCCTATAGCAGATGTCTTTTAGTGCACCTCATTTAATTTGCTCCTGTCAAGAATCACATAGACTAAAATATATTAGTAACCCTTTCTTGAAAATAAGAACTCGTCATGTTCAGAGAAGAGGAACAGTTGTCCGAAGGAGACATAGCAGGTAAGAGGTAAGACTAGAAGGGTTGGGGGGAAAAGCTCACCACTGGGCATGAGAAAAATATCCCTCCATGAACACTAATCCCACGGTAAACCTGGAAAAAAATAAGTTGATAATGAAACGTGCTTAAGAAACTGTTATAATCCCTGCGAGGGTTAATATTTATTATCACCTTGGTTAGATCTAGACAAATCCCTGGGCATGTCCGTGAGGGATTTTCTAGAGTAGGCTGAGCAGGTGCCACCCGTGGGTGGCATCGTTTCATGGGCTGGGAGGAAAGGGAAGAAAGAAGGAAGGGAGCTGAGCACCAGCCTTCCTTGCCCTCTGCTTCCTGACTGGACTGAGTCAGCTGTTTCACACTCCCCCATGTTAGTCAGGACGAAGTGCTCTGGCAGCAGGAGAGTGACAGAGACATAAGGAAGTGGGTCACCCACATTCCTCAAGGAACCACCCAGCAGCCGGGCGTGGTGGCGCACACCGTTAATCCCAGCACTCGGGAGGCAGAGGTAGGAGGATCTCCGTGAGTTCGAGGCCACCCTGAGACTCCATAGTGAATTCCAGGTCAGCCTGGGCTAGAGTGAGACCCTACCTCAAAAAACAAAACAAAACAAAAAAAAGACATCTGAGGAACTGGCAAAGTTAGAATGGAAGACATCATGTTCATACTGTCTGAAGCTTCCCAATTCTTTCTCTTTCACCCTTCCAGCTGTCTGAACCAGCCGTCACCACTCCTGTATTTTTCATTTGATTTTATACTAACATATGTAAACATATGCTACTCGTTTCCCATCACACTGAAATTAATCCAAAACTACTAGGAAGTGTTGGGAGAGGGAGTTGAAAGAGTCAACATTTGAGGGTATCTGAGCAAAATAGAAACATGTTTGTTGATGTCTTGCTGTGTCTGTTTTTAGACAAATATTTCATTATGCTTACAGAGACAATGGAAGCCACCAAGTCTTAATTCATGGCTAAATTTATCTCCCCCCCTTTTTTCCACTTGAACCCCCTACTTCTGCTTGGGACTACTTTCTCCCTTTGTCCTAGTACCCTAGAAACTCACATAGTCATCTGGTTTATGTGTTTGTTTGTTTGTTTTATGCCCACAGCTTAAGAAATGTCTCCTGAGGGCTGAAATATAAATATTAAGTGCTTCTCATGTGCAGGGGGCAGAAGGAAAAATAATCTTCCCATCAAGGGACGCACCAAATGTGTGACTCATCTGAAAAATTGATGGATTAGTTGTTGCCGCTCCTGCCCCTTCCCTTCCTGCCACAGGTGCTTATGCGAGCTCAGCGACACCTAGTGGCGGGTAAAGGAAACTGTCAGTATCTTGGCCACCAATCAGGTCGTCAGATCCCATTCCCAGACTGATCTCTACAACTTCTTCAGTATCTCCCTGTGTGTGTGTGTGTGTGTGTGTGTGTGTGTGTGTGTGCTTTCTTATTTATATCTTTCTTCTGAGTCTCCCACATTTCATCAATAACCTTGGAAAGATGGGCTGGAGAGATGGCTTAGCGGCTAAGGTGCTTGCCTTCAAAGGACCTCAGTTCTATTCCCAGTACCCACGCAAGCCAGATGCACAAGGTGGCGCATGCATCTGTCTGGAGTTTGTTTGCAATGGCTGGAAGCCCTGGAGTGCCCATATTTTCTCTCTCTCTCTCAAATAAAATAAAATATTTTTTAAAAAACCTTGGAAAGATTATAGTACATGTTATTGGTCTAAGGAAAACTTAAGACTTTTAAAAAATATATATTTTGGCCAGGCGTGGTGGCGCATGCCTTTAACCCCAGCACTCGGGAGGCAGAGGTAGGAGAATCACCATGAGTTTGAGGCCACCCTGAGACTACATTCAGGTCAGCCTGGACTAGAGTGAGACCCTACCTCAAAAAAACAATATACATATATATATATATATATATATATATATATATATATATATATATATATGGTATTTTATTTAGTTATTTGAGAGAAAGAGGCAGATGAGAAAGAGTGAGAGAGCAAGAGAATGGGTACACCAAGGCCTCCAGCCACTGCAAAGGAACCTCAGACACATGCATCACTTTGTGCATCTGGCTGATGTGGGTCCTGGGGAATAGAACCTGGGTCCTTTGGCTTCACAGGCAAATATCTTAACCACTAAGCCATCTCTCCAGCCAAATTTGCTTGCTTTTTGCACACGTGATCATAGTTCTGACAATTACTAATTTTCCCATGTCTCCTTGAACCATTTAAGCCTGTATTATAAATGTATAAATATTTACTATTAAATATTTATAAATCATGCCTTCTTTTTATATATTCTTTCTAGTGTTTAATCTTCCGGTTTCCTGCTGTGAATTTTTTTCTGTTTTTTTTTTAATTTATTATTTATTTGACAGAGAAAGAGGGAGGGAGAGAGAGAGAATGGGCGTGCCAGGGCCTCAGCTTGATATCATCTCATGAGAGATTTTCATCCAAAACCACCCAGCTAAACTAGCCTAGACTCTTAAACATCCAGAGATTATAGCACAATAAGTGGTTTTGTTTCAGCTGGTAGGTTTTAAGTTAATTTTTAATGCATCCATAGATAACTAGTGCATGCCCATTTTAGACCAATATCTGTTGAGTTCCTAACACTAGCCCACTGTGTATTACAATTCTAAGACCACCACCCCCTGCTTTTATAACCCCTTGTGCGGGTGTCTAGTCCCTGAACCCTAATGTTCCAGACACTTCCTAAAACCAAGACTTACTGTGTGTCACATATGGAACTACTAAAGGGAAAAGGAGGGAGTTTTTGCATGCTATTTTCCATGAAACATCAGTTAGATTTTTATGAATCTAGTAATTTAATAGCCTCTTCCCCCTTAAATAAAAAAATAAAGAAAAGTTTATGTCCTGCTTCCTAACTTGTTAATGTCTCTTTCCAAACCATCCTTATTCACCTGTCTCAGCCCTTTCTCAGACAGCACACTGCCCCTGGCACATTACCAAGTGGCAATTTCATCACCAGGAATCATCATTTGTTTTCCAATCAGTCACCTGATTTTCCTTTTGGGTGCAATCTATTCCATGTTTGATCATTTTTTTTTTTGGTGTTTTTAATTTTTTTTTTTATTAACAACTTCCATGATTGTAGACAATATCCCATTGTAATGCCCCTTCCTTCCCCCATTTTCCCCTTTGAAACTTCACTTTCCATCATATCCCCTCCCCCACTCAATCAGTCTTTCTTTTATTTTGATGTCATGATCTTTTCCTCCTATTATGATGGTCTTGTGTAGGTAGTGTCAGGCACTGTGAGGTCATGGATATCCAGGCCATTTTGTGCCTGGTGGGACCACGTTGTATGGAGTCCTACCTTTCCTTTGGCTCTTACATTCTTTCCTCCACCTCTTCCACAACAGTGATCATTTTTACTTGTCCGTATTACAGGACAAATGACAAGAACGACATTTTGTAAAGCATAAGGCAGGAAAAACAAGAATGTAATACTCACTCTACCTCGCCAATCAGATCCTGATCCTGACAAACACTTGGAGCCAGGTCAGTCACCGTCTGCAGAAAGTCACTGTCTGCAGAAAGTCACTGCACTGCACTAAGGACATTTAGAAAAGTGACTGGGATTGTGCATTCTGTTTCCGTGTGAGGGAGTTTCAGGCACTGAACATGTGGATACACGCATGCATGAGCGGAAGAGAGGTTGGGATAAGGAAGTTGGGAGCTTCCAGATGCTGTAACTTCCCCAATGCAGCTTGTTTCTTCATTAATCATAAAACTCCAAATATAGAACAGATTTCCAGAGATCATTAAGAATTTCCATCTAGTCTTTGCACTCTGTAACTACCTCTTCTATAACGCAGAGACCACAGTTGTTATAAATTGGAAGCTGAAGTTCAATTGGTACGACAACGTTTCTCAATGATGATACTTCAGTGATGAAGCACTGGGGCTTGTACAATTTCAGCTCAGTTCCTACCTGCCAGTTACTTTTCTCTGTGTTTACCCTCTCCAGAATATTCACTGGTTTCTTCCTTAGGAAATAGCTAGCTCTTGCGCTCTCTCTCTCTCTCTCTCTCTCTCTCTCTCTCTCTCTCTCTCCCTCTCTCTCTCTCTCTCTTTCTCGTTTGTTTGTTTTACTTTTGTTTTTGTTTTTTGAGGTAAGATCTGACCTGGAATTCACTATGAGGCTTAATTCACTATGAGGCTTCTGTAACCCAAAGTTCCAAATTCTCTCACATTTCTCCCACAAATCAGCTCTAAAAGCTTAGGAACCACATAGGACTATCACAGCAACAGCCCCACTTCTCAGTAATAATTTTCTACATCAGTTGCTTTCTCATTGCCATGAACCAATACCCGATCAGAAGCAATTTAAAGGGGAAGTACTGGCCAGGGCTGGACGCATCTGTAATAGCTTCAAGGAGAAGGCGCAACGTGACAAGAGCCTTGACAGAGGGGAAGAATTACAAAGAATTTTGAGGAATTAATTATCACTTAATTTCTCTCCTTAATTAAGCACTCCTTTTCTGTAAACTTGGCTCTAAATAGTGGGAAAATAGTTATAAAGGCAATAGATTTTCTGCCTTAAAGGTATTAATATCTTAGTAGGATAAGCAATGTTCATAGTGCATATTTATTTTATATTTCCTGCTGGGGATGAGTGGTCTGGAGAAAACAAACTAAGGTGAGGGCATGGGATGTGAGAAGACATTTCAGGAGACTCCGTGTGAAGAACCGAGGTAGGACCCACTACCAGGTACTGCACAGTATTTTCTTACATGAACAGTGAGAGTGGTCTGTGCTAATGTGGAAATGGTAGGAAGTGACAGGAAAGAAGATGTACCTTGAGCCCAGCGTGGTGGCGCACGCCATTAATCCCAGCACTGGGAGGCAGAGGTAGGAGGATTGCCGTGAGTTCAAGGTCACCCTGAGACTACATAGTGAATTCCAGATCAGCCTGGGCTAGAGTGAGACCCTACGTCGGAAAACAAAACAAAACAAAACAAAAAAAAAAAATGTGCTTTGAAGATTTGCTTTGAGAGGCCTCCCTGAAGGATTGGGTAAAAGGGTTAAGGACTCAGTAACAACTTTAACATCTTTTACCCATGTAACTCAGTAAAGCGATATCGTTTATACGACAAGACATCCTCAGGGAGCATCAAGTTTGAAGTGAAAAGCAAATCAAGGATTCTATTTTTGTTGTTGTTTTTCGAGGTGGGGTCTCACTCTAGCTCAGGCTGACTTGGAATTCACTCTAGTCTGTGTGGAAATCAATATGGAGACTCCTGAAAAGGATGAATATAGAGTTACCAACAGACCCTATTATTCCCTTACTGGGCATTTACCCTAAAAGCTCCACATCTCAGTTCAGAGATATTTGTTCAACCATGTTTATAGCTGCATAATACATAATAGCTAAGAACTGGAATCAACCCAGGTGCCCATCATTGGATGAATGGATAACCAAGATGTGGTATTATCTACATGATGGAATTCTACTCAGCAGTAAAAAAAATGACACATTGAAATTTGTAGAAATATGGTCGAACTTTTAACAGATCATTCTAAGTGAACTCAAACAATCACAGAAAGACAGCTGTTGCATGGTCTCACTCATCTGCAATTCCTAACCTGGATCAGCCCAAGTTGCTGACATACCTGAATAGCATCTTGAGGCTTGGACAATAGGGAGGGTAGGCCTTGGGGAAAGGGTGGAGGGGGGGGGCAACACAAAACTGATCCCAAATTGAACTGGTACCATAGAATCCTATATCCTGGAAGTCCGACTAAAAGGTGGAACCCTCAAGAGGACCTTAGGGGGGAGCACCTGAATCGAAGGACCTGGGAGAGGATGAGATGAAACCTAACCTCAAATTTCTCCTGTTTCTCTTTCTTCTCTGTCTTTTTCTTTTCTCTTTTCCCTTGGTGCTGGCCTGTAATTCCCTGTATCAGGATGTGGTCTACATCCACAATGAGCTGTTGATCAGAGAGACCTACTAGATCTCCCAAAAGCAAAAAAAACAGACTTCTGTCAGAGCACTTGATTACCCACCAGAGGTTAATGGTAAGACCCTACTGCTGAAGACACCATATGCTGTCAGCACGGACCACAGAGACACTTGGTTGGAACCCGGAGGAGAGCCAGTGCCCAGACAATTAACCCATCTAGTGCTGGAAGACACTACATGAGCTACCGGAGGAGAGTGGCCAACATCTGCCCAAGCAACTCAAAGTCTAAGTGACTCAGAAGCAAACAACCTGATGTGATGCTCACACAAGTGCAACAGTGGCAGACAGTTGGTGGGTAACCAACTGCTCTTGGATTGGGTAACAGATCCACTCAGTGGAAAGGAAACCATATGTGGAACTGGGAAACAAGTCAGAATCATATCCAGATAATGATTCTGTTTTCCATTGTCAAGCTCCCACTAACCCGAGACTATAAGAATGCCTAAACCCTTTTAATTCTGTCTAAATTAATAATCGTTATCCCATTTAACTGGAGCTGACTTCACTCTCCATTGGAGAATCTGCTTCTCTTTTCAGATGGGAACTGGACCTGAGGAGATAAACGACCCAGCGCACTCCACCCCGGCCCCAGCTGAAACCACAGAGGAATTGGGGAAATGAGCAAGAGTGCTGCTTCTTTAGTGAATCTGATATCAGCACAAGGGTGATGGAGAAAGACACTGAGGACACTCAACACCTACCAAACCAGAGATCCAGATGCTCCCAAGTGCCCATCACTGAAGTAGACTTAAAATGCTCCCAGCACGGCTCAGGGAAATTTGTGGAAGAGGGGGAAGAAAGATTGTTAGAGCCACAAGTTGGGACATTTTACACCGAGACATTGCCTCTCTCCCCCCCTGCCCGCCCACAATGCATGACCCACAATACCCACAGGGTTGACCTGCATCCCCAATGAGGAAGGCCTCTTCAGAAAAGGGACAGGGAGGAGAGAAAGGATGGTACCAACATGTGATGTTTACATATAAAACATGTCCATATCTAATAATAAAAATTAAAAAAATACCTGCTGCTCCTGTGAGGATGTAAGAACACATTTGAATAGTTGCTAATCAGGAATAATGGCAGCTCAGGGGAGAAGAACGTTAGCTCATTGTTTGGAACAGAGTGTATGTGCAGGTCGGTAGAGGTGGGGGTCCCAAGTCCCCAACAGGTGGCAAAGTGCGTTGTGTAGGATAAGGGTGTGAAGCTAAGCAGCATTCTGGCTAAAGTATTCTCGGTGCTTGCCGGTCTCGATATCATAAGGAAATACATTGTGCATAATTAATGTGTTAATAAAATTTAGTTAAAAGGGAAAAATTGGAGCCAGGTGTGGTGGCGCACGCCTTTAATCCCAGTACTTGGGAGGTAGAGGTAGGAGGATCACCGAGAGTTCGAGGCCACCCTGAAAGTATATAGTGAATTCCAGGTCAGCCTGAACTAGAGTGAGATCCTACCTCAGAAAACCAAATACACACACACACACACACACACACACACACACACACACGTGGGAAAACCTGGAGCTTGGGAAATGGCTTAATGGTTAAAGGTGCTTGCTTGCAAAGCCTGCAATTCCCCAGCCATCCACGTGAAGCCAGATGGGTGTTCAACTGTAGTAACAAGAGACCCTGGTGCGCGTGCACATACACACACAAATAAATACTTTATTCAAAAATAAAACAATTACTTAAATAAAAATACCCCCACCAAAAAAAAAAAAATCCCAGAGCTGGGTGTGGTAGCACACACCTTTAATCCCAGCACTCAGGAGGCAGAGGCAGGAGGATCACCGTGAGTTAGAGGCCACCCTGAGGCAGCATAGTAAATTTCAGGTCAGCCTGGGCTAGAGTGAGACCCTACCTCGAAAAGACAAAATAATAATAATTATAACCCAAAAGGATATCCACTTTCTATCCATTACCCATTCATTGAAGTACCAGCACTTTATTATGTGCCCTCTCATTATTTTGAAAACTTCAATAAAAATGTTTAAATTTTATATTAATTTAAACTTTTCAGTGTTTAAAAATACTAGACATAATTGCAATGAGATTTGTTTCTCTTTATCCTCTTTCCAGGTGAATCATATAATCTAATTACTTTTAATATATGGAAGAAGCCAGGCGTGGTGGTGCATGCCTTTAGTTCCAGCACTTGGGAGGCAGAGGTAGGAGGATTGCTGTGAGTTCGAGGCCATCCTGAGACTCCATAGTGGATTCCAGGTCAGCCTGAACTAGAGTGAGACCCTACCTCGAAAATCCAAAACAAAAATAAAATAAAATATGGAAGAGTTGGGCTGGACAGGTGGTTCAGTGGTTAAAGGAACTTTCTTGCAAAGCCTTGATGACCCGGGTTTGACTCCCCAGGACCCACGTAAAGCCAGATGCACAAAGTGGCACAAGTGTCTGGAGTTCATTTGCAATGGCTGGAGGCCTTGGTGCACCCACACTATCTGTCTCTCTCATAAATAAATAAATAAATAAATAAATAAATAAATGGAAGAGTTTACATATGACCACGGTTAAAAGAAGAGCAGTAATTCAAGTCCTTCAACATTTTTGGAAGCACCTACTATTGCCAGATACCGTTTTGTGCATGCTGCGGACTCCACGATGAATGAAACAGACAAAAACCTGCCTGTATGGCTACAGTTTGCTGCCCACCCCGTTTTGTAAGCTTAGCATATTTGTTCACCAATGCAGTATATGTTCCACCCTTCCAATTGCGGGAATGTATCCAACCCTTTTGTCTTTTTTTTTCCGAGGTAGGGTCTCACTCTAGCTCAGGCTGTCCTGGAATTCACTGTGTAGTCTCAGGGTGGCCTCAAACTCAGTGATCCTCCTCCCTCTGCTGGGATTAAAGGCGTGCGCCACCACGCCTGGCGACCTGGAGCTTTTAATCCTCCTACTTCCACCTTCTAAGGGCTGGGGTTAAAGGTACCCACCACCCCGTCCCATGGAAGGCTTCCACATGAGCTACATCTTCAGTCTTGAGTATTACTTCCAAAGAGAAGTTCTGTAACGTGACTAAGCCGTTGGAAACCCATCTTTCACAATGAAGCTCTCCAGTTGGAGCTTGATTTGTGCAGAGGCTGCGGCACCATCCACCGGTGCGGTGCTGAAGCAGGAAAGCTGTCCATCCCAACGCGTTCCCAGACCTGCTCCTCTCTTTCTCCCCTTCTCCTTGAAATCGCCTACTGTCAACCAACCTCGACCACAGATCCTTTCAAATCGCGTCCCATATGCAAATCTCAACGCCGGTGTCCTACGGAGCACCTTGCCAACTAGCCCTTTAACCGACTCCTGTCATCGGCCCTGCCGCAGGCAGCTGTAGGTTACCTCTTTGTTTGTTTGTTTTTTCCCAGGCAGGGTCTCACTTTAGCTCAGGCTGACCTGGAATTCAGTATGTGGTCTCAGGGTGGCCTCGAACTCACGGCGATTCTCCTACCTCCTTTTCCCTGGTGCTGGGGATTAAAGGCGTGCAGTTAGTTACGTCTTACAGGGGTAATTAGCTAACCCTTCAAGACCTGCATAGATGTGCATGAGTGTTGACACCCGTGCCAAACACTGGGGAGGCAGAGGTGGGAGGATCGCCGTGAGTTCGAGGCCACCCTGAGACTACATAGTGAATTCCAGGTCAGCCTGGAGCTAAAGGAGGACCCTACTTCGACAAACAAACAAACAAACAACAACAAAAATCAGTATCTGCCATGCATGGTGGCACAAGCATTTAATCTCAGCACTCGGGGCCAGAGGTAGGAGGATCGCCATGAGTTCGAGGCCAGCCTGAGACTACATAGTGAATTCCAGGTCAACCTGAGCTACAGTGAGACCCTACCTCGAAAAACCTAAATATAAATAATAAATAAATAAATAAAAATAAAAATACACACACAAAATGTAACTCCTCAAATAGTTTTTCTTCCTTTCTTTCTCTTGCTACATTCCTAATTCAGTGTGGCTTCCAGACTTTCCTCGGCCATTTAACCCAAATTTTGGAACAAACTCATTTCCTGGCATTTAAATCACTTCCTAGCGATTTCCCGCCCCGCTTCCCGTCTCCTCCTCCCCCATCCTGCATCTTCCCCCCCATCACCGGCCCCCCGAGTCCAGCTACATCCTTGGGGTCTAGATTGGGGGGAAGGGTGGGATGGGGGTGTCCTGGCTCCCCGGAGAAGCGCTGGGCCTCGGGTCCTCTCCTGGCCTCTGCGGCTGTCCGAGGAGGCCTGACCGGCTCCTCCGGGCCCCCGCCCCGGGCGACGGCGGGCGTCCGCGGGATTAACTCGCTCGGGCCCGCGGCGGCCTGCGGGGGGCGGCGAGCGCTCGCGTGCGCGGGGCCGCGGCGCGCGTGGAGCGGGGCGGGTCGGGGCGGCGCCTGCAGCCCGCAGCCCGCGCGCTCGGGGGACGCAGCCCGGCCCGCCGCCGCCGCCGCCGCCGCCGCCGCAGCCCCGACCCCGGGCCGCTCCCGAGCCATGGGCGACCTGCCGGGCCTCGTGCGCCTCTCCATCGCGCTGCGCATCCAGCCCAACGACGGCCCGGTCTTCTACAAGGTGGACGGGCAGCGCTTCGGGCAGAACCGCACCATCAAGCTGCTCACGGGCTCCTCGTACAAGGTGGAGGTGAAGTGCAAGCCCGTCACTCTGCAGGTCCAGTGAGTCCACGCTGGGTAGCCTGCGGGCTGCGGGGGGCGCGGAGGCCCCAGCCTAGCCCCTCCATCCTTCCGCCCAGACCCCCACTCCCGCTGCCCTCCCCCACCGCAGAGTCCGTTCAAGTCAGCGGAAAGAACAGTTGTTTTTGTGTTTCTTTGTTTTTTTTGGGGGGGGGGGAGGAGGTGTGCAAATTTCCTTTTCGTGCGGCTCTCGGAGCGGTACCGCACAGCCTGGGTGGGGCAGGTGGCAGAAGGTCGCCCCGGGCGCAGATGCAATCTCAGCCCGGCCGTGCTTGGTCCTGGGGGACCCTCGGCTTCGGGCTGAAGGGGAAGGAAGGCTGGGCGAGGAGGGAGGGGTGGTCATTGGATCCCCAAGGGTTTCTCCCCACTCTTCCTCTCTCGCTATTTGGTGGCGGGGTGTGGGGTTGGGGGGACCCTGTAGCAGGAGCAGCAGGCGTGAGTTAGAGGGCGCCGCCTGTGCTTAGGCCTATTTTCCTGGCTTCCCCGTGCCCTTTAATTTTCCTTTCCTCCTGAAAGACTAATTGATGTTGCTGAGGATTAACAGCGTCCTCCTAAGAGGATGTTGTTTTGTGTTGATTTTGGTTGATTCGTGCCAGGGATGATCGTTGCCCAGCTTCTAAGGGGTGATGCACCCAGTAAACCTCTGGAGAGAAAGGCAGTGTGGGACACTACAGTGGCCTATAGAAAGAACTATGAGCCGGGCGTGGAGGCGAACGCCTTTAATCCCAGCTCTCGGGAGGCAGAGGCAGGAGGATCGCTGTGAGTTCGAGGCCACCCTGAGACTACACAGTGAATTCCAGGTCAGCCTGCACTAGAGTGAGACCCTATCCCCTACCTAAAAAGAAGAAGAAGAAGAAGAAAGAACTATGGGTACTCCCTTTACCTCCCCGTTTCCACCTAAGAACTATGTGACGGATTAAATCAACATTTACACATATGCTGGCAGAGGAGGGGCGTCAAATTCGTCGCTTTAAAAAATTATTTATTTGGAAAGAGAGAAAGAGGCACATAGAGAGAATGGGCACGCCAGGACCTCCTGCCAGTGCATACGAACTCCAGACACATGTGCCACTTTGTGCATCTGGCTTCAAGTGGGTACTGGGGAGTCAAACCCACGCCATCGGGGTTTCTAAGCAAGTGCCTTTAACCACTGAGCCAACTCTTCAGCCCCTCATCAGGCACTTTTATAGTTGCTTTTAATATTTTATTTATTTGTTTTGAGAGAGGGGCAGATAGAATGGGGGCACCAGGGTCTCCAGCCACTGCAAGCGAACTCCAGACGCGTGCGCCCCCTTGTGCATCCGGCTAATGTGGGTCCTGGGGAATCTAACCTGGGTCCTTAGGCTTCACAGGCAAACGCCTTATCTGCTAAGCCATCTCTCCAGCCCTATAGTTGCTTTTAATTAGGTAAATTTGTCTTAGCCTTCTTGGCCCTTTTGTGATACAGACGTCTCATTTAGTGCTGAGCGCTCATCTGGAGCCACGCCCGGATGGGTTTTGCTGCTTCTGGTCCTTGTATTTGTCCGCACCCTCAGCACCTCCCTGTTCCCCAGTGTCCCCTGCCCCTGAGTATAATCCTGGCTTTTCCTTCCCCGGCTTTCCTAACAACCTTCACCATCAACTTAGCCATGCTATGCTCTGTTGTCTTTGTGATGAGTCTACATTTCAAGCTAACCTAAAAACAAATTTGATAATGTCAAAACTTTTTCTCACGTTACACTTTAATTTTATTAAGGATTCCTCAGTGTCCTCCTCTGGTGGCTCTCAGATCTGAATGTACATAAAAAAATCATCGAAGAGGGCTGGAGAGAGGGCTTAGCGGTTAAGGCATTTGCTTGCAGAGCCAAAGAACCCGGTTCGATTCCCCCAGGTTCCACGTAAGCCAGATGCACAGAGGGTGAACGCATCTGGAATTTGTTTGCAGTGGCTGGAGGCCCTGGCGTGCCCATTTTCTCTCTCTCTCTCTCTCTCTCTCCCCCTCTCTCTGCCTCTTTATCTCTCTCAAATAAATAAATAATTTTTAAAATTATCTAAGAGCTTATTGAAATAGGTGGCTGGGGCTCACCAGTGTTTCTATTTATTTTTTTTTTTTTCGAGGTAGGGTCTCACTCTCGCCCAGGCTGACCTGGAATTCACTATGTAGTCTCAGGGTGGCCTCGAACGCATGGCAATCCTCCTACCTCTGCCTCCCAAGTGCTGGGATTAAAGGGGTGTGCCACCACACCTGACCTCTCACCAGTGTTTCTACTTTGCTATGTCAAGGGTAGCAAATGTTTGTGTTCTAACGGGTCCCTAGCTGATGCTCAGTGACTGTGCATTGGAATCAGTTATTCAGAACCTGGAGAGAAGGCTCCGTGGTTAAAGGCATCTACTTGCAAAGCCTGATGGTCCAGGTTTGATTCCCTAGTACCAGCGTAAAGCCAGATGCACAAATGGCGTATGCATTTGGAGTTCATTTGCAGTGGTTAGAGGCCCTGGTGCACCAATTTATTCACATTTTTTCTCTTCCTCTCAAAAATAAGTAAGTGAAAATGAAAACAGCTGTTCTTTTATAAAGGTATGATGCCAGTGAGAATTTCTGGTCATGTGGCCGGCCTGAGGAGCAATACTTTACATCATGGAGTCTTTGATTTTTGGAACAGAACACAAAAAATCTTTATAGAGAGTTAGTTCACAGATTCTTGCCTCTACCTGCATATATGAACTACCTAGATGACCTTAAATTTATCCATGCCAAATTGTATCCCAGATCAACAGAATCCTAATCTCGGGGGTTTGGAGTGGGGCTAGGTATAAGGAGAAATTTGATAACTCCCTAGATGGTTTTTCTCTGTAAGGAGAAGAACCGCTGACAGCCCTCTAGATGAGATTACTGACATCACTCCAGAGGAGAAGTGGTTGGCCCGTGGTCCTGTGACAACTTGCTGGGAGAACTGTGGACTTCCAGACTTTTTAGAACTTTGTACCATCCCACGAGGTCTCCCTTCCACATATAGCTTTGATCCAGCCCAGGAAAGAGTACCTAAGCTAATTCCTGCCGTATATGCTCAACTCCCATCTGTTGCAGGAATATTTCTATTGGTGGTGTGCTTGTCCCACTGGAACTGAAGTCTAAAGAGCCTGATGGGGACAGAGTTGTTTATATAGGCACATATGATACAGAAGGCGTGGCCCCGACCAAAAGCGGAGAACGGCAGCCCATCCAGATCACCATGCCGGTAAGTCCTAGTTGGGGGTGTTGGGGGAAGAGATTAAAAGCAAATGGAAACTATAGGGGGAAATATCTCACCCTCTCTCCAACTCTCTCTCTATGTCTCTCTCTCAAAAAAAAAAAAAAAAAAAAAAGGTATACTGGAGTCAATTGGAAATTGAGTTAAGGTTCCCTCATGGATCTGTTGGGAGGAAGACTATGTAACGATTTTCTTTTCCTTGACAAACTGATGTCTTAAATGTTAAAACACACCAAGCACCAGGCAGATGGTTTTGGGAGAAATAGTAGCTATGATGACATTTTCTCTGTTATATTTCTGTATGAGGACTTGTTTAGATAATTAGTTTGAAAAGTTTCTGATTCTAAGTAGCCCACCATCTTTTCATTTAGAAAAAACTCATTTTGCTGTTTAATGTACTCTTAACTGGAAGAACTTGAAAAAATGATTCCCATGGAACACAATAAGCTTTTTGTTTGTTTGTTTTGTTTTGTTTTGTTTTTCTAGTTTTTCAAGGTAGGGTCTCACTGTCGCTCAGGCTGATCTGGAATTCACTATGTAGTCTCAGAGTGGCCTCGAACTCATGGCGATCCTCCTGCCTCTGCCTCCTGAGTGCTGGGATTAAAGGCATGCGCCACCACAGCTGGCTACAATAAGCTTTTTAGTATCTAGTCATATCACATATAATGCAGTTTTCCATCAACATCTATATGGGATTGGTTCCTGGGGCCTCCTGCAGGTACCGAAATCTAGAGATGCGCTAATCCTTTATATAAAATGGCACAGTATTTGCATGTAGCCTACATATGTCCTTTCATATGCCTTCAATCATCTCAGCTTTTATGATACCTACTACAATGTAAATGCCATGCAACCTTCTAGCTTGATAGGCGAGATCAAAGTTTCACAAACAGCAGTGTACAAAGAGATTCCTAGCTGGGCATGGTGGCACACACCTTTAATCCCAGCACTCCAGAAGTAGAGGTAGGAGGATCGCCTTCTAGGACAGCCTGGAACTACAGAGTGAGTTCCAGGTCAGCCTGGGCTAGAGTGAGACCTTGCCTTGAGGAAAGAAAGAAAGAAAGAAAGACAGAAAGACAGACAGACAGACAGAAAGAAAGGAAGAAAGAAAGAAAGAAAGAAAGAAAGAAAGAAAGAAAGAAAGAACTTTCTTTGAAAATTACTTAAAATTTCAATCCTAGGTCCCATATTCAGTCATTTTTTAGTTCAAAAAAAAAAAAAAAAACACGAAGTTAGGCCCAAAGAAACTGAACACTGGTTCAGAGGACCAACCCTAGTGAGGCTGGTCTGTAAAATGCGCTATGAGAAACTCTGATTTAAGACCTAATGCATGCAGTCCTTTCAAACCATAAGGCTCCATGGTGCCCGGTATGCTCAGAACAACCACAGCAACAAGAAAATTCTCGAGTTACTGGTCCCTTTGGATTCTACATTGGAACAACTTTTGGAAAGAATTCTGTTGACCATCAAAAATTCTTTAACAGAGAAAAATATAAAATGGGAGAAATGCTAATTTCTCTAACCAATGACTGCTGCTAACATTTAATAAATATCCATGGAAAATTGTTTCTACCGTGTCTTTGGATATATGTATGTATTGGGTATCATTCTTTACATATACTTTTTAAAAATAAATTTAGCCAGGCGTGGTGGTGCACGCCTTTAATCCCAGCACTCAGGAGGTAGAGGTAGGAGGATTGCCGTGAGTTGAGTTCGAGGCCACACTGAGACTCCATAGTGAATTCCAGGTCAGCCTGGGTTAGAGTGAGACCCTACCTCGAAAAAAAAAACACAAAAACAAACAAAAATAAATTTTATTTATTTATTTGAGAACACATGCGAGAGAAAGAGGCAGACAGAGAAAGAGAGAGAGAGAATGGGTGTGCTAGGGCCTCCAACCACTGCAAACGAACTCCAGACACGTGCACCCCCTTGTGCATCTGGCTTACATGAGTCCTGGGGAATCGAACCTGGGTTCTTTGGCTTTGCAGGCAAATGCCTTAACTGCTAAGTCATCCCTCCAGCCCTATTCTATTTCTTTGTTTATTTATTTTAGAGAGAAAGAGAAACAGAGGGGGAGAGAGAGAGAATGGATGCACCAGGGCCTTCAGTCAATGTAAATGAACTCCAGACACATGTGCCACCTTGTGCGTCTGGCTTATGTGGGTCCTGGAGAATTGAACCTGGGTACTTTGGCTTTTCAGGCAAGCACTTTTAACAGCTAAGTTATCTCTCCAGCCTTTATTATTCTATTTTTTAATATTATATAGCAAATGCCATTCAATGTTGCACACTTCTACAAAATTAATATTTTCTTGGGCTAGAGGCCTGGAAGGAATTTGCATGCTAGGACATCTTCTAAGTATTGGAAAGCTTCTCTAGGAAAGTGAGGGAATTTACATTCCTATTACCTATAGTAAATTCTCTCCTTCAGCACTAGGTGTAAGAAAACACTGAAATATTTTATATATTATAGATAGAATATTTTTAATTTTTTATTGACAACTTCCATAATTATAAACAATATCCCATGGTAATTCCCTCCCTTCCCCCACTTTCTCCTTTGAAACTCCATTCTCCATCATATCTCCTCCCCATTTCAATCAGTCTCTCTTTTATTTGGGGGTCATGATCTTTTCCTCCTATTATGATGGGCTTGTGTAGGTAGTGTCAGGCACTATGAGGTCATGGGTATCCAGGCCACTTTGTGTCTGGAGGAGTACATTGTAAGGAGTCCTATCCTTCCTTTGGCTCTTATATTCTTTCCGCCACCTCTTCTGCAATGGACCCTGAGCCATGGAAGGTGTGATCGAGATATTTCAGTGCTGAGCACTCCTCTGTCACTTCTTCTCAGCTCCATGGTGCCTCCTGAGTCATCCCAAGGTCACTGCCATCTGAAAAGAGAAGCTTCTATAGCCAAAAGTGAGAGTAGCATTAATATATGGGTATGGACGTTAAGAGAAGTGCTTACTGGGCAGTTTGGTGAGCATAGCATATATTTTTAGCCAGACAACAGCAGATGTTACACTCCTAGGGCTCATGACTATCCCTGTTGTAGGTTTTCAGTATCACAGATGTATTCCCTCCCATGGAGTGGGCCTCCAGTCCAATCAGAGGGCGGTTCGTTTCCCCCATAACAGACGTGCCACTATTGCACCCATTGGTTTATTTGGTCTAGGTGGCCAAATATAAGGCTTGCAGTGTCCGCTGCTGGGTATCTTCACTGGGTATTTCTCTCCCATTGAACTGCATGCAGAATGGCTTTTCCCAGCTTTCTGTCAGCTGCTCTACATGGAAGAAGTTTTCAGCTCAGCTCCTGCAGGGTTTCTCAGTGACCTTGCAGCCCAAGTATGTGGAGTCTTCAGCAATAGAGTCTTACCATCTATTCCTGGTGGGGAATCAAGGGCCTCGGCAATGGCCTGTAATGTTTTGGTGGCATCAGGGACCTCCCTGGCCAACAACTCACTGGAAGGTATCCCATTCCCTGGCACTGAAAATTTTCTAGTAACAATCTATGTCTCCTGTGTGTTCCAGTGTCCAAAAGGTAGGTTTCCATATGACTTATTTATATCCTCTTAGATCTTGATTAGCCTTCCATCCACCTTTCCTTACTCAATGTCTTCCCCTGACCTCACCCCCATTAATCTATTCTTCTACTTGCATATATACAATACCATCCTATTAAGTACCCCCCTCCCTTCCTTTCTCTTTATTTTATATCTCTTTTCTAGCTTACTGGCCTTTGCTACTGAGTTTTCTTCCTACTCACACAGAAGTCCAGTCATCTGTAGCTAGGATCCACATATGAGAGAGAACATGCAACACTTGGCTTTTTGGGCCTGGGTTACCTCACTTAGTATAATCCTTTCCAGATACATCCATTTTTCCTGCAAATTTCATAACTTCATTTTTCTTTACTGCTGAGTAGAACTTCATTGTATAAATGTGCCATATCTTCATTATCTTCATCAGTTGAGGGACATCTAGGCTGCTTCCATTTCCCAGCTATTGTGAATTGAGCAGCATTAAACATGGTTGAGCAAGTATCTCTAAGGTAATGAGATGAGTCCTTAAGATATATGCCTAGGAATGCTATAGCTGGGTCATATGGTAGATCTATTTTTAGCTGTCTTAGGAACCTCCACACTGATTTCCACAATGGCTGGACTAGATTGCATTCCCACCAACAGTGTAGAAGGGTTCCTCTTTTTCCACATCGCTGCCAGCATTTATGATCATTTGTTTTCATGATGGTAGCCAATCTGACAGGCGTGAGATGGAATCTCAACATAGTTTTAATCTACTTTTACCTTATGACTAGGGATGTAGAACTTTTTTTAGATGCTTATATGCCATCCATATTTCTTCTTTTGAGAACTCTATTTAGTTCCATAGCCCATTTTTAAATTGGCTTGTTTGATTTCTTAGTATTTAATTTTTTGAGTTCTTTGTATATCCTAGATATTAATCCTCTATCAGATGTATAGCTGGCAAAGATTTTCCATTCTGTAGGTTGCCTCTTTGCTTTATTCACAGTGTCCTTTGCCATAGAAAATCTTTGTAATTTCATTAGGTCCCAGTGATTAATCTGTGGTTTTATTGCCTGAGCAATTGGAGTTATATTCAGAAAGTTCTTGCCAAGAACAATATGTTGAAGAGTTTCCCCTACTTTTTCCTCTTGCAGTTTCAGGTCTGATATTAAGGTCTTTGATCCATTTGGACTTAATTCTTATGCATGGAGAGAGATAAGGATCTATTTTCGTCCTTCCACAGATACATATCCAGTTTCCCCAGCACCATTTGCTGACGGGGCTGTCTTTTCTCTAATGAATATATTTTTTCCATTTGTTTTTTTTGAGGTAGGGTCTAGCTGTAGCTCAGGCTGACCTGGAATTCACTATGTAGTCTCAGGGTGGCCTTGAACTCACAGCGATCCTCCTACCTCTGCCTCCTGAGTGCTGGGATTAAAGGCGTGTGCCATTACACCTGGCTTCCAATGAATATTTTTGTCGAAGATCTGGTGGCTATAGCTACCCGGACTTATATCTGGGTCCTTTATTCTGTTCTAGACAGAATATTTTAATTTCTATATCATTAGTTACTATCAGCGTGAAATATTGACATGTTCATTTGCCATTTGTCCTTCATTTGTGGATTATATTTTCATAGCTTTTGCCCAATTTTCCTATGTATCTTACTGATTTTAACAAAGCTTTTTCAAATATTTGTTAATATTTTATTTTTATTTATTTGAGAGAGTGAGAGTGAGAGAGAGAGAAAAGGGGAGTGGGGGGGGAGAACGGGTGCACCAGGGCCTCCAGCCACTGCAAATGAACTCCAGATGCATGAGCCACCTTGTGCATCTGGCTTACGTGGGTCCTGGGGAATCGAATCTGGGTCCTTTGGCTTTTCAGGCAAGTCACTTAACCACCAACCCATCTCTCCAGCCCAAGAAATTTTTATAAATTAAAAATAGCCATTTTCAACCCCATGGGGAATACCTGCAACTCCACTGAGGAGCATCCCCAATGGAATGGGGGCAGGAAGGAGGGAAAAGAGGGTACCAACACATGATGCATCCAAAATGAAACATCTAGTTAATAATAATAATAAACATTTAAAAAGCCATTTTTATTCTATATTGAATGTGTGCATAATTTATCATTTGTGTTAACTTTGTTTATAATGTAAATCGTAAATTTTCATGTAGTCCAACATACTGGCCTTTTCCCTTATGGTTTTTGTATTTAGAATTGATCCAGCTAGGGAAGCCTTCCTTCCTCCCTAGATTTAAGTATGCAAATATTTGCTATTATAAAAGTGTAGTGCCCTTGGAGGCTATGCCAAAAGTCTTACCTTAGTTCAGGATGGAGCATGAGGTTCCCATCATCCCCTGCGAAGTTACTGATGGCTGATGTGTGCTTTGTTGTGTGTGGGTAAAATGTTCTGTATATGTCTGTTAAGTCCATTTGATCTATGATGTCATTTAACTCCAATGTCTTTCTGTTCTTTTGGTCTGGGTAACCTGTATATTGGCGAGAGTAGGGTATTCATTATTTTATTTATTTATTTGACAGAGAAAGAGGGAGAGAGAGAGAACGGGCAGGTGCACCAGGGCCTCCAGCCAATGCAAATGAACTCCAGACGTGTGCTCCCCCTTGTGCATCTGGCTTACGTGGGTCCTGGGGAATCAAACCTGGGTCCTTTGGCCTTTCAGGCAAATGTCTTAACTGCTAAGCCATCCCACCAGCCTGAGAGTAGGGTATTCAAGTCACCTACTAAGACTATGCTGGGTTTTATTTGGGTCTTTATGTCTAGTAGTATTTGTTTCATGAAATCACTTGCACCTGTGTTCGATGCCATTCGTGTTCAGAATTGTTATGTCCTCTTGATGCATTGTGCCTTTAGCTGAACTTCTTGCTTGTGTGTGTATGCTTGTGGGTGGTAAGGTGTATGCATGTGTGGTGTATACACATATGTGTGCCACTGTGGCCCCCATGTGCTCACCTGCAGTGGCTGGAGTAGATCATTGGGTGTCCCGCTCCATTCCACTCATTCTTTTAACCAGAGTTTCTCTCCCTCTCTCTCTCTCTCTATTTATTTATTTATTTGTTTATTTATTTTTGAGGTAGTGTCTCACTCTAGCTCAGGCTGACCTGAAATTCACTATGTCATCTCAGGGTGGCCTCAAACTCACAGTGATACTCCTACTTCTACCTCCCAAGTGCTGGGATTGAAGGTGCACGCCACCACACCTGGCTAGTCTGTGTTTTTTATTGGGAAATTGAAGCAATATTTTGAGATATTGTTTAAAGGTGTGTATTAATTCCTGTAGTCAATTATCTTTGTGATGTACTCTTAAATTGGGAGTGTAGTAATTTTACTGAGAATTTCTATATCCATGATCATCAGGGAGATTGGCCTATAATTTTCTTTCTTTTTTGGGTGTGTGTATTTGTTCTGTTTTTCAAGGTAAGTCTCACTCTAGCCCAGGATGACCTGCAATTCACTATGTAGTCTCAGGCTGATCTTGAACTCAGTGTGATTCTCCTACTTCTGCCTTTCTAGTGCTAGGATTAAAGGTATGCATCACCATACCATGCAATTTTCTATTTTTACTGTATCTTTATCTCGTATTGATGTCAAGAGCCTGGCTGAATAGGGGAAAGCCAGACTTACATGTGTCCAGACAGAGATGCCAGAGAACAGCATAAACAAGTCTTTATAGTCCATTTAAAGTGTCCTTAATCCATTTGCAGTGGCTAGAAGCCTTGGCGTGCCCATTTTTCTCTCTTTCTCTGCCTTGTTTTCTCTTTCTCAAATAAATTTTAAAAATTTAATAATTAAAAAAATATTTTAAATGGATTTTTGAGGGGGTCAGATTCAGGTACGTAAGACCTGATTGGTTGTGGGGCGGCCCGGGATCTGATTGGTTCCTGGACTTGGGGGGGGGTTGCTGACCCAGAGAGGCTGAGCAGGAGGATCTTGCTGATAGTGTCACCGGCAGCCATCTTGGGTAAGTCAGGATCAGATGCAATCAAGATTCAGTTTTGCCAGAACTGACAGAATGCCTTCTTCCTGCTCCATTTTAGGGCTTTTGCCTGTAACTAAAACTGCCACAAGCTAGGCATGGTGGTGAGGGCCTTTGATCCCAGCACTGGGATTACAGAGGGAGTTCCGGATCAGCCTGGGCTAAAGTGAGGTGTATAAAAACCAAATTAAATAAACAAATGAATAAACAGATAGATAAAAACTTCCTAAGAGAAGCTAGCTTTCTCCTGTTTCTCCTTTCCTGTCATACCAGCAGGCACATCCTGCCTGGCATCTTGGTACTGTAGCACACAGGTACCGTAGTGTCAGGAGTGGGGGATTGATAGAGGCTGTGAAAACAGTATGTGGGTTAATAAAAAAAACACTTTACCATTGCCTCTGAGTGGCATGGCTTAGGAGCAGGAGGGAAAAGAAAGGGGCCCGGTTGTGCATATGCTGAGGTGTTTGCTGCTGGCATGAAGATGCCGGCAGCAGCGGGAACAGTGCCAGGGAGTTGGCTCAGAGTGATGTAGCTTAGGGAGAGCGGACAGAATGAGAAAAGCAGGGGAGGAGAAGTGCCCACTGACTGCCAGCACACACTGGGAGGGAAGAAAACCAGATGGAAGGGGGATGGGACCAGATATGGGAAAGAGAGAAGAGAAAGAGAGGGAGAGAGAAAATGAAAGAGACAGAGGAAAAAAGAATGGTAGAAATAGCAATAAAAAGTGCATTCAGAGCCAGGCATGGGCGTGGTGGCGCACGCCTTTAATCCCAGCACTCCAGAGGCAGAGGTAGGTGGATCACTGTGAGTTCAAGGCCACCTTGAGACTGCATAGTTAATTCCAGGTCAGCCTGGGCCAGAGTGAGACCCTACCTCGAAAAACCAGAAAAAAAAAAAAAAGTGCATTCAGAGAGGAGAAGGCTAAAGTAGAAAACAAGACATAGACAGAAAATGTATACATCTGGTCAGTGTAAGGTTTGGGAGTGACCAAGACCATGCAAACCACTCTGAGGCAAAGATGAAAGCTTTTATTCGGGAAAAACACAAGCTGTCAGGGCTGCTTCTCAAGAGAGGAGCACAGCCAGCCTGAGTTTTCAGGTAGTGGGATTTGGGGTTGTTCAGTTGGGGGAAGGTGAGGAAGGAAAAAGATCTCGTTTGTTAAGTTGAGTAGAAAAGTTCCTTTAGGGGAGACCATTACATTAACCATTTAAAATAGCTAGGGCATGACAGAAGAACAGTGACCAGGTGACTCATGAGGTAAGGGGGCAGGAAACCACGACCTGGGGCGTTGTTAGGCAAGGAGGGGATGATGACCAGGTGGTTTCTCGAGGAATGTGGATAATCCACTGCCCCATTGCCTCTGCCACCATCTTGGACTGCTGACTCCATCTTGGAGCCCATCCCGACCTGACGTTCCAGCCTTTTGTTAATGATAAGGGATGGTGGTCCCTCTCTCTTCTGTAATGTCTTCATGCTGGCTGTAGGGGCGATGAGTTCTTAAGGGAGAGGCTGGATAATGCGGTTGATGGGTCTCCCTTCAGGGCAGGTGATGAGGAGGTGGATCCACGGTGGCTAGCTGCGGCAGAGTGGGGAGATTGATAGCACCCTCCGACAGCACAGTGTAGCATGCTGTTACGACTTGGTCCTGAACCAAGCAGAGACTTCTCTCCTACGATCCCTGTAATGAGCTGGCTTCGGAGCAGCCGCTGGCTGTGGAATGAAGAAGAAGAGTCGGCTGAAGGTCGGGAAGGGCAAGGGCTGGAGCTTCCAAGAGCAGGCGGGAGCAGCAGCGTCTGTCCCTGACTTAAGCTCTAGGGGCTCGTGAGGGTCTCCCTTAGCCTTGTCGTCTGAGGGCTTTGCCAGGAGGGCTAAGTTTGGAATTCATATTCTAAGGAACCCAGCAAAGCCAAGAGAGGATCTCTTCCTTAGAGGTAGGCAGGGAGACGGAGCGAAGATGTTTGTGGTCTAGGGTGTGTTTTCATGAGGTAGGGGTAAGGAGAAAGCCTCAGCTACCTACTTGGGTTAAAGAAAGTTGAGCTTTTGGGGGGAGACCTGATGTCCCTTAGATCAGAGAAAGTTAAGAAGTTTGTTGGTATGTAGTTTGGATAGAGAAAGAGAGGGTGAGCAGAGCAAAAGATCATGTACCTATTGTAAAAGTTTGCTGAGCGACAGATCCAGAGACAAAAGGTCAGTGGAGAGAGCTTGGCCAAATAGGTGGGGGCTGTCCCTAAAACCCTGAAGAAAGACAGTCCAGGTGAGATGAGAGGCAATATGAGTATCAGGGTCCTCCTAGGTGAAAGCAAAGAAATCGTAGGAATCAGGGTGGAGGGGGGTGGAGAAGAAGGTAACTTTGAGGCAAAGAACCATCTATCACAGGCCATCCATCCTGGGGAGCTAGTGGAAGTATGGTATTTTCTGTCAGGGTCCTCTCTGGGGACAGCAAGCATCCCCAAGGGGAAAATGTTATCAGTTAAGTGAGCCTCAGGTTAGGTCATAGGCCTGGGTGAGGTAGTGACATTTTTTAGCGTAGTGTGTTGGATCGGTGGAGAAAGACCCTAGACGTTTTCAATCTGGGATAAATCAGGCATGGAACAAGGAACATGAACGTGAACAATTCTCTCAGCGCCTGTGACCTCACGTAAAGGGTCCATTCCGTCCCTGCAAGAGTGAGTAGTACGTGGGGCAGGAGGGGGAAGAGGAGGAGAGAGGCTGGGAGATGGCGGTGGGGTCACGGAGGCAGAACAGGAGGCAGATGAAGACAGATGAAGCTATTGGGGCCAGGTCATCTGGGTCAAAAGCAGAGGGTGAGGACGAGTAAGGGGCAGGGGTTGAGTTACAGCACATTCTTGAGACCTTGGCTAGAAGGACCTGGTGAGAAGAGCAGGTAGAGAGAGAGCGAGCTGTGCACGCAGCGTGAAAAGTGCCTGAATATAGGGTATTTCAGACCACCTGTATGTACGGTGGCAGAAGTTTTTTAAATCGGTGAGAATTTGGAAATCAAAAGTACCATTTTCAGGCCATTTGGACCCAATTGTCCAGCTTATATTGTGGCCAGGCAGAGTTGCAGAGAAAGATCAGACGATAATGTTTGATGTCATCCAAGAGTCATAGCGGCTTTAAGTTCATAAGAAGACAAGAGAAAGAACAAAACAGGGGTGGGAGAAAGAAACCAGGGCTTAACCTGGGTTTACACAGAACACCAGTATGACCGCCTGGCCCATTATGGTGAACGGGGCCTGCACCTCCCATGTGGGCAGAGGCTGTACGGGTGGCGACTGTTGACTGTTCAGCCCGTTAGCGGACAAGGTGGACGACTGTGCTCCCGAAGGAGTGAGCGGCTGGCAGTGAAAGACGAGACCTCGGGGTGGAGGGAGAGGGAGTGGCCCGAGATGGTGCAGCTGAACCAGAAGGCGCCCCCTGGGCACGGTAGACCGGGAGACCCGAGGTGTCGAGTGCATCTTTCTCCAGGCCTGCGGTTGCGGGCCAGAAGTGGGCAAGGGGTATAGCCTGGCGTGCTGGCACGGCTTCCACGAGGAGGGTTTAAACCCGAGAGCAGCCAGCCCGAGAGGGACACTTACCGAGAAGGAGGGAGGAGGCGGAGAAGGGAAGAAGAGCGAGGCCGAATTGTGGTGGGTGAGAGCCTGTATCAGGCAGAGATAGTCCAAAGCCTTCAGAGGGTCAGTGGCAGATCGGTGTGGTCTGGTCAGGGGACAGGAGGTCTGGCCACCCAAGAGGGCAACTGGAAGGCTCCTATATGAGTCAGGACACCAGATGTAAGGTTCAGGAGTGACCAAGACCGCTCAAACCACCCTGGGAAAGCTTTTATTTGGGAAAAGCATGAGCTGCCAGGGATGGCTCACAAGAGAGAGACACAGCCAAGCTGAGTTTTCAGGTAGTGGGCTTTTGGGGCTTCTTCAGCTGGGGGAAGGTGAGGAAGGGAAAAGGACTCCTTGATTAAGTTGAATAGGAAAGTTCCTTTAGGGGAGATCATTACATTAACCATTTAAAATAGTGAGGGTGTGACCCCAGTACAGTGACCAGGTGACTTATGAGATAGCCATAGCTATATTCGCCTGGGAGGGTAGAGGTCCCTGTGGTTGAGCCCATGCATAACTTATGTCCTGCCACCGTGGTCACTTTGTTCATGGGCCCATTTGGAAATGCCAGCGTTGTTTAGGGAAAGAGGTTGGCCACAGAATGGATCATATTATCAACTTGATTCTGAAGGTCATCCTTTGCTGAGGTCACCTTTTTCTTTTTTTCTTTTGGCTTTTCGAGGTAGGGTCTCACTCTGGCCCAGGCTGACCTGGAATTCACTGTATAGTCTCAGACTGGCCTTGAACTCATGGTGATCCTCCTACCTCTGCCTCCTGAGTACTGGGATTAAAGGCATGCGCCACCATGCCCAGCTGAGGTCACCTTTTGATAACCATGTACATTAAAAACATTTTTATATCCTTTGCCCATTTGGAGATATGTATCCACATATACCTTTCCCAGTTGTCTTTCTCCCCAGTCTTCCAACTGTGCTCCTTCCTAGTCTCCAAACATCCAGCCAGACCCTATGGCCACAGCCCAAGAATTGGGATATAACCACGCGTCTGGCCATTTTTTTTTTCTTCCTAGCAAAATACACAGCCATGTGTTCTGTCTGAGGTTCTGCCTACTGTGAAGACTTCCCTTCACCAGTGTCCTTCAAGGTTGACCCAGAAAGGGGCCACCATGCTGCAGATGCCCACTTCTGGGTCATGCTGCATAGTGTGCAGAACCATCTATGAAACAGATGCTAGTCTTCTCATAGGTCAATTATAGCGCACACCCCATGATATTATAGATGTGTGCTTGGGACAGAAGGCATGTGACAGAAGTAGGAACCATAAGCATTCGGAGAGCTTCTTTTTTTCTAATGTATTTATTTATTTATTTATTTATTTATTTATTTATCTGAGAGAGAGAGAGGCAGATAGTGAGAAAGAAAAAATGGGTGCACCAGGGCCTCCAGCCACTGCAAATGAACTCCAGATGCATGTGCCTCATTGCGCATCTGGCTTATGTGAGTCTTTGGGAATCGAACTGTGGTCCTTAGGCTTCACAGTCAAACGCCTTAACCATTAAGCCATTTCCCCAGCCGATGGGGAGCTTCTTCGTGTAACTTACTTGTGCTTTCAGGACCTGCTGAGACCCAACCATGTGTATGTATGTACCACTTCCGTCTGATGACGGACTGCTGCTGTGAATGTCCAGCTTTATGGATTTGTGGGTCAGATAACACCCTGCACATAATGGGCAGCTCAAGTCGCATGGTAACTTGGTGGCCCATGGTCAAACATTCAGTCTCCACTAAGGCCCAGTAGCAGGCCAAGAACTCTCTCAAAGGGAGAATATTGTTTACAGATAACAAGGCCTTACTAAAAATACCAAGGGCCTTTGCTGTAAACTTACCTATGGGGGCCTGCCAAAGGCTGCAAACAGCATCCCAATTTGTCACCGACAACTCAAGTACCATTGGGTCTGCTGGATCATATGGCCCAATGGCAGAGCAGCCTGGACCTGTTGAAAGGCCTTCTCCTGTTCTGGGCCCCAGTCAAAACTAGCAGCTTTCTGAGTCACTCGGTCCATGGACCAGAGTAACACACCCAAGTGAGGAATGTGCTGCTTGCAAAATCCAAATTGGCCCACTAAGCATTGTGCCTTTGTCTTAGTAGGAGGAGGGGGCCAGATGCAATAACTTTTTTTCACCTTAGAACAATATTTCTGCATGGTCCCCACCACTGTTCTCCTAAAGGTGTTATTGAGGTAGAGGACTCTTGGATTGTTTTTTTGTTTGTTTGTTTGTTTGTTTTTGAGGTAGGGTTTCACTCTAGCCTAGGCTGACCTGGAATTCACTATGTAATCTCAGGGTGGCCTTGAACTCACGGCGATCCTCCTACCTCTGCCTCCAAGTGCTGGGATTAAAGGTGTGCACCACCACGCCTAGCGACTCTTGGATTTTGATTGGATTTAGTTCCCATTTGATGATGTGAATAAACTGAGTGTGGAATGGTTGCTCCCACCTGTTCACTTAGTCTAGTCAGCATAATGTCCTCGCAGGGTGACACCTTGTGGAAGGGAATTGCGATCAAGATCCCTGTGAACCAAGTTATAACACAGGGCTGAATAATTAATAATAATGACCTGAGGTGAAACAGTAAAGGTGTACTTCTGGCCATGCCAACTGAAAGCACATTCCTTTCCATGGTCCTTGCGGAGAAGAAAGCATATTTTTATCTCTTTATTTGACAGAGGAAGAGAGAGAGAGAATGGGCATGCCAGGGCCTGCAGCCACTGCAGACAAACTCCAGACACATGTGCCACCTTGTGCATCTGGACAATGTGGGTCCTTTGGCTTTGCAGGCTAACACCTTAACCGCTAAGCCATCCCTCCAGACAAAGAAAGCATTTTTACAAGGTCAGTAGCTACATACCAGGCACCGGGAAAGATCTTAATCTGTAACAGCAGCAGCTATTGGAGTCACCGCTTGATTAAGTTTTTGGTAATCAGTTGTTACTCTCTGTGATCATCCGTTTTCTACTCAGGATAGATAAGAAAATTTAAGGGAAATGTTATGGAAACCTCAACCTGTGCAACGTGCAAGCCCTTGATGGGTAGCACGAATCTCTAATCCTCCCAGGGATGCGATACTGATTTTGGTTCACTATCTTTTCTGGTAGAAGCAGCTCTAATGGCTTCCCCACGGCCCTTCCAACCTTAATAACCCTCGCTCCACAGGTCAGGGAACCAATGTGGTGATCCTGCCATTTCTGAGTATATCTTTCCCAGGAGGACTGGGGAAATTACTACAGAATGAGCTCGGGGACTCACTGTGAAACAGACTTTGGGTAAAATCCCATTGATTTCCTGACCTCCAACAGCCCTTCTTTCACTGGAGAGCTATAATGCTGTTTGGGGTCCCCTAGAACCAATGTCAGTTCAGAGCCAGGGCCTACAATGAGCAGGACAAGTAGGAGCCCATGCCCTTGTCTTCTTTCTGATCTCACAAGGGAAGTTTGCTACAAGCCTTTCTGTCAAAACCCCTTAATGAAGTTGAAAAACTATATCAGATCTCCTCTTAGCTAGGTGAGAAGATAGTCTATGCTAGGTACTAAAAAGCCCAGGAAGCTGTGAGTTCAAAGCCAACCTGGGACTACATAGTGAATTCTAGGTCAAACTGGGCCAGAGTGAGACCCTACCTCAAAAAAAAAAAAAAAAAAAAAAAAAAAGAACTCGAGAAAATTTATAAAAAGTAAGGCTGGAGGGGCTAGAGAGATGGCTCAGTAGATAAGGCACTTGGCTGCAAAGCCTAACGACCCAGTACCCATATAAAGCCAGATGCACAAAGTGGTGTGTGTTATCTGGAGTTTGTTTGCACACACACATTCAAACAAATAAATAAAATTTAAAAATAGATTAAAAAAAAAAAGGTAAGGCTGGAATAATGGCTTAGCAGTTAAGGCGCTTGCCTGCAAAGCTAAAGGACCCAGGTTGAATTCCCCAGGACCTACATAGGCCAGATGCACAACGGGGCGCATGCATCTGGAGTTCGTGTGCAATGGCTGGAGGGCCTGCCATGCCCATTCTCTCCCTCACTCTCTGCCTCTTTCTTTCTCTCTCCAATAAATAAATACAGTTTTTTCTTTTCAATTATTTTTATCAACAACTTCCATGATTATAAAAAATTATCCCATGGTAATGCCCTCCCTCCCCCCATTTTCCCCTTTGAAACTCAAATCTCTGTCATATCTCCTCCCCATCTCAATCAGTCTCTTTCATTTTGATGTCATGATCTTTTCCTCCTATTATGATGGTCTTGTGTAGGTAGTTTCAGGCACTGTGAGATCATGGATATCCAGGCCATTTGTGTCTGGGGAGAGCATATTATAAGGAGTCCTACCCTTCCTTTGGCTCTTACATTCTTTCTGCCACCTCTACCACAATAGACCCTGAGCCTTGCAAGGTGTGATAGAGATATTGTAGTACTGAGCACTCCTGTCACTTCTTTCTAGCACCATGATGTCTTCTGAGTCATCCCAAGGTCACTGCCATCTGAAAAGAGAAGATTCTCTACCAAAAGTGAGAGCAGCATTAATATAAGGGTATGAACATTAAGAGAAGTGCTTACTGGGCAGTTTAATAAGCATAGTATATACATCAAATAAATAAATACATTTTAAAAAATAATAATAAGTATAGAACACGGCCTAAGCGAGAGGGACATTCGGAGTTAATAACAGTGCACTTCGACATAACTTTAAACCCGATGTTAACAGAGAAACCAAAGCTGAAACATAAGCCCCTAAATGTCCCATATTTTTTTTTAGCTGTGACTGTTGCTGTCAGCATATTTCTATTTTGGTCTCTTGTGTGACTGAGAATTCTTAGACTGAGACTTTCCTAGTTTAAATTATTTCCAGACATAAGTGTAATGCTTTTTCTTTCCTGCCTGTGGTCCTATTATTGTTTTATTTTTCACATCTAAGTCTCACTTATTTAAAAAAAAAAAAAGATCTCAGTGTTGTTTTTCTCACTTACCTGGCATTCTGCTTCTCTCTAAAGATTAGCTTGTATTTGAAAAATACTTATATAATAAAATGTTTTATTACTAAAATATGTACTTTAGGGATGGAGAGATGGCTTAGTGGTTAAGGCACTTGCCCACAAAGCCAAAGGACCTAGGTTTGATTCCCCAAGCCCCATGGAAAGCCAGATGCACAAGGTGGCACATGCATCTGGAGTTTGTTTGCGGTGGCTAGAGGCCCTGGCATACCCATATTCTCTCTCTCCCTCTCTCTCTCCCCTCCGCCCCTCTCTCTCAAATTAAAAAATATAAGCCGGGTGTGGTGGCGCATGCCTTTAATCCCAGCATTTGGGAGGCAGAGGTAGGAGGATCACCATGAGTTCGAGGCCACCCTGAGAATACAGAGTGAATTCCAGGTCAGCCTGTACTAGAGTGAGACCCAACCTCAAAAAAAAAAAATAAAACCAGGGGCTGCAGGGATGGCTTAGTAGTTAAGGCATTTGCCTGCAAAACCAAAGGACACTGGTTCAAATCCCCAGGACCCACGTTAGCCAGATGCACAAGGGGGCGCATGCATCTGGAGTTCGTTTGTAGTGGCTGGAGACCCTGGTGCACCCATTGTCTCTCTCTTCCTGTTTCTCTTTCAAATAAATAAATAAATAGATAAATAAATAAATAAATAAAAAATATTAAAACAATCTGTGTGTGTGTGAGTGTGTGTGTGTGTGTGTGTACTTTAGGGCTGAGAGCTGACTCAGTGGGTAAAGTGCACTTGGCACAAGCATGAGGATGTGAGTTTGATCCCCAGCACCTGTGCAAAGTGCCAGACGTGGTGGCGTGGCAGGAACCCAGGGTTGGGGAGGTGGAGACAGGCGGCCCCCGGGCATGCTGGCTGGCTTGTCTAGCTGCGCTGCTGATCTAGGTCCAGAGAGACGCCCAGTCTCACAGCACACGGTGCGGAACAAGTGAGGAGGACACTCAGTGCCAACCTCTGGCCTCCACACGTGCACCCGTATACATGCAAGCACACGCATGCACACACATCAAACACATGCAAAAAATGTGTTGTGACTCTTGATTATAATCCCAGCCATTAGAAGGCAGAAGCAGGTAGATCTCTGTAAGTTCAAGGCCAACCCGGGCTACACAGTGAGACCCTGTCTCAAAGAAAAAAAATTAAAATTCACATTTCAGCTAAATTTTATTTTTTAATTTTATTTATTTATTTGTAAGGAGAGAGAGAGAGAGAAATAGAAGAGAGACAGAGAGACAGAGAATGAGCATGCCAGGGTCTCCAGCCACTGCAAACAAACTCCAGATGCATGTGCCGCTTGGGTATCTGGCTTATGTGGGTCCTGGGGAATCGAACCTGGGTCCCTTGGCTTTGCAGGCAAATGCCTTAACTGCTAAGCCATCTCTCCAGCCCTCAATTAAATTTTAAAATTTAATTGTACTTAACACTTGCAATGTCTTCTGCTGTTTAAAACAATGACACTAAAATTTTAAAAGTGAATCACAAAATGAGATTGCAGTTTACTTATGACAACACTATCCTATTGTGAACAAATCTGATATTTTCATCAGGGTGTTTTACTATTTTTACTTGTTTATTATAATTCTTTATTGTTGTGTGTGTATGTGTATTCATGGGTGTGAATGTATGGACCACTGCGGTCACATAGAGGTCAGAGGACAGCTTTTGGGTGTTGGTCCTTGCCTTCCACCTCGCTCGAGCAGGGACCGTCGTTCAGGTTGTTTGCTCTGCGTGTACCAGGTTAGCTGGTCCATCAGCTTCTTGGAAATTCTCCATACTTCCCCTCGCATCTCGCTGACAACAGGCTGGCAGAGCCACCATAGCTGCCAGCTTTAACATGAGGTCTGGGGGTCGAACTCAGGTACTCTCACTTTGCACAACAAGCACTTTATTCACCAAGCAACCTCCCCAGCCCCCAAGATACACATATCCTTAATAGAATTTATGAAATCTCATTCTTAGATACTACATATTAATTTTTGAAGACTGATAGTTAGTTTCATAAACTTGAAAGTCTGACTGTAAAAATAGCATTTACTGTGGGAAAATCTGAATGGAAAGATAGAAATCTGAATTTATCCAGTCTAATGTTTTCCCAACTGAGCTATTTTGGCTGGGTGAAAAATTCAATTTCTTATAAGTTAATACTGTTTTTACATACTTTTGATTTTACACTTTTGAGTATATATATATATATATATATATATATATATATATATATATTTCTCCTTCCTGCTAATGTTGTTCTAAGCATTTGCTTGCATCATGTCAGTAATCCCAAATTCTTCTATAATGACTATGTAAGTATATCATACCAGAGTACCACCATTTTCATAACACTTTCTTAGTGTTGAATGCGTGTGTTTTCTGGTGTTTATAAATTTCTACCAACTTGGTAAAGAAATAGCATCTCTATAAAAATATATATATAAATATATATTTAATTGCTAACATTGGTACAATTTCCTTTTTAATGAATTATGATTTAGCTCTTTTATCTAAAGATTCTTAATAATTCTAACCAACTAATTCGTATGTTATTTTATATTAAGGGTATTAACTATTTGGTAAAACCTGCAAATATTTAGTTTTGGTTTAATATTTTTCTTCTGATTAGGTAAGTTAATCAGTACATTTTAAAAATGAAGATAAGCTCATAGGAAAAATAAAGTGTATTGTATCATCTTCCAACATTAGTAAATATGGTTTTAAATTGGAAATTAGAATAATATTGTGCTCTTTTTGTTTTGCTTTTGCTGGGGATTGAACCCAGGGCATTGTACTTGCTAAGCAGGTGCTCTAACACTGAGCTACCGAACACATGTTCTTGATAGTGCCCTGCTTAGTTCATGTAGCAATAAACAAAAAGGTATTTTACATCTAAAATTGCCATAGTGGTACATGCTTTTAGTCCTAGCACTGTAATGCTGAAGTTGGTGGGTCATCATAAATTTGAGGCCAGCCTCAGTGTACTGAATGAGTTCCAGGTCAGCTTGGACTAGAGTGAAACCCTGTCTCAAAAAATAATTGCCATGTAGTATTCTGTCATGTATATACATCATAATTAATGCCTTAAAAATGGACTTCTAGTGTTAAATTTTTCACTACTCTAACCTTGATGATATTCTTAAGATAAATTATAAGAAGTGGAATTTCTGGACCCACATATATTCATACCTTTCACCCGATCTTTCATAAAAAAAAACTGTTTGATTCAATTCTCAACAGCCTCTTGTAGCTTACTGAAAGTGGAAATTTCATTCTTTAAAAAAAATTTTTTTTTATCAGAGACAGAGAAAGAGAGAGAGAGAGAATTGGCATGCCAGAGCCTCCAGCCACTGCAATCGAACTCCAGATGTGTGTGCCACCTTGTGCGCATGTGTGACCTTGCACACTTGCATCACATTGTGTGTCTGGCTTACATGGGACCTGGGGAGCTAAGCCATCTCTGGATATTTCATTTTTATAATTAACCATGTGGCATCATTTGCAAATAATGAATGAATCCACTGTAATGAGTTTTGACCTTCACATCAATCAAGATATAGAATACTTCTGCCATGTGTAGTGGCTCCTGCCTTTAATCCAAGCACTCAGGAGGCTGAGGCAGGAGGATCGCTGTAAGTTCAAGGCCAACCTGGAGCTATGGAGTGAGTTCCAGGTCAGCCTGGGCTAGAGTGAGACCCTGCATCGAAAATAATAATAATAAAAATAAGTAGAAGGGTGGAGAGATTGCTTAGTGGTTAAGGCACTTGCCTGAAAAGCCTAAGGACCCATGTTCGACTCTCCAGATCCCACATAAGCCAGACTCACAAAAGCGAGGCAAGCGCAAGGTCACACATGTGCACAAGGTGGCGCAAGCGTCTGGAGTTTGATTACAGTGGCTGGAGACTCTGGCATGCCAATACTCTCTCTGTCATAATAGAGGACAGTCAGTTGGGCTTGCCTCTAATAAATAAATAAATAAATAGAACATTTCTATCTCTGCCCTTAAAACGTTCTTTCTTGCACATTGCATCAATCTCCTTTCTCAGACCCTGCATAATCACAGATGTTTCTTGTTAGTATAGTTTATATTTTAGCATCCTGTAGTTTTAATCTAATTGAAATTACACAGGGTATCTTCTTTGGGATGTAGATGCTGTCATGCCACATGTCTTCTAGATCTACAGGTCCCCCTTCAGTAGCATTTCATTTTATAAATATGCCAAAACTTGCCTATTATCAGGTGAATCGTTAGACCTTTGGCTTAACTCCAGCCTAGGACTATGGTGAATAAACTGTCATATGCTTATAAGCCTCTAGGCTATGACTGTTTTTAAAAAGATGCTTCATTTTCATGCCCAGGAAATGGGTAGACTTTAGGTATATCATCTACTGTTTCATATCAACCATATTTTCCAAAGTCCAGCCCAGATCTTGTTTTTGGGACGAAGTTAGCAGGATGAGGCAATGGTGCAGGATAAGATTTCTGAGCAACTTGGAATGCTGCCTGGGGAAGCAACTTATCACCCTCCTCCCCTATCAGCTGCAAAACATAACAGCTCACTGCCCTTCTCCCCACGTCTCCTGGCACGGGTAAACCCTGCGCATCCCGCCAAGTCGTTCCCTGACTACTCTTTCCTATCCTGGGAAGATCATCGCAGAAAATGATGACCAAAATAACATTGTTTAATGCCAGATCCCCTAAATAGCTTCAGAAGGCAGCAATGGGATCCGGCAACCTCACGGGCATCTGTCCAGCAGCGTCAAGGGTATTCCTGTGTTCTCTTCGTGGCCACAAGTGAAATGCATCCTTATGGCTGTGAACTCTCTGCAGTGATCTGCTGGTCCTACTTTCTGGAAGTAGAGTGCAAACTGTTTCTTTGCTTCCTTGTTTTGTTTGCTTTGTATTTTTTTCTTCAATTTTTTTAATTAACATCTTCCGTGATTATTTTTAAAATCCCATGGTAATGCCCTCCCTCCATCCACTCTCCCCTTTGAAACTCCATTCTCCATCATATCCCCTCCCCCTCTCAATCAGTCTCTCTTTTATTTTGATGTCATGATCTTTTCCTCCTATTATGATGGTCTTATGTAGGTAGTGTCAGGTACTGTGAGATCATGGATATCCAGGCCATTTTGTGTCTGGGGGGGTGCTTTGTATTTTGAGAGTGTCTCATGCTCTAGCCAGTGCTGGTCAGGAACTCACTATGTAACCCAGGCTGGCCTCAGATTTATGACAATCCTCCTGTTTCAGCTTCCCAAGTACTGAAATTTCTAGAGAGAGCCACCACACTTGGCTGAAATACACGTCTTAAAAGCAAAAATGGGTCGGAGATATGGCTTAGTGGTTAATGCGCTTGCCTGCGAAGCCTAAGAACCCAGGTTCAGCTCCCCAGGTCCCACGTAAGACCGGCGCACAAGGCAATGCAAGTGCAAGGTCGCACATGCACACAAAGTGGCGCGTGCATCTGGAGCTTGACTGCCGTGGCTGGAAGCCCTGGCGTGCCAATTCTCTCTCTCATAAAAAAGCAAAAACCATACTTTATGCAAATTTTTCTATGTAAAGGTACATAATAGACACATATGGTTTAGATATTATTATCTGAGCCTGAGACATGGGCATAGACTCCTGACTTATGCATACTCAGTGTTTGGTAGTTACAGTAGGTCTTTAATAATCCAATACTTTGTATAAAATCCTCACACTTACCACCTTATGTCAGATACCTTTCCCTGAAATTGCAATGATGGTAGAAGGATAATTTTATCTCATGTTTAGATACAGCAGACAGATATCATCTTACACTACGTCTTATGAAGTAGACACCAAAGGACAGCGAGTAACCATGACTCTTGTTTTTCTCTTCCCAGGCATAATCTAAGATTTGTTTTTCAGAAAAGTTAAAAACAATATGATAGCAAACTCAGAGCTTTTTTCAGGAAAATATCTCCAAATAATAAAGATAATTCATGGGCTGGAGAGATGGCTTCGAGGTTAAGGCACTTGCCTGCCAAGCCAAAGAACTCCTGTTCGAATCTCCAGGTCCCACGTAGCCAGACACATAGTGACGCAAGCACACAGTGCCATCCATGCCCACAAGGGGGCTCAAGTATCTGGAGTTCTTTCCCAGTAAAAAAAAAAAAAAAAAAAAAAAAAAGATAATTTATGAAAGGAAATGTTTGAGCTGTGGAGAACAAGGGAGACTTGGATGGATACGCCAGTGCTAAGTGTCCTGTCACTTGCTTTAGCTGGCATCGTTGCTCATGCAGAATGAGGTTTTCACTGGGCACCTCATTATCTCTCTCTCTCTCTCTCTCTCAGTTCACAGACATTGGAACCTTCGAAACGGTGTGGCAAGTCAAGTTCTACAATTACCACAAGCGGGACCACTGCCAATGGGGAAGCCCCTTCTCCGTCATTGAGTACGAATGCAAGCCCAATGAGACGCGCAGCCTCATGTGGGTGAACAAGGAGTCCTTCCTCTGAAGACGGCTCCTTCTGACGTTGCTGGACAGTCTCCAAAAGTCTACTTTTAGATCAACCAGCACAAGTCTTAGCCAAGGCACAGCACTCCGTGGATGTTTTCCCACCTAGTACTGAGGATGTCCTAGCCCTGATCCTTTTGAAAGTGTGATTTCCCCCTGATGTCACAGCCCTGAAAGGTCTCCGTACTCTGTGCTATGCTGGTGTTCTTGTGTCCGTCCATGCTCGGTTATGCTATTGGCTATTGTGACTGGAACTCAGCAAGACCAGCAAGCTTGACCTATAGTGGGGGGTTCCACAGAATGGCCATGCTGTTTTGTTTCCAAGATAAATAATTCCTCCCTTTTACGTTCCTTGTCAAACTTAAAGAAGTGATAGTGTGCTCGGGCACTCCCGTGTGTGATATTGTAACATGTGAAACGCAGTGTTTGCCAGCTCCCAAAACAGGTTTGTGAACATGTAATATAGTCAGCGGTGAATGGGACTCAAATGTTGCGTTGCCTGTCAACAGCTCAGCTTTTTAAGAGATGGATGGTGACAAAAATTAAAAGATGACTATGTAAAGAAGCACTTATAGTGTATTAATACCCTTTCAAGTAGCACGGTATTGTACGGTGGCCTGATGGAAGCAGGGAAGGGCACTGCTGTAGAACAGGAGCTGTGGGCCACCCCGTTGACAAGCCACCATAGTGCTCAAACACGTATGTTGATGGCACTCCTGTGACCCCTTTGACTTGAACTTTGTACAACTGTGTATGGAATCATAATCAAGTTTTGATATTTCTTAATAAAGATATTGAAAATCATGCCCAAACCTGAGTTCTTAATTTGGACAAGAGCTGTTGAGGGCGTGAACCTCAGCCGTAGGCGAGTCTGCTCAGATCTGTACGCTGCAGCGCAAGGGCGGTATACCTGGGCTAGAGCTCATGCCCTGGTTTAACGGGTTCTCCAGCTGGCTCTCACAGGGCAACACGGTGCAAGCACTTCACGGGCAGTGAACACATTCTTGTCGCTATCTGCACGCCATTCTTCCTTCTGTGGTGACCACATCTCCAGGATCCAGCTACTTAACTAAGCAGCAAGAGGGCATGGTGCTGTACCAGAGCGCTGGCACTGCATTGCCCGCTTGCAGGCATCGGAAGGTACCTGGTACAAAGCCTGCGTTCTACACGGCTCCACCAGAGGGAAGGAATTCCCTTACGAATAGTAGCACACCACTTTCCAGTGATACTCTTATATTCACCTGAGTAGCAAAAAAAAAAAAAAAAAAGATCTTATTATGTTGGGGGAAACTTGGCTGAGAATTTGTTTTGCACTACCTGTAAATTGTTATTATTATTATTTATTTATTTGACTGCGAGAAAGGGAGAAAGAGAGGGAAGGAATGGGCGTGCCATGGCCTCCAGCCACTGCATATTCCCCCTGGTGCATCTGGTTTACGTGGGTCCTGGGGAATTGCACCTGGGTCCTTTGGCTTTGCAGGTAAGTGCCCTGACTGTCAAGCCATCCTTCCAGCCCCCTGTACATCTTTTGTATAAGAATTGGCAAGATACGCCAGGCGTGGTGGCACATGCCTTTAATCCCAGCACTCGGGAGGCAGAGGTAGCAGGATTGCTGTGAGTTCGCAGCCACCCTGAGACTACATAGTGAATTCCAGGTCAACCTGGGCCAGAGTGAGACCCTACCTCAAAAAAAAAGGAAAAAGAAAAAGAAAAAGAAAAAGAAAGAGAGAAAGAAAGAAAGAAAGAAAGAAAGAAAGAAAGAAAGAAAGAAAGAAGGAAGGAATTGGCAAGATAGTGGTGTAATGGTGATACATACCTGCATTCCCAGGCTTTGCAGGCTGAGGCAAGGTGATGGAGAATTCAGGGCCAGACTGAACTATATACTCAAACTCTGTCTTGAAAAAACTAATATGCAAGATTAGTGGAAGTGTCTTATAGAGTTAGAGTTACTTTAATAAACTAGGTTTGAAAGGCAGTCACTCAAAAGCTTCCCACCTCTAAGCTGTAATGAAGCTGAGTTACCACCAGGGAACAGCAATGCCTTAGCTTTGGGCTCATAAACGTTCAGAGAGCGGTACGTTTCTCCATGAACTTGCTGGAAAATAACAGTGCCCACTACAATGGCCAAATCAAAGTATAAGTCTGTTCTTAACTCCATATCTTAAGAAGTCTGGCTTTGCTTATTTGAACTGACATGGAGCTATTTAGGGACATGGACATACTATACAGGCTTATGCTTCCTTCCAGAATACCCAGTAGAAACATGGGACAATTAAAAGTTAAGACATGGCCCCGCGTGGTGGCACGTGCCTTTAATCCCAGCACTGGGGAGGCAGAGGTAGAAGGATCCCTGTGAGTTCAAGGCCACCCTGAGACTACATAATGAATTCCACGGTCAGCCTGGACTAGAGTGAGACTCTACCTCGAAAAACCAAAATAAATAAATAAATAAATAAATAATGGGAGAACTGCACATTATGAACTATTAAATATTT
Source organism: Dipus sagitta (assembly GCA_036346955.1). NCBI lineage: Eukaryota > Metazoa > Chordata > Mammalia > Rodentia > Dipodidae > Dipus > Dipus sagitta. Next base: position 24,127,074 of record CM070793.1, on the reverse strand, counting down.
GATTCATGAATGCTTGCATTTGTGAAACTGGTTTAAAGCCAGTCAGTCATGTCAGAGCTCCAGTATTTGTTTTGAAGGGTAGAAACAATATCATGACTCTTGCAGTATTAAGCAGAAAAGCTTCATTCCAAGTCTGAAATAAGGCAAGACAGGGAGGGACGAAATGGGAGCTTGATGTAACTGTACCTGTGACCCCCCAGTTTCAAGATGATGAACCCTGAATGAGAAGCCAGGGCAGGAGTCTCACCGGTACCCTTCCTGAGCCTGACTGCCTTCGCCTCAGCTTTCTCAGTTCCTGTCTAGAAACCAACACAACTTCTAGAACCCTTTACGATCTGTGGTCTGCAGTTCTATTGTGTGGTGTGCGTGTGTGTGTGTGTTACTGCAGCGCCAAAGGAAGTGGGGTGGCAATGAAGTAATAGGAAATCCTCACGGCTAATCTGCCGTGTGAAGTGTCCCTGACGTGTACTGCTCTACTTAGGATGGACTACAGCCCAGTCACCCTGGCTACTTCTATCCAGCCCTTCTCCTACTCCAAAATGTAAGTGCTCAGCTCTATATCAAGCTGCTGAGTTGTAACTTTGCCCCTCAACCATCTGGAAGGGGCTAATTTTATACTGTCTCTAACTTCTAAGTGTCACATGGCTGGCTCGCCAGAAGCTTGAGCAACTAGGCCATCCTTTTAATTAGGATGGTGATTAAAAAAAAAAAAAAACACTTTCAAACAGGTGTAAGGGCAGAAATATCTTGAATTTATATTTTGTGACACCTTGTTTATTAAGAAGTCACTTGTCCAGCCATCTAAAGTATGTGGATCACAACCGAGAACAGAAAACATGCCAAAATTAAATAAATAAATAAATAAAGATCCTTGTCACAGATATCACCAAGTTCACTCACTAAAAGCTTGGGTCTTGTCTCAAGACCCTGAAACTCCTGAGTGAGATTCAATCTTTACATGTGGAGTGATCCATTTCTGAATTTTAGGAAACTGAAAATAGAAGAACTGGACTCAGATGGCTTAGCAGTTAAGACGCTTGCCTGTGAAGCCTAAGAACTCATGTTCGAATCTCCAAGTTCCACATAGCCAGACACACAGTGACGCAACCACGCAATATCACATGCACACAAGGGGGCGCACACACCTGGAGTTATCACAGCAGCTGAAGGCCCTGGTGCACCCATTACTTCTCTCTCTCTCTCTCTCAAAATAAACTAAAAATTAAAATAGAACAATTGTGGAACAAAGGCAAGTAGAGGTAAGTATATGGGAAATAAGCTTTTCGCAGAAAAACAAAACAAAACAAAAAAGTAACAGCAAGTCAAAACATACCTAGATAAGGCCACCCATATAATGTAGGAGTACAACCCCATCTCAAATTACAGAGGCTTCTACACATTCCAAGTAAAAATAGCCATGCGTAACTATGGCTCTGAGTTGAGGAAGGTGGCCTGCACTCTTTGTTCAAGACTTGAGAGTTTAGATTCTGGAGCCAACAGACCTCAGTTCAAATCTTGGCACAGGCTAAGTCACTTAAGATCTCTGTCTTTCTTGATTTTCTTATTTGGATAATGGAGATAGTATTCATGTAATAGAGCAGTTTTGAGGAGTGAATAAATACAGTGAGCCCCTAATGCAGAGGGGATCTGTTCTAAGACCCAGTAGATGCCTGAAAATTTGGATACACAAAACTCCATATACATTGTTTTTATCCATGGTACTTTTAAAAAATTTGTTTATTTATTTGAGAGAGAGGCAGATAGAGAGAAAATGGGTGCACCAAGGCCTCCAGCCACTGCAAACAAACTCCAGACATATGCGTCCCTTTGTGCATCTGGTTTATGTGGGTCCTGGGGAATCAAACCTAGGTCCTTTGGCTTTGCAGGCAAGTGCCTTAACCACTAAGCCATTTCTCCAGCCCTATCTATGATACTTTTAATTTATAAGTTAGGTGCAATAAGAGATTAACAATAGAGTAGAGCAGCTCAGTATGTTCTAATACAAGAAATTTCTTAACACTGCTTAGAACTGCATGCCATCTAAAATTTATGAATTCTTCATTTCTGGAATTTTTCATTTAATCATTTAGGACTGCTATCAGCCATGGATAAGTGAAAGTATGGAAAGCAAATACTGAAATGCTTTTCAGTCAAGTTTAACTCTTATTAGAGCAATAGATAGTGAAATACCTGTTTTCTTCCAGTAGGTACTCCATCTGCTCCTTGCCAACAAGTGAAAACCAACGTTTTTGGACTGGCACTAGTACTTTAAGAGTCTTTATGGGCACAGAAACCCCTGACCCCAGCAAACTGATTCTCCTTCGTATATGCCAAGCCCAAACAGTTTCCCCCACCACTGCACAAACTGTTCCCCTGCTTGGAATGCCCTGTTCCATTTTCCTTCCTACTTAAATGTCACCTCCACTATGAAGTCTTTTCCTGATTCTTGTAAAAGATTAAGTTCAGAAAATTTCAAAATGTGTTTTAGTCAAATATTTTCTTACTTCATTTCTTAAAAGTTTTACCAGCCCCCCACCCCCTCCACCTCTGCCTAACTTCTGCTTTTCTTAAGCTCTCTGGATAGTTTCCACATCTTCTTGCTGACTCAGTGAAAATGAGCTGACTCGAAAAAAAAAAAAAAAAGGTGTGGAGATTCTAGAAAGAACTAGCTGACTGGCCAACTAGCTGACTGGCCAGCTGGCTGACTGACTTCTTGAAACACAAGAGTTTGGAACTATATTAGCTATCAGTAGGCTAGCTCTCCTGCTCATTTCAAGGAGCCTTTTTTTAAAAAAATATTTTTATTTTTATTTATATATACATGTTTATTGTGAAAAATGTTAAAATATATAGAAGAATTGAATAACTGCATAAGACATCCACTTAGCCATCACATGGACTTTCCAAATAACTTTATCATTTCTCTGTCACTCTATGTTACATCCTTCCTTTCCTTCTTTCTGTCATTCATCTCCCTCTTTTTCTCACTCTATCTGTCTTTTCTTTTTTCCTTTTTTTTTTTTCTTCTTATTTTGGTTTTTCGAGATAGGGTCTCACTCTAGCCCAGGTTGACCTGGAATTCACTATGTAGTAGAGTGGCCTCAAACTCTCGGCGATCCTCCTACCTCTGCCTCCCAAGTGCTGGGATTAAAGGCGGGCACCACCATGCCCGGCTTCTTCCTCTTTTTAAACAGTCACTAATATCTGTGGGTGTGGCCATTATCAGCACATAGCCTTGCCTCTCCTGATCTGCAATGTCTGATAAATTTAGACCAGCCATTCTCCTTTCTCTGGTAAGGATCCTGAAGTAAAATTACTCCAAAAACAAAAAAGTAGGTTTTTAAGACAGTTCTAAGCAATAATTTCCTGCCAGGGAACAATAAAAGTCATAGGATGAGCCAGGAGTGGTCATCTATGCCTATAATCTGTACATTTGGGAGACTGAGAAAAGAGGACCTCAAGTTAGAGGCCAGCCTGGGATATATAGCAAGATCCTAGATCAAAACATGTCAGCGGATGGAGCAAGAGAATAATCAGTCATCTTTTCTCTTTCAAGGCAGATAAACTCTGACTGTGGTAGTTTGGGTGTGATTCTATTTGCAATGAGGAAGATAAACTGAGACAGAAAAAAACAAAATTAGCACACAGAGCATGGCTGGATGTTATGTGACCTGTCTCGTTAGTGTCTTCAGATCACGTGGTTCTCATTGTAAAAGGGAGTTATCAAGTTTAGAGGTTAAGCTGCCTGGCCAAGCCCCATCACTACTGTGAGTGGTAGGGGCAGAGCGAAAACCCAAATCAGAGTGATTCCCTCACATTTCCCTCATTGAGAAGCCACTGACCCCCGTCCTGACAGCCCCAGAAGCTGATGTCTTCTCCTGAGATGACGGACCGTTCCTATGGAGGCCATAGCCTGAGAAGTAAGAATGGTATTAGAGGCAGTTTCCCTCCTGCTTGAAGTCTCGTTTAAAATGTCGACATTATTTGACAAGAATATGATCTGCATGCTCAGACCTCAACAAAGCCACTAAGTATAGAAGCATTGTGAATTTCCCAGTGTGGAAACAGCTGGCTTGCCTTTGCCAGATAGTCGCTGCTCTAACAAAAGCATATATTCGAGAACACTAGCTTGTTTCCATTTGCTTTTGAGACAGCCTCTCCCTATATAACCCAAACCGGCCTGGAACTCACCATATAGCCCAGGTTAACCTCCAAGTTGTAATCTTCCTGTCTCAGCTTCCAAGTGCTGCTGGGTCTACAGGTCTGTGTTTAAATACCTGGCTTAAAACACTAATATTTTAACTTTCCAGCTCAAAACTGAGCTAAAATCTAGAATCTTTGTCTTTTCACAGTTTATTCTTTTTAACTTTATTTTTGTTTATTAGAGAGAGAGAGAGAAAATAGGCTTGCCAGAGCCTCCAGCCACTGCAAACGAACTCCAGATGCATGTGCCCCCTTGTACATCTGGCTTATGTGGGTCCTGAGGAATTGAACCGGGTTCCTTTGGCTTTGCAGCAAATGCCTTAACTACTAAGCCATCTCTCAAGCCCCACAGTTTATTTTATTTTATTTTTTTTTTTCTTTTTGAGGTAGGGTCTCACTCTGGCTCAGGCTGACCTGGAATTCACTATGTAGTCTCAGGGTGGCCTCAAACTTTCGGCGATCCTCCTACCTCTGCCTCCCAAGTGCTGGGATTAAAGGTGTGCGCCACCATGCCTGGCTCCCATAGTTTATTCTTTAAGTTTTTGTCTTAATGTGGAGTTACTTGTGTGCAGTGTGTGAAAGAGAGAGAGAGAGAAAGAGAGGAAAGGAGGGAGGGAAGGAGGGAGGGGAGAGAGAGAGAGAGCAGTGCATACATGTATGAGGGTACGCCACTTAGTTCCTCCAAAACTCTGGATGACTACACATTGAAACTTAATATGACCACTCTAAAAGCCTATTTTTAGAAACTTCATCGTTACAGCTAGTGATTGTTATTTTCATAGTATTTACATCTAAAAGAATGGGTATGATGGATATAACTTTTGTGATTAGGTTTTCACTTGGACGAGGAATGTTTATCTTCTTCCTGAACAATGCAGCTTTCTTCAGGATGGAAGGGCAAGGTTTTCCCAAATTCACCTGAAAAGACAGTCTAACACCTATGTAAGCCTTTGGGATTATAAAAATTGGTCTTCTCAGGGCTGGAGAGATGGCTTAGCGGTTAAGGTGCTTGCCTGCAAAGCCAGAGGACTTTGGTTCGATTCCCCAGGACCCACGTTAGCCAGCTGCACAAGGGGACGCACGCATCTGGAGTTTGCAGTGGCTGGAGGCCCTGGCGCGCCCATTCTCTCTCTCTCCCTCTTTCTCTGTCAAATGAATCAATAAATAAAAGAACAACAGCAGCGTGGGATCCAGAGAGAGAACCCCCTCAAAGGACGTGGAAAGGCCAGGACCCGTCAGAAAGTCGTCCTTTGGTCTCTGCACGCATTTGCACCTATACTCACAGGCACATGTAAACAAGTGTGCACACACACACACACACACACAAAGATGAAAACAAGCCTTTCTGTTGTACGAAGGTGCCTGCATACGCAGAGTCAAAGTATGTTTGTTTGTTTGAACAAACATGAAGATGTGTGCAAAGTAATGCATCAGGTAAGAAATCAAGCCGTCAGATCAGACTCTCTACAAAGTGTCAGTAACTCTCCAGAGGGGAGACCACTTAGCAGATTTCCCAGCATGTGGCTGCCAGTTTGGTCCCTTCCTCTTTCCCTCAGATAGTTTGCTTTGAAACGTGTCTTGCTTTGTTTCGCTGGAGGCATTAAGTCTGGAGTCAGGGAACTAAAACACCGGGGTGCCGCAGTGACCACAGTTAGAGACAGGGGACCTGTAACATGCGGGGTCAGAGAAACTCTGGACCAGAGATCTGGTTAACTCAACTGGGTTAGTCTCACTGAATCTGAGGACAAACGTAGTAAATCAGAGTCTGTGGGGATCGCAGGACATATGGAATCGACACTGAGGTGCACAAGAGGGTGAACCATGGCAACGAGGAGCCCCGGTCAGTCAAGGCGGATCCAGAGGGTTCTGACTGAAGACCCAGGGCCTCGGGGAAAACTGGGACTCTGTGTCTGGTGGACTTCTGCTGCCTCAAGTTTCTGCCTTCCAAACTGGAGCCTTCTGTTTCCCATGGCTTCTACCGCAGCAAAACCTCTGAGGCTTTGCTCTGCCTTGTGTGCCCCCCACCCCCAGCTTTGCATTGTGGAGAACCTGGGAATCTTTTTAGGGCTTATCTCTCCTGGAAGGGAAATTGTCTGAGCAGACTTGAAGGCAGGGGTGGCAGCCACCTGCTGAAATCAATAGCAGCATTTGGCAGGGTGGGCGGGGAAAATGAGACAGAGCAGAGGGGCGGGGAACCATCCCACTCTCTCCCTCCTGCCTGTATCTGGTGCCCCAGGAGCTGCTGTTGAGCAATGCCTCCCCAACGAGTTGAGTTGGCGTGCACTTGACCCGGTTCCTCCCTCGGGGAAGGCGGGAGGACAGGCCTAAGGGAGCTGAGATGCTCGGAGAGCATCGGAATAGAAGCTCCACACAAATGCCGCGTGTTAACGAAGACTGCCGGGCCGTGGCTAAATAGTGACTATTCGAACCAAAGAAGTCATGGGAGCTGATGACGATTATGTTGGAAAAGAAACCACCCAGCCCTTGTCCTGGGAGCCAGTTGCTCATGTCACTGGGCCTTTCTCAGACTATGAATTCATCTTCATTCAGGCTGCTGTCGATTCATTCTCAGCACTTGGGAGCGCTGTCTCCAGGAACAAATGTCCTATGTTTTGCTTTTCAAGTTATTTGCTTTGTGCTCTACTGGAGGATTTCTCCTAAGCCGTCAGAATTATCTGGGATTCTTGTTAAAAAGTAAATCCTGAGGCTGGGGTGATGGTTCCAGGAGATGGGAGCCGTGGACCTACTCTGAAGGAAGATTTTCTTTTTTTTATTTTAATTTTTAGAGAGAGAGAGAGAGACAGAGAGAATCAGTGTGCCAGGGCCTCAGCCACTGAAGTCGAACTCCAGACGCCTGTGCCTTAACCCCTAAGCCATCTCTCCACACTGAAGGAAGGTTTTCTGCCTGGCTGTAGCCCAAGAAATGATGGAAAGAGGCCTGTATTGGGGCTTGATCCCACAGAGCCTTGCATGTTTGCTAAACAGTTTGGGCTGAGGGCTACAGAAAGTGACAAGAAGAGGAATTTTAAGGATAAAATGACAGAGTGATATTTGTGTTGTGGAGAAATCTTCCTGGTGGTGGTTTAGAGGCAGGGAAACCAGCAGAGAGGCTTCCGGAGTCACCAAAGGGGTGAGGAGGTTACGTGGAGGCCTTGGCAGTTAGGCACAACAGTCTGTGAGGTTGTGGCAGGAGATCAGGGTACACAGAGGCATCAAGGTTAACATATGAGGGCTGGAGAGATGGCTTCGTGGTTAAGGCACTTGCCTGTGAAGCCTAAGGACCCAGGGTTGGTTCCCCAGGTCCCACGTAAGCCAGATGCACATGGTGGTGCACGTGTCTGGAGTTCCTTTGCAGTGGCTGGAGGTTCTGGCATCCTATTCTCTCTCCCTCTCTACCTATATGCCTCTCTTTCAAATAAATAAATAAAATATTTAATAAAGAAAAAGAGTAGCATATGAAAGAAGCCAACGATGGGGCAAACGACCACAACCCCTGGCCAAGGGCAAGGTCAGCCCAGGGAAATGCAAGTGTCATAAACGGTGGACGCTGCGCAGTGGCTCCTAGAGAGTTACAGCTTCCGGTGGCCCAGCGCCGTGGAGTCTTTGACCTTCTTCCAGCTCTGGCCCACTTCCACCCTTGGGAGTGTCTCTCTCCCTTAACAAACCATCTCTTCTGCCCACATTAAAAAAAATTATATTTGTTTATTAGAGACAGAAAGAATGAGATTGGGCGCGCCAGGGCCTCCAGCCACTGCAAACGAACTCCAGACGCGTGCGCCCCCTTGTGCATCTGGCTAACGTGGGTCCTGGGGAACTGAACCTGGGTCCTTTGGCTTTGTAAGCAAGCACCTTAACCCATAAGCCATCCCTCCAGCCCTGCCCACATCTTTGTTTAGAGACACAAGAGCCTGGGAGTCCCAGAGGGAGCTGAAAGCCAATATCTACCTAGGACAGAGTGAAGCTGGACGACGGATACGGGGCAGGAGGGCTCGTGGAGGCTTATCGTAGATGGCTAGCTTGGGCCACAAGATAAAAAGAGTGGAATCAGGACCAGGAAAGTTTCTGCGGGAGAAGTGGTCAGGGCTAGCCAGAGTCAAGAACTTCATCGGAGTTGTGAGTGGTAGCACACGCCTTTAATCCCAGCACTCGAGAGGCTGAGGTAGAAGGAATCCAACACTCAGGACACTGAGGTAGAGGGATTGCCATTGATTCAAGGCCAGCCTGGACTACACAGTGAGCTTCAGATCAGCCTGGACCACAGTGAGATCCTGCCTCAAAATATAAAGTACTTCATCGGGGAAGGACTCTTCAATATCCCCATGTGACGTTTTTAGCTTAGGACTTGAAAGCAGACCCAAATCTTGAGCTTGTAGGTAAATCCTAGTGCCTGGCCCCATATGTACCATATTTCCATCTGTGTGTATGTGTGTGCGAGAGAGAGAGAGAGAGAGAGAGAGAGAGAGAGAGAAGAAGAAAGAAAAGGAGGAAGGGAGGGCAAGAGGAAGGGAAGGAAAAAAGAGAGACTTTAAGATTTAAGGGACTGCACAGGAAATTCAGGGTTACTGTTAATGAGGAAGAAAGGCAAGATTGGGAGAGACAATAGGAATGAAGGTTCTTTGACAATGAACTCTGAATTCTTGAGCATTTTTCAATTGCTTTTAGTTTGCAATTAGTTTTCAAGATGTGCTGTTTTTTGTAAGTTTTGTTTTTCGAGGTAGGGTCTCGCTGTAGCCCAGACTGACCTGCAATTCACTATGTAGTCTCAGGGTGGCTTTGAACTTATGGCGATCCTCCTCCCTCTGCCTTCTGAGCGCTAGGATTAAAGGGCCACGCCACCACGCCTGGTTTGTTTTCGTAATTTTCGCACCTACAGAGTCAGAGAACAGCCTGTGGTGTCCGTGCTCCACCTTCTGAAGCCCGTGATAGAGGTTTGAGCCACTCTGGATCCAGCTTTACGTGGGTGCTGGGGAGTCGAACTCTAGGCTGGCAAGCAACCATCCTTAGCCTCTGAGCCATGTTTTAAGACTGAAAACAATGTCCTCAAGGATGCTTGCACATCTTCTTGACTACCACTAGGTGGCACTAGTGGCAGGACAGCGTGGATGGCCTTTAAGCTTCCTGTGCTCGCCCATGACTCCCGTGTATGGTGGCTTCAGAATCCTGCGTGTGCCTCGAGCCTTCTGACATCACAAAGCAAAACAAATGCCTTTGCCAAAAGTCTCCACATGTGTCTTCAGAACTGAGAGGGCAGGGGTCCAAGGACTTCCCTTTTCTTCCTCTGCTTTCTGACTCATCTACGTAGACTCTGCATGGTTCAGATATGTCCCCGTTAATCTCGAACTACCTACCTTACAATGAAAATTCTCAAAGCAAATCTAAATCACATAAATGAGCATAATTGGACTCTCCTCTGTGATGGCACCCATCACCCGACTTCCTGATCAATTGCCCTCACGTTCCGCACCGACACGTCTTCCATCACCTTAACCCATGTGAGCAGGAGAGGTGACGTTCGGCCTTTCCTCTTTCCATGCATCTAGGGTCAGGTGCACCTGTGATGTCACTTCTGTGAGCACGTCCCCTGTGAGCAGGACTTGTCTCCTCCTATCAGCGAATGCAGATGAAACTACCTGGTGTGTTGTCCCTGGCTCCAAAACAAAACTTCCTTCCACAGCCAAGAGGCTCAGTGCCCCAGTCCTGGAGTTAGCTTAATTTAGCTCGAATACAGTGAGAACATTCACGTGCTGCCTTTGAGGCCAGCCAGGCACCCACAGAGCTCCCTGCTCCCAGAGGATGCAACATTAAGAGGTGCCCGTCGTGGCTCTGACTTCACGAAGGCATGTTCCGGCTGTAATCCATGCTGGTCACCCATCCTTCTTCTCCCTCTCTCCCACCACACACAGTTCCTGCAGAGGCAGCTTGCTGAGGCAGTTACTTACATTACGCTCACCAAACAGCCCTGAAAGCACTACACTTAATGTCCATACCCATATATTAACGCTACTCTCACTTTTGGTTAGAGAAGCTTCTCTTTTCACATGGCAGGGACCTTGGGATGACTCAGAAGGCACCATGGTGCTGAGAAGAAGTGACAGAGGAGTGCTCAGCACTGCAATATCTCTATCACACCTTCCATGGCTCCGGGTCCATTGCAGAAGAGGTGATGGAAAGAATGTAAGAGCCAAAGGAAGGGTAGGACTCCTTACAACGTGCTCCTCCAGACACAAAATGGTCTGGATATCCATGACCTCACAGTGCCTGACACTACCTACACAAGACCATCATGATAGGAGAAAAAGATGATGATATCAAAATAAAAGAGAGACTAATGGAGAGAGGGAGGGGATATGATGGAGAGCGGAGTTATGTAGGGGAAAGTGGGAGAGAGGAGTGAAATATCATGTTTATTGTCTGTAAGTATGGAAGTTGTCAATAAAAGAAATTTTTTTTAAGTGAAAAAGAGATTGACCAATGAGCTTGATACACCTGTATAGCCAGTTGAACCACCAATAAGTCAAAGACAGGAGCATCCCATTCTAAGAATACAAGATTTAAAATAGATATCCACTACTATCCTCAAGTAGTAGTAATGAAGACTACTTCTTACTCAGGTTCTTGCTCTTTGTCAAGCTCTGTGCCAAGGGCTTTAACTTGATTTTCCCCCAATCATTCTGTAAAGTAGAATCACTGTTCCTACTTTACAGATACAGCAGAGAGCTGGAAAGGTTAAAGCTGCCAGCTCAGATGTATCTATTTTCAGGTTGTCTTCTTAATTCTGAAAATAGTTAAAGGGCTCTGAATGTTTAAAGATCTTTTCAAGCCGGGCGTGGTGGTGCACACCTTTAATCCCAGCACTTGGGAGGCAGAGGTAGGAGGATCGCCGTGAATTCGAGGCCACCCTGAGACTACATAGTGAATTCCAGGTCAGCCTGGCCTAGAGCCAGACCCTACCTCGACAAACCAATAAAATAAAATAAAATAAAATAAAATAAAATAAAATAAAATAAAGATCTATTCAGTGGGCTGAGGAGATGGCTGTGAGTCACAGGAACTTGTTTGCAAAGCCTGCCAGCCCCAGTTCAGTCCTCTAGCCACCTACTTAAAGCCAGATGCAAAACATGGAGCAAGCCCCTGGCACTCCATTTGCAGTGGCAAGAAGCCCCGGTGTGCCCACAAACACACACATGCACACACCAACAAATTATATATATATACACAAAACCTTTCATACAGCACTTAATAGACTACAGGGGACATTAACAGCTTTCTTATTTTGTTTTTCTTTTTTTGGTTTTTCAAGGTAGGGTCTCACACTAGCCCAGGATGACCTGGAATTCACACTGTAGTGCCAGGGTGGCCTCCAACTCACTGCGATCCTCCTACCTCTGCCTCCCGAGTGCTGGGATTAAAGGTGTGCGCCACCACACCTGCCTCCACATTAACATTTTTCTTCTCCTTTCTTCACTATCCTTTTCAAAGGGGAGAGACAAGGTCAAGGCAATAATAAATAAATAAATAAATAAAGTGAATGTTAATCTTTCCATATACTTTCTACTGACATTCAAGTTTAGTAATTGTGGTAGTTTGAATGTATGTCCCCCATAGACTCAGGTGTTTTATTAAAGCTTGTAACTTGGGTCTCCCTCTGCCTGGCTGGAGGAAGTGTCACTGGTGGCAGATCTTGTTTGAGGGTGAATCTGAATTCCAGCCGAAAGGTATGCAAAGAAATTTTGAGCTCTGGGCGGGGGAGGGGGGGGCTGCTGCTTGTTGCTTTTTGTTGTTTATTGGCTAATGGTGGTGTTTTTCTCTCTCTGCTTGGATTTGTGAATGACAGTCAGCTTCTTCCACCACAGATAGAACTTTCCCTGGATCTGTAATTTTGAAATAATTTATTATTGTTTCTTTATTTGAGAGAGAGATACAGAAATAGGCAGGGAGAGAGAGAGAGAATGGGCACTCCAGGGCCTCTATCCACTGCAAACGAACTCCAGATGCATGCGCCACCTTGTGCATCTGGCTTACATGAGTCCTGGGGAGTCGAACCTAGGTCCTTTGGCTTTGCAGACAAGTGCCTTAAGCACTAAGCCATCTCTCCAGCCCCACTGAAATAATTTCTTTCCTCCTATAAATTGTGTTTGGTTGGATGTTTGTCCCAGCATTATGGAACTGTCTACAACAATAATCTAGCTAATTTTGTTGTTATTGTTAGTGATTTTGAGGCAGAGCCTCACTCTAGCCCAGGTTGGCCTTGAACTCATGACAATTCTCTTACATCAACCTTCTAATTACTGGGATTATAGGCATGGGCCACCATGCTGGGCTAGCTAGTTACTTTGTATCTCCCTTTGTTTGTGTGTTTATTTTTATTTATTTATTTGAAAGCAGACAGAGAGAGAGAAAGAGGCAGAGAGAGAGAGAGAATGGTCGTGCCAGGGCCTCCAGCCACTGCAAATGAACTCCAGATGCATGTGCCACCTTGTGCATCTGGCTAACGTGGGTCCTGGAGAATCGAACCAGGGTCCTTTGACTTTGCAGGCAAACACCTTAACCACTAAGCCATCCCTCCAGCCCAAATTTTATCATTTTTCATAAAATCTAATCAACAGTGGTTGGTTGAAAATAGTGAAAGGAGTAAACATTTCATCACAAACTGCTCTTTGCTAAGAACTTTAAGCCAGGATTTCTTTTTTCATGATATAATTAGGCAGAGACTTCTGTGGCAATTTAAAAGCTCAATTTATAATGACCTTAAAAAAAAAAAAACATTATTTTCTCTACTACCTCTGTATGAACCTGGCTCTGCTTATCCAAATTCAATGATGTCAGGCCACCAGGGAGCAAATTTAAGACTGTATAATTCCCATCAGCTAGTGGTGAGGGAGATTCTTTCATCCCCAAGGTACAAGTTCATTTTGAAAGAGCATGTTTTCTTTTCTACATATGTGGTTGGCTTCTCTTAACAGTAATGGGTGTTATGTATGAACAGGCGGAAGACTCTTTGCCCCTGACATTTGCCCAAGCATAAACTTCATGAGGCCAAAGTAAGCATGCTTTTGTTCTGTGGCACCATCCTTTTCCATATTTGGATAAATGTTGGTACCAGGAAAAAATCAATGAAATATCAACACGTTTCTTCTGCACATGTCATCTAAAGTAACTGGCTTTTAAAAGTGGGCCTCAGGCTAAAGGGATTGCTTAGTGGTTAAGGTGCTTGCCTACAAAACCAAAGGACCCAGGTTCGATTCCCCAGGACCCATGTAAGCCAGATGCACAAGGTGGCGCATGCGTCTGGAGTTCATTTGCAGTGGCCGGAGGCCCTAGCATGCCTGCTCTCTCCCTCCCCCTGCCCCCAGATAAATAAAAATAAAAATAATTTAAAAGTGGGTCTCTTTGTTCTATATTCAATACTGGGCCCAGGAAGCCACTGTGTGTGTGTGTGTGTGTGTGTGAGAGAGAGAGAGAGAGAGAGAGAGAGAGAGATCTTTGCCTCCCTCACTGTATATACATATATGTATTCTTTTCTTTTTTTTAATTTTTATTTATTTTACAGAGAAAGAGGGAGAGCGGGAGAGAGAGAGAGAGAGGGAGAGAATGGGCATGGCAGGGCCTCCAGGCACTGCAAATGAACTCTAGACACATGTGCCCCCTTGTGCATCTGGCTTACATGGGCCCTGGGGAATTGAACCTGGGTCCTTTGGCTTTGTAGGCAAACACCTTAACCGCTAAGCCATCCCTCCAGCCTGATAGCATACAATTTGTGTCAGTAAGCGTGTCCTACTCATACTGTACTGGTTTGAAAAGCCTGCAGGTAGACAGAGCATTGATGTCTTAGTCTGAAGGCTTGCATCCTAGCCTACCCTCAGCTGATTTCAGTCGTATGAGATCCTCTGATCACATCATGGAATAAAAACACAGTGTGAAGAAAAGAGGTCTGAAGCAGGAATAACAAGCTGTTCAAGACGAGACGCCAGTTCTAGCTGGCTGGGTGCACTTTCCCGAGAAGTGTGTACCAACGCCAAATTGGCCAGGGTAAGAGGCAGTCTTGTTTGTAGAGGACTTAATAGGCCCCAAAGGGGAAAGGGATGGCTGAATAAAACAACCTTGCCCAATCTTTAATTAGGTTCTTCATTGCATGTGCTTGTGATTTAGAGAGGTGTCTAAAATGTGATTGTAAGAACACTCATCTGCCAATTCTTGAGGTGTCTCTTAACAGCAGCGGCATTCAGCCTGTTTTTCAACACTGATTTCTGCATGAGGAGGGCCTTACTGGGGCTTAGGTCACAGCTCACTGTATAAGACGTGCTTAGAATGTCCAAGTCCCTGGGTTCAATCACCAGCACTAGTAAAAATAAAACTAGCCAGGCATAGTGGTGCACGCCTTTAATTCCAGCACTTGGGAGGCAGAGGTAGAAGGATTGCCATGAGTTTGAGGCCAGGCTGGGACTACATAGTAAATTCCAGTTCAATCTGGGCCAGAGTGAGAATCTAAATAAATAAGAAATATTATTTACACATATAATGTTAATATTAAAAAGCCATGGGAGGGCTTTACTAACAGTTCTAAAATCTTCCCCAGAAAGAAAAGGAATTAGAAAATAATGGGATTAGTAGTGAGATGAAGTTTTCTTTCATTTCTTCTGAAATTACTTTTAAGAACATAAACAAAATGTTCCTTCTTTGCTAGCATTAACCTACAAAACACAGAAAAAGTCAGCTTGTGGTTACTTTTTATATTCTTGGCTTTAGTTCCTGGCTCTAGAAATAATATAAAACTTAAATCTCAAGAGCTATTTAACCTAGGAGCAGAACAGAACGTGGTCTATCCATCTATCTATCTATCTATCTATCTATCTATCTATCTATCTATCTATCTATCTATCTATCAGAAATAGCCGTAAGGCGCCAGGCGTGGTGACGCACACCTTTAATCCCAGCACTCAGGAGGCAGAGGTAGGAGGATCACCGTGAGTTCAAGGCCACCCTGAGACTCCATAGTGAATTCCAGGTCAGCCTAGGCTAGAATGAGAACTTACCTCGAAAAACCAAAATAAATAAATAAGTAGCCATAAAGACAATTTTCAGTGTGGCTGTTCATGTCCTTACAGCAGCTGTCATTACCTGAACGAGACCGGTACAGTGCTCCTGGATGATGGAGGAGAGCAAAATAATAAAGGCATTAAAACAGGAGTGGGGGGATTGTTTAATGGGTAACGCACTTGCCTGCAAAGCCTAAGGACCCAGGTTGGATTGCCCAGGACTCACATAAGCCAGGCGCACAAGGTGGCACATGCCTATGGAGTTTGTCTGCAGTAGCTGAAGGCCCTGGCACACCCATTCTCTCTCTCTCTCTCTACTTCTTCCTCTCTTGCAAATAAGTAAATAAAATATATTTTTTAAAAACTTAGGCTAAAAATGTGGTTCTTTAACAAAAACGTCTATGTATATATGCTTTTTTTTTTGAGGTAGGGTTTTGCTGTAGCCCAGGCTGACCAGGAATTCACCATGTAGTCTCTGGGTGGCCTCGAACTCATGGTGATCCTCCTACCTCTGCCTCCTGAGTGTTGGGATTATAGGTATGTGCCACCACACCCAGTGCATGTGTATACATTTTAATATCTTTTTCCACTTGCAACTGAAAACTAGGTTTTAGTCTCTTTAAGGTGCTGCCATTTCCTCATCTACTATAGGGAATGACTGCTTAAATTATTTACATAAATACTCTAGTGGAAAAACACTTGCAAGACTCCTTTTCAAAAGTACACTGTAGTACCTCAAATTTGAAACCTATCACACAAAACAAAACTTACTTCAGTTTTTCTTGCAATTTCAAGATGTTATTTTATACATTGCCATTACGAAATTATGAGAGAAAATATCTGATATGCTTGTAAAATAAAATAAAACAAAATAAATCAATATTGCTGCTCAATACAGGGAAAAACACTACTCCATGGTGATGAATTCTACTTTTTTAAAATTTTTTTGTTTATTTTTATTTATTTGTTTGAAGGTGAAAGACAGAGAAGAGGCATATATATATATATATATATATACATATATATATATATATATATATGGAGAGAGAGAGAGAGAATGGGTGCGCCAGGGCCTCCAGCCACTGCAAACGAACTCCAGACCCATGCGCCCCCTTGTGCAACTGGCTAACGTGGGTCCTGGGGAATCGAGCCTTGAACTGGGGTCCTTAGGCTTCACAGGCAAGCACTTAACTGCTAAGGCATCTCTCCAGCCCATGAATTCTATTTTTAATAATACTTGAAACTGGTAGTGAAACAACCCATACCATTGATTCCTGACTTTAAAAAAGCAATGTTTTGGAAAATAAAATTTGGTCTATGCATATTATGCTGGCTGTTGAAATAACCTTTCTATATGTCTAACCACACTTCATACCACCGCTGCAAAGCACTGGTTTTTTGAAAACAGAACTGCTAGTAGTCATTCTCTTGCCGGAACTGAGGTGAAGTCAACACAGCTCCTCTCAGTTCATTTCTGGACCTCGTAAAATCACAAAGTATGTGGTCAAATGCGTAAGTGTATGGCCTTAGCAAAGACTTGAATGAATTAACTTGTTTATGTATTATGTTACTCATGTTACACTATTCTGTGCTAATCACTGATCAGTATTTGCCTAGGAAGACTGGAGAGATGGCTCAGCAGTTAAAGTACTTGCTTGCAATGCCTAATGGCCCACATTTGATTCCCCAGTACTCACATAAAGCCAGATGTACAAAGTTGCGCACGTGTCTAGAGTTCGTTTGCAGTAGCAGGAGGCCCTGGTGTGCCCATTCTCTATCTGCTTTTTTTCTCTCTGTCCCATCTCTCTCTCTCTCTTTTAAATAAATAAATATTTAAAATATATTCATATTCATGGAGAGATGGATTAGCAGTTAAAGCATTTGCCTGTGAAGCTAAAAGACCCCAGTTTGATTCCCAAGTACCCACATAAGCCAGATGGACAAGGTGGCCCACGTGTCTGGAGTTCATTTGCAGTGGTCTGAGAAACAGCAGGCAACTAACTCATATCCCTTTTATTCTCTTCCATCACCTCAAACACTTCTAAGAAGTCACCAAAGTTCCCCCTCAAGTTAAAAATTTCTTCTCAGGGATACAGAAATAGCTCAGTGGTTAAAGGCACTTGCTTGCAAACCCGGACAACCTGGGTTAGATTCCGCCATATACCCACATAAAGTCTGATGCACAAAGTGGTGAATGTATCTGGAGTTTCTTTGCAGTGGCGCTAGGCCTTGGTGCACCCATTCTCATGCTCACTCTCTCTCTCTCTGCAAATATATATAATTTTGTTTGTTTTTGGAGGCAAGGTCTTGCTCTAGGCCAGGCTGACCTGGAATTCACTATGTACTTACTTCCACGTTAGCCTCCACTCACAGTGATCCTCCTACCTCTGCCTCCTGAGTGCTGGGATTAAGGGCGCGCGCCACCACTATCGGCATTGTTTTTTTTAAAGAATTTCTTCTTTGTCCCTATTCTCTTTCTGATCTTAGAAATTAAAGCAAGGTGCTCAAATAAAACTTCAGTTATATCCCTGGAAGTTTCAGGAGCATATTCACATCATCCACATTTTTAAGGGCAGATATATAAAACTGCTTTCAAAAGACACTTCTGGGGCTGGAGGCATGGCTTAGTGATCACAGTGCTTGCCTGAAAAGCCAAAGGACCCAGGTTCAATTTCCCCCAGGACCCACATAAGCCAGATGCACAAGATGGTGTATGTGTCTGGAGTCTGCAGTGGCTGGAGGCCATGGTGTACACATTCTCTCTGTCTCTCAAATAAGTAAATAAAAAAAAATAAAGACACTTCTCTATATTTTATTGGAAAAGTACCACATTTTTTTTTTTTTATTAAGGATTAACTTCATTCACTCCGTTTTAGTGATGTTTTAGAAAGGCAATACTTTTGGTGCTAGGGTTTGAACCCATATTCTTTTTTTGAAATTTTATTTTATTTTATTTTAGAGAAAGCGAGTGAGCAACAGACAGACAGAAAGAGAGAGAGGGAGAATGGTGCACCAGGGCCTCAGCCACTACAATTGAACCGCATATGCTTGCGTCACTTAGTGGGCATGTGCAAATTTGCATTTGACTCACCTTTGTGCATCTGGGCTACATGGGATCTGGAGAGTCGAACATGAGTCCTTAGGCACAACATATCCATTTAGCCAAACCCTGTGGTCTCCCCAGCAACAGGCTCCCCGCTAGAACTCCCTCCCATGGAGCAGTCTCAAGTCCAGAGAGCAGGTGGCCAACACCTGACAGGGCACGTCCTTCTGGCTGGTTGTGTACATAGCAGGTCCACTACTGGCTAAGCCCGCTGAGGAGTTTTCTCCCCCAGCAGCCGGCATAGCTCTTTCTTCCTACGGCGGACATCCCAGATTACTCCACACTGTGTGCATCCGCCCGATTGCTGCCATCTTCCACTGACACTGGAATCTGTTGTCTTTGGCCTTCTAGCATGGGCCAGAGGCTCTCCAAGAACTGCCCTCACCTCCATTCCCTTCCACTAACCCATTTAAACCTTTTCACTTCCGGTATTTACATTTCACCCCCCCCCCTTTTTTTGGACCTGGAATTCACTATGTAGTCTCAGGGTGGCCTCGAACTCACGGGCAGTCCTCCTACCTCTGCCTCCCCAGTGCTGGGATTAAAGGCGTGTGCCACCACGCCCGGCCATGGTTGCGGGTTCTGGTCCATCATTACCAGGGACACATGGAGGCAGGAGGCTGAAAGCAGAGCCGCTCACACTCAACCCACAGTGAGGAAGCAGAAAGAACTGAGTACCCCTGCCGAACCCCTGCTTTTTTAAACATTTTATTCATTTTTATTTACTTATTTATTTGGCAGAGAAAGAGGGAGGGAAGGAGAGAAAGAGAGAGAGACAGTGAGAATGGGCGAGCTAGGGCCCCCAGCCACTGCAGACGAACTCCAGATGCATGCTCCCCCTTGTGCAACTGGCTAACGTGGGTCCTGGGGAATTGAACCTGGGTCCTTTGGCTTTGCAGGCAAATGCCTTAACCACTAAGCCATCTCTCCAGCCCAGCTCTCTCCTTTTTATCTAGTCCAGGACCCACCCACCAGTCAAAGTGGGTCTTCGTACTTCAATTAACCAGTCAAGAAAGCCCCTCCCGGGTGATTCTAGGTCATGTCAAGTTGACAAGCCATACAAACATCACGCTCATATTCCTCTGGTTAGCACTCTACACTACCCATCCTCCACTAGTAAATATCACCCCCTAAACACAGACGTACAACATTAGACGAGGAACATACAATTCACTTATTTTTCAATGTATATATATTTTTATTGACAACTTCTCTACTTATAGACAATAAGCCATGATAATTCCCTCCTCCTACCTCACTTTCCCCTTCACAGCTCCACTCTCCATCACATCCCCTCCCTCTCTCCACTAGTCTCTCTTTTACTCGATGTCATCGTCTTTTCATCCTATTATGAGGGTCTTATGAAGGTTTTGCTAGGCACAGCAAGGTCGTGGATATTGAGGCCAATTTCTGTCTGGACAGTTGCATTATAAGGAGTCCCACCCTTCCTTTGGCTCTTACATTCTTTCCACCACCTCTTTCGCGATGGACCCTGAGCCCTGGAAGCCCCAGGAACATACAGTTTATTGAAATGCCTCCCTGAGCATAGATCTTTTATTGCAGTTGGTTGCACCACTCTTGTCTGTAGACATTGAGGCAGCTCAACCCTATCTTTAACTTGGTAAAGAGCATAGACCACTAAATATCTTCCTTTTGCTAAGGCTCTGATTAAAAAACAATCCTTGCATTCCTTGCAAGATTAACTTGAATTTACCCCTATACGTTAGGCTTATTATAGCATGGCAGATGTAAGAGCCGAGCAAACACGTGGGTGCTACGTCTCAGCAGAAAGCACACTCCCGGACACAGTGCTCTGGGGCCATAAGCTGAAAACACCCTGTGAAAGTACCTAAGGGAATAAATTCAGTACTTTTGTCTGCCTTGTGAAAAACATATTAATTCTCCAGCAATTCCCTTAGGATTGCCCCCTGGGGCAGAACATACAGCACTAAACTGACCCAATTGAAAAAACAAGTTAACAAGATGACAAAGAAAAAAAAAGTTCCATAAATTTACTCACTCAGCAACCTCATTTTGGATCTAGTTGGCTATCAGAAGTTGATTGATTCAGTCAGGCCTGCTGTATTAATTAAGGCAGGTCTATAATCTCAGCAATTTGGGAAGCTAAATTACCAGCCTGGGAAACTTAATGAGACAAGTCTCAAAATAAAACGTAAAAGAAAGAATAAAGAAGAAAGAAAGAAAGAAGGAAGGAAGGAAGGAAGAAAGAAAGAAAGAAAGGAAAAATGGGTTAAGGAGGATCATTGTGAGTTCCAGGCCTGCCTGAGCTACAGAATGAGTTCCTGGTTAGTCTGGGTTAGTGTGAAAACAATAGGTTAAGAAAACAATAGGTTAAGATATGGTACAGTGCTAGAACCCTTGCTCAGCATGAATGAGGCTCTAGGTCCAATATCTAGCACTAAAAAGGAAAGAAAATGAGTTAAGATTAATTATAACCCTTCAAATTCATTTCTATTTTGTTATTGTTGTTGTTTTTTCAAGATAGGGTCTCACTCCAAGCCCAGGCTGACCTGGAACTCACTCTGTAGTCCCAGGCTGGCATCAAACTCACAGTGATCCTCCTACCTCTGCCTCCTGAGTGCTGAGGTTAAAATATGCACCACAGTACCCAGCTTATTCCCATTTAAATTTTAGTAAAATATATTTTAGACAGTATTAAATATGTGTAGGTATTAAAAAATAAAAATAAAAATCCTATGAGGTTTGCTAAGAGTAACTATTTATAACCTTATGATAGCCCAAATAATGAGTTATCTGATTTTTCCAGCCTTCTTTCTTTAGAGTTAAAATTTTCACACTTTTTCAGGTTTTAGAAAGATTTTATTTATATAGAAATATTTTTAAAGTTCTTCATTTTATAAATATTATACATTTCCAAAACTTTAAAAAGTTAAACAAACAACTAATAAAACACGGTGAGGGTGCTGGGCAGATGGCTCAGCAGTAAAGGTACTTGTTCATGAAACCTACCAGCCTGGGTTTGAAACCCTTGTAAAGCCAGATGCACAAAGTAGCACATGCATCTGGAGTTTGTTTGCAGCAGCAAGAGGCCCTGGAGTGCCCATAACTCTCTGACTCTTTGTCTGTCTTTTTCAAATAAGTAAATAAACATATTTTTAAAAACATTATGGGGTGGGGATGGAAAGACAGCTTAGCAGTTAAGGCGCTTGTCCATGAAACCTAAGGACCCAGGTTTGATTCCCCAGTACCCACCCATGTAAGCCAGCTAAATAAGGTGGCCCATATGTTTGAGTTCATTTGCAGTGGCTAGAAGACCTGGTGTACCTATTCTCTCTCTCTCTCTCTCTCTTTCTCTCTCAAAAGTAAGTAAATAAATGAAAATATTTTTAAAAAAGAAAAACAAAGTTATGGGGGCGTGCAACAGCGCAGCAGTTTAAGGCAATTATTTGCAAAGACTAATGGCCCAGGTTTGATTCCCCAGTACCCAATGTAAAGCCAGATGCACAAACCAGTGCATGTATCTGGAGTTCGTTTGCAGTAGCAAGAAGCCCTATTGCACATATTTGTTATCTCTCTCTCTGCTTGCAAATAAATTTTTAAAAAGATATGGGAAATAATGACATCAAAATAGAAGAGACACTAGATGGAAAGAAGGGGTTCAGTGGAGGGGGATTTGGGAGGGGGAAAAGGGAGGGTGGTGGGAGGAGATTATAATCATGGGACATTGTTTATATTTATGGAAATTGTCAATAAAAAAGTTTTAAATAAAATTTACAGGGTAGGCTGGGGAGATGGCTCAGTGGATAAGAACACTTCCTGCCCAAGCATAAGGGCCTGAGGAACCCTGAGACCACTTGAGTTCAAATCTCCTGTGCCCACATAAATAGCTGGGCATGGTCACACATAGTTGTAACCCCAGTCCTATGGTAAGCAGAGACTGGAGAATTGCTGGGCCTTGCCAAAATGCCAAAGCCAGCCAGGTATGGTGGCAAACCCTTTGATCTCAGCACTTGGGAGACTGAGGTAGGAGGTTCGCTCTGAGATCGAGGCCAGCCTGGAGCCACAGAGAGACCCTGTGTTGAACAAAACAACAACAATAACAAAAATGCCAAAGCTCTGCGAATCAGTAAAGAGACTCCATTTCAAGAAAATCAGACAGGCAAGTTTTGGAGGGGGACACTCGATGTTAACACTGCATTGGCCCATACCAAGTGTATACGCCACACAGGTCACACACACACACACACACACACACACACACACACACGCATGCATGCATACAAATAAAAAAATTAAAAAGGTGTTCCATGTAAGTGCTTTAGTAACTTCTCTGATAAGAAAGCAAAAAAAAAAGTGTCTAGTAATAAAGAACAGGGGGTCATTGCCTACACGCAAACATTATTTTTTGGTGAAATAAAACAAACAACAACAACAAAAACCACCCAGGCTGAGGAGATGGCTCAGCGGACAACACGCTCACTGTGCACGTGTGAGTACTCAGTCCAGGGTCCCAGCACCCACGTAAGCACCCAGGCCCTGCGGCAGGCGTGGGTAACGATGCCGGCCACGCCTCTGGGTCAGAAGGGAGGCAGAGAGAGAAGAACCGCATGGAAGTTGGGGACCAGCTGGCCCGGTGAAAACAGTGCTGAGCAACGTGAGAGCCTGCCCGGCAGGATTCGGAAAGTTCTCCTCTGACATGTGCGCCCGCGCTCACACACACGGACACACACACACGGACACACACACACGTACACACCCAGCCCTCAACACACTGAAAGCAGCCTTTCATCCCAGCACTCGGGAGGCAGAGGGAGGAGGATCGCCGAGAGTTTGAGGCCAGCCTGAGACTCCATAGTGGATTCCAGGTCAGCCTAGGCTAGAGTGAGACCCTACTTCGAAAAACGGACAGACAGACAAACAAACAAAACTGAAAGAAACAAAAACCTAAATTCATAAACCAACTGAAAATGAAAAGGCAATTTGGGTAAAACTGCCTCCGAGATGAAGCATTTCGGATAATTCAAACCATAGGTTGGTCCCTCCCTGAATTCCCTTAACCTCGCTAGTTACATAATTTAACCGCTTGTAAACAAACAGCCCTGTTGCTTGACAATTCTGGATCTGTGGGCTTGTGCAGCTGTTCCCCTGTGGAGGCGGAGAGCTGCATGAGTTATTCTTCCCCCCACCTCCTGCCTTCTTTCCTTATTTTGTTCCTTTTTTTTTTTTTTTTTTTTTTTTTTGTTAAATTGAAGTAGATCTTTAAAAATCCAAGGGAACTAAACGTGAAAACAAACCATGGCATTACAGCATTGAGGGATTCCTGTTTGGTTGAGCTCCCCATAAAGAGACTTTAAGTACCTAGTACTTTCCAGCATGCTGTGGACTCCTAACCATATACTTTGTGTATAATGTACCTGGCTTCATACACATGGAATGCCCCCTGGCTTTAAAGAGCTCTGCATGCAGAAGACACATGGGCGCATAGTGTAGGAGGAGAGCGGAGCAGTAGGCAGAAAGAGGGTGAATTATACCATCCCTGTCAATTCCTGTGCTGCGTTTTGCTGGAGGCTGGAGTTGCTGCTGACTGCTGACAAAACTGGAAAGCTTCCTATGTAGATGATTAGACCTAATCAGTTACCCACAATTAAGACATAGGGTCCAGATTGGTTGATGAAGTTGTGTATTTGATTTATTTTTGATAGTGTACATGAAGTATAATTTATAATGAGGTTTTTAGGTCACACATTCATTGTCATGTTGTGTTGATAATAAGATCTTGAGAAAGATAATTATTGTATAATTTAATGCACTTAAAATAAATATGGAAAATAATTACTTTTAAAAAAAAGAATTCACATTCTTATTTATTTATTTATTAGAAAGAGAGAGAGAGAGGGTGACCAGGGCTTCCAGCCACAGCAAACGAACTCCAGATGCATGTGCCACCTTGTGCATCTGGCTTACAAAGGTCCTGGGGAATTGAACCAAGGTCCTTTGGCTTTTCAGGCAAACTCCTTAAAACTGCTAAGCCATCTCTTCAGCCTAAATTATTTTTATTGTTGTTGTTGTTTGGGGTTTGTTTTGTTTTGTTTTTTTGTTTTTTTGAGGTAGAGTCTCACTCTAGCCCAGGCTGACCTGGAATTCACTATGTAGTCTCATGGTGGCCTCAAACTCGCAGTGATCCTCCTACCTCTGCCTCCCGAGTGCTGGGATTAAAGGTGTGAGCCACCATGCCAGAACCCAAATTGTTTTGTTCTTTAAAAGTTAAAAGAGTGCTGGAGGGATGGGTTAGCAGTTAAGGCCAAAGAATCCTGGTTTGATTCTCCAGGACCCATGTAAGGCAGATGCACAAGGGGGCGCATGCGTCTGGAGTTTGTTTGCAGTGGCTAAAGGCTCTGGTGCACCCATTCTCTTTCTCTTTCTCTCAAATAAATTATATATATATATATATATACATATATATATATATATATATTAAAATTAGAAGAACAAAGCCTTTACATAGCTATAACAGTTACATAAAATATTAACTAGTTGGGTTTCTTCTTTGAGGTACTGGAGAGCAAACCCCACACATATGAACGCACATATAAACAGGAAGACACAAAGCACACACACATACATGTACAGATATGGGGAGATGTCTCAGTCAGCAAAGTGCTTGCTGTGCGAGCACGAGGACCTGGGTTCAGATGCCCAGAACCCATGTAAGGCACCGGGTGGTGGGGTGAACCTGTAATCCTGGCACTGGGGATGTGGAGACAGGAGGACCCCCAGGCCAGCTAGTCTCACTGAATCACTGGACTCTGGGTACAGTGAGAGAGCTTGTCTCAAAAAAAAAATGAGGTGGAGAGGCTGGGGAGATGGCTTAGCGGTTAAGTGCTTGCCTGTGAAGCCTATGGACCCCGGTTTGAGGCTCAATTCCCCAGGACCCACGTTAGCCAGATGCACAAGGTGGGGCACGCATCTGGAGTTCATTAGCAATGGCTAGAGGCCCTGGTGTGCCCATTCTCTCTCTCTCTCTGTCTGTCTCTGTCTCTTTATCTCTGTGTGTCACTCTCAAAAAACAAAAAACAAAAAAACAAAAAAACAAGCAAGCAAGCAAACAAACCAACCAACAAAAAACCCAAGGTGGAGAGTGACTGGGAAAGAAATTCAATATAACATTAATCTCTGACCTCCACATGCACCCACACACATATGAGCACGATAACACACTCCATACATGCTATAAAAGGAATTCTTTGTACTGCCACCTAGTTTAGAAAAGGTCAACATAGGGATGGAGAGATGGCTTGGCAGTTAAGGTGTTTGCCTGAAAAGCCAAAGGGCCCAGGTTTGATTCTCCAGGACCCATGTAAACCAGATGCACAAGGTGGTACATGCATCTGGAGTTCATTTGCAATGGCTAGAGGCCCTGGTGTGCCCATTCTTTCTCTCTCTCTGCCTTTTTAACTCTCTCTCAAAATAAATAATTAAAATAAAAATTTTAAAAATTTAAAAATAAGATATACTCATGAGCCACGCCTTTAATCCCAGCACACAGGAGACAGAGGTAGGAGGATCGTGAGTTCGAGGCCAACCTGGGCTAAAATGAGACCCTATCTCAGAAAAAAAAAAAAAAAAGGAAGAAGTTATACACATGTTTAAACAGGTGCCTTAGAGTTCTACACTTCTCAACTGTAAGAAATGTCTTTATTTAATAACAGTAAGAGTTTTGCAATCGTTGCAGGTTACAACACACCATGGTAGATAGTCAGTAGTTTGACACGCCTCGGCTTCCTCGGCCGCATCACAGACAAGGTCCTGTTCAAGCACAGCTAAGGGTTTCCCTGGCGTTGTACAAAGTACAATCGTTTTAAAGCACTTTCTGTAGCCTGCTTGGTGCAAGTAAAACCCTCCCTTCACTCCTGGGCAGATCCGCCCTAATTGCTATTTTCAGCGCCTTGTGCGTTGCCATAAAGAGAAGAGCAGGATGCAGAGCCTGCGTGTGGGTCGGAAGGTGAAACTTCATTATCAACTTGACTGAGCTGGAATCACCAAGGAGACACACCTTTGGGCGTGTCTGTAGAGAGGTTTAAATGAGGACTGTGGTGGTTTGATTCAGGGGTCCCCCATAAACTCAGGTGTTCTGAATGCTAGGTTCCCAGATGATGGAGATTTGGGAATTAACGCCTCCTGGAGGCGGTGTATTGTTGGGGGTGGGGGGGCTTATATATAGCCAGTTTCCCCCTTGTCAGTGTTTGGCACATTCTCCTGTTGCTATTGTCCACCTGATGTTGGCCAGGGGGTGATGTCCACCCTCTGCTCATGCCATTGTTTCCCCCTGACATCGTGGAGTGTCCACTCGAGCCTATAAGCCAAAATAAACCTCTTTTTCCCCACAAGCTGCTCTGCTGGGTTGGGTGATTTCTGCCAGCAATGCAAACCTGACGGCAACAGGTACAAAGGGCCTCCCTTCACTGTGGCTGGTATTATCCCAAGAACTGAGACTGCAGAGTGGACACAAAACGGAAAAAGGAGAGGGCCAGAGGGGCACAAGCATTCAGTCACACGCTGTTTTCTGACGGTTGATGTGATGCCGAGTGCCCAGCGCTCTCTGCCGTGTTGGACAATATCATCACATCAGAAGCTAAAGTAAACTCTTCCTCCCCCAGGTCGTTTTTATCGCTCAGGTGTTTTGTCACAGCAATGAGGAAAGTACCGAATATTGAAGGGAAAGTAGGCTGGGGGTTTCAAAGCTTGGGGCTTCAGGTCAGTGTAGAGGAATGAAAGGAGGGTCGATAGCCAGAAAGAGTACAGCTACGGCAGCGTGAATTTCTGGGAGAACCTGGCTGTGATATATTGGAGGCTCTACTGTTTACTATTTGCATTTTCACTGTTCCCATTTCATTTTCAAAGTCTTTTTCTTAGCAAGCTGTGTTTATAACGCTACTAGGGCGGATGCTTGGAAAAGACCTAGCCTTGTTAATTGCACATGCCTGGATACCAAAAGAGAATCTTTGCTTAGGTTGGACAACTAATGATTCGTATAGTGGTGTCTTTGAACATAAAATAGAAACAGCTAACGGAGCCTGATTCACCAATCACTACTGACCAATTTTTTTTTTTTTTTTTGCTTGTTTTTGTTTTTTTGAGGTAGGGTTTCACTCTAGCCCAGGCTGACCAGGAACTCACTATGTAGTCTCTGGGTGGCCTCGAACTCATGGCGATCCTCCTACCTCTGCACTGGGATCAAAGGCGTGTGGCGCCATGCCCGGCTTTGACCAAATTTTTAAAAAAGAGGAATGGACCCACTTGAGAGAGGCTTTGAGACCGAGGCTTCAGGCAGAGACAGGAGGGAGACTTCCAAAGTGTGAGTCTATCACTGTGGAGAACAGAGTCGACACGCTTAGACAGGTGTCACCTAGGCACCAGGTTCTAGAAGAGCTTATCAGAAACTGAGGGAATTCTCTACTGAATATGGATACAAAAGTATAATTTCTGGACCAGAGAGATGGCTCCGTGGTTAAAGACGCTTGCTTGCAGAACCTGAAAGCGAGATGACCCAAGTTCAATTCCCCAGTACCTGTGTACAGCCAGATGCACAAGGTGCCACATGTGTCTGGAGTTCATTTTCAGTGGCAGGAGGTCCCATTGTGTCCATACTCTATCTCTTCCCCCTCTCAAACAAATAAAATTACATATATATATATATATATATTCACACACACATACATATATAAAACACACACACACATATATATAATATATATAATCATGATTTCTGCTGGATTAACAAAAATCCCAGGACAGCCTCAAGTCAGAGCAGCCACCATCTTTAATATCTCAGGAAATCCACCCAAGAAATTACTAATTACTAAATTCTCATGTAACCACTCAACTCTTTTATTCATAAAATATGTTTTTTTCTTTTTATAAAATATATTTTATTCCTTACAACGTGCTCCCTCCAGACATAAAATGGCCTGGATATCCATGACCTCATAGTGCCTGACACTACCTACACAAGACCATCATAAGAGGAGGAAAAGATCATGACATAAAAATAAAAGAGAGACTGATTGAGATGGGGAGGGGATATGATGGAGAATGAAATTTCAAAGGGGAAAGTGGGGGGAGGGAGGGTATTACCATGGGATATTTTTTATAATCATGGAAAATGTTAATAAAAATTGAGAAAAAAATATTTTATTGGGCTGGAGAGATGGCTTAGCACTTAAGCGCTTGCCTGTGAAGCCTAAGGACCCCAGTTTGAGGCTCAATTCCCCAGGACTCATGTAAGCCAGATGCACAAGGGGCCGCATGCACCTGGAATTCGTTAGCAGTGGCTGGAGGCCCTGGCGCACACATTCTCTCTCTCTATCTGCCTCTTTCTCTCTCTGTCTGCTGTTCTCAAATAAATAAAAAATTTTAAAATTTATTTATTTATTTATTTATTTATTTATTTGAGAGAAATTTATTTAAGAGAAAGAGACAGGGTCCTGGATCCTGAACCAGGATCCTTTGGCTTTGAGGCAAACGCCTTAACCACTAAGCCATCTCTCCAGCCCCAAAATAGATTTCTTTAAATAATTCAGTTTAGTCAAAAAGACCAAAGCCCATGTCATCAGCAGACTCCTTAGATTGTTTCTTTCTTTCTTTTCTTTTTTTTTTTTTTAATTTTGTATTCGAGGTAGGGTCTCACCCTAGCTCAGGCTGACCTGAAATTCACTCTGTATTCTCAGGGGTGGCCTCGAACTCATGGTGATCCTCCTTCCTCTGCCTCCCAAGTGCTGGGATTAAAGGTATGTGCCACCACGCCCGGATGATTCTTTCTTTTTTAAAAAATATTTTATTTTTATTTTTTGAGAGAGAGAAAGAGAAAGAGAATGGGCATGCCAGGGCCTTCAGCCACTACAAATGAGCTCCAGACGTGTGCCCTCTTGTGACACATATGTGACACTGCATGCTTGTGTGACTGCATCTGGCTACATGGGACCGGGAGATTCGAACATTCTTAGGCTTCGCAGGCAAGTGCCTTAACCGCTAAGTCATCTCTCCAGCCCTCCTCAGATTCTTTACTTCCACTTTTCCCTCCTAGGCTGGTACAGCAGCCATGGAAGGGGCAGGACCTCCTGCTGGCCCAGCACCAGCTGTTGGAGCAGGTCCACCAACCCCTACATTGCAGATGAGGCTCCCAATGTTGACCCTGGCCAGGGCCTTTGCAAACAAACCAGGCCAAAAGTTTCAATTTACCCCAGCTGCACAGGGACTGGGGGGTGGGTGCTAGGGCTTGGGTGCTAGTCACCAAATGATGTGAGGGTCTCCCCCTAACAGGGCCTTAGCTTCCTCTGAAGAATCTAACACTTTGGCAGCATCTGAGGAAAATGGATACACATCTAATTGAGAATATTGCCCAAGGAAGAAGTCTAGCTAGTTATAATGTTACTTTTGCTGAAGCAAATTGTTTCAATGTATTCAAGAGCACACCAGCAACAGAGCAACAATGTTGCAGTGACCTTTAAGCAGCAACAGAGCAACAATGTTGCAGTGACCTTTAAGCAGCAACAGAGCAACAATGTTGCAGTGACCTTTAAGCAGCAACAGAGCAACAATGTTGCAGTGACCTTTAAGCAAAGATAGGTGTTTCATTTTCTCTCAGTTGCTTTCCTTAGAGATAAGATAGACCCTCCCATCTGCACACACAAAACAAAACAAGAAAAAAAACTAAACCTGTTGGGCTAAGAATATAGCTTAGTAGTAGAGCTCCTATGTAGCAAGATACAGATGCCAAGCTGGCATTGGAATTCCTGATCCCCCTGCGTCCAGCTCCCCAGGGCTAGGACTACAGGCACACACCACCACATCCACTTTATTTTGCACATGCTTGGCAGGCACACACCAACTGAGCTAGATGGCCATCTCTAAAAAAAACCCTGTGAAGACGAGACAACAATGAGTAGGTAGGTCCCAGCATGTTACGGTTTGAAAATGAAACGTTCTCTACTTACGTGTTCAACACTTAGTGCCCAGCTGGTGGTGGTATTTTAGGAGGTTCTGGAAACCTTAGGGGGTGGGACATGGATAGAGGAAATGTGTCCCTGGGGGCGTGCCTTTGAAGGTTATAGCTGGTCTTGTGCTTTCGCTCTAATTCCTGTCTGTCACCAGGTGAAGAATGTCTATGGACTCCCACTGCCCTGATGTCAACCAACCTCTGAAACTTCGAGCTCAAACAATTCCTCTTTCTATGTTGTTTTTCTCAGACACTTATCACAGCAATGCAAAGTCTGACTAATACACAGGGCTGCAGTTCTGGTGCATGCCTTTAATCCCAGCACTCGGGAGGCAGTGGTAGGAGGGTCGCCGTGAGTTCGAGGCTACCCTGAGACTACATAGTGAATTCCAGGTCAGCCTGGGCTAGACTGAGACTCTACTTCAAAAAACAGAAACAGAAACAAAAAGCTGAGTCAAGGGCTGGAGAGATGGCTCAGTGGATAAAGTGCTTGCCACTGAGGCTGCGGTACCCGAGTTCAACCCCAGAGCGTGCAGAAAGCTGGAAGCTATGGTGGGCTTCTGCAGCCCCCCACGCTGCCTCTGATGGGACGATGGGAGGCAGAGACAGGATTTCCCAGAAGCCCTAGGAAAGCCTAGTAAAGAATGAAAATCGGAGTAAGAAATCCTGCTTCAAAGGAGGTGACACACTAGGGCCAACCTGCAGGTTGTCCTCTGACCTCCACACGTGTGCTGTGACACATGGGCCTGCACAAGCAGAAAAGAAATAATTTTTAAAAATTATCTTTGTTTTGTTTTTTCAAGGTAGGGTCTCGTTCTAGCTCAGGCTGACCTGGAATTCACTATGTAGTCTCAGAGTGGCCTCAAACTCATGGCGATCCTCCTACCTCTGCCTCCCAAGTGCTGGGGAAACGAGCCTCAAGCCAGGGTCCTTAGGCTTCACAGGCAAGCACTTAACTGCTAAGCCATCTCTCCAGACCCCCTTTATTATTTTTAATGTATAATTTCTTACTGACAGCTTCCATACTTACAGACAATAAACCATGATAATTTCTTCTCCTCCCCCATTTTCCTTTCACAACTCCACTCTCCATCCTATCCCCTCCCTCTCTCCATCAGTCTCTCTTCTATTTTGATGTCATCGTCTTTTCCTCCTATTATGAGGGTCTTGTGAAGGTTTTGCTAGGCAGTGCGAGGTTGTGTATATCGAGGCCAATTTGTGACTGGACAGTTGCATTGTAAGGAGTCCTCCCCTTCCTTTCGCTCTTACATTCTTCCTGCCATCTCTTCTGCAATGGACCCTGAGCCTTGGAGTGTAGCCCGCGTAGTCGTCTCGCCAGCAAGAACGCACGCGGACACCAGGATCCTTCTGCAGCAAGCGTTTATTGCAGTTAACAGATGAAAAGAGGAAGACCCAGAGCCCCGAAATGGCGCCGCTTATATAGCCCCTAGGCGGCGTGTACTCTGCTGATTGGCTGCGCGCTCATCCCCCGTATGACGCCCCGGGCTGGGCAGTGACTTGGCGCGCTTTTACCACTTGCACATGCGCTATTCTACTTGTTCACCAGGGCCGAGGCCGGATGTCAGCGCCATCTTGTAATGGCGATCACACTCTCTCGGCTCTCCACATCTCCCCCTTTTTGTTTTAATAAGATGACAACTGCCTCATAGCCCAACCAGCGCAGCACCAAACAACCCTATGCTCGATCAAGCAAATTCCTTCCTTGGGGAATAAGCGATCAAGAGCTCACTCCCTCACCTTATCAGGTGCAATGGAGACAAGTCCTCTGAGTGCAAAGGCCAAGGGAGAGGCAAAAAGGGGAGTTGACACCCATCCCCGTGCAATGGAATATTGTTCCTGGGGGTGCAAGGGCTGTCAATCTCATTTTTTGGTGCTGCAGCCACTTAGGCAAGGGCTGATTAGACTTAGATCTCTCATCGACTCAGTGCAATGGGCTAAACCCCTGAGGTGCATCGACTGAGGGTCTCAGTCTAATTAATTAACCAAATTTCAGGAGATGATCCCTGTTCCATAGCCACAAGTGCTTGCGCAATAACGGCCTTGTCGTGTTGCTGTTGAGCTCTGAGCTTGCAGAACAACCAAAGCAGGAACACTAAGCCACAACATAGGGCTGCACCAAACAGCGCCACTCCCACCCATTCCTTAAAGAAAGAGAAGGCTGAAGAAATCCAGGATGTCAGGCCCACAGCTAGGGAGGGGTCAACTCTAGTAGAATAGGGTCTTCATAATGGATCTTGTCCACTTCTTCGGCTCCCGCACAGGATCTCGATGATTCGTCAGGTATCACAAGTCTACGTGTTAGGCGTTCTGGTAGCCAGAATGGATTGTCTTCTTCCTGTGGAAAAACACAAACAGCTCCCCTGGATCTTATTAAAATAGGATCCGGGCCTCTCCATTGACCAGTCAAAACATCTTTCCACTTAACCATCTCCTGTGGCCTGTTAGGCTCTGAGCAATGACGGTCAGCCGCCGAATGGCCCTGACTGTCCAAATTTAAAAAATTAAGAGTAAAGAGTGCTATGGATATAGTCACTCGTGGGACTGAGGGCAGAGCCTCATCGACTCCCCCTTTTTGTTTTATTAAATAAGACTTTAGAGTGCGATGAGCCCGTTCTATAATACCCTGTCCTTGAGGATTATACGGGAGACCTGTCAAATGGGTCACTCCCATCTGGTGACAGAACTGTCCAAATTTTTGAGAAGTATAAGCTGGTCCATTGTCAGTTTTAAGAGTTTTGGGCTTCCCCCAGGCACTCCACGCCTCGAGGTAGTGTTGAATAACATGGGCTGCTTTCTCCCCGGTTAATGGGGAAGCAAACATAACTCCAGAACAAGTATCAATGGAAACATGTAAATATTGTAATTTGCCAAAAGATGGGACGTGAGTAACATCCATCTGCCAAATTTGTAATGGGCGAATTCCTCTGGGATTAAAGCAAGGAGAGACTAAAACAATGCAAACTCAACCACCATCAAACAAATATAAAACTTCTGCAGTTCAAGTTCAATAGCCTTGAAAAGCAGGTTCCTCCTCCAGTCAACTCTTTCCAAAAGTGTTTGCATTTCTATGATAGCCTTTCCTCAGGCATCCTTTCCATTGTTTGAATGTAAAGCAGTTGGACCATCTTCCTTAAGATTGCTAATGTGTTTGACAATAGCAGGTTCAGTAACCTAAAACCAGTCTCAGTGCCTGTATTTTTAACTTGCTTGAGGTTTTCCAGCTTAAAATCTTAAATCTCTCAGTCCAATATGTCTAGACAAGCACATCAGTCCATTACAAATTTAACCTTGATCAAACACTCTGGGCCTGGGCAGCAGGACGCAGCCAGCCCTTATTCCAATAGCCCAGTTCCAACAAGGTCCTCTGCAGTCTTTCTCTTTCCTTCCCCTTAGAAAGCTTAATGAGGCACTGGGAATGGCAGGGGCGGCAGGTTGAAAAGCCGCGCGGTTCTTATCTCCTATCTTCTTTTGTTTTCGATTTTGCGGTAGCGGCTGCTCATCAAAATAATATCTCTCCTCCCCATAGCGAGCCACTTCCCCATCTAATTCTTCCTCCTCGGAGGGACTAAGATCCTCAGACTCTGAGCTATCAATTCCTAAAGCCTCCAATTCTTTTATCGGATAAAGAGGCCTCCTTTTTGGACTTCTCTTTTCCCTCTCATGTTTCTCTCCCAGGGCGTCTTTTCCCTTGTCTTTTCTTTCTGTGGACTTAGTGTCCGCGGAAAGGCCTTTTTTCTTAGAGACGTCTTTTTCTTTTTCCTCAAGGGCCCCTAACCTTTTATGCCGTTCTGTTTCTGACATGCTGTCTTGTAGCTCCGAATGTGAGGCTCCCATGTTCAAAAAGAAGAGAACGAGAGCCACCATCACAATAGGGAGAGCAAAAATTGCTCCTACCAATTTGGATGAGAGATGAGACAAGTCAAGACCAAACATGCCTCTCAGAACCTACCTTCCTGCAGTTCTGAATCCTTCCCCGTGAATGGGGGGTCTCCTCGGCGCCGGCGATGACAGGCACCCGGCGTCCCGGGTTTTTCGGCACCAGCTGTAGCCCGCGTAGTCGTCTCGCCAGCAAGAACGCACGCGGACACCAGGATCCTTCTGCAGCAAGCGTTTATTGCAGTTAACAGATGAAAAGAGGAAGACCCAGAGCCCCGAAATGGCGCCGCTTATATAGCCCCTAGGCGGCGTGTACTCTGCTGATTGGCTGCGCGCTCATCCCCCGTATGACGCCCCGGGCTGGGCAGTGACTTGGCGCGCTTTTACCACCTGCACATGCGCTATTCTACTTGTTCACCAGGGCCGAGGCCGGATGTCAGCGCCATCTTGTAATGGCGATCACACTCTCTCGGCTCTCCACATTGGAGGGCATGATAAGAGATGTTTCAGTACTGGACACTCCTCTGTCACTTCTTCTCAGCACTATGTTGCCTTTTGGGTCATCCCAGTGCTCACTGCCGTCTGAAAAGAGAAGCTGAGAGAATTATTTTTTAAGAGCTCAAACAAGTGAGTTTTCTAATTTAAAGATACAACTTCAAGCCGGGCATGGTAGTGCACACCTTTAATCCCAGCACTTGGGAGGCAGAGGTAGGAGGGTTTGAGGCCACCCTGAGAATACAGAGTGAATTCCAGATCAGCCTGGGCTAGAGTGAGACCTTACTGAAAAAAAAAAAAAAAAAAAAAGATATAACTTCAAGACAATCTAGGGCATCTCAGTGGTTATGTGCAAATATAAACAAGCTGCCTATGTGTTGTGGGCATCTCTGACCGCATTGTTGGACCATCGGCAGCACTTCATGTTAAATCAGACTCTGACCTTGAACTCCTCTCCTCCAAATGCAAGAACACCCTTGTTGAATCTCACCCTTCTTGTCACTTCTTTCTCCTTAGTTGATGCAGATGTCACTTGTAGTTCTGATTTAGGTTTGGCTCCATTGTTTCTCTGCTCTGTCCTTTGCTTCTTGCTTTCAAAGGCTATCTTTATGTTCACAATTACCCAACTGTAACAACTCTGTATGGAAACATAATTAACATATGAAGGATAAACCTCATCATGTAAGGAGTGTTAACAAACTGCTTTTGAATACTGCAATTTTGCTCTCTGACATACGTTACATGTAGACGCTAGAAGTTTAGAATTAAATTTTATGAAATTTTTTTTTGTTTGTTTTTCGAGGTAGGGTCTCACTCTGGCCCAGGCCGACCTGGAATTCACTCTGTAGTTTCAGGTTGGCCTCACACTCACGGCAATCCTCCTACCTCTGCCTCTTGAGTGCTGGGATTAAAGGTGTGTGCCACCACGCCTGGCTTATTAAAATTTTTTTAAGATTTATTTTTATTTATTAGAGACAGAGAGAGGGAGAGAGAGAGAGATACAGACAGAATGGGTGTGCCAGGGCCTCCAGCCACTGCAAGCAAACTCCAGACACATGCATCACCTCGTGCATCTGGTTTATGTGGGTCCTGCAGAATTGAACCTGGGTCCTTAGGCTTTGCAGGCAAGTGCCTTAGGGGCTAAGCCATCTCTCCAACTCTTATGAAAAATTTTTATTATTTTTGACCCAGTGTTTGACATAAAAATAACTTAGGGGCTGAAGAAATGGCTCAGCTATTAAGGTACTTGCCCATAAAGCCTAATGACCCAAGTTCTATTCCCCAGTACCCAAATACAGCCAGATGCACAAAGCAGTGCATGCGTCTGGAGTTCATCTGTAGTGGCTAGAGGCTCAGGTGCACCCATTCTGTCTCTCTATACCAGGCATGGTGATGCATGCCTTTAACCCCAGCACTCTAGCCCAGGCTGACCTGGAATTCACTTTGTAGTCTCAGGGTGGCCTCGAACTCACGGCAATCCCTTCGATGCTTGCCTTTCATCCTCTTTTTTTTTTTTTTCTTTTTGGTTTTAGAGGTAGGGTCTCACTGTAGCCCATGCTAACTTGGAATTCACTATGGAGTCTCAGGGTGGCCTCACACTCATGGCAATCCTCCTACCTCTGCCTCCCGAGTGCTGGGATTAAAGGCATGAGCCACTACACCTGGCTCATCACATTTTTTTAGTATAGTGTTTTTTTCCTATTGTACCTTTAGTAGCAAAAACCATGAGCTTCAGTTACATTATAATTCAAGTAGGCTTGTGTGGGAAGGTCATTGTTTGAAGGACTCTGGAATGGTTTCTATGGAAATAAGAGTATCAGATGGAATTTAGAACCCTTAACACAAGTCACTGCTGCCTGGCATGAAGGGAATGACCCACTTCACCTGCCGTTTCAGGTGCTATGAAAGCCTTTCTCAGCCACTCCGCAGAGCAGGGATGGCCTGGCATGCCTGCTTGCTTCTCGGTACAGGAAAGGGCTCTGGCAAAGAGGGCAAGCTACTCTCCAGGCTCCCTAAGTAGCCGTGGGCAAGTGAATTGTGTGACGTGACACTAGGTGGCAAAAAGGTACAGAATATTCCTGGGCCACATGTTTTATGTAGGTGGGGAGGTTGTGTTCTCTCTAAATCTTTGCTAACACCTGTGCACTACAAAGTGACATTGTCAGTGGTCTTGATCCTTGCTTTTCATTGGCATTTTGTTCCTCTGCATTACAATAGTATAAAATCAAGCATGGTTTCTAGTTGACAGTAATCAGTATATTCATGAATAAGAGTGGATATTTGGGGAGAATGGTGTTCTACAATACCTTAAAAAAAAGAATGGCTGTTTCTGTTGTAACAACTACCTGTTAAACATAAATAAATGACAATGGCAAGCTGTTGAAAAATACGACATCCTTTTGGATAACTCTGGCATGAAGATATGCAACCAGTGAAACTTCCTGTGATACTTCTGACTAACTATGACTGTGGAAACATTTGGAGCCTCGGGTGACTCTAGGGTCAAATATGACTGTAAACATTTCTTTTTCTTAAAACTTTAATTTTGTTCCTTCCTTGAAACACAAGTGCTAAGATTAAAGGCATGTGCCACCACACCCGGCTTGAGATGCTTATTTTTAATTACTATGCTAGATTACTCTTTGGAAAATATTTTTTTTATTTATTTGAGAGAGAGAGAGAGAGAGAAAGGCAGAGAGAGAGAGAAAAAAAAATGTAGCGAGAGAGAGAGAGAGAGAGAGAATAGGCACACCAGGGCCTCTAGCTACTGCAAACAAACTCCAGACTCATGTGCCACCTTGTGCATCTGGTTTTACGTGGGTACTGGGGAATTGAACCTGGGTCTTTTGGCCTTTGCCTGCAAGCACTTTAATGGCCAAAATTATTCTTCTCTGAACTCCTTTTCAGAGATTAGCAGTTATTGCATTTGTGTACATCCTTTGAACATTTTAAGTGAAAGTCAATTAAAAATATTTTTATTTATTTGAGAGGTAAACAGGCAGATGAGAAAAAGAGAGACCACTACAAATGAACTCCAGACGCATGTGCCACCTTGTGCAGCTGGTTTACGTGGGTCCCAGAGAATCAAACCTGGATCCTTTGGTTTTGCAGGCAAGCGCCTTAACTGCTAAGCCATTTCCAGCCCCAAAGTCCTTATTATTTTTGACTGGGAATTAGATACTAAGAATAAGTTTGAGAATGCAGTAGACTTAAAGTAATGCATAAAGTCTGCTATGTCTGGGGCAATTTAGATCACAGTCATTCAACAAATATCTACTCGGAACCTACGTTTTCTAACTTTCAGAGCTGGAAATTGTGAAAGGTTGCTTAGACTCTGTTACTGACCAAAGCAACAGAGATAAAGCCAAGCTACTTACTTGTTTCCACTCTTCCTGCAAGTCTTGGTGGACACAAAAGCCCAGTTCTCATCTCAAAGGGAGTAAGAGAGAGTTCATTCTGACAGTTCCTGCTGAGTGACCGTGGCCCAGGAACACAGATTTAGGTCACCCTAAATACCATGTTCCAACTTGAAAAGTTTTATGAAGTATTTATAGAAAGAGAACAAGGTAACTCATAAATCAAAATGCTTTAAGAATACTTTGGTAGATGGGCTGGGGAGATGACTTGATGGTTAAAGGTACTTGCTTATAAGCCAGTCTGGGTTCAACTCCCCAGAACCCACAGAGAGCAGATGCAAAGTGGCACATGCACCTCCCACACATCAAGGTAATGGGAGACAGAGGAGGAAAGTCTGAGGCTCCCGGGCCAGCTAGTCTGACGCTTGTTTTCAGTCTGGCCCTCAGGAGCAGAGGTGGGAGGATCGCCTTGAGTTCGAGGCCACCCTGAGACTACATAGTGAATTCCAGGTCAGCCTGAGCCAGAGTTAGACCCTGCCTGGGGGGTGGGGGGAGCATCTCTTTGATAAAAATTCATTAGAGGGCTGGAGAGATGGCTCAATGGTTAAGGTGCTTGCCTGTAAAGCCTAACCAACTGAGTTTGACTCCCCATTACCCACATAAAGTCAGATGCCTTTGGAGTTTATTTTTTGAAGCAGAAAAATGAGTCTTTTGGCTTTGTTCCTTTGCACATTTCTCCCTGACCATGAGCCCGGATTTTCCTTCCTGTTTGTCTGGGCTACTCTGAGCTGTTCGCTGTTCCTTCTGAGCCACTGTTGGTGACTGCCATTTGGCAACTGGCTTTGTGTTTCAGTATTTCTGGTCTTTTAAACTATTTTGAGATATTATGCCATTGGTATGAATGACCTTAAACTCACTGTATTTCTGCCCTATGACAGATCTGTGGCTTTTATTCTGAGCCTTACAGTTCCATTGAGCCACTAGAGACAAGGTTGTTAAAAAGATCTCTGTTGTAACCATAAAAGATAATGTCTTGCCAGGCATGGTGGCGCATGCCTTTAATCCCAGCACTTGGGAGGGCAGAGGTAGGAGGATTGCTGTGAGTTCAAGGCTACCCTGAGACTACATAGTGAATTCCAGGTCAGCCTGAGCCAGAGTGAGACCCTACCTTAAAAAAACAAAATAATAATAATAAAAAATACTGTCTTTACTATCTTGAAGCCTCCTAATAAGAATTATAGGAGAACAGTATTTTATAAACTTAAGGTGGTTTCAAAGGCAGTATGGGGATACTCAAATCTGCTCCTTGACCTTCTGAAACCTCTGGCCATTGCATGCTTACATTTTTAAAGTAATTGCACAATAAAAACTATTTTTGCATGTCTTGCTTAAGTTGTACATGAAGAGATGGAGAGATGGTTTAATGGTTAAGGCACTTGCCTGCAAAGTCAAAGGACCCATTTACAGCCAGATGCACAAGGTGGCGCATGCATCTGAAGTTCATTTGCAGTGGCTAGAGGCCCTGGCATGCCCATTCTCATTCTCTCTCTCTCTTAAGTAAAACAAACAAACAAACAAAACAAAAAAAACAATATGCACGAATATGAGTGTTTGGGGGAGATGACATACATGTATATATTTTTTGCAACATCAATGTAAGAGCCATTGCTTCTGTGTCATTTTATTTCTCTTCCTTTGAAAAGGAAGTCAGTGAAAATGCAAAGCTTTATAGAATTTGAATATGAGACTGAAAAGAAAACTGGACTTTACCTCAGGCAGGCTTACCTAAAGTGTTAACTAATTACAAAGTCAGTTACAAGCTTCTTGCTGGTAGAATGTTCCAGTCTGCTGCTTTCAAACGTTAATTCTGGAAACTGAGGCTGAAGAAGAAAAAACTTATAGGATTTACAAGAGACAGCTAAAATTCTTAAACAAGTAAAATGCCATCTAGAATGTTTATGCCCTTAAGTAATATGCATTAAAACTCTCTTTTCAGCTGGGCGTGGTGTCGCACGTCTTTAACCTCAGCACTCAGGAGGCAGAGGTAGGAGGATTGCTGTGAGTTCAAGTCCAGCCTGAGACAACATGGCGAATTCCAGGTCAGCCTAGGCTAGAGGTAGACTCTACCTCAAAAAACAAAAAACAACAACAAAACTTTTTTTCTTGGATTTTTGCTATGGTTTTGGTCTTCAGGAATATTCTTAGCATGGAAGTAATAAATGTGAGTTTTTATTAAGACTATGAAACCTATGAAATGATGAATATGTATGTTTGTCAAAGATCTTTATGTCAGGGCTGGAGAGATGGCTTAGCAGTTAAGGTGTTTGCCTGCGAAGCCTAAGGACAGAGGTTTGATTCCCCAGAACCTATGTGAGCCAGATGCACAGAGATGCATGTGCACAGGTGGGGCATGCATACAAGGTGGCACACAGGTCTGGAATTCGTTTGTAGTGGCTAAGGCCTTGGCGTGCCAATTCTCTTCCTCTCTCATAAATAAAAAAAATTATTATAAAGATCTTTAAGTTAAATTTCCTATTCATAATGAGAAACAGTAACTTTTTTTTTTTTTTGAAGGTAAGGTCTCTCTCTAGTCCTGTAACTTTGAGGCTCTATGCTAGCTTATTTTGTGTGTGAAAGAAAAAGGGCTATGTTATTCAATCTTACCAAAAAGAGATAACGTCTTACATGTGAAAGGTGATTAAGTCATGAAAAATATGCTTTTATTTTAAATACTGAAAATTTTTTAGAGTTGGAGAGATGACCTGCAGACACATGCACCACCTTGTGTATCTGGCTTATGAGAGTAACGGGGAATCAAACTAGGTTTGTAGTCTTCTCGTAAGCCAGACACACAAGGTGGTGCATGTGTCTGCAGGTTATTTGCAATGGCTAGAGGTCCCGGAACAACCATTCTCTCTCTCTCTGCCTCTTTTTTTAACCTGGTTTTTACAAAGCAAACTTAAATAAAAAGATTAATTTTAGGTGGCAGTTCATGTCTGTAATCACAGCACTCAGAAGGCTGAGGCAGGTGGATTTCCATGAGTTTGAAGCTAGCCTAAACTACAGATGGAGTTTCAGGTCAACCTGTGCTAAAGTGAGACCCTGCCTCAAAAAAAAAAAAAAAAAAAGAAATTTAATTTTAGGATTGGTTTATACAGAGAGATACTTTTGCATGATTTCTGGGCTTTGATTCATATGATATACACATATATTTTTGTCTGTGTTAAGATGGGCTAGTTTTTCTATTAGGATAATTGCTAGTAGGTACTATATTTTGTTATGAATAATCTTATGAAATTAGACATATATTTGAATATCAAATTTAGTATGTATGTATGTGCATTACAAATTTGTCAAGATAAAATCAGTATCATTCACAAAAAGGCAATGTTAAATTTAGGGTCTGTTTACTAATTAAACTCAATATTTACATTTGTAAAAATAACATGTTCTTATATACAATGAAATTCTATGTGTTGTAACTGTCAGACTGCAATATGATTCTGATGTTATTATAATTCTATTTTTAGTTTTCAGATTTATTTGTAGTACAGAGCAATGGTTATAGATATATGCATTTACTGTTATCAGCAGCACAGGACAGAGTTTTAGCATCAAAAGCTATTTGGGAGCTTGCTTTTTATTTCCTGCTTTTGGTTAAAAAAATTCCTTATAGTACAAGTTTATTGTCCCTAGTCCCTCAGACATTTCTTCTAATTTTCTAATTTGGGCCAGGAAGGGATTCAATTCCATAAAGATGCAGAAGACCCCAGTCCTGTGGTCCCAAACTTTTGGTTTCATATCTACGTTAAAAAATTGGAAACACTGACTCCGAGAAGGGTAAGTTATGAATTATGAGGCTTATTTTAGGAACAATTAGGATCCAAATGTAGGCATGCATGCAAGCAGGTGTGTGCAAGCATACACACACACACACACACACACACACACACACACACGAGAAAGACAACTATGAGAGTCCAAGGCCAAAGTTCCCTGACATAAGAGACCAGAGAGAGGGGCTGGAGAGATGGCTCATTAGTTAAGGCACTTGCCTGCAAAGCCTAATGACCTGAGTTTGATTCCCCAGTACCCATGTAAAGCCAGATGCACAAAGTGGCGGCCCTGGTGTACCCATTCTGTCTCTCTTGCAAATAAATAAAAATTGTTTCTGTAAAAAGAAGACAGGGTGTGCTGGTGCACGCCTTTAATCCCAGCACTTTGGAGGCAGAGGTAGGAGTTCAAAGGCAGCCTGAGATAGCACAGTGAATTCCAGGTCAGGCTGGGCTACAAGACCCTATCTCAAAAAACCAAATATGTTTTTTAAAAGAGAGATCATACATTTAAGCAAAGCTATCTTGCTCCTGTCTTCCTCCATTTTCTTCTCTTTTAAAAATATTTGGGACAGAGAGAAGGCAGATGGAGAAAGAGAATAGGCACGCCAGGGCTTCTAGCCACTGCAACCAATCTCCATTGCATGTGTCACCTTGTGCATCTGGCTTATATGGGTACTGGGGAATCAAACCCGGGTCCCACTTTACAGACAAGCACCTTAACTGCTAAGCCATCTCTCCAGCCCCTTTAAAAATTTATTTATTTATTTATTTGAGACACAGAGAGAGAAAGAGTTACAGGGCCTCTTGCCACTGCAAACAAACAGAAGATGCATGTGCCACTTTGTGCATCTGGCTTTACATGGGTACAGGGGAATTGAACTAGGACTGTTAGGCTTTGCAAACATGTTTCTCTAGCCCATGAGCCATCTCTCCAGACCCCTC
Organism: Dipus sagitta; assembly: GCA_036346955.1. Classification (NCBI taxonomy): domain Eukaryota; kingdom Metazoa; phylum Chordata; class Mammalia; order Rodentia; family Dipodidae; genus Dipus; species Dipus sagitta. The sequence goes on along the minus strand of CM070793.1, from coordinate 24,084,229 downwards.
CTTCACTTTCTCTGTGGTTCTTACTACTGACTTTATGATCACTCTTTCCTAACCCCAGGTGACATTAGAGTATTTTGACCCCTTAAGTAGTTTGGAAATGTTGCTTGTGTGTCTTGAGTTCTCACCTGGAAAAAGTACAAGGCAGTCTGCATCTGTAAATAGCTGCTTGCCAACTTCTGACATTTTAAATGTAAGGATTTGTCCTCCTTCTTAACAAAAGCTATTTGTGTGTGTGCGCGCACACGCGTGGGCATGTGTGGTCAGATGACAGCCTCCATGTGCCTGTGCTCTACTTTCTGTGAGAAAAGGTCTCATCACTGCAAAAAAGCCTGTCTGGAGCCCGGCGTGGTGGCGCATGCCTTTAATCCCAGCACTCAGAGGCAGAGGTAGGGGGATCATTGAGTTCAAGGCCACCCTGAGACTACACAGAGAATTCAGGTCCGCCTGAGCTAAAGTGAGACCTTACCTCAAAAAACAAAAAAGACAAACAGACAAACAAAAAAAGCCTGGCTGGCAAACAGGATTCTCCTGGCATCCCCCCCCCCCCACCTTCTCCATAGAACAGACAGATCCTTTTCCTAAGTGCCACTCCCTCCTCCTATAACCCTTAACTTAATAATTCACACGAATTATTTGGCATTTCTCACTTAGGCTCCCCTCCGTGTGGTATCAAATCTAACCAGTGCACACACACACATCTCATCCTGGAAGCAAGTGACTGCAGAAATTAAAGCATCAGATGGTTTATCAGGGATGCCTTCAGAGACAAAGGGGGAAATTTCCAGAACTGAGATGAAGTCACACTAGACATGGCAGCCCTTGTCAGTAATCCTGGCATTTGAGAAACTGAAGTTTGAGGTCAAGGGACCCCTATATCAAAGTAACAACAAAGTGAGTCACTTGCTCCAACCCTTCCAAAATAACTGAAGCTAAGAGGTTATAAATGAAAGTTCTTTTATTATTATTATTTATTTGAGAGTGACAGACAGAGAGAGAATAGGCGTGCCAGGGCTTCCGGCCACTGCAAACGAACTCCAGACGCGTGTGGCCCCTTGTGCATCTGGCTAACGTGGGTCCTGGGGAATCGAGCCTGGAACCGGGGTCCTCAGGCTTCACAGGCAAGCGCTTAACCGCTAAGCCATCTCTCCAGCCCAAAATGAAAGTTCTTATGCATGACTGACACTGTTTCCTAACCTTGGTTCCTAGTTGAATTGTTTTATATTGGTTTCAGACACATGTTTCTCCTTAAGATTGAGGCATTAAAATAAACAACAACAACAAAACAGGGAATTGTAGCTCTCCTGATTAGCATGACACTATTCTAGACATGTGGTCCTCTCTTGTTGTTAGACCATTTCAGTAAAGCATCCCAAAGAACTGGAATTCTCCCTAGCCATCTCAGCCAGAGGAGAAACTTGTCTCCAGTAGAGTTCACAGTGCTGACACCTTACAGGAGTGACATGAACAGTGTCGCACCCTGACTGACACTGCTTAGCTATGCATGACTCTAGTCCGCTACTTAATCATAAACCTCATGCCAGGAGCCCCAGATGGACTTGGAGAAATCTGTTGTCATTGGATCTCTGTCTCTCCTCCCAATGTGGCCACACTGAATAAACCCTTTTCTACCGTACACAGTTAATTTGGCCCTTTTAACTGTCTTGTTGGGGTCAGGTTAAAGTTAGGGTTTGCCTCTGACCCTAACTTCAGCAACATAATGATGGAGTCTACCTTCAACGACCTCCAAACCTAACAAAAAGGAAGATCAGGGCTGGGGGCCATAGCTTAGGGGTTAAGGCGTTTGCCTGCAAAACCCAAGGACCCAGGTTTGATTCCCCAGGACCCACGTAAGCCAGATGCACAAGGGGGAGCATGCGTCTGGAGTTCGTTTGCAGAGGCTGGAGGCCCTGGCACGCCCATTCTCTCTCTGTCAAACAATAAAACTTTGAAAAAAAAAAAAAAAAGGACGATCAACACAGTGTTTTGAAGCACTCAGTCAGTGATTAAAAAATAGCGGCAATGTTTTTCTTTTTGGTATTCTTTATTAAACCCTACCTGTCACCTTTCTTTTTTGTTCTAAGCATCACTTGTCACGGTTTTCCGGACTTCATTCCTACCGTCGTTTTAATTTTCTGGAACGATTAAAACTGCCACCAGAGTGGACACTCCTTCCCCCCGCAACACACTAAATGGACACGTGGGCTACTTGCCTTCGAGTCTCTAAAAGGGAGATGCAGCCGCCCCAGCTGCAGGGCTGTTTTAGAGAACACCGAGCGGGGCGGGAGGCGTCCCCGCTCCGACTGCTCCTAGATGCCCACACCACCCTCCCTGCAGCAGCGGCCGGTTGCGAGCTCCCCTCCCTCCGGCAGCCGCACCACGCCGGGGACGGGCGGTGCGCACGCGGCGGGCCTCCCGCGGCCCCGGGGCGGGCGGGCGGGCGGCGGCATCTGGACGCTCCTGACGCGTGCAGGCCGCTCCTTCGCTCCGTCCTCCGAGGCCGCTGCCACTGAGCTTTCCTCCCCGGGGCGCTCACACCGCTCCCCCGCTCCGGCCTTCCCCGCGCCCGCCCGCAGCCACGTGACAGGAAGGGCTTCTCCCCGCGACGTCACTGACGTCACTCCCCCGCCCCCACCCCACGCACAGCGCGCAAGGGGCGGGGCGGGGCAGGGGGCGCTGCACGTGGTGCGCGCGCTCCGCGTCCTCCAATCAGAACTCGCCAGAGCGTCACGACGGCGGCGGGCGGGGAGGGAGGAGGGGGAGGAGGCGCGCGCGAGTTCCCGGATGAGCGGCGCTGGCGGAAGCCCCGCCCCGCCCCGCGCCCCGCCCCCCGTCCTCCGCGCCGCGGCGCTCGGCTCTCGGCGGTGCTCCAGCCCTCCGCCCTGCGCCCTCGCCCGTCCGTTCGTGCCTTTGGGGGTTTGCCGGTCAGCGCGAAGCCCGTGCGGCGCGTCGCTGCGGGCTCGCGGCGGGCAGGCGTGCTTGCGTGCGTGCGTGCTTGCGTGCGTGCGGCGGCATCCCGGCGCGGCCCCTCCCCGTCCTCCCTCTCCTCTCCTCCCGCGCTCGCTGCCTGAATCTCGGCCGTAATTGCAGCTCCCCTTGCCCGACGCCTCCACCTCCGCCTCCGCCTCGGCCTCGGCGCCCGGTCACGCAGCCCGCGCCGCCTGCGCGCAGCCCTCGGAGGGCGTCCCGCGACCACCGCCGAGCCTCCCGACACGGTCGACCCTCGGCCGCGCAGACGAGCCGCCGCACGCACCGCCCGGCAAAATGGTGAGCAGAGCGGGCCGGGCTTCCCTCCTCCCCGGCTGCGGATGCCGATGCGGGCCGCCCGCCCCCGGACATACCCACTTGCGTGCCCGGCTGCCTCCGAAATGCCTGCTGCCCCGATTGCTTGCTCCTGGGTGGCAAGTGGCGCTTTATGTAATTGCCACTTTTTCCTCCGCTCCCAGACTTGCTTTTTCTCCCACTCACTCCCCATTTTTAATTTTTCCCCTTTTATTTATTTATTTATTTGAGAGCGGTGGGGATAGAGAGTAGGTGCACCAGGGCTTCCATCCACTGCAAACGACTCCAGATGCGTGCATCACCTTGTGCATCAGGCTTACGTGGGTCCTGGGGAATCGAACCGAGGTCCTTAGGTCTCGCAGGCAAACGCCTTAGCCGCTAAACCATTTCCCCAGCCCCCTATTTTTTTTTTTTCTTTTTTCTTCTAGTAGTGCGTCCTGCCACCTAACTTACCTCGCTTTAGCAATTACCTCGTCGCAATCTGCAGCCTGTGTCGGTGGGTGGGCGGTAGGGGAACGGGTTTCTTGTGCTGTTGGCTTTTCTCCACGCTGGTGAACTGGTGGAAGGCCCAAGGTAGATTGATTACTAAGGAAGACACGGACCAGCTTGGACTTGGAAATGGAGACGCTTGTTTGTTGATGTTTACCGACAGCCCAGGACTCTGCGCTTTTTCTTCGTTAACTTCGTCCGTCCGTTCCTTGGAGGGTGTTGGTTTTGGAGTCATGGCGATTTAAATTTGCCTTTCCTTAACTCACATTAATCCCCTAGGGGGAATTCGCTGCAGTAGTGTTTCTGGCTGACACTAGGGGTGTGTCTACAGCCTGTCATCTAAGCCAAGAAATCTATGACGCCCTTTTAGCTTGTTACCTTAGGGGTTCTCGGGCTCCACTCAGCCCTGTAGTTTCCTCATTGTAACCAAGAACTGTATAGATGTCAGTGATTCCAACATGGCATTGGATTGTTACCCTCTGTCCGGGTCTTTGTAATTAAGTCAAGCAGGTGGTGATGGTGAAGGAAGAAAGTGAAGTTAGCAACCAACTTAGCTTTATTTATTTAGGGGCGAATGATTTAACGTGTGTTTATTGATATATTTCAAATCCCTATGAGGCACAGATTTAAATACATGAGTCGTGATTCCAATAGGTAGAGAAAGTTTCCCCCATGCTAATTTGGGAGGCCACTGTGTAGACATCTTGGGTCCTCCAAAGTTATAAAACCTAGACTTTTTCAGAGCGTTATAAATACCACTTTTTAGAAAGGCCGTAGCCATTCATAATACAGTTTTCTGGTAAGTTAGGAATCACACTTTAGTATTTTTTAAAATTTAGTTAATTTATTTTTTGGAGACAATTTTACTCTTGAAGCTCAAGCTAGGCTGGAACTCAACATAGGCTTCTTGCTTAAGCCACCAAAGTGCTGGGATTACAGCACCATGCTCAGCCACTTGGGTGCTTTAACAGAACTGCTTGGATGTTTTATTTTACTTGAAGATCATTGTTTCTTTTTTCTTTTTCTTTTTTTGGCAGCATACTCATTAACTCTTAAATTCTTATTTTCATGGTTCTCAGTGTTTCCTAATTTAAAGTATTTTAAGATGTACCATATATTATCTTTTTCCATGTTACTTTTTTCTTGCTGTTTTAGCTTCCTTTATTTATTTATTTATTGCTGGGGGGGGGGGTTGTCTGTCCTTCTACTCACAGTGATCCTCCTACCTCTGCTTCCTAAGTGCTGAAATTAAAACCATACTGGCTCCTTGAAAATTTTTGAGTTCACCTCCGTCTTTGCATCCACCCACTCTATACCTTTTCCAGACTGATAGAATTCATGGGGACATTGGCCCAAGGTTGACATTATTTTTCTCCGCTGAAAACAGCACTGATTTGGACACTTCAAGGCCATACCTATAACTTGGTGTGGCTGTGTGGAACGTAGATTAACTGAAAAATTGTTGGGCTTTGGAGTGGCTTGGTTAATTTTCCTAGTTAATTAAATCTGCAGTTGTGAAAATTTTTATTTCACTTGGAAAATAGTCCAAGTCCTGGTGGGTACCATGAACATACACAATTTTTATTAATAGATTTTAGAGTTTTATTACTGTCACGGGTTAAGTCAAGTGAGGAAAAAGTAAAAGGGCTTATGCTATGAAGTTGCTGTGCCCGGTGGTGCATGCCTTTAGTCCCTGGACTCAGGAGGCTGAGGTGGGAGCATCACCGAGTCTGAGGCCACCCTAGAGTTGCAGAGTAAGTTCCGAGTCCTGCCTTGAAAAAAAACTGAGTTTAATTATTTTTTAAAATATATTTTATTTTTATTTATTTATTTGAGAGAGAGAATGGGCACACCAAGGCCTCCAGCCACTGCAGATGAACTCCAGCCACCTTGTACATGTGGCTTACGTGGGTCCTGGAGAATTGAACCGGGGTCCTTTGGCTTTGCAGGCAAATGCCTTACCTGTTAAGCCATTTCTCCAGCCCTGAGTTTAATTATTTTTGATAGGTATATTATTTGCTGCATTAAAAGTAGATGTACTTTTTTCCCTGAAAGTCAAAGTCTCTCCGTTTTTTCACCCTGTTTGAGTTTTAAACTGCTAAGCATTGAGGATGAAGGCGCTAGGTATGTGCATATAAAAATGTGATCCTCTGCCTCCGACAGTGCTGGGATTAAAGGCGTTTATTACCATGCCCAGCTACTTTTGTAAAGTTGTGTTCATGGTCATGACCTGTAATTAGAACTTAAATTTATTACTGTTATATATATGCAAGCAACCTGTCTTATGGCCCACAGAGTTAAAATTCACATCAGCCATAAGGAAACAGTGTCTTTCCTCATTACTTCCCATGGTAGATGAGAACATTAAAATGGATCAGGGGACAAGAGAAGCCCACTCAAGGTCAGTCAGCCATGACGGGGACAGACAGTGTAGAGGAATCCTGTATCTGTCACAGACTGTAAAGGAGGTTGAGGAAGTCAGGCCAGGCCAGGAGACAAGTAACAGAGTCACTCATTCCAGCAAGTATTTGTGGATGTTGTCTGTTAGAAACTGCTACTGTTCTCTTCCTTGTAGAGGATATTATGATAAAGAGAACATAAGACAAGTGCTAGTAGTTGTGAAGTGAGTTAGCATGTGATGAATATCACATGAGTAACATACATAAAGCCTGATAGAAATTAACTTTTCAGTTCAAAGGCATCCTGGCCTAGAGTGAGATCCTACCTCAAAAAAAAAAAAAAAAAAAAAGTGAAATTGAGGAAAGAGCAAAATGAGTTGGAAATTAGAGAAAGTTTCATGAAGTAGATGAGAATTGTGCTGAGTCTGAAAAGATAATGAGGATTGCAGAAGGGAGGGAGCGTTGGAGGCATCTAGAAGGCAACGTTTTATTTTTATTTGAGGGGAGAGGATGGGCGCTGCAAACGAACACCAGACACACGTGCCACCTTGTGCAGCTGGCTTACGTGGGTACTGGGAATTGAACTTGGGTCCTTTGGCTTTGCTGGCAAACAACCACTAAGCCATCTCTCCAGCCCAAGAAAGTATTTTAAATATCGAAAGTAGGAAGCGATGATTCATGTATAGATTATTCATTTTCAGAATGTGGTTCTTGGACCAGCAGTGTCACTTTCCTGTGGGAACGTGCTGGCTTCCACCCTGGAACAGTGAGTCCAAAACTCTGGGCCAGGTAGTTTAAGTTTTACAGGTCTTCCAGGTGATTGTGACGCATGCTAAATTTTGAGAAACTCTGTTTAGAGAATTATTGGTCTTGCTTGTTACCGGCTTAGTACTCTGTATATGGAAGACATGATTGTTATCTCTAAGCAGCTGAGTCCAGTGGGGTGAACAACAGCGATTGTGCAATGTGGTGTTCTGGGGAGTAAGCAGCAAGGAAAATGCTCGGTGTAAACCGGTAGAAATCACTCAGAAGACCCTGACCTGTCTTGAACAGATGAGTATTTAGATAGGAAACTTGTATTCAAAGTCGTAGAGGCATGAACTGTTTTTTATAAACCATTCAGAGACCTAAAGTGCAGATGGAGCCTAACATTGGCTTTACTTAAGAATTTGATAGTGTGAAAGTAATTTGCTCAGTAGAAACCGTAATTTAACATTAACTGTGCTTCAATGTTGAGTACTGATATAGCCATCTGTATTCAGCATGGCCTGTGGGAGTAGGGAAACTCAGGATAATTCAGACTAGGTAATTAGAAGTGTGTGTATAGCATGAGGGAAACTATTTTTCCTTAAGCAGATTTTAAGCTATTATTTATTTTTGAGGTAAGGTCTCACTCTAGCCCAGGCTGACCTGGAACTCACTATGTAGTCTCCTATCCTCCTACCTCTGCCTCCCAAGTGCTGGGATTAAAGGTGTGAGTCACCACACCTGTTTTAAGCTATTATTTTTAAGCAAAGAAAGAATTACCTCATTTTCCTTTCTTTTGTTTTTGTCTTTTTGAGGTAGGGTCTTGCTCTAGCCCAGGCTGACTTGGAATTTACTATGTAGTCTCGGGTGGCCTCGAACTCACAGTGATCTTCCTACTTCCACATCTTGAATGCTGGGATTAAGGGCATGTACCACAACACCCTGCTCATTTACTTTTTAAATCATTTTTATTTATTTATTAGAGAAAGAGAAGAGAGATAGAGAGAATGGGCATGCCAGGGCCTCTAGCCACTGCAAATGAACTCCAGGTACATGTGCCACCTTGTGCATCTGGCTTACATAGGATCTGGGGAATTGAACCTGGGTCTTTAGGCTTCACAGGCAAACGCCTTAACTGCTGAGCCATCTCTCCAGTCCCCCATTTACTCTTTTTAAAATATATATATTGTTTATTTACAAGCAGAGAGAGATAGAAGAGAGACAGAGAACAGGCATGCTGCACACTCCAGACACATGCACTACTTTGTGTGTCTGGCTTTATGTGGGCACTGGGGAATCAAACCCAGATCGTTAGGCTTTGCAGGAAGGTGCTTTAGCCGCTGAGCAAAGAGATTGGTTTGATACTTAGGTAGTTACTAAAATGAGGTCTAGATGTGGAAATTGAAAAGTAATTGCACTGAGAGGACTGAGTACCTGTTTATTATCTATGTAGGAAGGAAAAGGAGTGAATCTTGCTTTGGCATCTGACTGGGTAGGTGAGAAGGCTGTCTGACAGAAGCACGCATTGCATGCATTTCCTAAGTTCCTGTTTGGGTTCGGGACGTGTCGAGAGTATTAGTATACTGTATACTCTTACGACTTTAAGAAACTTGTTGGCCCAAATGACCATTGTGTTATCTCTACCTTGTCATTTGACATTAATGTTCAGAATACTTGTGAAGTGTTAGCAGTGAGTGCTACGCAGTCACCTTGGCCTTAGGAGATAGCAGAAGAAACTTGACAGGCCAAAAGCTTGAAGAGACATACGCGTCTGAACAGTGACTCTTAAAATAGTGGATCTTGGATTAGCAGCATCAACACTATCTTGGGACCTTGTTTAAAAATGCACATTTTCTGGGCTGGAGAGATGGCTTAGCGGTTAAGCACTTGCCTGTGAAGCCTAAGGACCCCGGTTCAAGGCTTGGTTCTTCAGGACCCACGTTAGCCAGATGCACAAGGGGGCGCACGTGTCTGGAAATCGTTTGCAATGGCTGGAGGCCTTGGAGCGCCCATTCTCTCTCTCTCTCTCTGCCTGTCACTTTCAAATAAATAAATAAAAATAAACAAAAAATTTAAAAAATGTACATTTTCCTGTAAAAGAAGGGAGGAGTTACCAGGTCAGGAGCTGAGGGCTTCTATTTTGGTCATGTTGAATTTAAGGTAGTCACAGGTCATCTAGATGATTGGCTAACAGAGAATTGACTATATTTTGAGTTTAGAGAAATCTGGGCTTAGATGAATGATACAACAGCCACCACACCTGGCTGTGGAGTAGAGTTTTGATGAGTGAAATGTGACTAAGCCATGTTTCTGGGTTTGTCTTAGCCTTGAGTTATAAAATCATTTAAAATATTTGAGGGTTCCAGGTCATCCTACACTAGAGTGAGACCCTACCTTGAAAAACCAAAAATAAAATAAAATACAATATTTGAGTGGCTGGAGAGATGGCTTCGTAGTTAAGGTGTTTGCTGGCAAAGCCAAAGGACTTAGGTTTGATTTCCCAGTTCCCACGGAAAGCTAGATGCACAAGGTGCCGCATGGTTGTGGAGTTTGTTTGCAGTGGCTGGAGGCCCTTGCATGCCCATTCTCTCCCTCTATCGCTACCTCTGCATACATCTCAAATAAATGAATAAAATGTTTAAAAAGTATTTGAAGATTTCTGTAAAAAATATTTGAAAATGTGGCACTAATCGAACAACTCAAGTTTTTCTTCCTCAGAGTTTAGCCTTGTTTCTCTTACTAGTGACATAGCAAGGACCACCTTGGTAGACTGTTTGTGTCCTAAAAACATGTCAGTGAGTGAAATTCATGGTTTGGCCAGGTGTGTATGTGTTCCTGTTTTTTTTTTTTTTTTTGTTGGACAGGGTATCACATAGCCTAGGCTGATACTCAACTTGGTATGTAGCTAAAAGGCTGAACTTGAACTCCTGATCCTCCTGAGTCTGCCTCTGCCTCCCAAGTTCTGGGTGCTGGGGTTACAGGAGTACACCACCATGCTTGGCTCTGGCTAGGCCTCTCTTAAGGGTTCACTTGGTTGTATGTTAGGGTTAGTACACATTCTAAGACCCAGGTAAAACAGGACAAAGCCATAACAGCACATACAAAGAATTAAACCTTGGCACGGTGGCGCACGCCCTTAATCCCATCACTTGAGAGGCAGAGGCAGGAGCAGCTGTGTAACAAGTGCTCAGTAGCTGTGTGTGGCAGGATTGCTGTGTGTCTCAGTGTGCTTGCTGCTGCTGTTCCAGGAAGTGAGGAGTTTATCCTGGAAACACGGGTACAGTTCTTGCTGCGTCCGCACTGGTGGGAAGCGTCCTGTGGTAGAGTAGGACTATGTGAGGTTGGATCTCCCTCTTTCTTTTTATTTTTATTTTTATTCTTTTTTTTTTTTTTTTTTTTTGAGGTAGGGTTTCACTCTAGCCCAGGCTGACCTGGAAGTCACTATATAGTCTCAGGGTGGCCTCGAACTCATGGCGTTCCTCCTGCCTCTGCCTCCTGAGGGCTGGGATTAAAGGTGTGCGCCACCACGCCCGATTCTCTATAAAGCCACCTAACCAGCGCTCATAATCTCATTCAACCCTCATTACCTTCCTGGCTTCAGACATTATCAGTATATGGATTTGGAGATGAAGTTTCACCATGTGAACCTTTCGGAGGGGACAGTCAAGCTGCACCGTTCTGCTCCTTGTCCCCTGCCCCACTTGTATCCTCCTTACGTGCAAAATACATTTTGATCTCATCAGAATAGTTACAGAAGTCTTGATTGTTTGGCATCAACTCAGAACTCCAAAATTTCATTTGAATTAGATACGAGTGAGACTTAAAGTGTTAGTTGTTCTAGGGAGAGTTCTCTTCAGATCTGTTACGCTGTGAAGCTGAGTTCCATGCTTCTGAACTGAAGTGGAAGGACAGACTACGGGTAGGTCGGTATCCCCATTCCCAGCTTTGCTTCTAGTTCTTCTGTCAAGTATCCTAGTTCTTTGTTTTTCAGTCCCGATTCCAGAAGTGTCCGTGACATAAGTGCTCATTGCAACTGCAGCGAGTGACCTGTTTCAAACCTGTTTCAGTACCTTGTTTCTCAATTCTGTTTCAGACCTCACCAGGATGGCTTTAATGTCCATATTTCTACCAGTATTTTGGTTGGGACATTTTATTGACTAAGAAGTTCTGGTCTTGAGCTTCCACCTGCAGTAATGATGTCAGTCCGTATACGAAGGCAGAAGTCATGACCCCTAATCTCATGCTCCTTTCTAACAGTGTTCCAATGGCAAGTTCAGCCTGAGCTGTGGAGGCCACGTTCGGACTGTGTTCCTCGTTGCAGAAGTTTCTTGTTTCTTGTCGTGTTAGTCTACAGTGGTCAGGCACCTCCATTTCAGCTCACAGTGACAGTCATCCAATTGTTAGCATAAGTAGGGAGTTGAAACCCTGGGGAGATGGCTCAGAGGCTTAAGGCACTTGTTTGCAAAGCCTGCCTGCCCAGGTCCAGTTAACTGGAGCCGCCCGTGTTAAGGTGGTCACACAATCGCTTGCAGTAGCAGGAGACCCTGGCCCACACGGGTGTGCGCACACATCAAGAAAACTTTGGAGCTGAGAAAGATGCGGCTGGTTCTGACTTTGTCACTTATTAGCAGTGTGGTCTTACGTTCTAGACCTTACTTGGTACATATATAAAATGGGGAAAAATACTGCTTTAGCTGTGTTGACGAGTGTCTGGAAATCTAGTAGGCACTCAGTAAATATGTTTGGCTCTTTATTCTTCTTTGCAGTGTTGACCTTTTCTTGGAGACTCTTGGAACTCCTGCCTCTCTCGTTTTCTGTGATTGTTTTCCCGTTGCTGGCCTACCGCTGACCATTATCAGCCATTGTTTCTAGCCTCTCATCTGGATTTGGTCTGAGACTATCTTAAGTATGATTTACCAAATTCCATGTAATGAGTAAAATGTGTACATGAACTAAAGAAAGACTCCATACTTAGCTTCTATTTTTTTCCTTAATAGAAAATGTTTACTTCTAAGTGGGAACTTAGTATAGTCACACTTTTTCTCTTCACCACTTTCTTAAATTACTAGACAGTCATCAGTTGCAGCCCATACAGAGCTTATTTCCATAATAGAGAGTAGCTTAAATAGGAGTAGACAGGGAAACGTATGACAAGCTTCCAAAGAATGCGGTGTCATGTACAGTGCTGAAGTTATAAAGTGTGCAGTCTGTGTCGTCTGCATTCTTTCTCAGTGTGGCTCTTTTATCTATGCAGAATTCTCATAGACTTTGTAAATTTGTCCTGTGTCTCCATAGCTTCAAATGCTGCTTTTCCTGTTACATTCATCTGTGCCTTTAAAAAGTCCTGTCGTAGGTGACTCTGCAGTGGGTAGCATGTCAGGGACATAAAGCCCTGTCTTGTAAGCATTCTATTAACTAGCACATCTTTATGTATGTGTACGTGTGTGTGTATGTGTATATATATATACATACATATATATATATTATATGTACTTATGTAATGTATGTATGTACATACTTATTTTTTTTTTTAGAGAGAGAGAATTGGCCAGAGAGAGAGAATTGGCCTCAACCACTGCATTAGAACTCCAGACACTTGTGCCACCTAGTGGGCATGTGCAACCTTGCACTTGCCTCACCTTTGTGTATCTGGCTTATGTGGGATCTGGAGAGATCGAACATGGGTCCTTAGGCTTCGCAGGCAGGTGCTTTAACTGCTAAGCCGTCTCTCTGGCCTTTTTTTTTTTTTTTTTTTAAAGGTAGGGTCTGGAATTCACTATCTAGTATCAGGCTGGCTTCAAACTCACAGCAATCATCCTACCTCTGCCTTCTGGGTACTGGGATTAAAGGTGTGCACCACCATGCCTGGCTCTTTATTAGGATTTTTAGTGTTTTTTACTTTACTTAATTAATTTATTTATTAGCGAGTGAGAGAGAAAGAGAATGGCCACACCAGGGTCTCTAGCCACTGCGAACGAACTCCAGACACATGTGCATCTGGCTTACGTGGGACCTGGAGAATCGAACCTGAATCCTTAGGCTTCATAGGCAAGGGCCTTAACTGCTAAGCCATCTCTCTGGCCCAAGATTTTTAGTGTTATTGGTACTGTAGCTAGAGAATTACGCAGGTTTTAAGTGTTGCACCTTAATTCTGTTTTCCTTAAGCCATGTTTTCTCACTAGTATGTGGTACTGGGGATTGAGCCAGAGCCTAGTGCTAGGATCTACTACTGATTTCTCTCTCTCTAGCCCTTCATTTTTAAATTTTTATTTTTATTTATTATTTTTTATTAGCAACTTCCATGATTGTAAACGATATCCCATGGTAATGCCCTCCCTCCCCTCACTTTCCCATTTGAAACTCCATTCTCCATCATATCCCCTCCCACTCTCAATCAGTCTCTTATTTTGATGCCATGATCTTTCCTCCTAAATTTTATTTATTTTTATTATTGACAACTTCCATAATTATAGACAATAAACCATGAAAATTCCTCCCCTCTCATTTTTCCCATCACAACTCCACTTTCCATCATATCCTCTGCCCCTCCAAATCAGTTTCTCTTTTATTTTGATGTCATGATCTTTTCCTCCTATTATCTTGGTCTTGTGTAGGTGGTGTCAGGCACTGTGAGGTCATGGATATCCAGGCCATTTTGTGTCTGGAAGAGTGCATTATAAGGAGTCCTATCTTTCCCTTGGCTCTTACATTCTTTCCACCACCCCTTCTGCAATGGACCCTGAGCCTTGGAAGGTGTGATTGAGATGTTTCAGTGCTAAGCACTCCTCTGTCACTTCTTCTCAGCATTGTGGTACCTTTTGAGTCATCCCAGAGGTCACCACTATCTGAAAAGAGAAGTTTCTCTAACTGAAAGTGAGAGTGGCATTAATATATGGGTATGAACATTAAGAGAAGTGCGTACTGGGCAGTTTGGTGAGCATGTATATACGTTTGTCCAGACACCAGCCGTTACACTCCTAGGGCTCATGCCTTCCCCTGTCATAGGGTTTCAGTATCCGGCATGTATTCCCTCCCGTGAAGTGGGCCTCCAGTGCAATTAGAGAGTGGATGGTTTCCCCCATAGCAGATGTGCCACTTTGCACCCATGGGCTCATTTGGCCTGGTTGGCCAAATTTAAGGCTCGCAGAGTCCACTGTTGAGTATCTCCACTGGTGATTTCTCTCACTCCCATTGAACTGCATGCAGTGTAGCTTTTTCCACCTTTCTCTCAGCTGATCTACACCGGGGTTTTAAGCTCAGCTCCAGCAGGATTTCTCAGTGACGTTGCAGCCCAAGTATGTGGAGTCTTCAGCAGTAGGGTCTTACCATCTGTTCCTGGTGGGAAACCAAGAGCCTTGGCAATGGCCTGTAAAGTTTTGGGGTTATCAGTGACCTCCCTGGCCAAAAACTCACTGGAAGGTATCCCATCCCTGGCACTGAAAATTTTCTACTCACAATATATGGCTTCTGGGTGCACCATTGTCCAAAAAAGTGGTTTCCATATGACTTATTCATACCCATTTAGATTTTGTTTAACCCTCTCCCCACACTTCCTTTACTCAATCTCTTCCCCTGACCTCACTTAGTCTTTTTTATTTTGAGACAACGTTTTGCTTGTCCAGGCTGGCTTTGAACTCACACGCAGTTCATGCTGGCCTCTACCTTTCAATTCTCCTTACATGACACTTGCAAACCAAGTTAGTTTTAATGTGTAGTTTTAAGACTAACTAAATAACTATGCTATAACATAACTAAAAATTATGTTATAGCAAATATTGTTTGACTTAGATTCATCTAAAAAACAGGGAGAGACCTGCCGGACGTGGTGGCGCACGTCTTTAATCCCAGCACTCGGAAGGCAGAGGTAGGAGGATCGCCGTGAGTTCAAGGCCACCCTGAAACTCCATAGTGAATTCCAGGTCAGCCTGGGCTAACGTGAGACCCTACCTCGGGAAAAAAAAAAAAAAAAAAAGAAAGAAAGAAAAGAAAAAAAGAACAGGGAGAGGGAGAGAATGGGTACGCCAGGGCCTCCAGCCACTGCAAACAAAATCCTGATGCATATGTTACTTTGTGCATCTGTCTTGTGTGGGTACTGGGAAATTGAACCTAGGTCCATAGGCTTCACAGGCAGGTGCCTTAACCACTAAGCCATCTCCCCATCCCTGGGTTTGTTTTTGTTTTTTTGTTTTGTTTTTCAAGGTAGGGTCTCACGTTAGCCCAGGCTGACCTGGAATTCACTATGTAGTCTCAGGGTGGCCTTGAACTCACGGCGATCCTCCTACCTCTGCCACCCGAGTGCTGGGATTAAAGGCGTGTGCCACCACGCCTGGCTTTTTTTTTTTTTTTTTAAACCTCCAGTTTCTTTGTTCTGTTTGTCATATTGCCACCAGGGGTTTTCTCCTGAAAAGGAAGTCCAGTCTCTCTTCCGTAGTTAAAAATCATTCTCACCTCTTCTACGACTAAAAATTTAAACTCCTTTGCATGTTATTCATGTGCTGACCTTTATTTCTAGTCATTTTGAACAGTGATGAAGTCAAACTTTACTTCTCAAGTCCATCATGCTTTTTCACTTATTGGTGACTTTGTACTTTTTTTTCCCCCCTGAGATAGGGTCTCACTCTAGCTCAGACTGACCTGGAATTTATTATGTAGCTTTGAACTCACGGCGATCCCCCTACCTCTACCTCCCCAGTGCTGGGATTAAAGGCGTGCTCCACCACACCTGGCTGTGCTTTTTCTTCTATCTGGTTTGTCCTTTCGCTTTCTCTGGCTGGCAGACTTGAGCATTCTGTGCTATTGGAATTTTGTGAACAGCTTCCTAACTATCGTCCAGACAGTTAGTGACCATTTGTACGTAACTTTCACTCTAGCCCACCCTGTGCAACTGTTTTACCTGCTAACTTTTTTCCATCCTTGTAACTATGTGATGCTTCTTATGTATAGTTGTTTAAATGTGTGGCCCCACACACTCAGGCTTGAATCTTGAGTCTCCAGTGGGCAGAATCCTACTGGGGAAGAGTTAAGTTGCTGGGAGAGGATCATGAATCCTTAGGCTTCGCAGGCAAGTCTCTTAACCACTAAGCCATCTCTCCAGCCCCAAGATGCCTTCTTGATTCAGAGTCCTTGAGAGCAAAGAGTAGGTAATTATTTAAGGTATTTGAAAAATTGCAGATTACTTTTTAGATTTTTTAAAATTTTATTTCATTTATTTGAGAGAGTGAGAGAGAATGGGTGTGCCAGGGCATTCAGTCACTGCAAAGGAACTCCAGACGCATGCACCACCTTGTGCATCTGGCTTATATGGGTCCTGGGGAATTGAACCTGGCTCCTTTGGCTTCTCAGGCAAATGCCTTAACTGCTGAGCTATCTCTCTTCAGCTCCTAGATTTTTTTTTTAAGATTTACTTATTTATTAGAGGGGGTGGGGAGGGAGGGAGGGAGAGAATGGGCACACCAGGGCCTCTAGCACTGTAAATGAACTTCAGACACATGCGCCACCATGTGTATCTGGCTTACGTAGGACCTGGAGAATCGAACTTGGGTCTTTAGCCTTCACATGCAAGCCCTTAACTGCTAAGCCATTTCTCCAGCCCCGACTTTTTCTTTTTTTAAAGTAGCATACCATTGAAAAATAGTATATAACATTGTTGGTAGGTTTGGGTTTCATAATCAGCTCTTATTTCTGAGAAGCCCTCTGTCCCATAATAAACTGGTTATCAAAGTAAAACCATACCATTTGGGGTCTTTTTTTAGCTACAAGCAATAGTGGCTTAAATTATAAGGGTGTATTGTTTCACAAAAGGAGAAACTCAGAGCCAGGGAGTTGCAAGGTGGTTTAGTAGCTCAAGATACTCATTGAGCTTGTAAAACTTGCCTTCCCCACCTTCAGTAAGGGTTTTTGCTATAGCCTAGGCTGACCTGGAACTCACTCTGTAGTTCAGAGTGGCCTTGAACTCATGGTGATCCCCCTACCTCAGCCTCCTGAGTTCTGGGATTATAGGCCTAAACTACCATGTCCATCTTAAACCTTGTGTATTAAGTTCTTATCTGCCATGAGAGGGTCACATCAAGACACTATTTCACTGAAGAAAAGTGAAAAATGATTTCCCTCAGTGTCTCTCTTTTATTAGAGGAAATTTTTATTTCAAGTCTCATGTAGGCTTTTTCCTAGGTCTTGTCTCACTGTGTTCTCACCTGGAACTCACTCTGTAGTCCTGGGCTGGCCTTGAATTCACAGCAATCCTCCTACCTCTGTCTCCTCAGTGCTGGGATTAAAAGGCATGTGCCACCACGCCCGGCTACCCTTGCTCTTTTATACAAAAAAAAAAACAAAACAAAACAAAACAAAAACAAAACCCTGAATTCTGTACTGTTAAATGTTAGTTCTTACAACCTGGCCTTAGTGTGCCTTCTTTCTCCACAGATAAGGCCTGACAGAACTAAAAATCACCTCATTAATGTTTCCTTGATACTCTGAACAGAGGTCATGGGTGGCTGGTGGTGCCCACCTGCTGCTCTCCTGAGTTACTTGTATCACCAGCGTCATCGTCAAAATGCTCTCTGTGCCTGGTGTGCTGTAGCCAAAGTTCTTCATGTTGGAAGAGCTGTTCACTGTAGGGTAGAGGTAGGTAGAGTTAGTTGTTGGCAGTTTATTAGACTATGAGTTGGAAAATATTTTGAAGATCATCAGAAGACATCAAAATACAGAACTACAGAAAATGTTTACAAATTTTACTTCTGACAAGTGATTTCTATAGAGTATATAAAGAATTCTTGCAACTCAACAACAACAACAACAAAAAACACTCAAAAAAGTGGGCAAAAGAGGGATGGGGTTGTAGGTTAGTGGTAGCATGTGCGAGCCCTCAGCACCAGGTGTTTTAAAAAAAATTTTTTTTTTTTTTTTTTTGGTTTTTCGAGGTAGGGTCTCACTTCTGTCCAGGCTGACCTGGAGTTAACTATGTAGTCTTAGGGTGGCCTCGAACTCATGGCGATCCTCCTACCTCTGCCTCCCAAGTGCTGGGATTAAAGGTGTGTGCCACCACGCCCGTCTTAAAAAACTTTTTATTGGGGCTGGAGAGATGGCTTAGTGGTTGAGGTACTTGCCTGTGGAGCCTAAGGACATTGGTTCGATTCCCTACTACCAGTGTAAGCTGGATGCATAAGGTGGTGCATGGGTGTGGAGTTCCTTTGCAGTGGCTAGAAGCCCTGATGAGCCTGTTCTCTCTATATATATCTGCCTCGTCCTCTCTCTGTCAAATAAATAAAATATTTACAATCTTTTTATTGACAATTTTCATGCATATATGTGATTTTTGTTCTGTTGTTCTTGAGGCAGGGTCTCACTCTAGCCCAGGCTGACCTGGAGCTCACTGTGTAGTCCCAGGCTGGCCTCAAACTCATGGTGATCCTTCAAGTATGGGGATTATTAGGGCATGTGCCACCATGCTTGATCTAATATATGATGTATTTTGATTATAGTCCCTTCCCATTACTTTCTTTTATCCCCCTCCCCATCATCTTTCTACTCAATCCCCCCTTTTTCCATTTAGTCCTTCTATTTTGATATCTTTTTTGGGGGGTCCCCCCTTTGCATGATAGCCATGACTACTTTGTGTCTGGAAGACAGCATTCCAAAACACTCCTGTGGAACACATTAAAATTTTTTGTGTGTATTCTGTGTTCATGTATATGAGTTCATATGTGTTTGGTGCATGTGTGGAGGCCAGACGCCTGCATTGGGTGTCTATCTCTTTCTGCCTTAAGTATTCAAGACTAGCTCTTTACTGAACCTGTAACTTGTCACTATGAGTAGAGAGCAGGCCCGGGTATCCTCCTGCCTCCGCAGAGCTGGATTACAGGCACGTGCCTGCATGCCCATCTTTTTCAAGGGGGTTGGAGGTCCAGACTCGGGTCTTTCCTGCTTCTGTGGCATGCGCTTTGTCTACTGAGCCATGTCCCCAATACACCTGCTTCTTGACAGGGTTAAATCTGTATGTGTGCATTTGTCACTGGTTTGTGGTGGGGGTGTGCGTGTACCACAGCGTGCATGTGGAGTTCAGATGACAGCTTAACAGTATTAAATCCGTATGTGTGCATTTGTCACTGGTTTGTTGTGGGTGTGTGTGTGTGTACCACAGCGTGCACGTGGAGTTCAGATGACAGCTTAACAGTATTAAATCTGTATGTGTGCATGTGTCACTGGTTTGTTGTGGGGTGTGCGTGTACCACAGCCTGCACGTGGAGTTCAGATGACAGCTTAACAGTATTAAATCTGTATGTGTGCATGTGTCACTGGTTTGTTGTGGGGTGTGCGTGTACCACAGCGTGCACGTGGAGTTCACATGACAGCTTAACAGTATTAAATCTGTATGTGTGCATGTGTCACTGGTTTGTTGTGGGGTGTGTGTGTACCACAGCGTGCACGTGGAGTTCACATGACAGCTTAACAGTATTAAATCTGTATGTGTGCATTTGTCACTGGTGAGGTGAGTGCTGGTGCTCAGCCGGCTCTCTTTACTCAGTCCAGCAGTCTCGGCCCAGGGAGTGGTACCCCATAGTGAGGGTGGGCTTCCCATCTCAGTCAACCTGATCTAGAACATCCCCAACAGTCATGCCCAGGGCCTTGTTTCCGTTGCGATTCTGAATCCTGTCAAGTTGTCATGCATAGGAATCACTTGTCCATAAGCTCTTGGCTTTAGTTGTTTTTGTAAGGCTGGTCAGACAACTCAGTGTCTCTGGTTTGAGAAAGGGTCATTCCACAAAACCTGTGCGTCAGCTTCCCCTGTGCTAGGTTACAGGCAGATGTGACTGTGCCCGGGGTGACTTCATTTTCATTCTGATAACTTCTCCCTTCGTCTCTGAACACTGTTTCTGAGCACACTGCTGTTTAGCTATCTGGTGGCTTGATCTCTGTGGTCCCTTGTCCCGGGGATGGGATCTGTCTTGGTTTGTCGGTTTTGATACATGCTGTGTGGCACTGGAGTGGCAGTGACAGAAGACAAAGAGTTAGTGCGAATAAGCCCTTCATAGACCATTTTAAGCATCTAAGATATAGGAGTGGCTCTTAGGTCAGGCATACCTGGAATCCATTCTCTGTCCTGTGGATGATGTCCTAGCATCTCAAGAATATTGATTCTTGGGCTGGAGAGATGGGTTAGTGGTTAAGGTGCTTTCCTGCAAACACTAGTGGCCCGGGTTCAGTTCCCCAGTACCCACAATAAAGCCAGGTGCACAGATGGCTCATGCATCTGGAGTTTGTTTGCAGTGGCTGGAGTCCCTGGCACATTCATTCAGTTCTCTCTCTCCTAGCTACTCTGCTTGCAAATAAATAGATAAAAATTTTAAAATATCCCTTTGTTAGAAGTTGTACTGCTACAGAATGCTAACAGATAAGTTACAAAGATTTACAAAAACAACCACTGAGTAAAAGGTCTGTAGAATGTTAACAATTATAAAACTTTACATAGCTCTTAGAGTGAATAGTCATGATACAAATTAGGAATGCACGAGCATAAAACCTGGAAAAGGTTTTGTATCATCATTAATTCTGAAGGGTACCGGCTTGGTATGACATTTTCCTAAGCTTTGCATCTTAGATGGCTTATGCAGTATATGCATTAAAGAGCCAGCAATGATTATTAGCATCATAAGAATGACACAAAAGTCCTTTATCTATCAAGGCAGTTTCTACTGTTGGATAGAATTTAGAACCTTTGGCTCAGAAAGAAGATAGGGCTACAACACTGAAAATCAAAATTTTAGACTTTACACATTTAGGGAACAGTGCTTGTTATTACAGACAGACACCTTCTGATGTACAAGTACAAGTCATATATAAACCAATGACACACTTAGGGCAAGTACATGTAGACCAGGATTTTAAAGTACAAAATTGGCCAAATACCAGGTTTTCGTTCAACTTCTGGGTGTGCTTTTTGTTACTCATGCAGTATTATATAAGACTTTATAAGAAAAAATAGAAACTATATGCATATGTACATTATACATCTATAAATATGTGGTCACATACATGTGTACACATGCTCTACATTTTTCCTCAGGTGCGGTACCAAATCTGTAAGGCACTAAGAAGTCTCTTAGAGCGTTGGGCCACATATGCAATGAAACCTCTTTACAGAGGATAGGTGGCATCTCTGAAGGCCCACTGCCATTCCTTTAAGCAAGTGCCAGTTGGCCTCAGGAATCAGGCCAAGGGACCCAAAGAACCATGTTAGCAAGATTCCATCCTGGGGCTTGTTCCTCAGGACTGTCGGGCTTGGCGGCTGCAGCTCTGCCATTGTCTCCCAGCCGCATTCGCCAGATGACAGGCCTGTCCTGGACAGCAAGTCAGCCGAACGTGCTCTTTATCCTGTAAACTCTTTTTTCAAACATTTTTGAGAGAGAAGAGAGAAGAATGGCTGCAGGGCACAGGCGCTGCGACCGAGCTGCAGGCGCGTGCGCCCCCTTGTGTGCATGTGCGGCACTGCGGGCTCGTCACTGGGCAACCTGAAGACCTTCAGATGCTCAGATCTATGGGATGTTGAATGAAAGTGTGCGCGTTCTAGGACAGATTGGTGCTGCAGGTCAAGAGGAGTCCATCTGCCCAGTTAAGAATTCTCTTAAAGGGCTTTCTGAACATTGTTGACCTGTATGCTGAGGCATTGAGGAATTGATGCACTTTAGAAATAGAGGGGTCTGTGGTCAGTTTTGGTTAGGCTGAGGTTACAGGAACCATGTGTATACATAGATTCCATGTTCGGAAGAGGAATGACATTTTCATTGTTGATGGAATAGCCCTTAAAAGTCCTGGTCTTGTTATCAATCAACTGGCAAGATCTTTTTGCTTTAATTAGTTAGAAATTGTGGGTAGGCAAGGAGC
This sequence comes from Dipus sagitta, assembly GCA_036346955.1. Lineage (NCBI taxonomy): Eukaryota > Metazoa > Chordata > Mammalia > Rodentia > Dipodidae > Dipus > Dipus sagitta. The sequence continues at coordinate 24,062,435 of CM070793.1, read as the reverse complement.
AGCTCTTGAAGTACTGCTGGTCTTTGGAAGTTTTTATATCCCCAGATTGTTGGGTAGCAGGCAGTGGGAGCTATAGGTACCTTCCCCTGTCACAGCTCCCCGCTGCCCTGTGTAGCTGACCCTTAGCTCTGTGAGCGCTAGTGTGGGCCTAGGAAATGGGAACTCCTTAGCTCTTAGCAACAGCTGATGTTGAAGCTTACATGTGGACCCACGTACTGAGGTTTCTTAGCCCTTGGCAGCAATGTTGACAGCCCCCAGGCCTGAGGTGCTTGACACTTGACAGGTGTCTGCAGTTTCCTCTTCTCTGGCTGCTTAGAGTACTCCTCTTCCTGTTCCTTTCCCTTCCTTTTTCTTTTTGAGACTTGGTCTTTGTAGTTTGAATGTGAAATGTCCTCATAGCTCGTGTGTTTGTGAGTAAGCCTCTACAAGGGAGCTATATCCCCAGCCTGACATTTGAACCAATCTTTTGACTAATTGTTTCTTTTTTCCTCCCCCAGGGAAATGAGGCAAGTTACCCTTTGGAGATGTGCTCGCACTGTAAGTGGAATGTTCTTATTATCCAGAGTTTCTTTACTTATATAAATCTATGTATGTATGTGTATATAATTCATCTCTGTATTATTTAGTTTTTATTCATAAGTATTTAAAAGGGTAATACATTTGACATTTTAAAACAGATTATTATTATTGTTGTCTGTACTAGTTTGTAGTTACAGATAAACCCCCAGATCTCTGTGGCTTAACTACAGCATTTCAAAGTAAATTTGTAAGAACTTTTTTTTTTTCAAGGTAGGGTCGCATTCTAGCCCAGGCTGACCTGGAATTCACTGTATTCTCAGGGTGGCCTTGAACTCACAGCAATCCTCCTACCTCTGCCTCCCGAGTGCTGGGATTAAAGGTGTGCGCCACCATGCCCGGCTTGTTTTGTGTGTGTGTGTGTGTGTGTTTTAAGGGAGCTAGAAGTGACCTTGGGCAACAATCAAGCTATAAAGTGAGGGGAGAGCTGTGTGAATTTATTGTAAGCAGGACACATTTCTATGTGGAGGAAGCCCCAGAGTTCTTACTTCCTATTTGTCATTTTCATCCTAATTTTGATAGGTTCCAAAATAGTTTACAATTTCATTTAAATTAGAAATTTCATCATTTATTCTCTTACATGCTTTTAACTTCTTGTTAGAGTAGGCTGGCTATTTATCTTTAGTTCTGTTGTCTAGTACTTTTTAAGTGTCAGACTAACCAGTTTGAGAATATCAAATGTTTCCGTTTTTTCTGATACTTGCAAGTAGAATTATCAGACATCAAGCCAGCTGGACCACCAATTGGTGGTATTTTCTTTCCGCCACCTCTTCTGCATTAGACCCTGAGCCTTGGTGTGATCGAGATGTTACTCAGTACTCCAGTCACTTCTTTCCAGTACTATGATACCTTCTGAGTCATCCCAAGGTCACTGACATCTGAAAAGAGAAGATTCTCTACCCAAAGTGAGAGTAGCGTTAATATAAGGGTATGAATATTAAGAGAAGTGCTTACTGGGCAGTTTGATAAGCATAGTATATACATTTTTCCAGACATCAGCAGATGTTACACCCCCTAGGGCTCATGACTACCCCTGTTTTAAGTTTTCAGTATCAGGGATGTATTCCCCGCCATGGAGCGGGCCTCCAGTCCAACTGCAACTGGAGGGCAGTTGGTTTCCACCATGACAGACGTGCCACTATTGCACCCGTTGGCTCATTTGGCCTGGCTGGCCAAATATAAGGCTTGCAGTATCCACTGTTGAGTATCTTCACTGGTGGTATCTCTTTCTCCCATTGAACTAAATATAGAATGGCATCTTCCAGCTTTCTGTCAGCTAGTCTACATGGAGGAGGTTATCAGCTCAGTTCCAGCAGGATTTCTCAGTGGCCTTGCCACCCAAGTATGTGGAGTCTTCAGCAATAGGGTCTTACCATCTATTCCTGGTGGGAAACCAAGGGCCTCCGCAATGGCCTATAATGTTTTGGGGGCATCAGGGACCTCCTTGGCCAACAACTCACTGGAAGGTATCCCATCCCTGGCACTGAAAATATTCTAGCAACAGTCTATGGCTCCTGAGTGTTCCATTGTCCAAAACTGGAGGATTCCATATGATTTATTTGCATCCTCTTAGATTTTGATTAGCCCTCCCTCCACCTTTCCTTTATTCAATCTCTTCCCCTGACCTCACTTTGGGCCTTTTCACCCCCGTTAATCTATTCTTCTACTTACATATATACAATATCAACTTATTAAGTACCCTCCTCCCTTCCTTTCTCTTCCCTTTATATCTCCTTTTTAATTTACTTGCCTCTGCTACTGAATTTTTTCCTTCTCACACGGAAGTCCAGTCATCTGTAGCTAGGATCCACATATGAGGGAAAACATGCAGCGCCTGGCTTTCTGGGCCTGGGTTACCTCACTTAGTATAATCCTTTCCAGATCCATCCATTTTCCTGCAAATTTCATACTTCATTTATTTGAGATAGAAGAGGGAGAGAGAGATTGGGCACGCCAGGGCCTCTAAACACTGCAGACGAACTCCAGATGCATGTGCCATCTTGTGCATCTGGTTTACGTGGGACCTGGGGAATCAAACCTGGGTCCTTAGGCTTTGCAGGCAACAAGCACCTTAACCTCTAAGCCATCTCTCCAGCCCAGTTTAATACTTTGTTTTTTGTTTATATTTATTTATTTGAGAGCGACAGAGAGAGAGAGAGAGAGAGAGAGAGAGGGGGAGAATGAGAATGGGCACACCAGGGTCTCTAGCCACTGCAAACAAACTCCAGATGCATGCATCACCTTGTGCATCTGACTTACGTGGGTCCTGGGGAATCGAGCCTTGAACCGGGGTCCTTAGGCTTCACAGCCAAGTGCTTAACCGCTAAGCCATCTCTCCAGCCCCCAGTTTAATACTTTGAAGAGATGGAGATAATATAATTTACAAAAAAATGACTTAAACCTTTTCAACAATATGTGTAAAAGAAGATCAGATACGGATTTTTTTTTTTTCAAGGTAAAGTCTTGCTCTAGCCCAGGCTGACCTGGAATTCACTATGTAGTTATATAGTCTCAAGGTGGCCTTGAACTTACAGCAATCCTCCTACCTCTGCCTGGCAGATACTGAGTTTTTGGTTTTTCAAGGTATGGTCTCACTCTAGCCCAGGCTGACCTGAAATTCACTATGTAGTTTCAGGGTGGCCTTGAACTTATGGTGATCTTCCTACTTCTGCCTCCCAAGTGTTGGGATTAAAGGTGTGTGCCACCACACCCAGCTTGCAAACAATTTTTGTTAAGAGAAATGAAAGCTTTAAAAAAAAAAAAATATATACATATATATTTATTTGAGGGAGGGGGAGAGAGGCAGATAGAGAGAATGGGTACAGCAGGGCCTCCAGCCACTGTAAACGAACTCCAGATGCATGTGCCACCTTGTCCATCTGGCTTACATGGGTACTGGGAAATTGAACCTGGGTCCTTAAGACTCCACAGGCAAGCACCTTAACCACTAAGTCATTTCTCCAACCCAAAGCTGTATATTTTGATCATATTTGCAGAGTATTAGAACTGATCTGAAACTAGAATAATATTCAGAAAACACATTTAGCTTGTCAGGAAAATAATTGGTTGTTGCTGGGTGAGATGGAAGGGAAACTGGAAGTTTGAACCATGAGCTAATAGAAACGAATATACTTTTTAAAAAAGTTTTTATTTGTTTGTTTATTAGCGACAGACAGAGAAAGAGGCAGACAGAGAGAGAGAATGGGCATGCCAGGGCCTCCAGTCACTGCAAAGGAACTCCAGATGTGTGCGCCCCCTTGTGCATCTGGCTTACGTGGGTCCTGGGCAATCAAGCCTCTAACCAGGGTCCTTAGGCTTCACAGGCAAGCGCTTAACCGCTAAGCCATCTCTCCAGCCTCAGAAATGAATGTACTTTTAACAATGAAATTAAAGATACAGATGTGTTGGTGTAGAGCAGGAATTGATTTAGCTTGTCTAGTAGGACCTTTGTGATCAGCTTAGTGAAACACGGAGTGCTGGGATAATTCTTGTGACCGCCATGATCAGCTTAGCATTATCTGTCCTGGGCTCGATGGGCATTTGGAATGCTATGGCAGGAGCAAACAAACAGAACGGTAACCAAACAAAAATGCTATGTTACACTCTGTTAGAAGAAATTCTGTAACTCTTTTAATCAAATTGGAAAATAAGCTTTATGGTAACTGCTGAATTTTTGTTTTTCCCTACTAGGTACCATAAGATCAGTTTTTGAAAATCTTACTACCTTTTTTGGTTTGCTTTTAGTTGATGCGGATGAAATTAAAAGGCTAGGGAAGAGATTTAAGAAGCTTGATTTGGACAATTCTGGTTCGTTGAGTGTGGAAGAGTTCATGTCTCTGCCCGAGTTACAACAGAATCCTTTAGTACAGCGAGTAATAGACATATTTGACACAGATGGGAATGGAGAAGTAGACTTTAAAGGTAAGAAAGTCTTGTTGTTGTTTTTTAAGACACAATTTGGATAACCTATGCGTAGTCTTACAGCTCTGTGTACAAAAATGTAAAGTCCGTATTTTTTTGTGATCTTATAAAAGATCATGTTGAAACCTAAAAATCTGTGACGTGTACATCTTAATGAGCCTCTACTCTGTGTCATAAATGATTGACACAGCTCTTAGGGTAACATTCTCCCACCCAGGGAGATTTGGTACTCCGTTTATCTTTAGAAAGTTATTCTCATTTGAGGGCAACTTAAGAGTATTAGAAACTGTATTTTCCCCCTTACCTGTTATTTTAGTTTTTAAGAATGAGACATGTACTGCAGTGCATGGTGGCTCATATCTGTAATCCAAACACTTTGGGAGGCTGAGGCAGGAGTATCTTTAGGTCAAGATCAGTCTGGGATACTTTGTGAAACAGGCCAACAAATAAAACAAAAGAGAAATGGACCTGTACTGATCTAGTGAGAGTTAATCTATAGTTTAAAGGGATGTGTTTAAAGTTCAGTTCTTAGTAAATGAGTCTAAAATTTATTATAATTTAGTGTTTACCAGGTAGGGAAGAAAAATAACTATTTTGCATGAGATTTCTAACAATGTATTGAAGTAACTCCAAATTTGAAATAAAAACTCAAAATTATTTTGGTAAACCAATTCAGTCTTTAAAAAATTTTATTTGTTTTTATTTATTTGAGAGAGAGGGGCAAGTAGAAAGAGACAGAGGGAATGGGTGTCCCAGGGCTTCCAACCACTGCAAATGAACTCCAGACACATGCCCACCTTGTGCATCTGGTTTATGTGGGTCCTGGGGAATTGAACCTGGATCCTTGGGCTTTGCAGGCAAGCACCCTTAAGTGCTAAGCCATCTTTCCAGCCCTCAGTCTTTTTAAAAGGATTCCCTTTCTAAGAAAAGTTAAGTATCTTAAAGAATGGTTTTGAGTGGTATGGCTTGCAGTATTTAACACATAATTCAAGTTGATGAGCCTTCAAAGAACTCCCAAGTTGAAATAAAGAGAATATGGCGTCTTATGTCTGGAGCTTTTAATCAGCATCTTTGCTTCTCAGCATTGCTTTTAATGTTTTGCACAGGAACTACCCCATTTTTGAATGTGTACAGTAAATGTTGCTTTTTTGTGTCGAAGAAATTGAAAGTTCTGATTTGTAAACATTTTCGACTCTTACTCAGAATTCATTGAGGGAGTGTCCCAGTTCAGTGTCAAAGGCGACAAGGAGCAGAAGCTGAGGTGTAAGTATTCCTTATTAATTTCATTGTCCTTAAACTGCCATTTCATAGTGCATTGTAGGCTCCTTTTAAACTATTCTTGAACATTTTCCATAAGTTTGAAGCCAGCCTGGGGTAGAGTGACACCCTGCCTTAAAAAAAAATTCTTTTATTGCATATCCTTAGGTATAACAAAAATACTAGTTTGATGTAAAGCTATTACTGAATAATACTTTGTTTTCACGTGAATAGTGGGAAAATAAGTTTTCTTCTGTGCACCCTGGGCTATATGTGGTGGACAGTCTTGAGCCCCTAGCTCATACCCTTAAATCACCCATGCTAAGCAGAACGAACCTATGGGAAACTTGCATATTTTGGAGGCACCATCCTCTTGGGCATATTTCAAGATGCCTGGTGATGCTGCCATCTTTCCTTTGAGAGCGCTCATGTGGGTGGCAGCATTGACGCCTTGTTTTCCCTTCCTCTTTTCCAGTCGCTTTCCGCATCTACGACATGGATAAAGATGGCTACATTTCCAACGGGGAGCTCTTCCAGGTGTTGAAGATGATGGTGGGGAACAATCTGAAAGACACACAGTTACAGCAAATTGTAGACAAAACCATAATAAATGCAGATAAAGATGGGGATGGAAGAATATCGTTTGAAGAATTTTGTGCTGTATGTAAAAAGCTTATTTTTCTATTAGTCATGTATTGAAAACGTACTTTAAGAAGTATTTAATAGAGAATTTTTATACACATTTTACTTTAGAAATTTACTTTTACCTAATTTTCCCACATTTATGGTTTGAAATATATTGTTTAACTATTAATAATAAAGAAATGCAATTCTCAAGAATAATACTTAGACATTTTCTGATAAAATGCCACAGGAATGGTACCGGTAACTTTTTAGTGTTGATAGCCCTGGGTTATAAATTACACCTGGATTTTATATATATATATATATATATATATGTGTATATATATATATATGTATATATATAAATAACTAAATAAAAATGTGTAATGTCTGTAGCACTGAATTCAAGAAAAAGTAATACCGGAATATTATTTGGGGCGGCCTTGGAAGTACTGAAAGTCAGCTAAATTTTAAGCAGTATTGCTTCACGAAAATAAGAGAACGAGGACGAGGTAACAAGCCGCTCATCTCATAGGAGGGCTTATGTAACTAATAGACTTTGTGTTATATTTTTCAACTGGAAAGTTAGTAGCTTAAAAAGAGTAAAAGTTTAGCTAGAAGAGGGCTCGTCTCCAACCTCAGCGCTGACTGAAGGAGCAATGTGCTTTTTAAAAAAGATTTTACTTTTATTTACTTATTAGAGACAGGGAGGGGGAGAGAGGGAGAGAATGGACACACCAGGGCCTCAAGCCACTGCAGACAAATTCCAGACACATGAGCCACCATGTGTATTTGGCTTTCATGGGACCTGGAGAGTCGAACCTGGGTCCTTAGGCTTCACAAGCATGCGTCTTAACTACCAAGTCGTCTCTGCCTGCCCAAGCTTTCACATTTCAAATAAGGCGTTTAAGGAAAAGGAGTGGCCTATAAGGTCCAAAATGTTCTCTAGCTCTTCATAGAATAAGCTTGCAGACTCTTGTATTAGGGTGCAAAGATGTGGTATCTGGATGTAGTCGTGAACATTCTAAGTGGAAGAACTCCATGCGTAACAAAAACAAAGCTGTAAACAGACAGGATAGTGTGCTTTTACATTTACATTGTCCTTGTTGTTAACATAGTTACATTTCTAAAAGGCATTTCTTAGGTGATGGTAAGCTTGCTTTGTTCTGTCTATTGCAGGTTGTAGGTGGCCTAGATATCCACAAAAAGATGGTGGTAGATGTGTGACTCTTTGAAGAGTTCTACCCAACACTTTTGCTTTCTTCTCCATCTCTGAAGATCTGCTCAAGACGTCCAGCAATGCTCTCTGTGTATTTAATGGAAGTATTTTTCTCTGTGAAGCCACATTTTCCAACATGAGCCTCATGAAGCCAACTAAGTGTTATTGAACTGTTACTCTCTCAATAACTCCGTGTAGCACTTTACAGTCTGAAGGATAGCAGCGTGACAAGAGCATCCATCACTGGTGGAGAAAGGGAAGGGGTTGGCTTTTTAATTTATTTTTCTTCATCTTTTATAACAAGAAAGTATCTATATATACATATGTAAATATTTATATATAGATATATGTAGCTTTCTATATCTTTAGTAAGTTGGCTTTAATTTAATATACTTGATTCAGAAACAAACAAAATGTTAGAGTACAAAAGTGCCAAGCAGAAACATAAACCACCCTTTCATTTCACACAGTTTCTATGTAGATAGAAGATGATACAATTTGAACTGGGTATTTAGCCAGCTGTTGTCTTTTTCCTGTGCTTTCTCCTTTGAGGGATTGACAAAGCATTTCTTAGTGTTCTGTTACCTACCTTAACTACATTTGTGTGCCCAGAGTCTGTAGCGTTATTTATATATGTATCACTTGCAGGGACGGTGTCTTACTGCTGAGCAGCTTGCTCGCCACGTCTGCTTGGAGAGCCCCGTTCAGTGCCGCTGCGAGCGAGCTCTTGCCTTCAGACGGCATCTGCATCGCTTCTCGGCCTTTTGGCTGAGATCAAATGTAGATAGTGTCCGCACATACTTTGTAACAAGGAGCCATTACTTCGACTAGATGTCCCTGAGTACATGTAATACCCCACTTGTGATTTTATATATTAAGGCCAGAAGCTATCTGAGATAGTGATAATTTTTTCATGTATTAATGAATCCAAAGTAATCATGTAATGGCTTAAAAAATATGTTTCATTATACATGGGCAAATATTTTGCTACTAAACTTTGTTTGTGAACATGAATCCCTTCTGTGTTTTAAAAGACTTGCAGCTAATCTAAAAAACCTCATGATATTTAATGTGCAGATATTTAAGCACCTATGCTTGTAATTTAAATGGGGGAAATCTTGCTAACCTATATGCCATAGAAGAGCAAATTTTATCCAATTTATACTTCAATTTCTTTGTCACAAGGCATAGAGTACATATTTTTTGCCTACATTATTGTTAATGGATGATGACTTAATTAGTGTGATATAAAAGTATGTCATCTTCTACCACTTGATGTTATCCCTTCCCTTTTCTGCAAAGGTACTGTTGGCTGGAAGAAAGATTCTGGTTAGTTTTATATGATAGAAGTCTTCCTTACATAGTTTTTCTATAAAACCTGGTTTCATAATCATGAGTGGCAGCAGGCAGGTTAAATCAAGGTGAATGAATACTAAATGAGCATACCTGTCTGCGTTGCCGTTCCTTCAGCTGAGTGCTGCACATCATGGGCTCTGTCTGTGAGAGAAAAATCCCGGTGCTTGGTGTCCTTGCATGACATGGAGTTTTGCATGTAGATCAATTTAAAAATGTACCTCTTGTTTACATAATTTGCATAATTTTAAAAGATGATGTTGCCAAACTTTGGAAATGTTAATGTTCAAAATGAAAATCTCCACTACATGTAACTTTCTTCCTCTGGATCAGTACGTGGCTTACAACCCGGCCAGCGATTTGATCTGCTCCAGTGTCAACTGCCATGTGCTTCGCTTCAAGAGGGAACTAGTCTTTTGTGAATTTTTTGTACATAATTATTTGTAACAAAGGTTATAGCAAATGCTTTCTATTTCTCTTGCTTGTGCATATCTTGGCTGGCGTTACAGAAAGTAGTGCAAACATTATATCCTTACTGGGGAGTAGGGTTTTCTTTTTAGTTTGGGGGGGGAGGGTGCAGGGGAAGGGTTGTTTATGTTGAATGTTTAGATTTTCTTCTGCATGATACACATCATGTTGTGTTATCTTTAGAAAACTTCATACTGTATGAATAAGAAAATAAAATATTTGAAACTTGCTTGAATGTACTTAGTCATCGTTGACGGACTTCCGCAGGTATGAAAGCTTCTCTTCATGCTTCTGTATTTTTTTAATAATTTTTTTGTTTGATTTATTTATTTGAGAGTGACAGAGAGAAAGAGGCCTCCAGCCGCTGCAAACGAACTCCAGATGTGTGCGCCCCCTTGTGCATCTATCTGGCTTACGTGGGTCCTGGGGAATCGAGCCTCAAACCGGGGTCCTTAGCTTCACAGGCAAGCGGTTACAGGCACTCATTGCAAAGCTTGGTGGCCTGGGTTTGATTTCCCAGTACCCACGTAAAGCCAGATGCAGAAAGTGACTCATGTGCCTGGAGTTCCTTTGTAGTGGCAGGAGGTCCTGGTGCACCTCTCTCCTTTCTGTCTCTCTCTCAACTAATTAGAAAATAATACTGATAAGGTCACTTTTTTTTTTTTTTAATGATCTAGAGGTGAAATAAATCTGGTTTATCTGTGTAAAAAAAAAAAAAAAAAAACAGCAAAGATTACAAAGTCCTATAGGACTTCCACATCCATTTCTTCTAATCACTTTCTCCAACGCCCCCCGCCCCCCCCAGGAAAAAAAACCTACCCTCCTGTGGTTGTCGTTTGCTCCCATCTTAGGCCTTTGCACACCAACCCAAAGCCTAGTAAGTAGTCTTCAAGGGCTTGTTCACTTATGCATATCCTGGCTCAAGGAAGTTTCCTGACTTTCCTATTTAAAACTATAAATATAGGGCTAGGGAGCTGGCTCAGCAATTAAAGGTGCCTGCTTGTCCAGATTCAATCCCCCAGTACCCATGTAAAGCTAAATGCAAAGTGCTACATGCACCTGGTGCTTGCAGTGGCAAGAGGCCATGGAGCACCCACCCATCCATCCTGGCACCATACCAGTGTGCAAGTCTCCTTTACCCCAGCTTGCTTTCCTTGTTCCCATAGCAGTTGCTCTCTTGACAAAATTCACCGAACATCTTCTTGGCTACAGAATAAGGACAACTGCACAAGGGTAGCGACTGGCCTGTTGCTTGGTGAAAGCTCCAGTTGAGGATTGTGCTTTAGTGCTTACTCAGGAAACATTTCGTGAGTGAATGCTCCTGGTTGAGACAGGTTGTGAAGCCCAGGCTGAACAATTTTTAGGGGCTGAGGCTGTGCTTCAGATGAGTGGTTGCCACAGAAGCATGAGAATGTGAGCGCATCCCCAGCAATGAGGGGGTGGGTGGAGAGACAGGAGGATCACTGGACTTTCCTGGTCAACCAGTATAACCAAAGCCTGTGGTCAACCAGTTCTAACTGAAAAATAGGGAGTTCCAGGTTCAGTGAGTGACTGTCTCAGTGGAAAAATGAGTGACACAGGACATCTTCCTCTAGCCTATATACACTTGTACACATCCACACACAGTGTGTGCATACATACATGCACACACAAGTTTTTTTGGGGGGGGTTCTTTTTTTGAAAGTTCTTAATTTTTTTTACTAGGAGAATGGGCACACCATAACCTCTAGCCACTGCAAATGAACTCCAGATGCATGCGCCACCATGTGCATCTGGCTTACGTGGGTTCTGGGGAATTGAGCCTAGGTCCTTAGGCTTTGCAGGAAAGCACCTTAACCACTTGGCCTCTTTTTGGTTTTCTGAGGTAGGGTCTCGCTTTAGTGCAAGCTGACCTGGTATTCACTATGTAGTCCAAAGCTGGCCCCAAACTGGGATTAAAGGAATAAATCACCATGCCAGACTTTACACCAACAATTTTATAGGTATAGTATACTTTAAAAATTTTAAGGTATAGGGGCTAGAGGGATGGCTTAGCAGTTAAGGCATTTGCCTGCAAAGCCAAAGGACCCAGGTTCTATTCCCCAGTACCCATGTTAGCCAGATGCACTGCAAGGGGGCACACACATCTGGAGTTCATTTGCAGTGGCTGGAAACCCTGGCACGCCCATTCTGTCCCTCTTCTTCTTTGTCAAATAAATAAAAATATTTAAATTTTCTTTTGGGGGGGGGGGTTTCGAGGTAGGGTCTCCCTCTAGCCCAGGCTGACCTGGAATTCACTTTGGAGTCTCAGGGTGGCCTCGAACTCGAGGCAATCCTCCTACCTCCGCCTCCCGAGTGCTGGGATTAAGGTTGTGCGCCACCATGTCTCATGTCTTGAAATAATCCTTTCAGCCAGGCATGGCGGCTTCCCATTCACAATCATGGAAGTGGTCCTAATTTAACTCAGTGGGTCAAAACAAACAAGCCATTAAAGTAGGATGATGATCTAACGAGAAGAAGGGTGGGTGGGAGGTATGGGTGGTGGGAATGTTAAAGTGGTAAATTGTGGGTAAGTTTGAGCTGAAATTTTTATTCATCTGACCCTCGATTATGTGGTCAACACCCCAAAACTTTTCTTAAAAATGCGTTACATCTGGTACCAGGGAGTCACAGTAACACTGTTTTACTATGGAGAAAAAAATCTCCAGGTTTAGTGTTTAAGGCACTTGCCTGCAAAGCCAAAGGACCCAGGTTTGACTCGCCGGACCCATGTAAGCCAGACACACAGGGGGCGCAAGCATCTGGAATTTGCTTGCAGCGGTTGGAGGCCATGGTTTGCCATTCCGTGTCTCCCTTTCTATTTCTCTCTCTCAAATAGTTAAAAATATTTTTTAAAATCTCCATTATCAGTAATGTCAATTTTCATTCCTCACTTGAAAACTAAAATTTTTCTCACACGTCTTGATGTTTGCCTTTCATTTTACAAAATGTTACAAAGATTAGCTCAACAATGTAGACCAATCTGCTTGTGACTGATCCTAAAGCACTTACACAATGCAGTGTTAAGAACGGGTATGATTCTGGTTTTGTGACAACGTTTTTAATGACAATTCAACGTTTTTAATGACAATTTACAGAAAAGAACTATTCATAAGTTTAGTTACAAACCTATATACTGAATAATTTAAAAATTTATACAAAATATTTATTTAAATCAAGTTTTCTCCAAATGAGAAAACTTCAAATCTGCTACATGTGATTGAAAGTGAAAAAAATGACAAATTATGTGTAAACAAAGTTTTAGATTTGATGAGTATGATTAATGATAAGTTTTCCTTTCTGTTTATGGTTTTGGCCAAGAATGGAAGAAGGAACTGAACAAAGTAACCAAGCTATTGTTCACAGTTTTGTGTGAACATCTGCAGCACACATTCTTGTCCTTCAGAGTCCAGTGATAAGTTAAGGTGTCAAATGTGAATCAGAATCGGTCTGCTGATCTGCTAGCCACAGCTCGAATATTCCCATAAACCTTTGAGGGAGGATTTCCTGTTTAACAAAAAAAGGGAGGGGGAGAGAGGAAAGAAAATCAGCCTATGTAGGCAAATGTAACTGAATATGTAGAAACTGCATGGGGAAATGAGGACACAGGGACATTTTAAAATTAGATCTAATTTAAACCAAAAGAAACTTACAGAAAATCATTCCAAACATTTGTGCGGATGTCAGAGGACAACTGTGGGTCAGCCCTTACTTTCCACCTTGCCTGAAAGCAGGGGCTCACCAGTCACTGCGGTCACCTGGTCAGCTGGTTTGTCAGCTTCTGGGTGGCTCGCTGTCCCTACCTCCCTTCTTCTGTAGGTGTGCTGCTGTTACAGACACCAGTGCTGCAGCACCTGGCTCTATACAGGTTCTGAGCCACCTGTCCAGGCCAAACATTTTAATTTTTGAAGGCAGTCAGTTATAAAAATATTTTCTGAAGAAGCCAGTCAGTTGTAAACACTGAACACTAGTTGAGAGTCTCAGTTTTTCTGAGCAAGTTGTTTTTATGACCCTGTCAGTCATTAAATGGATTAAAATAAGAAGCTACTCAGCAGCTCTGTTTTCATTGAATCTAAAAAAAACCCACCTGTGATGTCTTCCACTATTGTGGAATGGTTTTTCTGTACAGTTCTTTGAGAGAGCAGCAGAAATTTAAGGACTATTACCCAGTAAACCATTTCTCCTCTTTCGCAGACAAACAGAAACTAAACAAAGTATTCCTGCTAGTCGACAGACCTGCATTTGCCGACTCTCGTAACTTCTACTTCGTATCTTTAAGTCTATCCTAAACTGCTTGCAGATATGGCTTGAGTTACGGAACTCCCTTGCCTTTGCAGAGAAAGCACTGAAGGAAGAAACTTCTTACCTAGGATGAGGTTGCAAATGGCAGTTCTTGCCATCTTGATGTTTTGGAAAGAACCAAGGATGTGAACCTTCCTGAAAGAGGTAAAGGGAGTCAAGTTAGCTACGGAAGGCATTTCCTTATCTAAATCTGGATTCAAAAACACTAGAAAACTAAACCACTTCAGATTCTGAATCAAAGGCCAAGGTAATGGCTGCATAACTCTGTAAGTGCCCTAAAACTTAAGAGCCAATTTTATGGCATACAACTATAAAGCCCAATAAGTAATTATTAGAAAAGAAATTAAGAATCAAGAATTCCTTTTTTTTTTTAAAAAAATATCATCCGAATGGATGCTTTTATCTGCTACAGTTTTGTAAATATCATCTCATTTAATCTTCATGTAAGTGTATTAGGCAGATGCCATCCATTCTCATTACAAAGATGAGGAGATAAAGGTATAAGATATCAAGCAGCCTAGGGTTAGGGATGTAGCTCAGAGACAAAACACTTGTGTGAGGCCCTTGGTTCCATCCTGAGAGATGGGAGGTGACAGGTAGAGTGGAGACATAATACCAGACAGACAGAAATCAAGACCAAGTAATTGGCCAGTGAATATTTAGAACTGTGATTATATTATAACATAATGCAATTGCAAAGCTTACTAAAGATTATCTGAAGTTTTTCAGTATGCTGAGGATTATCAAATCTTCCTAATTGGTACTTCTTACTGAATGACTCAAGTTGACTCCAGGAAGATTGACAACACAGAATTTTTCTTTTTTGAGTTCTTCCAAAATGTTTTACAGTGTTCTGTACAAATGTCATGTGCTAAATCCTCTACTCCATCAATTTGTTAACATTCCCTTTACCTTCTTGCTTTAATTAAAACCCTCACAGCACCAGTAAACCACTCAGCACCCTAAAAATCGTTACCTTTAAGTCTGTTCTCCTCAGACCATAGCTCTTTCTACCCCATCTTGCTAAGGTTGTCAGCTGCCTTCAAAAATCATCCTTGATGTTAGCTCCTGGTTCAGTGATGGTGGGCACACCCATCACAGTTCCTAATGACTTGAGATGATTGATTTCAACACCCTAACTTCTTGAGTTCTTGACATCCTTTATATCAATAATGGCTCTTCTTGTCCACCTCACTGTCACTTCAACTGTCAACATCCTGAACTTGTCACTGGACAGGAATACAGGTACACAGGGATCCTGGTACTGTACTTTGCTAGGCTTACCTCATGCTAGGTTACTAACAACTCCTCAAAAATACCATTTATATGTAAATCTGATGTCTAAGCTCATAACTGCTAAAAAATGCTAAAAGATGTAGATTTCCAGTTGCCTTATTTAAAAACAGGATAGATTTTTAACTTCAAGTAGGTTGTGCAGAAAAAATACAAAACATATAGAAATAATAATATCCACAATAGCTCCAAAATAAAACATCTCAAATGTCCTTCAATTCTGACTAGAATACTACTTGGCTATCAAAAGGAACCAAGCCACCTACCAAAGCCTACATACTTTGTGTTTTCATTTAAATAAATTTCTGGCTGGGTATGGTGGCACATGCCTTTAATTTAACTCAGCATTTGGGAAGCTGAGGTAGGAGGACTGCCTTGAGTTCAAGGACAGCCTGGAGCTACAGAGTGAGCCTCAGGTGAGCCTGGGATAGTGTGACACCATACATGGGCAAATTTTATATGTAAGTTGTGTCATAATAAACTCGCTTTCTAATTTATAAATTTAACATACTAGTCATGATTTCATTAGTAAATCAGTTAAATCTTTGAATTTCTCAAGTGAGAAAAACAACCCTTTTTGCTATATTCAGTATTTTCAAATATTTTCATTTCTACATTTCTGAACTTTCCAGTACAGAAAAGTTCCACAGCTCTGTATTTCAGACTCTAGGTTCAACTCATAAAGGTAAAAAATATAATATTTCTGGTATATAGCCACTGGCATTACACTATAGTTATCCTCTTAATATAAGAGTGCCTAAAAGCTGCATTCTAAATAATAAAGCACCCCCTCAAGGTTCGAGCAAAAAGTGGTATGAAATCCTCTACCCCCTCAACCAGCTGCTATATGCCAACTTCATGCCCAGTACATAAGCTCTGACCACGTTCCTGTGTAACCCTCAACCTGTCAACAGAGTAGCCTCAACCTTAGAGCGTGCTAACCCTAGCTTCACGTCTAGCACCTTCATTCTCCTCTTAAATGCTTGTCACCTTAGTTACGCTCACATATAAATGCTTGACAGCTTTCTACTTAATATGTGAATCCTTCCTTTCATGAAAGAAAGGCATGGACATCCACACATCTGCATAAAATGCAGATCTTATTTCAAAGGAAAGACTGCACTTCCCTCAGTGACTTAAGAGATCCCCTCAGATACTATTTCAATCTCTTCTTGTAATATACATAAACACACATATATATGTACACACACACTTTTTTTTTTTTTGTCTTTTTGAGGTAGGGTCTCACTTTAGCCCAGGTGGACCTGGAACTCTGTAGTACCAGGCTGGCCTCAAACTCTCGATTCTCCTACCTCTGCCTCCCAAGCCAGGCATGATGTGCACCACCATGCCTGGCTAATTTAATAAAAATATATTTTTATTTATTTAAGGACAGAGAGAGAAATGAGGGAATGGGTGTGCCAGGGCCTCTTGCCACTGCAAACAAACACAGACACTTGGGCCACTTTGTAGGTCTGGCTTTACATGGGTACTAGGGAACCGACCCCAGAAGGGCAGGCTTTGCAAGCAAGTGCCTTTAACCATGGAGCTACCTCCCTAACGCTATTTTTTATTGTTGTTGTTGTTTTTGTTTTTCGAGGTAGGGTTTCATCTAGCCCAGGCTGACCTGGAATTCACTATGTAGTCTCAGGGTGGCCTTGAACTCTCGGTGATCCTCCTACCTCTGCTCCTGAGTGCTGGGATTAAAGGCGTGTGCCACCATGCCTGCCCCTAACCCTATTCTTTTGAATGGCGATTCTAAACATTTCCCTTATTGCTAAATGAAAAACAGCCATAAAACCAAAATTTTCTTGACTAACTATTCACATAGAACTATAAACTTACAAAGATATAGTGGCAAGAATATGCATAAGATACAATTACTAATGACTTTTTGAACTAACGTAAGATAAATTATACCCATATTCTCAAGACCAGACACTTACACATCAGCCAAAACTATCCGAGTCCGGGTCACATTCTCTATGGTGAATTTGGTTTTTCCTCCTTTGCCAGCAATTCTTCCTATAGCCCTTGACAGGTGGTCTCCCTTTAGGGGCTTAACTACAAAGGAAAACAAAGACCCTAGGTGGGAAGCTTTTCCAATGCACCACCATCTTCCACAGAGTTTAGTTAACAAGTTTCTCTACTCAAGGACATAACTTACATTTTATTTATTAGAGAGAGCAAGCGTGGGAGTGCATGTGTGCGTGAGAGTGAAGAGGCATGCCAGGGCCTCTTGTCGCTGCAAACACCAGATGTATGCGCCACTTTATGCATCCAGCTTTTATGCGGGTACCGGGAAATGGAACCCAGGTCGGCAAGCTTTGCAAGCAAGCTCCTTTCACTGCTGCTGAGCCATCTCCTTAGTCCCTAAAATTTACATTTTTATTTATTTATTTGAGAAAGCATGAGAGTGTGTGTGCAAGCATGAGAGAGAGAGAGAATATGCGCATCCCAGGGCCTCTCGTCACTGCAAACAAACACCGGATGTATGCACCACTTTATGGATCCAGCTTTTATGTGGGTAACTCAACACAGGCCAACAGGCTTTGCAAGCAAGTACCTTTAACCACTGGCCTATCTCCTCAGCCTCTAAAAATTTAATTTACAGTTCTAAAAAGTGCTAACAGAGCTCAACTGATGCTAGGAGAAAACTGAACGTCAGAAACACCGAAGGATAACCGTTCACATGAAAGACCACCCCAGGCTCACCATCCGTAATTTCGAAGGACTCTAGGAAGAGGTCGTCCAGCCTGATAAGGGCCAGTGCATCCTAGGATGTAAAGCAAACACTGTGAAGACCTCCCTCAGATACCGACAGTGAGGAGGCGCTGTGCAACCACAAACACAAATGCCAGCCTACAAGGCCCCACTGTCTGAACAGGGAGCAGGCTCCTCTGAACTGGCCACACGGCCCACCTGGAAATCTGACAGAGCCACTCACCTCCACCTGAAATCCGAGAACAAAGGCCTTCACAAAGTCAGCTGCTTTCGTTAGAGCACTGACGTCTGTAGTGTCTTTACAAGTCTGAAAAAAGGAGGAGGTAAAGAAGAAAAGGTTATCATTACTATAATTTCCTTCATTGCCCCACTTGTTAGACCCAGCTTTGGGCGGAATAAGCACTATCTGCAGAGAAAAGAACCTTCCCAGCATGAGTAACCCACACTGTCAAATGACTGAGCACAACACATGATCAGAGAGCTCTGTGAGCAGCAACACTCCTCTGTCACAGCCCAAGAGCTCACACACCGCCAGTCCTCCCACCATGTTTAGGTCACTCCCACTTCTCAGTCTCTGGACTTCAATGTTCTGTACTTATACACTGACAGTTCCCAAATCAATAACTCTGGTTCTAATTACTTACATGTTGTACTAAAAAATTGATGTGTAGGGCTACAGAGATGGCTCAACAAAGCCCAAGGACCTGGGTTCGGTTCCCCAGAACCCATGTAAAGCCAGATGCACAAGGTGGTGCATGCAACTGGAGTTTATCTGCAGTGGCTGGAGGCCCTGGTATACCCATTCTCATTCATTCATTCATTCATTCTCTCTCTCAAATGGATGAACAAATAAGTAAAACCCATTTCTTAAAAAAAATTAATGTGCTGGGTATAGAAGCGCACACCTTTAATCCCAGCACCCAGGAGGCAGAGGTGGTAGGATCGCTGTGAGTTCAAGGCCACCCTGAGACTATATAGTGAATTCCAGGTCAGCCTGGCCTACAGTGAGACCTTACCCCGAAAAACAAAACAAAACAACAAACAAACAAAAAAAAATTTAGTGTTTAAATCAGGGTCTTAACCTCAAAAAAAAAAAAAAAAAACCCTCAAATATTAAGTGATATAAACACTTGTACACATGCAAAACTAAAGCACTAAAAAGTGAAACAGGTCAAATGCTCATGCACAAGGCTGACTTCAAGGCTATTACTACCAGTCTCCCTTGAAGATCTACAATATGAGTGAAGAGACCACAAGTCTGACAAACCTAAACTATAAAGGTCTGCATAATAGGAAAACTCCTTGGACTTTCCCATTTAAAAGTAGACCCTAATTCCAATCCTGCATGCCTGTGGGCAGGTTCCACAGACACTCTAGGTTTTACGTGTTCTCATCTATGAGAGACATGGAGCTGTAATAGCCTGACTAGAGTGGCAATGAGAGCAGACAGGTTTTGCCAACCTTAGCAAGTATTTAGAGCAACGCCTCTGTGTTCCACATTGATACACCAAATCTATCGCAGGACTGTCCATGGCATAACAATCCACATGAAATAAAATTAAATTTGGTTGCTTTTAGTACAGAATAAGCACCCACAAAAAGAAGTCAAAAATCAATTCACTTTAAATACCTAAGTCCTGGACAGGCACCATGGAATGAAAAAGTATACATACATACATATGTATGTATATACACATAATGACACATTTCTGCTAAGAGATTATCATACAGTGCTTTTACTGCAGCAAGGTCCCAAGGTTACCATTTATGCATGTATGTCCAAGTATACCAATCTCTTTATCTTTCATCAATTTAACACACAAACACAATAGAAAAGATATGCACAGCATAGGCAGGATTTTGGTGTGATCTGTGTTGAATGCATGGTTTGAAGGCATTTGACAAGTTCAGGATCACTATATTAAAATATAAAACAAAACTGAGCTGGGCATAGTGAGGCATGCCTTTAATCCCAGCAACTCAGGAGGCAGAGGTAGGCAGATCACTGTGTTCGAGGCCAGCTCAGGACTACAGAATGAGTGACAGGTCAGCTTGGGCTGGAGTGAGACCCAACCTGGGGGGAGGGGGGATTGAGAAAGCCATTTAATAGAGTAATTTCCACTAAGGAAAACTTATTCATTTTCATCCCTAAAAAGGGGGGGGGGAGCTGGCAAATGCGGAAATGACATCGTCCTTACCCTGATTTCTACATTCCTTGATTTCAAGTTGAAGCGTATCTGAAGTCCCAAATGTTCTACAATAGGAGTAAATATCTTCATCCAGTTTTCTTTTAACGGTGTGTATCTGTGAGCCGGGACTGGAACTTTCCTCGTTTCTTCTTTCCCATTCTGCAATGAAGAAAAAGAAACACACGGGCTGAGGAGATGGCTTAGTGGTGAAGGCACTTGCCTGCGAAGCCTAAAGAACCCGGGTTCGATTCCCCAGGTCCCCGTAAGCCAGCTACACCGGGGAGGGGAACACACACACTCAGGAGACGTCAAGACGGATGGCAGCCAGGGAAAGCAGGGCGACTCCCCACGCAGCCCGGCCACCGCGCAGGCCCTCCGGCGTCGCCCGGCCCCAGGGTCCCGCCCCATACCAGCAGCCCGTCCCCGGACAGCGGCGGGAAGACCGGCCTCTTAGCCGCTCGGGCCTCCTCCGTGTCCATGCGGCCCGCATCTCCGTCGTCCTCGCCGGCCGCGGACAGCTGCTCGGCCTGTCGCTTCTTTGCCCGCCGGCCACCTCTGCCGGTGACCCGAGTGAAGCCGTCCTCGGCCCCCGGGCTCTGGGTCTCCATCTCGGACATCTGCCGAGCCGACGCGCGCTCCCAGCACCGACACGCACGTGCGCGGCGGTCAGGCGCATGCGCACGGGCCGCCCTCCGCCCATGTGGCCCTGCCCAGGGGACTTTATGGAGGCTCGGGTCCTGAGGCTGCTTGGGCTGTCCGTAAATATGCCTGATTACTCGTGTCGCTCTTCGGCCGCTCGCCTCCAGCCATGGCATTTGTAACCTCTCTGATACTATATGTAGCAAGTCGGTGGGCAGCGCCGATAGATAGATTTGTGCCGTCTGCGGAGAAGCATGTTGGCGATTTCGGGGGCGCGGCTGGCAGTATCAGAGACAACTCAATACCGTTTGCTAGGGTGCGCGGAGGAGGGGGAAGGATGGAGTACGGCGAGCGGGCGGGATAAACTTCTCCGGTTGTTTGGCGTTCGGTTTCCAGGTCAGTGTTTTGTGTGGCTCTGAGCTGGCGGTTGCTGGCTGCGGGGTGAAGTGTGAACCATGTCGGCCTTTGAGAAGCCTCAGATCATCGCCCACATCCAGAAGGGCCTCAACTACACGGTGTTCGACTGCAAGTGGGTGCCTTGCAGCGCCAAATTCGTGACTATGGGCAACTTCGCCCGAGGCACCGGAGTCATTCAGGTGTATGAGATCCAGCACGGGGAGCTGAAGCTGCTCCGGGAGGTGGGTGTGCCATCGAACAGACCCAGGTCGCGGCCCTGACCTGCCGTGGAGACTGTGCGAACCCCGGGGTTTGCGTCCTTGGCTACAGCTGGGCCAGAAGAAGCAGATTCGGAGATGGAGAGATGGCTCGGCGGTTAAGGGACTTGCCTGCCAAGCCTCATGATCTGAGTTCGATTCCCCAGGACCCACGTAAGCCAGATGCACAGAGCAGCACATGCATCTGGAGCTCGTCTGCAGTGGCTGGAGGCCCTGGTGCACCCACATACTGTCTGCCCTTGCCTCTCTATGTCTTTCTGCTTTCAAATAATTGTATATATATATAATTTAGGCGTTTGCCTGCAAAGCCAAAGGATCCCGGTTCAGTTCTCCAGGACCCACATAAGTCAGATGCACAAGGGGGCACATGCATCTGGAATTCATTTGCAGTGGCTGGAGGCCCTAGCATGGCCTCTCTCTCTCTCTCTCTTTCTCTCTCTCTCTCTCTCTCTCTCTCACACACACGCACATGCACAAATAAATAATTGCAAGAAGAAAATAGCAGATTGAGGGCTGGAGGGAAGGCTTAGCCGTTAAGGCACTTCCCTGCTAAGCTAAAGGACCCAGGTTTGATTCCCCAGGTTCCACATAAAATGGGTAGGAGAGATGTCTTAGTGGTTAAGCGCTTGCCTGTGAAGCCTAAGGACTTCGGTTGGAGGCTCAATTCCCCAGGACCCACATAAGGTGGCTCAAGCGTCTGGAGTTTGCAGTGGCTGGAGGCCCTGGCATGCCCATTCTCTATCCGCTGCTTTCTCTGTCACTCTCAAATAAATAAATAATGATAAACAAACAAGCAAAAATAAACAGATTGAGAAATGCTTCCGGGAAACTTCCCCTGAGCGCTCATCTGCCCATGACCTTTGGAGGCCCTGCAGCCTGTCTCCTCCAGTGACAGCTCCCCGTGAGGACTCTGGGAAGTGACGTCAAGATTTTGTGTCTAAGCCTGGCGTGGTGGCACACGCCTTTAATCCCAGCCCTCAGGAGGCAGAGATAGGAGGATCACCGTGAGACTACAGAGTGAATTCCAGGTCAGCCTGGGCTAGAGTAAAACACTACCTCAAAAAAACAAACAAACAAACAAAAGATTTTGTGTCTAAACTCCTAAAACCTTTTCGGTGGATAGCACTTACAGAATGCCTGATGTAAATGGAGTTTTGCTTTTTGAGGGGAGA
This sequence comes from Dipus sagitta, assembly GCA_036346955.1. Lineage (NCBI taxonomy): Eukaryota > Metazoa > Chordata > Mammalia > Rodentia > Dipodidae > Dipus > Dipus sagitta. The sequence goes on along the minus strand of CM070793.1, from coordinate 24,040,006 downwards.
GATAATCAAACCAAGGATGCATAGATATAAACCGAGATCAGTTTTCTAACACAAAGGTACAAGGACAGAACACACTGAGAGTGAATAGAAGCTAACTAGGCCTAATGAATAGTAGGGTATGAGCTTTCCGAGACAACATGTCTCGGTGTTAATGGTGGGAGATGGTTTATTTCCTAAGAAAGGAGGGGCAAGCAGGAACCACACCTTGCAAGAGCTGTAGGACATCTAAAAGGTCTGCACCCTGCCTTTTAAAGAAAAAGTAGGCATCATTGAGCGACTTTTAAAATTTTTATTTATTTATTAGAGACAGAGAGGACAGAGAGAGAATGGGTGTGCCAGGGCCTCTAGCCATTGCAAATGAACTCCAGACGCATGTGCCACCATATGCATTTGGCTTACGTGGGTCCTGGGGAATCGAACCAGGGTCCTTTACCTTTGCAGGCAAACGCCTTAACAGCTAAGCTATCTCTCCAGCCCTAGATTTTCTATTTTTATTCTGTGAATTATAAAGTATTATTTTAAAATCAAAGTTAACTATTTTTATTGAGAATTTTAATATATGAGTATATTGTAACTTGATGGTATTCTCATCCCATTATCCTCTTTTCTAAAACTAATTTATTTATTTGCAAAACAGAGTGGGGGATGGTGCACCAGGGCCTCTTGCCACTACAAACTCCAGACACATGCCGCACTTGGTGCATTTGGCTTTATGTGGGTACTGGGGAATCGAACCCAGGCCAACAGGCCCCACTTATGTTTTTTTTTTTTTAGTTTTTTGAGGTAGGGTCTCACTGTAGCTCAGGCTGACCTGGAATTCACTATGTAGTCTCAGGGTGGCCTCGCACTCATGGCGATCCTCCTACCTCTGCCTCCTGAGTGCTGGAACTAAAGGCATGCGCCACTATGCCTGGCTCCCACTTATCATTTTTTGGCCCCTCTCCACCTCCTTCAATCCTCTGAAGACTTTCCTCTTTGTAGTTAGATCTTCCTGTGTTGTTTTATTTCCTTTGTTTTGCATCCTTCATGTCAAAATGATGATGGACTCAGAACAGTGGTCAGGTGGGGTTATCAGTAATCTCTGTGGGGTCTGAATGCACCAGTCTCTTCATGTTGGGAGGACAGTGCCAGAAAATGCTCCTTCACACCCTGTGGCTCTCACAGTCTTTCTAACCCCCCCCCATCCCTTCTGCAATGTTTCCTGAACATTGGAGGGTGTGATAAAAATCTCTAGTGTTGAGCTCTTGAAAGCATCTTATTTTCTTTCTTTGACAAGTTTTGGGTCTCCTCAGTGTCTCCCATCTTCATTGAGAAGGTCCTCTGGCTGGCTGTAAGAACAGCACTCCTATTCTTCGTGTCTAACAACCCAGGTCTGGTTTCCCAGGACCCACATAAAGCCAGATGCACAAAGTGGTGCTTGCAACTGGAGTTGGTTTGCAGTGCCAGGAGGCTGGTGTGCCCTTTCTCTCTGTCTCTTCTACTTCTCTCTGCTTGCAAATAAACAAATAAAATATTTTTTTAAAAAGATAACATGCCAAGGAAGCAAATCAGTCTTTCTTGCTGTTGCCTTGTCTTATAGATAAAAGGCTAGAGAATGGAGGGTAGGGCCTCCTGTAGTTTTAGCAGTTTATTGCCCCACATACAATTGTGTAGGCAAGTGTTCCCATCAAGCCTTCCATGTGTGACACTTCAGCTTATAAACACAGCTCCCCCCCCCCCCAATTTGTACAAAGAGACTGTATGGGTAGGGATGGCTCTGAAAAGTGAAATCTTGGTTGAGGATATTGATGCTATAAAAATTAGTAACAAGTTGATAAAGGTTCTCCTGTTTTAACCCCCGTGCTACTGAATTCACTGTTGACTAAGGCTTTTTTATTCTTTTTAAAGATTTACTTTATTTTATTTATTTGAGAGCGACCGACAGAGAAAGAGGCAGAAAAAGAGAGAGAATGGGTGCATCTGGGCTTACATGGGTACTAGGGAATCGATCCTTGAGCCGGGGTCCTTAAGCTTCATAGGCAAGCGCTTAATCCCTAAGCCATCTCTCCAGCCTAAGGCTTTTTTTTTTTTAAAAAAAATATATGTTAATTTATTTGAGAGAGAGAAGGAGGCAGAGAGAGAGAATGGGTGCACCAGGGCCTCCAGCCACTGCAAATGAACTCCATACGTGTGCGCCCCCTTGTGCATCTGGTTTATGTGGGTCCTGGGGGATTGAACTGGGATCCTTGGCTTTGACAGGCAACCGCCTCAGCTGCTAAGCCATCTCTCCAGTCCCCCGACTAAGGCTTTTAATACCAAATAGTGCCAGGATGCGGAGGAAGAAGTACTGACAACCTAGCTAGACCTGCCCACAGATGGAACAGAAATAGCTCACACAGTAATTATTGATCATGGGCTTGTTTGATCATCTTAACTCTTCATTGTAGCAAAGAATGAAATTCTAGGTCAAGTAAACTATAATTCATGATCTTTTCAGTAATATCACAATTATCAACATATGCTAAACTTTGTGTGGAATAATTTTCACCAAACCAATCTTCATTTTTTTTGTATATGTGTTTTGGTGTATTATATGTGCTATGTACACACGTATGTGCATGTGCCGTGAGGAGAACTTCAGGTGCCCATCTGTGTTGCTCATCTGTGTACCCTGTACTTTACTGAGATGGGGTCTCACCCACAACTGCCATCTTCAGCAAGTGAGCCTTAGCAGTTCTCCAGCCCCCCCCCCCCCATTTTTCCCCTCGCAGCAGAGGGTTAGAGGTGAACCACTACACCTGGGTCAACTTCTCAGCATTGGGTTATCTCGTTAGTAAGTAAAAAGAAAAGAAAATTAAGCTCTTTCTTTTCTATTTTTTTTTATTTGTTTACTCTTATAATCCTAGTACACAGGAGACTAAGACTGGAAGGTCAGTGAGTTTGAAACCAGCCTGAGTTACACAGTGAGTTTGAGGCCAATCTGAGCTACAGAGGGAAAACTTGTCTCAAAAAAAAAAAAAAAAACAAACAAACTCAAAAAGCCCTAAAATCAAAAGCAACAACTGTCCTTCTGACAGTTTTAAAAGCATAGGAAAGTGACTAAGAAAAGAGCATGATCTTTTTTTTGTCAGAAAATATTTGAATTTTTTTTTTCTAGTCCAGGCTGGAATTCACTGTGGAGTCTCAGGGTGGCCTCGAACTCACGGTGATCCTCCTACCTCTGCCTCCTGAGTGCTGGGATTAAAGGTGTGTGCCACCAAGCCTGGCTGAATTTTTTAATATGTTATTTAAACTGCATAGTAGGGCCATAAAAATGGTGGATCACAAACAGCTGCTTATGTGATGATGTGTCTCCTCTCACCTTGTCCTCCTATCTAGATTGAAAAGGCCAAGCCCATTAAATGTGGAACCTTCGGGGCGGCATCTTTACAGCAGAGAGCCTTAGCTACTGGAGACTTTGGTGGAAACCTTCACATATGGTAAGATTATTTAAGTAGTATTCCGACAGATGAGATAAGCATTATCTTTGAAAGTAATTATTCTTTCTCTGAAAAAGAGTTCTAATTTTAAAATGTGTCTTTCCTTGTCCAATACTAACCATAAAAGTATGGCTACTATTTTTTTAAATTTTATTGAGAACTTTAACACATGGACATATTGCAAATTGGTCATATTCACATTGGGTTGTACTTTTATGTCCTCTGTCCCCTCCCTCTGAGGACCTTCCTCTGTAGGGTTATTGGTAATCACTATGAGGTCATGAATGCACCAGTCAGCCGCTGTCAAGGGACGGTGCCTCACGGTACACCTTCCCACCCGTGGCTCTTATAGTCTTTGTGCCTCCTCTTCTGCAGTGTTCCCTGGGCCATGGAGGCGCGTTATAAAGCCATTTTTCTAGCCCCTCAATTTGTATTAGTTTTTAAGGCTAGCATATAAGATGTCGGGTTTCACTACGGGGTGTGTGCGTGTCATTGAACTTTGCTGTCATTGCCCCCGCTGGCTCCTGTGTCCCTGCTCCCCTCTGGCTGGCTGCGTTCCTTATCGTGGTCCTGCTTCCACTTTCTCCCCACGTGTGTTCCACTGCCTTCTCTTTTCTCCTGCTCTGTTCAGATCTCTTCCTTTGCTCTTATAGTCCCCTGTCCAGTTTCATGATCTACACACACAGTTTTAAGTCTAGGTTCCACGTGTAAGAGTAAACAAGCGATTTGCATTCTGAGTCTGGCTTATTTTTCTTAATATAATAATTTCCATTTCTCTTTCCTTCTTTTTTCTCTTATATAGCTTTGAAAAATTGATTATTCATTTATATTCACAAGCACACACACAGAGAGAGACAGGGAGAGAATGGGCACACCATGGCCACCTGCCACTGCAAATGAACTCCATATACATGCACTGCTTTGTGTATCTAACTTTACATAGGTACAGGGAAGTCAAACCTGGGCCATCAGGCTTTGCAAGCCAGCACCTTTAACTGCTGAGCTATCTGTTTTCTTATAAATGTCATGATTTCTTTTTTTTTTTTCTTTTTGTTTTTTGAGGTAGGGTCTCACTGTAGCTCAGGCTGACCTGGAATTCACTATGTAGCCTCAGGGTGTCCTCAAACTCTCAGCAATCCTCCTACCTCTGCCTCCCAAGCTCTGGGATTAAAGGTGTGTGCCACCACGCCCGGCTTCATGATTTCATTTTTCTGTACAGTGGAATACAATTCCATTGTGTGTATTTATCACATTTTCTTTATCCGTTCATCTTTTGGTTGGCATGAAGGCTGGTTCCATTTACTGGCTATTGTGAATGGTGTGGCAGTAAAGAAGGATGTGCCAGTGTCTCTGTGAAGGTCTGCTTGGGAAATGGGCCGCACGACTTTGAATTTACTCTAGATGTAAGCAGTGGCCAGCAGACTGCTGCATGGACGTAAGCAGCATATTGAGGCCGTCCCAGAGACCCTGGTTCTTTATGTCTGAGGACCAGCCCATGGTCCTGCACGTACTGAGAAGCACCTCCTTCAATGTGGAGCACCTCGGAGCGTATGCATGAAGGACACCGAGTAACATTGGCGCAGCAGTTCAAGCCCAGGTTGAATAATTACGGAATGTGGGGAGTGGAAAATTTAGAAGTGAATCTGTAGATAACCTTCATAGCAAAAAACTGATTGGTTGTTTGATATTTTGAGACAGTCTGGCTGTGTAGCCCAGGCTGGTCTGAAGCTCTCTGTAACTCAGGATAACTTGAAACTTGTTTGGTGGCTCAAGCTAATCTCAAACTCTGATCCTGTTTCTGTCTCCCAATTTCTGACATTAGAAGTGTGAGCCACTGCATCCAGCTCTAAAACCCTTAGTTTTAAACAAAATTGTAAATGTGACTTCTATTCTTAGATATAGTAGTGAACATCAGTGTGACTTAATTCTTAGATATAGTAGTGAATTTCAGTGTGACTTAATTCTTAGATATAGTAGTGAATTTCAGTGTGACTTATATTCTTAGATATAGTAGTGAACATCAGTGTGACTTATATTCTTAGGTATGGTAGTGAACTTCAGTGTGACTTATATTCTTAGGTATGGTAGTGAACTTCAGTGTGACTTATATTCTTAGATATGGTAGTGAACTTCAGTGTGACTTATATTCTTAGGTATGGTAGTGAACTTCAGTGTGACTTATATTCTTAGGTATGATAGTGAACTTCAGTGTGACTTATATTCTTAGGTATGGTAGTGAACTTCAGTGTGACTTATATTCTTAGATATGGTAGTGAACTTCAGTGTGACTTATATTCTTAGGTATGGTAGTGAACTTCAGTGTGACTTATATTCTTAGGTATGATAGTGAACTTCAGTGTGACTTATATTCTTAGGTATAGCAGTGAACTTCAATGCTTAGAACATGTGTAAGTAGCTGTGCTTTCTGTTTAGGAATTTGGAAGCTCCAGAGATGCCTGTATATTCTGTAAAGGGCCACAAAGAAATTATAAATACTATAGATGGTATAGGTGGACTTGGAATTGGGGAAGGAGCACCTGAAATTGTGACTGGCAGCCGAGATGGTGAGTCAATGTATTTTAAGTAAGTGTTAAAAAAAAAAGGTAATAGACATCTCTAAACAGTTTCCTCTCTACATCTAAGCTTCTTCCTTTTTTAATAAAGCAAATTCTGTTACATTTAAAGTCACAGATAAATCCAAACATAGTGTCCACTCTCATAGTTAGACAGGTCATCTCAAAAAATAAGCATTTTTAGGGGCCGGAGAGATGGCTTGGGGGTTAAGGCACTTGCCTTGCAAAGCCTAAGAATGCTAATTCGAATCTCCCTGCCAGTGGTATACAGTATTAAGGAGGAGAAATTAAAAACTAAAATGACATTGCTGCCATTCTAAGTGTATTAGTTTTGGTTTCAAACTGAGAAAAGAAGCCATGGTTTAAATTCAGTAACGTTTGTGTTTGCCTTGTCAATCATGACTTACATACAACTTTGGGACTGCTGTTGGTTTTTCTGTGTAGTAACTTGAAAATCATGTCAGATACCAGTGTATGGATTATATGTCAGACATCAAATGCAGCTTAATGAATTGGAAGTCAGAAAAATGTATTTCTCAGACATCATATCTACTGTAGTAGTGACATGTGTGTCATAGAAAGAGAATACAGATAGGAAATGTGACTGTTCACTATTGAGTTTTGCCATCTCACTCTTACTCACGACAGGAACTGTGAAGGTGTGGGACCCGAGACAAAAAGACGACCCTGTTGCTAATATGGAACCTGCACAAGGAGAAAACAAGAGAGACTGTTGGACAGTAGCATTTGGTAAATTATTGAAAACCTCTTACATTTGAAGTTCAAGTGGAAAAACGTCGTGTTTCAACAAATTCTTTCTAATCTCTTAGTGGCCTGTTTGTGGACTCTTAAAGGAAGTTGTTGAGGCAAATAGCATAGTGGTTAATGTCAGCCTCTGGAGCCAGGATTTGAATCTTTATTGTATGGCTTGGGGCCAGTTACCCAACTTCCTTTATTCCTGATTGTTTCACTTACAAAGTGGTACTAAATAGAATTTACTTGATAGTGTTGTTTGGATGATTCAATGAGTTAATTCATCTGAAGTGCTTAGAATTGTGCATAGACTATTAAATATTCAAAAATGTTTACTATTATTATATGTTATTAGATCATACTTATACTTATGATTCTGTGATATATAAAATTATATAGTATAATGTATATTATTTATATGCCATTATTGGCAGATCCTCCAGTGCATATGATAACCTAGAAAAATTCTTATTACATTTTACAGTGTTTATTTTGCAGAAAATAGGGTAATTTGATAACATGGTCATTTATTAATATACCTACCCATGAATTTTGATTTTTTTTCAGTGTTGATACTTATCCTTGGATCTCTTACTGAGCATCAAAATTATGTAGCTTATTAGGTTTCCTTTTCTTTTTCTGAGATAGGGCCTTGCTGTGTGGCTGAGGTTGGCCTAGAACTTACAGTTCTCCCTGCCTCAAGTTCCATTGTAGCTGGAATTACAAGCATATCACTGCCGCCAGCTCCATGTAGCTTTAAGTCTCTATTTTCTTTCTGCTTTTACTTAGCATAATCCTATGCAGATAATAGGAACGAAGGCTAGAATTCAATAGTACAGGGGAACAGTTTAATTTATTGTTATTCATATATTGGACTGTCATTTATTACTTTTCAATACTAAGGGTTGAACTCAGATCCTGGCATATAATATAAAGTACTGAGCTGTATCGTCAACCTTAGCCCTTTAAGTTTTTGTTATTGTTGTTTTGAGACAAGGTCTGACAAGGTTGCCTGAGCTGGCCCGAATCCTCAGTCCTTGTGTCTTAGCCTCCCTTGCAAGTGGTTGGAATTACAGGAAGTCAGTTTGACATGCTGTCCAGTTAGCATAAACATAGTAGTAGGTTCACCACTAGGGCCTATGTTCCTAGCCACAGGTTTTGGCCAGGTTTATAGTGCCGGGCTTGAATCCCTTCCTGTGGAGTGGGCCTCAAATCCAGTGAGAACGCAGTTGGTTACCACCATGGCATTCATGTCACTATTGCCCCAGTAGATAAACTTGCCTGGCAGGTTGGTTGTGGATCCACAGCTAGGACTGTGGAATGCTGTTGTTAGACAATATTTTATTTACTTATTTGTTTGCAAGGAAGGTATAAGAGAGAGGAGAAAGAGAATGGGCACTCCAGGGCTTCTAATCTGCAAATGAACCCCAGATACATGTGCCACTTTGAGCATCTGGCTTTATGTGGGTACCAGGGTATTGAACCCAGGTCGTTAGGCTTTGCAGGCAAGCACCCTAACTGCTTAGCCATCTCTCCAGTACTGTTGATGGCTTTTTAATCCTAGCAGTTTGCATGGCATCCTTTTTTTAATCTTTATTTTTATTTTATTTACTTATTTATTGGAGAGAGAGAGAGACAGAGAAAGAGGAAGATATATGCAGAGAGAACGGGTGCACCAGGGCCTCTAGTCACTGCAAACAAACTCTAGATGCATATGTTACCTTGTGCATGTGGCTTACATGGATCCTGGGGAATTGAACTTAGGTCCTTTGGCTTTCCAGGCAAGCACCTTAAGAGCTAAGCCATCTCTCCAGCCCTGTATGGCATCTTTTGATACAAAGAAAGCAAGCTGGCAGGGATGAAGCTTTCAGCTCAGTTCCAACTTACTTTCTCTACATTCTGCAACCAAGACATTTGGTGACTTGAGCAATAGGGATTTACCGTCCAGTTTTGCTGGGCAGCCAGGAACAATGGAGGTGCTTGAGGGGTCTTGGTAGCCTCCCTACAGCTCATTGGGAGGTATCTTGCCCTGGTGCTGGAGTCACAGTGAATAGCCCGTGTCTCCTAGGAGCTTTATCCGCCCATGCTTTCGTTAACATTTGTATTTTCTCTGGCTTACTGAGCAGTAGGCTTCCATGTGGTTTATCCACGTACCATCACCACCATCACCATCATCATCATCATTTGCAGTGCTGCGAACTGATCCTAGGGCACATGCTGGGCAAACCTTCTACTGCTGAGCTACGTCCTTAATCTCAAGAGAGCATTTTCATTTAGATTCCAGTAAGCTTTCAAGTTGTCGATAGAGTTTCGCTGAGTGCTTTTTTTGGGAGTGGGTAGTGTTTGTATGTGTGTAGTAGATGCACGTGTCAAGTGTGTAAACCAGAGGAAGATGTCATGTGACTTCCTCTGTTGCCCTTCCACCTTATTCCCCTGAGAGAGTCTTTCACCGACGCTGCAGCTCGCAGCTTTCCCGCTGCTCTGGCTCACCAGGTAGCCCCCGTGATCCTGTTTCCACCGCCACAGCGCTGGGATCACAGGCGTGCACAACTGCTGCTGGCTTCGTACATGAGCCGGGACTTGAACTCACTTCCTCATCGAGCCATTTCCCCAGCCCCCGAGTTATATTTGAAAAATTAATAATCTTCACATCCTATCAGAATTGATGAAAGTGGCCTGGAGAGATGGCTTAGCGGTTAAGCGCTTGCCTGTGAAGCTGAGGGACCCCGGTTCGAGGCCCGATTCTCCAGGACCCACGTTAGCCAGATGCACAAGGGGGCGCACACATCTGGAGTTCATTTGCAGTGGCTGGAAGCCCTGGTGTGCCCATTCTCTCTCTCTCTCTATCTGCCCTCTTTCTCTCTGTGTCACTCTCAAATAAATAAATAAATAAATAAAAATTAAAAAAAAGATCAGTCATCAACAAACTTAAAAAAAAAAAGAATTGATGAAAGGAATTCTCCCCAATATGATTTTTTCCCCCAGTCATATATTTTAAAATAATTTTATTGGGAATTTTATTATATGAATATACTTCGAATTGATCATGTTTCTATCAGATTGTTCTCTTTTGTTCCCTCTCCCCCACCCCCACTCCACAGCAGGCCCTCCTTAGTGGGGGTGTCGCTCATCACTGTGGGTTCGTGCACACCTTGGTTGGTTCCTGTGGGAAGGACTCTGCCTCACAGTACACCTTCCACACTGTGGCGTTCTTATTCTTCCACCTCGTCCTCCCCAGTGTTCGCTGAGCCTCGTAGGGTTGTTAGGAATCTCTTAGTGTTGAACTCTCAGTAGCTGCTTATTTTCCACTTTGGTGAGTTTTGAGTCTCCTTAGTGTCCACTGCCCTCTCCCCGGAGAACACTGCCTGGCTAGCAGTAAGAGCAGTGCTCACGGTTAGCCTTGGGTCTTGGGAGCTACGAGATCCCCCAGAGCAGCCGGGCAGGATGCTCCTGGCCTGTGTGGTAGTGGCACAGAAGGCTGGGGGTAGTCAGCTGCTCCCTGACTGCATATGAGGCCTGCTCGGTGGGAGGGACTTCACGCCTGGTGCTGAGAACCAAGTCAGAAGCCGGTGACTTGGCGGGTCACAAACTCGAAAAGAGAAGCTGCACTGTCCTTTGGCTTAAATGGAGAGGTTATGCCCTCACAGCTGTCTCGATGTACATCGGTGCCCACTTTGACTGTGTTGGTCTCACTTTTAGCTAGAGAACCTGCTTTTTACAATGTGATTTTTTAAAAATTAGAGTTGGCCTAAGTTCTATGTGTATTTTGTAGCAGTTTTTTTTCTTCATAGCCTTCAACTTAGACTGAAACATTGTATCTTGATTTCCAGGCAATGCTTATAATCAAGAAGAGCGTGTTGTCTGCGCTGGCTATGACAATGGGGATATCAAACTGTTTGATCTCAGAAACATGTCTCTGCGGTGGGAGACGAACATTAAAAATGGGGTAATGTGCATCCTGGTGCTTTGAGCGTCTTTGAGCATGCTTTCATACACCTCGAGCTGCCATAGAGGTTGTTTTGTTTGGTTGTTTGTGTGCCCTGTGGGGTGGTGTGTGCGCACGTGTGTGTGTTCTTGCAGTGCACTGCACACTTGCCTGTGGCAGTCGCCTGCGGTGGACTGAGTCTGAATGGAATGTCAAGTGTCTACTGTGTCACTCTTCACCTGGTCTTGTGGGTTTTTAAAATTTTTATTAATTAATTAATTTATTTTACAAAGGTTACAGCCTTATATCCCCTCTCCCCCAGATCCACTTTCCCTGAGGGTTCTTCTCCTTGGTGGGGTGACTGGTATTCAGTGTGGGGTAATGAAGGTCTCAGTCCATCTCTTAGCTGGGGGGGGGGGGCTGCTGTGTCTCAGGTAATTTCTACCCACACTTCAGCTCTTACACTGTCCAAGCCCCTCTTCCACAGTGCTCCCTGAGTCTTGGGGGCTCTGTTAGCAGCCTGGCTTAGTGCTAATGTCTCTGTAGCCTCTGGGTTTCTGCTTTATGTGTCTTGATTAGCCAGTACCATTTCATTTACTATTTATTTTTTGAGCTGGAGTCTCTTTTCACTGATCCCAGAACTTGCAGGTGGCTGCTCCTTGCAGGATTGGATTATGGTGCATGTGGCCATGCCCAGCTGTTTCACACGGGCTATGGAGATTTGAACTCAGGCAGTCTCAGGCCCTCATGCTTGCTCAAGAAGCACACTTAACCGCTGAGCCTTCTCTCCAGCCTCAGTGTAGAGTTGCGAAATCACCTTTGTTCACTCAACAGTTTTCTTTTAAAGCTTCTTGACCTTTTGGGGCCAAAGTCCCTTGCGAGACTAATGACATGATGAATCGTTTCTTCAGAAAGGGCACACGTACTCACGTAGGCTTGTTCAGAGCCAAGGCAGCCAGTAGACTGCTGCCCATCTGGGAGCCCTGTGGACCATGTTACCTGATATCAAAATGAGCAAGCGGGAGGCCTCTTGCCTAAAGTACAGACAGCCTCACCAAGTACCTTCTGGATTTTTTGGCCCTTTAGTTGTGCACCTTTATTAAAGAATATGGTTCCCTTCTGTTTTCTGAAGGCAGCCTTGACTTAAATGTAATAATAATGTAAAAAGTTACACTGTGTCTTCCAACTTACACCCACTGAGCATGGGATCCAAGGTGATTTTTATTGATCATATTAACAGAGAATTTCTTTTTACAGTACAAGTGCTTACTATTCTGTTCAGAAAGTGAAATAACTGTTTAGGCACCGTCACATGATCTCACTGTCTTAAGCTGTTTCATTTAGTCTAAAGGAGCCTCCTGGATAATAATAGGGAGCGAATCGTGACAAGCACCTCTGCTTTCAGGTGTGTAGCTTGGAGTTTGACAGAAAAGACATAAGTATGAACAAGTTGGTAGCTACGTCTCTGGAAGGGAGGTTCCATGTCTTTGATATGAGGACACAGCATCCAACCAAAGGCTTTGCTTCTATTTCAGAGAAGGTAAGTATGAGGGAAATGTCTTTTCAGGGTGAGCAATGATAACTTGTTTCAGTCTATTAAATAAAACTAGTCACCAAGGTCCCTCTGGCTCTTTTTGTGAAGGGAAGTTTATATACTTGTGGGATCTTCACAAGTGTTTTTGAGCAATGTACTTTCTCAAAGTTTACCAAAACTTTAGACTTCTCTTTCTTTCTTTCTTATTTTTTTTTTTCCCCCCCAGGTACTGAGTAGGGGCTCTAGCCCAGGCTGACCTGGAATTCACTCTGTAGTGTCAGGGTGGCCTTGAACTCACAGCACTTCTCCTACCTCTGCCTCCCAGTGCTGGAATTAAAGGCGTGGACCACCATGCCTGGCTAGACTTCTTAATTATGAAAAAGATCTTAGTTGGCTTTATGTGGGTCCTAGGGAATTGAACCCGGGCCCTCAAGCTTTTCATGCAGAAGTGCTTGAACCAGTGAGCAACTTCAGCCCCCGAAGTGAAGTCTTGGTTGTGCTTGATACTGTAAGACACAGAATATTTTCAGTGCTTTGATTTTATAAAGAGTACAGAGAATGCCACTTGACATAAATATGTGGTATGAAATAACAGAAATTTATTGAGAGCCATTTCAGAAATTGTCGGAAATTCTGCTTTTTTTAAATTACAAGCCAGAAATTTATCTGAAATAAATTCAAATTTCTTAGCAAGATAAATATAAATTCTAATACCATTTTGCCAATGTTATTTCAGAACATATTAAGTATCAATAAACTGCTTTTGCTGACTTGTCACATATATAATTTGTAACACATTTCTCAATACTTGTAAATAGTAGTATCCTCTCAAATTCATTTTGTTATATTTAGTTAACTAATTGCTAAAGCTGCCAAATTAATGACTAGGATATACTCAGGTCATTATCCCCTTCTGCTTTTTGTGTTTTACTCATTTTCAGAAGTAAAAGAAGTTTAAACTACAAAATAAAATATATCTGGACAGCTTGAGTCTAATCACTTGAGGCCTCACACAGTTAACTATAAATTTTGAGAGAGTTGTGTTTTTATCTGCTAATGATAATGCTCTCAAAGGACTATTCAAATCAGATATCAAGACTAATCACTAGCCAGGGTTTAATCCCAGCACTTGGGAGGCAGAAGTGGGTGGATGGCTGTGAGTTAAAGGCCAGCCTGGGACTACAAAGTGAGTTCCAGGCCAGCCTGGGCTAGAGTGAGACTCTTGTCTCTTAAAAAAAGAAAAAAAGAAAAAAGAGGCTAGTCACTTACTAAAATGTTAGGTGTGCAAGTGTAGCTTGGATCAAGTGGTAACCTCATTTCTTCTATATCTGAGCTCCCTTGCTCAGTTTTTACTCTTCAAGACCCCCAAGGTGAACCCAGCATGGACTTGCTGACAGCGTGCTAATAAATAGCTTATTTATCTTATCTATTTGCCTTTTATTTATTTTATTTATTTATTTTTGATTTTTCAAGGTAGGGTCTCACTGCAGCCCAGGCTGACCTGGAATTCACTATGTAGTCTCAGGGTGGTCTTGAACTCAAGGTGATCCTCCTATCTTTCCTCCCAAGTGCTGGGATTAAAGGCGTGTGCCACCACAGCGGCTTGAATAGTATTTTTAAAATTGACTTCTGGAACATTACTATCTATTCTTATCCTAAGCAGAAGTAATGGTAATTAAGAATTCCTTGTAAGGGCTGGAGGGATGACTTCGCAGTTAAGGCATTTGCCTGCAAAGCCAAAGGACCCAGGTTCAATTCCCCAGGACCCACATTAGCCAGATGCACAAGGGGGCGCACGTGCCTGGAGTTCGTTTGCAGTAGATGGAGGCCCTGTCACACCCATTCTCTCACTCTCTCTCCCTCTTTGTCAAATGTCAAATAAATAAATGAAAATTAAAAATATTTAGAAAAAAAGAATTCTTTGTAAGCCAAAGGAAGAGTAGAACTGCTTATAATGCACTCTTCCAGACACAAAATAACCTGGATATCCATGCAGTGCCTGGCCCTGCCTATACAAGGCCATCATAATAGGAAGAAAAGATGATGACATCAAAATAAAAGAGAGACTGGTTGAGAGGGGGAGGGGATATGATGGAGACTGGAGTTTCAAAGGGGAAGGTCAGGGAGGGGGGAATTACCTTGGTTTATTGTTTGTAATTATGGAAATTGTCAACAAAATAAAATATTTGAAAGAAAGAAAGAAAGAGAATTCTATGTTTATATGTTTTCTCTTCAAGGGTGTCACTGTCTTTAACCCATTGTCTGCCTCTCTTCCTGTCTAGGCTCATAAGTCTACAGTGTGGCAGGTCCGCCACCTGCCACAGAACAGAGAGCTCTTTCTGACGGCGGGAGGCACAGGCAGCCTTCACCTCTGGAAGTAGTAAGTCTCCGCCTGTGCTCGCCCTGCTCCTTAGCTTTCTTAGTGGCATAATGCATGATTTGGTGAACTTTTTCCTGGAGTGTGAGTTTAGCGTTCAGGTCTTACCTACCTTGTTTTCTAAACGTTTATCTGATTGATATACTTAGCTTGCACTTAAGGAGAATGAGTCCCCATCCAGCCGCTAGTGATTTGTCATTTACACTTGTGTCTTCTCTACATCACAGATTTTCATAAATTTGATATCATAGGTTTCAGCTATGCATGGTGACTCATGCCTAACATCTCAATACTTGGAAGGCTGAGACAGATGGATTGCCATGGGTTTAGGACCAGCCTGGACTACATAATGGGTTCTGGGCCAGTGTAGATATAGAAAGAAAAGGGCTTGATGGGCTGGAGAGATGTCTTAGCAGTTAAGGCACATGCTTGTGAAGCCTAAGGACCCAGGTTCGATTCTCCAGGTCTCACGTTAGCCAGATGCACAATGGTGGCACATGCATCTGGAGTTCATTTGCAGTGGCTCAAGTCCCTGGTGTGCCCATTCTCTCTCCCTCTCTCTGTCTCTAACAAATAAATAAATTAAAAATAAAATCTTTTAAAAAGAAAGAAAATAGCTAGAGAGATTGGTTAAGGGCACATGCTTGCAAAGCCTGATGGCCTGGGTTCAATTCCCCAATACCCATGTAAAGCCAGATGCACAAAGTAGCATGTGCACCTGGAGTTTGTTTACAGTGGCAGGAGGCCCTGGTGTGCCCATTCTCTTGTTCTCTCTCTCTGTTTGCAAATAAATATCTAAGAAAAAAAACTTTTTAAAGAAAAAACAAAATGGAAAACAGAAAGAAATGTTTGTTTTCGCTGGTTGGCCCTTTTTTTGCATGCGTGCATGTGGTGTGTGTGTGGGGACTTACGTGTGTATGGGGCCTGACATAGGGTATTTTCCTCGCTTGCTGCCCACGTTCTTTATTGAGGCACGGTTTCTCTCGTGAACCCAGAGCTCAGTTATCAGCTAATCTAGCTACCTAGCTTGTTCCAGGACCACCCGTTTCGGCCTCTCAAGATGTAGGATTACAGGCAGTCCCCTGTGCCCACCTAGCATTTACAGGGGCACTGAGAATCCAAATTCCTGTCCTTACACTATCATTGGAAGTGCTTTATCCATTAAACCATCTTCCCAGCTCAGATTTTAAAAATAATTGACCCAGCCATGTGTGGTGGCGCATGTCTTTAATCCCAGCACTCAGGAGGTAGAGGTAGGAGGATCACCATGAATTCGAGGCCACCCTGAGACTACATAGTGGATTCCAGGTCCACCTGAGTTAGAGTGAGACCCTACCTCAAAAAAAAAAGTAAATAAATAAAAAATAGTAATTGACCCAAGCTTTGTCAAATACTATTTTCTGGTCATTACATTTGGAGGATAAAAAAGAATCAGAATTCTTAGGTTTAGATCCTGATAATTCATTTGCCGGAATTCATCGCAGTAGAACAAAAAGCAGCCCGGGGCCCCTGACTGATCTTCCAGAAGAGTCTTACCACCGGGTATGTTTTCTGCTCACCTACACAGATGAGTCACAGTGAAAGCTGGTTCTATGCACTGTGTTGTCATCAGATCAGCTGCCAATTCAACACGTTTGATGAAAACTGGAAGTCAGTTGTATTGATGGAAACTTCATTGATAGCAAGAGGCCTTTCTCTAAATATGACTTACAAAGAAAGAAATACACAAGCTCACATTTGAAGGCTATTTCAGAATTAAAGTTTGCTTTCTAATTTTATGAGAAAAACTCACACTTTTAAAGCTTTAATAGATCGTTTGCAAGATTTAGAACAGATCTTTCTATTACCTTTTGAATACTAAATAGCTGTAACCTTTGTCAAGACTTGTGGTTGAGAAGTCTGTGTTTGAACTGTTTATTCAAACCTGAATATTTTTTAAATTAAATTTACTTGTTGAATCTGACAGGAGGAGAAAATAGATTTTCTTCTTCCCCTCCCCACCCCTCAGAGGTGTTAGGTCCAAAATCTTCCCGAGAAGCACCTTTCCATGGCAATGGTGCACAGCTCCAGCCCAGGCTGGCCTTGAACTTACTCTGAGGCTCCAGGCTGGCCTCGAACTCAAGCGGTCCTCCTACTTCTCTCTCTCCAGTGCTGAAATTAAAGACGTGTATCACCATGCTTGGCAGAAAATAGGTTTTCTACCTGTATCTTTTATTTTTATTTTTATTTATTTATTTATTTGGCAGAGAAAGAGGGAGAGGGAGAGATAGAATGGGCATGCCAGGGCCTCCAGCCACTGCAAACGAACTCCAGACACGTGCGCCCCCTTGTGAATCTGGCTAATGTGGGTCCTGGAGAATCGAACCTGGGTCCTTTGGCTTTGCAGGCAAATGCCTTAACTGCTAAGTCATCCCTCTATCCCAGCCTGTATCTTTTTCTTCCATTTCTGCTGCATGTTATTGGCTTTGTGCCTTAGGAGGGATTCTGGAAGTTTAAATTTTTTTTAGTGTTTATGATATAATGTATACCTAGTAGGCTTTCACAGACCTTCAGAGGAGCTGGGGCTTGAATTCTTACTAGGCCTTGTTTCTATAGGGAAAGGATGTATATATTCACCTAAAAAAAAATCAGATATCATCAGAATTATTTTTTCTGTTTTGAAGTAGTGCTATTGAGGTACAAACCTTCTGCAGAAGCACCTTCCCATAGCAATGGTGCCAGCAGTCCCTTGGTCTTGGATCTGAATGACAGAGCTCTGCAGCCAGGAAGTGTTATCAACTTTTTTTGTTGTTATTCATGCTTGTTTTTTTCTAGGCAGGGTCTCACTCTAGCTCAGGGTGACCTGGAACTCACTCTGTAGTCCCAGGCAGGCCTTGAACAGCGATCCTACTATCTCTGCTTCTCAAGAGCTGAGATTAAAGGTGTGTGCCACCATGCCTGACTTGATGTCATGTTTAAATGTACTTCTGTCAACGTTTCGTACAGGTTTGGTCCTTGTATATGGTATATGGTGTTTAGCAGTTGGGATCTAGGGAAGAATTATAATGAAACACAGAGAGCACCAAGTCAATTTATTAAAGAATGCTTGGCCATCTAAGAACTTCTGTATTTAAAACTACAAGTGCTAAATGGCGGTGCTTTTTAGAAGACTTTAGTGAAAATGGCCCTTTCTGTAAGTGCTGGGAATCGTGCTTATGTTGAAATGCTATCTTTACTTACATATAGCTCGGTACTGAAAATATTGTGTAAATGCCTGTTCTTCGAATCAACTGAGAATTAAAAATAATCATTTAAGTCTATTAAAAATAAGATGGTGAATGCTAAGATTTCTCTCTCTTTGCTCTTTGATCTTGTTTTCAGTGAATACCCTATTCAGCGATCGAAGAAAGACTCCGAGGGAGTTGAGATGGGAGTTGCAGGTTCCGTCAGCCTTCTACAAAACGTGACACTGTCTACCCAGCCCATTTCAAGCTTGGACTGGAGTCCTGATAAAAGAGGGCTCTGTATCTGTAGTTCCTTTGACCAGACAGTGAGAGTGCTCATTGTTACAAAGCTCCAGACAGTTTGATCCAAGACTTTGAACTGGAACATTTTCAGAGGGACATTCGTAGAATCTGAGGTATGGTCTGGGGTCCTCTAGACTCACTGGACAAAGTTCAGCCTCCTTGGTGGGTTCAGTGACCTGACTGGAAAGTGGTTTGCTGCTGCATGAGAAAGTCCATGTCTCCAGGACAGCTCTGCTCCCCTCCCCACCCCTCCCTATCCATGACAAAGGCTGGAGCTGGTGCAGGGGCATTGCCTATAGTCCCAGCTACTGTGTAGATTGAAGCAGATCACTTTAGCCCACAAGTTCAAGATCAGCCTGGGCAACATGTAAAATAACAAAAATCTTTTTGAACTAAATCTTTATGGAGAAACAAGTTAATAGTTGTGAATAAACATATTTTAATGTATTTTGTATTACCATAGTTCCATATTATGTTTGTACATGTGTGTCATAGCTCAGTGTTTACAGTGTGTGGTAGGGATCACTTCATTTTGTTTCTTAGACTGGAAGACATAACTGTTCTCTGTGGTATGACTGATAAGCTAGTAGGTGCTGCAGGTCAGGGTCACATTGCTGGCAGAAATCACCTGACCAAGAGCAGCTTTTGGGAAAAAAGAGTTTATTTTGGCTTACAGACTCAAGGCAAACCTCCATGATGGCAGGGAAAACAATGGCATGAGCAGAGGCTGGACATCACCTCCTAGCCAACATCTGGTGGACAGCAGTGACAGGAGCAAGGGGAAATAGCAACTGGCAAGGGGAAACCGGCTAAAACACCCATAAGCCTGTCCCCAACAATGCACTGCCTCCAGGAGGTGTTAATTCCCAAATCTCGTCAGCTGGGAACCTAGCGTTCAGAACACCTAAGTATGGGGGACACCTGAATCAAACCACCACACTAGGATTTATAAAATTACTAGGATTTGGGCCGGGCGTGGTGGTGCACGCCTTTAATCCCAGCACTGGGAGGCAGAGGTAGGAGGATCGCTGTGAGTTCAAGGACACCCTGAGACTCCATAGTGAATTCCAGGTCAGCCTGGGCTAGAGTGAGACCCTACCTCGAGAAACCAAAAAACAAACAAACAAACAAAAAAAAACTATTAAAATTACTAGGATTTATAAATACAGGAATTAGGGAGACCTGGTTGTTGACTGATCAGTAATGACAAGAGAGTGAAGATCATGGAGGTGATTTTTTTAACCTTTTGTCAAACCTTGTACATATATTTTGAAATAAATTTCTGGTTTTGAAGTCTGTGGAAGTTTTGGTTCTATTCATACTGGAAATGAAGGCAACACTCATTTCTTCCTGCTTTATAAATGTTTAATATGTGCCTCTTAGTTAACCTTCCATCTTTAGCTGAGTCTTGGGAGGGACTGACTGGATCATACTCTGGTTAAGTTGTCTGCCGCGCCTATCTCCTTAGAAGTACCCTGCCACCTACTGCATTCGTATATCAGACTAATGTGATTGCAGTGGTTAATGGCATCATTTGTTTGGGTTGTTAAGTTTCAGAAAGTTAACTCTTTGTTCCCAATATGTTTTCTAGAACAATGCTGTTGGCAATATTATGAAAGTAAAATTTTAACTTTTAAGACACCTGTTTGGTGGGGGAAGAGGGCTGGAGAGATGGCTTATTCGATAAGGTGCTTGCCTGCAAAGCCAGAGGACTCAGGTTCGATTCCCCAGGACTCATGTTAACCAGATAAACAAGGTGGCTCATGCGTCTGGAGTTCATTTGCAGTGGCTAGAGGCCCTGGTGTGCCCATTCTCTCACTACATTTGTCTCTTTTATCTCTTTCAAATAAATAAAAGAATTTTTTTTAATTAAAAAAAACCGGAATTTTTTCTTTTAAAGATAAAATGAAAATCTCCCTTAAAACACTTGTATTTGGTGGTATAGAGAAGTTTAAGTCAAATATATGTGTGTGTGTGTGTGTGTGTGTGTGTGTGTGTGTGTGTGTATCAAGCCTAAGGTGTCATGGATTGCTTTCTTATAATTTAAGGGTTTGTCTTGTATTGATTTTTATCCAGGAGAGGTGCTAGGTATTGGACCTAAGTTGCTGATCTACATTCTCAGCCACTGAATGTCCTCCAACCCCCCCTCCCACCACCACCACCACCACCAGTTAGGTTCTCGCTTTACCTGGAATTCACTCTGTAGTCTCAGGGTGACCTTGAACTCACGGAGATCTTCCTACCTCTGCCTCTCTTAGTGCTGGGATTAAAGGCGTGCACCACCACACCCAGCTTGAATGTCCTTTTAAATATAATTAGACATTAATTGTTATAATTTGTGTCATATCACTGTTATATAATCTTAAGGAAAAAGTGCAAAATGAACTGGGTATAGTATTCCTCGTATTTGTTTTGTTTTTTGAGACAAGGTTTCATGAAGCCCAGCGTTGCCGTCAACTCACTATGCAGCAGAGGATGACTTTGAACTCCTGATCCTTCTGCCTCTACCTCCTAACTGCTGGGATCCTAAGCATGTGCCACCTAACCTTGCTTTCTCATATTTCTTTTTTTTTTTTTTTTCCAAGGTAGGGTCTCGCTGTAGCCCAGGCTGACCTGGAATTCACTATGTAGTCTCATGGTGGCCTCGAACTCACAGTGATCCTCCTACCTCTGCTTCTGGAATGTTGGGAGTTGGTGGAGGCAGGAGGGTTAGTAGTTTAAGATCGCTGTTAGCTATGTAGTGAGTTCCAGACCAGCCTGAGCTATATGAGATCCTGCCTCAGAAGGAAAAGGGAAGAGGGAGAATTACGTTATTAAACTTGTAACTTCAGTAAGCTTAATAATACAAAAAAAAAAAAGCAAAAAGTATTCTTATAGCCATCAGAAAAATTCACCTGAAGACTTCTGCAGGGCTGGAGAGATAGCTCAGCGGTTAAGGTTCTTGCCTGCAAAGCTGAAGGATCCAGGTTTGATTCCCCAGTACCCACATAAGCCAGATGCAAAAGGTGGCACGTGTGTCTGGAGTTTGTAGTGGCTAGAGGCCCTGGTGCACCTTCTGTTTCTCTCATTCTCTCTCTTTTTCTCTCAAATAAATAAAATACAGACTTCTGCAGAACGTTGTGTCTTTTTTTTTAAGTCAAGGTCTTACTCTAGCTCAGGATAACCCAGATGGAACTCACTCTGTAGCCTGGGCTAGTCTCGAACTCCTGTCTCAGCCTACTGTATGCTGAGGCAAAAGGCATGAGCCACCATGCTGGGTTCCAGAATTCCTTTTTCTGGGGAGGAGCTCGCAAGGTAGGGTCTCACTGTAGCTCAGGCTGATCTGGAATTTACTATGTATTCTCAGGGTAGCCTTGAACTCTCGGTGATCCTCCTACCTCTACCTCTCAAGTACTGGGATTAAAGGCGTGTGCCACCACGCCCAGCCAAAATTCCGTTTCTTGATGGAGGGTTGTCTGGGCTCTGGAATGGCTTGTGAGGTTTGAACTATTGTGGTTATTTTTGGAAAATAGATACACTATGATTATAAAATGCCTTCCAATTTTGTGGATACATAAATGGGGTGGGGGTATGTTAAGTCAATGAAACATTATTTAGTGTACATTCTGCCTATTTACCCACACACTTCCTGCTATTCTATCCCAGTCACAGCATACCTTCCAGGCTTTATCACCATGTTACAGGGAGACACTTGGAACTGTTGACAGGTAAGCTAAAACTTCCTGTCCTGACTACAGAATGATGCCCAGTGGAGACCAGCATACCTGACAAATGACTCCTTAAGGGGAGGAGGATTTATTTTGGCTCATGGGCTAAGAGGGTTTTCATCCATGATGGTGACAACAGGGCGGAACATCAAAGCCTGGTGTCAGGGGCATGTGGCGGAGGGTCTTTGTGGTAGCAGACCAGAAAGCAGGGAGAGGCCGTGGAGCCAGGTACAGCCTACCAGCCTGGCCTCAGCTCCTAATACTTCTATAGCTGCCCAAAATAGTGTCACCAGCTGGGGAACAGCTGTGGAGAAAATGATCCCGTGAAGCATTTCAGATTCAAGCCATGAGTAAACACTTAGGAGCTCTGGTTCTGAGGCTGCCAGGGAAGTGGGTGTTAGGAGACAGTATACCAGATCACCAAGCTCAACTGGGGTGTGGTCAGCTCATGCTTTTGTTGTTGTTGTTTTTCAAGGTAGAGTCTCTCTAGCGGAGGCAGACCTGGAATTCACTCTGTAGTCTCAGGGTGGCCTCGAACTCGGCAATCCTCCTACCTCCGCCTCCCGAGTGCTGGGATTAAAGGCGTGTGCCACCACGCCCGGCTAGCTCATGCTTTTATAGACTTCATTTGGTGCATGGTACTCGTTTTTCCATCTTTCCAACCATCTGGAGCAAATAAGCCACGGGCAGCTTACTTGTTCTTCCTTCCCATTCGAATCACTTGTGTTGTCCTTGTGTGGCCCATGGGAGCCCAGTTCAGTAGAAAATATGAAAGGAAAATTCCCCCCAAAATGAATTGTCTGATTTTTTTTAATTGTTGGCTTGGGATCACCCTAAGACATGCACAGAGCATGAATGAACACTTTGCCTTACATATCCATAAATCCATAAAAGAAACTTAGAGCAAGGACAGGGGTTTGTGATTCAGTTTATATTAGCCCCAGCATAAAATCACTTCTTGTGAGGATTTAGATGGATACATTTTGCATTTATACAGAAAAAAATAGTAATAACCATTTGCTTGTGTCTTAAGGGCTATACAACAAAAATATTATCTTTTTGTTTTGTTTTTTAAGGAAGGATCTTTCGCTAGCCCAGGCTGACCTGGAATTCACTATATAGTCTCAGACTGGCCTTGAACTCACAGTGATCCTCCTTATCTCATCCTCCCAAGTGCGGGGATTAAAGGTGTGGGCCACTTGCCCAACCTATTTTATCTTTTTTCCCCTGGAGACAACCAAAAAACTTTATGTCAAAACACTGAGGATTCAGAATATCCAAAATTACGTAGTGCCAAGCCAGTGTCAGACCTGCCTCTCTGGACATGTAGTGCATTGTCCCTGATAGCATTTGGTCCTAGATAGAGACGAGCTTTGGGAACCACCTCAGTGTTAACCAAGACCCAAGGGTGCACTGCCCTCTAGTGGGCATTACTTAGGCATTACAGTACTTTCACCACAAAACAAAATGGACTTTTCCCTTAAATCCAACTGGAAAAATCTGCACCATTTATTTCCCTGGAAACAAGACAAATCGAACATTGAGAAATACATTGTCTTAATATATCTTTTAAAATATGAGTGTTTGAGGAAAAACACATTGTATCTAACATTATATAGCTTGGCTCTGCTTGTTTTTACATAATGAGTTTCTTAGTCAAAAGTTGTATCATTGCATTATAGATCCCATCTTATTTTTAGCACCATAAGAGGTGGGTTTTTTTTTTTTTTTTTGAGGTAGGGTCTTGCTTTAGCCCAGGCTGACCTGGAATTCTCTATGTAGTCTCAGGATGGCCTTGAATTCACAGCAATCCTCCTACCTCAGTCTCCCAAGTGCTGGAATTAAAGGCATGTGCCACCGTGCCTGGTAAGATATTTTATTCTAGGGAAAGGAGTTGGCTTTGTTTATTTTTATACATACGGTGTGAATACCAATGTTTTTACTGCACATGCAATTTTTTTTTCCTAGAAACATAATAGTCTGATTGTGGAAAATAGTATTTTCATTCTTTTGGATTGTATTGTTTTTGAATGTTTAATTTTAAATATTATTGTTTGAGTTGCCGGCTTGAGTTTCATGAAAAAACATTATTAAATGAAATTTGGCTTGTAATTTAAAAAAAAAAGCAGAATTTCCGACAATTTCTGAAATGGCTCTCAACAAATTTCTGCTATTTCATACCATATATTTATGTCAAGTGGCATTCTCTGTACTGTTTATAAAATCAAAGCACTGAAAATATTGTGTGTCTTACAGTATCAAGCACAACCAAGACTTCACTTTGGGGGCTGAAGTTGCTCACTGGTTCAGGCACTTTTGCATGAAAAGCCTGAGGGCCCGGGTTCAATTCCCTAGGACCCAAATAAGGTCAGATGCACAGAGTGGTGCATGCGCCCGGAGTCCGTTTGCAACAGCTGGCGGTCCTGGCACACCAACTCTCCCTCTTCGCAAGCTGTGCCCTAGCCGGGCGTGGGCGGGGCTCGGGGCGCGGAGGACTTCCGGCTTCCAGCAGCCAGCGGCCGGAGGCGGCGCTAAGCGTGGGAATGGAACGTGCGCGCACCAGCGGCTCGTGACGTCATCGCGGTGCGACGGCCGGCGGTGCTCGGCGCGGAAGGCAGTGAGGTACGTACGCCGTTGAAAACGCGGGGAATGCGTGTTTCTGGTGGTCGGTCAAGGCCCGTGTCTCCTTCCCTGGGGTTCCCGTGTCATCCTCTGGCCAGGCCGGGGCGGCTCGGGAGGGGCCGCAGGGCCCGGGGAAGGGCGCTGCCGTCGGCGTCGCGGGTGGCAGGGCTGCGGGGCCTCTGCGGTTCGCCTTTCTCTCGGGCTCCTCATCCCTCCTCGCCTCCTTCCCTTCTTCCTTCACTTCCCGTCCTCTCCCTTTTTATTGACAGCTTCCATACTTACTGACAATGAACCATGATAACTCCCTCCCTCCCCCCACTTTCCCCTTTGACACTCCACTCTCCATCATATCCCCTCCCCTTCTCAATCAGTCTCTCTTTTATTTTGATGTCATGATCCTTTTCCTCCTCTTATGATGGTCTTGTGTAGGTAGTGTCAGGCACTGTGAGGTCATGGATATCCAGGCCATTTTGTGTCTGGAGGAGCACGTTGTAAGGAGTCCTACCCTTCCTTTGGCTCTCACATTCTTTCCGCTACCTCTTCCGCATTAGACCCTGAGCCTTGGAAGGTGTGATCGAGATATTGCAGTACTGAGCACTGCGGTCATTTCTTTACATCACCATGATACCTTCTGAGTTGTCCCAAGGTCACTGCCATCTGAAAAGAGAAGATTCTCTACCCAAAGTGAGAGTAGCATTAATATAAGGGTATAAATATTAAGAGAAGTGCTTACTGGGCAGTTTGATAAGCATAGTATATACACTTATCCAGACATCAGCAGATGTTACACCCCCTAGGGCTCATGACTACTCCTGTTTTAAGTTTTCAGTATCAGGGATGTATTCCCTCCCTTGGAGCGGGCCTCCAGTCCAATTGGAGGGCAGTTTGTTTCCACCATGATAGACATGCCACTATTGCACGTGTTGGCTCATTTGTCCTGGCTGGCCAATTATAAGGCAGTGTCCACTGTTGAGTGTCTTCACTGGTGGTATCTCTTTCTCCCATTGAACTAAATGTAGAATGGCTTCTTCCAGCTTTCTCTCAGCTGGTCTACATGGAGGAGGTTATCAGCTCAGTTCCAGCAGGATTTCTCAGTGGCCTTGCAGCCCATATATGTGGAGTCTTCAGCAGTAGGGTCTTACCATCGATTCCTGGTGGGAAACCAAGGGCCTCCGCAATGGCCTATAATGTTTTGGGGGGATCAGGGACCTCCCTGGCCAACAACTCACTGGAAGGTATCCCATCCCTGGCACTGAAAATATTCTAGCAACAATCTATGGCTCCTGAGTGTTCCATTGTCCGAAACCGGAGGATTCCATGTGATTTATTTATATCCTCTTAGATTTTGATTAGCCCTCCCTCCACCTTTCCTCTACTCAATCTCCTCCCTTGACCTCACTTTGGGCCTTTTCACCCCTGTTAATCTATTCTTCTACTTACATATATACAATACCAACCTATTAAGTACCCTCCTCCCTTCCCTTCTCTTCCCTTTGTATCTCTTTTTTAGCTTACTGGCCTCTGCTACTGAGTTTTTTTTTTTTCCTTCTCACACAGAAGCCCAATCATCTGTAGCTAGGATCCACATATGAGAGAGAACATGTGGTGCTTGGCTTTCTGGGCCTGGGTTACCTCACTTAGTATAATCCTTTCCAGATCCATCCATTTTTCTGCAAATTTCATAACTTCATTTTTCTTTACCGCTGAGTAGAACTCCATTGTATAAATGTCAGGCACTTGATTCTTTAAGGTCCTACATTGGATTAGGTTTTTGGTCATTTCACTTTAGTAAAATAGCAACTACTAACCATAGCTAATGTTTTGAGTATTAGCTGAGCAGAGCACTGATCTAATCTTTATTTATTTTTGATTTTCCAAGGTAGGGTCTCACTAGCTCAGGCTGACCTGGAATTCACTATGGAGTCTCTGGGTGGCCTCCAACTCTCAGCAAGCCTCCTACCTCTGCCTCCCGAGTGCTAGGATTAAAGGTGTGCACCACCACACCCGGCTACTGCTCTAATATCTTTTGTTGTTTGTTTTATTTTTCCCATGTAGGGTATCACTCTAGCTCAGGTAGATGCAGTTGCCACCCTGTGTATTAATCAAACCCAGGTCGCTAGGCTTTGCAGGCAAACACCTTAACCACTGAGCCATCTCTCCAGCCCCCCCCCCCTTTTTAATTTGGTGAACCACAGAGTTACTAGTATTGCTTGCATGAGGGTGGGTGGCGGGTTGTTTACTAGATCATGGGCAACTTGTCATGTCCAGAAGACATCATCACAGTATAACTCAATCCTCTGCTTTTTGTTATGTTTTCTGAAGTAGGGTCTTGCTCTAGCCCAAGCTGACCTGGAATTCACTATATAGTCTCAGGCAGTCTTCAAACTCAGTGATCCTCCTACCTCGGCCTCCTGAGTGCTGTGATTAAAGGCATGCGCCACCATGCCTGGCCTCTCCATCCTCTGGCTCTTACATTCTTTCTGCTCCTTCTTCTTCAGTGTTCCCCAAGCCTTGGAGGGGGTCTCATTTAGGGATGAGTGCTAAAACAAATTAGTTACCAGCAGACAAGTTTTGAGTTTCCATAGAAGTTGTGGCACATTGCAAAAAGAAGCTCTGTGACCAGAGCTAAGAGCGATACTCATATAGGAGTATGAATATAAACATTTAGAAGGCAGTTTGATAGGCACAAACATGTTATTTAGCCAAACGACAGTAGCAGCTTTCTCTCCAGGGTCTATCCACCAACTTTTGACTAGGTTTATGGTACCAGGGATGAATTTCTTTACTCTGGTGAAATTGAAACAGGTCTCTTGGGAAGCTACAGAGCCTTATCTCAGTTCTTAGGTGGGTTTAACTCAGGAAGTAGGGTGCTGGATTATCAACAGTCCCCAAAGCACTTCTGAGTCAGAGGCTGTGGATTTTTTTGTCTTAAAAATTCAAGAAAAGATGAGTTTTTAAATTGACAGCTTTCATAATTATAGACAATAAACCATAATTCCCTTCCCTACTTTCCCCCTCACAAATCCACCCTCCATCATATCCCCGCCCTCTCTCCATTAGTCTCTAATTTTTATGTCATTATCTTTTCTTCCTATTATGAAGGTCTTGTATAGGTAGTGCCAGACACAGAGAGGTCATAGATAGCCAAGCTATTTTGTGTCTGTCTGGAAGAATGCATTATAAGCAGTCCTACCCTTCCTTTGGCTCTTACATTCTTTCTGCCACCTCTTCTACAATGGACCCTGAGCTTTGGAAGGTGTGATAGAGATGTTTCAGCGCTGAGCACTCCTCTGTCACTTCTTAGCATTTTGGTACCTTTTGCATCATCCCAGTGGTCTTTGCCATCTCAGAAGAGAAGCTCTCTAACCAAAACTGAGAGTAGCATTAATATATGGGTATGAACGTTAAGAAAAGTGGTTACTAGGCAGTTTGGTGGGCATAATATATGCATTACTCTCCTAGGGCTCATGAGCTCCCCTGCCACAGGCTCTTGACTAGGTTTACAGAACCAGGCATGTATTCTCCTCCCGTGGAGTGGGCCTACAGTCCAATTAGAGAACAGTTAGTTTCTCCCATAACAGACATGCCAGTATTTTGCACCCATTGGCTCATTTGCCTGGCTGGCCAATCTTAAGGCTTGCACTGTCCACTGCTGTTTATCACCATTGATGACTTCTCTTTCCCAAGCATTGCATGCAGCATGGCTTTTTCAGCTTTCTGTCAGCCAGTCCACAGGGAGAAGGTTTTCAGCTCAGCTCCAACTTGATTTTTCAGTGACCTGCTTCCTAAGCATGTGGAGTCTTCAGCACTAGGATCTTACCATTTAGTTCTGGGGGGGGGGCACCTAAGAGCCTTGACAATAACCTATAATGGTTTGGGGGCATCAGTGACCTCCCTGGCCAACAATTCACTGGAAGGCATCCCAAAAGGATGAGTTAAAAAAATTATTATGGGGCTGGAGAGGTGGCTTAGTGGTTAAAGCACTTGCCTGCAAAGCTGAAGGACTCAGGTTTGATTATCCAGGACCCACGTAAGCCAGATGTACAAGGGAGCGCACACATCTGGAGTTCGTTTGCAGTGGCTCAAGGCCCTGGCACTCTCTCTATCTCTCTTTCTCTCTCTACCTGCCCATTTCTCTCTCTCACATAAATAAAATAATAAAAAATGTTAAAATAAAAATGTTACTGTGTGTGTGTAGTGCATGCATGTGTGTGTTAGGACCTCTTGGCGTGGCAAATGTCAGACACTAGAGCTACTTTTTGTGTCTGGTTTATGTGGTGGGCTTGGGAATTGAACCCTGGCTGATAGGCTTTGTAAGTAGGTGCCTTTAACTGCTGAGCTATCTTCCCAGTCCCATGATTGATTTTTCTGGGAGAGACTATTACACACAGAAAGCAAGTTTAGAGAAAAAGCTTATATTAATTGTATTGAGTTGTGAAAGAAGTAAAAGTAAGTAGCTCTCTGCATTAGCAAAGAGGGGACCTTAACAGATTGCAATGGGATAACTATTCACTATGGTTTTATGGGGCTTTCTGGATAGGGAAATAAATTAATCTGTTAAATGATTCTTCTGAGATACAGAGAAGTGTAGTTGTGGCCCACTCAGCAATCTTCACACAGTATCCATGCCTCCTTTCCAACCAATGAACTGGCCACATTCTTTTCCATTCTGGTGACTGGCCAGGGAGGGTGGCAGGCTTCAGCACACATCAGCAAGCTTTGCAAGGGAGAGGAAGAACAAATCTGGAATAGAAACCAGGGAGCTCTTTATGGGGGCAAGTGGGAGCCTGCCGAGACTGGCCTTGTTTGTTTTTTTCAGAGTCCTTTCATTCACTTATTTGCTTATTAGAGAAGCGGATAGAATGGGCGCGCCAGGGCCTTTAGCCACTGCAAATGAACTCCAGACACATGCGCCATCTTATACATCTGGCTTACGTGGGTCTTGGGGAGTCGAATCTGCGTCCTTAGACTTTGCAGGCCAGCGCCTTAACTGCTAAGCCATCTCTTGAGCCCCAGATCCCTGTCTGAATTGGTCAGCTTAGCTGTGTCATGCCCAGTTGTAAGCACTCTTAATCCTCAGTGTTCTTGACTTCACTGTTTGCTCTTTATTTTTACTGTTACATTCCCAAGGCAAGGACAAAAGGCGAAACTGCTGCCAAGGAATAAGTAGCTAAGCTTCAGTTATGGGCACAGAGCAAGATTTGTGACTTTCACAGCCCCTTTAACCATTTAATAAGTTTCCTGTTCCTACTCTGTATCAGAATGGGCTGAAAATCTAATCAGAAAGCAGTTGGTTGCCTTTATAACGGTCATGCCAGGACCAGTGGACACTCATGCTTTGGCTGGTCAGTTATGTAGCTCACGGGGTCCACTGCTGGGTCATCATCCTGTACAACACCGTTTATGACAGCCAGCCAGCAGGGAGGTGGCTGCAGCTCAGTCTCAGCATGATTCTTTGTCCCGCAACCAAGCCCTGTGGCATCTGTAGCAGTAGGGTCTTGCCACCTCGTTCTGGTGAGTCACCAAAAGCAGTGGCAATAACCTGTCTTGTTTTTGGTGCCTCTGGGCCTTCCTTGGCCATAACTCATAGGAAGGGATCCTGTGTGCTACTGGGATTTTCATTTAATAACTTGTGACTTTTGGTGGCAGCATCATCCATCACAAAAGTGTTCAAACTCTTTGTAAGTTATATTTTTTAATTAGCTAACTAGTAACTTTATGTGTGTGTGTGTATATATATATATATATATATATATATATATATATATATATATAATTCATTTATTTGCAAGGGGAGAGAGGAAGAATATCTTCATTTTTTTTTTTTTCGAGATAGGGTTTCACTCTAGCCCAGGCTGACCTGCAATTCACTGTGTAGTCTCAGGGTGGCCTTGAACTCATGGTGATCCTCCTACCTCTGCCTCCCGAGTGCTGGGATTAAAGGTGTGTGCCACCACGCCTGGCTCCCATATGGATTTTTTTAAT
This sequence comes from Dipus sagitta, assembly GCA_036346955.1. NCBI lineage: Eukaryota > Metazoa > Chordata > Mammalia > Rodentia > Dipodidae > Dipus > Dipus sagitta. The sequence continues at coordinate 24,009,566 of CM070793.1, read as the reverse complement.
GCATCTTTAGTAAGTTTGGTTTGTCTTTCTGAGCCTGGTATAGGATAGTATGCTTAGTATAGTATTTTCCAGTTCCATCCATTTTCCTACAAAATTTTCATTTTTATTTAGAGCCTAATAAAATTTCATTGTGTATATATACCTCATTTTCATCATCCAATCATCAGTTGATGGTCATCTTACCTAATTTCATTTTCTAGGCATTGTGAATAGAACAGCAGTGAACATGTATCATGTGGTGGTTCAGATGTCTCTTCTAAAGTCATGTGTTCTGAATGATTTTTCACCAGCTGGTGGCAATTTGGGAGGTGGAGCCTTGCTGAAGGAGGTGTGTTGGGGCAGGGTAGGGGTGTTATAACTAGCTCCCCATTGCCAGATTTTGGCTCATTCTGATGCTGTTGTCCACCTGCTGTGGCAGAGGTGATGTCCAGACTGTGCCCATGCCATGCTTTCCCGTGACGCAGTGAAGCTTCCTCGCAAGTCTGTAAGGCAGAATGCTTCCCTCCCATCAGCTGCCTGTGGCCAGGTGCTTTGTCCCAGTAGTAAGAAGGTGACTGCAGTAGACAGTCGGGATCAGTGGAGTGGGGCTGTTGCTTCTTGAAACCTGACCGTGGCTTGGCCGTTGTGGGAGAATTTGAAACCTTGGCCCAAGAGTTTCAGCACCTTGCAGTGCTGAAGGCAGAGTTTGATGGGACTATTCAGGTCAGAGTTGAAAGTCCTGAATGCAGTAAGAACTGTGGACTGGCTTATGAAGGGAAAAAGAGCTTTGTCTCGGCTGGTCTGGAGGCAGTTCGTATGAGGCTGGCTGCGCTCTTCCCATGTCCTGAGAATTTATGTAGGGTTGAATTTAGAACAAGTGGAATTATAGCACATAAACACATGAAAGTTTGGGGCTAGAGATAGCAGTTCAGTTCAATTGCAGTTGCTTGAGAGGTTAATTACCACCACTGAGATTGGACCAACTCCTTTCCATTGGGACTGCAGGAAGAATGCTGGCTCTTTTGAAAGCAGGGTACCTGAATGCTGAAGTAGTGTCCTGTTCTTCAAGGTTGGCTTTATTTCCCCTGGATTAACAAATTTGATAGCCTACCTGGTACTGCGGGCCCCTGGTACTACAGACCAATGCAGGACAGATAGGCACATTGAATTCACAGCATGGTTTGCGTGTTGGAGATGGCCAGCGGGAAATGTGAAGCAGACTTGTTGAAGACCCTGACAGAGCCGAGGAAGTTCTTGAGATGCTGGCACTGTGGCATGGCTGCCAGGGCGAGCTGGTGGCTCAGGATGGAGTGTTTCCGGGCTGTGAGCAGTGCAGCTGGAGGGGTGCAGTTGCTTGTGGGTCCCAGGTGGACACGATACTGCAGGTTTTGATGTTCGCCCTGTTTGTTTTAGATCTCGCATTGGTTCGGTCTCTCCTTGCTTGCTTTGTCCTGTGCTGTCTTTCTGCACTGTGCAGCTCTGTATCCCATTTTTGACTGCGTTGTTTGTTTCTTGGTGTTCATTTTTTTTTTTTTTTGAGTTGCGATCTTAATCCTCTGTCAGATGTATACCTGGAAACCATTGTTTTCCAATTCTGTAGGCTGCCTCTTCACTTGATGACAATTTCCTTTGCTGTACAAAACGTTTTTAATTTGTTGATTGTTGACCTTATTTTCTGAGTAACAAGATCCCTGTTTAGAAAGTTTTATTTATTCCTACACCTGTTCTGTAGGGATGGCTTAGCAGTTAAGGCACTTGCCTGCAAAGCCAAAGGACCCAGATTTACTTCTCCAGTGCCCATGTAAGCCAGATGCACAAGGTAGTGCATGCATCTGGAATTCGTTTACAGTGGCTGAAGGCCCTGGCATGCCCGTTCTCTCTCTCTCTCTCAAATAAATAAATCAAATATATTTAAAAAGAAAACTTATCTACTGTGTGTGTATGTGTGTGCCAAAATACCTTCTTAATGCAAGAAAATCCATCTATACATAGGTGGCTAGGGAATTGAACCTGGGCTGGCCAGTTTTGCAGACAAGCACTTTAAACCACTGAAACATATCCCCAATCTCAGTTTTGACTTCTTCTTTTCCTGTTTGTATTCCTTTTATTTCCTTCTCTTGTTTTAGTGCTCTAAGGCTTCAAGAACTCTTAAGACTTAAAAGCAGTAGGAGTGGGAGAGTAGACAGTCTTGTTTTAGTCCTGATTTTAGTGGGACTGCTTTGAGTTTTTCTCCATTTAGTATGCTACTGGCTGTAAGTGTGTCATATATAGTCTGTATTATGTTGCAATATGTTTCCTCTATCCTTAGTCTCCCCAGGGCTTCATGTCATGAAGAGATGTTAGATTCTTTTAATATTATTTATTTATTACAGACAGAGAGAGAGGAAGAGAGAGAACTTTACTGACTGAGCTCTCTCTCCAGCCCCTAATATAGTCTAAGCAGTTAAGTGGTATAGGACTTACTCATACAGTTTCTAGATCTCAACCCTGTTTGGATGGAAGTTGTTTGACCACTTTGTAATTTTTCTCCTAGTGGTTAATTATCTGTGTACTTCTTTTGGTTTTGGAGTTGATATATATATTTTTTTCCCTCAGAACACCAGCTTGTACACCTTTTAAAATTTACTAGTTTGAAATTGTACATGAAGAGAGGATGAATTAAGTTTCTTTGTATTTGCACTAGATCCTTTACCCTTTTATTTGGGCAACAAGTGCTGGAGGCAGCCTTTCACAGCTCTGGACATTGGCTTAGTTTTCAATCCTTTTGGAAGGATTTGGTGAGGGATTAGAAACAGATGCAGAATTTCATTTAACTTTTTGAAATAGAAAGTCACAATTCTTTCCTGTATTCTCTTTTGTCATAGTCTTCTTCTTGTTCTTCTATTTTTTTTTTTTTTTGAGGTAGGGTCTCACTGTAGCTCAGGCTGACCTGGAATTCACTATATAGTCTCAGGGTGGTCTTGAACTCACAACAATCCTCCTACCTATGCTTCCCGAGTGCTGGGATTAAAGGCGTGTGCCACCACGCCCAGCTTTGTCATAGTCTTTTAGTTGTTGGTTGGATGGCAGTTGGATAATAACTGCAGTTTAAGTAGTAAGTCAGATGAAATTTAAAAAAAAAAAAGATACCAGATGTGTCAGTGGAATACACTCACTGTGAAGAAATGTTGATGTATGGTGACTACATATTCAAATAGTACTCTCAAAGCCTAAAAGGTATACAATAACATTTAGAGCTGTGAAGGGCTTCATAGATCATTACGCCAACTGCCTTATTTTATGGGTGAGGAATCTGAGGCCCAGAGAGACTTAGTGATTTATGTGGGTGACAGAGTCTTTGATCAAGCAAGACTAAAAGCTAAACTCTTCTTTTACTCAGCTATGCTATTTGCTACTCACACATTATTGCTGTTTCTTTAACCATGTAACGAATGAGGTATTTCTGCTAATAAAAAAATGTTTTTTAACCTAAAGATGTTACACATGACTTGGAATTGATTCTGAAATTTGGTTTCAGATGTTTTATGCAATACATTCTTTGGGTTTTGCTTTTCCTCACATAAAAATTATTGTAATATAAATGTGAATTTTAAAAGAATGGGCTGTTGGGTATGCTTTCCTATAAATGAAATCCATATAGCTTATTTTCTCCACTTCTGCTTATAGACTTTATGTGATTTATAGACTCTGATTTTCTCATTAATCTTTTAAAGGCGTGCTGGGCATGGTGGCACACACCTTTAATCCCAGCATTTGAGAAACAGGTAGGAGGATCACTGTGAGTTCGAGGCCAGCCTGGGACTACAAGAGTAAGTTCCAGGTAACCCTGGGCTAGAGTGAGCTTCTACTTTAAAATCCGCCCACCCCCAAAAAATAAATTTAAAGATGCTTAGGGAATATAAATATAAATGGGCTTGAAAATAATTTTAGTGATACATGATAGATATTTTTCGGATCCAAGATTTCTAAATTTTTTACTTTAATATAAACTAGGTCAATATCTAGATTTTAAAAGGTGTAAGCTTTTCAAAGAAAAGTACTTTGAAAAAAAAAAAAAAGAAAATGTGCTTTGCTGAGTTTTTCAGAGACAGAGGGACTGTACTTACCATACCTCTCTGCTTGTTTTGATCTTTACCTTCAGCAGAATGGTTGAAATGAGGGGCGGGGCAGGCTGGCCTCAAACTTGTAATATAAGTGAGGATGGCCTTGAACTCCTGATCCTCCTGCCTCTACCTTTCAAATGCTGGGATTACAGCATGTACTACTGTGCCTAGTGAAAAATCTAAGACTTTTGTTATTGATCCCTTATGTTGTAAGAGCTTTAAAAGCCTTGAGAGTTTGACATGTCTGGTTTTAATAATCTTGGGTGAGTTCTTGTCTTTCCCCCCAAGAACGAAGTGCGAATGCAGTTGCTCTGGAATTGTATCTAAGATTTGTTTCACTATTTTGACATTTTAACTCAGTGTTTTGGAAGTAAATGAAATTCTGAATTCTTTTGCAAAGTGCCATCTCCAATATGAATTGTAAGAATTTATTTTTCCAGCTGGTCATAATGGCTGGTGAGGAAATCAATGGTGACTACCCAGTAGAAATCCACGAGTACTTATCCACGTTTGAGAGCGCCGTCGGGGCGGTGGGTGACATGCTGAACGTCATGATGTCTGCTTCTAGAAATGAGCTGCTGCAGAAGGTATTTTCTAAAAATGAATTTCATAAGACAGACTGCTCTTTGTGAAATATATGGAAGAAACAATAGATTTGTAATATATGTGTCTGTATTTCAATTTTATAACTGTTTGAAAATGCTCAGGCAAAAACCAAAACAAAACAACGCTCCAGCCTTAGGAAATACTTCCTAACCAGGTTTACTTTGGCTCGGTTTTGAAAAATAAGGAACACTTAGAGCATTCTTTTGTCTCTTATCTTTGACATGTGTGTATTATGATGATGTTAGTAGGGCTTCTGGAAATTCTATAGGACAAAACCAGTAAATTGACTTTGACAGTCTAAAACAAATCTCATTATGTTTCTTCTGTCTTTGGTATTGCCTAAATATTTTATTTTCTCATTATATATCAATGTATCACTGTTCATGTTGAATTACTTTTGACATAAAAACCAGATCATAACTTTTTTTTTTCAAGGTAGGATTTTACTGTAGCCCAGGCTGACCTGGAATTCACTGTGTAGTCTTAGGGTGGCCTTGAACTCATGTCGATCCTCTTGCCTCTGCCTGCTGAGTGCTGGGATTAAAGGTGTGTGCCACCTCGCTCTGCTCAGATCATAACTTTTTTTTTATGTTGTTTGTTTTTTGAGGTAGGGTCTCACTCTAGTCCAGGCTGACCTGGAATTCAATATGTAGTCTCAGGGTAGCCTTAAACTCATGGCAATCCTCCTACCTCTGCCTCCCGAGTGCTGGAATTAAAGGTGTGCACCACCACTCCCAGCTTTTTTTTTTTTTTTAAGATTTATTTATGAGAGAGAAAGAATGGGCATGCCAGGGCCTCTAACCACTGCAAACTAACTCCAGACGCATGCACCACCATGTGCATCTGGTTTATGTGGGACCTGGAGAATCAAACCTAGGTCCTTAGGCTTCGCAGGCCTTAACTGCTAAGCCATCTCTCCAGCCTTCAGATCATAACTCTTGAAATTAAAATAATTCAGAAGAATTTTGCTTAGATTGTATACATTCTTTGTCTAACTAAAGATAATACCGTGAAGCAAAAAGTTTTTAGGAAATTATTTCTAAATCATTTGATTTATTGGATTAAAGAAGATAAAGAAAACATTTGGTGAAGGTTTAAAATGATGGTCTGTGGATATAGCTGTCAGTGAAGTCCTTGCTCCGTGAGCTTAAGGACCTGAGCTCTGATCCGCAGCACCCATGTACAAACTGGGTGTAGTGGAGCATGCCTATAATCCCAGTGCCAGGGAGGACGGGACAAGACCCTTGGGTCTTGCTGGCTAGGCAGCCTAGCTGAATTGGTGAGCACCAGGTTGAACGAAAAACCCTGTTGCAAAAAATAAGGCAGGGCTGGAGAGATGGCTTAGCAGTTAAGGTGCTTGCCTGCAAAGCCATGTACCCAACTTCAATTCCCCAAGACCCACGTAAAGTCAGATGCATGAAGTGGTGCATGCATCTGGAGCTCATTTGCAGCAGCTAGAGGTCCTGGTGTGCCCATTCTCTCTCTCTGTCTCTCTGCTTGCAAATAAAGTACAAAAATTAAAAAAGAAGAACAAGGTGGAGAGTGGCGGAGGAAACCACCGTATGCCAATCTCTGATCTCATGCATGCACACACGTGTACATGTTAACCTGCATATAGATGTGCCCAAAAATGCGAACATACATACACATGCCACACACACAGGTACATACATAACACATACTATATCCAAAACAAGGTTTTAAAATGTTATCCATTGGTGTGCAAAATTTGTGAGTATATTTCTTTTTTCTTTTTGTTTTACTAGTTGGATCCACTTGAACAAGCAAAGGTGGATTTGGTTTCTGCGTACACATTAAATTCAATGTTTTGGGGTATGTATCTTTGTAGTTAGTTCGGAAGCACATTTTTCATTGTCAAAAGTGACTTGCTTGTTAAGTGCTAGCAACTTACATACAGTTATACTTTATGGAAATTTGAATAGTCATATTTAATTCTATTATATTTGAAGAGTAGATGACTATGAGCCACATAAATTTTGTAGTACGTAGAGGTTGAATAATTTTAAATTGAATTAACCTATGCAACTTCCCTTTTCTGAGTAGTGTTTCTTTAGGTATATAATACACATATATGTATGTGAATATATATGTTTAACCATTTTATGCCATGCAATCTTTCTGTTGTAGTTTATTTGGCAACTCAAGGAGTGAATCCTAAGGAACATCCAGTGAAGCAGGAATTGGTAATTATTTTTATTTATATGTCTGTCTGTTATATAGGCTTCTTGAAATTTTAGTCATATTACCATTATCACACTAATTATGGAGAACAGAATTGGAGGGGAAATGTTATAATTCTAGTAACTTTTATAGTATTTTGCCTATAAATTCTTAAAATCTATTCATCTTTTTTTTTTTTTAAGTCTTATGCAATTCTGAAAAGTATATTCCAGTTGATTTACTAGCAAAGACGGGAAAGTTTCTGTCTTACCTTTTCAATTCCTCCATTAACTCATTTTCTCAGCAGTAAAGACTCCAGTTCAGCAACAAAGCTAAAAGCTTTTTTGGCACCAGCTGCATGTGTATTGTCCAGTAGTTCTGCATTAGTGACATATTTACAACCTGTAATAAATCTTCTAGGTTTGTCTTTATATTCCATTTAGATGTTTAAGTACAACATATAAGATCTGATGTCTTGGAGTTTTTGCTGACTTCAAATATTAAATCAAATCCTCCAATTTGAAGAGAAAAATTAGAAATCAAATGTGTGGGTTACCTTCCTGACTTGGTTTTATGAATAAGAATTTTAATAAATTTATTCTTTGTGTTTATAAAATGTAAAGTAGATAGATATGTGTGAAATACACTTGACATTGTATTCTTGTTCACAAGTTTTACAGTAGTTGATATTGATGTTTACAACTTAGTAAAGCACATGGTCATTTATTTTAAAATAAAATGAGTAAACTAGACCTATTGTCATTTTTTAAAAAATATGTGGGCTGAGGCCTTTTTTTAAAAAAAGTTCTTGAAGAATACTTAATTTTTTATTTAAATACAATTGTGAAAAGTATTCAAGGTAAAGGCATAAAGCAATGTGATATGTAGATTGTTTGACAAATGATACTGGCTTTAAATCTTAGGAAACCTGGTGTGGTGGTACATTCCTAGAATTCCAGACCTCTGAAGGTTCAGGCAGGAGGATCAGAAGTTCAAGGTCATCCTTGGCTACATAGCAAATTCAGAGCCAGCCTGAGAGGGAGAGGATTGTATTGTCTATTTTAATGTGGTTATCTGCTTATAGCATTTCTCTTTTCCCTTCAACACGAGGTTGTGTAGAGTACACAATACTGCATGGTGAAAGGACACGACCGCTTGTCTTCTTTCTCCTGCAGAACATACCTTATGGAGGGTGCATTAATATTCTGCACAAAGACTGGCAAATAAAAACCATTCTAAAGCCTATTTGCCCTTTCTGACCTTGCAACAGACATTGATCACAGAATTAGGTAGGATAGGAAATTTGTTTGCTGGATGCGTCATAAATGGGGAAAGGGATTGGAAATAGTCATTTAATTTATTATATGATATAAGTACCTACTGGGAATCAGGCTTTATCTCCAAGGGAGACATTTCCCTGGGGAAAAGCTGAAGACTGGCAGACATGCTTCTCAGTGAAATGGAGGAAGACCATACACTTAGTATGATAAGCAGTAGACATGTATGATAAAAACATGGGGAAAAAAAAAAAAAAGAACAGGGTAAGGAGAATTGGAGGACTTGGGTAAGGTTGCAGTTTTAAATGACATCAAGGTTTTGTGTTTTTCTTTGTATGCTTATACAGCTTTCTTGATTATTTTATTTTATTTTATTTTTTTTTTTTTGAGGTAGGGTTTCACTCTAGCTCAGGCTGTCCTGGAATTCACTATGTAGTCTCAGGGTGGCCTCGAACTCACGGTGATCCTCCTACCTCTGCCTCCCGAGTGCTGGGATTGAAGGCATGCACCACCACACCCGGCTGATTATTTTAATGAAACTTGTTTTTAAGCAGTTATTAATCATTTACTATATTTTATGACTTTCAAAATCAACTTCATTTTAGCATTTGAAGCATAGCTTAGCTATTGATTCTGATTAATAGTCTCAGAAGATTCAAAGTGGCCCAGAACATGTTTCTTATATTGTAAAGTCTGATTAGCACTATATATTTTATTAGAAAATTCATGTTCTTATCAATCAAAATTATGAAATTAAATAAAAGATCTCATTTTCATTCTGCCTGTTTTTAATTATGATGCTAGGTAGTAACATAAGAAACAGCTAAAATAGTGCTTTGTTTATTATTTGCTTTGAAGAATAACAGGAGAATTTAAGTTGTAGGTTGTCAATATATGAGAACTTATATTTTAGATTTTACATTTAAGACACGAAAAAGTTAATATGGAGATTTAGCTTAATGCTAATTAAAAAATATAACCACATATAAGTAATTTACTATTTATCTTAGGCTTAGTATGATTTAGTGTGATTGTTTCTTTTTGAAAATACACAGAACCTTTATGATCTTTTTTTTTTTTTTTAAAGACAAGAGTCTCTTGTATCCCAAGCTGGCCTTAAACTGGATATGTAGCTGGGATGGCCTTGAACTTTTTTCTTTTGACCCTGCTGCCCCCACTCCAAGTGCTAGGATTACAGGTGTGCACTAGCATGCCCAGCTCGTCCGAGGTCTTTCCTCGATCCGTCAGCCGCAGGGCGCCGTGGAGCACGTCTGTCCTGCTCACCTGCCTTCACTAGCACGTTGTTCTGCCTGGGCAGTGAGTCCCGAGCTGTTGGCTCTCACTGAGGTTGAGGTAGGTGGTGAGACTTAGTGGGGTGAACAGTTCAGCAGATCCATTGCCTTCCTTTTGTTCCTTCTTCTGACAGGAAAGGATCAGAGTGTACATGAACAAAGTGAAAGAGATAACGGACAAGAGGAAGGCTGCCAAGCTGGACAGAGGCGCTGCTGCGCGGTTTGTGAAAAACGCTCTCTGGGAACCAAAACCAAAAAATGCATCGAAAGTTGCCAAAAGAAAAAAATAAAAATTAACCTTTTGGTTTTGAGTTTATCATTTTTATCAGCTTCACCAAGTGGATGATCATGTATAAATGTATTCCTTGTTGAAGTCACATATAAACTTACATTGTTTCAAATGCTGAATTTTTTTTTTAAAAAACAGGTTGTCTTTTGGTTTTCCTAAAGTTTTTAATGTTGTAAGATATTTTATATTTGTAATTTACCATTTCTCTTTCTGTCTTTGGTTTTTCTGAGGTAGGGTGCACTCTAGCCCTGCTGACCTGGAACTCACTCTGTAGTCCCAGGCTGCCTTTGGACTCACAACAATCCTCCTGCCTCTGCCTCCTGAGTCCTATGATTAAAGGTGTGTGCCACCACGCCTGACTACCATATGTTTTGACATGACACTTAACATAGGTCAATTCTGAAAGTACCATTGTAAGCAATTGTGAAATTGAAATCTTCTTTATATACATCTGTAGAATAATGATCATATGAAATATGCTGTGTATAGGCCAAAGTTATAAGTTCATTAATTTTAACCAATTTTTTTTAAGAATGAAATGACTTAAATACCTACTTCTCTCCTATGTAGTTAGTTCAACTTGTTTCCATGATTTTAGGAGTTAGTCAAGATGTGAAATTAAAATTTAAGATTATACTTAGTTCTTGGCATTTGCTTCAATGTCCTGCTTAAAATAAATTACATTCTCATTAACATTTGATGGAAAGTAAGGTTGTATGTTGATGGCTGAAGTTTTGTCTGATACTCTTAATAAAGGTAACAGTGTGTAGCTGACTTCTTATTTACTCCTGTGAATAAATACACCTTCCAGATTAGGAAGGTGAGTTTCAGAAGTCCTACATGGTACAGAAATTAATGATTTTTGTTGGTCTTATTTCTTTTTTGGATGTTTTGTTATATATTTTCTAGGCTGTATCATGTATTTATAAGTGTTTCAAAATAACTTTTGTTGTTACACTGTGTCCCCTAAGTACAAGAGAAATCCAAAAGAGATTACATTGTATGTATATTTGATTTATTTTGTTTTTGGAATATTTGTCTCAGTAAATTCTGTATATTAAATCATTTTTAAAAGTATCTTAAGTCTATGAATTTTAATTATATACTGTAATGCTTTCAGTTTTAAATCGACATCATTGTGTGTGGGAATGCCAAGTTCAGGAAAGTACTTTAGGTTTTGAAAAAGGAGTTGTAAAATTTTCGTGATTAATTCTCCATGAGTAACCTTGACTAAATGGATTTGTTGATTTACGGTGGCAGATATTGGAAACAGTCTTAAAATGTAATGGATTTTTATAAAGCATGTTGAGTCTTTTCTATGATACATGATGAGGAAGTCACTGGTAGTTGTAGGAAATCTTTTTGCTCTGATGTCAGATAATTTTTGAAGTAAAAACACTTTTGAACATTTATAGTTCTTTTTCACAGTTTAATTCTCAAATTTCTAGCTATTTTTAAAAGTAATTCATTAGAGAAATAATAGCTTTATTAAGATCAACTTCAGTGTGCATATCTTTGTGCTTTCTTTTTTGAAGAGAACCTGTGCCTTCTGTATATTTGTAAATTTTATAAAGAAAAAAATTTAGATGACAAATGTCACACTGTTGCAGAAAATCATTAGCTACAGTATTGGTTGTCCAACTCTATATCCTACTAAGTTAGAAATTAAAATAAATAATCCTTTCAGTGTTTATTTGTAGAAATAAATGATAAATTGAATCTGTACCATTTCAGCATAACTAGGAGCTGGATGGTGTTCCTTGCTTATTTCTTCCACATATACACTTAGTCACAAGTGTACTGTGCTAAGATCTGGGTTTCAGGCTTGACGTCTGTTATAGTCGGCTCTAGGTTGTTAGGTGATGTCTGTTGTGGTCGGCTGTGGGTTGTTAGGTGATGTCTGTTGCAGTTGGCTGTGGGTTGTTAGGTGAACATCCAACCAGGCACAGCTTAGAGGAGGAAGGGGTCCATCTCAGGTTTACGGATCTAGGGAAGTTCCATCTGGGGGGAAGAGAAGCTGCTTCCACACATCCCAGCAGAGAAGCAGGATAGCTACACAGCCAGCAAACACCAAAAGCAGCAAGCAGGACCCCCAGAGCTCACACCTCTCTGCACGCTTTTGGGCTGGAACTCAGATCTGACCCCAGTGACACCTTAGGCTGGGCTACAGGATCTGCACCCAGGTGGCTGGAGACCCAAGTTTCAAGTTTAATTTTAACAACTGAGTCAATGGGGGACATTCATTCAAACATGCACATCTCTAGCCTTTATGTTATTTTTATAATGTGTTATGAAAAGTAGTCTTATTTGTATTCAGTGTTTCTGAGTTACTGGGAAATTCGTGACCAACTGTGCACATTGACTGTAGTCAGAAGGGGATGGGTTGGTGTATGTGTCTGTGGTGTAACTGTTAACATAATTTGTTCCAAATGACCATGCTCTAAAGTTAGATGGCAATTATGTATTGTGTTAATCTATTTATTGATTAACAAGCTAGGAAGGTTGATGCCATAGATATTTAAAATAATTTGTTTATTATTTATTTACAAGGAGAGAGAGAGAATATGAATATGGGCATGCCAGGGTCTCCTGTCACTGCAACAGAACTCCAGACACATGTCCCATTTTGTGCATCTGGCTTTATATGGGTACCGGGGAATCGAACCCAGGTCTTTAGGCTTTACAGGCAAGTGCCTTTAACAGCTGAGCCATCTCTCCAACCCGCCATAGATATTTTTAAGTCTAAAATTGTAAAGTGTACACATATGGTAAGTTGTTCTGTAGGTTTTTTTATTTTTTTGGTTTTTTGAGGTAGGGTCTCACGCTAGCTCAGTCTGACCTGGAATTCACTATAGAGTCTCAGGGTGGCCTCGAACTCGTGGCAGTCCTCCTATACCTCTGCCTCCCAGTGCTGGGATTAAAGGCGTGTGCCACCATACCTAGCTGGTTTTAATATTTTTTATTTTTTTGTTTGTTTTTTTGAGGTAGGGTTTCACTCTAGCCCAGGCTGACCTGGAATTCACTATGTAGGCTCAAGCTGGCCTTGAACTCACAGTGATCCTCCTATCTCCTCCTCCAAGTGCTGGGATTAAAGGTGTACACCACCACAATTTTTGTTTTTTTTTTTTTTTGTTTTTTCGAGGTAGGGTCTTATTCTAGCTCAGCCTGACCTGGGATTCACTATGTAGTCTCAGGGTGGCCTCGAACTCACGGCGATCCTCCTACCTCTGCCTCCTGAGTGCTGGGATTAAAGGTGTACACCACCACACCTGGCTTCAATATTTTCGATTTCTTTTTAAAGGCGTGTTCCACCACACCTGGCTTGTTTTGATTTTTTAAAAAATTTATTTGTTTATTTATTTTTGTTTTTCGAGGTAGGGTCTCGCTCTAGCCCAGGCTGACCTGGAATTCACTATGGAGTCTCAGGGTGGCCTCGAACTCATGGCGATCCTCCTACCTCTGCCTCCCGAGTGCTGGGATTAAAGGTGTGCGCCACCACGCCCAGCTTAAAATTTATTTATCTGAGAGAGGGAAAGAGGGAGAGGGAGGGAGGGAGAGAGAGAGAGAGAATGGGTGTGCCAGGGCCTCCAGCCACTGCAAATGAACTCCAGATGCATGGGCCCCTTGTGGGTCCTGGAGAATTGAACCAGGATCCTTTGGCTTTGCAGGCAAGCACCTTAACCGCTAAGCCATTTCTCCAGCACTCGATTTTTATTTTATTTTTATTTGAGTGAGAGAGAAAGATGTAGAGAGAGAGAATGGGTGCGCCAGGGCTTCCAGCCACTGCAAACGAACTCCAGTTGCATGTGCCACCTTGTGCATCTGTCTTACATGGGTGCTATGGAATTGAACTGAGGTCCCTTAGCTTTGCAGGCCAACGTCTTAACCCTTAAGCTATCTCTCCAGTCCAATATTTTCGATTTTAATTGTTGGACTATTTGCAAAAATCTACAGAGTATGTAGTATTTAGTAATTTTGCCAGGGGAAAACTTCCATACAAGAAGGTGTCATTCAAGTAATGATTTAAACTACTTAGCCTCCCTGTATCTATGGTTTTTCTGCTCATTCGTTCATTCATTCAAATACTTAATTGAGCCCCTGTGCACCAGTGAAAAACACACTTCTGGAAAAATCCTGGAAGCTATGTAAACTTAGGAATACTTTTGAATTTGGGCAAAGATCTCCAGACTTATGTCTTGAAATGTCAAGGGTCTGCTGTATTTATGAAACCATGACATTCAGAGCTTTCTCACAGATAATGTCAGTTATGATTGAATGTGCCATCTTTTAAACTTTGTTATCGTGGTCTAAGGAACCTCATTTCTCTGAAGAAAATGAAACCCTGTTAGGTTTCCATGGAGAGGAAGTATTCACCAGCGTATTGTCCTGTACCGTGTAGTCTTTTCCTAACGTAATGCAGCAGTTAAGTCCAAATAATGAAAATAAATGTTTAAAACATCATGCATGCTTATGTAATTTGTACTCGTGGATGAGCACATGCCACTTTAAAAATCCCATATGGAATTCATCTGGATAGGAATATTTTAAAAATGTGTTGCGCCCCCCCCCCCATTCTTAAACTGTGATGTTCACTTTTTTTTCTTTAAGCTTAGAAATCAGAATACAGGAGTGAGGTTTCACTCTTAATAACTGGCTGTTTATGTTTTACTATCCTAAATGCTTTTGCTGGTTTTCAGCTTTTAGAGTCAACCAGTAGGTAAAACATGAATGAAATGGACCTGGGGAGTATTTAATAGACAGATATGAACTAGAAGTTGAGAGGAGAGAAGAAGGCATTTGTATGGTGAGAAATCCAGATGCTGCATAAAATGGATGAACAGATGGGCTTCAGGATGTTTGAGGTTCAAGTTGCAAAGATACTACAAGCAGTTGGAGGATAGTGTATTGGCCATCAATAACATTTGTTCAAAGAAGCAGTATGAGCATCAGATACAAATTAGTTTTCTGAAATTTTAGGCAATAAACCCTCAGTGATGGGGGGGGGGTAATATAAGTGCTAAAGTTTGGTAGTAGATATTGTTTTGCATATGAGCACACATGCTTGTGCATGGCATGTGTGTATTCATGAAGTGTAGCCTGCAATCGTTTTCCTAAATTCTGTCCTTCTTTGGTTTGACAAGTTGCGTCTTAAGTATAACTAGAAACTATCTCTTATTTGGAGATGGATTCCTTTCTAGTCTGCATTTCATGCCATGTAAAAATTTCTCAGGGGCTGGAGAGATGGCTTAGCGGTTAAGTGTTTGCCTGTGAAACCTAAGGACCCCAGTTCAAGGCTTGATTCCTCAGAATCCACGTAAGCCAGATGCACAAGGGGGCGCACACGTTTGGAGTTCGTTTGCAGTGGCTGGAGGCACTGATGTGCCCATTCTCTCTCTTTCTCTCTCTCAAATAAATAAATAAAAATAAATTAAAAATTTTCTCAATATTCACGATAAAGTTTCAATACAAGAATAGGGATATCTTATGAAAGTGAATATGTGATGTTTGCTTTAATGCTAAAATGGAAGCGGGATTTTATTCCACCTAATTTTCTTAAGGAGAGGCGAGTTCACAGGAAGTGTGCCTGTGCTCTGTTGACTCACTGAGACCCGGATGGTTTTTAATAGGTCAGTTGTCTGCACTGTTACGTCACTTGGCATCAGGAGTCAGACATTTCAGAGATGATGTGAAATATCAAATCTTAAAGACTCGTCCTAGGAAAAACTCAACAAAATCAGGGCTTGCCAAATTGGAATTGCTGGATTTTTACGCGTTGCCTTTGAAGACACTGATAGCGACAGACTGGACCGCACTTTCTTCGTTGTTGGCGTCACTGACATTTCATTTTGACACAAGTTGGCATTTTTAACTTTTCCAGCTGCAGTTTTTCTACCTAAATAGGCAGCGCTGGAAATATCTGGAATTCAATTCCATTCTTTCAGCTAGGCTTTTAAAGCAATTTAAAATGATTTAACTTTTGGAAAGAGTGTTAATCTGTGTTTAAATCCTCTTCCAGGAGTTCCTATGTGTAGTTTAATACAGATATCCTTATGCCTTGATGCACTGAGCTTAATTCTTATGTACTGCCTTGAGAGTAATCAGTTTAGGCTATACTTGTGTGAAATGTTTTTGCCACCTGTATTTTTCTTACACAACTAAAAATGATTCATACGCTCTATGTTTTGAGGACAATTTTAGGTTCACAGGAGGAAATAAGGTAGGCGTGCTCCTCCCTACATGCGCACAAGCCTCCCTCACAAAGGACAAGGACGTCCTACCCCACAGTGGTTCAGCTGTCACAGAGAACGAACCTGCACCTTACGCTGAGGTTCACTGCGTGTCCACTCTGGGTTTGGACGGACATCATGCACCCAGCCCAGCACTTGCCGCCCTGGACAGCGTCACTGCCCTAAAGGCCTGTCGTGCCCGGCCGCTCTGGGCAGCCTGCCTCTTTGACCTTGGCCCGTCCTGTTCATTCCGTAGTCTCATCTTTTCCAGAACACATCCCTGAGCCATACTGTGTCTAGTCTTTCAGATTGCCGCCTTTCACTTGGCAGTGTACATTTTAGTTTCCTCAATGTCTTTCATGACTTAATAGTTCTTAGTAGTTCTTTAGTTCTTTTCTTTTTTTTAAAATTTTTTCGAGGTAGGGTCTCACTCCTCTAGCCCAGGCTGACCTGGAATTCACTATGTAGTCTCAGGGTGGCCTCAAATTCACGATGATCCTCCTACCTCTGCCTCCCAAGTGCTGGGATTAAAGGTGTGTGCCAGCATGCCCTGCTTAATAGTTCATTAAAAATATTGAATATTATTCCATTGTCTGACTGTATTAGTTTATCTTTCACCTACTGAAGGAAATTTTGGTGGCCTCCAGGTTTCAGCAGTTATGAATAAAGTTGTTATAAGCATCTCAGTGTAGTTTAAAAAAATTTTTTTTTGCTTATTTTTATTTATTTATTTCAAAGTGACAGACAGAGAAAGGAGAGAGAGAGAGTGAGAGAGAGAATGGGCGCGCCAAAGCCTCCAGCCACTGCAAATGAACTCCAGATGCGTGCGCCCCCTTGTGCATCTGGCTAACGTGGGTCCTGGGGAATCGAGCCTCGAACCAGAGTCCTTAGGCTTCACAGGCAAGCGCTCAACCACTAAGCCATCTCTCCAGTCCCATCAGTGTAGTTTTTTGTGGGACATTAATTTTCAGTGAATTTAGGTAAATACCAAGGAGCATAATTTCTGGATCATAAGTGAAAAATATCTTTAATAGCCTAAGAAGCTGCCAAGCTGTCTTTCAAAGTGGTTGTATCATTTTGCATTCCTACCAGCAACAAGTGAGTTTCCGTTGCTTTATAGCCTTGCTGCCACTTGGTGATGATGTAATTTATTTTTAAAGCTCTGTATTGGTGACTTTTGCCCTACATTTTTCTAGCGAGTCAAAGCAAAAGAACGCAAACAAACAAACAACCCTCTCTAAAGCAAAACAAACTGAATCAGTGATCAAATGAGACACAGGAAGCCTCAAATTTCTTTTCTTTTCTTTTCTTTTTTTTTTTTTATTTTTTGAGGTAGGGTCTCACTCTAGCCCAGGCTGACCTGGAATTCACTATGTAGTCTCAGGGTGGCCTCGAAGTCATGGTGATCCTCCTACCTCTGCCTCCCAAATGCTGGGATTAAAGATGTGTGCCACCATGCCTGGCTTCAGATTTCCTAATGATAAATTTTTAATTGAGGACTACACCTGGCTCCAATAAATAAATTTTGAATAAAATTAATTTTTTAGTGGAGCAAGGGTCTGTATACGGAGACGCTAGGACGTGGAACGTCTCATATGAGTAAGACTTGGGGGCCAGGAGTACTTGTCTGCGGCAGGATCTTGCCTAGCCTGAGGATGGCTCTGGGTTTGATCGCCATCTCCAGAAGAAAAGGGAGTGAGAATTCGACTTTAACTTTAAAATGCATCTTAAGATTCTTTAAATTCTCCAACTCACTGGAAGACACGTTGAATATTTTTAAATTTCTTTTAAGTCAGAGTATTAGAATCCTTTTCTGCAAATGGTTATTTTTATCAGTGACAAAAAAACGCAAGGCTGGAGCTGGGCGTGGTGGTGCGCGCCTTTAATCCCAGCACTCAGGAGGCTGAGGTAGGAGGATCACTGGGAGTTTGAGGCCAATGTGGGAGCTCCAGGTCATCTTGGGCTAGAATGAGACCCTAACTTGGAAAAACATCCAACCACAACCACCACCACCACAACAAAAAGATTCAGAAGAAATCAAAAAGAAAAGAAAAAAAAAAAAAGTAAGCCCAAAGTACAATTGAATTTACAGGGGCTTTGTTATGTATCCCAATCATTTTTTTTTCAATATTTTTGCTCCATATGTAGTAAAATAAAATAGATTCAGTGGTGTCTTAAAATTTTCACTGGATCCTCGTTGCCGCAGCTGGAAGCCAGGCGCAGTGTTTATTTGTACTGGTATCTAGTTAAAATATAGGTCATTAAGAAATGACTTACAGCTGAGCAGAACGTGCCACTCATGCTTCCTCCCAATGGTGGTCGTTCTGCACCGGCTGTGTTCCCTGGAGTCACAGTGCAGAGCCTTTTCAGATTGCCTTCTCCCATTTAGCAACGTGCATTTGTGGCTCTTACCTGTCTCTTCACGGCTTGATAATTTCATGGCTTAATGCCATCCACGCGGTCATTTGGGATGGTGTATGCATTTACACTGGCCAACACCAGACCCCTGCCGCTAGCCAGAATGGCGTTATCTGAGATGTTTGTGGGAGATCCAAGCCAGCTGAGGTGGGTACTTGCCACTTCCTGCTCATAGGTAACTTAGTAGGCGCAGAGACATCTCGTGTAAAGTTACCCAGTGAGTGAGGTGGGACGTAAGCCCACGTGAAACTGTCTAAATCACTTTTGTTCTTGCCCCAAGAAACTACATGGGGAGGAAATTTGCAGGTGAGTGCTCAGGCCAACCAGATGCTATTTGTTGACCTGGTCAACTTGTTCTCGACGTTGTCGTACGCTAGCTGATAACATTTTAGGTTTACGTGGAGTCTGGGCTAAGTCTGCACACGAACTCTCAAGTATAATTGGCATTATATCACATTTCCTTGATTATAGTATTGGTACTATGAAAATCATCTGGAATAACACTTTTTGTTTGACTTTTTTTTTTTTTTTAAGATCAGAATGTCTTAAAAACATCAGGAACTATACTATTGATATGTCTAGTTATATTGTGCAGAAGTAATTCTGCAGTGGAGTGTAGCAGTACACACCTGTAATCCCAGAATTTGTTACCTGGGTTACATGAGACTCAATGTCAAAGGACCCTTCACAAGAAACTCTTATCGACTTTCTGATTCTCACTCCTCTGGTCATGCATCAGGCTATTTATAGAAAGTAAGGATGTTCCTATAGGTAATTGACTGGGATTCAACCTATTTTTGTGTGTGTTTGTTTTCCAGTTATTCTCAACTGCAAATAGTCTTGTGCCATGCCTACCCACACTTTATTATAGTTAGCATTTGATAGAACAGTTAATAAAAACGTAGTTGTTTCACACAAGTTACGGAGTACTATTTGCTGATGTCCACCTAACCTCAGACGAGAAAGCAAAGTTGGGTGTCCTCTTGTTTGAACTTAAAATCTATGGAAGGCAACACAAAGGGGACATTTTTTTTTATTGTAACTACTACTTCAAACATTTATTTATTTTTATTTTTTGGTTTTTCGAGGTAGAGTCTTGCTCTACTCCAGGCTGACCTGGAACTCACTATGCAGTCTCAGGGTGGCCTTGACCTCACAGCGATCCTCCTACCTCTGCCTCCCGAGTGCTGGGATTAAAGGGGTACGCTACCACACCTGGCTACTTCAAACATTTTTACGAATTTAAACAATTTTATTGTTTGTTTATTTATTTATTTGAGAGCGATGGAGAGAAGGAGGCAGAGAGAGAGAGAGAGAGATTGAGAGAGAGAGAATGGGCAATGGGTGCGCCAGAACTTCCAGCCTCTGTAAACGAACTCCAGATGCGTGCGCCCCCTTGTGCATCTGGCTAACGTGGGTCCTGGGGAATTGAGCCTCGAACCGGGGTCCTTAGGCTTCATAGGCAAGCGCTTAACCGCTAAGCCATCTCTCCAGCCCGAATTTAAACAATTTTAATTTTCATGGTTTGGGTTTTCTTAACTGCGTGCCTCTGTCATTTTCATGTAGATACACTGTTTTAAGGCTTTTCTATCCCTTTTTGTATTTGTCATTTCTGCACTTCCTCATAGTAGCCACTAGGTGGCAGCAAAAGAACATAGATCGCTATTTTGCTTTGGCCTATACAAAAGCGCAGGGAAAGCAGTTCCTTGGATTTCATGGGTAATGAAGGGGGGGAAATATAATGATTACAACCTGATGGGGATGTGGATGTGGATGTATCTCAGGTGGTGGAGGGCTTCCCAAACATGCAGCAGACCCCGGCTTTGATCTTTAAATGGGGCATGGTCATACATACCTGTAACCTCAGCACTTTGGAAGTAAAGGTAGAAAGATCTAGAAGTTCAGTGCCGTCCTCAGCTGCATAGTGAGTTTGAGGCCAGCCAAGGATTCATGAGACCGTGTGCACAAATTGAATAAAGACTTTCCACTGTAACAGAACAACTCGAACAAACACTGTGGTTAAATATGTCACCCTAGGGCTGGAGAGATGGCTTAGCGGTTAAGCGCTTGCCTATGAAGCCTAAGGACCCCGGTTCGAGGCTCAATTCCCCAGGACCCACGTTAGCCAGATGCACAAGGGGGCGCACGCATCTGGAGTTCGTTTACAGAGGCTGGAAGCTCTGGCGCACCCATTTTCTCTCTCTCTCTCTGCCTCCTTCTCTCTGTTGCTCTCAAATAAACAAACAAACAAACAAAAAAAAAAAAATATGTCACCCTAAGTGTAAAAGTCGCGTTTATGCTGCACTGTCTCCGAAGCTCTTTGCGTCTCCTTTTTCTGCTTCATTTGGCCACAGGAATAGTTTCAAGATTTCTGTGTGATTACGTTCCTATTTAAAAGATAAAGAAAAAGAAACCCAAGCCAGATATTCAGAAAAATTTATTCAGGAAGATGGAAAGGAATATCTTGCTCTCTCTCCCTCCCTCCTCCTGTCTCTGTGTCTCTGTTTTTTTCTTTTTGTGCTTTTGTGTATATGTATGTAAGGTGTGTGTGTGTGCGTGTGTGGTGTATATACATGTATGTGCCCTTATGTGCCCACCTGTGGCGCTTGCCTGCAGTGGCCGGAGCAGAATACCGGGTGTCCCTCTGCATAACTTCCACCCATCCTTATCTGAGTCAGACTCTAGCTGACATGGGAGCTTGCTGTTTTATTATGAGCCCAGGTGACTCCCTGCTCTGTACTCCCTTTTGCTGGACTGAGGTTACAGGCCTCCTTCAGCTATTTAAGTGGCATCTGGAGATTTGAACTCAGGTGTTTTCCGGTCTCCTCAGGTCCTCATGCTTGTGCAGGAAGCTCATTTAACCTCTGAGTCATCTCTCCAGCCCCAACTTTTCCCCTCCCTCCCTCCCTCCCTCCCTCCTTCCTTCCTTCCTTCCTTCCTTCTTTCTTTCTTTCGTTCTCTGTTTCTTTCTTTCCTTTCTTTTCCTACCTCTGCCTCCCGAGTGCTGGGATTAAAGGTGAGAGCCACCATGCCCAGCAAGGACCTGATTTTTTTTTTTTTTTTGCTACGACATTGAGAAGGAAAAGGTGATTCCTTCCTATCAGCCTACTCACTCTGCTATTAAAAGAAACATAAAAATAAACAAATTCATGTCAACCATCCTCCAGATAAGGCTGAAGTTTTATATATTGACATAAAATGATAAACATGGTTTTCCCAAGTTGAACATGAAACCACTTGATAATTATTGGTCTTAAGAAATTAGTGGTTCCTTTATTCTGTCTGAAATTATGAAAAAGAAAGCTTATGCCTCAAAATATTTAAGTTATGTAAAGTAATTTGTATATGCATACACACAAGCAAAACCACTGCAGGATGCAGCACCTGAGAGAAGAGCGACCTAGGGGTGGAAACGGGCTCTGGACTTGAGTTGACCCTGGCTAGCTGGCATGGTCGGGTTTTCCTTTAATTTCAGTTTCCTTACAGGAATGACTCACTGATGGCTGTGGCAGCCAGACACCTTACCTACCACTTCTCAGGTCCTTATTCGTTTCTCCAGTCAATCCTGATGCAGAAGGGAGAAATTTAAACTCGCCGTAGACTTGCCTTAGAAATACCGTAATGACATACTGCAGTTTTCATGGTTTGGGTTTTCTTAACTGCGTGCCTCTGTCATTTTCATGTAGATACACTGTTTTAAGGCTTTTCTATCCCTTTTTGTATTTGTCATTTCTGCACTTCCTCATAGTAGCCACTAGGTGGCAGCAAAAGAACATAGATCGCTATTTTGCTTTGGCCTATACAAAAGCGCAGGGAAAGCAGTTCCTTGGATTTCATGGGTAATGAAGGGGGGGATATTTAATGATTACAACCTGATGGGGATGTGGATGTGGATGTATCTCAGGTGGTGGAGGGCTTCCCAAACATGCAGCAGACCCCGGCTTTGATCTTTAAATGGGGCATGGTCATACTTACCTGTAACCTCAGCACTTTGGAAGTAAAGGTAGAAAGATCTAGAAGTTCAGTGCCGTCCTCAGCTGCATAGTGAGTTTGAGGCCAGCCAAGGATTCATGAGACCGTGTGCACAAATTGAATAAAGACTTTCCACTGTAACAGAACAACTCGAACAAACACTGTGGTTAAATATGTCACCCTAGGGCTGGAGAGATGCTTAGCGGTAAGCGCTTGCCTATGAAGCTAAGGACCCCGGTTCGAGGCTCAATTCCCCAGGACCCACGTTAGCCAGATGCACAAGGGGGCGCACGCATCTGGAGTTCGTTTACAGAGGCTGGAAGCTCTGGCCGCACCATTTTCTCTCTCTCTCTCTGCCTCCTTCTCTCTGTTGCTCTCAAATAAACAAACAAACAAACAAACAAACAAAAAAAAAAAAGTAAGCCCAAAGTACAATTGAATTTACAGGGGCTTTGTTATGTATCCCAATCATTTTTTTTTCAATATTTTTGCTCCATATGTAGTAAAATAAAATAGATTCAGTGGTGTCTTAAAATTTTCACTGGATCCTCGTTGCCGCAGCTGGAAGCCAGGCGCAGTGTTTATTTGTACTGGTATCTAGTTAAAAAATATAGGTCATTAAGAATGACTTACGAGCTGAGCAGAACGTGCCACTCATGCTTCCTCCCAATGGTGGTCGTTCTGCACCGGCTGTGTTCCCTGGAGTCACAGTGCAGAGCCTTTTCAGATTGCCTTCTCCCATTTAGCAACGTGCATTTGTGGCTCTTACCTGTCTCTTCACGGCTTGATAATTTCATGGCTTAATGCCATCCACGCGGTCATTTGGGATGGTGTATGCATTTACACTGGCCAACACCAGACCCCTGCCGCTAGCCAGAATGGCGTTATCTGAGATGTTTGTGGGAGATCCAAGCCAGCTGAGGTGGGTACTTGCCACTTCCTGCTCATAGGTAACTTAGTAGGCGCAGAGACATCTCGTGTAAAGTTTCACCCAGTGAGTGAGGTGGGACGTAAGCCCACGTGAAACTGTCTAAATCACTTTTGTTCTTGCCCCAAGAAACTACATGGGGAGGAAATTTGCAGGTGAGTGCTCAGGCCAACCAGATGCTATTTGTAGACCTGTCAACTTGTTCTCGACGTTGTCGTACGCTAGCTGATAACATTTTAGGTTTACGTGGAGTCTGGGCTAAGTCTGCACACGAACTCTCAAGTATAATTGGCATTATATCACATTTCCTTGATTATAGTATTGGTACTATGAAAATCATCTGGAATAACACTTTTTGTTTGACTTTTTTTTTTTTTTTATTTTTTGAGGTAGGGTCTCACTCTAGCCCAGGCTGACCTGGAACTCACTATGCAGTCTCAGGGTGGCCTTGACCTCACAGCGATCCTCCTACCTCTGCCTCCCGAGTGCTGGGATTAAAGGTGAGAGCCACCATGCCCAGCAAGGACCTGATTTTTTTTTTTTTTTAAGATCAGAATGTCTTAAAAACATCAGGAACTATACTATTGATATGTCTAGTTATATTGTGCAGAAGTAATTCTGCAGTGGAGTGTAGCAGTACACACCTGTAATCCCAGAATTTGTTACCTGGGTTACATGAGACTCAATGTCAAAGGACCCTTCACAAGAAACTCTTATCGACTTTCTGATTCTCACTCCTCTGGTCATGCATCAGCTATTTATAGAAAGTAAGGATGTTCCTATAGGTAATTGACTGGGATTCAACCTATTTTTGTGTGTGTTTGTTTTCCAGTTATTCTCAACTGCAAATAGTCTTGTGCCATGCCTACCCACACTTTATTATAGTTAGCATTTGATAGAACAGTTAATAAAAACGTAGTTGTTTTCACACAAGTTACGGAGTACTATTTGCTGATGTCCACCTAACCTCAGACGAGAAAGCAAAGTTGGGTGTCCTCTTGTTTGAACTTAAAATCTATGGAAGGCAACACAAAGGGGACATTTTTTTTTATTGTAACTACTACTTCAAACATTTTTACGAATTTAAACAATTTTAATTTTCATGGTTTGGGTTTTCTTAACTGCGTGCCTCTGTCATTTTCATGTAGATACACTGTTTTAAGGCTTTTCTATCCC
The DNA here is from genome assembly GCA_036346955.1 of Dipus sagitta. NCBI lineage: Eukaryota > Metazoa > Chordata > Mammalia > Rodentia > Dipodidae > Dipus > Dipus sagitta. The sequence goes on along the minus strand of CM070793.1, from coordinate 23,985,118 downwards.
TTTTTGTATTTGTCATTTCTGCACTTCCTCATAGTAGCCACTAGGTGGCAGCAAAAGAACTTACGTGTTCTGAATGCTTGATCCCCAGCTGATGGCAATTTGGGGACTGGAAACTTGTTGGTGGTGTATTGCTGTGGGCAGGCTTACTGGTTCTATACCCAGCTTCCTCTTGCCAGCACACTCTCTTGCTGCTGTTGTCCACATGATGTGGGACAGGAGGTGATTTCCAGCCTCTGCTCATGCCACATTTTCCCCTGCCATCGTGGAGCTCCCCCTTGAGTCTGCTTCGCTGGGTGCTTTGTGTCAGCAATGGGAAGGTGACTACAACAGTAAATTGGTACCAGAGGAGTGGGGTCATTGCAGGGAGAAACCCACTGTGCAGCTTTTGGCCTTTTGGATTCTGGAATGTGGCAGGGGTTGAAACCTTGGTCTAAGAGACAGCTTGTACGGCTGAAGGCAGAGTTTCATGGACAAGTCTGGCCGGAGTTGAAAGACCTGAATGCAGTAAGAACTATCACAGTGTGTTTTGGCTTCTGAGGGGAAGAAGGAGCTTTGTTGGGGCTATTCTAGAAGTGATTTGTGTGAGAGGCTTGCGGTGTTCGGCCTGCCTTTGTCCTAAGAACTTGTGCAGGGCTGTATTGCACAGCAGTGGACTGATGTGAGCAGATGGATATGGCACAGAACAAAATGAAATCTTTGGGCAGAAACTGCTTCCCATTCAGCGGCAATTGTTTGAGATATTCCAACCATTGAGACTGGGCCAGCTGATCTGCACTGGGACAAGAGAAGAATGCAGTCTCTTCTGAAAGTAGGGGACCCTAATATGAATGAGTTTTCCTGCTCTTCAAAATTGGCTTTCTTTCTCCCCTGGATTAACAAGTTGGCAGCCCCTCTGGTACTGTGGAGTGTAACAAATGCAGGAGAGAGAGGGTGATTGAATTTGCAGTGTGGTTTTGACTTTTGGAAATGGCCATGGGCAATGTGAAGCAGGATTGGATTACCTGTGTGGCAGCCTGATGGAGCCATTAGGTTGAGCTGTGGGTTACATCCAGTCCTGCTTCACAGGACTCACAGTTGCCTTGTTTGCCACCATGCTCGGCCCAGGTACTGATATAAAGTATATTTTATTTATGTATTTATTTATTTAAGAGAGAGAAAGAGGCAGAGAGAAACAGACAGAGGAAGAATGGGTGCACCCAGGCCCCCAGCCACTGCAGACGAACTCCAGACTCGTGCGCCCCCTTGTGCATCTGGCTTACGTGCGTCTTGGGGAATCGAACCAGGATCCTTTGGCTTTGGTAGGCAAACGCCTTAACCTCTAAGCCATCTCTCCAGCCCTGAGGTACTGAGTTTTATGCCATTTGAAGCTAGGGCAATAGGGGCAGATGTCCAGTTGTCACATGGGTCTTGTTTTGGACATCTTTTACCTTCCTGGTCCTTTTGATCTCCATCGAAAAGATTCAAGTGAGACACAGACAAGAAAATATAAAAGACAAGGGGAAGTTACTAAAGAATGAGTAAATTCATCTCGAGAAGCCAGTGTGGCTAATGGCCAAAGAAATCACTGTGCACATTTCACACAAGCTGTGTACTATTTTGAAAGCTTTTAGAACAGACAGCTTTTACCTAAGGGGTGTTTTCTTGTCCAGGTGATTGACAGGCTTGTTTCGATGGACTCTAATGGGAGGGGACAGTGGTATATCCTTATTGTTTATCAGGAACTCTTCCTCCATACAGTAATCATAAAGGTCAGAGATCCTGGAAACAAGTTTAAATATTATCAGTTAATGGCCTTCTGGGAAGTTCAGGATGTAATCTATCCTTCCAGGACTACAGGTGGCTCAGGTCCCATCTTCCCTTACCTTTCCTTCTCCTCCTCCTTTCTTTCTGTTTGTGTTTGTGTGAATCGTGGTCTTTCTCTCTCTCTGTCTCTCCCTGGTGTATGCTCGCTTACCATGTGTCCGTGTGGTTCCCCATGTCCTCACTTAAGGTAGAGTATCCTTGCCTGTGGCTACCAAGTGTCCCACTCCATCACTCTCTGTCGGTTCTTTTTTAAATATTTTATTTATTTATTTGAGAGAGAGAGAGAGAGAGAAGTAGCACTCCAGGGCCTCCAGCCACTGCAAACGAATGCCAGACTCATGCGCCACCTTGTGCATCTGACTTATGTGGGTCCTGGGGAAACAAACCTTGGTCCTTAGTCTTCATAGACAAGTGTCTTAACCACTAAGCCATCTCTCCAGCCCTTCTGTCAGTTTTTACTTGAGCTGGAGTCTCTTACTGATCCCAGAGCTGGCTGTATTTTTAACTTTTTTTTTTTTTAATCAAACTCTGAAGATTCTTGATTCTGTGCTTTCCTGAGGGACTGGGGGCTACAGACATGCATAGCCATGCCCCACTGCTTCTGTGTGTCCTAGGGGTCTACTGTGAGAGGTTTCTGGGGTCTCCTTAGCCCTCATGATTGCATAGTAAGTACTGCTGTCCTCTGTGTCATCTCTCTCTCCAGCCCAAGTCCCATTTTTTTGACCAGTAATCAGTGTCCTAAAATTTCTGCTTTCCATTTTACAAGCTGTTGGTTATGAGGGAGGGAGGGGGTCCATCCATAATATCTTCTAATCCTGCTGAATATCTAACTAGTTAGTTACCTAATGTAGTATTCACAAGGTTGAAAATGAGTTCTGGTAGCTCTTTCTCCTATTCTGAATTAACTTGAGTCGGTACCCTCTTTTTCCTGGTAAAATACTACTCTAGGAGAACAGAAAAGTAAATGGAAGGTGATTCTTGCAGGTGATCTAGATTGCTAGTAGTATATGCACCAATTAAAGAAATATAAATCCTCCCTGGGGAAATATAATGTTATTATTTAAGTCCTCACATTGCCTCTCTAAGGAAATTTGCAAATGTAATACTCGGGGCGTAATAAAAGAAAGTTTACTCAAGAGACTTGAATAAAACCTGACAGGAAGAAGACATTGCAAACCAGCAAATGAGGGTTCCAGGTGTTGGTGGTGTCAGCCACACAAAGTTCACATCAAGGATTCTTTGGCGAAGGTGGTAAAGAAAAAAATCTGGCAACTTTGGCAGACAGGGGAAACATACAAAACCAGCAAACAGAAGATTTGAGAGAAAAACTTAGTGGCTGAGATGGGAAGTGATTGGCACCAATGATGGAATGAGTAAGGGGCCTGAACAGGCCTGTCTGGCACGTGATAGGAGAAACACAGGGATAGAAACTCAGAATGGGGGGAAAAACAACACATAGGGATGAAATCAGAACTCTGCCTTGTGAGTGACTACATATATATACATATTATGAGAGGAGAAAGAGATGGGGCGGGAACAACATTTGAATAAATTGGAAGTAAAAATTTTCCAGAATTAATGAATTCATCAATTCACAAGGAAGTCATACAAATTCTAAACAAGATCAGTAGAGAAAAAAATCAAACCACATATTGAGTTATGTACGATAGTATTGCTGGATACTGTCGTTTGGGAGCAAAGCCAGTTAAAAAGAAAAGAATGCCTTGAAAGAATTAACTGACAATTGACAGAAATGATGAAAAGCAGAAGAAAAGGGAATTAGATTTTTTTTTTTTGTGTGTGTGTGTGTGGTGGTGTGTGGCATATGCACAGGTGTGTGTGGGTGCATGTGCCTGTGTGTGTGTGTGGAGGCCAACAGGAATGTCAGGTGTCTTTTCTTATCTCTCATCTGCATATTTCCTTGACACAGAGCCTCTTTTCTGAATATGGAACTGTGATTTTTTTCCTGATTTATTTTTATTTATTTATTTATGAGAGAGAGAGAGAGAGAGAGGAGAGAGAGAGGGAGGGAGGGAGAGAATGGGTGATCCAGGGCCTCTAACCACTGCAAACGAACTCCAGATGCATGCGCCACCTTGTGCATCTGGGTCTTTAGCCTCCGCAGATGTGCACTTTAACCACTAAGCCATCTCTCCAGCCCTGGAACTGTGATTTTTATAAGGCACTGCAATTCTCTGGGCACTGCTCCCCACAGGACTGGGCTTACAAATGTAAAGGGATAGCTATGCCCAGCTGTTTACGTAGGTCCTAGGGAATCAAAGTCAGGTGGTCTCAGGCCCTCTTAGGCTCTCATGCTTACGTGTTAATCCATGTCTTCAGTCCTTGGAATTAGACCTTAAGTTCTAAAAATAACAATTGCAAACCTTAAATGCTAACCTTAGTGAAAATATCTGCTGAGAGAATTTATTAGCACTCATACAAATGGAAACGTATGCTTTAGCATGAAAATGGTTCTAGACAGATTTCCTTCTGCCTAAACAATGTCCCGATGGAAAAGTCTTGAGGGGAGAAGTAGACAAAGGGAAAGACAGGAATTTGGGGGTAAATTTAAATGGTTATGAATTGAAAAATAATCTTATAAATTTTGTGGCCTTGAACTTGCGGCGATCCTCCTCCCTCTGCCTCCGAGTGCTGGGATTAAAGGCGTGCGCCACCACGCCTGGCACATCCTTCTATGTCGCTGTTGCACTGATGGGGAGGGGCAGTTTGCACTTCCGGTTAAAACATATAGAAGCAAGCTGGGCATGGTGGCGCATACACGTCTTTAATCTCAGCACTCAGAAGGCAGAGGGAGGAGGATCGCCGAGAGTTCAAGGCCACCCTGAGACTACAGAGTGAATTCCAGGTCAGCCTGGGCTACAGCGAGACTCTACCTTGAAAACAAAAACCATTACAGAACCAGGTTTGTGATCTCCAGCACCCAATGGCGTTTAAACACATTATCTTGGGGAGTGAGTGTCTAACCCCGGGGAATGAGTTGAGGAGTGGGCTCCCTCCTTGGCACCCTTTTGGCAGTAGGTGGGTAGGGGCCTGTGGGGAGTCTTCAGCTGCCATCTCAGCGGTCCTGGGGCTGTGGAGCGGGCATGAAGGCCGGGAGGCCTGGCCTGGTGTTTCTTTTTTTTCAAATTTTCATTAACAACTTTCATGATTGTAAACAATATCCCATGGTAATGCCCTCCCTTCCCCCCACCTCCTCCTTTTAAACTCCACTCTCCATCATATCCCCTCCTCCTCTCAATCAGTCTCTCTTTTATTTTGATGTCATGATCTTTTCCTCCTCTCACGATGGTCTTGTGCAGGTAGTGTCAGGCACTGTGAGGTCATGGGATCCAGCTGGCCTGGTGTTTCTCAGGTCCTGTGCTGCACCTTCTCTTGTTCTAGGGGACTAGTACGTGGGGGAGAAGCTCCTCCTGTGGTCTGCACCGCTCTCCCCCGCAGGCTGCGAGTTTAAGAGACGTGCTCCCATTGCTGGTTTCACCAAGCACCAAGCACGCAGACCCAGGCCCGTTTGCATCTGCTTTCCCCCATTTATTTACCCTGGGAGTTCTTACCTCGCCCATTTCATTTACAGATCTTGTCTCTTGCAGGAAAGCGCTTGTTGTGTATTAACTGTTTTCTTTCCTTTGGTTTCATTGGAAGGGCTTCAAATTGGTTGGAAATCCCTAACTTTTTTTTTTTTTTTTTTCCAATCAAAGCTAAAAGGCAGGGGAAAAGAAAATAAGTATTGAACAAATTGATAAGTAAAATCACTAAGATAGGAGACAATTTTAAATAACCAGTCATTATATTAAACAAAAATGGACTAAAACTACTAAATATATGAAAATTTAAAGTAAAGTAGTGTTTTTTTTGAGAAACATACCTAAAATGTAAGGATGTGGAAAAATCGAAAGCAAAAGGATGTTAAAGTACAGTGGCACCAGGTAGATGTAGCAATTATAATTTTATAAGTAATAATATACTATCAACATAAAATGGCAACATTTGACAGGGACTAAAAATGAAATATAAATTGATGTATCTAGTGGAAGCTATCAGCATACTTCTCTCAATTCTGATAGAATAAGCAGAAAAGTCACTGTAAAAGTTTTAAATTTTGAGCAAAATAATAAAATTTTGCATCAAATAGTAAACTGGTATAATTGATATATAGAATATTGCCCTGAACACCTGTGGAAAAATCACATGGTATGTTAATAGTAATATATTCTCTGATCACAACACTCACTTGAAAGATAATTAAATAGTTATAGCTAGAGGAATATTTGGAAATACCTTTATTCTGGGAAACTAAAGATTAGCGTTTTAAATAGAGCACAAGACAAGGAAAAAAAATCACAAAGAAAATATTTTTGACTAGATGAAGATGTGACATGCCAAAACTCATGTCATGTAGTTACTGTAGTACTTAGAAGAATATTTGTGGCTTTCTGTGCTTTTATTAGAAAAAATCATTTGGAACAATAATCTAAGCTTATCTCACATGAACCTAGAAAAAATAAGTTATAATCAGAGGAGGAGAAAAAAAAAAAAAACTAAGTAGCAACAGGCAAAAATCTACAACTAAGCCGGGCATGGTGGCGCATGCCTTTAATCCCAGCACTTGGGAGGCAGAGGTAGGAGGATCGCCGAGAGTTCGAGGCTACCCTGAGACTCCATGGTGAATTCCAGGTCAGCCTGAGCTAGAGTGAGACCCTACCTCGGAAAACAAAAAAAAAAAAAAAAAAAAAGAAAACAAGAAAAATCTACAACTAAACGTACAATAGAGAAAGCCAGTAGAGGCAGAAACAAACAAAATCAGTTAAACCTTTAGCAATCCAGTCCAATAAATACCAGGCAGGCACAGGTATCTGCTTCTGGGAATAAAACGTGGACAGAATGTAGACCATCTCAACAGATGCAGAATACGCACTGGGTGGAAGGAAGCATCCGTCATAAAATCTCAGGGTAAGCTAGGAATGGGAGGACGTTTCTCAGCCTGGCAAAGGGCAGAAATAAACACCCACCCCAAATATTATAGTTTTCTCTGAGTCAGGAGACAAGACAAGGATACATGGGCAAAATACCACCTTAATTTGCAAATTTGTTGGAAGGTTCCTGTTAAAAAAATAAGGACCAGGTTGGAGAGATGGCTTAGCGGCAGGCACTGGGGAATTGAACCTGGGTCCTTAGACTTTGCAGGCAAGTGCCTTAACTACTAAGCCATCTCTCCAGCCAGGTTTTCCTTTTTTTTTTTTTTTTTTATAGATCACTTCCCATAGCATCCAAGAGAAGGCACACGACATCTGATGTGGTTTTCACAGTGCCAAGCTTTATCGGTCAGCTCCGTCTTCAGCCGCGGGTTTTGACGGCCCTGGGCTGGGCCCGCAGGGCGGCCTTTTCCTGCAGGCCTGACACTGCCCTGTCCTGGCGTAGCTTACCTTGGCCCAGTGGCAGTGCAACGTGGAGACAGCTAGGTCAGTCGCAACGGAGCTCTCAATACTCCGTAGCGGAGTAAAGAGGCTCTTACAGCACCTTCGCTCAGGATTCCAGCCATTTCTGGTCTCCGTGCCAAGCCCCGGGGCGAGGAGTTCTGGGAGAGGCTAGGGTGAACAGGAAGCAGGAGACAGGCTCCCATAAGGCCATCACCTGCCGTAGTGCGGGAATCTGTGGTGATGCAGCCCTCTTGAAGCCACCCACACTTCTCTAAGTAACCCCTCACCCATGCTCCTAATGAGGTCATTGCTTCATCATATTGGACTTAGGTGGATTCCTTACTTTGGCCTGTCTTTGGTGCTCTATTTGGGTTGAACAGACTTTTGTTCATGTTTCCTGGAAAAAGTTAATGCAACAATAATAACTATCCCAATCTATTATTTCACTGGAGGTTGCAACATGATGTTCTAATCTATATCTATATATCTAATCTATATATCTATATATCATCTATATCTATGTCTATGTCTATGTCTATATCTATATCTCCTTTTCAAGGTCGGGTTTTGCTCTAGCCCAGGCTAATCAGGAATTTACTAGTAATTTTCAGGTTGTCTCGAACTCATGGCCATCCTCCTACTTCTGCCTCCCTATTGTTATTAATTATTATTATTTAAAACAAGGGGTTTCTCTGTAGACCAAGTTGGGTTGTAACTCACTATGTAGCCCAGACTGACATTGAACTCATGGAGTCTCCTGGCCCACACTTTAAATGCTGGGATTACAAATACAAGATACAATCACAATGCCTGGCTTAATTCTACCATTCTTACTTACTTCTTACATAGAATTATTCTCCTAATGAAGAATTTGTCTCATCAGTAATTGCTACTCTGATGTGTAGTCCTTACAGAGAAAACATGATAAACCTTGACTCTTCCCTTATTTGTCAGATTGTAAAATAGTGGGTTTATTTTCTAGTATTCTCAAAAAGCAACTTTTAAAACATCATTTTCATTTTTACTGTGTGTCACAAGTACACTATGTCAGAAATGTAGATGGACATGTTTGTGGCTTTCCACAATGTCAGAATTTATTGAATAACAGCAAATTTCACAAGCTGTATCAGTTTCACTGGCTGTAATTTGCCAAGTAGTCCCCATTTCCCTTGAGAGCTGGCCATTGACAAACACAGGTTCCTTTATTACAAACGTAACTACTAATATTGACTCTCAGATCACACATTGCATGGTAAATAGATCTATGTGCAGGTTACAGAGTGACTACGGGAGGGCTAAGGAGAGCGTAGCAAAGTTCAAGGAGTTCAAAGAGGTCTCATTGGAGGCAGGGGCAGAAGCAGAAGGCTGATAAGGGTGCAGAGGGACGTCTGAGAGGGATGCTGCTGGAGCTGCTGAGCCCCGAGCCAAGCTGCAGGGCCACAGGCTTGAGCCGAACCTCAAGGCTGGGTCCTTCTGCCTAGGTGAGATGTGGGACCGTCCTCAAGGCTGGGTCCTTCTGCCTAGGTGAGATGTGGGACCGTCCTCAAGGCTGGGTCATTGTGCCTAGGTGAGATGTGGGACCGTCCTCAAGGCTGGGTCATTGTGCCTAGGTGAGATGTGGGACCGTCCTCAAGGCTGGGTCATTGTGCCTAGGTGAGATGTGGGACCGTCCTCAAGGCTGGGTCATTGTGCCTAGGTGAGATGTGGGACCGTCCTCAAGGCTGGGTCCTTCTGCCTAGGTGAGATGTGGGACCGTCCTCAAGGCTGGGTCCTTCTGCCTAGGTGAGATGTGGGACCGTCCTCAAGGCTGGGTCCTTCTGCCTAGGTGAGATGTGGGACCGTCCTGAAGGCTGGGTCCTTCTGCCTAGGTGAGATGTGGGACCGTCCTCAAGGCTGGGTCATTGTGCCTAGGTGAGATGTGGGACCGTCCTGAAGGCTGGGTCATTGTGCCTAGGTGAGATGTGGGACCGTCCTCAAGGCTGGGTCCTTCTGCCTAGGTGAGATGTGGGACCGTCCTGAAGGCTGGGTCCTTCTGCCTAGATGAGATGTGGGACCGTCCTCAAGGCAGGGTCATTCTGCCTAGGTGAGTTGTGGGACCGTCCTCAAGGCTGGGTCATTGTGCCTAGGTGAGATGTGGGACCGTCCTCAAGGCTGGGTCATTGTGCCTAGGTGAGATGTGGGACCGTCCTCAAGGCTGGGTCATTGTGCCTAGGTGAGATGTGGGACCGTCCTCAAGGCTGGGTCGTTCTGCCTAGGTGAGATGTGGACCATCGAGGCAGAGACGCGGGCAGGACTGGGCGTAGATGAGTGGGTGGATGAAGGGATTTGACTCGGCTGCATCAGAAGTGAGGACTGGGCTCCTAGGCTTCTACCGCTATCAGCTCCGTGATGCAGGCACTGCAGGTCAGAGGACAGGTTGGTGGGGGTCATCACCATCGCCACCAGTGTTAGGCTTCCTCTTCTTTATGGAGTCTAGGTGTTGGATAAGTATTCAGGCCTACTTTTTCCTGGTATGGTTTTAATATGCCCATTTGCTCATATGGTCATAATTTGCTTTGATGAGGTTAGAAGATGGTACCACTTCTGCTTTTACGAACAAGTTATTTATCAGTCTGCCCCTCATGGGTGCCCAGACTTGGAGTCAGAGCCTGTGCTGTGGAAGCCCTTACAAACCAGACTTGGTTATCTGAAGACTGAATTGATAAAGCAATTGAAACTTATCATCTGTGGCTTCAAGTAAAGAAATAATATTAGAAATCAATAATTCTGTTTCAACCACTATTCCCAGCTCCTTTCTCCTATTGCTGAGTTACTTATTTATTTTTATTTTTTATTATTTTTATCAGAGAGAGAGAGAGAGAGAGAGAGTGAGAGAGAGAATTGGCACCAGGGCCTCAGCCATTGAAATCAAATTCAAACATAGTGGACATGTGTGACCTTGTGCTTGCATCACCTTTGTGCATCTGGCTCACATGGGATCTGGAGAGTTGAACCTGGGTCCTTAGGCTTCACAGGCAAGTGCCTTAATTGCTATGCTATCTCTCCAGGCCAGAATTACTCTTTATTTACAAATTATGCCAGTTGGCCTGTATATCTATATATCTATCTATATCTCTATATATCTCTATATATATCTGTCTATCTATCATTATATATATGTATATGTATATCTATCTATATCTATATCTATCTATCTATCTATCTATCTATCTATCTATCTATCTATCTATCTAGATGTATTTGCTACCAGGAAATAAGTTAGCCTCCTTTTCTTCTGGGGAGTTAAAAACTCTGGAACCTCACTCTGTTAGTTTCAAGATTCTGTCCTTTCTTGGACTCAACATTAGGTTGAAAGAAAGTTGGTGTTTTAAAAAATTAAATCTATTTATTTTTATTAGCATACAGAGATTTAGGTATCATTCATTCTGACATCTTCAAATACAATGTATTTTAGTTCATTCTAGTTCTCCCTCTTTTCCCCAAGTCCCCTCCCCCACTGGTCTCTCCTGTTGACACGTCACATTGTGCCTTCTTGCTCTTCCCTCACCCCTCTTCCTGCTCATCCTTTTATACTTGCTCTTGTTTACTATTCCACCTTTATAGGTTTTACCCACATTTGTCTGTTTTATATACACACTTATAGTTAATATAAACTAGGATCCACATATCAGAAAGAACATTCAGTTTCGGTCTTTCTCAGTTTGGGCCACTTAATATAAATGTTTCTAGGTTCATCCATTTTTGTGCAAATTTCATAATTTCCATGCTGATGAATATAATTCCATTGTGTATATATGGATCACATTTTCATTATCCATTTATTTGTAGATGGGCATTTAGGCTGATTTCAATTCTTAGTTATTGTGAATAGAGCCACAAAAACATGGATGTACAAGTATCTCAGTAGTAGAGGGTGGAGTCACTAGGGAGTATGCCCAGAAGTGGAATAGCTGGGCCATATGAGAATTATATTTCTATCTTTTTAATATTTTACTTTTATTTATTTGTTTGTTTAGCAGAGAGAAAGAGGGAGAGAGAGAGAAGGGAAGACAGAGAGAGAGAAAGAGAGAGAAAGAGAATGGGTGCACTAGGGCCTACAGCTGCTGCAAATGAACTCCAGATGCATGTGCCACCTTGTGCATCTAGCTCATATGGGTCCTGGGGAATGAAACCTAGGTCCTTTGACTTTGCAGGCAAGCATCTTAATCACCAAGGTATCCCTCAAGCCCCTATTTCATTTTTTAAACATTTTATTTCTTTCTTTAATTAATTTATTTACTTGAGAGAGAGAGTTAGAGGCAGATACAGAGAGAGAATGGGCGCGCCAGGGCCTCCAGCCACTGCAAACGAACTCCAGACGCATGTGTCCCCTTGTGCATCTGGCTTACGTGGGTACTGGGGAATCAAATCAGGGTCCTTTGGCTTTGCTGGCAAGTACCTTAACTGCTAAGCCATCTCTCCAGCCGTCTATTTCTATTTTTTAAAAATATTTTTATTTATTTATTTATTTATTTATTTATGATAGATAGATAGATAGATAGATAGAACATGCCAGGGCCTTCAACCACTGCAAATGGACTCCAGATGCATGCTCTACCTTGTGCATCTGTCTTATGTGGGTCCTGGGGAATCGAACCTGTGTCCTTGGGCTTTGCAGGTGAGTGCCTTTACCCGCTAAGTCATCTCTCTACTATTTCTAATTTTTGACATATTTCCACCAGATTTCTATAATAGCTGTACTAGTTTGCAATTCCTCTAGTAGTGAATAACAGTTCCGTTTTCTCTGTGTTCTCATCAGCATTTGTTATCAGTTTTCTTTATGAAAGCTATCCTGACTGGGTGGTTTTAATTTGCATTTTCCTGATGGTTAGGGATGTCAAACATTTCAAAAATACTTATTGACTATTTGCATTTCTTTTCTTTTCTTTTGTTCTTTCTTCTTCTTCTTTTTTTTTTTTTTTCCATGGTAGGGTCTCACTCTAGCCCAGGCTGACCTGGAATTCACTATGGAGTCTCAGGGTGGCCCCGAACTGACAGCGATCCTCCTACCTCTGCCTTCTGAGTGCTGGGATTAAAGGCGTGTGCCACCACGCCCGGATCTGCATTTCTTTTCCTTTTTTTTTTTTTTTTTGTAAACTATCTGTTCATTTTGTTAGCCTACTTGGTGATTGGCAATTTTATTTAATTTTTTTTGCAGTTCTTTGTCAATTCTGGTTACTAGCCCCCGTTTTTAAGTATAGCTGGCAAAAACTTTCTCCCATTCTTCTATTTTGACAGGAAAAACAAATCTCTCTAATTCTCCCACCTTTTAGTTAGAAAGAAAATGTGTCCACCAACTGGGGCCTTAGCAGATATGAACTGTGCAGTTTTGAGGAAACTCGACTGAGCATCTTGAACATGGTATGGTTCTTGGTTAAGGATTGTTCCATCCTCAGAAGTAACTTCTTTCAGGGCTGAGGAGAGAGCTCAACAGCTTAGATGCCTGCTTGCAAAGTCTAAAGGCCCCAGTGCCCACATAAAGCTAGATGCACAAAGGGGCGCATGCATCTGGAATTCATTTGTGGTGGCAGGAGTCCTTGGTGTGCCCCTTCTCACTCTTTCTGTCTCTTTCTCTCTCTCTCTCTGCTTGATTTAAAAAAATATTAAAAAAGAAGTAGCGTTTTCCCTCAGAATTTGGACCTGGAATTTCCTTAGTCTTTCTCTAACGTCTTTTTTTTTTTTTTTTCACTAGGTGGCTCTAATTACCTCTGTTGAGTTCATAATCTAACATTTCTCTATACACAGTGCCATAGTTTGAAACCCTAATAAGCTGAATGCTCACCTTTGAAACCATTATTTCAGTCATTAGAAAATAGTTTATCTCACGATTGGTCATTAACTTTTGAAAATATGTCAGGCAGAGTAAGAAATTCATCATGATCATGGGCCACCTGCTAACTGATTAAAATACATTGTTCTGATTTTCCTGGATTTTAACCATGAATCTAATATCTGCCATCAGTTTTCATTTCTGCCTGTAGTTGAGTTTCTGGTGAAGGGCAAAGAACTCCGACTTTTAAATAAGAAACCAGAAAAAAAAAAAAAAAAAAAATGGAGGCAGAGGATGGTGAGGAACTCGCTGAGAACATTGTCACCTGAGTGTGGACTGGATCTGCTGTCCCGAGTACATAATGCCGTTTCTATCCTAGTGGGACCCAAAGCTGCTCATGTCCTCTGCATTTGGGAACCTGTAGTTTTGGGCAAAAATGAAACTGGTTGCTCTGCTAAAGTTCTTCAAGATTTCGATGAGATTGTGTCTGCAGTTCAACTGAGACAGAGTGAAGTTTTCACTGTCCAGCAAAAACGCCTCATCTCGTTATCAGTGCCACTGAAGCTGTGAATTGAAAATATTTAGCACACGTGCAAAAATGTATATGGGAAAAGTAAAATATAAATCCCCAGGACACTGAAACATGGATGTGAATATTATGTCCACCCAGAGATTTCCAGACAGGAGACCAGCAAAGGACTATGATGCAGTGAGAGTGACCCTCGCTGGTGACCTTTCCGCCTCCGGAGTGGCTGTGGAATGGGTCGTGGTTTTGGTCAGGTGCTTCACAGCGTGCTGCCAGTGGATCCAATCTTCTCATGACCTAATGCTGCCTAACAAGCCACCCGACTGCTAATGGCTTAAGACAGAATAGCAGCACTTACATCACAGTGCACTTCGCACTGGGCTCAGGGAAGACAGTGGGATGTAATTTGGGTCACTTGAGGGCTGGGGTTAGAATAGTGTCAAGGTCCATTCTCTCACAGATATTAGAATTAATGCTGGGAAGACATATATCTGGAGCTAGGACATGTGGGGTTTCTCTCGCTTTGTTTCTTTTTTATTTTTATTTATAAGGGTGTTGTGTGTGTGTGTGTGTAGAGGGAGGGAGGGAGGGAGGGAGGGAGAGAGAGAGAGAGAGAGAGAGAGAGGAGAATGGCTGTGCCAGGGCCTCCAGCCAATGCAAACCAACTCCACACTGCATTGGTCACTTTGTGCCTCTGGCTTTACATAAGTTTTGGGGAATCAAACTCCTGCTGTTAGGCTTTGCAGGCAAGTGCCTTGGCTGCTGAACCATCTCTCCAGCCCCCTTTGTTTCTTTTTTTTTTGGTTTTTCGAGGTAGGGTCTTGCTCTAGCCCAGGCTGACCTGGAATTCTCTTTGTAGTCTCAGTGTGGCCTCGAACTCATGGCGATCCTCTTACCTCTGCCTCCCGAGTGCTGGGATTAAAGGCATGCGCCACCATGCCCGGCTCCCTTTGTTTCTTTTTAAACAATATTTTATTTGGGCTGAAAAGATGGTTTAGCGGTTAAGGCACTTGCCTGAGAAGCTTAAGGACTCAGGTTCAATTCCCCAGAACCCATGTAAGCTAGACGAGCATCAGTCGCTATTGATCTGGTCTGGTCTTGTTGTTCCCCGCACAAGTGCTGTCTCACCTCCGCATTTGGACAAGAATAGATACTCTCCTCCTTGCCTTAGAGCTCTAATAGAGCTCATGGAAAAGTGTTGGATGAACTAGAATGGGGGTTGAGGGCTGGAGGGATGGCTTAGCAGTTAAGGTGTTTGCCTGCAAAGCCAAAGGACCCAGGCTCAATTCCCCAGGACCCATGTTGGCCAGATGCACAAGGGGGTGCACACATCTGGAGTTCATCCGCAGTGGCCGGAGGCCCTGGCACACCCATTCTCTCTCTCTCTTTCCCTGTTTTTTTTTTTTTCCTGTCAAATAAAAAAAAAAAAAAAAGAAACCAAAATATTAGAATGGGGGTTGAGGAACAAAAATCACAACCTGTTTCACCAGCCCCTGACCTTCGGAGCATGAGATTCTAGCACTGGTTGGGCTGGGATGAGGGAAGGAGGAGGAAGAGGGAAGAGAGTTACGGAGGGTAAATGGAAGACGAGCTGAACCCTAACCCTAGTGGCATGGATGGAGGACTGTTCCGGTAAACTAGATGGGGCAGGCATGTTCTTTTCCTAACAGTCCCACCAAGACGTCTGCAGGCTGTAAAGGTGTTCATGGGCAAGGAGGTGGATATCACTGTGAATTAAACAGCACTGATCAAGGAAGGCCAGGTGAGAAGATTCTGTAGACAACAGTATGTATGGAGGACAAAGAAGAAGAAGACCCAGGCTACAGAGTAGGGGCTAGGACTGAGTGGGAGTAGAGGCAAGAAAAAAAAAAAAAACAAAAAAACAAAAAAAACAAAAAAAAAAAAATGAAAAAAAGAAAGCCCATGGAGGGGCTGGAGAGATGGATTAACAGTTAAGGTGTTTGCCTGCAAAGCCAAATGATCCTGGTTCAAAGCCAAATGCATAAAGGGGCACATGCATCTGGAGTTCATTTGCAGTGGCTGGAGGCCCTGGCATGCCCATTCTCTCGCTCTCTCTCTGTTCTCTCTGTCCCTCTCGTAAATAAATTATGTAATTTTTTTTAAAGAAAGCCCATGGAGCGGGTTACTTCAGCTATGACCGTTCACTTCCAGCTTGAAGCCAGATCATGGCACTGGAAAGCCCCACTGGAGGCGGTATGGGTGGCCTGCTTGGAGAGATGGTGGCCTTGGTGGCAGATCCAGGATTGTGTGCCATAAGTACTGGGGTCTGAGACATCTCAAAGGAGCCAAGGCTGGATACCAGCCCGGGGGCCTCAGTTTGTAGTCCCCAGGGATGTGCGGCAAGGCCTGCGGCACACAGGGATGGGCGACGGAGTGACCCTGGGTTGTGCACCAGCTGCAGGAAGACCAGGAGCTGCAGCTGTGGGGTTCCTGGGACTGAGCATCATGTTCACCAGTACTGGAACAGCTAAGGTGGGCTAGAGTCTGCATCATACTGCACAGAGATCACATCCTGCATCCTACTGGGGTCTCAGAGATCTGTTGGAGGAGGGCCTCCATTTCTAAGCCGTTGAATAGAGGGACCCAGCTGATGCCATGACAGGCTTCAGTAAGGTGCTGCCCTAAAAGGCTTAAGTTTCAATTTCCCAGAAAGGTAGGCAAGGCTTCTGGGAAAAGCCACTAACAAAGGGTGGGCTGTTCATTTGCAGTGGCTGGATGCCCTGGCATGCCCATTCTCTCTCTCTCTCTCTCCCTGCCTATTTCTGTATCTTTCTCTCTCTCAAATTAATAAATAAAAATAAAATATTAAAAAAAAAGCTCTAGAGGGGGCATGGTGAGAAGTGTTGAGTAGCAGATTCCTCTGAATTAAAATATTCTCTCCTGAAGAGAGGAAGGAGCCTCTGACTCAGGAAGTTAAGTCCGGGAGACCTGAAACTTAAAGGTCCCAAAAGTGTTGCAGTACCCTACCCTAAGTCTTTACAAAGGGAAAACAGCTGCTTGGAGAGAGGGACTCTCCAGTTGATCTGCCTGCGAGTCGTGTGGTGTGCTGGAGACTCTCCATTGAGCTGCCTGCAGGTCATGCAGCGAGCTCCAGAGATGCGGCTTTCAGGAGCTGTCACCCAGGCAGGGGCGGGCTTTCCGCTGATGCAGCTGCCTTTGAGTCATAAGCAGCCCCTCACCCTGCTCTAAGTAACCCCAGGAAACTCCTCCTTTGGTCTGTCGTCTGTGCCCTGTCTGGGAGAAGCTGTGTATTTGTATTTCGCCAGGGAAAAGGTTTTCTTCCACAGAAAGGAAGTGAGGGAAGTAAGAAATGGGGTTGGGTGTGTGGTCCTAAGCTACTGAGGGCAGTGACAATGGTAATGATGTAGAAGAGAAGTCATGCAGGGGTTGAGTGTAAAGGTAAGATGTAAGTCCAGGATATCTCACTCTGAGAGCCCTGTGCCTGCCTTCCCTCCCTCCCTCCCTCCCTCCCTCCCTCCCTCCCTCCCTCCCTCCCTTCCTCCCTCCCTCCCTCTCTCTTTGATATATTTTATTTATTGTTATCAGAGAGAGAGAGAGAGAGAGAGAGAGAGAGAGAGAGATTGAGAATGGGCACACCAGAGCTTCTAGCCACTGCAAATGAACTTCAGATGTGCACACCCCCTTGTGCATCTGGCTTTCGTGGGTCCTGGAGAGTGGAATGGAGATCCTTTGGTTTTGCAGGAAAGCGCCTTCACCGCTAAGCCATCTCTCCAGCCCCTCCTTTTCTTTAATTAGGATTCCTCAACCTTAACACTGTGTGCATCTAGGATCAGAACAGCGTGTGTTGAAAGGGCCTGGCCTGTGCTTTGCAACATGTTTAGTAGCATCCCACCCTTTACAGAGGATCCAGTGGCAAACCTTCCCAACTGAGACAAGCAAACGTGTCTCCAGACATTGCTAAGTATCCCTTGGGAGAGGCATACTATTGTACCAGTTTTATGCTCTGAAACTCATAGCTGAGTTAATTCAAAGTTGTGGTGCCTGGAACTTCATGCTCTGGCAGCTGAAAGATGTCAATGGAAATGTCTTTACGTTTTCATGGGCATTGTTTTAGGAAACTGGCCGACACGGGTGAGTTCGTGAATCAAGTAGGAGACAGACAGCAAGGGGCTCATCATATGAGGAAATCTTTATTGCCGTTGATTTACAGGGGTGACTCTCCGTTTTGAATTCCTTTCCAGCATAAAAGGTCTCAGAGTGAAAGCTTCTGATATGAAGCAGAGGGAAGCGTTCCGTTCTGCCTGGTAGTTCTGGTACAAGGACAGGGGGAGGGTTTCTGTCCTAACGGTCCTCGGCCAAGCTGCCCTTCCCTGTGGAGGGCAGGTCAGTACTTCCTGGGTGAGCAGAGCCCCAGAAGCGCTTGGCACCGGCTCCCACTGTCTCTGCTCCTGCTGCCAGTTGGAGAGGATTTGTCGGGCTGTTTGCTGCCAAGTACTGGGTGGGAAACAGGAAGTATGTTCCAACAAAAGAATGCTCCCGAAGTGTCTGAAAAGGGGCCTTTCCCAGCTTTCCTTCAGCGCTCTCAACGCGCCGAAGGTACAAGCGCTTCAAAGGCAGCCGCAGCCGCTTTGGAGAATGGCACAGCACACCAGACCCGTGATATCACCGCATCCGTTTGCTGGACAGAAAAACCTCATTGTGTGATGAAATAAAACGTGTATCTTCTTCCTTCCAGTTCCTGCTCTGTGACAGATCTTCAAAAATGAGCTTACGAAGGCGTATCATGGAAACTTGGCAAAAGTTGCTTATTTTTTTTTTTAAACATGTGTCTTCCAAAATATTTTATTGAAAGGGTTTTTAGCCAGCTTTCCTGGCCAGCCTGCCGTGCAGTTTGCAAATAATCTCTCTCTCTTGCTCTGTTGTTATGTGAGCTGGATTGATTGATAAAAGCACTTGAATCTCATTTCTGACATTTATAGACAAAATTCTTTCAAGCTGATTAACTGTGAGTGTAGGTAGCAAATGTACATTCTTGTCAAGATTATAGCGTTCACTTCTGGATCCCTGCGAGGGTCCAGGCCCTGCTGTGAGAACCCTCCCCTATCCTTCTTCCTCCCTTCTGGTATCATCATGCTTGTGATTAAATCCTTTATCTTCGGAATTTCATTAGGCTCTCAGACTCCCTTAGGAATGAAACAGTCTACATGACCTGAAAATGAAATTCATTCTCCTCAGTAAAAACCTAGTTAAGAAATTCCTCCCAGTCAAAAAATTTGGAGCAGGGCTGCAGAGATTGCCCAAGTCATTAAGGATCTTGCCTGCAAAGCCTAATGACGGGGTTCTGTTCTGCAGTACCCACATAAAGCCAGATGCACAAAGTGGCACATGCATCTGGAGTTTGTTTGCAGTGGCTAGAGGCCCTGGTTGGCACATATTCTCGCTGTCTCTGTGTCTGTGTCTCTGCTTACAAATAAATAAATAAAATACTTACTTAAAAATATTTAGAGTTAGTGGTGAGGGAGAGAGTGTTGACTGAAATTAGAACTCCCATGCAGCTGGGCGTGGTGGCGCACGCCTTTAATCTCTGCACTCTGGAGACAGAGGTAGGAGGATGGTTGTGTGTTCAAGGCCACCTGAGACTACATAGTGAATTCCAGGTCAGCCTGAGCTAGACCCATATCCTACCTTAAAAGAAAAAATGGGGGCTGGGGAGATGGCTTAGTGGTTAAGCGCTTGCCTGTGAAGCTTAAGGACCCCAGTTCGAGGCTCATTCCCCAGGACCCACGTTAGTCAGATACTCAAGGGGGCACTCATCTGGAGTTCGTTTGCAGTGGCTGAAGGCCCTGGCGCACCCATTCTCTATCTGCCTCTTTCTCTCTCTGTCTGCCGTTCTCAGATACATAAATAAAAAATAAAAATAAAAAAATTATTTAAAAAAAAAAGCCTTCGGCTGGAGAGATGTCTTAGCAGTTAAGGCATTTGCCTGCAAAGGCAAAGGGCCCAGGTTCGATTCCCCAGCACCCACATAAACCAGAACCACAAGGTGGCACATGCATCTGGAGTTCATTTGTAGCAGCTGGAGGCCTGGTGCACCCATGCTCTATCTGCCTCTTTCTCTCTTCTCTCGCACTCTCAAATAAGTAAATAAAATATACATTTTTTAAAAAGCCTGCTTTTCTCCACTTTCATAGCATTGTCTCCATTTTAACTCTCTGTAGGTTTTCTTCCTTACATAATAAGCTTAAAAGCACTTTTGAGCAAGCCATCTTAAAGATATTCTTCTTTACAATAAGAGGATGGTCAATCAGGGCCAAATTATTAGTAGCCCCAGTTAAGATAATCACATTGTCCAGAAACTACAGAAACATGAAAAATAAATCTTTTTAAAATCTAAAATGACACTTTGCCATCATATTCATGTTAATAATTTTGCTGTCAATAGTTTAAGAGTTTTAGAGTACATGGTAATGCATTTTTTCTATAAAATGAGATTATAATATTCAATATAGGTAACATTTATCATATGCTTTTTTTTTTTTTTTTTTTTGTGACGTAGGGTCTCACACTAGCCCAGGCTGACCTGGAATTCACTATGTAGTCTCAGGTGGCCTTGAACCTACAGTGATCCTCCTACCTCTGCCTCCCAAGTGCTGGGATTAAAGGCGTGCGCCACCACACCCAGCTTTATCATGTGCTTTTATATTTCAGGTGCTTTACTGAGATTTTTTAATCAATAATTTTATTTTCATATTACTTTATTAAGCCAGTTTTCTTAATCCTTCTAACCCCGTTTTAAATTTGGAAATTTTCTCAGTCTCTCATGGATGAGGAATGGTGCTTACTGAAGTTAAGTACCTTGCCCACATCAATTTGACAGTATACTCCCATACTGTACATACTATTTTAGAACTCAATTTGGAAAACAAATGTATGGATTTTTTTCTTGCCAGTAACTAAGCATTTGTATTATAAGTGCTAATTACTCCATAATTTTATTTCATATTTATAAGTGCATATCTATATATCTCATTAAACAGTGCATATAAGTGTAGATTGCATCAAATATAAGAAGAACCTAGCTGGGCGTGGTGGTGCATGCCTTTAATCCCAGCACTTGGGAGGCAGAGGTAGGAGTATCACCGTGAGTTCGAGGCTACCCTGAGACTACAGAGTGAATTCCTCGTCAGCCTGTGCTAGAGTGAGACCCTACGTCGCAAAACCAAAAAAAAAAAATCTATTATATTCATATTAAGCCTACATAACACATATTAAGTATATAATACATCATATGTATGTGTGTATATACTTTATTTTGCCAGAACAAACCAGAATAAATGATACTGTATTGAAAAATAGTCACCAAATTGTATTGAGTATTTACTGTATGAATTAAGTCTGGCGGTAAAGTCGATGTGGTCTCTTACACTCTAGTGAAGGCAGTAGTGTGGGACCTAGTAATTAAAAGCAGTGATGCAGATGACTAGTTACAAGCACGGGAGAATGCGTCCTGAGTGTGCTGGTCGGGCGGGCAGGTACAGGAAGCCCTTTCTGAGGAGCTGACATGCAGAGAGAAGTTTTACCATTGCCAGATGGACCTTTGTTAGGTTGCATGCCTCTCTGGCTCAGTCTGAATGGTGTAAAGTAGATTCTAATCCAAGAGGCTTTTGAGAAATATATTAACCCAACAGCAGCACTCTTATTAAGAAGCCCCAGGATCAGGGTCTCTCTGCTACGTGCAAATCATTTGAATGAATTGGACATGTTATTGAAAGGCTTACCATGTGCTGCTTGAATGCTTTGCCATACCAGAAATAAAAGGAAATGAAATAATTTTCTCTTTCAAATAAATACTACATACTGAGGGTTTCACCAGCTCCACTAGCATGGTCTGATTGCACAGCGTGATTCTGTTATTTATAACACACGCAGATACTAAGTGGCCCTTCAACATCAGGCAGACCAGCACTGTGGGATTTTCTCTTCTTAATCCGCTGCTCAGCATTTTTTTTTTTTTTTACTTCTTCTCTCCATGAAACACACACACACACACACACACATTTGAGACTCCAGAACAGGCAACCATTTTCAAAAGCCGTTTCTTTGCTCAATATTTTGAGGAGTAAGTCAAAGTGTCATCATGAGATTGGTATGAGGTTTTCCTGTTAGGTTCTGGCTGGGCCATGATTTGTTCACTGGTACCTTCCTTGTGTAAACCTACTAGGGGGTGTTCAGGAAGCAAAATTCCTGTTAGGTGGATCAGGTCCTGTAATAAGCTCAGTAAAGCTCCAAGGGCACTCTAGTTGAGAAAGCCCTTATCAGTGTGGGAAGAAGGAAGGTCGTTACCGTTCATTGAGCATTTGCAGTGTAGTGTAGCCTCAGCTACATCACTTCTCATCGGAGTTTGGGATGGATGATGTTAAATAATTCACTCAGTGCTACCCTGTATAGGGAAGAGTCAGGACTGAACACAGGTCTCTCTGGCATTTAAACAGCGAGCTTTTCCACCTGCTACTGGCAGTTTTTCTTATTTATTTATTTATTTTTAAGAAATGGCTTCCAATTCTTTGAATCTTTTCACATTGAAAGGTTTGGTCTATATTCGTTGTACTTCTGACTGTTGTAACCAGCGGGTATAACAGAAGCGATGCCATGTCATTTCCGAAGTGAGATCACAAAAGGTCACGAGTTCTGCTTGGTTTACTGAGCACTTGCTTTTGAAATCATGAACCACCAGGTATGAAGCCCGAGTGTCCGAATGTCACCGTATTCTGTGGAAGCTCAAGACACAGGGAATGACCACATGTGCAAGAACTGCTGCTGCGGGTGACAGCGCCAGCTAAACACACTTTGATTTTTAAATACATATGTGTATATATATTTTGGTTTTCCGAGGTAGGGTTTCACCGTAGCCCAGGCTGACCTGGAATTCACTGTGTAGTCTTGGGGTGGCCTCAAACTCACCGCGATCCTCCTACCTCTGCCTCCCGAGTGCTGGGATTAAAAGGCGTGCGCCACCATGCCCAGTCTAAATACACACTTTGAAACATCCCAGTTCAGGGGCCAGAACTTCTTCGCAATTGAAGAAGCACTTGATGATTCCAGCCTCGCACATTCTGCTTCCTCCAGACCCGTGGCTCCTCCTACTTACAGCCCCCGACTGTGGGGAGCTATTCTCCCCTAATGCTCTTACCCGTGGTTTTCTTGAAACGGAGTCTCTTGCTGAACCTGGAGCTGCTGTTTTGTGGTTGGACTGACTGACCAGTGAGCCCTGGCAATTCTCCTCACTCTGCTTTCTCCAGCACTGAGGTTACAGGTGTACATGGCTAAGCGTGCTTTGTACATGGGTGCCAGGGATTAAATTCAGGCCCAGATGCTTGTCTGGAGTTCAGATTTCCAGCACCCACCTAAGCACCCAGGAGGCAAAGACAGGAGATCCTTGGGGAAAGCTGCTAGACTAGCTGAATTGTGGGGGTCTAGGTTCAAGTGAGAGACCCTGCCCCAGTAAATAAAGGGGCTTTCACTCAACATGCACACACACAAACACATACCTGCACACATGTTCACTCACACGATAGGAACATGCACACATATACACATGTTTAAAATATACACATAAAATGCACAAATAAAAATATGCAAGAAACAAAACTGTTAATCCAGTCTTTTAATTCTGGTTATTAAATCTTATCGTGGTAGATCCATGGATTGATTTACACATCTTTCTTTAGAAATGGGGAGCTTCATTCTCAAGCTTATGAGAATGGCACTAGCAGAAAACTGCCAGACCAGCTGGGTCTGTGAGAAGACTATCTCACTAAAACCACCATCCTTCCAGGCGAGACACATGCCACAGTCAATCACGCTTTGTTTCGCTGACTAAAGCGCCCGAGAGAAGAGCTAAAAGCAGAGACGATTTGTGTTGGCTCACGGTTTCTGAGAGTTCGTGTCGTGGCTTCACAGCCCCGTGCATCTCAGCAGAGCACATGGCAGTGGGAGTGGGTGGAGGAGGGCAGGCTGTTCACCTCACGGCAGGGAAGAAGCAGAAGGGGTGGGTAGGGTTGGCATAAGGTACTCCCCAGGAAACAGAGTGCCTACTGCATTCAGCTAAGTCCCACGGTCTAAAAATTCCAGAATCACCCGAAAACTGTATCATCTGGGTATCAAACCCCCGACACATGAGCCTTTGGGGGGGGGGCTTTATATCAAACCATAACAATGAATTACCAAAGAAGGGATATGCAAAGTTCCGCCAGAATTTTGTCACTTCTGACACGTTAATGAAGGCCGATCATATCCTAGTGTGCGTTTCTTATTCCAGCCACTGGTGTGATCGCTTCGGCACAGGTTTGGATTGTTGTCATGAGTGTGACCCTCAGCCCTGTGCTGTGCTTCCAGTCCTGGGCATTGCTCATTGCTGCAGCATGGGGTTCCCTCGGAAATTGCTTATCCTTCAGGCACATGCAGACCATAGCTTCACGGCAGGTTTCAGTGTGTTGGCCAATTCTTGATTAATGAACAATCGGTGCTGATAGATTTATTCTTTATTTCCCTGCTAGAAAACACTGATACCTCATATGTCCAGTCTTATAGGAAGATCAACTCAATCATGCAGCCATCCTTACATTGGCTATTTTTCTTCACCATTTCTTCCCTCTTGCCCCTACTTCTGTTTCCTGAGATCACACCAGTTAAATAATCTGTACTAAAGACTTTTCCCTCAAGCTTTGGTTTTGAGGGATGTGTGTGGTTTAAATAAGGCCCATGTCCTTGGTCTCTTATTCTCTTGGGAGTTGATAGAGTTTCTAAGAGGTAGAGCCCAGCGGGAGGTTTTCCAGTCATTGGAGACATGCATGGAGAAGAGTTAATGAGACCTCAGCCTGTTTCTTTTTGTCTCTTTCTGGCAACCAGGTAAAACAGTTCTGCTTGGCATTATGGTCACCACAGGTCCAAAAGCAATGGAATCAAATGATCATGGACTTAAACCTCCAAAAATACGAGCCAAATAACTCTTGTCTTTATAACTGTCATAAGGTCCTTTTCATGTAATGGAAAGCTGATCAACACAGGGGAATGAATGCAGATGACGCTTCATCATGCCACACTTTATTTCATAGGAGCTCCAAGCAGAGGCTGCCAAGAACCACATTATCAGCATCTAACCTCCCGTGGGTGGCTGTGCTGTACCGCTCTCCCTTGTTTTAGAAGCTAACGGCAGCGTGATGAGGCAGAACCAGCTCCCCTTCAAGCAAGGAATACACTGAGGAGTAATATCAGTTACTACTTTTAATTGGTCTTTCTAGGCCAAGAGCTTTGCTAAGTGATTTGTATACACTCCCTAATTTCTTTTCACCATAATTTCGCGAAGGATCCATCATCATTCTGCCTATTTACGTAGGGAAACTGAGGCCCAGAGAATTTTAATAACTTTTCTTTATGTGATCTGGCTGGTGAATTGTGAGGCAAGGAGGCCACCCAAACTCATGTCTGATTTCAGAGCAGAGTCTGTTAACACTTGAAATCCCAGGGTACAAAACAATATTAAGCCCAAGAGGGTGATGAACGGTCTGATTGCTGATTTGTTTAAAGGGCAGCATTGGGATGGGATTGTACAGAGCTGATTTTCCTCAGGCAGTCCATAAAGAACAGCCAGACCTTCCAACAGGAGGGGGAGTTCTTATTCTCCAGAGTGGTGTGAGTCAGCTTCTGTGTTAGCGTGATTGCTGAAAAGGCTGCACCATGACATCTCTTAATGGATATATGCAATGTTTATGGTTATTTATGACACTTGTATATAGGTGGTTCCACCTGGTAATTTATTGTGATCTCCTGAGCTTTTAATCAGAGAGATGGCCTTAAAAATAATATTAGTTTATCTCTGGAGGACAAAGAGATGGGATTTACCATGTCAGGCTTCAAGTAGAAGCGGCTGGCAACACCTGGGTAACACAACAAATGGGAACAAATAATTTAAAACATGCTTCATTTTTTCAGTACTCCTCCATACTTTCTTTGTTCTTCATTCTATACTGAAATGTGTTTGTTTTAATAAAAAGAAACAGGTCATGACTCCAAGGGCAAACAGAATAATTTTATTTAAGCAATGCCCTAATTTTCTAGCCTGAGGTCAGACTACAAGGATAAGAGGTGCCCTGGGAAGAGAACTTTTTTTTTTTTTTTTTTTTTTGCATTAAACTATTGAGGAGCAAATGTTCCTTTTTCCACACCAACTTAAACTTTCAAAGCAATTCATGAATGTCCCTCTGTGGAGTATACACAGAATTCAGATCTTAGACCCACACTTGCTAGGTCTTCTTAAGCCAAAACATTTTGATGGCAGTAGTCATGCAAACCAGTTCTGCTTCCCAAAATTAGACTCTCCCAAACAAATCAAGGGCAGGGTTTTCCTCCAACTGTCTTTTGTTTTTTTTTCGAGGTGGAGTCTCACTCTAGCCCAGGCTGACCTGGAATTCACTATGGAGTCTCAGCGTGGCCTTGAACTCAAGGCGATCCTCCTACTTCTGCCTCCAGAGTGCTGGGATTAAAGGTGTGCGCCACACGCCTGGCTTAAAAAGTTTTTATTTTTATTTATTTATTAGAAACAGAGACAGAGGGAGAGGGAGAGAGAGAGAGAGAGAGAGAGAGAGAGAGAGAGAGAGAGAGAGAGAGAGAAAATGGGCACACATGGCCTCTAGCCACTGCAAACAAATTTCAGATGCATGTGCCACAATGTGCATCTGGCTTACTTGGGACCTGGAGAATTAAACCTGGGCCCTTAGGCTTCCCAGGCAAGTGCCTTAACTGCTAATCCATATCTCCAGCCCCCAACTGTCTTTTTCAAAACAACATAATCATTTATGCATCCCCAAGCTTGAAGTACATATGTAAAGTTTGGTCACACGGTATGGAGTTATTCACATGACCAGGATTATTAATTTCCTGGAACTCTGGTCCCAAATAAAACTAAGATGAACACCCCAGTGACAAGAACTGTAACTAAGAAGTTCTTAGGCAACATACTTCATTTTCTTAGCACCTGCTAAAGGCCACAGGGACTCCAAAGGTGAGGCAGATGCAGAATGTGTGCTCTAGAAACTAAGCAGTGTGAGTGTGGGGGGGGGGGCAGGGCAGGGTGATGGTGGTAAAATGTGAGATCAGGCCGGCTTCATTTTAGGTGGATTGGTGTAGGAGCTTAAAAACAAGATTTCATTATATGCAGAGTGCTATCGGAGTGTAGCAGACAGATTCAGGTTCGGTGCGATGAACGTCCAGACCAGCCACAGTTATGGAGGAAGGGATTTATTGAAGCTTACAGATCCAGGGGAAGTTCCATAATGGCAGAAGAAGCTGGCCTGTTTTCACAGGGCTAAGCAGACAGAGAAGCATAGCCTAAAAGCCACACAGCACAGCACACTTCAGGAACTCCAGAGAGGCACACTTTGAATATCTTTAGATTGAAATCTCAAACCCACCACCACACCTTAAGATCTGCCCAGTGACACCGCCTCCAGCCAGGTGGCTGCAGATGCAAACTACAAACTAATAAAACAGTGAATATATTGGGGGCTATCCATTCAAACCACCACATAGAGTTCTAAAAAAATAAGAGGATTCCAAGATAAAAGAGGTTAGAGAAGTTTTTGAAGAAGCCTCTTGATTGAGACTTGAAGGGACGGTTGTATTTGGGCACTCAGGGGTGGGAAGGCCTTTAGAGGAAGGAAATACTAGCAGTAGCTGGACAAAGATAGAAATGAGGGCAGTAACGCGGGGCATGTGGGAGAGTTGGTAGTGGCAAGGCTTCTGGAGAAGGAAGGTACGTAGTAGATGATGAATAGACATTTTCTGTATGCATTCCATTCCTCTGAACTGTGGATGACCTGGGATGACTTGGATGCAAGGCTTTAAGGAACTGGGAAGCTGGTGGAAGAAGCTCCCAAGAGAGTGGAGAGTAAAGCCATAGGAGCAGCAGGACTCTTCATGTTGTCACTGATCCACTGATAAGTTTTGGCTGAATATACTTGATTCCCCCTTGTCCTTTTTTTTTTTTTTCATTTACTTATTTATTAGAGACAGAGAGAGGGCAAGGAAGAGAGAGAGAGAGAGAGAGAGAGAGAGAGAGTGAGAATGGGTGCACCAGGCCTCCAGCCACTGCAAACAAAGTCTGGATGCGTGTGCCACCATGTGCATCTGGCTTATGTGGGACCTGGAGAATCGAACCTGGGTCCTTTGGCGTCGTAGATGTGCACCTTAACCACTAAGCCATCTCCCCAGCGATTCCCCACTGTTCTTTGCCTCAGTCCAAAAGGAGATTTTCAAAGGCACATTCCAGGTCTGCTTTGCCCTGGCATTTGCTGCTGATGGAACTTTAAGACAGGCACATCATTTCTCTGAGCCCCACTTTAGGAATGTCAGTAATACCTGCCTACAACTACCTGCACGGAGCAGTGGCGAGAAGCAAGAGCAGTGACATGTGGAAAGTCCTCAGCAACTTGCTGGTGACCCCTGTATACGCCTGGGTTAGGGTGACTTTGGAGCGTATCAGGCCCATCTTTGCACTTCCCTCTTCTAAAGCAGGGGTGTCCAACATTTTGGATTCTTTGGATCACGTGGGATGGAGATGAATTATTTTGTGCCCCATATTAAATACAAAAACATTAATGCAAGCTGATAAGCGGAGGAAAGGTCTGTGTATAATTTTTGTGGCACTATAGATAAACAAAAAAAGCCCTCAAGTGATAATCATAAGTATGGTGCATGAAAGTCTGTAAAAATTGTCAAGCACGAGTGGCCCAGGCCCAGGCCCAGTGAGTTCACAGTCAACTCCTCCCTCCCTGTCCCCAGGTGCATGGCCACCTTGGGAGCAGTTCTGGCCCATGCTTAGACCTAGATCCAGTGAGTGTGCAATTGGACCCTCCCCTGAGCCCAGACATGTATCTTTGTCAAGAGAATGCTGAGCAGAGAACTCTAGTTGAGGTAGGAATGCTTCGCTTGTTTATTAGTGTTATTTTGGTATGAGTTAACTTTGGTATCCCCTCTGCTGTTTCCACTGCCTTTCTCCCCCACAGGCTTGATGGTTCCAAGACTTGGCAAATATTATTTGACATTGTATTAGTCAGGGTTCTCTAGAGGAACAGAACTGCTAGAATGAATTATTTTAAAGGGGGATTTATTGGATCAGCTTACAGTAGTCCAATAGCAGTTGCAGGCCCGAGAATCACCGAACCTGGTAGTTGCTCAGTCCTCGTGGCCAGATGCCTCAGCAGTCCCGACCCGGCACTGTAGATGGTGCAGGAAAGCCTGGAGGCTTCCTGAGGAGCCGCTGGGCTTCAATCCACGGGGGTCTTCAGTTGATGCTGGTCTTTCGTCCGCACTGGTCTTCAATCCACGCTGGAAGGTAGCAAGCAGCTCCGGCAGCCAAAATGGACGGGGGGCAGGAAGGAAGGAAGGGACTCTTTTTTCCCAGAGCTCCCTTGTATCAAGTCCCCCTCTGGGCGGGACCGCCCATTCTGGGGGAAGGGCTCAACCTTGGGGAAAGACTTCCTCCTCTAATTGATCCTTCCTAGAAGCAACCTATGGATTACTAAACAGATCAAGTTGACAACACCTTAACTATCACAAGTCCACCCCTTGTCAACTTGGCATCAAATCATGTCTCCTTACATCATACTTAATTTTCAAATGAAAACAGTAACAAGCTCATAATTCCGCCTAACATGGCATAACTATCCCACGTACAACCGGAACCGCAAAATCTTTCCCCCAACACAAAACTTAGTCTCTAGTATAATGGGTCTAATATAAATTCAACAGTTAGCTAATGATATATTTGTAATATTGGTGTAGATACATACAAACACTCTGTTATCAAGGCAGGACAGAAACATTGCAATTACAGTCCTCGTTTCTGTAACTGGTCACGTGGCCTTAGCTGGTATTTGTAACTGCCTTCTTCTACTACCCATTCTGTATTTCCTCCACCTTCAGCAAGCACCTCACCAGGTCTTGGTTCTTTACCTGGAGGGGTAACCCATACCTTCATTCCTGAAGGATCTGGGCCATTTATCACACTACTTCTATTGGGTTGTTGCAGTCGTCCATTGACTTTGACAACAGGACATGGTAACACTAGCAGACGCCCTAAAGGATCTCCTGCACTCCAGGCATACTCTTCCTTACCTCCATTGTGGAGAAGCAGTTCAATTTCCCCCTGGTAATCTGGATCAATCACCCCTGCTATCACTGTAACTCCTTTCTCAGCCTGTTCACTCAAGGGCATTAGGAGCCCAAAGTGACCAGGGGGAAGTCTTAGCTTCCAGTTCAATGGAATGTTCTTTGTGTCTCCTGGCAAAAGCACTCCTCCCTCTGGGACCAAGACTTGTAGTCCAGCAGAGCATAAGGTTGCGGGAACAGGAAGCAAAAATCTAGCTAATGGGTCACTTGGAGTGATGGTAAAGTCCTCAGCAACTTGCTGGTGACCCCTGTATACGCCTGGGTTAGGGTGACTTTGGAGCGTATCAGGCCCATCTTTGCACTTCCCTCTTCTAAAGCAGGGGTGTCCAACATTTTGGATTCTTTGGATCACGTGGGATGGAGATGAATTATTTTGTGCCCCATATTAAATACAAAAACATTAATGCAAGCTGATAAGCGGAGGAAAGGTCTGTGTATAATTTTTGTGGCACTATAGATAAACAAAAAAAGCCCTCAAGTGATAATCATAAGTATGGTGCATGAAAGTCTGTAAAAATTGTCAAGCACGAGTGGCCCAGGCCCAGGCCCAGTGAGTTCACAGTCAACTCCTCCCTCCCTGTCCCCAGGTGCATGGCCACCTTGGGAGCAGTTCTGGCCCATGCTTAGACCTAGATCCAGTGAGTGTGCAATTGGACCCTCCCCTGAGCCCAGACATGTATCTTTGTCAAGAGAATGCTGAGCAGAGAACTCTAGTTGAGGTAGGAATGCTTCGCTTGTTTATTAGTGTTATTTTGGTATGAGTTAACTTTGGTATCCCCTCTGCTGTTTCCACTGCCTTTCTCCCCCACAGGCTTGATGGTTCCAAGACTTGGCAAATATTATTTGACATCATATAAATTTTGAGTCTAAGATAGCATAGTTGTCTGTCATTTTCACAGTAATAAAATTAGGTCAGTGAGGGCTGGAGAGATGGCTTAGCAGTTAAGTGCTTGCCTGTGAAGCCTAAGGACCCCGGTTCGAGGCTCGATTCCCCAGGACCCACGTTAGCCAGATGCACAAACGTATCTGGAGTTCCATTTGCAGTGGCTAGAAGCCCTGGCATGCCCATTCCCTCTCTCTCTATCTGCTTCTTTCTCTGTGTCTGTCGCTCTGAAATAAATAAATAAAAAAATGAAGAAAAAAATAAAAAAATAAAATTAGGTCAATGAACAAAAAACTCATATAGCAAGTCCAAGAGGTGTGTACTGGGATGACAGTGCTCCAAAGTTGATATCTTTCTAAAGACTCTGGAAGACAGAAAACAAGTGGAAAAGTAATTGGTTAATAAAGATGTAGTGAAGAAAGCTTCAGGGTACAAATGCTACAGCTTTAGCAATGCTTTAGCTTTATCTGCTACCTAACAGAAGAGTAGGGCATGGAGGTGTACCCTTGGGATGGCAGGCATGTCAATGTATAATGCCAGATGTGGTGGTATATCTCTGTAACTTCAGCAGTTGTGAAGTTGAGGCAGGAGGATCACGAGTTGGAGGCCAGCTTGGGCTACACAGAAAGGTCCTGTATCAAAAACAAAACAAGGGGCTGGAGAGATGGCTTAGTGGTTAAAGTTCATGCTTGCAAAGCCAAAGGACTCAGGTTTGATTCCCCAGAATCCACATGAGCTAGATGTACAAGGTGGCACAGGCATCTGGAGTTCATTTGCGGTGGCTGGAGGCCCTGGCATGTGCTCTCTCTCTCTCTCTCTCTACCTCTTTGTCTCAAATAAATCAAATATGTATATATATGTGTATATATGTATATATGTATATATACATATATATGTATACATGCGTATACATACACATATATATGTATATATAAAACAAAAGAATACATGTGCATGTATTTGTATATGACACTATATATGAACATAAATAAATATTATGGGTTATAAATGTTATAAACAAAACACAAATATTGCTTGTCTTTATAATATAAACAGTATTGATTTAACTGATAGAGATTGGAAAATGAAGAAGGAATTAGTTGTGAATAGTTGGTAGAAAGAGAAGTAAGGCTTTACTGTACTAGTTAAATTTGCAAACAGT
Organism: Dipus sagitta; assembly: GCA_036346955.1. Classification (NCBI taxonomy): domain Eukaryota; kingdom Metazoa; phylum Chordata; class Mammalia; order Rodentia; family Dipodidae; genus Dipus; species Dipus sagitta. The sequence continues at coordinate 23,953,291 of CM070793.1, read as the reverse complement.
GAACTAAAAGAGAGGAAGAACTGAAAATGTTCTAAACTGGGATAAGAAAAGGAAAGAGAAGAGAGGTAGAGATGGCGTGGACGAGTTAAATTTATATCCTCATAGTGGAATTTGGTGCATAATGACAAAAGATAAATACAGAAGTGGAGCTACACAAACACTATATGGATATTGGCTATAACTATCAGGAGAAATAAAAATAGGCATGTTTAACAGTGCTCTTCTGTAGGAAGCCAGAGTAAATGGAGCAGGGCTTATACATTTTCATTATAAATCTCTTACAGGATTAGATTTTTCAAGTATGTACAAACATTACATAGGTAGCATAAAAATCCCAGACATCCATATACCCAAAGAGATACTGGATGACCTTTTTTAAAAAAATATTTTTTATTTATGAGAGAGAGAGAGAGAGAGAGAGAAAGAGAGAGAGAGAGAATGAGAGAATGAGTGTACCAGGGCCTCCAGCCACTGCAAACAAACTCCAGATGCACGCGCCCCCTTGTGCATCTGGCTTACGTGGGTCCTGGGGAATTGAAATGGGGTCCTTTGGCTTTGCAGGCAAATGCCTTAACCGCTAAGCCATCTTCCTCAGCCCCTGGATGACCTTTGAAACTTGGTTTTAGCACTCATTCAATTATAGTTAGTTGAAATTTTAGCTTAGCTGAATACAGTGTTAATTAAGAACCTCAGCTTCCTAACAGCCAGAGCTGACAAGAGCCAAAAGGAATGATAGGCAGTTTGAAGGCTTTGCTATACGGCTTGGCATGAAACTGGTGAAGATTCCCATTCCCTGTTTCCTCTGTTAATGCTTTGTAAAAGAGACAACAGGATTCCACAGCAGGGTCCTTGACTTTGAACTTTATAAACCATTACTTGAGTCTTGGTTGCTCTCACCCCTTGCCTTGGGAGACTGTGGGTAAGTTATTTAACCCTTCTGGGCCTTTATTTTGCCAGCTGTAAAATGGGAATAGCATTTGCTTAACAGTGGTATTATGAAGATTGAATGAGATAGTGTGAGTAATGATCACTATAGAGCAATCACTAGAGAGACTCGTGAAATAGTTGCTTAATAGCCCTCCAAGGCTCAAGGAACACTGGGAAAGAATATAAGAGTTACAAGGTGGGAAGGTGTGCTGTGGGGCACTGTCCTCCCAACACAGATTGGTACATTCAGGACCTGTGTGTTCAGTGACCACCATACTCCCATAGGAACTGTGCTACTCTGAGCCCATAAACATTTTGGCATAGGGGATGTAGGAGGACCAAAAAAAAAAAAAATAAAAAAAAATGAGACAACAAAACAGAGGAAGGACTACTTTGAAAGAGGAGGACCTTCAATGGAATGAGGATGGGGGAGAAGGGACAAAAGTTAATGGGATGGGAATATGACTAAATTGCCATTTGTTCATATATAGAGTTCCCAATTCAAATTTAAATAAATAGTTGTTGGGCTGGAGAGGTGGCTTCGTGGTTAAGTCCCTTGCCTGAAAAGCCAAAGGGCTGGGATTCGATTCTCCAGGACCCACATAAGCTGGATGTAAAAGGTGGCACATGCGTCTGGAGTTCATTTGCAGTGGCTGGAGGCCCTGGAGTGCCCATTCTATCTGCCCCTCTCCCTCCATCCCTCTCTCATAATAAATATATAAATAAATGCATGAACAAAGAAAAAATAAAATCTATGCTTGAAAAATAAGAAAAAAGAGTTGCTAACAGAAACATATTGTAAGGGGTGGAAAGAAACACTTGTTTTGAAAACCATAGGGCTTTTGTGCTTGGAGGGTTGTGGACCACTGACGTGACACCATCTTCATCTTTGCTATCACTTTGCTATCCTAGCTACTAGGCAGTATCTACATTGCCACTTCCACATTGGTAGACCTACCTAATTAACTCAGCATTCTTATTTATTTATTTATCAGAGAGGCAGATAGAGAGAATGGGTGCACCAGAGTCTCTAGCCACTGCAAACGAATTCCAGATGCATGTGCCACCTTGTGTATCTGGTTTAAGTGGGTCCTGGGGAATTGAACCTGGGTCCTTGGGCTTTGCAGGCAAGTGTCTTAACTGCCAAGCCATCTCTCCAGGCCCTAACTCAGCATTTTTAAATTAAGGATTTGCATGTGGCTATAGGATCCTTTTCAGCATAGCTTTTGAGATAGTTATTACTCATCAACCCGAATTAGAACCCAAAGTAAGAATCTATTTTTCATCTTTGACAAGATAGATATTGGTTGCACCATGATGATCAGTCCTCCTGATGGCTGGTGATCCTGTGGTCAGGTGCAAGTAATAGGTGAATGACTACTTTCCGTGTTAATGTACAGTGGCTCTCCATTGATGCTTGGAATCTCACAGTTCTTAAAACTTTATAGGCAAGGCTTCTTTAGGAGAGCTTTGCTTTAGACTACACAAGATGATTTCTCTACCTAGGAGTTTGTCATCACTAGCTTTGAAATCTTTAGGAATGAGCATAGAGACTTGATCACTTTAGGAAATCAAGGAACTTTTTGGGTAATAAGGGAATAAATGGCAAACGAGGTCTCAAATATATTTGATTCCAAAACCTGTAACTTCCAAATACCAAACACATTTTAGTTCCTTAAACTTCAGCATTAAAATCAGAGGTAATTCTTTCTGAGGAAGGGAACAAAAATTAAGCTTCAGTCCTGCCTAAACTAAAAGGAAAGCACCACAGAGGCCTGTTCCATCCTGCCCCATACAGAATCAATTGATACAAAACTATATACATTGGCTTAACTTTTTTTCCCCCACACATATGCTTATTTTAGGATTTAAAAAGAAATTTCCTCCAGAAAGTAAATAATGTGGAGAAGAACGCACATGGAGCAGGAGGGATTCCTGTGCGTGGGAGTGGGGGAAGGAGTGTGGAGTCAGAAGGATGATTAAGAGCCTTTGACAGAGAAAAGGACTTCTTCCACCCACTTAACACACCTACATTAATCCACTCGGGGGATTAAATGCAAAAGACCAAGAAAATTGCCATCGTTTCCAGGTCAACAAAAAGTAATTATTCAGAGGAAAATTGTGACCAAATGAATATTAAACCACACAAAGAGAGCAAGAAGAACAAAGATGCCAAGTCAGCCATGACGTGTGGGCAGTCTGCGTGTCCCCTCCGCTCCACTTTAAAGGGGAAAAAGAGAAAAAACAAACAAACCCCAAAAGACTTTTAAAGTTTTTATTTGAACAAGTCATGGCAAAGCGCTGGTCTCGTCTTTCCAGAGGTGGTTCTGTGCCGCTTCCTGGTAGAAGTAACGCAGTTGGGCGAGGAAGGGCGAGGCTTCCAGGCTGCTGTGGGGGCCTGGGCCGTCTTATAAAAACGGCTTCCATTTAACAAGTGCTGGGTTCTATTTGTAAAAGCGCCGCTGTCCCCTGATAGAAGCTAGGGCGTGCGAGTGGAAGAGGTGTTGTAGGAGGAAGTTTGAAGCAGAAGGAAAAGGAAGCATGAGAGCGCAGTTTTTCTTAAAGCATAGTGCAGTATTGGTAGGCTCACCTGGCTCTGCTCCAGGAGCTCAATCAAAAGTTAATTTCTCATTGAGTTCCATCCAGAGATATCATGACCTCAGAGGGACACTGTTGTCCAGAGGCCTTCGGATGGAATGACCTGTGCTCAGTTCTTGAAAGGCCGGGGGTCACAGTGGTCATTTGACAGCAAAGGCCCCATCAGGTCAGCTTCTTTTAGGGCAGGGAATGGTTGGCATAGTCTACCTGCAGTCCCCTTCAAGAGACTAGTCTTTCAGTTTCATGACAGTTTTCTCAGCTTATGCAGCAGGAAAACTAGGGAATTTCACAAAAACCAACACAAAAGAGGAAGGGAGGAAGGAGCAAATGCGGGAGGCAAGCAGGCAGGTCAGGCTTATTTGAATGCTGTTGTTGTCTCTGTTCAGGCCTTCAGGGTCCTTCACACTGAACTCATGACTTTTAACTAAACCAGACAGTGAAAACACGGCAATCCCCCACAAACTAGCATAGACTGAAACACAGGCTACATGAAGATAATGAAAGAAGAGCGAAGATTTGGTGTAGAAGGGAAAAATCAAAGTTGGCTCATAATGCACAGATATCTTTTCTTCTTCTGACCTGGCACAGCAAGGAGAGTTGAGTGGTGAGAATGTAACACTGGCTTTTCTAGTGTTTTCCATGTTGTCTTCTTTCCATATTAAAAAAAAACTATTTTTATTTATCTATTTGACAGAAGAGAGAGAGAGAGAGAGAAAGAGAGAGAGAGAAATGGGCATGCCAGGGCCTCCAGTCACTGCAGACGAACACCAGACACGTGCGCCCCCTTGTGCATCTGGCTTACATCAGTCCTGAGGAAGTGAACCTGGGTCCTTTGGCTTTGTAGACAAATGCCTTAACTGCTAAGCCATCTCTCCAGCCCTCCTTTCTATCTTTTTATCCCTTCCCTTCTTCCTATTTTGTTTCTCCCTCAATTCATTACAACCCGTATTCTTCTTCTTTACTCCCTTCCTCTCTCAGCATTAAGTAGTGGCAGTTGCTTCCAGAAGCTTAACTCTGATAATAAATCTCTTGTGCCACTAAGTAAATCTGACTTACATGGATACTGGGGAATCCAACCTGGGTCCTTAGGCCTTGCAGGCAAACACTTTAACCATTAAGCTATCTGTCCAGCCCCTGTTTTTAGTTTTTTTGAGGACCTTACATGCTGATTTTCATTGTGGCTGCACAATTTTACAGTCCCACCAGCAGAGAATAAGGATTCTTCTTTCCTATTGTTATGGAAAACTGAGGCTCACAGAACTAACAAGAGAGAGAGAGTGGAGAATTAGAAAGTTTATTCATTTTGACATGGACTCAGGGAATAACTTCCAAAGCCTGAGTACTGAGCTCTTAATAGCTTTGAGCTTTTATCGACAGGATGGCAAGCAGTTTTACATTGTTTGAATTCTGTACACAAGTTTCTAAGGTTACATGATTTTGGTGCACAAACAGAAAATTCCTTAGCAGTAAGTCAGTGATGGCAAAGCACAAATGTGGAACAGAGAGCTGTTTGTTCAGGGGTGTTTGTGTCGATGGCTGCACTGACCAGATCACATGCAAGCAGGGTGTGGCTGCATAGATAGGGAGGGCCATCGATAGGGTCACGCTGTCTCCCTGGTAAACAGAAACTTGTGTTTTAGAGTATCATCTGGCTCTGGTTTCTTTGTTAAATTTCTTCTACCATACCATATCCTCCCCAGCATTTGTTATCCTTTGTTATCTTGGTGATAGCCATTCTAAACTGGAGTAACAGGAAATCTCAATGAAGTTTACATTTGCATTTTTTGATAGAAAAGGATGATAAACTCCTTTTCAAATATTTATTGGCCATTTATACTTCTTGTTTAAGAACTATCGATTCATGGGCTGGAGAGATGGCCTGATGGTTAAGGTGCTGGCTTACAAGTCTGATGGCACACGCGTTTGAATCCCCAGTACCCATGTAAAGCCAGATGCACAAAGTCGCTCATGCATCTGGAGTTCATATGCAGTGGCAAGAGGCCCTGGCATGCCCATTCTCATCCTCCCCTCCCTGCTTGCAAATAATAATAAATAAAGTTTTTTTTTTTCCTTAGCACAGTTACTGATTGAATGCATTTTTTTTGTATTAAATTTTGGGTGTCTTTATAGATTTTAGATATTAATACCCTGTCAAATGTATAGCTGGCAACAATTTTCTCTCATTCTTCAGGGTGTGTCTCCGCTGTGCGGATCATTTTACTGTGAAGAGCTTTAATTTCGTGCAGTCCTGTTTGCCATTTCTCTGAATTATTTTCTCTGTTACTGTGTGGAGTCCTTTGCAGGAAGTCCTTGCCTATGTGTTTTGACTGTTTCCTTGTAGCACTTTTAACGTTTCAGGTCTTACACTGGGGCTGTGGTCTGTTCTGTGTTAATTTTTGGGCAGGTTCTGGCTCAGGGGCACAGGGATGCCGGAGCTGGAGGTTTCTTTTCTAAGCTCTTGCCCCTCTGTGCGAACGATGCTGGAGGCTTCCCTTCTCTTGTGTGAGCCTCTCTCAGGCCCTGCTCACTGGATGACATTTGGCTTTATCAGAGCAGGTGGTCCACAAGCCCTGTTGGCGGCTAAAGAAGGCTGGCATCAGGAGAGACAAAAGATAAGCTCATGTGTGTTGCAGTGATCCACAGGTGAGGTGCACCAGGGCTCTGGGGCTCCAGACCAAGCTCTGCCTGTGTGGCTGTGCTCTGCCAGCTCAATCTGCTCATCTCTGAATGTTCTTATCTTTAAGATCAGATAGTTTAATTAGGTTTAGCATCCCCAAAATCTGTTCTTTAGACCAGGTCCAAAGGAGCAAACAAAGGATCCAGGGTCAAATGCCTTGTGCAGATCATGGGTGAAAAGTATTGTAGTTAAACGTGTCTGACCCAACAAATACCCATCGTGGTTTCTTCAGCTCATTACATATACATGGGAACTACAGAATGTGATCCTGATTCTGACACCTTGCTGCGCGCCTGGTTTACGCTTCCAGTTCGTTACAGCTTTCGGTTTCTTTCACAGAAGTATTCCTGAGTGCTCTTCATGACCAGCCCAACCACCTGTCCGCCTTAACATCACGTCCTGGGTTCCAAACTCACACCTGGCTTGCAATTCTCTCCAGCTGTGCACCCATGTGCCAGAACATAGTGTATACCTAGCTCTTTTCCTGCCCCTCGACACCTTTGTGTAAAAGATGAGCATTTGTAGTTTGCTGGGAGGTTGGAGAGAGCACTAGCAAGTGTGACATGACTTTGGAAGATCTGATTGCCTTAGCTTGACTTCACTGTTTCATAAAGATACCTTGGGCTCCATAATCCCATAATTTCACATAGAGACTCTGTATTCCTATCTGATAGGAAATTTTAGAGCATTTTATTATTTTAATTACTTCTCATCACTTCTGATTTTGTTGTTTCAATCCAGCGTGTTGTGGTAGTTTTTTAGCCGGCACATGGCTTTTTGAAGACTGAATGGAAGTTAGTAGGTTGGCACAGTATTCTGTGCAGCTGGTCAGTTCTGTTGCTCACACTAAAGACAATCAATCTTGTAAGAAATTACCTTTTATGATGAAGTTTAGGATCAGGATTCTCGAGGAGAAGAAAAAGAATTATTCAAAATCTTAAGTAATATCTGGTTACTATTTTTTTTAAAGATTTATTTTTATTTATTTGAGACAGAGACAGAGAGAGAGAAATGGGCACCCAGGGTCTCCAGCCACTGCAAACGAACGCCAGATGCACAGGGCCACCTGTACATCTGGCTTATGTGGGACCTGGAGAATTGAACCTGGATCCCTAGGCTTCACAGGCAAACGCCTTAACTGCTAAGCCTTCTCTCCAGCCCTGGTTACTATTTTTATTCAAGACAATTCTGAGTCTAATATATGATATTATGGAGTTATATGTCATTTTCCTTTTGACAAAGAAAAGTATGCTTTACGGTAGGCATAAAATTTACCTAACTGTGTCCCATGATTCAAATGCATAAGCCAAATTTATCATAGATTCAGCTTTCTATATTGAGAGGTAAGATGGTTAATCATGATGTAATAAGTCAGTCTACTAACTCTGCTTTCCCTATAGCTTGATGCCATGGGAAACTTTTCCTCTGAGGAGACACAGACATATGTCTTCACCCCAGATCGGGCTCAGATGGCAGACCAAAGTACGATTTCACCAATACCAGTTTGTTGAACCAATGGGTTTATTGGGGAGTCACTTACAGAGCATAAAGAGGGGTTACTGATAGGAACGGGGGCCCCCAAAGCAGCACTCTGATGGAGATTCCCGTGTCACAATTACTCCTTGGATGCTCCTCCCTCAGCCTCGGGGTGAGGGTATACTTACAGAGCATGGAGGCTCCAGAGACCCCACCTCAATGGAGCTCCTTGTTCCCAGATATTTTCCTCTCTATATACTCTAACTCCTCCTTGAGGTCACAAGACCTTGTGTATTATTATATACAGCTGGTACAGAGGGGGTGCCTAAATCTCAGGTGGGGGACCTGATGACCCTCCCCACACCTTCTCTGGTGAGGTGACTCAGCGGTTTCTGATGAAGCCGCCATAGTTGTTTTTGTTTATTGACAATTTTCATAATTATAGACAGTAAACCATGGTAATTCCCCTATGCTTCCTTTGGCTCTTACATTCTTTCTGGCCACCTCTTCCGCAATGGACCCTGAGCCTTGGAAGGTGTGATAGAGATATTGCAGTGCTGAGCACTCCTCTGTCACTTCTTCCCAGCACTATGGTGCCTTCTGAGTCATCTCAAGGTCACTGCCATCTGAAAAGAGAAGGTTCTCTAACCAAAAGTGAGAGTAGCATTAATCTATGGGTATGAACATTAAGAGAAGTGCTTTCTGGGCAGTTTGGTGAGCGTAGTATATACATTCAGGCAGACACCAGCAGACATTACACCCCTAGCTAATACTTTTTATCACTGTTGAAACCCTGTTGGATGCTAATCAACGTATTAATTCACTGCCTCACTCATCAACACAGGCGCAGGCCTCCGAGTCTGGCAAGCAGAGAACTGCAGCTCGGCTGCAGCCCTCGGCCCCACTGTGGGAAGGGGGGGTCCTTGCAGGCACCCACCTTTCCTCATGGGGTTAGTTAGACACCTCTGAAAATAGCCTTGACTTCCAGAAGGAAAATGTAATTTAATTCTACAAATTCACAAACCAAAATATAAAAATCCATGGAAAACCAAGTCAAGATGAAGAGTTCCGAGGCAGACATCCTGCCTCATAGACGCCCCCCCGTGTGCCCCTCGTGCTCCAGGCTGGGCCAGGGGTGCTGACTTAGAACTTGAAGCTGGGCCTGCAGCTGAGGCTCCCTGGTTGTTGGTGGTGAGGTTGAAGCCTGTCTCCTTCAGGTCATTATCATCCTGCAAAGCGAGGTGTGCACAATGAGGATTGTGCCCCAAACAGCTCCCCCATAGGAGCCCCTGCTAAGCGGAACCTTCACTAGTTGGCTGTAGCCTAGGCCACCCTCGTGAGGTCGTGGACACATGCCACACTTCACCTCTGCTTCTTGTTCCTGGCAGGCCGTGGAGAGGGTCAATGAGGCGTGCGTGTGTGTGTGTGGGGGGGGGGGTTATCACGGAAATACTCATGTCTGGGGCCATCTTCTGTGTTGATCCTCCTCCCAGGGAAGTACGGCAGGGATGTGTTCATGAGATCAAAACCCTGGGCTGAAAGCACAGCACCAAGGTGCTCTCGGAGATCTCTGTATGGATAATTGCTGCACGTCATCTTCTTGGCCCCTGGGCAGTCACTGTAGCTAGGCCAGGGTTTTCTCACTGGGTTTCCCCAGGTCCTCAAAACCTTGGTGGTCTGATCACTTTCTGACTTTCCCAGGAATGGAGGATTCTGTGCTAGCAGCTCTCCCACATGCAGCCCACTGCCCACGGCTCCACAGCTGTGGAGTGTTCCTTGGCACCAAGCAGTGACTCCCGGGGCTTGATGGCACAGGTTCACCGTGACTGGGGTGTAGGCTTTCAGACCAAAGTCACCCACCCTGAGGAAGCCAACATGGCTCAGCAGCAGCTTAGAGGTCTTGAGGCCACGGCGTGGGGTGGATCCACTCGTGAAGACGCTTCGGCCCCTGAGCACTGGGCCGCTGGAGTCTTCGCCTCCCCTGGCGGGAATGGCTGCTTCTCATCTCCATCAGGCTCTTGAGCTCATGGTCCACATAATTCATCACAGTGTACATCTTGTCTGTGTTGCTGCCCACGATGGATTCCTTGACAGTGACAATATCGGGGTGCTGAGTCTTAAGGACGTTGTTAATCTCCCTCAGTGATGTGACCTTCATCTTCAGGGCCACACTTCCATCAGTTTTTTTTTTTTATGATAAAACTTACTTCAAGTAAAATTAAAAAAAATAATTTATTTGCAAGGAGAGAGAGAGAGAGAGAGAGAGAGAGAGAGAGAGAGAGAGAGAAAAGAGACAGAGAGAATGGGTGTGCCAGGTCCTCTAGCCACTGAAACAAACTCCAGAAACATGTGCCCCCTTGTGCATTTGGTTTACGTGGGTCCTGGGGAATCAAACCTGGGTCCTTTAGCTTTGCAGGCAAATGCCTTAACCACTCAGCCATTTTAAAAATGTTATACATATATATCTTGCCAAATACTTGTGATGACGAATTCTCTCATGAAGTTATGGTATGAAATGTAAAACTACGTGCATACATGCAAACACACAATTAATGTGTTAGTATACACAGAGCCCGAAGGGTTTTGTCCTCTGCTCTGAGGACTACCCATAGGTGTCTTCTTCAGTCCTGTTCAGGCACTGGAACTCCCCACACTCCAGCAGCCCTGCAGGGCAGGTAGGTACTTGGGCCGCTCCTGCTTGAGCTCAACAGACAGCAGGGCTTGGAGAGTGAGACTCTTAGTCCCTTTCCGTCAATGCACTGCTCTGAGGGGGTCCCCTCACCCACTTCCTTCTCTCCTTCTACACTGTCCCCAGAATCTCGGTCAAACTGTAATTCTGGAACAACCAAGATGAGGTTCTAGTTTTCGTGCTCTTCATCTTCACTTGTTCTTCCATCACTCACTTCTTCTGAAGAGAGTTTTGAGGCCTTCTCCAGGTTGGCTCCCAGGCTCCTCTCCCTCTTCTTCTTCCTCCTTTCTAGTGCTCCCTTCCCCTTCCTCTTCCTCCTCTGAGCCTGAGCCTCATGCTGCCGATGAAGACTCAGTTGAGCTGGCTGTCCTCTCACTGTCACTGATGTCCTGTGGGTCAGAGAGCAGATCCCTCTCTTCCATCTTCTCTTCTTCTACTGGCTGTCCTCCAGCTCAAAAGGCTCTCATGGTGGCCTCAGTGGGCTCCAGCGGCTGGTCTTGCTCTTCCCGCCCCCGGTGTGGTGACGTGCAGAGACTTCTCTTGGGGCCTCATGCTCCTTGCTCTGCTCTTCTGCCCTCTGCCCCCTCTGCTGCTCCCCATCTTGCACTCCACACCCTCTTCCTTCCTGCCTGCTCCAGGCGGTCCTTTTCTCTCCTAGAATGTTCTCTTGCCAACTCCTCTCTCCCATCTCTCCCATGCTCTGCCAGCTTCATGCTGCTCTTCTCGGCGGTGTTTCCCAGCCCTCACGTTCTCTTTCCTTTCACACTGGCGTGTTCCCTTCCTTCTGCTGAAATGGACTGATGCCTGCACCTCTCTTTCCTCTCCTCATCTTTTCTGTGATGGGCCTTTTTTTTCCCTGAGTCATTTGCTGGGGGTGGTTTGATAGAGAATCATCTTCCTTTCCTGTCTTCTTCCATAGAGTCCTCTCCTCTATATGGTGAGTTTCTGATTGCAACCGCCCTGAAGTGATCTCTCAGCACCCCCTCTTCAAGGGTGTATTAGTTGGGGTTCTCTAGAGTGGGCTGAAGACCAGTGTGGACAGAAGACCAGCATCTCTCCAGGAAGCCCCCAGTCTTCAGTGGCACATCAGGACTGCTGAGGCATCCAGCCTCCTGGACTGAGCAGCTACTGAGTTCCTTGACTGTCAGGCTTGCAGACTGCTATTGTTGGACTGCTGAAAGCTAATCCAATAAATTCCCTTTTAATACAACTCATTCTATTGGTTCTGTTCCTCTAGGAACTCAGGAGGAATGCCTGTGGGTTCCTAAACAGATCAAGTTGACAACAAAACTTATCGATCACAAAGAGAGTCCCACTCATCAGCATGTTTTAAGTATTTTATCTCTGCGTTCTCCTCCTGTTCTTTCCTTATTTCTTTTCCTGAAGAATTTCTTCTGACATTTTCACTTTTCAAGTCTTCTTTTGTTACCCGTTTGAGTTAAAACACCCTGAACCGCCACTGCCCCTGGCACCAGAGCTTGAGAAGAACCAGCCTCACTTTCTCACTCTACTTCCTCCCTGCTGATGTGAAGATGTGACACTGGCTGCTTGGTCCTGCCATGCTTTTCCTGTCACAATGGGCACATGTCCTCAGAACCGTAAGCAGACATAAGCCTTTTCCTTTGATAAGCCGGTGATAGTTGGGTATTTTTGCCCCAGCTATGAGAAGGTATCTGATACAGAGTGGCAATACTATCAGGGCTGGAAATCAAAAAGTTTGTTTCTTTCATGTCTGGGGTTCCACAAAAGGAAACAAGCAGAAGTGGAATTTATCTACATAGCAAACATGCAGGGAATGAGTGCTTTTCCAGCAGGTGGCTTTGAACTCCAAGGTTACACAGTATCTGCAACAAACAGTAATAAAATTTTAGACAGATGGTATGGCAAAGGAAAATGAATTGAGTTCTCTACATGGGATAGCTTGGAAAAGGTAAAATTTGGGGATGGGAATATGGCTCAACGGTTAAAGATGCACTCCTACAAAGCCTGCCAGCATGGGTTCAACCCCACAGCGCATAAATCCACATGGACATTTGTTTGTAGTGGCAAGAGACCCTGGCATGTGTGTGCACACGTACACACACACACACACACACACACACACATGCAAATGAATAATAATTAACAAGAAAAAGATAATAAATGGAAGATAAAAAATAAAGGTTAGGATAGCCTATTGATGCTTTTTCTACTAGTACCATCTGTAGGCTATGAAGATCTGGAGTTTCTTCAGTGGTAGGTTATTACTCTTCCTGGTGGAGAGCCAGCAAGAACACCTTCTGTTTCTGTAAATCTGCATCTTTATTTTAGGCAAATAAAGGGAAGGCCTACATCTGCTTCTTCCTTTTTGCTTTCAGCTTAACAATCTTTCATATTTGAGGCAGGGGACATATTCTGTTTTCCCATAACACACAGCTGGTAGCTTTTAACTTGTATTGTTGGCAGTGAAGACATTTATAAAAAGCAAAAGCAAACTCCCACTTCATATCGCAATTATTTCAAAAAAGGGAGAGATTTTTCTTCTTTTTTGGGGGGCTGGGGGAGGAATGTGTGTATGTGTGTGTTCATGTGTGCATACTTGTGGAGGCCAGGGGATAACCTTCGGTGTCTGTCTGTCCTTAGGAGCGCTCTCCACTACTTTTTGGAGACATAGTGTCTCATTGGCCTGGAATGCATCAGTTTGGCTAGACTGGCTGGTCACTGAACCCCAGGCATTCACCTACTTCCACATCCCCAGCACCAGATTAAAACCACACCATGATGCTGAGCATTTATATATGAGTTCTGGGAATAAAATTCATGCCCTTATGTGCACAATGCAAATACTTCAGTGGCTGAGCTATCTTCCTATGTCCAAAGAGAGAACTTGCCAGTACCAAGAATAAGAAAAACATAGTAGTAACCTTCTTTAACTTCAATAAACTTTCCTTATGAAGAACTCATTGCAGTCCCCTTTATACTTTTAGGAATGTACATAATGCCAGCCCCAGAGCCTGTCCAACATTTGAGAGCCACAGCTTTGAGTCATTTGAAGACACAAGAAGCATAAGAAAAAAAAAAAAAAAGACATGAGCAAGATGAAATGAATGCATTAAATGTTGGAGATACACATTCTTTTACATAAAATATTCTTTCCTTCATTTTCATTGTTGAATTTTGAATCTCTAATCTTTACTCTTTGATTAACGGATTTCAGAATAACATACTTGAAGTAGTGGTAAAAATGTATTTTCCATTGATAAAAAGACTAATGACTTTTCTTCTATTTATAGCTCAGTGATTTGCTACTAATTGGATTGGCCTCTACAGTTCTTACTGAGATATATAGCCTGTGGGTGTCATTTGCATGCTAATCATTTCTGTAATTGATCTTCCAGATCTCTTCAAACCTTATAGGAAGCAGTGGCCTGCTGCTCCGAAATTAAGTAAGGACTACGGAGTCGCACCTCACTGGAGAGGAGCTGGTTACGTGGGTGTCTGGGCTGTACCAGCCACTTAGCCCCACTGGGCCCCGGAGCCATGTGCTAAAGAATTCTGTTCTATATGCAGGTAGCACAGTCTTTAGAGTTTGTGGTTTTGGCCAGCAAGAATTTATTATCGCCAAGATGTGTAAGAGAAGCGTTTTGTTTCTTTTTGTGTTAGTAGAAAAGTAGGGGTGGTGCTGGTGGTCAGGAAGCTGGTGATGGATTATGTATTTAAACTGTATGTCAGAAGAGAATCCTATTAATGCTGAGTAATTAACACATAAGATTGGGGTACACAAAGAAAGAAAAAGAAAGAAAAAGAGCCGGGTGTGGTGGTGCACACTTTTAATCCCAGCACTCGGGAAGCAGAGGTAGGAGGATCACCGTGAGTTCAAGGCCACCCTGAGACCACATAGTGAATTCAGGTCAGCCTGGACTAGAGTGAGACTCTATCTTAAAAAACAAACAAACAGCCGGGCGTGGTGGCTCACGCCTTTAATCCCAGCACTCGGGAGGCAGAGGCAGGAGGATCACTGTGAGTTCGAGGCCAGCCTGAGACTACAGAGTGAATTCCAGGTCAGCCTGAGCTAGAGTGGGACCCTACCTCGAAAAAACAGAAACAAAACAAACAAACAAAAGAATTGAGGGTATAGAAATGAGAAAGACAGTTTCTAAGTTTGATCAAAGATCTGAATACTGCCCTGTTTAGAGGGAAATTACTGTTTATTCTTGGATTATGGAGTTAAACAACTTCATAAAACCATGGACATTGCTTATTTTTATGATTTTGGTCAGGTTTCTGTTGCTATCCCAAAATATCCAGTGATGACAAACTTATATAAAAAAAGATTTATCCCACTGAGGAGAGGCCTCAGGTAATTGGAGCTGGGGACAGGAACATAAGGGTACAACCTGACGGGAATATGACCGTTAGGCGAGGTGTTCATGCAATAGAGTTCTCAATTAAAAGACTAAAGCAAGATTGAAAAATCAAAGGTTAACTATGAGCTCATAGTTCGGGAGGTGCAGTGGCATGGCCTTGGTATCTCCTTGGCTCTGGTTGGGCCTCATGGCAGATGGCATCGCACAATGGCGAAAGTGAGAGTGACTGACAGCATATATAAAAGAGGAAGTCTAGGGAGGGGCCACATTAGGGTTTCCATTCTTTTAGAAACTACTTCACCCTGTGCGGTTAACTTAATCCCCTAAAACTTAATTGCCTTCCAAAGTGCCCACTTCATAGGTTCCACATTTGTCAATATCCCACACTGAGGACAAAGTTTTCAACACATGAACATTTTCTTTTTTTGCGGGGGGGAGGGACATACCCAAATCATATTCAAACCATAGCACCTACGCTCAGATTCTCCAAAAAGGAAATGAAACTTCACTGAGGCGTAATGAGATACCCAAACATTACAGCCTATTTGTTGCCAAGGCTCTTGGTCACCCTCCAGAGATAGAAGTAAGACCCTGTTGCTGAGTACACCACACGCTTGGGTTGCAGGTCTGTGAAGAATCGAGCTGAAGCTGAGCCGGAAGTCTCCTCCTTGATGACGAGTTGTCAGGATGCTGGAGAGACTTATGCAGCCTTTGGAAAAGCCATCACTAGCCTTAACCAGCAGTGGATTCTGCAGTCTTTACAGCTGGCCATCCAGACCAAGTTTGCCAACTGGTGCAATGGTAGCATGCGTGTTATGGGGAAACAACTGCTATCTGGTTGGATCTGAGACCCATTCCATGGGAGGGAATGTCTACGTGGTACTGAAAACCTAATCAAAAGCCTATGGCTGGGGAGGTCATAAGCCCTAGGGGAGAATCTATTACTCTTATGTGGCTAAATGGATATATTATGCCCATTAAATGGCCTCTAAATACTTATGTTTATGTTCAAATATTATTGTTGCTCTCACTTTTAGTTAATGAAGCTTTTCTTTCTTTCCCTTTTTTTTTTTTTTTTTTGGTTTTTCGAGGTAGGGTCTCACTCTAGCCCAGGCTGACCTGGAACTCACTATGTAGTCTCAGGGTGGCCTTGAACTCATGGTGATCCTCCTACCTCTGCCTCCTCAGTGCTGGGATTAAAGGTGCGCCACCATGCCCTGCAAACTTTTCTTTTCAGATGGCCATGACCACTGGGGTGGGACTCAAAACTTGGAACATACCGAGAAGAAAGGACAAAGGAGTGTTCAGCACCGAAGTATCTCTATCACACCTTCCATTACTCAAGGACCATTGCAGAAGAGGTGGCGGGAAGAATGTAGGAGCGAAGGGAAGGGCAAGAGTCTTTGCAGTGCTGTCTTCCAGAGGCAGAGTGTCTCTGGCATTCGTGATCTTACAGTGGCTGATGCTGAGGTAGTTTAAAGGTAACAAGAACCCTAAAGTAAATGGCTTTCTCTTGAATAAATACAGAAAGCGTCCTTGGGCCTTCTAGGTCATTCCACTTTGCTACAGGTCAGAACTTTCAGAATGGAGAAATTATTTTTTCATCTTCCCAGAGTAGGTTAATAAATGCCTGTGTTTATCTCTTCCTCTCCCAGGGGAGGAAGGAATGTAAAGGGGTTAGACCTTTCACAGCAACCTAATGACACCCAGGCACCTGGTGTCAGGAGTAAACTGAAGAGTCAGCTGCCCATTCAGAGGGCTTATGTAAGAGACACGAACGACACCCTCTGTCCAGCACCACCCATGGGGCACAGACTGATGAATGACTAAAGGACCTCTTCCTGGGAGAATAAAGCCATCTCTACTGACGTATAGGCTACTGTGTAGGCGGGGATGAGTCATGCGGGACCTGAGGGAGTCATTCTCTGCTTCAGTTCCTGCTGAACCCAGGAGTCTTCTAGGGTTCCTTACTGGACCAACACTAGGATCTGGCAATCTTTCTTATAATTGTTGACCCAATCACAGTGGTCCTCTAAGAAGAAAAGTTCTATATAGAGTGCTTTTTCAGCCCCCTTACCCCTTTGCCAAAGAAGTCTAGTTGCAGAATAGTGTTATGGTTGGGGGTACCACCCTCAAGCCATTTTACTCGGCTCCAAATATCCAAGGAATAGTTGAGCTATGCTTCATTGTAGTGGAAAATTAGCCTTTCTTCTTAAAGCTCTTGGGATCCGTTTCTTCCCACTTCCGGATAGCATTCTACACGCTATAATCACCAATAAATGAGGAGGCGGCGGGGTGGGGGACAGTCCAGATAGAAGATGAAAAATGCTTGACATTAAAACCATGGACTCTGGCTGGCAAATCACAGGCCCAGAACTGGGTTGCCCCTCCACTCCACAGAGAGACCCATGAGATGTCCAAAACAATGTCGCCATTGCCAAGACAATTGATTCCCTGCCAGAGCTAAAAGGTAAGACCCTGTTGCTGAAGACACCACAGGTTGTGGTCACAGGAGATCGGAATACCGTGCTGGAACCTGAAGGGAAACCAGCTCCCTCCTGGCTAGCCCTCATAGTTCTGGAAAGTTCTATGGGAGCTGCTGGAAGAAAATGGTCACCACCAGCATGAACAGACAGGGGAAACTGCAGACTACGAAACCAACCAGCAGGACAAGAAGTGCACACTTGTGCAAATGTGGCACATGGCCTCTTTGGGTAACCAACTGTTCTCTGACTGGACATGAGGCCTGCTCAGTGGGAGAGAACTCATACCTGGTACTGGAAACCAAGTCAGAATCCCATGGTCAGAAAACTCATAGACCAGAGAGAAACTCCCACTGCTCTCTGGAGAACAAGAGTAGGCTGACACACCCAAAAAGTCCCTCAAATAACTTTGCATATCCCCTTTAGTCCAAGCTGCTCTCACTTTTGGTTGGAAAACTCTGTTTTATTTTACAGACGGCAGAGAAAATGGAGGAGAACCAAGATCCACTGATAAGACAAAACGATAGCTGACGGCCCACCATGAGATGATCCACCTCTACCCCGTATGCTGGGGCCCAGGGGAAATCGCAGAGGAAGCAGTGACATGCATGCTGCTCTTACTGCTAGCCTGACAACCAGCTGCAGGAGGATGGCGACAGACATGGCGATCAAGCAAAACGGAAATCCAGAGGCTACAGAGAGCTCACCACTAAGTCGGGCTGTCAACAGGCCTGCCACGGCTCAGGGAATGCTGCAGAAAGGGGGCAGAATTACTGTAAGAGCCACGGACTTGTCGGGTATCCTGAGGTATGGTCTCCCTGACTGAGGCCTTCATGACCCTGCATTGAATACACCTCCTCCCTGGGGAGGGCCCCAGAGAAACAGGAGCAAGGGTGATTCGTTTTAAATCTGTTAGGCTGCCTGGATCAAGAGTACTGCGCTGTGATTTACCACACGTAATGCAGAAACCAAAAGGTGTCTTCAGGGGCTGGAGAGATGGCTTAGCGGTTAAGTGCTTGCCTGTGAAGACTAAGGACCCCGGTTCGAGGCTCAATTCCCCAGGACCCACGTTAGGCAGATGCACAAGGGGGCGCACGCATCTGGAGTTCGTTTACAGAGGCTGGAAGCTCTGGCGCGCCCATTCTCTCTCTCTCTGTCTCTCTCTCTCTCTCTGCCTCCTCTCTCTGTCACTCTCAAATAAATAAATAAACAAACAAAAAAATTAAAAAAGAAAGGTGTCTTCAGGTAAAGCATCCAGTTCCTTTTACAACAAATAGCATTGGGGGGAGGCTGTAGAGATGGCTCAGAGGTTAAGGCTCTTGCCTACAAATCCCATTGACCTGGGTTTGATTCCCCAGTACCCACGTAAAGCCATGCACAAAGTGGCACCATGCATCTGGAGCTTGCCTGCAGTGGCCAGTGGCCCTGGCAAGCCCATATTCTCTCTCTTCCTCACTGTCTGTATCTCTCTGTTTGAAAATAAATAGATAAAATATTTTTAAAAAGGCATCAGATTCAGAAAAGAAAACATCATATGCAATCATAAGCCCACCTTTTGGACCCTAACTCTCCCTAAAATAAACCTTATAATTCATAATTTACCCCTCTCTGAGCCTGGATATTCAGGTTTTTTTTTCTAACTTGGATGAAGATCCAAATTTTGGGGTCCATAGGTCTGGGGTCTCCTGCATCTTTGTGGTATGTAATCGCTCCCTGGACTCAAAATCTTGCATCACGAGGATCAAAGCAAAAAGCCTCATCTATGCAAATCTGAAGCAGAAAAGCATGAGCTATCGGGAGACAATTTGCTGGAAGTCTGATCCCTTGTAATTGGCTTCACATTTCACTTGACCTTAGCCAAGAGGACGAGAAGCGATGCCTTCACATTTCAGATCCTTGAAAGAGCGGACTTTCGGCACCACGTTTGCTTGCTTCCCTCGAAGCTGGAGGTGGAGCTCCTTGGAGACAAGGAAGGGGAGAAAAGTGACGCTGCAGAGGATTTACCATTTTTCTCCCCATTCCTTCGCTTCCATATGAGCCCCGCTCAGCCCCGCTCGCACTGGCAGAGAAGGGCGCCTTCCCAGCCGGCCAGCACTCTGCTGTCATGTTTGCGATTCAAGATGGAAGACCAGGACAGTTTCTTGGGCCCGAGACTTTTATTTAACAGCTGGAGAAAAGGATGGGGTCCAAAGTGAACAAGAAAGAAACTTGGGGACCCTGAGTCAGAGGAGGAGAAGAGTTTAAAGGGTTTTCAGGGGTGGGAGGAGGGAAGGGCCGTGCTTGGGATGTGTGGAACTTGAGGGAGGACGGTTGACTCAAGCTGATGTGATCAGGTTATCTAGATCACCTGTGGAACTCCTTTGAGGATGCAGGGTTTGGAATGTCCTTTTCACCCTAGATGACAAGCAGGGAAGTCCTCTGATCTCAGGTTCTTTTTTAAAACTTTTTTTTTTAATTTTGTTTTGGTTTATTTTTATTTATTTATTTGAAAGTGACAGGCAGAGAAAGAAAGAGGGAGAGAGAGAGAGAGAGAAAGAGAGAGAGAGAGAGACAGAGAGAGAGAGAGAATGGGTGCGCCAGGGTCTCCAGCCACTGCAAATGAACTCCAGGTGCGTGCGCCCCCTTGTGCATCTGGCTAATGTGGATCCTGGGGAATCGAGTCTCGAACTGGGATCCTTACGCTTCACAGGCAAGTGCTCAACCACTAAGCCATCTCTCCAGCCCATCAGGTTCTTTTTTTAAGTTTACTTAATTTATTTATTTATTTGAGAAAGAGGCAGAGAAAGGGAGAGAGAGAATGGGCATGCCAGGGCCTCCAGCTACTGCAAACGAACTCCAGATGTGTGCGCCCCCTTGTGTATCTGGCTTACGTGGGTCCTAGAGAATAGAACCTGGGTCCTTTGGCTTTGCAGGCAAATGCCTTAACTGCTAAGCCATCTCTCCAGCCCTCAGGTTCTTTTTATTTTATTTTATTTATTTGAGAGAGAGAAAGAGGGAAGGAGGGAGAGGAAAGAGATAGATAGATAGGGAGAGAGAGAAAGAGAGAGAGAGAATGGGTGCACCAGAGCCTCCAGCCACTGCAAACGAACTCCAGATGCACATGCCCCCTTGTGCATCTGGCTTGCATGAGTCCTAGAGAGTTGAACCGGGATCCTTTGGCTTTGAAGGCAAACACCTTAACTGCTAAGCCATCTTTCCAGCCCCTGCTCTCAGGTTCTTAGTGAGGGAATGCAAAGCGTTATATCCAACCCTGCCCAGGTCATCTGTTTTGGGTTCATACGCTGCCTGTGGAATGTAATCCTATTTAAATATTTTGTTAAATGTTGCAGTCAGGTTTGTGTTGCTGGTAGAAATCACCCAACCAAGAGCAGCTTGTGGGAAAAAGAGGTTTATTTTGGCTTACAGGCTTGAGGGGAAGCTCCATGATGGCAGGAAAAAATGTCGACATGAGCAGAGGGTGGACATCACCCCCTGGCCAACATAAGGTGGGCAACAGGAACAGGAGAGTGTGCCAAACACTGGCAAAAGGAGACTGGCTATAACACCCATAACCCCGCCCCCAACAATACACCGCCTCCAGGAGGCGTTAATTCCCAAATCTCCATCAGCTGGGGAACCTAGCATTGAGAACACCTGAGTTTAATGGGGGACACCTGAATCAAACTAGCACATTAAACAACGTCTAAATGTGTTTAAAGCCCTGGACTGGGGTCCTTAGTAGCTAAGTACCAGTTTTACTTGGCTCAATGGTGTTGTTCATTCAGTACTGAAGAACTCAATCCTTGTCTCCATCCTCACCAGCCCCTCAATGCACACTTTCTGTGGGAGCCTGTGGTGTGACATCAGAGCCTGTTCCTACAGAGAAGCACAGCGGGAAGGCAAGGTAGAGAGGAAATGGGAAGACGATGGAGACGTTTGATGTAGACTGAGATAGGGTAGATAGAAAATACTGCTTTTTTAAAAAAATTTATTTTTATTTATTTATTTGAGAGCGACAGACAGATACAGAAAGAGACAGATGGAGAGAGAATGGGTGTGCCAGGGCTTCCAGCCACTGCAAATGAACTCCAGATGCATGCGCCACCTTGTACATCTGGCTTACGTGGGTCCTGGGGAGTCGAGCCTCGAACCGGGGTCCTTAGGCTTCACGGGCAAGAGCTTAACCGCTAAGACTTCTCTCCAGCCCAAGAAAATACTGCTTTTTCTTTTCCAACCCAGTGCCTCAAAAATCTAAATGATATTACTAACTATTGCTCTGAACAAAATCCCATGAACATAACGTTTTGAAAATGCAAAATTATGCCACATTATTTTATGTGAAACTGAAGTTTCTAGAATCTCTTGAAAAATACAAAAATATAGCAACACCAAGTCTGTTGCTGCACAGATCCATGGTCCCAAACTCAGTGCCTTATCAATAAAACAAGCATTCCTCTGTTGAACTTAGTCCTTACTACTCTCTTATCTATTTAGCCCATCCCATAAATTATCTGCCTGGCTCCTGTTGGTGTTTGAGTTTGTGACCTACATTCTAATGAGGAAATGTGAAGTCATGTTTAATAGGGAAAAATGACAAAGGACAGTCTGGAAGAACCCAGTGGATTCCGAGAGGACTTCCCCGTACAAGACATAAATGGAATGTCCTTTTAACTCGTTGTGAATAAGACATAAGTAATGGCCGTTGTTTCATACTTGGGCTCAGTCTTTTGCAGGAACAATTTGATGTTCTCGTGACTCTAGATGGGGCAGTGAACTTCTTAGAAAAGGCATAAACCCTTGGTCATGTTCAGCCTTTGGCAAATGGAAATAGACACATAGGAATATTTGCTGTTGTCCTCCCTCTACCGTTCCTCAAAGTCCAAATAACTTAGAATTCTCGTCATTTCTAGTATGCTGTGATCTTCTATGCCCCAAGACTTTTATTTCCCTAGGTGTGCAACCAAAGAGAGTAAATAGGACAAGACTGTTGTCTTAGCAGTCAGCTACAGAATTACATATGAATATGATTTAGTTTTCAAATTTGTCTTTATTCAAAATGTCTTATTTTTCCCTTTATAACTTTTCATTTTGCTTAAACTTTGGATTTGACATAGTGAAGTATTACAGTTGGAGATCTGATCATTGCCCTTTAAAGTTTTTTTTTTTCCTTTTTTTCCTATTTTCCCATATAACCATGCTTTACAAAAAAAGCTATTTTACCCTAAGAAATTAGGTTTCTGGTTACCAGGTGCCCTAAGTAGACATGAATTACAAGAACGTCTTTTGAAAACCCCATGCAGCACTTGTTTCATTAAATTCCTGTGAAGCAACCTTAATTTAGTGGAACACTGGATGGGTTGTTCTTTGAACCTATTATCACTTTGGCCAGGCCCATAAACCCTATTCATGGATGATTCCATCAAGAAGGACAACAGTGGGATTAATATTACTTCAGGATACAGTAAATGCCACAGCAATGAAGCTGTTTGAGATCTGGTGCTCACGGTGTCACACTGAATGCATTGACATTTACTCTGCCATCACTTTATTTCCAATATTCCTTCCAAATCAGCCGACGCTAATGCTCCAGCGTGTGCGCAGAATACGATCCGGAGCGGGGCTGTGCAGGGCCTGGGGAGGGGCTGAGCGAGTCCTTTGCTTTCCTTTCTTCTTTTGTGGTCGTGAGCACAGGGAGCCATATTCGGATATTCTACGTGTCTTCGGCTCTAAAATGTTGGTCATTTGGACTGGGCTTTTTTTTCCTGGTGTTGTACATGAAATCCCTCTTAGTTGATGAAATCCCTCTTAGCTGTGACTGAACATGTCACTGTTCTTGCATCAACTGAGAAGTCATCGTTCCGTCTCCTCGGCATGTTGGTATTGAGCCCGAATGAAAATGGAAATGTTTAGAATGGGAGATAATTTGGGTCTTATTTGTGGTATTTCCTACCTCTCTGTCCTTAAATTTGATGCCATCAGCAATAGTTTGGACACAAAGATAATACTTGAGAACTCATGGATGCTCTGGGGGATTTTTTAAATTTATTTGAGAGAGAGGGGAGAGAGAGAGAGAGAGAGAGAGAGAGAGAGAGAGAGAGAGAGAATGGGTGCACCAGGGCCTTCAGGCCACTGCAAACAAACTCCAGATGCATGCGCCCCCTTGTGCATCTGGCTTACGTGGGTCCTGGTGAATCAAACCTGGGTCCTTTGGCTTTGCAGGCAAACCCCTTAACTGCTAAGCCATCTCTCCAGCCCCGAATTTCTTTTAAAGTAACAAAAATGTTAAGTGTAATGGGATTAATCTAAATTTACTTAATCTCCCCCTCCCCCCCTTTATTTCCCCAGTCCTGGCATGCTAGGCAAATCTAGCTTTTGGTTGTGAAGGCAAGATTCTTGGGAGTAGAGGAAATTTGTCCATGGTTCTTAGATTTTAATTTTTCTGTAAATCACCCAAAGTGCCAGTTAATCATAGTCATTTCAGTGTTGGCGTTTCCAACCCGATAATCTGGTGTCAAGGCTGCAAATCTGTGCCACCTCTAATACCCGGGTGACGAGGCTGTTGCTGGCTAAGAATCATGAAGACCAACCCTTATGTGTCTTCCTTCTTGATAAGAGGCTTTCTTACATGCACACAATGTGTTTTGATCATGTTCACCCCCGATACCCTCTTTTGTCCTCCTACAGCTTCCTTCACATGCCCTTCCTCTTCCCAACTAGTCTCCTTTCTGACATTTCCTGATGACCCAGTGAGTGTAATTAGGTTGCTTTTATGAGCGTGATAGGAATAATGAAAGGCAATAAATGAGATTTTCTTGTTGCGTACACTGAAGTATAAAAGATTCTTTGAAAAGGTGTGGGGAAGAATTTGCTCAGCAAGTGTCCCAAATGTCTGCCTGTCCAGCCTCTGCTGAAGGTGGGCAGCACAATGGACTTACAGATGGGAAAAGTGCATTTGAAAAGTGCCTTTGTTTATGATTTTCTTTTGTCCTATAACTATAAAACTTTCATGAAATTGTTAACACACTAAAACATGGAATTTGGGGTAACCTGATCTGTGTTCCTGGGCCATGGTTACTCTCATTTGGCTTAAGAATAAACTGTCTCTCATCTCAGTGGGATGAGAGCTGTGTGTATCGTGTTGACGGGACATATATTTGTTCTTTTATCCTGGTAAAGGCTTGTCCCCTCCATCTCAAGTGCTCTCTTCTTTAGAACGTTTTGAAGAGCTGGCTTTGCGATGCCGAAGTGTTACTGGTGGCTTCTTAGAGTTTCCACCAGTCTTATAATGGTATGACTGTTATGGGAGCAACTAACTGATCTCTGGATCTGGGGATCACTGGATTCATAGTATGGAATATGCAGTCAAAACTTTTGTCCTTGAAAAGTCATAGCCCCATAGAGAAGTAACTAGTACTTGACTAAATGGATATATTGTGTCCATCAATTGCACTCTTAATGTTTATGTTTATGCTCATAGATGAACGCTGCTCTCAGTTTTTGTCAGAGAAGCTGCATTTCGCAGATGGTGGTGACTGCTGGGGAGACTCACACGAAGTGACCGTTGAGTGCTCAGCACTAAATGACACATCTCTATCATACTCTTAAGGCTCTGGGAAAATGTCAGAGGTGGCGGTACGCACATTGTGCCCCTCTTGCAGGCAGCCAGGGAACCGTCACCACAGAGATTGAGGTAGACACTGAGGAGACTCAGATCTCAACCACGATGAAAGCAAGAGCAGGTTAGGAGCTCAAAACCAAATGAGACCCCTCTTCCATGCCTTACAGAGCTCAGGGAACATTGTAGAAGAGGGACAAAAAGAAAATAAGAGCCACAGGGTGGGGAGGAGTACTTTGGGGCACCATCATCTGGACGTGAACTGGATAGTGCACTCATGAATGCATAGTAGTTGTTGCTGCCCTTACAGACCTGGGCAATTCTGAACCCATCGACAACGTACCATGGAGGATGGAGGAGGACAAAAAATAATGAGATATCAAAGAAGAAGGATGACTTGGAAAGAGAAGGATGCTCTGTTAGAATAGGAGGAAAAAGGAGGAACAAAAGGGTAATATGAGGGGTATATGGTCAAATCCCATTTATTAAAGTAATCAATAAAATATTCCCAAAACACGAAAATCCATAATAATAAGTTTTAAGATTAAATGAAGAAATAATTAGGCATGCAACTGAAATTTATTCCAGAGCGCAACATTGGTGTCCTCGAATTGGAAAAGGGAACAAGAAAATAAAGAAAGAAAAAGAAATGACAGAATGTAGGAGTCAAATGATGGGAGGTGTGTTCTGAAACATTATCTTCTGGATAAGAAATGGCCATCGCAGTCATGACGTCACAGCAGCACGTATTACCTGCAGAAGATTGGTCTCAACGTGTTGCCATAGATGATGGAGGAAGGCGAGAAAAGAGACCAAAATAGGAGAGGACTAGTGAGAAAGAAGAAGGGGTTCGGTGGAAGTGGGATGGGGAAGATGAAAGTCACGGGAGGGGATTTGGATCAAAATACATTATGTACATGTATGAACATTGTCAATAAAAAGTTTTTAAAAAGCACTGAAGAGAAGTGTACACAAATTGTCAAGGAGAAAGAACAGTGAAGGGCAAAGTGATAATATGGTTTGCAATACACTGCCAAAAGGCCAGAGGCCACTCAAATGGAAACTTCTCAAGGGCAGCTTGAGAAAAAGTGGTTTGGAGCTTCCTTTATAAGGCTTTTAGGGGTAGGTGGGCTGATTGCCCAGGACATAGTTTGGGTGATCCTTCAATTTGATTGACAGGTTTGGGTCATATAACATTTTTCTCTACTGCATATGTTTCTGTCCATGTTATGCATGTGATTTTTATCATGTATGTTTCCAGTTATACATAGGCATATGATGGTAAATAATGACCTCTGCGTCCTGAGTGCTGGGATGAAAGGCATGCGCCACCATGCCCGGCTCCAAATACTATTCTTTAAATCACATTGCTTGAGTTGAAGAATTAAATAACTAACACATTTTTGGTATATGTGATGGCCTGGATGTAAAATTTCTCCCATAGCCTTGTGTATTTGTGATTAAGCTTCATACTTAATCCCCAGATGGTGGAGCCGTCGGGAAGTGGAGCTTTGCTGGGGTAGGTAGGCCACTAGGGTTGGGCCTTGGCATTTTATAGTCCAGCCCTGCTTGCCAGGGCTAGCCAGCTCACTCTTGTTTTCTCCCAGCTGATGTGACACCCAGCTGTCCTTGTCAAGGTTCTTACTGTGATGAGTCTTCTCAAAACTGTAAGCCGGAGTAAAGTCTTCTCCTCCACGAGCTGCTTTTGATTGGATGTCTTGTCTCAGCAATGAGAAGGTAGCTGATGAAGTATATAGATGTATGTCTGTGTGTGTGTGTGTGTGTATATAACAAAGTTTTATTCACAATATTTCAACTATTTTTATTTATTATTATTTGAGAGAGGGAGAAAAAGGCAGAGAGACAGAGAGAGAATGGGCATGCCAGGGCTTCCAGTCACTGCAAACGAACTCCAGATGCATGCGCCACCTTGTGCATCTGGTTTACGTGGGTCCTGGAGAATTGAACTGTGGTCCTTTGGCTTCACAGGCAAGTGCCTTAACCACTAAGTCATCTCTCCAGCCCTCAACCATCTTTTGACATTCAATTTGGAGGCATAAATCACGCAATATTATGCAGCTATCACTGCCAGCACCCATCTCTAGAAAAATCTTTACTTTCTGAAATAGAAAGTCTGTCCATTGTGTGCATACACTTATGTATGGTGTACATATGTATTATGTTCAACATTTGTCTATATTTTTTGCATGTGACAGGATTTCCATCCTTTTTGCATCACGATATTTTGTTTGTATATACAATGTCCATTCACTGGAATTGTTTCTACCTCAATTTAGCTATTATAAATAATGGTGCTATGAATTTTGGCATATAGGACCAGTGCTCTGTTTGAAACTCTGCTTTGAATTATTTTGATATACACAAAGGAGTGGAATTGCTGGATCATGTAGTAACTGTGTGTGTGACATTTTGAGGAGCTGTCAGGCTGTTCACAGGTGAGTTTTGGTCATCTAGCACGTTGAACACCAGAGATATGCTGGCACTGGGAGAAAATGGCTGTAAGGAAGGAGCTCACAGCTGTGGACAAGGGAGCGCGTAGATAGACTGGAGCAGAGAATGATGCAGAGTAACAGACGAGAACGGTGGAAGTCCGCAGCAGGGCCAGACTAACTGGAGGGAGTCGAGAAAAGCTTCCTATCGGGGAGAATGTACAGTAACAAATAGGAAGGATGAATGGAGAGAAGGATAGGTGCTCATTCCTCATTCCATTCCAGCTACACGCAAGAGTACGGGTTCAGGCATGCAGATAAGTAACAAGGAGTTGAGAAATCTACCGATGACGGCCCCTGACCTGTATAGATCAGACTCCTCAAACTGCTATGGGTAAAAGTGAGTTATGCACAACACACATTCCCCAATGAGGAGGGTCCCTTTAGGGGGGTGGACAGGAAGGAGGCTAAGGATGGTACCAACGTGGCTGCATACACAATGTGTACATCACTAATAAAAAAGTGTGTGATCTTGAGAAAAGTTTGATCCAGGAGGCAAAAGTCTTGGGCTCAAACTTCTTTTTAGTTTCTATTTTTCTTCTTGAGACAGGGTCTTGTTAAAGTGATCTAAAGTAGCTTCAATTGCACGATCCTCCTGCCTCAGCCTC
This sequence comes from Dipus sagitta, assembly GCA_036346955.1. Classification (NCBI taxonomy): domain Eukaryota; kingdom Metazoa; phylum Chordata; class Mammalia; order Rodentia; family Dipodidae; genus Dipus; species Dipus sagitta. The sequence goes on along the minus strand of CM070793.1, from coordinate 23,925,383 downwards.
CCAGGTACTGGGATTACAGGTGCATACCATCATGCCAAGAAATTTTTTAGGTAGATGTTTTTGTATATGAAAAAAAAATCATTTGATATGATAAGTGCTTGGAAACACATATACTAACAATCCAATTATGTGCTGCTTGGAAAGAATCATAAGCATGCAAAAGAGTTGTTTATTTTCCAAAGATAGCCTCAACCACATTTCTGACTCCACATGAGGTACTGTAGTAAGAAGGGAGGTCAATTTTCTCTTCAAGTGTCAGGCAGCCATGGTAACTGGAAAGGTTGCATGAATGTATGATGGGCATGTGTGTGCAGCCCAAGGCCACAGGACCTCCTGGACAGGAAGTCATATATGTATTTTCCTTTCTTACGCAATCTGATAAGCCAGTCCACAATAAGACATCAGAACCTGATGGAGAGTAAGGTAAGTTTACAGCAGGGTAGCAATTGTTAAGGATGGAAATTTGGAGTAGGAATTAGGAGTGGGATTGGAGTTGAGGCTGCTGAGATGAAAGACCGTGTGAAACCCAGGAGCGAGGAACCCTGGGGAGGGCCATCCGTCTTCCTCTTCAGAGTCCCAACCTGTCCTGTGTGTGGGGACAGGAGCAAAGCTCTGGAACCAGAGGGCTCCCCAGAGCCCTGTTGTCTCTCCTGGGATGCGATGGAGAAAACCGCCCCATTCCTGCCTGCGTCCTTTGTTCCTCCCAAGGAGGCCAGGCTCTAGCATTTTTCCCGAGGTAGGGTCTCACTCAAGCCCAGGCTGATCTGGAACTCACTCTGTAGTCCCAGGCTGCTCTTGAACTCACAGTGATCTTTTATCTCTGCTGGGATTAAAGGTGTGTGCCACCATGCTTGACTTAACATATTTTTATTTTTATTATTTTTTTTTGGTTTTTCGAGATAGGGTCTTTCTCTAGCCCAGGCTGACCTGGAATTCAGTATGTAGTCTCAGGATGACCTCGACCTCACAGTGATCCTCCTACCTCTGCCTCCTGAGTGCTGGGATTAAAGGTGTGCGTGCCACCATGCCTGGCATTGTTTACTTTTTGAGAGAGATGGTAGAGGGTGTGGGTGAGAATGGGTGTGCCAGGGCCTCTTGCCACTGCAAATGAACTCCAGACATGTTGCTTCTGGCATCACATGGGTACTGGGGAATCAAATATGGGCCAGCAGGCTTTATAAGCAAGTGCCTTTAGCCACTGAGCCACCTCCCCAGCCCTGGAGGCCAGACTCTTGCAGACCCCGTACTGCCCCGGAGTTGGCCATGTTTCAGCCTTTTACAAGTGGCTGCCCTGGTTCTTGGGAAGCATGAAGTGAGAGGGAACCAGAGAGAGTCTTCATCTCTCCTCTGCCACTTCCCCTCCCCCATCTCTTCTCCTCCTCCCCAGGAGGCAAGGTGGCACGGACAGAGGAGGTCTTAGAAGCAGAGATTGTTTTGCATGAATTCTTCTCTGAGGCTCTTCTGTCTTTCTCCAGGGACCACCTGTGACCTTTGCTTTATTAACAAGATCCCTGGCCAGGGAGCCATTGGCCTTGCCAAAGGCTGGCAGTGCAACTAACTATAAATAGAGGAGGGATCTCCTGAGTCAGACGTCATGTTTACTAAACAGAACAGACAAGCGCTCACTGTCGTGCGGGCAAGTCCTGCATCTCGCAGTCCTCGGAGATAAAGAGGATCCATTTTATTGAGCTTAGTAATGAAAGCCCTGCTGGAGCAGACGGGTCGTTCGTATTAGCTCTAAGAGACTCAGGAGGGCAGTTTTTCTTTAGAAAAATTATGTTTTTCATTTAGACCAACAACAGCCTGGCTGTCTCAGCATACTTTCCTATAAATTTGAAAACAGTGAGAAAATCATAGCCCAGACTGTTTTTCCCCTCCCCCCAATATCAGAGTTAGCACGTAACAGGAGAAAGGGCCTAGCTAAACTCAAATTTCAGATAAACAATGAATACTTTTTGACCATAGGTATGCATTATGGGACACACTTGTTCTCAAAAGTTGTTAGTGAGTTATTTAAAATTCAAATTCATGGGGCTGGAGAGATTGCTTAGTGGTTAAAGCCTGAGAAGCCTAAGGACCCAGGTTCGATTCCCTAGGAGCCATGTAAGCCAGATGCACAAGGTGGCAAACGCATCTTGAGTTTGTTTACAGTGGCTGGAGGCCCTAGTATGCCTGTTCTCTCTCTCTGTCTTTCAAAGAAATAAATAAAATAAAACTTGAAAAATCAAACTTACCAAGGCAGCCTATATTTTATTTACAAGTACTTAGTACTTTTCCAAATGTCCCTCCTTATGTGCCTTTTATAGCAGGAAACTCACCATCTTTTAAACAATCATTCTACCATTAGCTGTAGTCACTAAGGAAAAACAAAACAAAACAAAACGGCTCAGGTGACCTGTCCTAGTATGAACTTCTGGGACCCCTTGAAATTTGTCTAATATATCTACCGTACGGTAACTTTTCAAGTATTTGTTAACACCTGTGTCTCTTTGAATTTTCTCTTTTTCATACTGAATGACTCTACTATTTCCATTTTCCTCAAGTGATGTAGTTTCAGAACAGCAGTCCCCCTACAAATGCGCCCCACACGCTTAGAGCTGCTGTGCCATGTGGGACTTCGCAGCGTGCATAATGGTGCTGATTAACGTGGGTTTGTCCTTGGGAAGTTCTGGCCTTATGACCTGGCTTCGTGACAACCTTTTCCTGAAGACGACCTGTGCCATGTTGGCAGCGGTGAGGGGGGGACAGAGGCACCGTCCCACACTGCCACTCAAAGTAGCCTGAGGATTTCCCTGAATGTTCTAGGGAGCTCAACTCAGTCAAACCCAGGATTTGTGGCTTTGATGTAGAAAAGAATATCAGGATTGGCCAGTACAAAGCAGAATTGGGGTTTTATTTCTTTATTTTTTCTCAATTTTTTTTTCTTAACAACTTCCATGATTATGAAAAATATCCATGGTAATGCCCTCCCTCCCCCCACTTTCCCCTTTGACACTCCACTCTCCATCATATCTGCTCCCCCTTTCAATCAGTCTCTCTTTTATTTTGATGTCATGATCTTTTCCTATTCTTATGATGGTCTTGTGTAGCTAGTGTCAGGCACTGTGAGGTCATGGATATCCAGGCCATTTTGTGTCTGGGGGGAGCACGTTGTAAAGAGTCCTGCCCTTCCTTTGGCTCTTACATTCTTTCCACCACCTCTTCCGCAATGGACCCTGAGCCTTGGAAGGTGTGATGCAGGTATTACAGTACTGAGCACTCCGGTTACTTCTTCCCAGCACCATGATATCTTCTGAGTCATCCCAAGGTCACTGCCATCTGAAAAGAGAAGATTCTCTACCAAAAGTGAGAGTAGCATTAATATGAGGGTATGAACATTAAGAGAAGTGCTTACTGGGCAGTTTGATAAGCATAGTATATATATTTAGCCAGATAGCAGCAGATGTTACACCCCCTAGGGCTCATGACTACCCCTGTTTTAACTTTTCAGTATCAGGGATGTATTCCTCCCATGGAGCGGGCCTCCAGTCCAATTAGAGGGCAGTTGGTTTCCACCATGACAGACCTGCCACTATTGTACCCGTTGGCTCATTTAGCCTGGCTAGCCAAATATAAGGCTTGCAGTGTCCACTGTTGAGTATCTTCACTGGTGATTTCTCTTTCTCCCATTGAACTGCATGCAGAATGGCTTCTTCCAGCTTTCTGTCAGCTGGTCTACATGGAGGAGGTTATCAGCTCAGTTCCAGCAGGATTTCTCAGTGGCCTTGCAGCCCAAGTATGTGGAGTCTTCAGCAATAGGGTCTTACCATCTATTCCTGGTAGGAAACCAAGGGCCTTGGCAGTGGCCTGTAATGTTTCAGGGGGCATCAGGGACCTCCCTGGCCAACAATTCACTGGAAGGTATCCCATCCCTGGCATTGAAATTTTTCTAGGCAACAATCTAAGGCTCCTGAGTGTTCCATTGTCCAAAAAAGTAGGTTTCCATATGATTTATTTATATCCTCTTAGATTTTAATTAGCCCTCTCTCCACCTTTCCTTTATTTAGTCTCTTCCCCTGACCTCACTTGGGCCTTTTCACCCCCATTAATCTATTCTTCTACTTACATATATACAATTCCGTCCTATTAAGTACCCCAGAATTAAGGTTTTATTAAAGATATTTGTATATTGATCTCGACGGTTAGGTGAAAGGGACTCAGAAACGGAGTGAGACATGAGCCAGCATTGGTGTGGACTTCCCAAAGAAGAGCTGCAGTTAAGCTTCTCAGCATTGACCATGAACGCCTTTTTGGAAGTTCTCAAGTTACATCTCAAACAGTGGTTGTTTTTCAGTTACTTTTGTATTGCTGGGACAAAACACCCAACCGGAAGCAGCTTATGGAAAGAAAGCTTATAGTTCCAAGGGAAACATGCACCATGTCCAGGAAAGCAGTGCGGGAGAACGAAAGCCTTGTCCATCATCCCATCAGTAAGGAGGAACTGGAGACAGCGACAGGTGCTGAGCGCTAAACGGGCTTTCTCCTTTTTTAAAAAAATTTTGTTCATTTTTATTTTTTTATTTGAGAGTGAGAGAGAGAGAGAGAGAGAGAGAGAGAGGGAGAGAATGGGCGCGCCAGGGCCTCCAGCCATTGCAAATGAACTCCAGACGCGTGCGCCTCCTTGTGCATCTGGCTAACGTGGGTCCTGGGGAATCAAGCCTCGAACAGGGGTCCTTAGGCTTCACAGGCAAGCGCTTAACTGCTAAGCCATCTCTCCAGCCTGCTTTCTCCTTTTTATACAGTCCAGGAACCAACACCGTGGCATGGTAGCAGGTCTTCCAATCCCAACTACTCTAAGCTAGAAAATTCCCCATAGACATGACTAGAGATTTGTGTCCATGGTGATTCTAAATCCTGCCCAGCTGACAATCATCACACCTTCATTCACACACACGCACACACATACATACGCCATCCTCTGACGTCCACGTGTGTGCTGTGCATGCAATGCCTTCATTCACACATGCGCGCATGCATACATACATACATAAATACATACGCCATCCTCTGACATCCATGTGTGTGCTGCGTATGCACACGCCTTCATTCACACATGCGCACATGCATGCATACATATGCCATCCTCTGACATCCACGTGTGTGCTGTGCATGCACACGCCTTCATTCACACACACATGCATGCATGCATACATACATACGCCACCCTCTGACATCCACGTGTGTGCTGCGCATGCACACGCCTTCATTCACACACACGCACATGCATACACAGATACATGCACCATCCTCTGATGTCCACGTGTGTGCTGCGCATGCACACGCCTTCATTCACACACACGCACATGCATACATACATACATACACCATCCTCTGACGTCCACATGTGTGCTGCGCATGCACACACCTTCATTCACACACACGCACATGCATACATAAATACATACACCTTCCTCTGACGTCCACGTGTGTGCTGCGCATGCACACGCCTTCATTCACACACACACACATACATACATACATACGCCATCCTCTGATGTCCACATGTGTGCTGCTCATGCACACGCCTTCATTCCCCCCCCCCCACGCACAATAAAACAAAGGAAAGGTGATAAGAATGTCAGGAAGACACCTGAGGTCATCCCTGTCCTCCATGTGCACATGGGATGTCAGAGGATGGTGTATGTATGTATGTATGTGTGCACGTGTGTGTGAATGAAGGCGTGTGCATGCACAGCACACACATGGATGTCAGAGGATGGCGTATGTATTTATGTATGTATGTATGCATGCGCGCATGTGTGAATGAAGGCATTGCATGCACAGCACACACGTGGACGTCAGAGGATGGCGTATGTATGTGTGTGTGTGTGTGAATGAAAGCGTGTGCATGCGCAGCACACATGTGGACATCAGAGGATGGTGTATGTATCCATGTATGCATGTGCGTGTGTGTGAATGAAGATATGTGCATGCGCAGCACACACGTGCACGTCAGAGGATGGTGTATGTATGTATGTATGTATGTGAGTGTGTGTGAATGAAGGCATGTGCATGCGCAGCACACACGTGGATGTCAGAGGATGGCGTATGTATTTATGTATGTATGCACGCGTGTGTGAATGAAGGCGTGTGCATGTGCAGCACACATGTGGACGTCAGAGGATGGTGTATGTATGTATGTATGCATGTGCGTGTGTGTGAATAAAGGTATGTGCATGCGCAGCACACACGTGGATGTCAGAGGATGGTGTATGTATGTATGTATGTATGCATGTGCGTGTGCATGAATGAAGGCGTGTGCATGCACAGCACCCACGTGGATGTCAGAGGATGGTGTATGTATGTATGCATGTGCGTGTGTGTGAATGAAGGCGTGTGCTTGCGCAGCACACACGTGGACATCAGAGGATGGTGTATGTATGTATGCATGTGCGTGTGTGTGAATGAAAGCATGTGCATGTGCAGCACACACGTGATCATCAGAGGATGGTGTATGTATGTATGCATGTGTGTGTGTGTGAATGAAGGCATGTGCATGTGCAGCACACACGTGGACATCAGAGGATGGTGTATGTATGTATGTATGTATGTGTGTGTGAATGAAGGTGTGTGCATGTGCAGCACACACGTGGACATCAGAGGATGGTGTATGTATGTATGCATGTGCGTGTGTGTGAATGAAGGCATGTGCATGTGCAGCACACATGTGGACATCAGAGGATGTGTATGTATGTATGTATGTGTGCACGTGTGTGTGAATGAAGGTGTGGGCATGCGCAGCACACACGTGGACATCAGAGGATGGTGTATGTATGTATGCATGTGTGTGTGTGTGTGTGTGAATGAAGGCGTGTGCATGTGCAGCACACACGTGGATGTCAGAGGATGGTGTATGTATGTATGTGTGTGCGTGTGTGTGAATGAAGGTGTGTGCATGCGCAGCACACACGTGGACATCAGAGGATGGTGTATGTATGTATGCATGTGTGTATGTGTGTGAATGAAGGTGTGTGCATGCACAGCACACATGTGGACATCAGAGGATGGTGTATGTATGTGTGTGTGTGTGTGTGTGTGTGTGTGTGAATGAAGGTGTGTGCATGCGCAGCACACACATGGACATCAGCGATGGCTTCCGGCGGTGGGGCTTACCTTCTGCCTTGTTTGGAGGAAGTGCCTGTCTTGTTTGCTCTCATGTTTGCCAGTGTGGTCGGCCCATGAGCTCCAGCGTTTTCCTGCCTCAGCCTCTTTTATTGCCGTAGGTGTGCTGTGACTACAGAGTCTTATGTTGTGCGTCTGGCTTTATGTCCCTTCTGGAGATCCATACTCAGGCCATCAGGTTGGCACAGCAGAGCTTTGCCCACTGGGCATCTCCCTAGCCCTCCAGCTTGTACTTTAATGCATAGCCTCTCACTGAGCCTGGAGCTCACTGACCAGGGTAGACAAGGTGGCTAGCAAGCCCTGAGTGTCCCCTGCCGCCACTGCCCAGCTCTGGGACTACAGGCTCATAGTACCGTGCCTGGCTTTTACATAGGAGCTGGGGATCCGAACTCAGGGCTGGTGCTTGCATGCACTACACTTTACCAACTGAGGCATCTACCCAGCCCCACACATTAGTCAACATTTTGTTCTTAATAAGGCAACTTTGTATTTTACTAAAACACAGGAAGCTATACCTAAAATACAGGCAAAACTTGCTCGTCGTCCTAAAGATTTTTGAAATAAAATTAAATTAGCCATAGATAAATAAATAAATTTATTCATTTATTTTCTTCACATGTTTGTGTATTTCAGGGTCTCTTGGTACTGCAAGTGAATGTAAGATATTTGTGCCACTTTTTGCATTTGGTTTTATGTGAGTGGCTGGGGAATTGAACCTAGACTGGCAGTCTTTGCAAGCAAGTGCTTTTATCCACTGAGCCAGCTCCCTAGCCCCAAGAAATCTTTTTCTTGTTTCCTCTCTGTTTTTGATAAGTGAGAAATAGGGTGACTTTGGAGGTGTCTTGAGATGGAATTATAATCTGGTAAGGTTGGGATCATTATAATCTGATAAGGTAAAACTTGGAGCTCCTAGGATTGAACAAGGGATTAAGAACACATATTTTTTTTTACTGTAAAGGGGATTTCTGGTGAGATTCTTAGAAAACCCCAGGCTTACAACTGAGAAAGAAGAAAGGCCCTGAAGCAAATGTTAATTGTGCTGGGATCTTAGCTGTGCTGGGATCTTAACTGTGCTGGGATCTTAACTGTGCTGGGATCTTAACTGTGCTGGGATCTTAACTGTGCTGGGATCTTAACTGTGCTGGGATCTTGGCTGTGCTGGGATCTTAACTGTGCTGGGATCTTAACTGTGCTGGGATCTTAACTGTGCTGGGATCTTAACTGTGCTGGGATCTTAGCTGTGCTGGGATCTTAACTGTGCTGGGATCTTAACTGTGCTGGAATCTTAGCTGTGCTGGGATCTTAACTGTGCTGGGATCTTAACTGTGCTGGGATCTTAACTGTGCTGGGATCTTAGCTGTGCTGGGATCTTAACTGTGCTGGGATCTTAACTGTGCTGGGATCTTAGCTGTGCTGGGATCTTAACTGTGCTGGGATCTTAACTGTGCTGGGATCTTGGCTGCTCAGCTTGCACGCTGCTGTGACCACACTCCTCTCCCTTTTCATGTTGACATAGTTTTCCCTGACTTTCTACCCCGCCTGAGTATCAGCCCTGAACTTGGGGATCCTTATGTCATAGGGGGACACAGGGTTCCCTTTGCAGGTTTTTAAATCTCATAGATAAGAGAATTTAAATGTAGACTCAGAAGAAAGCTCAGAAACAATTTTATTGGAAAACGACAAGTTGCTGTTTTCAGCAGCTTCTGAGGGAGAAAGAAAGGAAGTCGTTCTCTCTGAACTAGAGGTCAAGAAAGCAGGAGGGTCAGCAAAGGAAGGGTGTAAGCACAGAGAGAGAGAGAGAGAGAGAGAGAGAGAGAGAGAGAGAGAGAGAGGAATATGCCCAGTACAGATTTAAGATTTTGGGATGAAAAGAGAAAAGAAGTTATGCTTTCTGAGCAAGCACTCAGAAACTTGGCAGGCTTAGCCGTGAGGATCTACAAGGAACTGCACGGAGGGAGGGACTTCTGGGGATAGCTGTCTAGAGAATTACTGTTCTTCACGCTCTCTTATCACGGCTTCCTCAGGATAGACAGTATGATTTTATCCTCGTGGCAGGAGTTTCCAGCCTTGTCTGGGAAAAGGGAAACTCTTTCCGCCTACCTCAAAGAGCCATTGTTCAATCACAGATCATCAGTCACCAAATTATAGTCAGATAATTCCACTATGTTCATATTCATGTCTGGAAAGGAGATTTCTGACATGGGGGGGGGGGAAACACACTGTCAATACCAGAAAGGATGTTGTCAGCTACAGACCATGCCATTTGTTCCAAAGGAAGTATATATATATATATTCTTATAGCTCCGTCTTCTTTCCTTCTCTTGAGCTCTGTAATAAAATCTTTCTAAACTTCATAAACCATAAACTATAGCTCATCTAGATCAAAAGTGAATCAGGTCCTCAAATTTCCTTGAGCATGAATCAATTGTAGAAGATACAGTGTGGGCTACTTACTGATGCCTGTGGTTTTTTTTTTTTTTTTTTTTAAATTTCTGGTTCACAATAAGGTAAATATACAAGCCAAGAAGGGCTTAGAATAATTGGAATGCACTTGGCAGTGTCACTATATCCATGTGCATGCTTAGTTGCCTATCTTGTTACATTGAGTGTCTTTAAGTTTGGGTACTATTGAACCTAGGTGTGACAAATAGTATGTTTATGTTTGTGAGCTGTGTGGTCACAGTAGGATAATGTCAGGGACTGTAAATAAAGGGAGAAAAGCCTACCACCACCAATGACAAAACCTGGGTTAATTATCACAGACAGTTTGACTCAGGCTTCTACCTGGCGACACGCGTGAACTTCAGGCAGGCCTAGCTGCCACAGTCTTTGTCTCACCTGGTAGCTGAAAGAGGCCTGGGAAAGCTTGAGCCACAGAATGGCCACGCTGCTTCTGAGTGGCTGGTGTGCTGTGCCGGCACCATTTTCTGCGTGAGCCATGACTGGAGTAAAGTTGGAAAGTGCTACTTAAAAAGTATTCCTTAAAGTTAGCCTGCAGAGTGACGGATTTCACCATGGCATCTTCATACATACTTGTCATTATACCTTGGCATTCCCCCTGACTTTCTTTCTTTCCTTCCTTCCTTCCTTCCTTCCTTCCTTCCTTCTTTCCTTCCTTCCTCCCTTCTTTCCTTTCCTTTCCTTTTTCTATCTTTATTTATTTATTTAAGAGACCGAGAGAGAGAGAGAGAGAGAGAGAGAGAGAGAGAGAGAGAGAGAGAGAAGACACACCAGGGCCTCCAGCCTCTTCCTGGGGGATCAAACCTGGGTCCTTTGGCTTTGCAGGCAAGCGCCTTATCCATGAAGCCACCTCTCCAGCCCACATTCATGACTTTCATGGTGACTGTCGGCTGCACAATATTGGGACCATCGACATTCCATCATGGGTGATGGGGAAAGACAGGAGGCTCACATCCACCCATATGGAGTTAATGGTTGTTGGTGGAACTGGCAGGTTGCACGTGCTCTGGAAAATAATCTTCCACTCATGTTCACGCAGCTAACCCTCACTGAACTCACGGGTCACATACATGTGTGAGTACACACACACACACACACACACACACACACACACACATAGGACAAAAAGGACAGAAAGCATAAAAGTAGAAGAGAGAAACTAGTTGAGCAGAAGGAGCTCATTGGGAGGGAGATACAGAAGGGGGACTAGAGTAGGTAACAGGAGGAGATTATGTTCAAGATATATCATACACATTGATAAAAAATCAATCAGATTAAATCAAATCAAATGAAATTCAGTTTTTAAAAAAGCAAAAATGAAGGAGGGGGGTGGATTCCTCTTTTCTTCACTTAGGCCTTTTGTTTAAAGTTGAATGCATGTTTATCATAGGAACAGACATGGCATTAAAAATTGAATTGTACTAAAGCACAGAAAGCATGAGCAACTTGCACCTTTCCTCCCAAAAGGAGCTATATTCAAGTTGGAACTTCTATGATTGCAGGGAGAGAGAGACAGAGAGCTCGAGATACCACAGCGAATAGTCCAGAAGGCCCCGGGATAGGAGGTGCTAGATAACTGGGCACCCCGAGGAGATGGAGCAAAAGTCTGAGCACAAAGAAATGGTACCCTGGACTAACCCAAGGCCCTTCATCCATCCAGCATGGCAAGGCAATAGTTTCCCCAACTGCCTCCTTCATTCTTAAAATGTGCTCTGTTTCACCCATCCCATGCAGAAGTCCAAAGGAATAATCTCTGGCCAAAAAGAACCCGAGAAGCCCTGTGCTCTGGATATAGCAGACAGCAAAGGGAAGACTGAAACTGGAACTTTGTTTAACTATTTCTCTACTGAACTATGTCACTTTCCTTCCCTCTCTTTGATTGGGCTCAGGATTACCAGGGACTGTACACTAGGAAGATCAAAGTATTTTGTTCTAGGAAGCACTGCATCCTCAATAGAAGACCTACCTGTTGGCATCTAGAGACTTCTAATGAAAAGGGTAGCTCAATTCTGATTATCCTGTAGTTACCTCTAGACATCCACAAGTTTATCTTTCATAGAGCTTCTAATTGGCTTCCCACTGCTCCATTTAAAAAATTGTCTTAAACTGGGCATGGTGGCGCACACCTTTAATCCCAGCACTTGGGAGGCGGAGGTAGGAAGATGGCTGTGAGTTCGAGGCCACCCTGAGACTACACAGTGAATTCTAGGTCAGCCTAAGCTAGAGCGAGACCCTACGTCAAAAAACAAACAAACAAAAAAAAAAAAACAAAGAGAAAAAACCTAAAAAATTATCTTAGCCGGGCATGATGGTGCACACCTTTAATCCCAGCACTTGGGAGGCAGAGGTAGGAGGATTGCCGTGACTTCGAGGCCACCCTGAGACCTCATGATGAATTCCAGGTCAGCCTGAGATGAGTGATACCATACCTCAACCCCCCCAAAACCTTATATTTTATAAATTCATACATATATATAAAATATGAGTGTGTGTGTGAGTGTGTGTGTCTATTTTGGTATATTGTACATTCATTCCCCATTACCATCTCTTATCCCCCTTATACTCTTGCTAAACCCTTCTTCCCAAATAATCCCCTGTCTACTTTAATGGTTTTCTTTTCATTTTAAGTTAGGACTGCTTGCATCAAGACAGGTGGGGAGTCATTTACTTGATTATGAACAATTTACCAGTGACTGAAGAATATGACTCCTCTTTCCCCAGCAACCATTAACTGCCAGTGGTTTCTCTTGGGAGACTGGGATCTCATAACCCTCTCCCTGTGCGTCCCCCATCCATGATGTAATGTTGACAAGCTCAGTCTTGTTGAGGGAACCACAGCTGCTATGAATTCATGATTCCGCCACCATGCTGTTTCCAGAAGGCAGCCTTCAACCTCATTCTTCCCACCCCTTTCCCATGATGCTCTCCGAGTCTGGAGGTGGTGACAGTGTAGGGCTGAGCACACAGTACTCACTGGCTCTCAGCACTTCTGTCAGTTGTGCATCTCTTCATTAACTTTTGTCCACTGCAAAAATAAAACTGGAATTGAGCCCGAGAGAAGCGTTAATCTATGTGTACAAACAGAAATATTTAGAAGACCAGTTGACAGCCCGTTCATTTAGCATAATGACAGCAATAGGTTCCCCCTAGTGGTTTATGACTCTCCCACCTTTTGACCAGGTTTACAGTAAGGTCATGAATCCTCTCTTGTGGAGCAAGCTTCAAGTTCAACAGGAAGTGACTGATCACATCTTTCCTGGCAAATTTTATGACATTTCAAACCTGTGAAAGTTTCATGTGGGGAGATGACCCCATTAAGAGAAGAGGAACATCAGCGTGTATATTTTCAATAGGCCGAATTACTTTCGTAGTTGCCCTCCATGGAAGTCATACACAAAAGGTACCACAAGAATACAATAACAGTGAATATTTCTTGGGCTGTTGCATGTTTAAGGAAATCCCATTTAAATGTCATCACAGCAGTCCCATTATTATTCCATTTCAGCAGATGTTGGACAGAAGGCTCACAGATGTTCAGGAAACTTGGATGAGGGCACAGCCGATATGGCACGGAACTAGGGCGGTCCTTATCTTTGGCCAGTGGACCTGGTCCTCTCAAATACATATCCACTAGCTGGGATTTTACTTTGTGGGGACTGAATCTCAGAGAAACTGTGGTCAGATCAAGCCTCCCAGTACAAGAGGTGCTGACACCAGTACCTGGCTAAATGACTTCAGGCAAAAGTGGGAGTAAACAGAATGATTGGCCTGCATAATACTTAAGGTCCTATTTCAGACTCACTCTGGATGGTTTAGAAATTGTACTGGGTCTGTGATTCCTAGATTGATTTCCTCAGCTCTGACTGGAGCTGAGTCTGGCACTGTTGGAACCTTGGTAGTCCTTCAAGAGGAGCATCCCGAGTTTTCCTGGTCGCACCCATGCTTCACACCTCAGTGGCCTCACCAAACACCATTGCATGTGTGTGTGTGCTGGGGGTTGCTGAGTAGACATCCATACCCGAGGCTGGTGGCATAGCTTTCCTTTCCAACACGTTGGCTTACTCTGTCAGATGGAATGAAAATTCCGACAGGTAGTAAAACTGGAAATTAAATCCATCAGCCCCAAAAATGATAAGTGTCACAGTCTTTCCAAATCAATAATTTAGAATTGTCCTCATGGGGCTGGAGAGTTGGCTTAAGGTTAAGGCGCTTGCCTGAAAAGCCAGAGGACCCAGGTTCGATTCCCCAGGACCCATGTAAGCCAGATGCGCAAGGTGACGCATGCATCTGGAGTTTGTTTGCAGTGGCTGGAGGTCCTGGTGCACCCACTCTCTCTCTATTTCCCTTCCTCTCTCTCTCTCTCTCTCTCTCTCTCTGCTTCTTTCTCTCAGACTCAAATAAATAAAACTAAAATATTCAAAAAAGAATTATCCTCATGGTTCCATCTAAGTACAGGGACTCAGAGATGTAGTCCTACTATGTGTGCCAAAGGAAGGAAACCTAGGGATCTTTGTAGAAGTGTTGATCACCAACTGAAATATGAATGCCACAGTGTCCCCTTAGGGTCCTACATAAGGCTGGATTACTTACACGGTACTGTGCTCAGAGGTCTATGAGAGAAGGCTTTCTTTTCAGAAGAAAACGGAGTACTGGGTTTGTGAGCCAAGTGGGCAGGAAGTTACTTAAAGCCAGATTTATTTAGTGTTCATCTTGATCACATTCCTTTCTTTATAGTTTCTTATAACTTACTAATTAAGAAAGCTAAAAATGTTGCTGTGAACTAAAGTCAACATCAATTAAAAATTATATATATATATATATATTCCATGTGAAAACACATGGTCTTCAGGCATGTGTGGTTTTCGTCAGACCTCCTCATCTGTTGGCCATTTAAAGTCCAGGTTGTTTTCCGTATTCCTATCAAACATTGTCTGCTATGGATGGCAACTAACTGTGCATAAGAAACATCCTGAAGTTGTTAATATTCAGATGTCCATTGAGGAGTGGCCTCACATGCCACAACCACTCCTGGTCATGGCTCACAGGGACAGCTAATGACAGCCTTCTGTGTAAGGAGAAGGTTGCAGCTTTATTTACAGTAACATGAGAGCATTTGCCTGACCTCTCATCAACCTGTAGGAGTTAGGACAGGTGTAACAGTGAAAAGAGCTGGGAAAATGTTGAACACAGGTCGAACGGTAGTGTGTTATTAAATGGGGGGGGGGAACCCAGATATGTAGAAAGTAGCGACATGGCATTGAACTTAGATTTTGGGAGAGAGGTATTCAATTTACTGTTGAAAGATCATAGCACTGGGCTGGACAGATGGCTTAGTGATTAAGGCACTTGCCAGCAGAGCCAAAGGACCCAGATTCAATTCTCCAGGACCCACATAAGCCAAGATGCACAAGGTGGTGCACACATCTGGAGTTCATCTGCAGTGGCTGGAGGCCCTGGTGCACCCATTCTCTCTTTCTCTATCTGCCTCTCTCTCGTTCTCTCAAATGAATAAAATAAAAAATAAATAATTTTTAGAAAGATAATGGTACTGCCTGGTTCTCCCCACCACTGGGCGTGTGAGTGTGGAAGCAGGCGTGGTGGCTCCTCCAGTCTCAGGTCGTGGGGTTGGCAGTTGGAGTGGCAGCAGTTCTTCAGAAGGCAGTGACGGAAGGGAGGTAGAGCTAGTGATGAGTCTTGGTGGCTTACGTGCTGTTTCAGTTTCCCCCAGGGTAGTGGAAACAAATTACTACAGAATGGATCACTTAGAGTAATGGAAATCTGCTTTCTCACAGTTCTAAGGTCCAGAAGTCTGAACACAAGGTGTTGGCAGGGTTGCTTTCCTTTTGAAGTATCTGAGAAAAACATCATCACACGCATCTTTCCTAATACTTAGTGATTTCTGGACATCCTTGGCATTTTTCTGGCTTAAATGCATAACATCCCATCTCTGCTCCCCCACCTTCATGTCTCTTCTGCATTCTCAATACATTCTTTTGTTTGTTTGTTTATTTATTTATTTATGGGAGACAGAGAGAGAGAGAGAGAGAGAGAGAGAGAGAGAGAGAGAGAGAGAGAGAACGGGTGTGTCAGGGCCTCCAGCCACTGCAAAACTCCAGACGCGTGCGCCCCCTTGTGCATCTGGCTTACGTGGGTCCTGGGGAATCAAGCCTTGAATCAGGGTCCTTAGGCTTCACAGGCAAGTGCTTAACTGAGAAGCCATCTCTCCAGCCCCTCAATATATTCTTCTCATAAGGACACCAATCATTAGGTTCAAGGTCCAAGGTGATTTCATCCTGACATCTTTAATTACATCCTTCCAAATCCCATTTCTTTCCCAAAAGAAAAATCTCACATTCTGAGTTTCCATATCATTCATTTTGGGACATTATTCATGATTCAACTCACTCTACTATACACAGAACAGGGAAGATTACAAAGAGGTACAGGCAGAACTGAAGCCAGCCACCTGGTTCTCACATATCCTCATCTCTTCCTGAACACGCCCCAGGCTGTGACCTGTTTCTTCACTTATGGTCACAGGTTCCCAGGGGCAGTGGTCTGTGGCGGATATATTTGTTGTTTGTTCACTTAGTTATGCCTAGGTAGATGAGTGAGCCCCTGGCTTAGTTTTCTTTCAAGGCTATGTTTGGGCAGTTGTCACCTTATATCATTTTTCAACCCTATAAAGATAGTTTGGGTGAAAATAGACACAAAGGCTTAGAGTATTCTGACCTGTTGTTAGTTTCATACACAAGTCTAGTAGAATAGGTCCTTACTAAATAACAGAAGAGCAGAGAAAAGCAAACATAGTTCCACTTCGGTTGATTAGAATGGGATTTCTTGTGAAGAAAACATGTGAGCTCCCAAGCTCACAATTATTATTTTTCTAATCTGAAGACATATTCCAGTTCATTAGGTCAATGGGAAACAGAGGCTGGAGATCAAGTAACCAGATTCCTCCCCTCCACGCAAGTGGGACCTCTTTTAGTCCCTGTAATAGAAGCTGCTATCCCTGGAGCGTTTGAGGGGCTTCCCTAGGATCTAATGAGAAGGGCAGCTTGGCTGGGCCAGAGAGGACACGGAGAGGACACGGAGAGGCCACTGAAGCCCAGGAACATCTTTAAGCCACATCCTGTGGATGCCTTCAGTTCGATGTGTGAGAAGCTTGTCTTACCCTAGAATGCAGAGGAAAGGGCTTTGGAGCCCTCATATACCAGTGAGACTCCCCCTTTTCTGCTTAAATTCTTCCTTTCCATCAACTGTGTTTGAGAGTAATTACATTTTTTTTGTTGTTGGTCTTTTTAAAAAAATTTATTTTTATTTATTTATTTGAGAGACGTTGAGAGAGGGAAAGAGGAAGAGAGAAGAGAGAGAGAGAGAGAGAGAGAGAGAGAGAGAGAGAGAAAAGAGAGAAAGAATGAATGGGCACTCCAGGGCTTCCAGCCACTGCAAATGAACTCCAGACACATGCACCCCCTTGTGCATCTGGCTTACGTGGGTCCTGAGGAATTGAGCCGAGGTCCTTTGGCTTTGAAGGCAAGTGTCTTAACTGCTAAGCCATCTCTCCAGCCCTGTTATTGTTGGTGTTTGAGGTAGGGTCTTGTTCTAACCCAGGCTGACTTGGAATTCACTATGTAGTCTCAGGCTAGGCCTCGAACTCACAGTGATCCTCCTTCCACTGCACCCCCCCCCCCCGAGTGCTGGGATTAAAGGTGTGCACCACCATGGGTGAGGGGCCCCTAGTGGAGCCCACCCTTGTGGGCACTTTCCCGCTTGCTGCAGTTCCTCTCCTACTCTCTTCAGGTTGCTTTTCCTTTTGGGTTTCAGGTAGTTGATCATTTGGTGGGTGAGTCCCATGATCACACAAGACAATAACCACATGAAGCACACTTCTGCTTTGAGATAAACTCTGATGCATGTCCTGTCACTGAGATTCAAATCTGTCCCATTAATCTCCCTACACATTAATGACGAGGAAGAAAAATTCCTCATGGCATATCCTATGAGTAAGAGGTTTGGTCTCATTTTCCCAGAAACCCTCTCCCATCCCCATCCTCCTCTTCTCAAATCCACCCTCCATCGAATCTCTTCCCCCTTCCAATTAGTCTATCTTTTGTTCTCACGTGGTCATCTTTTCCTCTTGTTATGAAGGTCTTGTGTAGGTAATCTCCCAGATACAAAATGGCCTTGATATTCACGAACTCACAGTGCCTGACACTACCATCACACATTTTAAGAATGTAGTCTGGAGTAGTTGGGAAGATGGCTCAGTGATTAAAAGTATTTTCTTACAAAGCCTGCTGGCCTGGGTTCAATTCCCCAGTACCCACAGAAAGCTAGATGCACAATGTGGCACATGGATCTGGAGTTTGTTTGCAATGGCAAGACGCCCTGGCACACCCATATTTTTTCTCTCTCTTTCTCAAATAAATAAATGACATTTTTTTTTTGTTTTTTTTTGAGGTAAGGTCTTATTCTAGCCCAGGCTGAACAATAATTCACTATGTAGTCTCAAGCTGGCCTTGAACTCATGGCTATCCTCCTGCCTCTGCCTCTGAGTGCTGAGATTAAAAGTGTGTGCCACCATGCCCAGCTTAATAAATAATATTTTTGAAAAAGAACCTACTCTATACATTTGAGAATATAACTGGGGTACAACAAGTAATATGTATCAGTTTAAGTGGGAGTTCACACATATAACTGATAAAGTAGTAAAGTTTGAAAATACATTGATATCTAGTTATAAAAAATCTACATGTGGAACTGGGCATGGTGGCGCATGCCTTTAATCCCAGCACTCGGGAGGCAGAGGTAGGAGGATCGTTGTGAGATCAAGGCCACCCTGAGACTACAGTGTGAATTCCAGGTCAGCCTGGGCTAGAGTGAGACTGTACCTTGAAAAACCAAAAAAAAAAAAAAAAAAAAAAAAAAAAAAAAAAAAAAATCTACATGCATATGTATTCATGTATTTGAAAGCATTTTTGACATATGATGAAACACTGTATGTCCTCAAGATTTAAAATTAATGCTTGTCGGATGAGCCAACCACCTCCATAGCTTTCTTTTCTTTTCTATTTCTTCCTTCCTTCCTTCCTTTTTTTTTTTTTGCCTCTATCATGATGAGAGACTTTCTGGACAAAGATTAAGGACTCCTGCTAAAGGAAACTGTGACTCTTAGTCTGAGTCTTGATGCTGTTACTCTCTCTTAGGTAACAAGCAGTGTGTGTGTGTCTGCTGTACATGCCTGGGCATGGCTGTGTGGGCATTAAGGTAGTTGGCCAGGAGGCACAGGAATCACACAGGGAAACTGAATGGAATGAAATGCATCCTGAGAAAATAAATCAACTCATTTTTACCTCAATCCCTAGTTGCAAGTGAATTTATTGTTGAAAGGCCAGTATTGGAATTTAGATCACTGTAGTGGTGCCAAATGAAAAGAGGGTGGATGTCTCTTCTGTCAAGATGGTTAAGCCATAGGGCTTAAGTCTTATGCTAGGGAGAAGATATGCTAGAGTAAAAGTGGAAATCTGCATCTCTAGACTGAAGAAGACCGGGAGGAGAACGGGGACAAGGATAGCGGAAACCAGACTTGAGTGTCTTTATTTCTCTGATTGTCTTGAGTCTCTATCCCTGTGTCCTTGTAACATGGGATATTTGACAGAGAAAGAGGGAGGGGGAGAGAGAGAAAGAGAGAGAGAGAGAGAGAGAGAGAGAGAGAGAGAATGGGCGTGCCAGCCCTCCAGCCACTGCAAACGAACTCCAGATGCATGCGCCCCCTTGTGCATCTGGCTAACGTGGGTCCTGGGCAATCGAGCCTCGAACTAGGGTCCTTAGGCTTCACAGGCAAATGCTTAACTGCTAAGCCATCTCTCCAGCCCAAGGGAATTCAATTTTTGAAAAGATTCAGTTGTTAAGGGGGCATTTTTTCATGGGGCAGGATGAAATGTGCCTGGACACTATTATGTCACAAGTCTAATTTTTCTCAGCTACTTATCTAGGCAGGGAGAAACTGAGCTTTAGGGAGGAAAAAAGGAGCTTCATTTTTCTATATAATCAACTGTGGTGTGAGTAACAGGGAAACCCTGAAACACATGGATAAAAATAGCTTTCAAATGCTTTCATCTTAAGTCCACAGTCTTAAAATAGTTATGAAGGCTTTTGAAACTTTTTAGTGGTCTCTTGAACCTTTAATAAAAATACTCTGGGAACAAGAAGACTTGTGTTGCCTGGCTGGTTTCCAGCAAAGATGGAGGAAAGGCCAGTGGAGAAGGCCCACAGGGAGTGTCCTGGTGGACTCCTATGGCCCAGGCAGACTTGTGCCCTTCAGCACCCGCGGGGGACACAGATCCAGGAACTGAGGAGGAAAGGTTCTGAAGGGCTTAGTGTTTAGGGCCACTTCCCCATGGAAGCATTCAAAGTCCCTGGAATTCTCAGCTTCTGTCCTTTGTAAAATCCCTCTTTCTTGGTCTGTTTTCTAAATAAGGGAGAAACAGGCACTTACGTGCCTGGCTGGGACGGTTGTGGTGCACATTGTTCAGGACACAGGGGGTGACCTAGGTGACCTTCGAGGGGTCCTGTACCTAATCTGTGATTCTGTAAATAATGAGTTGACAGAAAATTGCATTCTGTATCTTGTTGGCCATCTGCTGTTTCCCCAATGCTGGCTGATAAAGGCATGGCTATGTGGGGAGAAGGTGAGCTGTAATTAATTATCTATGGCATTGATGAATTTTGTGTAGGCCAGTCCCTTGCTAATCCAGCAATATAGCTGCATTCATACCCCCTCCCAGCAGTAGCAGTCTATTTCTGGACTCTGCTTCATAATTAAATGTTTCATTTGCAAGAAAATGATTCCTCGGAAAATCCAGGCTCGGTCTATGTGCCTGCAATCAGCTTTTGCAGACATTAGGTACAAGATCCGTCCATGCTGCTTGCTACTCTTAGCTTTCTGGATAATCGAACGTACCGTGTTTCAGGTGTATGTGAATTACTAAGTGCGATATTCTTCAGTATGCTTGCTGACTGAAGCCAAATGTGTTGTGGACATAATTTTAATTATTTATATGCTATAAAAATGGAAGAACTCTGAATTACAGAAACAAGGCTTTAAAATCCCCCTCTGACTTTCTTTTGGTCAACAATTTCATCAGATTAAAACTGTAACTGTTTTTCAGTTCTTGCCTAACACTTGTTTTGGTCATTTTTTTTTGTCAGCATGTGGCTATGCCACATGAAGGCATTTATTGCCAATCCAGAGTGCTTGCCTTATTATAAAAGAGTATGAATTAGACGGCAGGGTTCAAAACGGGGACAACATTGGGAGAGCTGTAGGCTCCCTTCTGATCTCTGCCCGGTGTTCTGACAGTTGGTTCTTGGTGGCTCCCAAGCCTAACTTTTCTGAGCTAAGGTGGTTGTGGGTAGTCAGGTACAGCGTGAAGGGGAGGGACGTGTGCTTGCTCCACTAAGCGTAGCAACACGAAGCCACAACAAAGAACAGCTGGTTTTATTAAGTAGCTAGAGGTATGGCGGCCAATTTCAGTTTAAGATAAAACGGAACTTGGCTGATATGTGGTTTATATTGGTTGTCAACTTGAAATGATCTAGACTTACCTGGGAAATGAGCCACTGGGCATGCCTGTGAGGGATTATTGTGAGTGGGTTAACTGAGATGAGAGGATCCACCATTCCATTGGCTGGGGTCCTGGACTGGATGAAAAGCAGAAATTCAGTTTAGCACTGCACTTTACTCCCTCGCTGTGGTGTGGTGTGACCAGCTGCTTTATGCTCTTGTCTCCATGCCTGTCCTGCCACGATGCACTGTAACCTCAAGCGGCGAGCCTAACAAACCCTTTCTCCCTAAGTTGCTTGTGTCAGGTATTCAGTCACAGCACCAAGAAACTACTGAATGCAGCCAGCTACCTGTGGAAGCCTTGCACAACCTCACTGAAATGATGACGGTGTTTACCACATTGTGACAATTTCAGTCATTCCTGCACTGATGCTTTTAAAAAATACAACAAAATCTATCATTAAAACATGAAATTAGGGCTGGAGAGATGGCTTAGCGGTTAAGGCACTTGCCTGCAAAGCTAAAGGACCCAGGTTCGATTCTCCAGGACCCACGAAAGTCGGATGCACAAGGTGGCGTGTGCGTCTGGAGTTCGTTTGCAGTGGCTGTGTGGCCTGGGGTGCTCATTCTCTCTCTCTCTCTCCCTCTCTCTCTCTCTCTATGCCCCTCTCTCTCTCTCTTAAATAAATAAGTAAAAATATTAAAAAAAATGAAATTAAAAGACAAACAAGTGGGCGTGGTGGCATATGCCTTTAATCCCAGCACTAGAGAGAGAGAGATAGGAGAACTGCTATGAGTTTGAGGCCAACTTGGGACTGCAGAGTTCGAGGCCGTCTTGGGCTAGAGTGAGATCCTATCTTGAAAAAACAAAACCAAACAACAAAAAACAACAAAACCCCCAGCACAACAAAGCACGAGTCGAGTCCGTAGTGGTTTGAACTAGCTGTCCCCCATGGCTTCATGTAGCTTGAATACTTTGCCCCCGGCTGGTGGCAATGTGGGAGGTGAAGCCTTGCTGGAGGAGGTGTCACTGGAGGGTGGGGATGGGTGGGTTGGAACTTGAGCTTTATGAGCCCAGTTCGAAGCCCAGAGTCCTAAGACCACTTCCACCCAAATGATGGGATGCCTAGCCTCTGCTCTGCCTCGCTTCCTGACAGGAGGAAGCTTTGTCTTAAACCTGTAACAAACCCCAATCCTCCCATAAGCAGTTTTTGGTTGGGTGTTTTATCCCGGAAATGAAAACATAACTTCAGATCCTGTTTTTTGTTTTATCATTTTACATTCAGCAGAAGTAAAATCACTGTGAAGCTGCTGTAAAACGTCAACATTTTGCATTGCCTTGTCCTGCCCTGAGGACCACTGGAACCACTGCACATGGATGGGCCCCATGTGAAGCAATGCACGTGTGTACGTCGGGGAGTGGTTCTGGATTTTCCATGTTATGTGTATCTGCTTATTTGTATTAATAGGAAAGGGGACCCCGGAGGTTTGAAGGTAAGGCATACTCAAGTTCTGCCACAGCCTCAGAAAGAGATCTCAGCCCACCTTTTCTTCCTCCCATTAGAGGAGGGGGAGAGCCCTTCATTTCCATTAGAAGGAAGAAAGTCTTTGCTCTGGTGGAGTCTGCACTGTATAGAGGAATTGGAACTAGGACTGAAAAAAATACATTTTACGTATTTATTTTATTTTTGACTTTTAGAGGTAGGGTCTTGCTCTAGCCCAGGCTGACCTGGAATTAACTATGCAGTCTCAGGGTGGCCTTGAACTCATGGTGATCCTCCTACCTCTGCCGCCCAAGTGCTGGGATTAAAGGCGTGCGCCACCACACCCTGCTTGAAAAAAATCTATTTTGTCTTATTTCTCAATGTCCATTTTATATTTTAAGTAATCATCATTAGAGTTATTGAGAATCTGCTACACTTCATCCCAGCATTTTATGTTAGTCATCTCAAATACTTATGGAAGTTCTGCGCTTGTAAATATTTTTATTTTAAAAAATTTATTTACTTATTTATTTTGGTTTTTCTTTTTTTTTTTTTGGTTTTTCGAGGTAGGGTCTCTCTGGACAAAGATTAAGGACTCCTGCTAAAGGAAACTGTGACTCTTAGTCTGAGTCTTGATGCTGTTACTCTCTCTTAGGTAACAAGCAGTGTGTGTGTGTCTGCTGTACATGCCTGGGCATGGCTGTGTGGGCATTAAGGTAGTTGGCCAGGAGGCACAGGAATCACACAGGGAAACTGAATGGAATGAAATGCATCCTGAGAAAATAAATCAACTCATTTTTACCTCAATCCCTAGTTGCAAGTGAATTTATTGTTGAAAGGCCAGTATTGGAATTTAGATCACTGTAGTGGTGCCAAATGAAAAGAGGGTGGATGTCTCTTCTGTCAAGATGGTTAAGCCATAGGGCTTAAGTCTTATGCTAGGGAGAAGATATGCTAGAGTAAAAGTGGAAATCTGCATCTCTAGACTGAAGAAGACCGGGAGGAGAACGGGGACAAGGATAGCGGAAACCAGACTTGAGTGTCTTTATTTCTCTGATTGTCTTGAGCTCTATCCCTGTGTCCTTGTAACATGGGATATTTGACAGAGAAAGAGGGAGGGGGAGAGAGAGAAAGAGAGAGAGAGAGAGAGAGAGAGAGAGAGAGAGAGAGAGAGAATGGGCGTGCCAGCCCTCCAGCCACTGCAAACGAACTCCAGATGCATGCGCCCCCTTGTGCATCTGGCTAACGTGGGTCCTGGGCAATCGAGCCTCGAACTAGGGTCCTTAGGCTTCACAGGCAAATGCTTAACTGCTAAGCCATCTCTCCAGCCCAAGGGAATTCAATTTTTGAAAAGATTCAGTTGTTAAGGGGGCATTTTTTCATGGGGCAGGATGAAATGTGCCTGGACACTATTATGTCACAAGTCTAATTTTTCTCAGCTACTTATCTAGGCAGGGAGAAACTGAGCTTTAGGGAGGAAAAAAGGAGCTTCATTTTTCTATATAATCAACTGTGGTGTGAGTAACAGGGAAACCCTGAAACACATGGATAAAAATAGCTTTCAAATGCTTTCATCTTAAGTCCACAGTCTTAAAATAGTTATGAAGGCTTTTGAAACTTTTTAGTGGTCTCTTGAACCTTTAATAAAAATACTCTGGGAACAAGAAGACTTGTGTTGCCTGGCTGGTTTCCAGCAAAGATGGAGGAAAGGCCATGGAGAAGGCCCACAGGGAGTGTCCTGGTGGACTCCTATGGCCCAGGCAGACTTGTGCCCTTCAGCACCCGCGGGGGACACAGATCCAGGAACTGAGGAGGAAAGGTTCTGAAGGGCTTAGTGTTTAGGGCCACTTCCCCATGGAAGCATTCAAAGTCCCTGGAATTCTCAGCTTCTGTCCTTTGTAAAATCCCTCTTTCTTGGTCTGTTTTCTAAATAAGGGAGAAACAGGCACTTACGTGCCTGGCTGGGACGGTTGTGGTGCACATTGTTCAGGACACAGGGGGTGACCTAGGTGACCTTCGAGGGGTCCTGTACCTAATCTGTGATTCTGTAAATAATGAGTTGACAGAAAATTGCATTCTGTATCTTGTTGGCCATCTGCTGTTTCCCCAATGCTGGCTGATAAAGGCATGGCTATGTGGGGAGAAGGTGAGCTGTAATTAATTATCTATGGCATTGATGAATTTTGTGTAGGCCAGTCCCTTGCTAATCCAGCAATATAGCTGCATTCATACCCCCTCCCAGCAGTAGCAGTCTATTTCTGGACTCTGCTTCATAATTAAATGTTTCATTTGCAAGAAAATGATTCCTCGGAAAATCCAGGCTCGGTCTATGTGCCTGCAATCAGCTTTTGCAGACATTAGGTACAAGATCCGTCCATGCTGCTTGCTACTCTTAGCTTTCTGGATAATCGAACGTACCGTGTTTCAGGTGTATGTGAATTACTAAGTGCGATATTCTTCAGTATGCTTGCTGACTGAAGCCAAATGTATTGTGGACATAATTTTAATTATTTATATGCTATAAAAATGGAAGAACTCTGAATTACAGAAACAAGGCTTTAAAATCCCCCTCTGACTTTCTTTTGGTCAACAATTTAATCAGATTAAAACTGTAACTGTTTTTCAGTTCTTGCCTAACACTTGTTTTGGTCATTTTTTTTTTGTCAGCATGTGGCTATGCCACATGAAGGCATTTATTGCCAATCCAGAGTGCTTGCCTTATTATAAAAGAGTATGAATTAGACGGCAGGGTTCAAAACAGGGACAACATTGGGAGAGCTGTAGGCTCCCTTCTGATCTCTGCCCGGTGTTCTGACAGTTGGTTCTTGGTGGCTCCCAAGCCTAACTTTTCTGAGCTGAGGTGGTCGTGGGTAGTCAGGTACAGCGTGAAGGGGAGGGACGTGTGCTTGCTCCACTAAGCGTAGCAACACGAAGCCACAACAAAGAACAGCTGGTTTTATTAAGTAGCTAGAGGTATGGCGGCCAATTTCAGTTTAAGATAAAACGGAACTTGGCTGATATGTGGTTTATATTGGTTGTCAACTTGAAATGATCTAGACTTACCTGGGAAATGAGCCACTGGGCATGCCTGTGAGGGATTATTGTGAGTGGGTTAACTGAGATGAGAGGATCCACCATTCCATTGGCTGGGGTCCTGGACTGGATGAAAAGCAGAAATTCAGCTTAGCACTGCACTTTACTCCCTCGCTGTGGTGCGGTGTGACCGGCTGCTTTATGCTCTTGTCTCCATGCCTGTCCTGCCACGATGCACTGTAACCTCAAGCGGCGAGCCTAACAAACCCTTTCTCCCTAAGTTGCTTGTGTCAGGTATTCAGTCACAGCACCAAGAAACTACTGAATGCAGCCAGCTCACTTGCACAAGCTCACTGAAATGATGACGGTGTTTATCACATTGTGACAATTTCAGTCATTCCTGCACTGATGCTTTTAAAAAATACAACAAAATCTATCATTAAAACATGAAATTAGGGCTGGAGAGATGGCTTAGCGGTTAAGGCACTTGCCTGCAAAGCTAAAGGACCCAGGTTCGATTCTCCAGGACCCACGAAAGTCGGATGCACAAGGTGGCGTGTGCGTCTGGAGTTCGTTTGCAGTGGCTGTGTGGCCTGGGGTGCTCATTCTCTCTCTCTCTCCCTCTCTCTCTCTCTCTCTATGCCCCTCTCTCTCTCTCTTAAATAAATAAGTAAAAATATTAAAAAAAATGAAATTAAAAGACAAACAAGTGGGCGTGGTGGCATATGCCTTTAATCCCAGCACTCGAGAGGGAGAGATAGGAGAACTGCTATGAGTCTGAGGCCAACTTGGGACTGCAGAGTTTGAGGCCATCTTGGGCTAGAGTGAGATCCTATCTTGAAAAAACAAAACCAAACAACAAAAAACAACAAAACCCCCAGCACAACAAAGCACGAGTCGAGTCTGTAGTGGTTTGAACTAGCTGTCCCCCATGGCTTCATGTAGCTTGAATACTTTGCCCCCGGCTGGTGGCAATGTGGGAGGTGAAGCCTTGCTGGAGGAGGTGTCACTGGAGGGTGGGGATGGGTGGGTTGGAACTTGAGCTTTATGAGCCCAGTTCGAAGCCCAGAGTCCTAAGACCACTTCCACCCAAATGATGGGATGCCTAGCCTCTGCTCTGCCTCGCTTCCTGACAGGAGGAAGCTTTGTCTTAAACCTGTAACAAACCCCAATCCTCCCATAAGCAGTTTTTGGTTGGGTGTTTTATCCCGGAAATGAAAACATAACTTCAGATCCTGTTTTTTGTTTTATCATTTTACATCAGCAGAAGTAAAATCACTGTGAAGCTGCTGTAAAACGTCAACATTTTGCATTGCCTTGTCCTGCCCTGAGGACCACTGGAACCACTGCACATGGATGGGCCCCATGTGAAGCAATGCACGTGTGTACGTCGGGGAGTGGTTCTGGATTTTCCATGTTATGTGTATCTGCTTATTTGTATTAATAGGAAAGGGGACCCCGGAGGTTTGAAGGTAAGGCATACTCAAGTTCTGCCACAGCCTCAGAAAGAGATCTCAGCCCACCTTTTCTTCCTCCCATTAGAGGAGGGGGAGAGCCCTTCATTTCCATTAGAAGGAAGAAAGTCTTTGCTCTGGTGGAGTCTGCACTGTATAGAGGAATTGGAACTAGGACTGAAAAAAATACATTTTACGTATTTATTTTATTTTTGACTTTTAGAGGTAGGGTCTTGCTCTAGCCCAGGCTGACCTGGAATTAACTATGCAGTCTCAGGGTGGCCTTGAACTCATGGTGATCCTCCTACCTCTGCCGCCCAAGTGCTGGGATTAAAGGCGTGCGCCACCACACCCTGCTTGAAAAAAATCTATTTTGTCTTATTTCTCAATGTCCATTTTATATTTTAAGTAATCATCATTAGAGTTATTGAGAATCTGCTACACTTCATCCCAGCATTTTATGTTAGTCATCTCAAATACTTATGGAAGTTCTGCGCTTGTAAATATTTTTATTTTAAAAAATTTATTTACTTATTTATTTTGGTTTTTCTTTTTTTTTTTTTTGGTTTTTCGAGGTAGGGTCTCACTCTAG
This sequence comes from Dipus sagitta, assembly GCA_036346955.1. Lineage (NCBI taxonomy): Eukaryota > Metazoa > Chordata > Mammalia > Rodentia > Dipodidae > Dipus > Dipus sagitta. Next base: position 23,897,630 of record CM070793.1, on the reverse strand, counting down.
CCCAGGCTGACCTGGAATTCACTATGGAGTCTCAGGGTGGCCTCGAACTCACGGCGATCCTCCTACCTCTGCCTCCCGAGTGCTGGGATTAAAGGCGTGCGCCACCACGCCCGGCTTATTTTGGTTTTTCGAGGTAGGGTCTCACTGTAGCCCAGACTGACCTGGAATTCACTATGGAGTCTCAGGGTAGCCTTGAACCACGATGATCCTCCTACCTCTGCCTCCTAATGCTGGGATTTAAAGGTAAGTGCCACCATGCCTGGCCGTAAATATTTTTAATATCTCATGCCGAGTATTACTAGGTATTATTACCTTTAACAAGTTATTTCACCTCTTGATAACATCTTTAAGACATATTGCCTGATAACAGTTTTTAAAAAGCAATAATAGGGCCAGGTATGGTGGTGCATGCCTTTAATCCCAGCACTGGGGAGGCAAAGGTAGGAGGATCACTGTCATTTCTAGGCCACCCTGATACTACATAGTGAATTCCAGGTCAGCCTGGTCTAGAGTGAGACCCTACCTCAAAAAAACAAACAAACAAGAAGCATTATTTATTTATTTATTTATGAGAGAGAGAGAGAGAGGGAGAGAGAGAGAGAGAGAATGGGCACACCAGGGCCTCTAGCCACTGAAACGAACTCCAGAAACATGCACCACCTTGTGCATCTGGCTTACGTGGGTCCTGGGGAATCGAACCAAGTTCCTTTGGCTTTACAGGCAAACGCTTTAACCGCTAAGCCATCTCTCCAGCCCCCAAAAGCAGTAAAAATGAGAATGATGACAGCATCATCAGCAACTAACAATGGAGAGTGCTTGGTACATTCCAAAAACTGAAGTTACTTTGCTTGTATCATTTCACTTAATAACACTCTGAGTTAGGTACTGTTTTCACCATCCCCATCTTGCAGATAAGAAATCTGAGGCTTACAGCCATGAAGATCTTTGCTTATGATATGTGGCCAGTAAATGATGGAGTCAAGTTAAAACCTAGGCTGTACTTTCTCTTAATTAGAACACAATACCTACCATTGAATAGGTTATTACAATTGTTATTGATATAATTATCACAGATGAAGAAACTGAATGGCAGGTAGGTAACTAATTTGCCCAAGGTAATGTAACCACAGGAAGAGCAGAAATTGAAAGCCCCTGGCTTCCTACGGCCCCATTGGTTGTGTGGCTGGACATTGCATGGATTTAATGGCCAAAGCTAGTCTAAGCCAAATGCACTGATATCCATGAATACATCGTAGATGTGAATGGGAAAAGGCAAAGTTTGCGACCTCTGATGTCCTTTGGAAGAGCCAAGATCTCTGCAAGGAGTTTGAGTTATGAGGTTGGAGAGCAGACTTGCTGGAGCCCAGAATCCATCCACACCCGGTCTTGATTTACATGGGAACATTTCCTCACTGTTGGCATTTGGAAAGGGAAATAGCAAATTTGGGGTGTTTGCTTATTTCTGTTGGTAATTTCAGCTGGGAAGGGTGGAGACTGATTAATTATACAGCAGGTCATTAAAACATAATATCCTTTTGAAGCCCAAAGCAGAAAGTGGAGAGCTGTTTTGCAACACTGGTGGGACATTGGGTGGTCTCCAACTCATTCCTTTGATGCAGTTGGATGATGAGTCTTCTCAAGAGTTATACCTTTCAGCACAGTTGAGGCAAACTTGGAGATGGGTTTGTGGGATTTTGGTGTCAGGAGAATGCTGGGAATAAATACATGGCTATAAAGAATCCCACAGAAGGAGTCCACAGACCAAGGCTGGACTTTGCTCATATCCTGTCCCCAGAATCCCAAAGGGGCACCTACTGGGCAGCTGCTACCTTGGATACAGCTAGCCAGACCATCCCAGGGAGGCTGGCAGTCACAGCTGGCTGAGAATTCTGTGGTTATCAGTTTCCACCTCAGGAAGACATTTCAGGCCAAGGAAAATGCTCAGCAAACAGTCTGTGTAGCTCTCGGTTACTCATTTAGGATTTCGTGTTGCTTTTGAAACACAGCACAGAAGGCTGGGAAAGCAAGTTCCATGGCTTCTGAGAGGATATCCTAATTCTATGCCATATTCATCTTGGGTTTTGGCACCTAGAAGGTGCTCAGTAAATGCCTATGTCAATTTCAGTCATCTTTGTGGTTACAAAAAAGAAAAAGTTTGGAAACACCCCAACCATCATTGAAGTTCCTTAGAGTTTGGCTGGAGCCGTGTTGAAATAGCGGGTTGCTTTGAAGACTGAGTACTCGCAATTAAACGAATAGCAACCATTGATTGGGAAGGCACTGAGTTGGGGTCAGAGAAAGGCGTACATCTGAGTTGGTAGAATGTAGAGTAGGCGCTGCCCTGGGAGGTAGGGGAGACAGGTGAACCCTCATGGGGAGAACGCAGCAGCTGACAGGTCCGAAGAGCCTTCCGAGTGGAGCTGCAGAGGGGCCTGGGGCATGAGTGAGACTTTGGAGGAAGTGAGGCACAATGGGGAGTTTCAGATCGAGTTAATACCAAGTGCAAAGCCTTCATGTCATCAAACTATGTTGGCAAATATATAGTGTGGTTGCATTTCTAGTGCAAATGGTCAAACTGTATTTAGTTTTTTACGCTGCTGTGGACCTGGTCAAACCCAGGAGTTCAGACATACTAAGCAGGTGCTCTACTGCCCTATTTTATCTCTCGCCCATCAAAATGTCATTTTTCTAAAAAGTCTAAAAATAAATTCACATACTAATGTATGCTGAGTCCATCAAAGACTTGTTTGTTTGTTTTGTTTTGTTTTGTTTTGTTTTGTTTGAGGTAGGGTCTCACTCTAGCCCAGACTGACCTGGAATTCACTCTGTAGTCTCAGGGTGGCCTCGAACTCATGGTGATCCTCCTACTTCTGCCTCCTGAGTGCTGGGTTTGAAGGCGTGCACCACTACTCCTGGCTCATCAAGTATACATATGTATATATATATATATTTTTTTTCCTTTTCTTTTTTCTTTCTTTCTTTCTTTTTTTTTTTTTTGATTTTTTGAGGTAGGGTCTCACTCTAGCCCAGGCTGACCTGGAATTCACTGTGTATTCTCAGGGTGGCCTTGAACTCATGGCAATCCTCTTCCCCCTCCTGAGTGCTGGGTTTAAAGGCGTGTGCCACCACACCCAGCAAAGATTTTTTTTAACTTATCATTTGGGAGATAGCAAAGTCATAAGCTGGTTAAAAAAAGAATTTGAGAGACCAAAGCATGTATAATCAATAAGCAAAGTGGTGCTAAAAGATGTCTACACAGTTAGAGATAAATGTAGATAATGTTCTACAGAACAACAAAGCAGTTAAATCTGTGGAGTTATCTTTTCTCTGTATTCTCAGGGTTGCCTCGAACTCTTGGCGATCCTCCTACCTCTGCCTCCCGAGTGCTGTGATTAAAGGCGTGCGCCACCTCGCCCGGAGGAGCTCTCTTTTCTATCAGGAAGAGCACACTTGCAGTTCTATTGAAAAAAATATATCACTTGCAATTTGTAATTTTATATACATTAGTGCTCAATTTGATAGAATCTGGGCCTGGGTCAATGGTAACCACTAAGCCACATAAGTTACATTTTTTTCTAAAGAATGAGATATTCTCAAGGGAGGCTCTTATTTTCTGATGCTGGATTTGATTGTGTGCACGTTTTGATAAAAATGATAGGATCTGTACCAAGATTGAGGAAGGTGATGGGAAGGACTGAGCGGACAGGAGAGAGCATATGGAGGAAAAAAAAAAATTAGGATGTTATTGTAGTAGTTCAGGTAGAGATGAAGAAAGTAGCCTGACAGGGACAGTGGCGATAGAGAGGAGGAGCTGATGGGAAGATTGCGTGAATATAAATTGATTTCCTGTGCTGAGAAGAGTTTCACAAATTCTTGCTGGATGTCAACTAGGAGTCACATACTGCGATAAACACCAGCAGATTAGAGTATACGCCACTGCTGTCCCTCCAGGATCTCAGAGAAGCCCAGACATGACTCAGAACAGAGGATACACTATTATTTTCCCACCAGGAGCCCAGAGAAACTCAGACATCATTCAAAGTAGACTGTACACCATTCATGTCCTCCCAGGATCTCATAGATACACAGACATCCCTCAAAGCTTTGTCTCTGTCCCTCTAGAATCTCAAGACACCCATATAGGACTCAAAGCAGAGTATACTCCAGTACTGTCCCTTTAGGAACTCAGAGACACCCAGACATCATTCAAAGCAGAACTAAGTACCATTGCTGTCCCTCCAGTCTCTGAGACCCAAACGTCTCTCTTGATTCCGTAAAGCAGGCCAATGATACCGCTATGCACAAAATGGAGGTGGTTAAGAGCAAACCCGTGAACGGTTCCCAGAGAGGTTTTCTAGGCCAAGAAAGAGGTTGAAGATAAACCATCCAGTGCTGGCTACCTGTCTAAGCTTAAAAATGACAGGACCTGTTTCTTTCGTTTAGAGATTCTGATTCACCAGCCCGAGTATGACCTCTCGGGTCTTAGTGAGGTTTTAAATCTCCCTAGATGATCCTAATGTGTGAAGTAGAGAATGCGTGAGGTAGAAAAACCAACGGGATCACTGGCAAGGTGTCAGATGGCCCAGAAGGTGCTAAGGGAAAAGAACGTATTCCTTAAAATCTACTGTGATGATGTGAAGAAAGTTGGGAAGAGCTGCTGGCTGGCTGGAGTTGGTGGCCTCTAGGCAGTGCCTCGTCCCGGAAGCTTAGATCTCCGTGTACACTTTTTTCCCATCCAAGTACTAACCAGGCCCCACCTTGCTTAGTTTCTGAGATCAGACGAGATTGGGTGTGTTCAGGGTGGTATGGCTATAGACTCTGCATACATTTTCTACATTTTGGAGATTTGGAGAATATGTTATCATTAAAGACAGAGAATTTGAAGGAAGTCCCAGATCTGCCTTGACTTGGCCATGCTATCCCAGTTTCTTTGAATGTAAAAGTAAAGGACTGAACTAGATGACATTCACAGTCGTCTAAATGTTCATCTTAAATCCATGTGTTGATTTATCATGGTACTATATCCATACAAATCCATTGTAAACTGAAAATAATGTGAATAAAAATTTCACCGAACACACTTAACCTACCAAGAATCACAGCTCTGTCAGTGCGGCGCACCATGCAGTACTGGTTGTAAACGCTTATGGTCTCATGGCTGACTTAGCTTCACCGAGGTGTTGTTATCGTGAGGAAGTACCGATGGCCCAAGAAAAGACCAAACACAAAATTCAAAGTATGGTTTCTACTAAATACATATTAATTTTACATCATCATAATATTGTGACGCAAAAAAATAATTGAGTTAAATTATTTAAGCTGGGGATCAGCTGTAGTCAATGTATAGATGAGACCCAGGGAAGCCCCTTTGTCATGGGAGGACACATAGAAGTCAATGTGAGGAACAGACCCTCAGCAGATATCGAACTTCCTGGTGCTTTGATCTTGCACTTCTCAGGTTTTGGAACATTGACTAGTTAATACCTACAGTTTCTAAATTACTCAGTCTAAGGCATTTTGGTATGGTGGCACCTAAGTTTAAGAAATGCAGAGCTGGGGCAATGGGTATGATGGTGCATACTTGTAATCCCAGCAAACAGGAGGCCGAGTCAGTTGAATCGAGTTTGAGGCCAGCCTGGGTTGCATAGTGAAACCTTGTCTTAAAGGGAAAGCGAGAAGGAGGGGAGAGACTGATATTGAATAGTATTTGAGATATCCATGGGCAGAATCTCTAGGGTGGGTATCTTTTAAAGAAATCAAAATGTCGTTTGCTTTTAATAAAACTGCTCCCTATTTGTAGTAAAGTGCAATCACTAAAGTTGTATAGAAAACAGAAAGCAAAAGTTCTTCCAGCATTCTGCCTCTCATGTTCCAGAACTTTCTCAGATGAGATGGTCACTTATGTGTATGTATATGTTTTTCTGTCTATATAACTACATGTATGCACATTTAGTTTTATACACAAACAGGGCCATATTGTATGATTTTTTAGAATTTGCATTTTAACATGACAACATGTTTTTGACATCCTTCAGTGTCTGTGTATTTAGATCCATTTTTTTGAAATTTAAATATTTATTTATGTTTATTGTTTATATTGTTTTTTATTTATATGGTCATCCATGTATGGCACTGTAACTTACCTGTTAGTCATTCAGGCTAGGTCAGCAGTTTGTTATGTTATCATATGTTCCAGTAAACTTTTAAAAATAGGTTTATTTGGGCTGGAGAAATGGCTCAGCACTTAAGGCACTTCCCTGAAAAGCCTATCAGTTCAAGTTTGATTCCTCAGTTCCTACATAAAGCCAGATGCACAAAGTGGCACATGCATCTGGAGTTCATTTGCAGTGGCTAAAGACCCTGGCGCTCACATTCTCTCTTTCATCTGCAAAAGAACTCCAGATGCATGTGCCACTTTGTGCGTCTGGCTTCATGTGGATACTGGGGAATTGAACCAGGGCAGGCCGTCTTTGCAAGCAGCACCTTCAGCCACTGAGCCACCTCCCAGCTCCAATAAACTTTTTAGTGTATATGTTTGTGTAATGGTGCAAGTACTATTTACTAGGATAGTACACATCTTCAGAGAAAGGGCTTCTGAGTCAAAGGTTAAATGTATATGAAATTTTAATAGACATTATTAAAGTAGCCTCCACAATTATTCTAACATATATAGAACTACAAAAATATCTCTGTGGGTTTTGTTTCTCATAGCCTTAAAAATGCTGGATGTTTTCGAGGTTTAACATTGTATTCTTGGTAAAAATGGTATTTAATTGTTAAGTTGGCCATCTTTTCATATATTTACTGGCAATTTGTGACCTTTTGATTTCAAGAACTTATTCATGTCCTTTGTTACCATTGCTTTTTCTTGTATCTCTTATAATTTGGAATGCTCTTTTTTCCTACCCTACTTTTCTACTTACATTAAGCTTTCCGCTGGACTTATTTTACTGTTCCAGTCATGTGATTGTCTATCCAAATATTAATAGCATGTTGTTTAATGGCTGGCTTATAATATGTTTTAATATCTGGTAAGACTAACTCACTCAATTACTATTTGTAATTTTGTCATGTTCATTTTTTCAGATTGACTTTAATATTATTTTATCAGATTTAAAATTATATTAGATTTTTTTAATAATTAGAATTGAATTATTAGATAAATCAGGACTGACATCCCATAATAATGAGCCTTTTGTCGTGAATGATGTTTCTTAAAATTTATCATATTTTTTCATATTCAATAGAGTTCAAGTTTCCTTCACATAAGCTTAAGTCCATTGTCAGATATTTTGCTATTGGAAAGAGATTTTTTTTCTTTCATCCTATTTTATCTTTAGGGGAATTTGACTTTTGTATGTTCCAGAAGAATATAAAAAAGAACATGCACTACAGTAGGAAAGATATGGGAGGAAATAAAATTAAGAGGCTGCGGTAAAGGCAAGAGTCTCACAGAGAAGGATGCTGACATTGTTAGATAGAGTCAAGTGGGAAGACTTGGAGCCTGCCCTTGAGGCTGGCTGAAGAGTGCACGGCTGACCAAGGACCACAGCGCTGGCTCAGGATCTGTGGGCTCCCTGGGAGCTGATTTCCCATGGGCTCGTGGGCAGTGGCTGAGCTGTGGGCTTTTCAGCTGTCAGGCCGAAGTGAACAAGGGGAAGTGAGCTTCTCTGATGCTCCGGAGTGAGGAGGCTTGCCCACAGATTTGCTTTTCCTGAGAAACGAATGCAGCTGAGGAACACGCAGCAAGACCTTTTTTGTTTTTTTTTCCTAAGTTAATTTCAAATGAAAATTTGGTCAAACGGTGCCAGAGTTCCGCAGATGGTTATAAATTCTGGACTTGGCTGTAATCAAGTCTTCTTTTTTTGCTTCAAGGTTCATTTGGCGACAGTGCCCAGTGGGCAAAACGGAAGGTGCATGACGGGCTCCTGGTGCTGCTTCTCCCTGTAGCTTTCTGCTCACCCGGCCGCCCGCTTCAGCAATGGGCCCTTAGGTTGGCTGTGTTGTTAGAACAGGGTAAGATTTAACAATGTCATTTCCCATAGCTAGATCCTGCGGACAGTTCAGTGCGTGGCCAGGAAAGCTGACTACTCTAGCTGTAGGATGTGAGTTGTTCTGTTGTGAGCGATACAGGACTTTGATGTATGTGGGCTGATGGTCAATCCTTGGTCTCCCACTTTATGACTGGAGTATCAAGATAGCATCTACTATGTTGGTGGAAAAGGTTTTGTAACATGAAATTGGCTTTCAAGTTCCAGGGGAGCCTTTCTCATATTATTCAGTACTATAAAAGACATTCAGTTAAATTTAGATTTCAGATAAGCAGTGCATTAAAATTATTCATATATTTATCTGCTTATTCTGGCAACCTGATTCTAGTATTCATGAGCTGGAGGACATGTGGGTAATGCTCAGCTGCCTTCCTTCGGTTATCCAGTGGAGGGAGAGGCCTTGGGAGCATGTTCTCAGGGCCTGCACTGGAGCTCCTCCACATGTTACGGTTCCTCTCCATTCTCTGGGAACTGTGCTACCCACGGTCCTCTGTCCTCTCCATTAGCACCAGGATATGACAACAGGGTTTTGTGGAGGGAGGGGGGTCATTTTCCCTCTCCCCATTGGTGTCTCTGCCTAGGTTTTCTTTATCTAAACATGGGAGGGTTCAGTTGACAGATGTCCCTTTAACCTGATACACTGGCTTCAGCAGGGAGGGACCCTCCCAAAACATGCTGACGATGGAACTGAATTGAGGAGTTTTCTCTTCGTGCCACCAAATGTTGGATTTATGCTTTGAAATCTATGTATTTTCCTTTGGAACTTGCCCTATGTATGTACAGATCTTATTCAACAGAGCAATCTGGGTTGCCCTATCTGAGAACAATACCACAACCCTGGTGGGAGAGAACAAGAGAAGTTGGAACCAGGTACAGTAATGCTATTAATAAAAGTAGCTGGAAGTTATAATCACAGTAGTAGTGACACAATATAAGGCGTTCACCATGATTCAAGGGGCAAAATTTTCTTTAATTCATCTCATGGGCACGTGTTCTGTTACCATAATGGATGAGAAAACTGAATTCAAGAAGTGATTCAAGGGTGGGCATGGTGGTTCAGCCATGGATTAAAAACCAGTTAAACAATGGAGCCAATATTGGGGTAAATGCCTTCTGGCTGAAGTTCTAGGTTTATCCAATATACCACATCTCATCCCTTTTCTTGCTCCTTGTCAGGGATCAGATTTTGGTTTGTGATTACAGAATCATGGGTCTGATTGAAGAGCATCTTGAGAGCCAAATGGCAGCCTGGTATTCCTGGCCAATTGGCACACTATTCACAGGATCATCTGACTGCCATGGCCAAGGGGAATAAGGCAGCTCCTGGGGGTCTGGAATTTTCTGAACAGACCTTGCCTTGACCGGGGTTAATTACTCTGTAGTTATTCATACAACTGAATCCCTGCTGCCAGGAGCTATCATGACACATATCAAAGCTGCCAGGGAACACAGAGTAGTGCTAATCCTGATGAGCTTTCCCCCAGGCCTCAGCGGGCCTTCCTATGGGATGATTACCATGTGATGAGGCTCCAGGGCTCCCTGGCCCAACTTGGCTTTCCAGCTGCAGTGTTAACAGGTTTTTCATCTAGGACATCCTGGAACTGGAAATCTCTCCTATGGGCCACGCACATGCTGACACCCTGCTGAAAGCCTCCTCTGCTCTGGCTGGAGAGCGATCAAGCCTCCCAGTTGGAGCTCACTGCCTGGGAGCTGTCCAGATCAAATGATGAAAACTCACCAGGGCGTAGTCAGTACAGTCAATTAGCAGCGGTCCATTAAATGAGAGTTGGCAAACTTGGGAGCCAAGGAGCGCCATTTCCAGTGCACTTGGGATTCATTATTTTCCAGTCTTTCTCTCTCTACCTGGACTCACTCCCCCCCGATGCTGGAATTGATGGGAATTTGGAAGGATGTAGCATGCATGGGTTTCTGATTGACAGTGCACTGACTGACAGGGCGGGATGGTCTGGAGACGCTCTGTGCTCCAAAGGTGGGTGAGCCTCTTTAGCTTTCAGGGTTGGAACGTGTGGCTTTGATGGCAACCAGTGGATGGCATCACTGGAGAGCCCAGCATGCGGCCAGAGCCTTGTGCCTGCACAGTTCCTCTGGGTCTTCTCTGGAGAAGCTACTTTCCTCTGGACACAATTTGAACATCCCACTCAGGGACATGGAAGACTTCCTTTTCATGGAGGGCTACATTGTGGCCTTTAAAAAAAAGAAAAACAAATATTTCATTTATTTATTTATTGGAGAGAGAGAAAGAAGAGGGAGGTTGGGAGGGAGGGAGGGAGGGAGAGAGAGAGAGAGAGAGAGAGAGAGAGAGAGAGAGAGAGAGAGAATGGGTGTGCCAGGGCCTCTAGCCACTGCAAACAAACTCCAGATGCCTGCGCCCCCTTGTGCTTACGTGGGTCCTGGAGAACTGAACCGGGTACTTTGGCTTTGCAGGCAAACACCTTAACCACTAAGCCATATCTCCAGCCCATTGTGGCCTTTTCGGGCAGCCATTAGAAGCTCTCACATCAGAACACCCCCCAAATTAACTTGTGTCTCTCCACCTGGGATAGAAATTATTTTGGTCTTTCTTGGGGGCTAGGGTATTTCAGTATTTGCAGCAGCATGAACTTTTCCTCCAGTTTCCTAGGGCGTGCCCATTTTATTCTAATACACTAATATTTCGGCCAGTGCTTTAAAAGATGTGGTCCCTGCACCTGTAGCATCAGCCTCATTTGGGAACACACAAGAAATGCGACTTATCTGGCCCCTCCTTAGCCCACATAAGCCAAGGGTAGGCCTTCTTAGTACTCAAAGTGTGCTCCATGAGCTTCTCTTGGAAGAGAATGGAAATGCAGACCTCAGACCTGATTCTTAGACCCGCTAATGGGGTGTGCTTTCACTGATAGCTTCATTGCATTTTTGGTCTTTACTTCCCCTGACTGTGGAGGAGGCAGCTTTTTCTGCTAGCTCTCTTGGGGATAAGGGGCCCCCAAAGTCAGTAGAAAACATATACAATTATCTTAATGCAGTGTAAACCCTTGATAATTTTATAACATACACACATGTCAAACTAGATATTTAAATATCTAATCCCGTAACATTATCATGAATTAGTGTTGAATACAAAATTTTATAACTTAATAAAACTTTAATTTTATGAGTCCAATGAATATTGGTTTAAGTAAACAAACCATACTTTTGTAAATGTTACCAAGAGCAGATGACTATCTTCAGAAAACCTCACTGATTTAAACAGGAACAGATTTTAGCTTTATATCAGTGTCACAGATTTCTGACCTTATGAATTTTAACAACCTTAAGTGATAGCTAATTTAGTTATACTCATGTCATCTCGTTTTAACTTTCACAACTTTTTTTTTATTTGAGGTAGGGTCTCACTCTGGCCCAGGCTGACCTGGAATTCACTATGTAATCTCAGGGTAGCCTTGAACTCATGGCGATCCTCCTACCTCTGCCTGGCTAACTTTCACAACTTTTTGTGCTATGCTTAAACCATCTAGTTTTGTCTTTCTCTTTTGTCTTATCTCTTTCCCCATTTCTATATTTCAGGACAAAAATAATTTATAATCCAAATATTTCCTCATGTAAGAGCCTTTTTTGTCAACTTAAGAAAACATTTTTTATTTTTATTTATTTCGGAGAGAGAGAGAGAGAGAGAGAGAGAGAGAGAGAGAGAGAGAGAACAAGAGACCGAATGGGCACACCAGGGCATCCAGATGCTGCAAATGAACTGAAGACACGTGCACCACCTTGTGCATCTGCCTTACGTGGGTCCTGGGGAATTGAACCGGGGTCCTTTGGCTTTGCAGGCAAGCACCTTAACTGCTAAGCTGTCTCTCCAGCCCTGTCAACCTTTAATAAAAAACAAAATAATAATGCATCTTTGTATTTATATCCCTTCCTCCTCGTGCTCATTAGCCTTCCCTCCGCCCAGGGGAGCTGGTTTTCTGCTAATCACACGTGGGCTTAGGCTCTTACCCATGTCAGCCTGCCAGAGCCTGCTTCTCCCCCCTCTGCTTCTGGTCCCAGCTCTCCAGAGCAAGTTCTCACTTTTCTATTTGTACCGCCAACTTTTCTCCAGTTAAACTTGAGTCTTCATCGTGTACTGTTACAAAAGCCCACGTGTACGGGATTTCTTCTCATTTCTCCAATCTTTTGTGAAACAACCTGACTGAGAAATCATGCCACAGGTAAAAGATTCACTGAATGGTAATCTGTATATCCAAATGTAGACAGTGACTAGACTGTATTATAATCATCTCCTTATGAAACTGTAAGTACATATAGTTAGACTAATTTGTCAAAACAAACCCCGAAGGGCTGTCACTAGGAATGGAGATTGCACCGCCCATTCTAGGAGTCCGAGGTTTGAAATAAACCAGGCCAAATAGAACAAGACGTAACAGAAGCATAGCAAAACAGAGTGAAACAACGGAGCCAGGCAGAGCAGAGCCAAACAGAGAGGCACGTTAAGCCAGAAGCCACGCAATGGGCCACTTCCTATAAGTGAAGAAACGTGAAGAGAACAGAACAGAAGGAAGAGAACACAAAACACGTAAGTGCTGTGAAACCAAAAGCAGATAATATGAACCCTAACCAGGAGGTCCGGCGCGGTGGCGCATGCCATCGATCCTATACTTGGGAGGCAGAGGTAGGGTTGCTGTGAGTTCAAGGCCAGCCTGAGTCTACATGGTGAATTCCAGGTCAGCCTGCACCTTGAAAAACCAAAAGAAAAAAAAAAGTAAAAAGAAAAACTGAACCAAAACAACACAACAAAAAGAATGTATAAACCCTAGCTGGGGACCCCAAACAGAAAACACATCAATTTGACTCCTTATGTTAGATAAAAGTGCTGGAGCCAGGGAAGAGAGAGATCCCACGTGAAATTACTTGGCTGCACCGTGGGAGGTGCCCTTCCCCGGAATGCCAACGGCTTTCCAGTCTTGGGCAGTCTTCAGGTTCTCCCTGAAGGCAAGTCAGTGACTCAGCCAGTGATTCTTAAACTGTCCGCTTGGCGCTGCTAAGAATATGTCCATGGTACAGGCCTTTGCTGTCCCTCACAGGCAAAAAGACCAGGAATTGAATCTTTGAGCTGGGCTTTACACAGAGCGCTGGCAATCTGAGGAGGCAGTTTGGGTGAACATCCCCAAGAATGCTCTCTTCCTCATTAGCACGTTATAGGGAACCAGAATAAATGCAATAAATCCATTCAAAGTTCAGTCTTGATCCTTCTGGCTAGGTGGCTTCAAGGTTTTGTCTCTGTAGTGTTGACAAATCTGTTTTTCCCCTATTATAGTATATATATATATACTATATATGTATATATATACTATATATATAATATATATAGTATATACATATAATACACATATAGTATATATATATATACATATATAGTATATATATATATAGTATATATATATTTCCCTTATTATAATATATTATAGTTTTGCTTTCTTCCTGAGCCTCCATTTGGATGACATCTAAATTAAAGATAAATTAAAAATGAGCAAACCATTAGCAATGTGTATGTACTAAGCTGCTTCCAAGTTACGCATGCAGATTTCTCCCACAAAATAAAGCACAAATGTGCTCTTACAATGCAGAATAGAAAGTGCCTACCTAGCACTGTGGCTCTATCACCTGGGGGTGGCAGGAAGGAGATTTGGTTTGCCATGAACAACCATTTGCCTTGGGGGCTAATACATACATAATTTTCTATGTGTGCTGTGAAAGGAAAAAAGTTGCAAACAGCCGGGCATGGTGAGCCTATGTGGTGTCACACACCTTCAATCCCAGCATTCAGGGAGGCAGAGGTAGGAGGATCACCACGAGTTTGAGGTCACCCTGAGACTATATAGTGAATTCCAGGTCAGCCTGGGCTACAGCGAGATTCTACCTCCAAAAACCACACACACACACACACACACACACAAGGTTGCAAAATATGCCATAGAGACACTGAGTAGATCTACTCTTACTGTGTCAACGGGATGACTGGTGGTGGGATGTAGATAAGAGTAGCAGGAAGGAGCTATTGGAAATCGCTGACTGGGGCTGAGAGCCAGGAACTTACCTTTACGTATTCGGTGACGTCAATATTCAAATCCAGTGTCTAGAATATCTTTAGGTTGTCATTGCTACTTAAATTTATTCAGTCATCTTGCACCTTTGAGGTTGTCATCTGGTTATTTCTTTTGCAATCTATTGGGCATGGGTTAATTTTTTTCTTTGGTGATGAATTGAGTCCTAGAAATGAGATTTTCTTTTATTTATTTATTTTTATTTTAGAGTGAGCGAGAGCGAGAGTGAGAGTGAGAGAGAGAGAAAGAGAGAGAGAATTGGCACGCCAGGGCCTCAGCCGCTGAAATTTAACTCCAAATGCTTGTGCCACCTAGTGGGCATGTGTGACCTTGCGCTTGCCTCACCTTTGTGCGTCTGGCTTACGTGGGTTCTGGAGAGTAGAACATGGGTCCTTAGGCTTTGCAGGCAAGTACCTTAACAGGTAAGCCATCTCTCCAGTGGGACTTTCTTAATACCAGGTAAGAAGGACTATGATGGGTGAAGAGGTGTTTTTTCAAGTCCAAGATCCAATGACAAATGCTGTCGTTAGAATGGAGGACAGCTCCCACTTTGAGGGAGCAACTTGGATTTCCTAAGACTGCAGCTGCTGTTGTCTTGGTCCTGAAGTTGCTGTCTTGAGCCTGGATGCTCCCAAGAAGGCTCTAAGAGGAACTGTTCAGCTAATCGCAAAGCCGCACCGCTGTGTGACTGGTCTGTGGGTCCCAACACTCCCTTCTCACTTCAGTTTTCATCCTGGGGCTGGAAGAACATATTGTAATTATGCTAATCATGCTTGCTGGGCAGCAGCAGGCCAAAGAGGGAGGGCCACTGTCATCCTAATTGTTTCCCTTTCTCGGAGCAGTTAGCTGTCTGCCTGAGTCTCCTAACAGAGGGAGGCATGCACCGGGTTTCCTAGGCTCAGGGTTGCCAGATCCATCTGGTTTACAGAGAGGGAAGAGATTGTTGCTAAGGCTGGGCAAAGGGACTTCCTGTTGGATTCAGTAGGGACCGTCCAACACTAGCTTTTGCCTGACTGTGGAAAGGCAAATTGATGTTTAGTGTCCCTTCCCCTTCCTTCTTTTATTTCTCCTCCTCTCCCTATGCTTTCCCTCTCCCCTCTTCCTCCTGTCTTTCCTAAACATTTAAGCATGCAGCATTTTCCTGCTGGACTTTTCTGGCAGGCATGCTAACGATACATACATAATTATGGATATAGATACAGTCGTTGAAACAGGACATACCATCACATATGGGTACCTTAGTGGGCATTTGACTATTAAAGACAATCTGTTAGGAAGGACCATGCTTGGATGAACCTCAGGCAATGTATTTTGGTCAAGTACACCTGTCTAATCATCTTTATGTTAACAATTGCCACAAAATGTACATTTTTAGAGAAGGACTGGCTTTGTTGTGTGAAGTAATGCACTGAGTCATTTGAAGGTAAAAAGTAGAACACAGGGAAGTTTGTGAAGGATGGGAAATGTGAGCATTTGCTATTGTTTTGGGAATGGGAAGGAAGTAGGAAAAGGAGAAGAGAAGCAAATGGAGAGAATCTGATGGAATTTTAGAGACAATTCTGACAGTGGATATGCTATTCCTTGTGCTTTCCTGTTGTAACACCATCCATCTTTATGAACTCTTCTGTACAGTGCACAGTCATGGGCTTCTCCACTGAGCAAGCCTCTGCGTGTGGAAGTATCTCTTCCAGGGAAAGAAGACGAGTCCCACAAACTGAAAGTAACACTTCACCTGAGATGACACGAACTGGTTAACTTTTGAACCTCCAGACAGACATTCTTTTTTTTTTTTAGAACATGTAATGTTGGACCAAGGCATTTCAACCAGATTTTTATAAAGCAGCATGATGCAGCCATTATTCTAAGTCAAGCTAAGGTAGCAGTTGAGCGGACCTTGCTCCTGTCTGTCACTGGTGAGAGTATGCAGATGATTTCACCTTTCGCTTTGGTAGTCTCCTATTCAGCTGTCAGAAGGAGTATGGGAAGATAGCCTTCTTCCTTTCTTCCTTCCCCTTTGCATCAGGCAGGTCTTTGCAGCTGCAGAGTACCCTGGGGAAGTATTGGTTGTAAGCATCTGGCTTCTTTTATTTCTTCAGAAATATTTTATTTTTATTTATTTATTTGACAGGTCTATATCTATATCTACATCATCTATATCTGTATCTATATATATTTGACAGGTCTATCTATCTATCTATCTATCTATCTATCTATCTATCTATCTATCTATCTATTTATCTATCGAGAGAGAGAATGGGCATGCCAGGACCTCCAGCCATTGCAAATGAACTCCAGACATGTGCGCCCCCCTGTGCATCTGGCTAACGTGGGTCCTGGGGAATCAAACCTGGGCCCTCTGGCTTTGTAGGCAAATGCCTTAACTGCTAAGCCATCCCTCTAGCCCTGGCTTCTTTTATCACCATGGTTCCATGGGATGGATTCCTTGTTCAGTATCAGCTGTGAAACTTAATCCAAAATTTCCAGCCTCAGCTAGACTTGTTCATGGCATCCTGAACCAAGATTATTACTGAAGATTATTAGTTCAGTGTCTGTTGTCCGTCAGTCCAGGACCAACGCTATCTTCAGCCCTGTGCTAGACTTACAGAAGTAGAAACAGAATGCACGTCCCTGGCACAGCAGCACTGTTGGACTGCACCTACTGTATTATCTTTTAGCATTTCTCTGAATTTTTCTTTTATCATTTCCTTTCCCTTTGTTGGTTTTCCTCCTTCTGTCTCTTTGTCTCCATTTCTGTATCCATAATATCTGCCTTCAGTTCTATTAGATATGTCTGCGTCTTATCTTTCGCTTTTATGGCTTCATATATTCTAAACACCCAACCATAGATCCAAAAGCGAGGCAATGAATGAACAACAGTATCCCTCCAAAGCTTGACTGCTAAGCACTTACTCATCCTTTAAGCAGAATGGCCTGGGCCTCATTCTGTCTAACCTGGCCCATTATCAGAAGGGTCACATAGCCCACTATCTGAGGGATCTTTGGAACGGTGAGCATTCTGTCCTATGCATTGACTCTTGCCATAAACTTGCACACGAAGTGACATACAGGGCAGAATTAATTTCAACCCTAAGTCAGAATTACCTTAGATTCTTGGCATTTCAAGCCAAATTGCTGTTGTCCCAGTTATTTCATTAGAATATCTCTTTTAGGCATGAGCTTTTAATTTTTTCCCTCCAGTTTGGAGGCTAGTTAACAGGGAAAATTGGAAAACTCATTCCTTCAAAAAAGACTTTTGGCAAGCAGGCAGTATAATTCTGAAACAGATGGTTTCGAGTATGATTTACATGCTATTTAAAGTCACAACATAGGCTCATGCATATTCCTGAAACATTAAATAGCTGCTCAATTTGCTATTCTTATCAAGATTAGATTAATTGGGAGAGAGAAAACTTATGTTGAGTAGTGCCAGAAAAAAAAAAAAAAAAAGGAAGACCTGCCACTTACTGGTATAAGGTCTACATGGCTGAAGAGGAGAGGGTTAACTGAACATTCTCCTCACAAAGACAGGCACTCCTGGCTAGAGAATTGTCCTCTAATACATAGTGACCAGCTTGTTTAAATGATTGCTTTCATTTGCTATATCAGATATATAATCATTGACCATTGTATTACTTGCTCTTTTCTATAACCAAATACCTGTCAAAAAGCAGCTGAGGACTGGAGAGATGGCTTAGTGGTTAAGCGCTTGCCTGTGAAGCCTAAGGACCCCAGTTCGAGGCTTGATTCCCCAGGACCCATGTTAGCCAGATGCACAAGGGGGCACATGCATCTGGAGTTCGTTTGCAGTGGCTGGAGGCCCTGGCGTGCCCCATTCTCTCTCCCTGTCTCCCTCTTTCTCTCTCTGTCTGTCACTCTCAAGTAAATAAACAAACAAACAAAAAAATTTAAAAAAAGATGCTGAAGGGAGAAAGGGTTAACTTTTGTCTAAGCATTTTGATTAATATTCAGAAAAAAAGATTATGTATGAACTTATATTAGAAAATGCAACGTTAAGAAGTTTGTTTTTTTTAAATTTAATTTATTTTATTTTTTGCAAGCCAAGAGAGACAGAAAGGACACACACACACACACACACACACACACACACACACACACACACACAGTGCTAGCAACCAATGCACAGTGGGACACAGGACAGCTATATACAGATCTGACATTGGCTCCACTATTTGAGGAAGAAGGAGCTGAAATCTGATTCTCAGCACAAATCAAGGCCCAATCTGGAGAGAAGTGGGGTACCTAGACCCAGAGTAGGCTGTAAGTGATGGGCTTAAAAAGGGAGTTTTGTGGCCATTCCATCCTTAGAAAGAAGAGGAAAACTGGACTTTTCCCTACTACTATGGCTCTACAAGCCACACTGCTAAGCTCCAAGGGGATCTGTAATCCCACAAGAATAGGAATCCCAATCAAGAGAATGCTGTTGGCTGGAGACAAGGGTGATAAATGGGAATGTTACTCAGTGTGATAACGTGTAGGATGTGGCTACTGGGAACCTCAGCTCTTCATAAGGCTTCCAGCCCTACAGACCCAAGTCAACCACTCCAGCTGGTATGGCTAGGGAATATCCAAGGCCTTTTCCCTGTCAAGTGTCTGACCCCGTCCCAGGTGTGACACGGAACAAGTACAAACGTAGCTCTGTGGACCAGTCCTGGACTCAAACGCCAGGATTCCACAAACTCCAAGTATGACTCAAAGTTCTTAGGAAGCAACAAGCCAGAGCACCCAACCCAAGGCAGCTGATGGAGGAAAGCCTTTTGTTTTGGATTACAGTCTCAAAGGGAAGTTTCATGATGGCAGGAAAAAGCATGGCATGAACAGAGGCTAGACAGTACCTCTGCCACAGCAGGTGCAAATTAGCGGCAGGGCGGTGAGCTAAACGGGCAAGGGGGAGCTGGCTCTAACACCCTTAATGCCACCACCCAAACATGCTTCGTCCAATAGGGCTCCACCTTCCAAATTGCCATTAGCTGGGAACCAAACATCCACGCACATGAGATTATGGGGAGCATCTGATTCAAACCATCCATCACCTTCCATCCTTGGCCCCATAAAGTCATGGCCATTCATGATGTAAAATGCACTGCATTCAGTCCAACTTAAAAAGTCTTCATAGTTTTTATCAATCTCAACACTTCAAACATACCCATAGTTCAATGTCTCTTAACTGCAAGCCTGTAAAACCAAAAAGAAAAAAAAAACGTATTTGCATAAACATTCACTCTGCAGATGATGGATTGGGGATAGCAAGGAAAGATCGAACCAATGTGAGACGTCAAACAAACCGGGCAAACATCAAATCCTGTAGCTCTGTGAGCACCTGAGACCCACAACACAGTGTCTGGGTGTGGCCGTTTGAATTGTATGGCCCCGTAGACTCAGATATTTTATTAAAATTGACTTTAATTGACTTTAATACAATACCTTCTCTAGCAGGGCTCTACCTCCCAAACTGCTGTCAGCGGGGACCAAGCATTCAAAACACAAGAGTTTGTGGGGGACATCTGATTCAAACCATCCCAGTAGCCCACTAGCTGTGTCCGTCCCTGTTGCCTTCATCTTCTGGTGAGAATCACACGAGGATCTTAGAAAACAGAACCCTTCCTAGGCTTGGCTGCTTGTGGATACATGAATTCTTACTACACTTGATTTTGTTTTCCTCTCTCCAGGAATCGGACAGGCAGTTAATAGCTCCTGGAAAAGCCTTGTCCAAACTGTACTTTGAAGAAATTGAAAAATATTGCTTTTGAACAATTGCCTTCCCATTGCAACTCCCAAAGCTGGTCTAGTGAGAGACCTAGGCACCGAGAGGCTCTTGAGGTGTTCAGATGCGTCTGAGAAAACACTGGAGGCGATCAGAGTATCCGTGCATCAGCCTTCTCTGAGTCCTCACTGGGGGTGGCAGCTTCAGCTTCAAAAACATTGTGTAAACAGGAATCATGAAACTTTCCATTTTATTAAATTCCTGACCAGAGGGAGGGATGGCATTAGGAGAGAGAAAAGGTGAGGAGTTTTTTTTAGCATGATTTCTGTGAAGCTGATAAGCTGTAAGTTTTGCACATGAGTTAAAAAAAAAAAAAAGAGTTGTCCAGTACAGTAAAACCATTTCATACCACCACAGAGTGAGTTATTGCTCTGGGGGCGGCATGGCTTCTAGTGGCTACCCATGTTTCCATCTCCATCTTTCATGAGTCACCCTGACGTTTTTATAGTGCTGACACAAGACAGAGCACTTATGTGGCTTCCCGTCTCCATCTGTCAACAGTTAGGAGAGCGCCACTACCTAAGGTTCCCTTTTGATCTGGCTTCCCTGTTAGCCCTGCGGGGGACCCTTGGCTATGCTTTGGGGTCCCGGAGGCTCTAGAGGCCAGTCACACTAGCCTGTACCACTGGTGCTGGTTATAACGATGGAGAGTGGGCGGTTTTTGCATGAATCGGAGCAGAGGACCGTTTCCTTTCCTTTATGACTCACCAGAACCTTGTTGGTGCTGTGTTGCCCTAGCTTTCCCCGGCTGCCCAAACCTTTGCCCAAGTTCTAGTTCCAGAACCCCAGACTATCGCTCACCGGATGACATGTTTTCCTCACAGGGAAGCAGTAACTCACAGAGCTGGGTAAATGCTATTGATGGGACACGTGGTGCCATACTCTTACTTTTCCTCTCACTGCGTTTCAGTCTGCACAGTCCATCGGATCTGAGAATCCCATAAAGAAGTGACAACTTGTGCTGGAGGGACGGCTTAGCGGTTAAGGCGTTTGCCTGCAAAGCCAAAGGACCCAGGTTCGACTCCCCAGGACCCATATTAGCCAGATGCACAAGGGGGCGCACGCATCTGGAGTTCGTTTGCAGTGGCTGGAGGCCTTGGCGCGCCCATTCTCTTTTTCTCTCTCTTCCTCTTTCTCTGTCAAATAAATAAAAATAAAATATTGAGAAAAAGAAGTGACAGCTTGGTGTGAGGTGGGGGTGGGCTGCGGTTCAGTTAACATTTTTAGGAGGGGTCTTGCACATAGAGGACAACTTCTCCTTTCTATCATTTTCTCGATACAACCTTCTCACATAAGCCTTCTCATAGCACTCACTAACTTGTGTTAGCAGTTCCCGGAAAGTCTTTAAGATCAGAGAATGTACTTTATTCAGGGGTGAAGTTCCTGGCCCTGTATATAGGAGGGACTTGATATATATATGCTTAATTCATCTGCTGATTGACATAGTTATAATTTGAGAAGCCAGGATGCTTTGAGAGTGAGACAGGAAAGCTACAAATGCCTTCCTAGGAAGTTTTGTAGACTGGATCTTCCAAAGCAGTTGCAAAGCTCTAGCTGCAAGGCAGAGCCTTTTAGAATGAGGGGAGGAGGTCTGCGCATAAAGGCAGGTTGCACACGCCGACTGAAGTCTAAGCGTGGAGCGGCTCTGTGTCCTCTGAAGGAGGCCCAGTAGCTTTTGGTGGTTTTTGCTCCTAAGGAGCTCATTTAACTGCATTTTAAGGTGGTAATAACTTAAGTTCTAATGCTGGTGTGGCCATTGATCAATGGAGTGAGCTGGCAGTTTCCAGAAAGATTCGTGAAATAAAATGCCTCAAATTGACCAGCCTAAGAACATTTTTCACAGTCTATCCATCCCTTCTGAGCTATTCCGAGAGAAAAGTAAAAGAAATCAGAACTTCGGAATTGCTGCTTGTCTAGTGGCAACCTCTGCGGGACACTAAAGAGTTGTAATTTATCTAGTTTCTCCGTTTAGAGAACTGGCCCAAGTAGTTGCCCTAACCACCGTGGTGAGTCTGGGCATGTCAGGTGCTGAGCTGAGCCTCTTGTTCTCATTTAATTTTCACAACAACCTGGCAAGATAGCAGTGACTAGCCTGAAATTGAGGCTCAGAGAGGGAAACCAGTTGTCTAGTTAACTAAGATTGCAGAAGAAGGACCTAAACTCTGGGTCAATTTGATCAAAGCCATGCTCTTAATGGGTCTGTTAAACTGCCTTTCACTTTCCAAACATCTCTTCTTAAAGAAAATTCTCTTTCTCAAAGCGGAATTTGAAAGCAAATTAGGTACTGGCTCATTAAATGGTGTGTGCTTCTGTTCTGAGATGGAAAACATAAAAATAATTTTCTATTTCCCACTTTGGTTGTTATTTCAAATACTGACGATACGAAAACTAATGGTTAGAACTGTTTTGCAGGGGAAAATGTCTTTCCCCTGTGAGGTCTATTGCAACAATGCCACAGTAGGATTTCCAGTTTTCTTTTTTTGTTAAGAATATGCTGTGTATGGACACATCACGTGTTGGCACCATCATGTCCCTCCCCACTGCCCCCATTCCTTTGAGCAAGGAAGTTCTTTATCCCCTGAGCCATCTCCTCAGCCCAAGAATTCTTTTCAAAAAATATTTATTTATTTATTCGTTTGAGAAGAAGAGAGAGAGAGAATGGGCACACCAGGGCCTTCTACCACTGCAAACAAACTCCAGATGCATTTGTCACTTTGTGCTCAGGCTATATGTAGGCACCAGGGAATTGAACTTGGGGCCAGCAGGCTTTGCAAGCAAGTGCCTTTAACAGCTGAGGTATCTCTCCAGCCCCAGTAGTTTGTTCTCTCTCTCTCTCTCTTTCTTTCTTTCTTTCTTTCTTTCTTTCTTTCTTTCTCTTTCTTTCTTTCTTTCTTTCTCTTTCTCTCTCTCCCTCCTTTCTCCCTTTCTCTTTCTGCCTCTCTCTCTCTTTCTTTCCCTCTTTTTCTTCCATCCTTCATTTCTTTTTTTATTTTTTTTTTATTGACAACTTTCATAATTGTAGACAATAACCCATGGTAATTCTCCCCCCACTCTTTCCCCTTTGAAACTCCACTCTCCATCATACCCCTTCCCCTTCTCCATCAGTCTCTCTTTTATTTTGAGGTCATCATTTTTTCCTCGTATCATGATGGTCTCATGTAGGTAGTGTCAGGCATTGTGAGGTCATGGATATCCAGGCTATTTTGTGTCTTGAGGAGCATGTTGTAAGGAGTCCTACCCTTCTTTTGGCTCTTACATTCTTTCTGCCACCTCTTCTGCAATGAACCCTGAGCCTTGGAAGGTGTGATAGAGATGTTTCAGTGCTGAGCACTCCTCTGTCACTTCTTCTTGGCCCCATGGTGCCTTCTGAGTCATCCCAAGGTCACTGCCATCTGAAAAGAGAAGCTTCTCTAACCAAAAGTGAGAGCAGCATTAATATATGGGTATGAAGATTAAGAGAAGTGCTTACCAGGCAGTTTGGGGAGCATAGTATATACATTTAGCCAGACAGCAGCAGATGTTACACTCCTAGGGCTCATAAGGGCGTGGGGGACGTAATACGATGGTATTGTATGTATGTAAGTAGAAGAACAGATTACTGGGAGTGAAAAGGCCTAAGTGAGGTCAGGGGAAGAGACTGAGTAAAGGAAAGATGGCGGGGGGATGCTAACCAAAATCTAAGAGGATATAAATAAGTCATATGGGAACCTACTTTTTTGGACAATGGAACACTCAGAAGCCATAGATTGTTACTAGAAAAGTTTCAGTGGCAGGGTAGGATACCATCCAGTGAGTTGATGGCCAAGAATACCCCGAAAACATTACAGGCCATTGCTGAGGCCCTTAGATTCTCACCAGGAATAGATGGTAAGACCCTATTGCTGAAGACTCCAGATGCTTGGACTGTAAGGTTAGTGAGAAATCCTGCTGGATCTGAGCTGAAAATCACCTACATGAAGATCAGCTGACAGAAAAAAAAAAAGCTAGAAAAAGCTGTACTGCATGCAGTTCAATGGGAGAGAGAGAAATCACCAGTGAAGATACTCAACAGTGGACATTGCAAGCCTTAAATTTTGCCAGCCAGGCCAAATGAGCCAACGGGTACAATAGTGGCATGTCTGTTATGGGGGAAACCAACTGCCCTCTAATTGGACTGGAGGCCCACTCCATGGGAGGGAATACATCCCTGATACTGAAAACCTATGACAGGGATAGTCATGAGCCCTAGGGTTTCCATTCCTTGTCGAGGTTGGTCTGCCAAGGCCAGTGACCTGGGCGGCCAACAGAAGTGCAATTAAAGCAGGAGGCCGGGGGAGAAGTGATAAGATTGGGAGGAGAGGAAGACTGGTTGGTCCATGCATTAAAGCAGGAGGGCTGGGGGAGAAGTAATAAGATTGGGAGGGGAGGAAGAGCGGGGTTGGTCCATCCTTCTTTAACCAGTTCACGACTATTCGGTAGAACATGGGAAAAGATGACGAGCTTTAAGAAGTCAGCATGATGCTGGACAACAGTGATAGTTGCCTATTTAAGGGTGCGTGAGGCCATCGAAGGGCACCATGCCAGGGAAGCCGGAACTCAAGGTAAGAAACTTAGAGGAAGGAACATGGAGGAGGTTCAAGTTTGGATGGAGGAATTGTGCAGGCAGGGTAATTATTTAAGAGCACAGTGCGTTGCTGAACCGTTAAAAGCAGTGGTTAAGCACTTTAGGGCTTACACACTGTCAAGCGCCCACGGACCTCCTCAATCCACGGAAGCAGGTACCACAGACCCCATGGCAGGGCACCCCCACATGTACAAGAACGCACGCGCCGATGAGCAGCATACAGTCAACTCCACAGGGCTCATCTCACAGACAGTGCTGAGCGAAAGATCTGAAAAAAAATCCATGGATCTAGCAAAAACTGAAGAAGATTGATTTTATTTCTTCTTTTTAAGAGACATTTGGGATTTTGGTTCTCCCTTATAGAGTATCTCTAGCAAATCTATCCTGCAAACTGCTTTTGAAATGGGTCATTCTTAAGCCCTGATAGTGTAGAATCATTCTATTTATTTATTTATTACTTGTAAGGGGAGAAAGAGAGAAAGACAGGGAGAGAGAGAGAGAGAGAGAGAGAAAATGGGCATGCCAGGGCCTCTTGCTGCTGCAAGCAAACTCTAGACACACCTGTCACTTTGTGCATCTGGCTTTATGCGGATACTGGGGAATAAAACCATGGTTGTTAGATTTTGCAGGCCAGTGCCTTAACGGCTGAGCCATCTCTCCAGCCCTAGATTCATTTTTTTTTAAATAGAGTTTTCAGGGCTGGAGAAATGGCTTAGCAGTTAAGGTGCATGATTGCGAAGCCTAAGGACCCAGGTTTGATTCTCCAGATCCCATGTAACCCAGATGAACATGGTGGTGCATGCATGTGGAGTTTGTTTGCAGTAGCTAGAGGCCCTGGTGTGCCCATTCTCACACACACACTCTCTCTCCCTCTTTCTCGCTGTCTCTAACAAATAAATAAAACAAAATCTTAAAAAATATTTAAAAAAAAATAAAATAAAATAGAGTTTTCCATTGCTTCTGTTACCTGTCCTTCTACATGTACCCAAGTGTGAGTGTTGCCTAAAGGTAACATCGTCAGGGTTTCTTGATGTCTCTGAGTGTGAACTTCATGAATGTTTGCCTGAGATAAAGCCAAAGAAGAAGCAGCTAATTCAGGAGCCCTCCCCCACCTTGACGGGGGAGAAGCCACGTCTTATAGAAAGCAGTGTTGATTCCTCCCTCCCTGTCTTAACAGGAAACACTGGGGAAGCTGTCCTTTCCCTGGCTTCTACATGTCAAAAATTCCATAGGGTTCACCAATGCCAGCTCTTGGTGTCTTAAGCCTTTTCCTTGACCTGTTGGACCCTGCTCTGGACATCTAGAGCTCAAGGTCCCTTTTACCTGCATTCTTGTCAAAGCAGCTCTGCAAAATGTGTTGCAGTTCCTAGACCCAGTGACAGTGAGCGGAAACATTGCATGTCTAAAGATGGGAGGGGCATCTTTACCTCACCGAGAACAAGAAACAGAAAGAAAGAAACGTATCTCTGGCTGCAGGACTGCAGATGTAAAATGCAGCTCGGGAAGGGACTGAACCCTCATAACCACTTCATGTGGGTTGCTACCTATGTCTATCTGCAAAGTGGCTCCAGCATTTGCCATGCCCCTGGCCCAGGCGAGGCGGTTTATCCTGAAAGTTCCCCAGGTACAGCCACCTTTGCCGAGGGCTCTCAGGCTTCCTCTCGTCCCCTGTCCGTGGGCAAGGCGAAGAAGGTGTGGCTGTGGTCACAGCTGGGGTTTCAGAGAGGAGTGGTGGCCGTTCACTTTGCTGTGTCTCCCTCCCGCGTGTCTCCTTGAAAAGTTACCCACCCTCCACTGCTTTCTGAAACGATTCGACCTCTTCATTTACTTTCTGAATGCTCAGTTCTTTTTTAAAGTATTTTAATTCTGCCATACCCTTTACCTTCACTGTGAATTTTTATTTTATTTTATTTTTAAGGTAGGGTTCCACTCTAGCCCAAACTTAACTGGAACTCACTCTGTAGCCCGGGCTGGTATCAAACTCACAGTGATCTTCCTACCTCAGCCTCCTGAGTGCTAGGATTAAAGGCGTGTACCACCACACGTGGCTTTTATGTAAATTTTATATTCTGACCTTTTCTCCTATTTAGGACCAGCATGTCTATTCCTATCATGTGTCCTTTCTCCTACTCAGGCCTGAAAGGTGGGAGCAAGTTAAAATATACTTTTCAAATCTTACTAGCTTAATAACCTCATTTTAAATAAAGCCAGACCAGCAACTACACTGATCCCTAAACCTAGCAGTCTGAAGACAAATAAAATATCAGCTGTACTGGTGCTTTTTGGCCATTTTGTTTAAAATAATTTAATCTCTATGTTAAATGTGTGTCCTATGTCACATCAAAAATTTTTTTTCCCAATGAGAACAGAAAATAACTAGCCTTTTTTTTTTTTTTTCAGTGAATCACTAGTCTATGGGTATGTGGTGGTTTGATTAAAGTGTCCCTCATATATTTCTATGTTTTGAATGCTGGGACTGCAGCTGGTGGCAATTTGGGAATTGGCTGTTCCTGCCTTCATGGAGCTCCCTCTCAAGTCTGTAAGCCAAAATCAACCCTTTCCTTCCACAAGCTGCCCTTGGTTCCGTGTTTTCTGCCAGCAATGCAAAGCTATCTGCAGCAGTAACATGGGCACCAGAGGAGTGGGGTTGTTGATGCTAGAAGCCTGACTGACTGTGTGGCTCTGGGCCTTTGGGAACTGATTTGCAGGAGGAATGTGGGAGAATTTGAAAGCTTGGCCTAGGAGAAAGCTTGCAGTGCTGTAAGTACAGCTCGATGGACTGCTCCGTTTTGTTAAATGAATGTTCTGTCAAAATGCCTTCTACATACTTAGTGTTTATACCTCCTTGCACTTAGCTTTCCATGGCTTACAGAAAACGCCTGACCAAGAGTAGCTTGTGGGAGGAAAGAGTTTATTTTGGCTTAGGGACTGCTGACATGAGCAGAGACTGGACATCACCTCCTGGCCAACATCAGGTGGACAATAGCAGCGGGAGAGTGTGCCAAGCCCTGGCAAAGGGAAGCTGGCAACCTGTGCCCCAGTAATGCACTACCCCCAGGAGTCTCCAATTCCCAAATTGCCACCAGCTGGGGACTAACATTCAGAACACAGGTTTATGGGGGACACCTGAATCAAACCACCACATCCCACTCACCTGACCCCATAAGCTGATAACCATCCATGATGTAAAGTCCACTACATTCAGCCCAACTGTAAAAAGTCCTCATAGTTTCCATCAATCTCAATGCTGTTCAAACATCCCCATAGTCCAAGGTCTTTAAACTGAACTGTGATGCCAAAAGAAAACAAAACAAAGCAGAAAAACCATAATGGCACAGAATAAATATTCACACTGCAAAATATGGCATGGGGGCTGGAGAGATGGCTTAGCAATTAAGGCATTTGCCTGCAAAGCCAAAGGAACTCAGGTTCGATTCCCCAGGACCCATGTAAACCAGATGCACAAGGTGGCACATGCATCTGGAGTTCATTTGCAGTGGCTGGAGGCCCTGGCACGTCCATTCTCTCTCTCTGCCTCTTTCTCTCTCAAATAAATAAATAAATAAATAAATAAATAAATAATTAACTTTATAAAAGATGGCATGGGACATAGCAAAGAAATACTGAACCAGGGCTGGAGAGATGGCTTAGTGGTTAAGGCGTTCGCCTGCAAAGCCAAAGGATCCCTGTTTGACTCTCCAGGACCCATGAAAGCCAGATGCACAAGGGGGCACACTCGTCTGGAGTTTGTTTGCAGTGGCTGGAGGCCCTGGTGTACCCATTCTCTCCCTCTGTCTCTCTCTGCCTCTTTCTGTCTCTCAAATAAATAAAATGTATTTTTTAAAAAGAAATATTGGACCAATATAAGATTTAAAACCAACAGCACAAACATCAAACTGCAGCTCCAAATCTGACAACGCTAACCAGTGAAGTCCAAGTCCAATAATTCTAACCAGTGAGGACGAATCTCTGGAGTTCCAATTCAGCCCCTCCAGTTAGGCTACTCATAGTCCAGGAAATCTTTATCCAGTGCCAGCAGCTCTCCTTGGCAGCCAATCCCATAGTCCTGGCATCTCCACTGTAATCCATGGTTCATCCTCATGGCAACATTGGGTCTCCATGCAGGTAATCCAACAAGCTTGCTTCACACTGACCATGGCCATTTCCAAAAAACACAACCCTGTTGTAAATTTAATGACCCTCTCTTTCCTGCAATTGTTATACTCCATAGTACCAGGAGGGCTACCAACTTGTTAATCCAGGGGGGAATAAAGCAGACTTTGGAGAACAGAACACTCCTTCAGCATTCAGGTATTTTCAAAAGACTTCGCATTCATTGATTTGCCGATGTTGAACAATCTGCTTCTCTAGAATGAAGTCAACTTGATCATTATAAATAATCTTTTTGTTGTGTCCCTGAATTTGATTTGCAAGCATTTTTCTGAGAACATTTGTTCTTTATGTTCACCAGGGTGAAAGGTCTATAATTTATTTTGTTTGATTGTGTCTCTGTTTAGTCTTTTTACCTGTATAATGCTGGATTTATAAGAGTTTGGAAGTATTCTTTCCTTTTCCATTTTATGGCATAATTTGAGAAGCATTAGTTTTAATTCTTCTTTAAGGACCTGGTATAATTCCACAGTAAATCTGTCTGGACCTGTGCTTTTATTTTGGCAGGAGATTTATTATTATTAATTATTATTATTATTGCTTCAGTCGCATTTCTTGTTATAGGTCTGTTTAAATTATTATTTATTATTTTCTTGACTTAACTTTAGTAGGTCATTTGCATCTAGAAATTCAACCATTTCTTTTTGACTTTCTAGTTTGGTGGCTTTTTAAGGTATGTTCTTATGATTTTCTAAATTTCATTGCTATCTGTTTTAATATTTTCCTTTTCATCTCTAACCTTATTAATTTGATTCTTCCCTTTCTTTTAGTTAATTTGACTAACGGTTTGTCAATCTTTATCTCTTCAAAAGCTGACTCTTACATCAATTCTTTTATGTTTTTTAAAAAAATTTTAATTCATTGATACTGACTTCTACTCTGATATCGCTCTCATCTCTCTCTTTGTCTCCGTCCCTCTGCGTCATATACGAACATGTATGTGCAGGTGTGGCACTCTGTGTACATGCATGGAGAGGCCAGAGGAGACTATCCCGTGTCCTTCTCTCCACTTCTCTGTCTGTTTCCTTGACTTGGAGTCTCTTGTTGAACCAAGCACTGCTGCTTTCAGTTAGACTTCCTGAGCAGTGAGCCCTAGAGACTTTCTGGTCTCTACTCACCAAAACCCTAGGTTACAAGGGTGGATGGCCATGCTAAGTTGTTTACATGGGTGCTAGGAAATTGAACTGAGGTAAATCAGGCCCTCCCAGGCTGTCATGCTGTCACAGGAAAAACAAAAAACAACAACAACGAAATACTTTTACCGATTGATCCATCTCCCTGGCCTCTGACCTGATCTTAATTATTTCTTCCTGTTGGGTACTTTTGGATGATTTGGGTTGTTCTTGTTTTCCCAAGGCCTTAACTTAAGATTCATCCTTTATTTGATATCTGTCTGATTTTGTAATGTAGGGACTTACAGAAGTCCCTCTTAGGATTGCCTTCATTGTATCCTATAAAGTTTGGTATGTTGTGCTTTAGTTTTTATTTGCTTTTAGGAATTTTTAAGTTTCCTTATTAATGTTATCAGTAACCCAGTCATGATGATCATGTGTTGCTTAATCTCCATGAGTTTGTCTAGTTTCCCTAGTTACTCTTTTTGATTTCCAGCTTCATTCCATTGTGGTTGGGTAAAATACAACAAATTATTTCAATTTTATTGTATTTTTTAAAAAAAATATTTTTGTTTATTTATTTGAGATACAATAGAGAGAGAGAGAATGAGAATATGGGCACATGAGGGTTCCCTGCCACTTTGTGCATCTGGCTTTAATGGAGATATAAGAGATACTTTGGGGATTTCCATTGGATGCATAGACACTGACATTCCTCCATGTGAAGACATCTTTTGGAACAGAGGGTTAATTAGGGACTGGTACTCATAATTGCACGGGAGATGGGCTCACACATAAAAGGCAGTTCACACATGTTAGCCCAGTTTGAAGACTTTTCTTGATTTTCTGTGAGTGATGGCTTGACAGCTGTAAAGCATCTGCATCATTCCAAACAGAGGTTAAGTAATTTTCTCAAAGTCCCAGAGCTATGAAGAATCGGAATAACTCCTGAACCTGGTCTGGTAATCTCCTACACTCACTTTGCTCTATTCACATGGTGCTTATTGGATGTGTATTTTTAGTACAAATAAAAAAAATGCTTAGAGGGCTAGAAAGATGGCTTAGCAGTTAAGGCACTTTCCTGTAGAACCTAAGGACCTGGGTTCTATTCTCCAGTACCCACGTAAGCCAGTTGCACAAGGTGGCTCATGAGTCTGGCATGCCCATTCTCTCTCTCTATCTGCTTCTTTCTCCTTCTCTCTCTCTCTCAAATAAATAAATGAATAAAACATTTTAAAAGTGCTTAGAGACAGACTTACCTGGGTATGAACATGCCCTCTGGTTTGTATATCATCACACCTGGATCATTAAGACTATAACTTCAGTGCCCTCATTAGTAGAAGTAGGGTGGATACCCATCTGTATCTATATAGGTAGAGGTAAAGACTAAATCAGATTATGGATTTGGAGAATTGATACAGTTCCTGGAACACAAAAAGGCCTCCTGTAAGTATCTGCCTTTCTCTAAACTCTGACTTCATCTCTTTATTAAATTGTGGCTTCTCAAAGGCAGGGTCCCTGTATAGCCCAGCTCATGAAGGGAGTTTTATAACTAGCTGATACATGAATTAAGAATTTGCTGAGCCATTTAAAAGTAGTTTTGGTCAGCTCTTAGTTCATAAGTCTATTGTTTTGGCCTTATTTATAGGAGACATACACATATGCGAAAGAATCCTAGTGTTCTCTATACATAAAAATTGACATTGTCTTCTTCAAAATCTTCAGCAAACCTTTTAAAAAATTTCTCTGATCATAATCTTCAAATGATGAAATCTAAATTTTTACCCTATTCCAGTGATTCATACGAGACTAGTTTGGGGGATCTACTGACCCCAGAATGCTTCATTTTCTCCAACAGCCAAGAGTCATATCACATATAGTTGCTAGAACAAATATAAGACACTATTAAATATGAATTTTAGATGAACAACAAATACTTTTTATACATTTATATCTCAAATATCTCACAGAATATATGAGTGTTGAAGAAGTATCTGAAATGTAAACTTAGTTGGGTGTCTTGTATTTTTATTTGTTAGATCTAGCAATCCCATGATGATGAAGGTACCTGAGGAAAAAAGACATCTTCGCATACCTGCTTTCTATTGCCTTCTGAGATGCACAATACAAACCCACAAATTATTATCTGAGGCTCATGAGATGTCATCTCTTCCATCACACATATTATTTTGCATAGTCCCAATGAAAGTAGATTTAGACTTGCAGTGGAAATGATTCATTCTTCAAGAAGTTTCCAGCATTATAGAGGGTTGAGGTGTCTACCCTTTTGTTACTAAAGACTCCAAAGAAAAACACACACTGCCCAATAACTCCCTTCTACTACTCCCTGTCCTGTTTACCCAAGTCTGAATCCTCAGACATCTCCAGTCTTAGATTTTTTTTTTAATGATCTGCACAAGGCTGAAATGATGGAAAAAAATGTCCTGGGCTTAATCAAAAGTCTATTGAATAATAACGAGTCCTGCAGCAGTCTGGTAAAGAAGGCAGATCAGACCCACTTAATCATAATGGTCCTCCAAAGTAATGAAGGCTCAAGTGGTCCTTATTAGGAATCAAGCTGTGAATCATAACTCCTCTCCCATTCTGATTGCTGAAGGAAATAGGTAATTGATGTGACAGGATGGCTATTATTATGGTTACTTTTTTTTTTTTTTTAACCCAGACACAGCAGTTAGGATGCTGTCCCTCGCCTCCACGGGTAATATCAGGTATACAGGGTAAGAGTAGGCCTTCCATTAAATCTCCAAGTGAGGGC
Organism: Dipus sagitta; assembly: GCA_036346955.1. NCBI lineage: Eukaryota > Metazoa > Chordata > Mammalia > Rodentia > Dipodidae > Dipus > Dipus sagitta. The sequence goes on along the minus strand of CM070793.1, from coordinate 23,865,038 downwards.
GCTCATAAACTTTGTATTGAAGTAAGTAATGGCCACATTTAATGATCGGTTTGAGCTTGTGAACCAACAGATAACTCATTAACAGATGCTAACTTCTACTTTCTAGTTTAAGCAATCCATTCTCTCTCTCTCCTGTTTGGATTGAGGGCTTATGCAAATTATTGGCTGGGTTATTGCATAGGAAGCTCTTATTAATCAGCTAGATGTTTCTCTCTCATGGCTTCTTCTCCCCCCCCTCCCAGGATTATCCCTTATGTAGTTCATGGATATATACATTTTTAAATTTCACTTTTGCACAAACTGTGAAAATATTCTGGAACAGTTTGTTCCTGGAATGAATTAAGTAAAAACTCCTGATAAAAACCCACTCCTGAGACATTAAATCATTTACTCCGGAGAAGAAATGCAAATAGGTTGAAAATATCATAGGTTTGAAGCAGTATTTATATGCACCGAGGAGACATGACACAGATTGCCATCTTAGTGCCAGAAATGAACCGACATTTCCATTTGAAGAGGATGTGATCAGCCCCCCATTAGCCTGGCAGGTGATTATAGTCCATATGTAATGAAACTAAGCCCTCCTGAGAATTCTCTCCTCACAGTCTTTCTTCTACTCTCCTCCCTTGCTTTTTAAATTACTAGCCAGTAGATAAGATGTACTTTTTTCTCAACTTATATTTTGGGGAATATAATAGGGTGGTAATGTAGGTAGTGGGTTTTAGCTTTTAGTCCCAGTCACACTCTAATTTCGTGGGCTTTCTCTATGTGGAATGGAAGTCAGGAAGACAAGAAATCAAAGTTCTGTACAATGGGAATCATCCTCAGATGTGTCAGATATGTATGTGGAGGATCCCTATATTATATGTGCTTTTCATAGTGTAGTGCTAAAGAGTCATGAAAAGAATCCAACTCATTGTAGTAAATTTGTAACGTGTAAGATATATAATAACACATTTGGGATGTTCTGGAAATGCTGATGGGCTGCACAAATTTTGATGTTTGTCCTCTCACTTTCTTATCATGGTGACAAATGGTGTGTGACCCAGTGTAATCCACACTTGCTTACTGCTGAGCTCTTGTGAGGTTGTCTTGCTCTTGTACAGCTGGGAGGGCTTCTAAGGTGGAAACTATCTTGGTTGTTTGCTATAATACCAGTTTCTTTGTGATGCCTTTACTGGGTAAATGATAGACAATGACTGGATGGGTTTTGGACAAGAGGCATTTATCTTAGGGCCTATTTTTAAATTAAATTAAATTAAATTTTTTTTTTAGCACAAGACTTGTGATGGTTAATCTCTGGTTGTCAACTTGTCAGGGTTTAGAATCATCATGGAAACAAATCTCTGGCAATGTCTTTAGGAAGTTTTTGAGATTGAGTGGGAGGATCCAGTCTGTGGGTGGCACCATCCCATGGGCTGGGTTCTTGGATTGTATAAGAAGGAGAAAGCTAGGTGAGTGTGGTGGTTTGAATGCATAATGTCTCTCAGAGCCTCAAGTGTTTGTGATGAAACATGCTGCTTAGTCTCCAGCTGGTGACACCTTTGGGAGGAGAAGTCCTGCTGGAGGGATGTGTCGCTGTGGGAAGACTTTGAGTTTATTAGTCCATTCCTGCTGGGTGCTGAGAGCTAACTCAACGACTGCTTCCTGCATGCTGCTGTGATAAGATGTGACACGGGGCCGCTGGCTTTGCCATGCTTTTCCCTCCACGTTAAAGCTTCTCCTTAACACTGTGAGCCAAAATAAGCCCCTTCCTCCCATAACTTGCTTATGATTGGGTGTTTTGTCCCAGGAATTAGAAGGTGTTAATTTAACAAATGTTTCCAAGTTGAAATATTCCCTCTGGAAGAGCAGACCGAGCTCTAGACATTCAGGAAGTTAAACCTGGAAGATCTGAAACTAAAAAGGTCATACGACCACTCCCCAAGGTTATAGGAGTGATGAACAAACCACTGAAGGGCGCATTTTGACCAGTGTTAATTATCAAGTGAAATATTCCCTCCTGGAAGTAGGAAGGAAGCTGTGGACACCAAGGAATTCAACAGCTCTCTGAAAATGTTGCAATTCACCTCCACAAGGGAAGTAAAGGGAAAACGGCTCCTTAGCTAGAGACTCCCACTGAGTTACCTGCAAGTGTGCTCAAGACTCTGACCAGATGAGGTGCCTGTAGGTTGTGCTCCAGAGACACAGCTATTCAGCTTCTGTGAGAGGTTGCCTATGCTGGAGTGGGCTTTTGGGTGATAAGGCTGCCTTTCACCCGTCCATTGCTCCTGTAAGCAACCCCTCACCCTTCTCTGTAAGGAACCCCAATAAACTCACTGGTTCACTAAAACAGGTTTCGGTATAATTGTGCTTTAGTCTTGTCTGTGCCCTATCTGGGGTAGAGACATATGTTCATCTCTCCCCAGGGAAACCGCTTGCCTTGGCAGAAGGAAAGTGCTGTAGTGAGCATCGTCCTTCATCTCATTTTCTCACCACGCCCCTCTCTCTCCTCCTTCCCTGCTGACGTGAAGATGTGACATCAGCCTCCTAGTCCTTCCTGCTCTCCCTGCCATGATGGACTCTACCCTGCGGAACTGTAAGCTGAAATAAACTCTTTCCTTCCATAAGTACTGTCTGGTCAGGTATTTTGTACCACCAACAAGAAGTTGACTAATTATGAAAATTGGCACCAGGAGCGGGCCTATGGCTGTGATAAACCTGACCATGCAGTTCTTAGTCTTTTGAAATTGGTTTGCAGGAGGAATGTGGAAAGATTTGGAACTCTGGGTTATAGAAACCTTACAGCACTGAAAGAAGATCTTAGTGGGCCATTCTGGTGGGAGTTTGGAAGACCAGAAAGCAAAGATAAATGTAAACTGTGGAGGCTTGACTCATGAAGTTACAGAGGGGGAAATGACTTTATCAGGAACTGGGCTAGAAGCAGTTAATGTGATACTCTGGCAAAGAAAGTGTCTGCATTCTGTCCATGTCCTGAGACTTGAATGAAACTGAATTTCAAAAAGTAATAGACTAATGTGATTGCTGGAGGAAAATTCAAGGTAGGAAAACGTTAAGTCTGTGGCATGGTTTTATTTTTGTTGTTGTTGTTGATGTTGGCTGATTTATACCTACAATGAAAGGAGAAAATACTGAATGAAGAAATATTTAAAAAAAAATCTCAAAGTTTGGCACAGAAAGAAATGTAGGAAAGTTTAAAATTCCAGGCTCAGGGACTCTAGGCAGTTTGGCTACAGCTATTAAAGAGATCACCAGTTACAAGCCAACTGTTTGGCACTGGAACAATAGGAAGGGTGTCCTGAGGGCAAGAAAGAACCCATTGAAGACTCAATGTGAATTCTTTTGAATGTTAAAGGCTTGAAGTCTAAGATGGATTCTATTCTTCATCTATAAGCTAAAGTAACCTTTTTCCTTATATAAGTTATTTCCCTAGTTGAGTATTTTTGTAGCAGTAATGTGAAGTTGACTAATACAAGCCTATATATAGTTGATTATCATGAAGGAAGTAGTGTAATTATCAAAACAAAATCCCCTTCTGAACGTTTTTCAGACCAAGGTGGCCAGAGCCTTTGTCTTGAGTGGTTAAAGCCTGGGCATTGCTATTTAGAGAAGAAAGATGAAAGTGGGCTGGGTCCTTTCACACATGGAGGTGATTCCTAAGATTCCATTTATAAGGCTCTATGTACTTTATAAATGTGGAATTTTAGAACCTAGTAATATAGTTGTAAAATGGCATTTAAGAGGAGAGTGAAGCTTTTCTCATGCTCTGAGACCATATTAGAAAGCTGTAAGGTACCATTCACCTTATAGTTTTTTGCTATTTCTAGTTTGCCACAGGATCTGAAATAAAAAGGCATTTTCACAAATTGTGAATGGAATCTGACACTTTAATATTTTTCTTTTAAAGGTCACTTAACTATTATTTAAATCATATTGAAAACATAATTATGCAAGCTAAAAGTGAACATACATTTTTATGAAGACCTAGTATTACTTAATGGCCAAAAAATAATCATGTGAATGTCAACTTTAATTTATGAAAGAGGATTTGGTGAATTTAAGCTAAAAGGTCCCCCTGTTTAAATAATTCTTAGAATTTTCCCTGCACATTCTTTTACTATATTGGAGGCTTCATGACTTCCGCCTGTCACTTCAGCTGATGTACGAGGACCACTTGCTATTAGGATGTCAGGTGCTTGACAAAAAGGAACTAGGAAACATGGCCTGTTACTTCTAGCGCTTTCACAGTGAAGTATGAAAGATGAGGTGGGGGTACACACGGACCCTGCCGGGCATTCCGAAGAGACACAGCTGATGCTGTGTTCGCAGACAAAGAGACAATCGCTTCCTAGCAGGGCCTTGCAGGGAAGGTAGAGGGCTCATTGCAATTTGAATAAGAAATGTCCTCCACAGACTCTTGGGTAGAATGCTTTGTTCCCAGCTGGTGGCACTGTTTTGGGAGGTGGTGAGAACTGTGGGAGGTGCGGCCTGTTTGACTAAGGTCATTGGGGGTACGCCTGCAGGAGCCATGCTTCCTTCTGGGCCCCTTTCTCCATGATTCCTGCCTGCTGTGAGTCGGTAGCGCGGCCATGTGTCTCCCAGGCCCCACCATGATGGTCTGTGTCACTATGGCCCAGGATCAATACAGCTGAGGGTTACGGACCAGAACCGCTGAAACGGAACTGAAACAAATGCTGCTACCTTTCAGTTGTTTGTTTCCAGCATTTTGTCCTGGTGATGAAAAGTCTGACTAACACAGTTGGGAAGAAGACATGATATTCTGACAGTGGAATACGTTTTTTTTTTTTCTAGAGAGTCACACAGTAAGATGTTAGGTTTTGTGGAAAAGATGGTCCACTGTGGCTCCTCAGTTTAGGGATTGGAGTGTGGGCTGTGGCTGATAAAAGGTTTTATTTATTTATTTATTTATTTATTTATTTTTAAATATTTTTTTGTTCATTTTTATTTATTTATTTGAGAGTGACAGAGAGAGAGAGAGAGAGAGAGAGAGAGAGAGAGAGAGAGAGAGAATGGGCATGCCAGGGCTTCCAGCCACTGCAAACGATCTCCAGATGCATGCGCCCCCTTGTGCATCTGTCTAACATGGGTCCTGGGGAATCGAGCCTTGAACAGGGGTCCTTAAGCTTCACAGGCAAGCGCTTAACCGCTAAGCCACCTCTCCAGCCCAAAGGTTTTATTTTTAAGAACAGGTGGTGGAGTAGATTTTGCCTTTGGGCCATAGTTTTCCATACTTGCCGTAGATCTTGAAGAGGGCGTAGCTTTTGGACAAGTTGAAAGTGGGCCCAGAACTGTGGATGTGCACAAATGTGGTGTGGAGTTTTGTGAGTGAGACAGGCAAGCAAGCATCAAGAATGATCATGAGGGTGTGATAAGGCAGAATCCATTTTTAGGGGCATAAAGGAGAGAAGAATCTACAAAAAAATGTAGGGAGGGTTCTAATAAATTTTGGGTGCTAAACTGAGTAACCCGTACTCTATGTTGAGGGTAATAGGCAAAGAGTACTATAGTGATGAGGACAAATCAAGTTATGTGGCAGTAAAAATAAACCAAATAATGCAGCAAAAATGAATTCCAGAGTCTTTTCACAACACAAACAAAGTTTGATGTAGGTGAGCTTACTTTCCAGAGTGGCAGCAGGTCATCTTCCACATGGTGACATTTCAGTTTGGTTGTTCTCCATCTTAACACTTGACTTGGTCACCACCACACAGGAAGGGGCACGAGGGAGTTGCTTTTGCGTCTAGGTGCCTTGTCCATAAACGGCCCCTTTATTCCATCAACAGCCCAGTGTTTAGAACTCGCATGATGTGTCTGTGCAACTGGAAGGGGCAAGTGTTTGCGGTCTGGGCTACACAGTCTGCAGGCAGAGTGAAGGGGGCCGTGGGGAGGAGCGTCGGAACTATGGCCTTCGTGTTCCGAGTCAAAGGTGTGGAGGACTTGAAGGAAGGGAAGACAGAGAGACAGTTGAAAAGTTGCTGTGAATAACTAACTACTTAGCTGTCAATAAAGGCTTGAACTAAGGCAATGACAAAGGAAGTTAGAAGGAATCCAAGTCTCGCTGGGCATGATAACAAAGCAAAGAATCTAGTGAGAGTCATTTCTTTGGATTGTAGGTCAGATGTGGGTCTCTGCCAAATGAAGGGAGAGGTCATAAAAAAAAAAAGCGTGCAATTTTATTTTTACGTTTTTGGCACAGTGGTGTTGACGTGCTGGCTGCACACGGACGCAGAAGCCCTGTCAGAGTGGTGCAGTGGACAAAGTGATTTTACACGGAGAAGCTCAACCTGTACGGGCACCCGAGTCACTGAATGGCGAAAGTGGAGAAGAGGGATGAGATGGGCAACGCGGAAGGGCACGGGAACGAGGCGGGAGCAGTGCTCTCCTCTCACAACACGAGTGTATCCACCGGCTTTCTTTAACGGAGCAGAACTGATGGAATGAATACACATTACAAAGGGGACTTATTAGATTCGCTTGCAGGATGTGGGCTTGGAGATCCAGCCATAGCTGGAGAGTCAGAGAACCAAGCAGCTTCCCCGACCATGAGACTGGGTGTTTCAGCAGTCCCAGTCTCACTTGGAAGGCCTGAAAGATTCCTGGCAAGCCGCTGGCCTTCAGTCCACCTTGGAGGATGATGGGGCTGGAGTTTGACGTTCGTGAGGGATACTAACAGCAGGGTAGATGGCCACACCAGCGGCTAGCACAGGCAGCCAGGCACAAGCTCTGGGAGTTTCCTTATATGTAGTCGGCCACTGGAAGGGCTGCCCGTTCCGAGGGAAGGTTTTGCTTGCTCCGTCAGTCCTTCTTGGAATGCCCTCACAGACCTGAACAGGAGGTGTGTCTCTTCCTTTTTATTTATTTATTTATTTTTTATAAGTGATGTACACAGTGTGTATACAGCCATGTTGGTACCATCGTTAGCCTCCTCCCTGTCCTGCCCCCTCCACTGGGACCCTCCTGCTTGGGGAATGTGGTTCTAACACAGAGGCTCCCAAGGCCTCATCATTGAAGTGTGTCTCTTTCTTGATACCTGACCCAGTCAAGTTGACAACTGACTTAAATGGTCACAGCCGGGTAACAAGTTTTAAAGGTAGCACAGTCAATGCCGTGGACCACTGTAGAGACAACTGGCATGCTGTAATGGTTATGGGCACTGTTTGGTGCATAACTGGCTTCTTTCTATTTCTTTTAGTGCTCTGGGTGCCCCTGTCCAGCCTGGGTGCACTTCCGGCGTCAGCTGTGAATACCTGCCCTTCTCTGTGTGAGCACTGCCTTCAGGCTACTGGAGCGACTTTGATGGCTAGTTCAAAGAACAGCAAGTGCCTGCAATTTCCCCTCCCTCCCTCCTGTCTACGCCTTTAGCCTGTAACTGTCACTTGCAAAGTACGAAGGCTCTGCTTCCTGGCCTCAGGTCAGGATGGCACTGAGGTGTAATTTATACTCTAGAGTTCCCTGCGGTAAGCACATGGCTTCTTCCCACGGACTGTCCTGCTTTCTATATGGCCAGGTGTGCTTCCTTAATAGATCACTCATCTATAAATCCACACCCCAATATCGTCTAATGGGGAACTGGACTCTGGTTGTATAGCCTCATGAAGTAACAGCTAGTAAATCTTTGTGTGTGTGTGTGTGTGTGTGATTGTATGTGTGTGAGTGTATGTGGCTGTGACCATGAGGTGAAGGTCAGAAGTTGATGGTGGGGGCTGGAGAGATGGCTTAGCGGTTAAGCACTTGCCTGTGAAGCCTAAGGACCCCAGTTCGAGGCTCGACTCCCCAGGACCCACGTTAGCCAGATGCACAAGGGGGCGCACGCGTCTGGAGTTCATTTGCTGTGGCTGGAGGCCCTGGCGCACCCATTCTCTCTCCCTCTCTCTATCTGCCTCTTTCTTTCTCTGTCTGTCACTCTCAAATAAATAAAAATAACAAAAAAATAAAAAAAAGAAGAAGTTGATGGTGGGTGTCTTCCTTGACTGCTCCGATCCCTAGTTACTAAGGCAGGGTCTCTCACTTTTGAGCCGTGAGCTCGCCAGTTCAGCTAGCCTTCCTAGCCAGCGTGCCTTAGGGATTGTCTCTGCTTCCTGAGCGGTGGGATTACGGGTGGTCCTCCCATCCACCTGGCATAGACGTTGGTGCTGGGCACGCAAACTCTGGTCCTCAAGCTTTATCAATGGAACCACCGCCCCAGCCCACCAACTAGTAAGCCTTGAGAGAGAGGAGTGGTGAGGAGCAGACTCGGGCTGCTGAGCTGTTGAAGAATGAATTGACAGCAAGGAACTGACCCAAGACAGCCAAGAATATTCAGTGGAGAAGTTTTTTTTTTTTTTTTTTTTTTCAGTTTACACCCTTTATTCACTCTTCACACATGTTAATTAAGCCAATTCCCTTTTCCTTATCCTCCCTACTACCCGACCCCCTTGGCCTTAACCTCCTGGGGTACTCGCAAGCAACCTCACCTCTCTGTACCAGGCTGCCCAGGGGATCCCATGGGCTCCTTTACTTATTCCTGTTTTCCGCTAGCTGGAATTTGGGGTGAGAGTTAGTTTGAGCAATCATTTTAGACTTTGAGAAGGAAGCCCTGTACCAAGAATGACTAGCAAAGTGGAGAATGCCTGGGTTCGTAATGCCATTGTGAAGCCACAGACTATATCTATCTCTCCTCTCCTTCTTCTCTTTCCCTCCCTCCCTCTTTCTTTCTTCTTTCTTCTTCCTTCTTTTCTTCTTTCTTTCTTTCTTTCATTTCCTTTTTTTTCTTTTTTTTTTCTTTTTTTTTCTCCATTTTTATTAATATTTTCCATGATAACAAAAAAAATCCCATGGTATTACCCTCCCCCCTTTCCCCTTTGAAATTCCATTCTCCATCATATCCCCTCCCCATCTCAATCTTTCTACTTACATATATACAATACCAACCTAATAAAAGCCCTCCTCCCTTTCTTTCTCTTCCCTTTCTATCTCCTTTTTTAACTTACTGGCCTCTGCTACTGAGTTTTTTCCTTCTCACACAGAAGCCCAATCATCTCTAGCTAAGATCCACATATGAGGGAGAACATGTGGCGCTTGGCTTTCTGGGCCTGGGTTACCTCACTTAGTATAATTCTTTCCAGATCCATCCACTTTTCTGCAAATTTCATAACTTCATTTCTCTTTACTGCTGAGTAAAACTCCATTGTATAAATGTGCCACATCTTCATTATCCACTCATCAGATGAGGGACATCTAGGCTGGTTCCATTTCCCAGCTATTATAAATTGAGCAGCAATAAACATGGTTGAGCAAGTATCTCTAAGGTAATGAGATGAGTCCTTAGGATATATGCCTAGGAGAGCTATAGCTGGGTCATATGGTAGATCAATCTTTAGCTGTTTTAGGAACCTCCACACTGATTTCCACAATGGCTGGACCAGATTGCATTCCCACCAACAATGTAGAAGGGTTCCTCTTTTTCCACATCCCCGCCAACATTTATGATCATTTGTTTTCATGATGGTAGCCAATCTGACAGGAGTGAGATGGAATCTCAATGTAGTCTTAATCTGCATTTCCCTGATGACTAGGGATGTAGAACATTTTTTTAGATGCGTATATGCCATTCATATTTCTTCCTTTGAGAATTCTCTATTTAGCTCCATTTCCCATTTTTTGATTGGTTTGTTTGATTCCTTATTATTTAACTTCTTGAGTTCTTTGTATATCTTAGATATTAATCCTCTATCAGATGTATAGCTGGTGAAGATTTTTTCCCATTCTGTAGGTTGCCTCTTTGCTTTCTTCACCGTGTCCTTTGCAGTGCAGAATCTTTGTATTTTCATGAGGTCCCAGTGGTTAATCTGTGGTTTTATTGCCTGAGCAATTGGGGTTGTATTCAGAAAGTCTTTGCCAAGACCAATATGTTGAAGGGTTTCCCCTACTTTTTCCTCTAGCAGTTTCAGAGTTTCAGGTCTGATGTTAAGGTCCTTAATCCATTTGGACTTAATTCTTGTGCACGGAGAAAGAGAAGAATCTATTTTCATCCTTCTACAGATATATATCCAGTTTTCCCAACACCATTTGCTGAAGAGGCTGTCTTTTCTCCAATGAGTATTTTTGGCATTTTTATCAAATATCAGGTGGCTATAACTACATGGGGTTACATTTGGGTCCTCTATTCTGTTCCATTGATCTACGAGTCTGCTTTTGTGCCAGTACCATGCTGTTTTTGTTACTATGGCTCTGTAGTATAGGTTAAAATCAGGTATGGTGATACCACCAGCCTTATTTTTGTTGCTCAGTATTATTTTAGATATTCGAGGTTTTTTGTGATTCCAAATGAATTTTTGGATTGTTTTTTCTATTTCCGTGAAGAATGCCTTTGGAATTTTGATGGGGATTGCGTTAAATGTGTAGATTGCTTTTGGTAAGATTGCCATTTTCACAATATTGATTCTTCCAATCCAGGAACAAGGGATGTTTTTCCACTTCCTAGTGTCTTCTGCAATTTCTCGCTTGAGTGTTTTAAAGTTCTCATTGTATAGATTCTTTACTTCCTTAGTAAGGTTTATTCCAAGGTACTTTATTTTTTTTGATGCAATTGTGAATGGGAGTGATTCTCTGATCTCATCCTCTGTGTGTTTGTTGTTAGCATATATGAAGGCTACTGATTTCTGTGTATTTATTTTGTATCCTGCTACATGACTGTAGGTTTTTATCAGCTCTAACAGTTTGCTAGTAGAGTCTTTAGGGTCCTTTATATATAGAATCATGTCATCTGCAAATAATGATAACTTGACCTCTTCCTTTCCGATTTGTATCCCTTTTATGCATGTCTCTTGCCTTATTGCTATGGCTAAGACTTCCAGAACTATATTAAATAAAAGTGGGGACAGTGGACACCCTTGTCTTGTTCCTGATTTTAGTGGAAAAGCATCCAGTTTTTCCCCATTTAGTAATATGTTGGCTGTAGGCTTATCATAAATAGCCTTTATTATATTGAGATATGTTCCTTCTATTCCCAGTCTCTGTAGGACTTTTATCATGAAGGGATGTTGGATTTTGTCGAATGCTTTCTCTGCGTCTAATGAGATGATCATGTGATTTTTGTCCTTCAACCCATTTATATAATGTATAACATTTATAGATTTGCGTATGTTGAACCATCCCTGCATCTCTGGGATAAAGCCTACTTGGTCAGGGTGAATGATCTTTCTAATGTATTCTTGTATTCTGTTTGCCAATATTTTGTTGAGAATTTTTGCATCTATGTTCATGAGGGAGATTGGTCTGTAATTTTCCTTTTTTGTTCTATCTTTGCCTGGTTTTGGTATCAGAGTGATGCTGGCTTCATAGAAGGAGTTTGGTAGAATTCCTTCTTTTTCTATTTCATGGAAAAGCTTAAGAAGCAATGGTGTTAGCTCTTCCCTGAAGGTCTGGTAAAATTCAGCAGTGAATCCATCTGGGCCTGGGCTTTTTTTAGTTGGGAGATTTTTGATAACTGTTAGGATCTCCATGCTTGTTATAGGTCTATTTAAGTGATTAATCTCATCTTGATTTAATTTAGGTAGGTCATATAAATCAAGGAAATCATCCATTTCTTTCAGATTTTCATACTTTGTGGAGTATATGTTTTTATAATATGTCCCTATGATTTTTTGAATTTCTCTGGCATCTGTCGTGATGTTACCTTTTTCATCTCTAATTTTATTAATTTGTGTCTCTTCTCTCTTTCTTTTGGTCAGATTTGCTAAGGGTTTATCAATCTTGTTTATCCTTTCAAAGAACCAGCTCTTTGTTTCATTAATTCTTTGTATTGTTTTTTTGGTTTCTATTTCATTAATTTCTGCCCTAATCTTTATTATTTCTTCCCGTCTACTGATTTTTGGTTTGCCTTGTTCTTCTTTTTCCAAGGCTTTAAGGTGAAGCATTAGGTCATTTATTTGCGACCTTTCTAATTTCTTAATATAGGCACTTAAAGCTATAAATTTACCTCTTAGAACTGCCTTCATTGTGTCCCAGAGATTTTGGTATGTTGTGTTCTCATTATTGTTTGACTCTATAAATTTTTTGATTTCCTTCTTGATTTCTTCATTGACCCATTCATCATTTAGTAATGTATTGTTTAGTTTCCATGATTTTGTGTATGCTCTATATCCTTTCTTGCTATTGATTTGTAGTTTGATTCCATTGTGGTCAGATAGAATGCAAGGAATTATTTCAATTTTCCTGAATTTGTTAAGATTTGCTTTGTGTCCTAATATATGGTCTATTTTAGAGAATGATCCATGTGCTGCTGAAAAGAATGTATATTCTGCAGCATTTGGATGAAATGTCCTGTATATGTCTGTTAGGTCCATTCCTTCTATGACCTCGTTTAGTCCAGATGCCTCTCTGTTTATTTTTTCCCGGGATGACCTGTCAATTGATGAGAGTGGGGTGTTAAAGTCACCAACTACCACTGTGTTTGGTGTTATCTGTGACCTTAGTTCTAACAGTGTTTGTTTGATGAATTTGGGAGCCCCCATGTTAGGTGCATATATGTTTAGGATTGTAATGTCCTCCTGTTGGAGTGTGCCCTTAATCAATATAAAGTGACCTTCCTTATCTTTCTTGACTAATGTTGGAGTGAAGTCTGCCTTGTCAGCTATTAGGATAGCAACCCCTGCTTGCTTTCTGGGTCCATTTGCTTGAAACACCGTTTTCCAACCTTTCACCTTAAGATAATGTCCATCCTTTGTAGAAAGGTGAGTTTCTTGGAGACAACAAATTGTAGGGTCCTGCTTTTTAACCCAGTCTGCAAATCTATGTCTTTTGGTTGGAGCATTGAGGCCATTGATATTAAGAGATATTATTGAAAGATGTGTATTTATGCTTGCCATTTTTTTTTTTTTTTTTTTTGTGGTTCTGGTTCTACCTTTGCTCTCTTATATTAACTAGTATTTGAGTGTTGTTTGCTGTTTTCCAGGTTCCTTATATGTGTGTTTTTCTTTCTCTTCGGCATGGAGGATTCTTTCAAGTATTTTGTGTAGAGCTGGTTTTGTCTTCAAATACTCCTTTAGCCTGCTTTTGTCATGGAATGTCCTTATTTCTCCATCTATTTGAATGGATAGTTTTGCAGGATAAAGTAGTCTTGGTTGACAGTTGTTATCTTTCAGAGTTTGGAATACTTCACTCCAAGCCCTTCTGGCTTTGAAAGTTTGTGTTGAGTAATCTGCTGTGATCCTGATGGGCTTGCCTTTGTAGGTAACTTGATTTTTCTCTCTAACTGCTTTCAATATTTTTTCTTTGGATTGTGTGTTTGGTAGTTTGATTATAATATGGCGAGGAGAGGTTCTTTCCAGGTTTTGTCTGGCTGGTATTCTAAATGCTTCCTGTATCTGCATTGGCACCTCTTTCCCAATTTGGGGGAAGTTTTCTTCTATGATTTTGTTGAAGATGCCTACTATACCTTTGTATTGAAATTCTTCTCCTTCTACTATACCCTGAATTCTTATATTTGATCTTTTCATAGTGTCCCGAATATCTTGAAATTCCCATTCATACTTTTCTATTAGTTTGTCTTTCTCTTTGTTGGATTGTATTAGATCTGCCACCTGGTCTTCTAGCTTAGATATTCTGTCCTCTCCTTCATCCATTCTACTGGTGAGATTTTCTACAGAGTTTTTTATTTCATTAACTGTGTTCTTCATTGCTAGTAATTCTGACTGGTTTTTCTTCATTATTTCTATTTCCTTATTTATGTCTTGTATTGATTTCTTTATTTCGTTAAATTGGTGTCCTGTATCTTCTCTGATTCCTTTGATTTCTTCTTTGAGTTCATTGAACATATTTACAATCATTCTTTTGAAATCTTTCTCAGGCATTTTCTCTAACTCGTTTTCACTAGAGGTCATTTCTGAAGCATTGATGCTTTTTGGTGGATTTATATTGCCTTGGTTTTTGGTGTTTCTTGTGTTATAATGTATATATTTTTGCATCTTGGATTAAGTTACTGCTTAGATTTTCCAGTTAGCTGGGTATCCTTTGCTGTATCTATTGATCTGATATTGTATATCTTCTATGTAGGAGATTAAGATGTTAGGTGTGGCTCTTACCACTCTCAGAGTATCTAGACACGTGGTCCTAGGGGTTAAGTTTGCCTGCTATGGGGGTATTCAAATAGGTTGAGTGGAATAAAATACAGGTGCCGGGCTCCGCCGGCGGGGGCAGGTAGTGCCGAGGGAAGGACCAGGCCCGCTGGTTCCTCCCGAGGGGCTGAGGAGGAGATGAGCGTCCGACGACTCAGACCTCTCCTGGCCACCGGAGAAAAACCACACTGAGTCGGGAGTCTTGTCGAAGCAGGAACTCGATTTATTGCTATGAACAGTTGCCTATATAATGTTGGGGGTGAAGGCGGGGATTGTAGGATGGTGGGGAAAGGTAAGGGCCAATAGTAAACTGTGACTATTGAAATGATAATTCTAACTCCCATGTGGAGGTAGCAGGTAAGAAGCCATTAGGCGTCTTGCTGAGTCACGTCTGGCCAGAGGCAGATCACCAAACTTTAGCTAGGCTCAGGAAGTTCCACTAGGCCTCACACCTGGGCCTTTAGAGGCCAGCATCTCCCCCTTTTGTTTTTGTAAGAGCATTAGTCACCATGGCCCCTGTCTTAGGTTGTCCCCCTCTGGGGGTCTTAACCGTCATTGGGTACCAGGTGTTTAGCTCAGAGCATTCATCATGGCCCCTGTCTTAGGTTGTCCCCCTCTGGGGATCTTACCCGTCACTGGGTACCATGTGTTTAGCTCGGTGAGAACCCACCCCATGGCCTGTCTTAGGTTGTCCCCCTATGGGGATCTTACCCGTCATTGGTCACATGGAGGGCAGAGGAGGTGGCAGTGGGTCATCTGAGGAACTTAATTCCTGAGTTGCCAGCCTGTGATATTTTGACCTGATGAGGTTTTATTGCCTCTAGCCATTGATGAATAAATTGTGTAATCTTATTAATTACACAAGGCCCGACAGTGAGGATAAGGAGAAGGAGAAGGAGGGGGAGGGGCCCAAGTAGAGGGAGAAGGTAGGGTAAGAAGTCATATAATCCTGTCCACAGTGGGTTGTCCTGGAGGTCCCGTTGCCTCCTCTCCAAGTCTTCCTGGAGCCTCTTAATCTTGTCCTGGACGATTCCTGATTTATTGGCGTAAAGGCAGCATTTTTCCTGTAAAAACAAACATACGCCTCCTTTTTCGGCCGTTAGTAGGTTTAGTCCTCTCCTGTTTTGTGGGACTACCTCAGCCAGGGAATCTAGCTGTTGTTGAAGATAGGTCTCCCTCTGATACAGGGAGGGCCTCATTTCCAGGGATGATATGTACATCTGGGATTAAGGTGGCTGGGGCACAAAGGCCCGTCCAATTGGTGGGCAGAAAGTCATAGGCCATCCCGCCTCCACAAACATAAACCATTCCAGAAGGCGGGCAGCATTGAGCATTGGGATCAGCTGTGTTAAAAGTACAGAAGGAAGGATGAATGTATCCCACATCTATACTGGAATTATTAGGGGAAGACGGGGCCCAAATGCAAGTTCCAGGGGAAACATTGGGAAAAGCTGGACGGGGATGGGGAAGGTGGCTGAGTAATGTTTTAAGGTCGTACAGGCAACTGTACTGCAAGCAGCCAGAGAGGCCCAGATTGGAGGCAAAGCCAGCAATCCTCCACAAGGGAGGGAATTGTTTAGTTTATTAGGGTGAAGGACCATTTTAGGAACAGTCCTCAGGGGTGGGACACTCCCTAGAGAAGGTCTCTCGCTGGTACCCAAATGGGTCTTTTTTCATCTTGAGGGAAGACACATCCAAACCCTCTCCCTGCTGTGAGGAGTGGATCAGGCCCTCTCCAGGCCCCAGTCAATGGGTCCCTCCATCTTACCCAGATAGAACTGTAGGTAATGGATGAGGACCAATGTTTTTGAAAAGGGGAGAGTTGTTTATCTTCTTTAGAAAAGTTTAAAATATTTAGGGTAAATAATGCCTTTTTTAGTTGGTCGTGTGGGGGTAAGGATTCCCCCTTTTGTTTTTGTAATTGAGACTTGAGAGTCTGATTATATCTTTCAACGATAGCTTGGCCCCGGGGGTTGTATGGGATGCCTGTAGAATGTGAGATTTTCCAGTTCTGGAGAAAATCTACAAAGGCCTTGCTTACGAAGCAGGGGCCATTATCTGTTTTAATTTGATCAGGCAGCCCAAGAGTGGCAAAACATTGAAGCATATGACTAATGGCATGTTTAGATTTTTCCCCAGCATGTGCCGATGCCCAGCAGGCGCGGGAAAAGGTATCAACTGAAAGAAAAATATACTTAAGTTTTCCAAATGGAGAATAGTGTGTGACATCAATTTGCCACAGATGATTAGGGCGTAGCCCTCTAGGATTGCTTCCTGTAGTTTGAAGGGGGGGTACTTGGAGGAAGGGCTGACAGGACTTACAAGTCCGGACAATTTTTTTAAGGTCCTTGACTGGTACCTGTGGAAACCTGTGCTTGAGACCTCTCCAGTTGACATGGGTCAATAAGTGGAAGCGTGTAGCTTCTGTAATAGTATTACACTGAGGCATAGAAGCCATTTTATCAGCCAAATTGTTTCCTCGAGAAAGAAATCCCGGTAAGTTTTGATGACCCCTGAGATGTTGAAGAAAAATGGGGTTAATTCTTTGTTTGAGTAGGGAACGAGCTTGAATCATCAGAGGAGATATAGGGTTGGAGTCCAGTCTAATATGGGCCTCAACCAGGTTGGGTAATAAATTAACAACATAAAGGCTGTCAGAAAATAAGTTAAATGGCTCTTGAATAGTGTCCAAAGCTAGAACGACAGCAAATAGTTCTTTGAATTGTGCTGACCCCTCAACCTCATGAGAGACTGACTTAATGGGCATAGGCTCTTTTTCCTGTTTTAAGGGAGGGTAAACGACTAGGGAAGCCCCCAGGTGCCCTCCATCAGTAAACACGGTAAGAAAGTCAGGGTTAGGTTGAGACAGAAAAAGCCTGGGGGGCTTCCATTCTAATCTGGAGAAAGAACTCATCCATTTGTGGGGGCCATAATGGCAATCAATTTTACCTAGAAACCCCTCGAGAGCCGTAGCAACTCTATTATTATTTCTCTGAAGCCAGGTGAAATCTGTTATCTTAAAGGGGGTGACAATAAGGTGAGGTTCTGTGCCAAACAACCGGACAGAGGTGTCTCTGCCCTTGATAATGCAATCAGCAACCTGGTTGGTTATAGAATAAACTCTGGGGACCTCACCAATTGAGAGGTGGACCCATTGGATGGGTTCACCTTCCTGGGCCAACAGTGCGGTGCATAATGTTTCCCCAGAGAAAATGTAGAGGGAAATGGGCAAATCAGGATTGAACCTCTTTAGGGTCACAGTATTTATAGCCTGTTGTACCTTATGAAAAATTTGTTGATGACAAGGGGACAAAATTACCTGAGAGGAGAAGTTAAGGTCCTTTAGGAGGTCAAATAAAGGGGACAGCTCTTCAGTAGTTATGGGTATCCAAGGCCTCATCCAATTAATTTCTCCCAAAAGCTTCTGGAGTTGAGGCAAGGTGTAAGAATCCTGAATATAAAGTTGTGGTTTAACAGGTGAAACTGTATCTAGGGTAAGGATCGAGCCCAAGATCTTAAAGGGAGGCACAGTTTGAACTTTTTCCGGAGCTACTTTAAAGCCGTGAGTATGCAGGATAGTTAGACATTGGTGGGTAAGGTCCTGGAGTGTGGAGGAATCTAGGCACCCAAGAATAATATCATCCATGTAAATATAAAACAGGGTATCAGGGAGATTGATAAGAGAAGAGAAAATGGATGACAGATAATATTGACAAATGGGTGGGCTATTTGCCATGCCCTGAGGTAAGACAGTCCATTCCAATCTCCTATCTGGGCCACAAAAATTAACAGCAGGTACAGAGAATGCAAATTTTTCCATGTCTCCTGGATGGAGAGGGATAGAGAAGAAGCAATCTTTAATGTCAATGATAGTAATATGGTATATATTGGGAATAGCTGGGATCCATGGGAGTCCCCTCTGGGGAGTTCCGAAGGGGATCATGCGTTCATTGATCTTTCTTAAATCATGTAAAAATCTCCAGGACCCATTAGGCTTTTTTATGACAAAGACAGGAGAGTTCCAGGGACTAGTGGAGGGACGAATATGTCCGGCCTCCAACTGTTGATCAATAAGTATGTGGAGTTGGTGTAACTTAGAAGAAGGGAGAGGCCACTGCTCAACCCATACAGGATCCCCCGGTCTCCACTGGATTTTAAATGGGGGGGGCTGGGCAGTGGCCCTTAGAATTGGGGGTGTTTATTGGAGTACTTTTGTCTGAGTTGCTCAAAGTAAGGGTCATCTCTATAATTGGGATGATATTCCCTCCCTTCCTCAGACTGTTGTTGATATTCTTTTTTATCTAACAAATCATTATAAAAGGCCTTATGGTCAGTAGTGATGAAAGCCTCAGCATCTCCAAGGATGTCTTGCCCCAGTAAGTTAGCAGTGAGCCCAGTCACCACGAGAGGGCGGACTTTTCCCCTGTCCCCACCTGGGTCAGTCCAAGGGAGCCACGTGGCAGTCTCCCAGGAGGTGGATTGCCCGCCAATTCCCAGTAGGGGAGGGCCGGGCACAAGCTGCCAGGAGGGGGGCACTTCCTCCTTTCTCAGGACCGTTCGGTCCGCTCCAGTGTCGATGAGAAGTTTGAATTTTTTATTGCCAATATTCAAAATAATTTTGGGTCTAAGGCCGGAGACCAGGGGGACGGTCCAATAGGCTTTGATGGTCTCTTTCCCCTTATTTAACGGGGCTGGGGGAAGCCCCTGGAGGAGTTTAAAGGCTTTCCCTGTATGTTAAACTTCCATTTACATTCCTTAGCCCAATGAAACCCTTTATTGCATTTAGGGCAAAGGGTGTGAGGGGCGTTGGTCGTCCCCCCAGAGCGCGGAGGAGGCTTTGTCCTGTTGGGGCACTCTTTTTAAAGTGGCCCTCGTCCCCGCATCCAAAACATGTCAAGTTTTTAGAATTTAACTGTAATGCACAGATCGTATTGGCCAAATCTCTCTGTTTATTTTCCTGAAGGGCGGCAGCCATGGCCCTAGCCTGATGGGAGATAGTGCCAACGTCCTTGGTGGCTACAATCCATCTACTCATGGAGTTGTCCTTGAGACCCGCACAGGCGAGGCGGTGATCGGCCGTCATCCCATCCCAGACCAACATTTTAGTAAACTGATCCCGTAATGCCCCTGGGGGAAATTTTCTTTGGAGACTTTTTTCCACCCTATCTATAAATGTAGCCAAATCCTCAGATGGTTTTTGAGTAATACTCATAAGGGGAGTTTCAGAGGGTCCCTCATCAAGCTTTTTCAATGCCGCCAAGCCCAGTGCCCTGACCTGGTCCCTATACGGGTCAGGTATAGCCGCCTGTTGAGTGCCTGTAGCATATTGATCAGAGGTACCAGAGAGCATCCCAAAAGTTATCGGCACAGGGGGCTGTTGATTTTGGTTTCGTTCTGCCTGTGCATGGCATTCATCTCTAAAAAAGGCACACCACTTAATGTATAGGGGACCTGACAAGACAGCCCTGACTAGATTTTTCCAATCTTGGGTTGTACAAGGTTGATGGGCAAGTCCCTGTAATAGGGTCTCAGCCCAAGGAGAGTTGGGTCCATCCTCTGAGGCCGCCTTTTTAAGCTCCTTAAGGTCCTGAGCTTCCCACGGATACCAGGCAGCAGGGCGATTGCCCCCAGGATTTAGATTGACGGGAAATAAAAAAGTAGCTCTATTTTCTGACGGCTTGGCTGCCGAATATGAAGGAGGGGCTGAAGGGGTCTCGGCGGCCGAATATGAAGGAGGGGCCGAGGGGGTCCAGAAAGGGTTAGTTGATGGAGGAGGTGGAGGAGGTCCCCCGGAAGGCCAGGGAGCACTCTCAAAGGGATCGAGTGAGGAGCATAAAGATGCATCCTTTTGGGGTTTTTTTAAAGCTGTATCTCCAGGAGGAGTAGCTGGATTAGGCTGTATATTATCTTTTTCTTCTGTCTTTTGTTTATGTTTGGTTGGCCTTGGAGGGAAGCAGGCCTTGAGGGCTGAGATCATAGGGAGGACCCCTGAGGGGGGTATTTGACCCTTCTCCACATGTGCCCGACAAACAAGGGCCTCTACCCTATCCCACGTGTCCCAATCAAAGAGATTTCCTTCCGGCAGCCATGGCGCCAGTTTGAGAAGGCAATCCCAGGTCTGTTGAGCCTGATTATCAGTCAAATTAAGCCCTCTACTCTTTAGGAGTGCCCTGAGAGATTCTAAGGCAGGATTGGATTTACAGTTAGACTGTCCCTCATTATAAAGTTGAGAGAAAAATGTCCATAAAATTAGGGCAATAGCAACCCACATACACATGAGTACAATACAACCACAAGGATCCAAAAGATAGGTAAACATGCTGTACAAAAGCCGCAGATGTAGCTTGTCTGCAAACTAAAAGTGAAAGGAAAGAGAAAGAGAACAAAGAGATGTTGATCAACAAGTACAGGTTATAGAAGCAAAGTTTAGCACATTAAATATAAAGATTAATTATGGGGGTACGCTCACCCGCATATGTACACCGATTGAGCTCCTCAACGAATGTCTCTCAGGGGGCACTAGTCTGCCGGATTCCGAGAGCCGCACGTTAGGCGCCAGATGCCGGGCTCCGCCGGCGGGGGCAGGTAGTGCCGAGGGAAGGACCAGGCCCGCTGGTTCCTCCCGAGGGGCTGAGGAGGAGATGAGTGTCCGACGACTCAGACCTCTCCTGGCCACCGGAGAAAAACCACACTGAGTCGGGAGTCTTGTCGAAGCAGGAACTCGATTTATTGCTATGAACAGTTGCCTATATAATGTTGGGGGTGAAGGCGGGGATTGTAGGATGGTGGGGAAAGGTAAGGGCCAATAGTAAACTGTGACTATTGAAATGATAATTCTAACTCCCATGTGGAGGTAGCAGGTAAGAAGCCATTAGGCGTCTTGCTGAGTCACGTCTGGCCAGAGGCAGATCACCAAACTTTAGCTAGGCTCAGGAAGTTCCACTAGGCCTCACACCTGGGCCTTTAGAGGCCAGCAACAGGTATATTCTAAAATTTAACTAAACCCTATACACATTCAGTCAAGAACAGCACCGAGCATTTATGCAAGATTAGGTATTATAAAAACCAGATCCTCTATCAACAAAGAAGTTAAGATTTCTGGTCTGTTGAGGGATCCAAGTCAGCTTGTGACCAGGTGAGACCCTTCCCTGGTTCAATCCCAGTTACCTCTTTGGATGCTTTTGGTCTCAGTCAAGTTGCTGGCTGGGATGTTGGGCCGCTGTTCTGCTTTCTGGAACTGGGTACTGGCTTTTCCTGTGGGGCAAACCAAGCCTGGCAACTGTGGCCCTGCAGATTGGCGCCCCTGATTCTGGATCCCTGCTGCTGCCGCTGGAGCTGCCGCTGCTGGGACCACTGCTGCTGGATCCGCCACTGGAGATGCCGCTGCTGGGTCTGCCTCCGCTGATCCGCTGGAGCTGCCGCTGCTGGGTCCTCCGCCTCTGATCCGCTGGTGCTGCCGCTGCGGGATCCGCCTCTGCCGCTGAAGCCGCTGGAGCCTCCGCTGCTGGATTCGCTGCCCTGAAGCCGCTGTGGCCGGTCTTCAGTGGAGAAGTTTAATGATGAGTAACTACGGTAGTTTGAATGTATGGCCCCACAGACTCAGGTGTTCTATTAAAATTGAACTTCCAACTTTAGCCCCTAGTGGGCAGGTTCTTGCTACTGAGGACATGCTAATGGGGTGGATCTTGGGAGTTCAGCCCTAAGGTGTGTTGGGGCTGGGGTGCATCTGAATTCTAGCCCACAGGTATGGAGAGAGCAGTTTGAGTTCTGCCAGTTCGTGCTTGTTGCTTTTGGTGTTTGCTGGGTGTTTGGTCGTTTTTCTCTCTGGTTGGATCTGTGAAAGGGAGCCAGCCTCTTCCACCACTGATGATGTTCCCCTGGATTCTGTAAGCCTGAAATCAACCCTCTTTCTCCTACCAAAGGTGTCTGGTTGGGTGTTCATCCCAGCATCATAAAGCTGACTGCAACAATAGTTTAGGGAAACAACAGAATAGTAAGCCAAATAAGGTTGCTTGTTTGATTTTAAGGCTAGACAATTATCTGAGCATGTAGCTAGTCCGAAGGGCGAATAAGTGAGTGGGAGAGACTGAAAATGAATGGGCAACCATGGAGGAGGCGGTAGGACAAGACTCTAGGGATGTAGGAAGGAGTCAGGGTGACAAAGAAGGAGGCACAGTATGTCTTTTTTTTGACAGACAACAGAGCAGAGCAAGGCAGTTTGTGACAGAATACCAAAGGGAGCAGCTACAACAGTAGCCAGGATCTGGAAGGATTTCCATGACATAGTGTAATTCCTCCATTTGGGGGGGGGGGTGTCACAAAACAGTGCAGGGAACTAATGCCACCCAGCTCACAGAGAGCAGAGCTAGGCTTGGGAGCAAGCATGATTCCCGTTACCGTACTTTCCTCCCTGACTCAGGAAGCCAGGTCATTTGCACAGCGAAGGCCATGCAAGAGGGAGGACTCTGGTCAAGAGGGGATCCAGGCCAGTGACAATCGTGAAGTAGAGTCCCTGGTACAGCTGGCGTCCCTGTGCGCCACAAGACACTCAGATAAGGAAGACTTCCGAGAAAGAACAGTATCTGCGAGAAAATACTCTGGGGAGGGACAACTGGGTTCTGAATCCTAGGAGAGTTTCAAAATGATTTGAAAGTTTGTATTTACTTTCATGCCATTAATACAAGCATGATAGTATGGTCTGGATTTGAAATGCTCCCCCTCCCCCAAAAAAGTTCATATGCTGATAATTTGGTTTCTAATGTAGGTGAGTTTAGAGGTAGATTCTTGAGAAGTGGCTCATGAAGGCTCTCACCTCATCAGTGGATTAATCCCTTGTTAGAGTCACCACACCATGGCATTGCTGACAGGAAGTAAAAGTGGAAGGCGGGGTCTGATAGGAGGAAGTCGCTCATTGGGCTGTGCTTCTGCAAAGTACCTTGTCTCTGAACCCTCCACGTGTGTCCCTCTTTGCTACCTGGTTGCCATAGGCAGAGTTTTCTTGCACTGTGTACTTCTATCATGATGTCTCTGCCCTTCCCTGGCCCCAAAACAATGGATTCAGATGTCTATGAACTAAAGCTTTTAGACTATAAGCCCAGATAAATTTGTTTCCTTTAAATTGATTGGCTTGGTTATCTGTCACAGCCATGAAGAAAAATATTGGCTAACACAGATAAGCACCCTTAAAGAAATTCTTCCACAAAGAAAAAGCCCAGTAGCGTCCCTTGACTCTGTAAGGGGTCAAGTTTGAGGCAACAAAAAAATTGAAGGAGTCTAACACATTTTTGTAAGGGTCTGGAATTTAACTTAAAGCATTAGCTATTCAACATTAAAAGGTCTTTTATTTTTGCAAGAGAATTTATGGCCTTTTATATGTTTGTTTTTCCTTCATTACTGGACATCCAACTATGAAAGAGCCTAAGAGTCAGAGACTCCCCCCCACCCCCCGTCTAGTGATAGACCCCATCTCCCCAGGTTCCCATTTAAGGTTTTCTCTGGTATCAAGTGATGGGGAAGGAAATTCCTCTCTTGATCTGGGTTGAGACTTGACCTTGCTTCCCATCTAGGAGGTAACCTTATGAAGTTCATTCTCACCACATTCAATTTGGCCCTGTCCTGCTTACCCATGACTGAGGTTATATATTTATGCTGTTCCCTATGTGCTTGTTCTATGAGAAATAAATATGAATGTACCTTCCCTTCAAAGTGTTTACCTGGCAGCTGAGAAGTGTGTATACTCAAGGAGTTAAGTAATTCCTTTAAGTTAACTAAGACTCAAAATAACTTAAACTTAACTAAAAGTTGTAAAGATTCATAGGGAGAGGTCCCTGGGTTGGACCTGGTATTCTGCAAAGGTTCTTAGAGGTAGTGGAGGGATAGCCAGCTCTGGTGGGATGAACAGAATTTGGATGGGGCAGCTGAGAAGAGGCCAGAGGACCTCTGCCAGGTGCAGGAGCAACTGCACTCATGGGCACCATTCGTGTGTACCATCTGCAATGTGCATTAGAGCAAATTCAGCACATCAAATGGGGTGTCGATTTGTTTTCATTCCCAAGGTAAATGAGTTTGTGTGGAGAGCACAGGAGCTCGTTAACTGCTTAGTGAATTTAGTGCAGACAGTTTCTGAGAGATTAGAATTGCTGAAAGATCACTCCATCAATATTTAGTATGGGACTGTGAGTTGTAAGGATTCTAAGGAGATATAGGGAGAAAGATGTCCCTGCCCTTGAGAAACATACAGTCAGCAACAAGAAGTTGAGACAAGCAGAAATTTAACAGCTCAAGCCCATAAGTAATGAGTCAATGTAGATAAGCGGTGTACGAGAATCACTAGAGGAACGTGGAAACGATTTAGTTGGAGGATTGTTGATTATACCAAGTGTAGCGCTTTTTTGTTGTTGTTGTTTGGTTTTGTTTATAAATCAAACTCTTGGATGTTTTGGGAAAGGTTTTTAAAAAGCAAGGTTAAAAAAAAATCTCAAAAGAATACAGTTGCTGTTAGGAGACTATATATGTTGAATCTGAGCATCTCACATCTTTCATTTAATGTCAACATTTTGCTTTTTTTTCTGCTGTTATAGTGGAGATTAGCAAGGAGAAGTAATTCCTATAATCATCTCCTGCTTCCATATTGAGTGATTAATTCTCTATCCTTTCTGTGTATTCTTTTGGCGGAGCCAGAAACTGCTAATGTGATGTCATAAAGTACCTGAGTTTTAGCTCTTTTCTCCCAGTGCGTGATCATTCACCCAGGGAGGTGCTAACGAGCAGCGAACTGACTGTCTGAGGTCCTCCTTGCAGACAAGGAGACATGACACATGGCGGAGAAGGATTGGAATAAATCTTTTATTTTATTTATTTATTCATGAGAGAGAAAGAAACAGATAGAGAGAAAGAGAGAATGGGCGTGCCAGAGCCTCTAGCCACATGTGACCCCTTGTGCATCTGGCTTACGTGGGTTCTGGGGAATCAAACCCAGGTCCTTGGGCTTTACAAACAAATGCCTTAACCGCTAAGCCATTTCCCCAGTCCCTGGAATAAATCTTAAAGATTGAATCTGTAGTTCTGGAAGAATCTATGCATTCATACGAAGGCACTCATCAGTTAATGGGTGAATCTTCTAGTTCCAGTTTCAGGGAAACATCCCTCTTTTTTTGGCCTTAAACATAGTTCTTCGTTTCTTTTCTTTTAAAAATATTTTATATTTATTATTTATTTATTTAAGAGAGAAAGAGGGAGAGAGAGAGAGTGAGAGAATGAGTGTGCCAGGGCCTCCAGCCACTGTGAAAGGACTCCAGATGCATATGCCCCCTTGTGCATCTGGCTGATGTGGGTCCTGGGGAATTGAACCTGGGTCTTTTGGCTTTGCAGACAAATGTCTTAACTGCTAAGCCATCCCTCCAGCCCAGTCCTTTGTTTCTTGACCATAATCTGTGTATGGGCAAACATATCACTAGGGTTGGAAAGAGAAATCTCACAGATGCCCTAGATGTAACCCACCCAGGTAAAAAAAGAGTTGACTGGGCCATACCTAATTGACTAGTGGAGGGGTAACCTCAAATTACGTGCCTTTTCACTAAAGTTCTGTATTAGCTGTTTGCCTGGAAGAAGCAGATGTTTTGGCTCTGATGGTCACTGCTCACCTCCGTCTGGGAGATACATCAATCACTTTAATTATAATGGAACGTGGGGCCAAGAACTGAAGGAGAAAAATCAACCCAATCCCAAGAACAATCTTTCTTGATGAATTCTCCCCTAAATCGAAACAATTCACTGGGTATCCCAGCTGGGGTTCATATGCTTTTGATTACTGTGGGCTATTTAGCTCTACAAAATGACAGGCTGCTTAATGGACTTTTAATGGTTATAGGTCTCTCTCTCTCTCTCTTTTTTAATGAGCTTCACCAGTTTGTTACTAATGCCCTGTAGAAATCTGGCAGGGGGCCAGACTTGATGCTACACGTTACTGGTTTTCAGGAGATATGCATGCAACCATAGCTTCTGGTGGAGAAGCATGTCACCAGTCTTAAGGAAGTGCCATCAGAGCAGAGGGAAGAGGAAAGCTCACCACATGCCCTGTCGTCCTCAAAAAAAAAAAAAAAAAAAAACCCTACATCAATTATATCAAATTATATTAAATTCTTGATATAAACCTTGGGATGCTAGGTTGCAGGAGGGTTTGTTATGTTGGGAATGACTTTGTCTTCTAATGTGATTTCCAATTATTTTTTATTTTTATTTTATTTTTATTTTTCTTCCTTTTTTTTTGAGGTGGGGTCTTGCTCTAGCCCAGGCTGACTTGGAATTCACTATGTACTCTCAAGCTGGCCTCAAACTGGTGGCGATCCTCATACCTCTGCCCCCTAGTGCTGGGATTAAAGGCGTGCGCCACCACACCCGGCTGGGTTCCAGTTATTGATAAAGGTGATCGCCACAGGTTTAGTTGTGTTCTGACCACCAAAGCATCTCTGAGCATCTCAGTCCCACAGCCAGGTTGTGTGTGTGTGTGTGTGTGTGTGTGTGTGTGTGTGAGAGAGAGAGAGAGAGAGAGAGAGAGAGAGAGAGAGACAGCTTAGCCACATGCATATTTGCATATGGAGCCCAGAGGTTGACATGGGATGTCTTTCTCAAATGATCTCTATCTTATTTTTTACTTTTTAAAAAAACTAAAAACTTTTTACTTATTTAGTTGAGAAAGGAGAGAGAAAGAGAGAGAGAGAGAGAGAGAGAGAGAGAGAGAGAGAGAGAGAGGTACTGAGCCACGTCTCCAGCCTCTTTATCTTATTTCCGAGATAGGGTCTTTCAGTGGACCCAGAACTCATCACTTTGGCGAGACTAGCTGGCCACAGTGCTGGGCTTACGGGCATGCAGTGCTGCGCCAGGCTTCTACATGGCTGCTGGGGATACGAACTCATGTCTTCATGTCGGCACAGCAAGCACTTCACTGACTGAAACATCTCCCTGATCCCTCAATCCCACAGCCAGGTTTTATTTAATCATGTTTTTGTCCCCAGTGCCTGGCACTAGATTAGTACCTTCATAGGTAATTCAGATCTACCGAATGAGAAGCCACAGACAAATTGGAGGAATTTAGGAAAAGATTTTTTTTTTTCCTTTTACCTGAAGGGACTTACTGTCTTGGTCTCCGGGACGTAGCATAAGATTCGGGTTAGAGAAGAGTGGTGTGGGTAGTGAGAGACCAGGAGAAGGGTGTTCCAAATCACTAGTTGCAACAATGTTTTTATTTATTTATTTGCAAGGAGAAAGAGAGAGAGGGGGGGCGAGGAGGGGTGCATCAGGACCTTTTTCCACTGGCATAGGTGCACGCACCCCCCTTTGTGCATCTAGTTGCACATGGGCACTGGGGATTTCGAACCGGGGCTGACAGGCTTTTCAAGCCATCTCCCCAGCCCAGTAACAATAACAGTAGCTCCAATTTCTTTGTTGCAAACATTGTGTACTGGGCATGTATGACTCACTCCATTTAGTCCTTATACCAAAGCTGAGCTAGGTTATAGAAACCAGTCACGTTCAACAAAGAGCTCGGGGAAGTAACGGGAAAAATGCCTCAATATGTAGAATTTGCTGATTTCTGAGGTCTGTGCCCCAAACCCAGCTTCTTTCACACTTCCATCAGGATGTAAACTTTCTTGAAAGAAAAGTTAAACCTCTGTGTATATACACTATCATAGGTAGGTATCAATTTCCCATTTTGAAGTTATACCAGAAGAGGGTTAATGAAGTAAATAATGAAGGAGGGTAGGAGAAAGCTAGCTTTTGAAAGACAGTTTCCATTAAAGGTTAAGGCCCAAAGAGAGCCAGGAGATGCCACTCCACATGCCACCTTGTCCTGGCACAAGAACGGAACTCTTGGCAGGAATGGTTGTGTCTGACTAAGCCTGAACTACAGCACCCCATGCTGCCCACAATGCAGCACAGTATTCAAATAAAATGACCCAGGTGTGCTGGCCCTGAGGTCTGCCCTCCAGATCTACACACCAATCAGGTCTTCCCCTTGCATACCTGCATCTGATGCTATAAAGACTGCAGCCTTCTGGTCGCTCCTTCTCTCTTGACATGACCCTTGGTGTGTGTGTGTGTGTGTGTGTGTGTGTGTGTGTGTGTGTGTGTGTGTGTAGTCTCTGTGGACTGCCTCCCATATCTGCTTGGATACCTATGAGCGGTTCCCCTGTCTCCCAGCCAGGCTGGGTGTGGTGAGGACAGGAACAGAATATTGTTTCTTGGTCTGGATGGTTTTTCTGCTCATCTCTGCTATATAGTTTGGGGTAACTTTGCACTTTAATTACATGTGTGATTTTCCTCTGGTCTCTGAGTCTACCATGTGCACATCCTCCTTACAGTCTAAGATCTACCATGTGCACATCCTCCTTACACTCTAAGATCTACCACGTGCACATCCCCCTTACACTCTAAGATCTACCACGTGCACATCCTCCTTACACTCTAAGATCTACCACGTGCACATCCCCCTTACACTCTAAGATCTACCACGTGCACATCCTCCTTACACTCTAAGATCTACCACGTGCATATCCCCCTTACACTCTAAGATCTACCACGTGCACATCCTCCTTACACTCTAAGATCTACCACGTGCACATCCTCCTTACACTCTAAGATCTACCACGTGCACATCCTCCTTACACCCTAAGATCCACCACGTGCACATCCTCCTTACACTCTACGATCTACCACGTGGGTGCTCTGTAGGCCTGCTGCCTGTGTAGTTACTCTAAACTCGGGGTAACCACGAGTGTAACTCTCTTCATTACTCACTTCTCTGAATCTCCTTGTCTCTGCTTTAATATTTTCCCTCTGCTATACTTCCTTACGTCACCACCATTTGCCCTTTTAACTTCCTTCCATGGTGAACCTCAGGGTAGATGCCATGGGGGTTCCTTCTAAATCTCCCTACAAAAGCTCCTAACTTGTCTTTTCCATGTGTTCATTCCATCAAAACCTCAATTTCTCTTGTTGGTTTGGATGGCATTTTTACTTGTGTCTGCTTTATAGTACGGGGTAAGTTCTCCCTTTCATTACATGTATGATTTCTCTCTGATTTCTGAATCTACCACGTGGGTGCTCTTAGCAGCTCTAGACTTGCTATCTGTATACTAACTCTGAGCTCAGGGGAGCCATGAGTGTAACCCTCTTCATTCACTTTTTCCTCTGATTCCCTTAAGTTTCTTCTTTGACATCTGCCCTCTCAGTTTTCTTCTTGTGCCTCAGTATCTCCAAAGCCCACAGGCTTGCAGCTTTCCCCAAATTTCTCTTTAAAAGTCCCAGTTTCTCTCAAGTTCACGTGCTTGCAGCTTTATTCCAGTTTTGCCCTAAAGACCCTCAATTTCTTTTCTGCTTTGATCCTTTCCCTCTTCAGGAAAGCACATGGCATATGCCACTGTGTTCTCTGAGTCTCTTTCCATGTACATCTAAGTTATTCTTTCCTTGTGCTTCCAACTCTGTTCCAGTCCTCCTCTAAAGACCTCCATTTCTCTTAAATGAACCTTATTAACTATGTAATGTTTCCATATAAGACTGTGCTTACTACTTTCCACGTGTTTAGCCTCCCTTCCTAGACCCCATGTCCCCTTAAATAAACCCCACAATTTGTGGTTTCCCCCTAAATAAATTTAATAAATCTTACTTTATCCTTCTTCAGTCTCTCTTTATTAATTATTAAATGTAGGGCAGAAATCAGAACTTGGCGGGGTTCATGAATTCTGCAGGGTCCCCTCCTGAACCCCCAAATCCTGCATCAACAGAGGAAGTCAGAGAAAGAATCCAGGTCCAGAATGGTTCTACAGACTGGACTTCATGTTGTACTGCTTTCCTAAATTAACTTCCCATATCATCGGAGTAGTTTTAAAACTAAGAAACAGGCAGCGTGACCCATACTCTGCTTCCCTGGGGGTTTCTCCTGGAGGTGTAATGAGATAGCACTCACAAAGAGGCATCACTTTGGGCTTCTGGGCCACCCTCTCCTCACTCACCTTTGGCCACCACACTCACTGGGGAGGCTTTACCTCTTCACTTGTGGAGGTAAGTGTCTGGCCTCTGGCCCTGCCTCTTCCTCATTGTATGGGCAAGTGACCTGTGGGCCAGAGAGATCAGACAATTCATCCAAATAAACACACACACACACACCATGACAATTGCAAAAAATGTTGGCAATATATCCTGATTCCAAATCTAAAGCTCTTCTATTTCTTAAGACTAATAAAGGGGCCTTGGAGTTTTCAGAAAAAGGTGGCGGTGGTCTTTCCCGTCCTGGCTAAGGAGCTCACTACTTGTTCACATTTTTAACAAGCCAACTTGACTTTCCTTGGTGCAGGGGCAATGAGTTGAGAATTCAAGGGCGGAGACCAGAGCACCTTGCGGAGTAAGTGAAGCAAACATGGAGGATGGTCCTCGGAAGTTGTGGTGAGTGGGGCGGAGGGGTAGAAAAATGGGAGTGTCTGGCTGAAACACCCT
The DNA here is from genome assembly GCA_036346955.1 of Dipus sagitta. Lineage (NCBI taxonomy): Eukaryota > Metazoa > Chordata > Mammalia > Rodentia > Dipodidae > Dipus > Dipus sagitta. The sequence goes on along the minus strand of CM070793.1, from coordinate 23,834,430 downwards.
CCTTGTGTTTCCTGGTCCCAAGATACTTCTAAATCAGACCCAGGTCATACATTACCTGTGCCTGTCTCTTGGCCCAGGGTGAAAACAGTTCACGTTGTAAAATTAACTTTTCACATTTGGCCAGCCCGTGTGGGCCAACTTTCTTTCAATGTGAGTTTGTGAATGAATGAAGGATTGAAAGTGTTGATTGGGTTACTGTTCTTAGGGGAGCCCTCTTCACATTGGTCTTGGAGAAGGATTGAAGCTGGTTTTGAAAAGTGCTGGTGCTCTCCCAAACACAGCGTGCTGAGAGCATTGAGGGTGCACTTCTATTTTCTATGGAATAAAACACAACAGACCAGCCGACGGTGTTCAGTGGATGGTGAAAATGTAGCCTTGTAAATAACTATTCAATATAGACTAGCTTCCCCCCAAATTTACCATCTGCCCTTTGCCCCACAGGGTCTAAAAGTGACAAAAGAAAGAAAAGAAGTCAGTATGTTTATTTGTTATTGGTACTATTTCAGCATTCCCAAAATTATGGAAAATCTCCAAATTATGATGTCCTTAAATTTGGTTGTAAAAATTGTGGAGACAGGGTGTCTCATATTTAACAGATGTTTCAGCATATAATCTGGTTCAACAATAATGTCAAAGGTGGGCATGATGGTTTGTGATTGCAACACCAGCTATGTGGGAGACAGAGATGGGGACCCTTGAGTCCAGGACTGTGAGACCTGACTTTGAAATAGAGTATGATGCTTTCTCAAACAAACGAAAGAAACAACACACACACACAAATATACACAGCCAACAAAACCCCATGTCTAAATGGCATTCTCCTCTTTATCTTCTCCTTTCCAATGTGGCTTCTGAGGTGATCTCTTTCTGTAGCTCTCCTGGATGGGGGTTATTTACACCCCTCGTGGCTCTGGGCAAGACTCCCAGCTCAATGTTGCTTCCCATTTCTGAGGAACAGGATAGCCCAATATACAGAAGATCTGGAATCACACATATTTGGATCTGAGCCCTGCTTTTCAGCTTCAGAGCAATGGCTAAAGTCAGCTAGCTTCTTGAAATCTCCGTTTATTCTTGATCAGGGAAATGAAGAGTTTAGGTGAACCTAGGAACCTGAAATGGGAAAAAAAAACAAAACAAAACAATAAAAAAACAAAATATAACTTTAGGGATTGTCTTTGTAGGGGTAGTCACTCGGGGCGGGGGGAGGATAGATCACTCTATTCTCAGTGATTTTGCTTACACTAAGACACTGTCACTTGGTTAGGGTACAGTTTATCAAGAGAAGAAAGAACAAATGTTCTGAGAGACATTTATCTTACCCATAACTGTGGGCTAACTCCACAATGCATGACCCATATACCTCAACAAGGAGGGGCCAAGGGGAGAGGGTAGGTCATGGATGAGCCTAATAATGGTACCCAACTGACTGTATTTGCTGAATACAAAACTAACTAATAAAGAAAGAAAGAAAAGAAAACAAACAAACAAACAAAAAAAGATACAAGTTATCAGGGTGGATCAAAAAAAAAAAAAAAAAAAAGGACCCTTTTATCTGCTGTCTTCAAGAAACTTACCTCACCACTAAAGACAGACACCTCCTCAGGGTGAAAGGATGGAAAATGATATCCCAAGCAAATGGAAATAAAAAAAGAAACAAGTGGATGTTGTTATATTAGTATCTGATAGAATAGACTTCAAACCAAAAGTAATCAAAAAGGACAAAGGAGGCCACTTCTTACTTATCAAGGGAATGATCCAACATGAGCACATCACAATCATAAATACATATGCACCAAACACAGGGGCACCACAGTTTATGAAGCAGAATCTACTTGACAACAAAAGAAATAAACACCAACACCATCATAGTCTTCAATACTCCACTATCATCAATAGAGTGATCATCTAAGCAGAAAATCATCCAAGCAGAAAAGCATCATAGATCAATTTCAACTAATGGACATCCACAGAACTTTCCACCCCAACTCTACAAAATACTCATTCTTCTCAGCAGCCCATGGAACCTTCTCCAAAATTGACCATATATTAGGCCATAAAGCATGCCTTCATAAAGTCAGGAAAATTGAAGTAATTTCCTGCATCATGTGACATCACAATGCTTTAAAGGTAGAAATAAACAACAAGAGATGCATCAAGAACTCTACCAGCTCCTGGAGATTAAACAACACACTTTCAAACAATAAGTGTGTTGTGGAAGAAATCAAAAAAGAAATTGTAAAATTTTAAGAATTGAATGATGATGAAAACACAACCTACCAGAACTTATGGGACACAATGAAGGCAGTCCTATGGGGAAAATTCATAGCCCTAAATGCCTTCATTACAAAGACAGAGAGAGCTTAAATTAATAACCTAGCTATCCACCTAAAGGCACTGGAAAAAGAAAAGAATCTAACCTGAAGAGTTCCAAACAGAAAGAAATAATCAAGATTAGAGCAGATATTAATGAATTGGAGACTAAGAAAACAATTAAAAAATAAATGAAATGAAGAGCTGGTTCTTTGAAAAAATAAACAAGATTGACAAACCTCTGGCCAGTTTGATCAAGCAAAAAAAGAGAAGTCTCAAATTAACAAAACCAGAAATGAAAAAGGAGAGATCACGTCAGACATCAATGAAATTGGAGGAATCATCAGGGCATACCTCCAAAACCTCTACTCCACAAAATTGAATAATCTGGAAGAAATGGATGAATTCCTAGACACATACCACCTACCAAAACTAAACTCAGAGCAGATTAATGTCCTAAACAAGCCTATCACATTCATAGAGATTGAAAAGGTAACCAAAAACCTCCCCCAAAAGAAAAGTTCAGGACAAGATGGCTTCTCAGCCAAATTCTAGCAAACCTTCATTGAAGAATTGAAACCAACTTTTCTCAAACTACTTCACATAATTGGAGATCAGGGAACCCTCCACAACTCCTGTTTATGAAGCTAATATCACACTAATACCAAAACCAGACAGACACAGCAAGAAAAGAAAACTATAGGCCTATATCCCTGATGAACAAAGCAAAGATCCTGAACAAAATGCTTACAAACTCCTTACAACAACACATCAAAAACATTGTCCACCTTGATCAAGTAGGCTTCATCCCAGGGATTCAGGGATGGTTCAACATATGGAAATCAGTCAATGTAATACACCACATAAATAAACTGAACCCTAAGAACCACATGATCATCTCATTTGATGCAGAGAAGGCCTTTGACAAAATATAACACCACTTCATGATCAAAGCACTGGTAAGAATAGGCATGGAGGGTTTATATCTCAACACAATACAGGCTATACATAAAGCTCCTAAAGCCCAAATAATACTTAATGGGAAAAGACTCAAGGAGTTCCCACTGAGATCAGGAACATGACAGGGGTGCCCACTCTCACCACTGCTATTCAACATAGTACTAGAAGTACTAGCCCAAGCAAATAGGAGAAAGAAATAAAAGGGATTCAAATTGGAAAGGAAGAAGTTAAGTTAACTCTATTTGCAGATGACATGATCTTGTACATAAGTGACCCAAGTCTCCATCTCAAAACGTGGGTCCTGGAGAATCGAGCCTCGAACTGGGGTCCTTAGGCTTCACAGGCAAGCGCTTAACCGCTCAGCCATCTCTCCATCCCCAATGATTCCTTTTTGTATATGAAATGGCAACAGCATTCCTGACCTCATGGTGATTGTCATCACCTACACAAGACCTGCACAACATTGGGCCCATCAACATGCTGTGATGGATGGCCAAGAAGGGGGAGAGATATCTATGCAGAAGAGGACCTAGTTGGAAAAAAGGTGTTAATTCAGTGGAAGGGAATAAGGGGGGGGGTGCAACAGAAGGTAATGGAAGGAGATTGTGACCAAAATGTATTATATACAGGTATTAGATGATCAATAAATAAAAAAGAAAATAAAAGAGTAATTTGTCACTCGTTGGAAGTCTAGCTCAAGGAACCCAATGTTCTCTTCTAGTGTATCCTCCACCATCACCTTTATAGTTTTGCTTTACTCTTTCATAAAATTTCTTTGTGCTTCGAAGAAAACTGAGTGTCTAGTCTAATGTGTACAAGGTCCTATACCTAGGCATATTCCATTATAAATAAGACATGACCCTCATACATAAAGACCTTAAAATATTCAAGAAATAACATCTGGGCTTACTGAGGTAAGTAAGTTGTCTCAGACTCATAAATATTTTGTTGGACACTGTATGCCCCATCTCGGAATCCAGAGTAAGATTTTAGTGCTGTGTTTCTGTCCCTTTATAAATTGTGACAAGTAGTATATGTTGCTAGGTATTTTTGAGCTTCTAGCCTACCAATTTTAAAGCACTGATAATGATACCCAGCCCTTCTTGTGAATTTTAGGACATACATGAAATAATAAATTTGCTTAGAAATTGAAGGGATCACTGGAGATTGGAGGCATTCCACTCGGTGGCACTCACCCATGGAGTCGAGTGAATGTCGTTTGTTATTTCACTTATTATCCCTATCATCATCGTCCAGGAGTTGCGTTTTCCCCTCACACCGCCATCGTTATCATGGTGATGTCATTCTATGTGCATGTTCTCACTCCCCAGCACCCTGTAACCAAATAGCCCCTTTTCACTCCACATACGTCAGCACTTGTGAAAATCTGCGTTTACATGACCTAGTTAGATGTTGTGGTTGTCTGCATCGTTTTTTGTGTTTGTACATGGGAACTTGTGTAGAATTACTTTTCCTTCATTACAATACATACTATTGAGACAGTTGAATCTTAACCCAGTGACGGAGTATATTCTTTAAATCAAGTTCATAAATGGAATGCTTGGCTGCAATAGATGTTGGCAGAGATGAGAGCCAAAAACAATGCCCTTCATATTGAGGAGTTTTGTGAATTACAAGTTGCAACTAATCTACCAACAATCCCACTGAGGAGAGCCCTCAGGGAAAGGACAACAGGGAGAGGTGATACAAGAGTACAACCTTTGTAAAAGAAACTAAAAAATAATTTGGAAATATTAAAAAAGACATTCTCTCTGTCTCTCTCTCTCTGACTCTTTCAAATAAATAAAACTTTAAAAAATTAAAAAGAAAAAGGGCTGGAGGGATGGCTTAGCAGTTGAGGTGTTTTCCTGCAAAGCCAAAGGACCCTGGTTCAATTCCCAGGACCCATATAAGCCAGATGCACAAGGGGGCTCATGTGTCTGGAGTTCATTTGCAGTGGCTGGAGGCCCTGGTGCACCTATTCTGTCTGTCTCTTTCTCTCTCTCTCTGACTCTAGCAAATAAATAAAACTTAAATAAAAAAAAATTATATATATATATAAAAGAAATAAAGACTCCATGGAGATAACAGAAAGTGGAAGTCATGAGTGTGTACAGTGGCCCAGTTGTGATGATTATTGTTAATTTGATTTCAAAGGCTGAAATAAACATTGTTAAACTGGATATAATTCTTGCCTTTGCTTGCTTCTGAAGTAATTTAAGGACCAGGCAGTTTACTAACTTGAAATTCATTTTATTCTCCACTTGTTTTTTATTTTTATTTTTGCAACGTTAACTGGATTTCGTTTGAATAGCAATGCACTTGGCTTCCCTTGTGACTATAAGTTAGCATGCTACGTTAAGAAGTTGCCGAGTGAGACTTGTAGCAGGGCTCCTTGGGAAGGGAACAGTAGCTGACATGTACTTCCTCCCATTCTCATTCCCGTGCTCCTGGAGATGGATGTGACTATTGGGGTCCACTGTCAGCAACCATCTCAGGTCACAGAGTCACCCTGAAGGCAGAAACCGTGTTCTAAAGAGGGCATGGAGCATAAAGGTAGAGAAGGCCGATTCCATAGCCTTGCCTGGGCTTGTCACTCCGACTTACTCCATGTGGAAGAAACAAGTGAGGAAAGGTTGTGAGAGCCACAGGTTGCCAAGAGGCATTGCTTCCCCCAGCAACTGACTGCTGCTGCTCCCACAATGCGTAACCCTTAACGCCATGGGGATACCTAGAACCCCACTGAGGAGGGCCCCCAGCAGAATGGGGCCAGGGACGAGGGAAAGGATGGTACCAACACATGATGTGTCCATACTGCCTATGTCCGTAATTAATAATAATAATAATAAAAAGACAACGCTGGAATTACAAGGTACTAGCAGCCACATCAGAATAGTCTGGTAGTCAAGTGGAAAGTCATACCAGGAAAGATCTTCAGTGAATATCCTGTCCTACTGCAGGGCCCCCAAACACCACAGCTCAGATGTACAGTTCACGTGTCAGGAGTACAGGCTCTTTTTTCCCAGAGCCATTATTTCTGTTTGTGGGCCAAATGACGAGGGTCTTGGCATCACTTCAACTCTTCAGTTTGTTCCAGCCTGTAACTGAAGTCCTTATTTGAGTTTCCACACATTAGCAGTTTCGTCTGTAATACTGAAAATAGTAGCTTTACATATAAATACCTTTAGCTAATGATGCCCTGTGACGGAAGAGGCTCAGAACACGGATTCTTCCTCAGTTTGCTGTGCCTGTGTTCTAGGAACGACCTTTTGACCATTTGCCTGTGGGATTTACAGCACTGTCACACTTTTGACAGAATTTTAAGATTAAATTATGGGGGATGATTTGAGAAAGAATCTCATAATCACTAACCTGCTGCATCATCACAGAAGTACTTAATCTTTTGGTGAAAATTCTGTACATTTTTTTTAGGACTGAAATAAATAGGACAAATCTGGGGCAGCATACTTGGTGAAGCTGAAAATTCTCGACTAGTCTTTTTATGAGTGGGTGGGTGGGTCTGGTAATCCAGGAACAAATCTGAACATGTTTTTCAGGGGTTATCTCTTGGTACCATTTAAATCCAATTCATAAATTCAGATGGTAATTCCAACCTTGGTCTTGTTACTATATATCCTTTGCTAATCACTAAGCATTGCCTGACTTTCAAAATCAATAAATAGTTTCTGGACAGTAAGGACAAATTTGTATTAAGTCTCAAGGAGCAGAAGACAGACTTCATTCCAAATCAGTTGCTTACATAGTGTTTATTTCCATGGAAGTTTGTTGGCTATTGGACTAATTTCCCATCATGCAGCAGAATAAAAGAAGCTCACATGGATATATACAACAATGTAACAACATAAATTTCAAGGCTTTTGGAAAGTTAACACTTTGAGACATAGTTTATTTTTTTAGCCATTAAATTTTTTGAGTATTGTGAAAAATAGAAGAGGTAGCTTTTAGAAAAAGAAGCAGAGGGAAGGCATTCAACAAATGCTAATTTCTTTATCTGATGGATAAAAGACACTTTGTGTATGTAAAGTAAGGAGGAAGGGGAGAGAAGGACAAGGAGAATGAAGAGAAAAAGGATGAGAAGAAAGAATGAATGTGAATGAAAATAATAATTATTGTAACAACAACTAGGGTAGCAATGTTGCATGTTGTTAGTGCGTTTTCAGTCATTTGTCAAATAATGGCAAGTTAGGGGGGCCGACCCTAACTTGTGCATATTTCTCAGATAATCCCACTTACCTCACATATCTTAAAGATTGCTTACAAGGGGAATTAATTAGGGTGAGGTTTCCAGTTATGTGACTGGAATAAGCAAATATCTGTTATCTAGTGACCTGAGAACAATTTTTCAAGACTGTTCTAGTAGAAGGAATTTCTTTCTCTTAAAAACACACACACACACAGAAACCCTTTTAGTCAAATACACAAAGGGTGTGACCAGGAGAATGAAGGAATGTGGAGAGAAAACATGTCCTTTTGAAACTTCTTCATAACATATGTGACCTAAAGTTAAAGACTACTCATAGTTTGATCAGACTTTATATAAAACATACCTGAAATTTAAATATGCTAGCAGTAGCATTTTTTATTTTTTATTTTTTATTTTTATTTTTCTCAATTTTTATTAATATTTTCCATGATCATAAAAAATATCCCATGGTATTACCCTCCCCCCCACTTTCCCCTTTGAAATTCCATTCTCCATCATATCCCCTCCCCATCTCAATCTTTCTACTTACATAGCAGTAGCATTTTTAAAGTCCTTTTTAAGTTATTTATTTTAATTTCTTTTTTTTTTTTGAGATAGAGTTTCACTCTAGCCCAGGTTGACCTGGAATTCGTTATGTCATCTCAGGCTAGCCTTGAACTCACAGCGATCCTCTTGCCTCTGCCTCCCAAGTGCTGGGATTAAAGGCGTGTGCCACCATGCCCAGCTAAAGTCCTTTTATTTTTAAGAGATTCAGGTTTCTGAGTGAAATGAGTGTGCTTAAGGGAAAAAAATAAATGAGTCTGAGGCTACAGTGGAAAAATATTTCTCTACTTTGCCTGAAACTCAGGGTTCAAATCCCAGCATGACTCAATAGCATAAATCCCTATACTATAGGTGCAAAATATTATTAGTAGAAATATGATGCAATGTATATATAATTTTATATTTTCTAGTAGCTACATTAAAAACACAAGAAATAAACCTCCCACAGGTGAAATCGACTTTTACATATTGTATTTAGCCCAAATATTACAAGTATTGTCATTTTCACATGTGATCAATGAAAAATGTCTACAAAGCTATTTCATATTACTCCACAGCACACCACTAATTGATCTAGCACCGTTTTAAGCCCCTAGAGCCACAAGCGGCTGGCGGTTACTGTGTTGGACCTGGCAAGTCTAGAAAATACAGATTGTACCAGACTTGCTCATGTCCCTTCCCGGTTTAACACAGGTGTAGAAAGAGGTGCTAACGTTACAGAAGATATTCCGGGAGTGAGGCGGGGAGAGGGATGCATAATATATATTATAATCAGGAAGGGAAGTGTCCCACTTGACAGATCATAGATTCCATATTTTCTGGAGCTTATCACTCACCAACAAGAAATCCCAAGGTGTTCGTTTCTACCTGCTGGGGAGCCTCTGCCTCCTGTTCTCAGAGGCTCGCCATTGGGGAGTCTTTCACCTGGGTCTGTGGAAGTTTGCTTTTGGCTCCAAACCAGGCAGCTGCTTTCGCAGTCTCCACATGCTAGGGCTGCTGAAATGCCAGGGCACCAGCTCGAGGCTTGTGATTCCCAGGCAGTCCAGGGACGTGATAAACAAAAGTCTTTTGTGTGATATTAATAAGCTTTAAGCACTCCCCAGAGAGCCGCTTGTCATCCAAATAAGTCATGTATATCAAAAGCCCTTATATGTGAAAGTTTGTTTCCATATCTGGCCCACGATGAATGGGAGCCCCTTTGCCATGTTGTAAAACAAACATTTGTTTATTTTGTGGACAGAGCTGGCAGGATGATACAGGAACTGGGGGCTGAATAGAGAGACCCCTTTTCCAAGGAGGTGCCTTTGAAAACCTTTCTGCTGGTCCATTCCAACTGTCAACTGAGTTGGTTTACATTAAGACAATAACAGTGTTTCCTAAATAAATAAGTCAGGGACAACCCGGGGCCTTAATGAAACCCATAAATGGGGCTAGGGGTGGGGTGGTGAAAGGAGTTTTTGTGTAGTGAAGGAAACAATGCCCAGCTCATCTTACCAGGCATTGGAGGCTTGTGTTTTTAAGACAAAAGGGGTCTTTTGTGAAAATTACTCTGATTAAAACTCCCCTGGTAGATCTTCCCTTAGAATTCCGGGCAAAACACATTTTGCCTGCATGAATGTCACGCCATCAAGTGGGCATTTTCTAAAGCAGAAGAGTATTGGTCACTTCCTCCTTGGTCAGGTCACTTATCCTGGGGTGTAGAGAGAATAAATGAAAACTGTAAGACAAAGTCATCTGCTGTAGAGGCTGGGTGGACTTTTTTCTTGGCTGGTTTGGAGCTTCCAGGAATCCATTTTTGTTCCTGAATGGCCCAGCAAGTTGGTTCCAGGCACAGTAGATGCAAAGACAGCATTTACACTGAGCAGGCATTGTTGACCCAGATGCTTGGGTTTTCTCGAGTTTTCCTGGGCAGTAGAAATTTCAGCCTGTTACTGGAAATTGTGTCTCACCCACTCTAGGTGAAGGCTAAAAGCTGAACACAAGAAGCCAGTAGCATTCATTGCATATGAATGAAAAATATAAATACTATTGTAGCAACGTATAAGTCTCCAAGACAGAGATTCTATCATATGACTATCTTCAATCATAAAGATTCCTTATTTATTTTGTTCCATAGAAGCACATTTTAATATAGGCTCAATTGTGGCATTTATATAATTTCACAACTTATTTTTGGGAGGTTAGTTTTTCTTCAAATTCACATAATCTTTATAATGAATATACAATCTTCCAAATGGATATACTACAATTTGCACATCAGGTTTCTTATTCTTAGGAACTTAGAATGATTTATTGCTATCATAAATAACATGACAATAAATGTCTTCATACCACAAATTCTTTCTTAGGGAAATATTAATTGGGATAAATCCTCAGGCTATGAATACTTAAGGCTTTTGACATGTAAATATCATACAGTTTTCTAGAAGAATTTGAAAAGAAACTATTTTTTTTTCTACACTATAACCACTACTTTCTTACAGTACTTTCTTCTTAAATATCACTTCTCTTGCCCCTCCTATTTGTCGGGGACAATCCTGCAACCTTTATGGCCTTCCTCAAACACCCCAAATGACATTTGTGTTCCTCAAATACTGCCACATGACATTTCATCTACCTACAAAGCTTGTTCTGGGATGTTGTCTTAGAGACTTTAGATGAGTATCCAAAATGCAAGTTTTTTTTTTTTTTTTTTATCATTAAAGAGCACAGTGTTTTGAGGGGTGGAGAGACGCTCAGTGGTTAAAAGCACTTGCTTGCAAATCCTGCTGCCTCAGGTTTGATTCCCCAACACCTATGTAAAGCCAGATATAAAAAGTGGTGCAAACATCTGGCATTCATTTGCAGGGCAAAAGACACTGGCACACACACATGTGCACGTGCACAGGTGCACGCATGCACACACACAGAGACAAATAAATAAAATATATTTTAAAGGGTACAGTTTTTCAATCTATAATATATTTCTTTTTTTCTATAATATATTTCTAATTGCTATAGTTTAGACATGTATAAGATGTACTTAGGTTTAGATCTATATGTACTTTATGTAGCATTTCTCCAATAGCTTGTGTTAATGGAGGATATCTTTTGAGACACCTGCTCAGTCTAACAGCCAGATAGCCTCAACCTATGAGTTACTGCCATGCCTGGTCATGTGACTATCTTCTCCCTGCCATGTCTCATGGGACCAGGACCTTGTGTGGCATTCCAAACAGACTGAGCTGTGCATAGTCAAGAGAAGGAGAGATGGGGCAGAGAGTGAAGAGAACGGGGTGGAGAGGTAAAATTCGGCAGATCTACTGAGAAAGAAAAATTGGGAGAGGGAGCAAAATTGTTCACTGAGTTCCCAATGACTTCCTGGCTCTTAGTTTTGGCCATCCAGCCATTCCTCCAATCTGTACAGCTTCGTACTCTAGGCTTTGAATTTGGGGAAATACCTCTTCCCTGAATTGCTATGATGACCCCCCTCTTCATTTCTGTCTTTTTCCCTCTCTTTCCCCCTTATGTCTTGGTTACTAACACAGTTTACATTCAACAAAAGGAACTGGTAGAACTAGGACTAGAAATCGTTGGGTCGTGTACAAATCCATGCAGCTTAATAAAAAGACAATGAGTCTGGATGCTGACAAGACTTTCACTGTTCTCTTCTGCTGGCCTGTGGGACTTTCAGGTTGGAACATGATATAATTTATTGATGATCCTGAAGCAATGGAATCTTTGAGAAATACATTTTTCTCCTTTAAATTATTGGCATTATACAAAAGTAGCTTACCACAGCTGCTCAAGTTGTTGAATAGTTTGGATAATTTTACATGATAACTTTAATTCAAGACTTTGGATGATTATATACATAGATTGACCCAAAGGACCAGGTGGATAGAACAGTTATTCTGGGGCTGGAGAGATGGCCCAGTAGTTACGGCATTTGCCTGCAAAGCCTAACAACCTGGGATTGATTACCCAGTACCCACGTAAGCCGGGTTCTCAAAATGGCACATGCATCTGGAGTTCGTTTGTAATCTCTCTCTCTCTCTCCCTCCACACCCTCTGTCTGTATCTCTCTGTTTGCAAATAAATAAGTAAATATTTAAAAGAACAGTTATTTTGGCAGCTCTGGTTAAAGGAATGAGTTTAATTCTGGAGGCAGAAAGTTTCATCAGGGACAAAAAAAAATTGATCTTCTTTGTCAAAGTCAAAATAGAAATCCAAGAAAATCTTGAAAGTCCTCATACCTTCTCAGCTCTTCTCTGGAGCTTCTTCCCTCCAAAGACAGCAGTGAATACTGAAGGGGTGAATGAGGGCCAATGCAACCCTCATGTCTAAAATCCGCTCCCCAAAGGATGTTCGGCAAACCTGGTTGGACACAAAGAACTAATCTTGTATCCCCCCCTTTTGTTTCTTTCTTGGTTTTATTTATTAATTTAGCTTTACCTCAGAGAGTGAAAAAGATAACTTTGAGGGGGAGATTGGAGGGTCTTCCTCATCAGAGGAAGCCTTTCATATGGGCAAACAGGGACACAAGCCACACTAGTTGGGAAAAATTGTGAGTGATGCTTTCTTTTGACCTGTTGTGTGGCATTGTCATGACCAAAGATCTAATTGATCCTGGCTCTCTCCTTGTCTCAAATGCTGCTCCTTCTAGAGCTTCGCAACTTCTGGAAACAGTGAGCTGCTTATATTTCAGAAACTCCAAACACATCAGTCATTGCCAGTGGAGTCTCTCTCTCTCTCTCTCTCACAGTCTCTCTCTCTCTCTCTCACACATTCTCTCTCTTTCTCTCACACACACACACATTCTCTCTCTCTCTCTCTCTCTCTCTCTCTCAATTAGCCTAGCCCTTTGTTGCGGCAATTATTCAATAAGGAGCATGATGGGCAAAGCTATCAAATCATTTTACTTGGGCTTCTCACTGTCTTTTCCTGCTTTGTGACTAGCTGGAGTTTATCTATGGATTGACATATTTTCTCACATATGTGATCTCAGGCAGTCTCTGTCTATTTTTCTTTTCCTGAATGCGTCTTGTTTATTCATTTAATTAAAGTGTATCAACTGCCCAGAAAATATCTGGACCCATACTGGAATGCTGATTACTACTTAAGAGCAGTTCCACTGCGGCTCCAGGGGTCTGATGTAGTCATGAAGCAGCTTGCCTAGCCGATGTGAGTCGGTGAACCATGTGGTCAGCAGGCTAAGTACACAGGGCTCAACCTTGGACACTGTGTTCTCCTCAGCGGGCTGAGGGAAGTGCTCGTAGGGATTTCCTATGCGATGTGGCTTGTGCAGATGTGGCAAAGAAGGAACAAGGGCTCTCCCCAGACAGGGCACACCTGGCTGGAGTGATCCCCAAACCATCACCAAAGAGTGTTTTGCATTATGTCTTCAAGGCCAGGCAGGGTCTCAGGGGTGGATCAGCAGGTGCTGGGGACAGAAGGGATTGGGAGAAACAGGGTCATCATGCGAGGGAGTGCTGGGCTGAGGCAGCAGGAGCTTAAAGACCAGAGGTTGGCTTTGGACAGAGATGAAAGAGTCTCAGGTATGGAGAGGAGTCTGGGTGCTGGAGAGATAGCTTAGCGGTTAAAGCATTTGCCTGCCAAGCCAAAGGATCCCGGTTCGACTCTTCAAGACCCACCTAAGCCAGATGCATAAGGGCGCGCATGGAGTTCCTTTGCAGTGGCTGGAGGCCCTGGCGTGCCCACTCTCTCTCTGCCTCTTTCTCTGTCTCTCAAATAAATAAATAAAAATAAAGTTAAAAAAATACTGATAGACTAGGAGTGTTTTAAAAAAGGTTTTCTTTCTTTCTTTCTTTTTTTTTTTTTTAAGAGGACTCTGGACTTGAGCTGAAAGCAATGAGATGCCAACTTTTGGCTAATTCATACTTTTTTACAGTCCCTCTTAGACTCTATCACCAAGGGTCCCACAGTTGGGCATTGTTTCATTTTTGCTCTTCTTCCTTCAGATGGAGATCTCCCTCTGCTGTCGTCAGACTCTCATCTCATTCTCTCCCATCTTTGCAGTTCCCCAGAATTGAGTTTGAGCATTGAATTAAATGCCTAGTTTTTTTTTTAAAGGCCCCAAAACTTGCTGTAGAGTGGTATGTAAACAGTGGTTTGCCTGTGGTCTCAGGCTGGTTTCTCGGGTATTTTCATGGAGAAGGCGTGCACAAATGCACAAGGTGTTGGAGTTCGGGGGTGTGGAGAGGCATTCAGGACAGATGTCTAAGAATATCCGGCAGGCTAGTGGTAAAATTTCCCGTGGGAGTTTTGCCTAGGATGTTGGAAAACAAGGACAGACCTTTTCCAACAAACATACGGAAATTTCTAGAACATGTACATATATACATATTCCAACATACATTTACATATACTTATAGAAATTCTAGAAAAATAAATATATATACTAAAACATACTTTCTTCTAGTAAAATATATTTATTTTGAACTTGTGGATAGCTATTTTATATTGTTTCAGCATAAACAACTGTTAAATTTTTTCTTCTTAAATTGAACCTGCAGAACTCTGCCATTTTTATCTTTTGAATTATCTGTCTTTTCATCCAATATATTTTTGACTAAACAGCACCTCCTACTCCTGGTAGGTTTGTGCCTTGTTATAGAATGAAAATGTTCTGCGGGGAAATGTTGGGGTGAACAAATGAGACCTATCTAGGAAATGTTCTTATCTTCCTAAAATTGTCCTCTTCCTGGAAAAAGAGCGTTCTGAGTGGTCCCTAAAAGGATTTTCTTTTTCTTTTCAATGTTTATTTATATGAATGAAAGAGAGATAGAGGCAGACAGAGAGAAAGAGAGAATGGGTGCACCAGGGCCCCCAGCCACTTCAAACGATCTCCAGACGCATGCCCCCCCTTGTGCAGCTGCCTTAAGTGGGTCCTGGGGAATCGAACCTGGGATCTTTGGCTTTATAGGCAAGTGCCTTAACCGCTAAGCCATCTCTCCAGCCCTCAAAAGGATTTTCTAATGCATTATTTCTAGAGGAGCATGTCATGGTGTAGGCACATCTGTATAAACAGCACGTTAAACAGTACTTTGTTTTATTTTTATTTTTGAAGTTTTTTCTTTCTTTTTTAAAATTAATTAATTTATTTATTTGAGAGCGACAGAGAGAGAGGGAGAGAGAGGGAGAGAGGGAGAGAGAGAGAGAATGGGCGTGTCAGAGCTTCCAGCCCCTGTAAACGAACTCCAGACACGTGCACCCCCTTGTGCACCTGGCTAACGTGGGTTCTGGGGAATTGAGCCTCGAACCGGGGTCCTTAGGCTTCACAGGGAAGCGCGCTTAACCGCTAAGCCATCTCTCCAGTCCTATTTTTAAAAGTTTTTTGTTGTTGTTCATTTTTATTTATGTATTTGAGAGTGGCAGAGAGAGAGAGAGCGAGAATATGGGTGCACCAGGGCTTCCAGCCACTGGAAACGAACTCCAGACACTTGCGCCCTCTTGTGCATCTGGCTAACGTAGGTCCTGGGGAATCGAGCCTCGAACCAGGGGTCCTTAGGCTTCACAGGGAAGCGCGCTTAACCGCTAAGCCATCTCTCCATCCCCTTTGTTTTATTTTTATCTGCGGAGCAAAGGTAGGCGCTGATTTGACCTGAAGCACTGCAGGCACCTGCAGGACGTCTGTCCCAAGTCCGGGCCCTTGGAACTGGCTGAGAGGGAGAGTGTGAAGACCACGTCGGCCTGCAGAGGGCAGTGTGAGACTGCGGCTCTGGGAGACAGGTTGCAGGCGCAGTCCTGCTCCTAATAGAGGCCACCTGTGATGCTTCACGATCAATTATACCAGATGGAGAAACTGGTGTATTGAATTTACACTCAATGTGCGCTAGTTAGGCTCATCCCAAAGAACTTTTTTTTCGCTAGGATTTCCCTCTCTTTCCCAGTCCCAAGACATTAAAAGCACTGATGGGTTGAGCAACAAACTTGTACCCCCCTCACTTTTCGGGGGTGTGACTGTCTCATGTAATTCCCTGCAGTGACAATGAGATGGTGCTTTGTGACGCGTTGACGCGAGTGACACTGGGTGTCATGTGGCCCTGGGTGTTGCCGGACATTTTGTTGATGATAATAGTAGTAGCAAGAATAGTGATAATAATATAATAAGTCAGCCATTGTCTACATCTCTTCTTTTGCACAGTAGGAACCGTTCAAAGTATATTGTAAGGACCGGGCGTGGTGGCACATTAATCCCAGCACTCCGGAGGCAGAGGCAGGAGGATCGCCGTGAGTTTGAGGCCACCCTGAGACTCCATAGTGAATTCTAGGTCAGCCTGAGCTAGAGCGAGACCCTATGTCAGACAAAAAGAAGTATATTGTAGCGGCACAGGCTGGCTGTGGGTGCGCAGGGCCCTCTGATGTCAGGAAGGGAAGGGTTGGTGTCTCTGTCGGAACTGAACGGTAGTGGTGCCTCTGGCACAGAGGTTAAGGGCAGGCACTAGAACCAGGCATGAGTTCAAATCCAGTTCTCTAACTTGCTTTCACTCATTTCCTCCCCTGTAAAAGTGGGGTCATCATTTTAGTGTTTCTTAGCAAACTAATATATGTGACACAACTCACAGAACAAAACATCTAGAACATAGCATCACAACAGGCATTCCACCTACAAATATTTATTGGTTGCTCTTACTAGGGAATTGGCAATACGGGTGATTCCTACCTCAGGTCTAGTGAGGGAGATGGATACTGACCACCTGTGAGTGAAGGCTTCCTGCGAGGGAGAGCACACAGCAGCAAGGAGTGTGGCCTCCTGCCTCAGTGGGCCTGGGCTGAATCTAGCTCTCCCGTGTCTAGCTGCGGGGCCCTTGGAAAGTGACCTACTCGACTGGCCCCTACCTCGCAGGTCGCTGTAAGGGTTATGTAAGTTAGTGCGCCTTTGTAACTCCAGTCCAGCAGGGGACAGAGATCTGAGAATTGACGGAGCTCTGCAAGCTCTGTGTTGCAGTCAGGTTCGCATTGCTGGCCGAAATCACCCAACCAAGAGCAGCTTGTGGGAGAAAGAGGCTTATTTTGGCTTAGAGGCTCGAGAGCAAGCTCCACCATGGCAGGGGAAAATGAAGGCATGAGCAGAGGGTGGACATCACCCCCTGGCCAACATAAGGTGGAATAATATCAACAGGGGAGGGTGCCAAACACAGGCAAGGGGAAACTGGCTGTAACACCCATAAGCCCGCCCCTAACAAAACACCGCCTCCAGGTGGCGTTAATTCCCAAATCTCCATCAGCTGGGAACCCAGCATTCAGAACACCTGAGCTTATGGGCAACACCTGGATCAAACGGCCACATCCTGAGAACAGCAAAAACAGAGACTCTGCTTCAAAACAAGAGCAGAGGGAGAACAATGGAGAGGGACACCTCAGCTCTAGTCCACTCACCGTTGCCACAGGTCAAAGGATCCGTATGGGGAGCTGCAAGGGCACGTACACGAGCATACACCATATGTGTGTGTGCGCGTGTGTGTGCGCCTGCACACGCACACAAGCAATAATAAATAAACTTTAAAAAAGAGTGCAGTGAATGGGGCCAAGGGAGGATCATCTCCCAGGAGCCGTCCTGGGTCCTAAGCGAGAAGCTATTGACATAATAGTCTAGAACTACTGTGGAGCGGAGATTGGGATGTGCCTTGTATGCCTATGCTTTTTTTTTTGTTTTCAAGGTAGGGTCTCACTCTAGCCCAGGCTGGCCTGGAACTCACTGTGTCGTCTCAGGGTGGCCTCGAACTCATGGTGATCCTCCTACCTCTGCCTCCCGAGTGCTGGGATTAAAGGCGTGCACCACCACGCCCCACTTATTCCCATGCTTTTTATGCAGGGTGTTTATTTGGTTATCACAGCTTGGATTTTACCATTGTGTATTGGATGCATAGTACAGGGAGCATGTAAGGGGTAAACAATTTGTCCCTTTGGTGAACAGGTCAACCGTTACTAGAGCTTTATCAGAAAAATACACTCAAGGAGTCTTGTCTGCCGCGGTGCCTGAGCTAGGTGACCAGACAGTGGGACTTGGCAGTGACGGTTTAACGCTGTAAGACTGGACGGGGGGAAGGAAAAAGTGTGTTTCGCATTTTACTAGAATACAGATCGTCTCTGGCCAGGATGCAGACCATGGAAGCCAAAACACAATAGCTACAGACTACTGGACACCGTATCCATTGACAAGTAAGGTCTGTCAGTGATGTGCTGGAGCTGTCTCCATCCAGCATATGAGAATCAACTATTCATGTTATGTCCCGGCAACTTCTTTCATGATGTCACAGTGGTAGCTCGAAATCAGCCATGTGGGAGTTTTTCTACCACAGAAATTGGCAAATCCTTTCCTTCTGGAGAACTGATCATTAAATATTCACCAACATGCAGTTTGTCATATTGGAAAGTTTTCAAGGTGTTGTTAGGGGTAGGGATAGGGAGTTCACGTAGAATTTGATTGGCTGAACACTTCCCTATGGTCACTTGTAGGTTAGGAAGGCGAAACAGGAGAAATCATGTGAGTGGCTTGTCATTCACCTAGGAGAAGTCTAAAATCTACACCATAGCTATGACATTCGATGGTGGGTTAGTCCAGCAATCCTTTGGACTTTACAAGGTTAAAATTATTACTTTAATAACAGTGTGTCAAGGGCTGGGCGTGGTGGCATACACCTTTAATCCTGCCACTCAGGAGCCAGAGATAAGAAGATCGCTGTGAGTTGTTCAAGGCCAACCTGAGAATACATAGTGAATTCCAGAGTGAGACCTTACCTCAAAAAACCAAAAAAAAAAAAAAAAAAAGCATCAGTTATTTTGTTCACTCATTTTCTTATGAATTTATAGTGGACTTTTTATTTATATATTTGGAAGATCTTATAATTCCTTACACCACCATTTTCCAGAGGACCAAGACATAATGTCATAGAATTTTGCATGGATAAAAGGACTACTTAAGTACAAGATAGACTAGTGAAGGAACTTTGGTGCCATGGCAAGTTGATACTATTGGGTTTTGGTATAATGACGAAAAGCGTATTCATAATAATCTGAAAAGACTGTTACACTCTTTTTCCATGTCACATTATTTCTCTGCGAGGTCATATTTTCTTCACCCTTCAATCAAAACACCAGGTCTCAACAGATAACAGTGATGTCGACACCGGCACCCAGTTCTCTTCTATTGTGCTAGGCACAGAGATTTATTCAGTGCTTTCAAACAGTTTGTTTATTGGAAAATTTTAATACATATGTAATGTATTTTGACCATAATCACTTCCTATTACCTTCTCTTTCCCCCTCCACTTTCTTTTTCCAACTGCACTCTCTGCTAGTTTGTTGTTGTTGGTGGTGTGTGCACGTGTGTGTGTTCGTGTGTGCATGCGTGTGTGCGTGTGTGTGTACGTGTGTGTACGTGTGTATACTACTGAGTTTAGTTTGGGTTGCTTTCATGAGAATGGGTGAATGGGTGGTGGGCTTATTTACCAGAGCATGTGCAATATACTGGTGGTCACATCAGTGAAGAAAATGATGGGCTGGAGGGATGGCTTAGTGGTTAAGGCGTGTGCCTGCAAAGCCAAAGGACCCAGGTTCGATTCTCCAGGACGCCATGTTAGCCAGATGCACAAGGGGGCGCATGCATCTGGAGTTCATCTGCAGTGGCTGGAGGCCCTGGGGTGCCCATTCTCTCTCCCTCTTTCTCAAATAAATAAATAAATAAAAATAAAATAGTAAAAAAAAAAAAAAAAGAAAAAAAGAAAATGTCTTCCCTTCCCCCAGCAATTGTTAACTACCAGTATCTCCTCAGGGCAGGGTGGGGCTCTCATGTCCTTCTCCCATGCGTGATGGAATGTTGATAGTCGAAACTGTGTAGGTCTTGTGAAGGGAATAGTTGCTGTGAGGTCCTGAATGTAACACCCGTGTCTTGTCCAGGTGACAGTGTTCAACAGCACCCGTTCTCCTCCCGTGGCTCTTATGTTCTTTCCACAAGCTCTTCAGCAGCAGTTCCTGTGCCTTGGAGGGGAAGTTACAAATATCTCGCTCAGCATTGAGCACTCAACAGCCACTTATTCTCAGCACTTTGAGAAGTATCAAGTCTGCCCAATAGTCTCTGCCAACTGCGAAAAGCAGCTTCTCTGACCAAACTCCAGACACATGTGCCACCTTGTGCATCTGGCTTACGTGGGTCCTGGGGAATCGAGCCTTGAACCGGGGTCCTTAGGCTTCACAGGCAAGTGCTTAACCACCAAGCCATCTCTCTAGCTATATTTTTTTAATTTTTAAATTTATTTTATGAAAGAGAGAGAAAGCGAGTGAGCGAGCGAGCGAGAGAGAGAGAGAGGGAGAATTGGTGCGTCAGCACCTCCAACCACTACAATCAAACTCCAGATGTGTGTGCCACCCTGTGCACATGTGTGACCTTGTGTGCTTGCATCACCTTGTGCGTCCGGCTTATGTGGGACCTGAAGAGTCAAACATGGGTCCTTAGGCTTTGCAGGCAAGTGCCTTAAGGACTAAGCCATCTCTCCAGCCCAAGACTTTCCATTTTTAATTTCACACATGCTTAAAATTATTGACAAGTGGGTATATGGCAAAGAGAAGTGACTTCATCCATTTATTCTCTTTGTCTAGAGCCTCCTTGGCAAAGGACACACAGAAATGTGAATTACTAGAGGGTTTCCAGAGAAATGGGCGACTGAGAATGTAAACATCCATTCTGACTCTGGTCTGTCCTCCTACCCCTTTGTCCTGAACCTTTTCCTATTGGGGAATACTGAGGGATGGTGGTGGTCAGGCATATGTAGTTTTCTAAAACTAAAGTGCACTAGACTCTCTCTTAAGCTATTTGAAATGCTTTTAGAGCAAAATGGAGAGTAGAATTCAGCAACAGTTCCCCAACAGCTGGAGTCAGAATACAGTGACCCCAGGAGCAGCTGGGAGCAGTTGTTTTCATGTTTTCTACGTATTGTCTCCTTTAAAGCCCTTTTAAGAAGGTTCTAGAAGGTCCTGCACTATCCATATTACCAGAGACTGTGTTTGCTTTAGACCTTTGGATTCCAGGCTTTCATCCAAAATTGGCAAATATACATCTCCATTTCTTGTCTGTGACATGTTCTCTCAGCAATGCCCTTGCTGTACGCTCTCTCCATACCCTTTCCATGTGCTCATAAGTGGGAACCGCTGTCCTGTGGCAGCTCTGTTTAGTGAAGGGAACTATCACAGTGAGGCCTTGCCATCACATGAAGCTTTAATCAGCTCTGTAGTGTCTGCTCAACATCTATCATTTTTGTGTCTTTAGATTCCACATCTGTTAAATATTGGTTAGAAGATCTTAGAAGGCCTTTTATGTATGGGGTTAGCAACGATGTTTCAAAATAAGGACCTGGTTACAACATGAAGGTAGAGATACTTGCTTTGACAGTACTGTTTTTCTTCTTAATTGACAATTATACTTGAACAGCATATAATTCGACTATAAGCCTCTTCCCATACATTATTTCATTCATATATGTATGTATGCTTGAGAGAGAGAGAGAGAGAAAGAGAGAGAGAGAAAGGCAGATAGAGGGAGAGAATGGGCACACCAGCGCCTCCAGCCACTGCAAACAAACTCCAGACACGTGCACCACTTTGTGCATCTGGCTTACGTGGGTGCTGGGGAATCGAACCTGGGTCCTTAGGCTTTGCATGCAAGTGCCTTACCCACTAAGCCATCTCTCCTATTTGTTAATAGCAGGAAAAGGATTATTTTGGCTTACAGTTTTCAGGGGAAGTTTCATTATGATGGGAAAAGCATAGCAGGAGACAGCTGGTATCACATCTTCACAAAAGCTGGGAGAAAGTAGCTAGAGTCAGCTACTAGCCCTGACAGACGGGCTGGGCTAAAACGTCCTAACACTCACCTGTAGTGATACACCTCCTCTAGCAAGGCTCCAATTCCCAGGGGCTTCACTGGGGATTAAGTATGAGGCTTAATCACAAACACATGAAACTATGATGGGCATTTTATATTCAATCTCCCACACTGTGTTATTAACAAATTTACATAGGTGAATCGATGGCCCTAAAGAGTTTTCTATGTTAGTGAATATGTGATATAATGCATTCAGAAAGGTGATTAAGCTTAGATCTACCAGTGTCAGATGAACAGCAAGTCACTGTATAGCTAAGAGCTGGGTCAAGAAGACCTGCACTGTTACAAGTACACCCTTCCCCAGAGGTAGCATTCTCCTTCCTTATCTGCCTTCCTAGTCATATTCCCAACAGCAGAGTCCCAAGTTTCTTTTCTTTTCATTATAATTTTAAGACACTGTGCACGTGTTACTAAGATACGTAAGCTTTCCTTTGTAATCTATTTTCTACTCTGCATAAATGAAATCATACCTAATTTTCTGTGATTTACTTCTTTTGCTTAGTATGTTATTTATTTATTATTTATTTTGTTTTGGTTTTTTGAGGTAGGGTCTCACTTTGGCCCAGGCTGGCCTGGAATCCACTATGTAGTCTCAGGATGGCCTTGAACTCACGGTGATCCTCTTACCTCTGCCTCCCGAGTGCTGGGATTACAGGCGTGCACCACCACACTGGGCCGCTTAGAATGCTTTTTAATTGAGAACTTTATAGTGTTAATAAATTGCATATTGGTCACATTTCCATTTACTCTGATGTTCCCTCTCTTCACTCCCATTCCACTGAGGGTTCTCCTCAGTGAGGTTATCGTCTCCATGGTGGAGTCATGAATGCCCCAGTCAGACTCTGTAGGGGGTGCATAATACCTCCGAGTATATCTTCCACCCTGTGGTTCTTACATTCCCCCCCCCCCCGCCACACCCTCTTTGGTAATGTTCCCTGAGATTCAGAGAGCAAGTTGTAAATCTCTTTCAATGTTGAGCTCTCAGCAACCTCTGATTTTCTGCTTTGATGTTTTGAGTTTACCACTGTCTCCCTGGAGGGAATTCTCAGGCCAGCAGTGGGAGCAGCACTCATATTCAATCCACCACTTCCTCCGTAATGTTTTTTGGGCCCTGGCAGATGTGATATGTGATAGAGGTGACTGGTCTCATACTAGATAGCCTTCTTCCTTTCTCTCTTTCCTTCCTTTCTCCCAGCCTCCCAGCCTCCCAGCCTCCCTCCCTCCCTCCCTTCCTCCCTCCCTTCTTCTTTCTCTTGCTTTCTTTCTTTTGTCATGCTGATAGATCTTTGGTCTCTCTGGTACTTGCATCCATCTGTAAAAAAGCGAGACCTATCTCAAAAAACAAACAAACAAACAAAAAAGAATTTTATTGAGAAATTTTGTGTATAAGCTCATCAAGGATACTGGTGTAGAATTTTCTTTTCTTATTGTGCCTCTGTCTGGTTTGGGTATTATTGTAATGCTGGCTTCATAGAAGGGGCCATGGAGCCTTGTTTCCTTTTCACTTTTGTGAAATAATTTGATAAGCAGTGGTTTCAGTACTTCTATAAGGGTTTGGTAGAATTTGGCAGTGAATCCATCTGGACAAGCACTTTTTGTTTTTTTTGGGGGGTTGGAAGGCTTTTAATTTACTTTTACATTCTACTTAGATGTTATAGCTCTATTCAGGTAATTTATCTCTTTTGGGTTTAGTTTTGTTAGGTTACATGAGTCAAAAAATTGACCCATTTCTCCCTGATATCCCAATTTTGTAGAATATAGGTTTTTGAAATGTGTCCTGTTGATGCAGCACCCCATCCTCTGTACCTCCTACGCGTCCAGTTCCTCCCACCCCTGCATTCTGCCCCTCACCTAGCCTGTTAAGTATTTCCTCCTCTCCTCTCTCCTTTTTTCCCCTTTCTATGGTCTCATTCTAGCTTTATGGCCATATTTTTTCTTATTACTACCATTTGCACGCATATCCAGTTGATTCCAGTTAGGACTGGCATGTGAGAGGGAACGTGTGCCCTCTGTCTTTCTGTGCCTGTGTGCACTTGCGTAAAATAACTTTTTCCTAACTCCACCAATTTTCCTATAAATTTCATGATTGCATTGTCCCTCAATGCCGTGTAGAATTCCGTTGTGTTTATGTGCCACCTCTTCATTACCCACTCAGAAGTTGATGGGCATCTAGGCGGATTCCAAATCTTACTTATCATGAACAGATCAGCACCAAACAAGGCTGAGCAAGTCTCTCTGTATGAAAGAGTGCAGTCTTGGGGGTACACCCCAGGAGTGGTATAGCTGGAGCACATGGTGGACCGATTTTCATCCTTTTCTGGAGTCTCCAAACTGGCTTCTATAGTGGCTGTACCAGTTTTCACTCCCCCCAGCAGTGGGTGAGGGTTCCTCTTTACCCACAGCCTCGCCAGCATTTGCTGTCCTTCACTTTTTTTGATGAATATCCTCCTGACTGGAGTAAGATGGAATCTCAAAATTGGTTTGTTTCGCATTTTTCTGACGACTAACGATGCTGAACATCTCTTTAGGTGTGTGCTGGCCATTTGCATTTCTTCCTTTGAGAATTTGCTGTTCAGTTCTCTACCCCATTGTTCTGATTGGATTGTTTGAATTTTTATTGTTTAGTTTTTTAAATTAATTTATTTATTTCAGAATGAGAGAAAAAGAGAGAGAGAGAGAGAGAGAGAGAGAGAGAGAGAGAGAGAGAGAGAATGGGCACACCAGGGCCTCCAGCCACTGCAAATGAACTCCAGATGCATGCGCCACTTTGTGCATCTGGCTTACATGGCCACTGGGGAATTGAGCCTTGAACTGGGGTCCTTAGGCTTCACAGGCAAGCACTTAATCTTTATTCAAGAACTAAAACTACTTCCCAAATTATTATGCACTATTGAAAAAAGAGGTTAATGTGCCCAAACTCCTTCTATAAAGCCAGCATGACATGCTGAATAAAGATTTGGTAGAATTCAGAAGTGAATCCATCTGGACTTGGGTGTCTTGTTGGGAGGTTTTTAATTACTTTTTCAGTGTTTTCAGAAGTAATAGGTTTGGCTGTGGGGAAGCAAAAGTCACCATAACAGAAAGACAGCGGCTACAGAGCAGTAACTAACAGGTAACACACCCACCAAGGTTCAGGGACTGTTGTAAGAGGGGTAAGAAGGTTATTAAGAGCCACAAGGCTAGAAGAAACACCCTGAAGCACAGCTCTCCCCAGACACAGAGGCTGCAGTTACCCCACAGTGAACACCAGTAACCCTACAGAGGAGAGCCCACAAAGAATTGGGGTCCAGGGGAGGAGTCATACTACAGGTTAAAAGTTAATTAATAAATAGCAATAAAATGATAAAGAAATAATAGGTTTATTTAAGTTACTTATCTGTTCTAGGTTTCCTCCAGGTTTCCCAACTTTGTGGAATACAGGTCCTTGAAACATGTCCTGATGACCCCTGATTTCATTGGTATCAGTTGTGACATCTCTGTTTTCATTTCTGATCTTGTTGATTTAGGCCTTTTCTTTTTTCTTTTGATTAATTTGGCCAGAGGTTTATCAATCTTGTTTGTTGAAGAACCAGCTCTATTTTCATCAATCTTTGAAATTGTTTACTTTGTTTCCAATTCATTAATTTTTGCTTTGCTCTTGATACTTTCTTTCCTTCTGGCACTTTTTGGATTAGATTGTTCTTGTCTTTCCAAAGACTTCAGATGGATATTTATTTGAGATCTCTCTATTTTTTTTTTTTTTTTTTTTTTTTTGGTTTTTCGAGGTAGGGTTTCACTCTAGCCCAGGCTGACCTGGAATTCACTATGGAGTCTCAGGGTAGCCTCGAACTCACGGCGATCCTCCTACCTCTGCCTCCCGAGTGCTGGGATTAAAGGCGTGCGCCACCATGCCCGGCGCGCCACCACGCCCGGCAAGATCTCTCTATTTTTTTTAACATAGACATTCAGTGCTAGAAACTTCTCTTAGAACTGCCTTCATGGTACCCCATAAGTTTCAGAATATATATGCAGTAGAATCCGAGTGGACTGTTCTATAGATGTCTGTTAAGACCAGTTGATCTATGGTGTTTTTTTTTTTTTTTGGTTTCATTGTTTCTGTTTAATTTCTGCTCAGATTTGTCTGTTGATGTTAGTGGGGTACTAACTACAGTCTCATATTATTATTGTATTGGAATTTATATCTGGTCTATTATCTAGTAGATTTTGCTTTATAAAATTAGGTGCCTCTATATTTGGTGTATATGTCTATGATTATAATATCCTCCTGTTGAATTGTTCCTTTAATGAGTATGAAGTGGCCTTCTTTTTTTTATCTCTTTTGATCACTTCTGATTTAAAGTTTATTTTGTCATACCTGATTGCTTCTTGTTCCATTTGCTTGGAATATCTTTTATCATCCTGTCACCCTAAGGTGGTATTTATCTTAATTGTAAGGCAGGTTTCTTGTAGACAGCAAATGGATGGATTTACCTTTCTGATACAGCCTGCTAACCTGCGTCTTTTGATTGGGGGCTTGATTCCATTAATAATCAGTTATAATTGTGAGGTGTGTGTTAATCCCTCTTGTGTTGAAGGTTTTGTAGAGTTTGGTGTTTTCTAGGTCTTGTATGCTTTTATGTTCATTCAAGTTTTGATTGTTTCTTTTTCTCTCTTCATGTGTATGTTGGTTCAGCTCTTGATGAACCATGGAGTGTACCATGCAGTATTCTCTGTAGGGCTGGCTTAGTGCTTATTCATTTAAATAGCTGACTTTTATCACAGACAGTTTTTTTTTTCTCCTTCTATTATTTGAGATCATGCTGGATATAAGATATTAGGTTGGCATATGTGGTCTTTCAATACTTATAATACATCATTCCAACTCCTGGCTTTTAGAGTTTCCTGCAGTTATTCTGATGTTCCTGCCTTTGTATGGGACTAGATGTTTTTGTTTCGTAGCTTTCAGTATCCTTTCTTTGTTCTGTACACTTAGTGTTTTGATTATAATATGATGTAGGCGATTTCTTTCCTG
Source organism: Dipus sagitta (assembly GCA_036346955.1). Lineage (NCBI taxonomy): Eukaryota > Metazoa > Chordata > Mammalia > Rodentia > Dipodidae > Dipus > Dipus sagitta. The sequence continues at coordinate 23,807,499 of CM070793.1, read as the reverse complement.
GTCAAATCTATATCTGGATGGGCCTCCTTTTCCCTAGATTTGAGATTTTTTTTTTCTATAATGTTAGCAGAATATTTTTATGCCATTGTTCTAAAGTTATTTTCCTTCTTCTATGTTCATAATTTGAACATTTAGTCTTTTTTAAGGTGTCCCACAGTTCTGCCATGTTCTGCTCATACATACACAAAAACTGCACAATATGGAGCCCATCATCATTTTGAAATATAAATGGTGGAGGAAAAAAATGAATGTGATAGCAAAATAGAAGAAGGACTACTTGGAAAGAGGAGGGAGTTCAGTAGAGCAGGGGTGATGGAGGGGAGACAAAAGGTGTAAAGGGAGGGGATTATGATTAAATTACATTATGTTTATGTACTAAGATTCTCAATAAAAAGAATTATCAGTTTAACATTTGTTTTACTTTGTTTTTATCTAGGTATGGATTGGTAGTACTCATTTAACAGGTTAATGTTATTGGGACAATATATTCTGTATGTAATACACATTTGTGTGAAAATATACTTATGTAACACAGTATTCTAATGAGAGAACACGAGAGAGAGAGAAAGAACTGATCGGTCATTTTCTCTTTCCTATCTCATTGTTCTCATTCACAGTAACACTAAACAGGAGGTAACTGGTATGGAAGGAACTGGATCAGTTTTGGAATTTCACTGCCTGCCGTCACATTGGGTCTTCTGGGCTGAAGTCTGTGACATTTGCTCACTGGGAGTGGGCAAAAAGTGCTCTAGCATTTCCAGAAGAGTGGCAGAAGCGTGTTCCAATGGTGTTATGAAGCTCCAGGCTGTTGGTGCATATCTTATAGGCAAGTCTTCAGCTGGGGCTCCTCAGAGGCAAAGAGAAGAACGCTGAAGAACAAGTGCTTAAGGACTTGACGCTGGCTTTGCTGTTAAGATGACTGGATCTTGCTCTCTTCCTGTCAAGCTCCCTCACACATCAGACCACTAAGTCAGAGAAGACCCCAGATCTGGCTGGCTCTAGTTTTACTTAGCATGGCTTTTGGCTTGTCTATTACTCCATCTATTATGTATGGGTGAGTGAGCAGACATCAGAATCATGTGGTACTGACTGGAGACCGACTGTGCGTCTAGAGAATTGGGATTCTTCCTGTGCTAAACATGAGTGGGGGGCTAGTAGAGGTAAAGCATTTTCTAAGGATAATTCTTCTCACAGATTTTTTAATTTCTAAGGGGGCCAAGTTTGGTACTTGAATACGGTCATAGATGTGCACTGTGAAGATAAGTAAGGATAAGTAAGACATTCCGCAGACTTACGAGCCTCAGCACGTGAGCAGAAGGTCCAGTCTCAAGATCGCTCTCAGTATTTAGCAACTCTGATCTCTAGCTTTTCATAGGAGACCTTAGGCTTGGCAGTGAGTGTTTCTTAGTCTCATCTGCTTCATGTAGCTCTGCTCAGCCATGTGCTTCCAATTTTGTTTGTAGTTGGTACTTAAGTAGAGCTGAAAGCAGAGCCAGTGCCTCAGTTATTGATAAATCAGCCAACATTTTTCTTGGTTCCTTGCCCACCGTTACTCCGTCAGAACCTCAGGATCAGCATGTTTGAAAATGGCCTCATCTTGTTTCCAGAGTCTCTGGAATGATCGACATTCTTTGTTGTTGCCATTTGCCGGACTCCACGCTGGCTTCTCTTTGGAAACTATTGCAACATAAGTGTCTGATTCTTCTGAACTCGCATTCCAAGCATAGAATATTTATTAACTTGTGGAAGTACTGCTGTTGATTTCATGTCAGTTTAAGGTACTGGGATCCCTGTGTACTTAAGTGAAGTCAGGAAAGATACAAGGTTTCTAAAATGTTTCCATTTTTTTTTTCTTTCCTGATTTTCCTGAAAGATGTCAGTGCTTAATTGTTGATTACCATCCCACAGCAGTTAATTCTTGATGTGTTAATCTGTCATGATGCATAAAGGAGAAAATGTAGCCTGTTTTGACTCTTCTAGAGAAACAATCCACTACTTAAATGGTAACTAAAGTTCTAAGAATAATAAAAGGAAACCACATAAAGACTAGTGCCGTATTAGAACACTAGGAGGAAATAAGTTCTAAAACTATCGACTATTTTCCCTTTCCAAGTGTGCATGAGTCCTCACCTTGGATAAATGAATACTAGTTCAATTCAAACAATCCTATTGTGGTTGGTCATTGTCACCTCATAGCCCTTTTACAATCGATTCATGGGAAGCTACTCAACGCTCACTTTGTGCACAGGGGCTGGAAATCTCAGTGAGTCTTCGAAGTCTTATTTCTGTAGGTTTGACTTTGAGGACGAAGTTTAACATTGTTCTAATGAAGGATGGATGAGGGTACTTTCATGAGGAAACTGAAAGCTGCCTTGAGTTTTGAACATAAGAGACACATTTCGGTTTGATAATAATAATGTGTCAAAAGTGGTATGTATGACAGAGAGAAAGGATGGTAGAAGAGAGAGAGAAAGAGAGAGAGAGAGACAGACAGACACAGCTAAAAGCAAAGCATAACTTTACAGTAAGAGAAACCCAAAAAACGAAAGCAAACATTTTAAAAGGCTAACTATAGGAACTAGATTCATACTGTTAGCATTAACCACTGAAGGCAAATGAAAACTCAAGCAATATGTCTAAGCCAACACGTTTAGATGATACATTGCATTAAAGCCCTGAAAGAAACAATAGTTGTAGTTATGAAAAGCAAAATCGATCTAATTTTTTTCCAGTTGTTCATTCAAGTCATCAGTTTGGCTCTTACTCTATAAAAATCAGTTTGGGGTTGGATGTAGGAGGGAGAAGATAAAGACAGAAGATAAATATTCTTTCCAAAGGTTTGTTTTCTGAAATAGAAATTACTCTACATGTAGTCTGTGAATAAATGTGGAAAATAAATGTTGATATTAATTTCATCAACACTCTCTATTTATTCTTATACTTAAATTATTTATTCATTCATTTGCATGCATATGTGTATATGTATGATTTCATCAACACTATACATTTTTTCTTACACTTAAAATTATTTGTTTATTCACACACATGTATGTATATGTGTGCGTGTGCCACTGAAAACAAATGCAGACACTTGCACCCTTTTTTCCCCTTTATTTTGTGTGTGTGTCGTATGGGGTTGGCTTGGGGATTGAACCTGGACCAGCATGTTTTGCAGCTAAATGCCTTTAATCACTGACCCTCCCATCTTTCCAGTCTATTGTTCTTACATTTATTTATTTATTTATTTATTTTTTGAGGCAGAGTCTTACTCTAGCTCAGGCTGATCTGAAACTGACTCTGTAGTCCCAGACTGGTCTTGAACTCACAGCGATCCTCTTACCTTTGGCTCCCAAGTGCTGGGATTAAAGGTATGTGTGACCATGCCTGGCTTTGTTTCTACAATTTTTCTCCTACTCTGTTGTAGACAGCTCCAGGTCGCTGGATGAACATCAAACCAGACACAGTTAGCGGGAGGAAGGAAGTTATTTCAAGCTCACAGCTCCAGGTGAAGTTCCGGCAATAGCAGAAGATGCTTTCAATACATGCGATCAGAGAAGCAAAGCCACCAGTACCAGGAGACGGCACCCCAAGCAGGCACGGCCTGAGTGCAAACCGCTCTGCACCCCTTTGGGCTGGAAAATAAAAATACACGTTCTTCTAGGTCCTCTTCCATTTTCGGTCTGTAGAGTGAGAATAAATGTATTTTTCCTTCAGATTTTTGGGAGAATATAGATGTCAACAAAGCACAGAGTATCACCTACCTGCAAGTCTCCTCCAACACCATGAGTACAGGGCAGGTCAAGTTTAAAGAGTGGACAACCTTCAGGTTTCCAGAGCCTATGTATATTCTTCTTCTCATCCATACTGTAAGCTCTCTTCTCTCCTTTTTCTTTTCCTTCTTCATTTTACTACTTAAAAACTTAAACTCACTCTTTGCTTAAAAAAACTTACAAAGCAGCCGGGCGTGGCTCACTACTCAGCCAGTCTGACTAAAATCAGCAGTTTTGGGCTTCGTGAGAGGCGCTGTATCCAGAAAAGCAGGAGTGGATGAGTGATCGAGGAGAGGGTGCTCTTCTGAGGCCTCTCCATGAGCATGCATGGGACATACACATTTGCATACACACACACTCACACCACATCACCACACCATACGTTACACAACCATAGACACATGCAAAAACATAAATTAATAACCATGTATAGAAGACTTAAGTAAGCACATGTGCAAACTAAAGAAATATATTTAAGACCTTGACGAAGCAATGTGCAAAACTAACAAAACATTAAATTGTAGAAGAAAATCCAAAGTATGAAGAAAAAAAAAATTCAGCAAGGAAATTGAAATCCTGAAAAAGAACCAAACAGAAATTCTGGAAATGAAAGAAACAATCATTCAAATGAAAACCACCTTAGAAAGCGTCACAACAGGCAATACTACACAGAAGAATGGATCTCGGGAAGGAGGACAAAGTTGAGACAACAGTACACTCAGTCATATATGAAGAAAAAACAATTTATGAACATGACCAGTATTTCCAAGAAGTCTGGGATACATTCAGAGACCAAATCTTACACTCCATGGGGGTAGAAGAATGAACTGAGATAAAATCAAAAGGAATGGAAAAACCACTTAATGAAATTATAGCAGAAAATTTCCCTAACGTAGAGAAAGAAGTTGATAGGCAAACATGAGAGGCATTTAGAACTCCGAATAGGCATGACCAGAGGAGAGCCTTTCTGTGACACACCATTGTCATGACACTGACAGTGAGAAGTAAAGGAACAACTAAACTTTTGAACTCCCAACTCACTGACAAAGGTAGGAATATAAGAATAACTTTCTATCTTTCGCCAGACACCTTCAAAGCCAGGAACACATGGCAATGATATATTTCAATCCCCAAATGTAAATAACTGACAACCCCAAATACCATACTGAGAAGACTTATCTCTGAAAACTGTTGGAGAAATCATGTATATTTTGAGGCAAACACAAATTAAGGAAATTTACTACAACCAAGCCATGCTGTGTGACCCATGGGATTCCAAGGGCTTCGCCTCCTCCCTTCTAGCTCCGGGCATGCTGGGGTTACGGGCGTTTGTGCGAAGGCATCCAGAGTCAGGCACTCACGCTTGTGCAGCAAGCGCTTTACCCACAATGAACAGTGGATCAATGAAGAAACGAGGTCGGAAGTAAGGAAATCCCTCAGAGACAAATGAAAAGGATAGCAGAACATGCCAGGTCCTCTTCGACACAGCTTAGGCAATCCTAGGAGGAACATTTATAACTATGAATGCTCACATTAAAAAATCAGAGTGGTCCCAAATAAACAACATAATAATGAATATTAAGGCTCTAGGAAACAATGAGTCAAGATCAACCCTAGTAGCAAGAATTAAAGATTGGAGCAGAACTGAGTGAAATAGAGGCTAAAAGAACAATACCTAGAGGCAAAGAACCATGCTTTCAAAAGGTTAACAAGATTGACAAACCCCTAGCCAAACTGAAAAAGAGCAAGAAGTCCTAGATAAACAAAATTAGAGGTTAAAAAAAAATGAGTTGTTACAACAGAGTCCAGAAAAATCATTAAGGAAGACTTTGAAAAACTTACATTCCAAACAGCTAGACAATCAATAAAAATGGATAAATTTCCAGATGCATATGGCCTACCAAAATGAAAGAACATATAAATAAATTAAATTCACCCATTTCAAGCAATGAGACTGAAGCTGTATTTAAAAGTTTCTTCACAGGGCTGGAGAGATGGCTTGGTGGCTAAGGCTGCCTACGAAGCCCAAGGACCCAGGTTCGATTCCCCAGATTCCACATAAGCCAGATGAACATAGTGGCTCATGTTATCTGGAGCCTGTTTGTGGTGGCTAGAGGCCCTGGTGCACCTCTTCTCTCTCTCTCTCACTAATGAAAATAAAATACCATATTGAAAAAAGTAATTGGGGAAATTAAAAAAAAGTGTCTCACAAAGACAAGTCCAGGACCAGGTGGATTTGCTCCTGAATTCTATGAACCTTTTAAGAAAGATATGACGCCAGCAGTTCTCCAACTGTTCCACAATATAGACGGAGGATAGACACTCCCCAATTTATTCCGTGAAGTTAGTAACACCCTGTTACCAAAACTGGACGAAGACACAACAGCAGCAGCAACAACGAAAAGAAGAGATGACGATTTTTTCTGGTGAACATTGATGAAAAAGTTCTCATCAATACTTTCAGGCCAAATCCAAAAACACATTAAATTATACATCATGACCAGGTGGGCTTCATCCCATGGATGCAAGTTTGTTTTAGAATTGCCCAAATTGATAAGCAAAACACACCACACACATAATCTCAAGTGCGGAAATCACATGATCATCTTGACAGATGCAGAAAATGCATTTGACCAAGCTCAACTTGCCTTCCTAATAAAAGTCTGGAGAACATAGCGCTAGCTGCAACAGGCCCTAAGATCATGAAGGCTATTCTATATATGGCACGTAGGTAGCCAACACCGTATTAAGCGGGGAAGCAGGTATTTCCTCTCAAATCCAGAACGAGACAAGAGTGTTCACTCTCTCTGCTCTTATTCAATACAGTGCTTAAAGCCTTAGTCAGAGCATTATGGTAAGGCAAAGCTATAAAAGGGATAAAAAATGGAAAGGAAGAAGTGAAATTATCCCTATTTGCTGATGTCATGAATTTATATTTTAAAATCCTACAGAGTCTATCATAAAATTCTTAGAATTAAACACTCCAAGTAAAGTTGCAAGGTACAACTTGAGCTGCTTGGACAGATGTTGGCCACTTTCCCCCAGTTGCTCATGTAGCGCCTTCTAGCACTAGATGGGCTATCTGGGGACTGGCTCTCTTCTAGATTCCAGCCAAGTCTTTCCGTGTTCCACAGCGACAGCATATGGTGTCTTCAGCAGTAGGGTCTTGCTATTATCCTCTGGTGGGTAATCAAGTGCTCTGACAGAAGTCTGTCTTGCTTTGGGAAATCTTGTAGGTCTTTCTGATCAACAGCTCATTGTGGGTGTTAACCACATCCTGGTACTGGGGGTTACAGGCCAGTGCCAAGGGAAAAGAAAGAAGAAAAAGAAAGAAAAACAAAAGAAAGAAAATAGAAAAAAAGAGAACAGCCCCTGATTTGAATCTGATTTAAATACAATTCACTCATCTTTTTTTAAGTGTATAGCTCAGTATTTCTGACAAAAATGTAGTCATTACATCATTATACTAAACATGTAGAACATTTTTGTCATTCTAAAAATTGGCAAAATGCCCCTTCATTCTTCTAGCATTGGGTAATTATTGATTTCTTTCATTTTAGATTTGCCTTCTCCTGTATTTCAAGTAACTGGACTCAAATAATTATAGAAATCTTTGTTTCTGGCTTCTTTCAATTAGTAAACATCTTTTAAGATTTATCCAAGTTATTGCATGTAACATTTATATTTTTCTTTTTATTACGCAGTAATGTTTCTCTCCATATAATATAGTATACTTATCTATTTGGTAGATGATATTTGGAGTTTTAAAATATCTGTTGACTATTATACATGGCTATAAATGTATACAAAAATGTTAGGTAGAGGTATATTTCATTTTTCTTGGGGAAATGTTTATGAGCAGAATTTCTGTATGGTATGTGTGAGAGTTAATCTTGCTCGTCAATTTGATGAGGTTTAGAATGACCATGAAAATACTTCTCTGGGTATGTTCCTCCATTAGATTAATTGAGATGGGACGACTCAGCTTAACTGTGAGCATTACATTATTACATGGAATAGGGTTTGAGAGTAACTAAACATGAGAAGGCCACTGAGCACTAGCGTTCACGTCTCTGATCCCTGACTGTAGATGGCCACCTGTTCCCAAGATGTTCTTGTCCCTCAATGAAAGAAGCCCTTCTCCTTTAGTTGGTTTTGTCAGACATTTTGTCACAATAATAAAAAATGTAACTACTAAGATGTGGTAAGGATGATTTGACAGGATATCTTACAAAATGTTTAGGTCATTTTGCATTTCCACCAGCAATGCAGAAGGGTATTTCAGCTGTTCCCCATTCACGCTGACCCTGGATACCGGCAGGCTTTTGTACTCTTATTTCAGGGAGAAAAGAGTGGTATTTTATTGTGGTTTTAGTTTGCATTTCTTTTTTTTTAAAAAAAAAAGATTTTATTTTTATTTATTTATGAGAGAGAGAGAGAAAGAGAGAATGGGCATGCCGGAGCCTCTAGCCAGTGCAAACAAACTCCAGATGCATGTGTCACCATATGCATCTGGCTTATGTGGGACCTGGAGAACCGAACCTGTGCCCTTAGGCTTCACAGGCACGCGCCTTAAGCGCTAAGCCATCTCTCCAGCCCTTACTTTGCATTTCTAATGACTGGTAACACTGAATATCTTTCTGTGTGCTTATTGACTACATTTAATTTCTTTGTTCAAATGTTTTATTCATTTTAAAAATCAGGTTGTATTATTGAATTATTTTAATATATGGTGTAGTCCTTCATGTGAGATACATATTTTGCAAGGTTTTTGTCCCATTTGTGGCTTTGCTTTGTCATTTACTAGTCTATTTTAATGGTCAAACATTTTTAATTTGATGAACCCCAATTTATCATGTTTTCCTTTTATGCTTTGTGTTGCCTATGTCTTGTTTTTAAAATCTTTGCCTAACTCATGATCACAAGTTTTTTTTTATTATTGCTTTGGGAACTTTTCATAGTTTTAATTGTTATGTTTAGATCCATCATGCTTTCTGAGTTAATTTTTGTGTTGTGAAAGTAGGTTGCCTAGGTTTATTTTTTAAATGGATGTCTAATTTTTATGGCATCATTTGTTAAAAACACTGTCTTTTCCTTCTTGAATAAAGATGACATCTTTGAATAGGTCTTTTTTTTGACTGTTTGGCTCCATCGATACATGTGCCTATCTTTATATAAACACTGTAACAGCACAATTATTATAGGATTATAGTAAGGCTGAAATCATTTCTAATGTTTTCATCTTTTTCAAGTTTGTTTTAGTAATTCTAGGTCATTTGTATTTATTTATGAGATTTTAAATAATCATATGTATATTGCACACACACACACACACACACACACACATATATATATATATATAAAATTTTCCTGTGGTTTTATGTTATTTAGAATTAAAACATTTATACATAAATGGAATATGTGCAACTTGTTGTTTCAACAGTACATATCTTGAACATATTGTTATGAGTTTAAACAGATATACCATATTGTTTAAAACTGCTACATAGCTTATGGATATGATCAATAAGTATAATAGCCATATAGTTAAATGGCAATTTATTGAATGATTTTCCTTCCTTTAGAATTTTTAATTAAAAATTATTTTTATTTATTTATTTGAGGGGGGGGGTAGAATGGGCACTCCAGGGTTTCTAGTCGCTGCAAACTCCAGACACATGCATGACCTTGTACATCTGGCTTTACATGGGTCCTAGGGAATCTAACTGAATCCTTTGGCGTTGCAAGCAAGTGCCTTAACCACTAAGCCACTGAGCTGGAGACTTTATTACTGATCCAAGAGCTTATTTTATTTTATTTTTTTCCTGAGAGCTTCAATGGTTCTCTGGTCTCTGCTCCCCACTGGACTGGGGTTATGGACATGTGGGTAGCCACACCCAGCTGTTTGTGTGGATCCTGGGCATTGAACTCAGGGGTCTCTCAGGTTTCTTCAGGCCTTAACCACTTGTGCTTAACCACTGACCCATCTCTCCAGCCCTCCTTTAGACGTTTTACACATCTGCTCAGTGGGTAATTATGGATGACTGAGGAGCTTGCCTTAAAAGAAATGCTGTGATCCTTTCTACACATCCAGGATGCTGAATAAAGTAAATCATATTAAGGCAAGCACTTGTGAGTTCTCCACTTGGGATATGATACAGAATATTGCTAAGTTTTCTAGTACTTTCCTTTGTGCTCCTTTCTGTCACAAGCCATTCCCTACACCTCCAACATAAGTAATATTCTACCGTGATGATCATTTTCCTTATTTATGCCATTGCAAAGATGTGTGAATCATTAAATTATATTACATTTCTTTTAAAAATGTTTACTTATTTATGAGAGAGAGAGAGAGAGCAAGAGAGAGCGAGAGAATGAAAGTATGGGTGCACGAGAGCATCCTGCCACTGCAAACAAACTCCAGACACATGTGCCACTTTGTGCATCTGACTTTATGTGGGTAATAGGCAATTGAATCTGGGCTTTCAGGCTTTACAAGCGTCTTTAACTGTTGAACCATCTCTCCCGCCCTGCTTTTGTTTTTGAACTTGAAAAATGAAAGAGACTATATTATTTTTCCATTTGCTTCTTTCTCTCAGTTATGTTTGTGAAGTTTGTTAACACATGTTGATGTGTACTCAATGTTATTAGGGGTGGACTGCTTCTACTCCTGTGAATAGACACCCTTTTTTTTTTTTTTTCTGTAGCCACATTGAAGTTATATGGAAAAGTTCTGATATTTAAGCATGAGCCTTAAAGGAGGGAGAGAGATACACTTAAACAGACAGTTGGCATTTAGCCAAATCTCCTTTCTTCATTTCTCCCAGGAACGGAGTCAAGATGGGATGTGAAGGAGCTCGCTTCCCGGAGAGGCCAGGGTTTTCCACAAGTTCCCAGAAACAGCTGTGCTGCAGGAAATGGCAGGGATATTGTTCTTTCAGACATATTTGGTTTCTCTTATGTTAAAAGTGAATTCTGTATATTAAAAACCTTACCTTGTGGGGAAAGAAGAGCTCTAAGCATATCATGCTTGTGTGGAGACTAGGAGGTGATGTTAAAGGAGGGCTGCTCAGTGGCTAAAGTGTTTGTGGTTGGACTTCCTTGCCTTCTGGAATGGAAGTCATACTTTCACCTAGGAACAACTGAAGTCTACTACAACCAAAACACACGTTATTCAGTAGAGACCTCCTAGGACACCATGATCAAGCAGAGAGAAAGAGGTAATTATTTTGTGGACTTCAGAGCTACAAGAAAACTGGTGAGTCACTGTCCAAGTCCATCAAATGGCACCTGGGTTTAAGTGACTTGCTCAGTGAGCCAATCACAATTCATGGCTCGAGTGTGATGCTCTTGACCTCTCCTTTGCACATTCCTTTTCTGAGTAAGTCTATGTAATAATCAGCTTCCTTCACAGAGATGATAAGGAATTGAATGTTTAGTAAAATGAACAGAAGCCTGGAAGACAATGTAGGAAAACTGCAGAGATCCTCTGGTAGCAGGTGTGTTAGAATCTCTTTTTAAAAATATTTTTATTTTTATGTAATCACAGAGAGAGAATGAATGAATGAATGAATATGGGTATACCAGGGCCTCTTGTTGCTATAAATGTACTCCAGACACACATGCCACTTTGTGCATATGAGGGTACTAGTGGATCAAACCTGGCCTTGCGGGCTTTGCAAGCAAGCACCTTTAACTGCTGAGTCATCTCTCCAGTCCCAGAATCTAATTTTTTAATTAAATTTTTATTTATGTGTGTGTGTGTGTGTGTGTGTGTGTGTGTGTGTGTGAGAGAGAGAGAGAGAGAGAGAGAGAGAGAGAGGCAGAGAGAGGGAGAGAGAAAAAATTCAGACAGAGAGAGAGAAAGAGAAAGAGGCAGAGAGAGGGAGAGAGAGAAAAATGCAGAGAGAGAGAGAGAGAGAGAGAGCAAGACAGAGAGAGAGAGAGCTATTGAGCTGGAGGTATAATGGGTATGCCAGGGCATATAGCCACTGCAAACGAACTCCAGATGTATGTGCCACCTTGTGTACCTGGCTTACGTCAAACCTGGATCCTTTGTCTTTGCAAGCAAGCACCTTAACAATGAAGGCATCTCTCCAGTGCTAGAATCTTATTTTTAATCAATATAATAAAAGATTTTGGTTTTGCGGAAGAGGGGGCGGAAAGAATGTCAGAGCCACATGTTGGGTCATGATATGCAGAGACATTTCTCCTACCCATAACTGTGGGCTAACTCCATAATGCATGACCCATATACCTCAACAAGGGGGGGCCAGGGGGAGGGGGTAGTACATGGATGAGCCTAACTATGGTACAACTTGACTGTATTCACTGAGTACAAAACTAATTAATTAAAAAAATTAATAAATAAAAGAAATCACATTAAATGCTGGTGAGGATGCAGATCAAAAAATTAAAAGTTTTTTGGAATTTATAACGACTTAATTTCTTAATCTGGTTTAAGCAGTTAAGATCTCTAAGATTATTATTATTTTGGTTTTTCGAGGTAGGTAGTCTAGGCTGGCCTGAAATTCACTCTGAATTCTCAGGGTGGCCTTGAACTCATGGTGACCCTCCTACCTCTGCATCCTGAGTGCTGGGAGTAAAGGCGTGAGCCACCATGCCTGGCATTATTTTATTTTATTTTATTTTATTTTTGCCAATAAACCCAGAGGAGAAGAGGCAAGGCAACCAATCTATGTTTTCTAAGCATTCAGAAATATGGAGTCATTCCTTTCATCGATATGAGTTAACATTATTAATGTGACTTAACATTAATGCTTGATTGGTGGATTTTGTATCTTGCAGGACCCACTGCTTCTTCAAACAATTGGTGACTTATCCACAGCAGTTTGACAAAACTTTCCAGTACTGTAAGAGCCAGCCAGCATGGGGGTGGTTTCCATCTCAGGTCTATCCTGATCTCTTCCTGTCCCCCAACCACAGCCTGTGGTGTCTTTAGCAATAGGGCTTTACCATTTAGTTTTGGTAGGTAACCGAATACCTTGGCAATGCCTGCATTGCTTTGGCAGCCTCGAGAGCCTCCTTACTGGTCGGGGTGTTTTGTTGTTGTTGTTCACTATTCTTTATCAAACACAAAATGAAGGAAACACTTCAGAGAAAGAATATTCCTCTGCATCTTAGCATTGTCATTATTTTTTAAATATACAAATATATATATATATGTTATTGACAACTTCTATTCTTGCAGACAATAAACCATGATATTTCCCTCCTTCCCCCACTTTCCGTTTCATAACTCCACTCTGCATCATATCCCCTCCCCCTCTCCATTAGTCTCTCTCTCTCTCTCTTTTTTTTTTTTTTTAAGACTGATGGTAAGGACAATGAAAGATTTTTGTTGTTGCTGTTTATTTTTATTTATTTATTTGAGAGCGACAGACAGACAGAGAGAAAGAAGGAGGGAGGGAGGGAGGGAGGGAGGGAGAGAGAGAGAGAGAGAGAGAGCGAGCCACTGCAATCAAATTCCAGACACATGTGCTACCTTGTGCATCGGTCTTATTGTGGGTCCTGGGGAATAGAGCCTTGAACCGGGATCCTTAGGCTTCACAGGCAAGTGCTTAACTGCTAAGCCATCTTTCCAACCCTAGTCCCTCTTTTAATTTGATGTCATCATCTTTTTCTCCTATTATGAGGGTCCTGTGTAGGTATTGCTAGGCACTGCGAGGTCATGGGTATCGAGGTCAATTTCTGTATGGACAGTTGCATTGTAAGGGGTGATACTCGTCTTTTGGCTCTTACATTTTTTCCAACACCTCTTCCGCGATGGACCCTGAGCCTTGGAAGGTGTGAGATGTTTCAGTGAATGAGGCTAAACATGGAAGAGATGAAGAATGAGGCTGAGAGCTCTTCTGTTGTTCTATGCCCCTCTGTGCAGCCACGTGTCCTGCGTGTAGTGAGCTAGGACGAACACATTTGTGTCACAAACACTGCGAACTGATTTCATGAGGGCTGAAAAGGGAAATCCAAATCTCCCACAAAGAATCACTATGAGAATTGTAGAGAAATGAAGTACAGAAGTAAGCTTCGTGAGGCTCCTTTTTCATACGGCAGCTGATGATCTGAAGAACATCTGACTGAATGACCAGTGACTGAATGATGTGAGTGAAAAGGCATGGCCACTTAGGCAAATCCCAAGTGAGATGCCAGCTAGATCGGTGACAGTGAGGCTTCTGACTGATAGAACGTGACTTGGTACAGTAGATAATGTCTTCAAGAAATAACCATACCAGAACTGCAGGGCACTGGGACACCAACAGAAAGAATTGGTAAAGTATTCCAAAAGTTTCTGTGATGTGCATGAAATGTATTTGAAAGATGGCAACGATAAAAGTGCCAACTGACTAATTTACCAAGCTAACATGATACTTCAGACTTTCAAAACTGAGGCATGAAAGTTGAATATATTAAGAGATGTACTTCTCAGTGGCGGTATCGAACTCCTTTTATCTGTAAAATTTAAAGTTCAGCTGGTGGACTGTCTCTCCTGAAGGGATCTAATTCAGGATGTCGAATGTGATTAGTGCCATTTTACATCATATTTTGGTGAAATGTAGCTTAATCATACGCTCACACTGAAGAATTCGCATTTCCTTTGCTATTGGCATTCTTTGAAGAACTATAAGCCAAAATAATCTGTGCCTTAATGTGGTCAGTATATAATGTTTCTTAAAAGGGTTGTATATACTGGTGCTCGTTTCTGACATTTTAACTTGAAAGCAATATGGTACAAGATAATGTATCTAACACTGTTTGGTCATGAATATTCAATAAGTAGTTTGCATCTGTATTTTTTTTCATAGATGCTTTTCAAAAGGGAATGTTTCACCATGTCCCCACAGCAAACTGGACAAGTCCATGGTTCTACACAGGGTAAACAAACAGGGCAAGGTTATCAAGAGAATTGATGTGATTTCTCTCTCTCTCTCCCCCCTTTCTCTCTCTGTTGCTCTCAAATAAATAAAAATAAACAAAAAATATGATTAAAAAAGAGAATTGATGTGTCTACTGAGCATGTGGATAGTAAGCACTCTAAAGATAGCTTCCTAAAACATGTGAAGATAAATGAAGAAGAAAGCAAAATAGAAAAGTACCTGGGTTCAACTGACACCCTAATCTGCTCTGTCCAGACAAGCATACTTTGTGAGAACTGATGGAAAGGCGTCTGGGCCAATGAGACCCATTTCCTATAAATTTGTGGCACAATAGGTGTTTAAAAAACCCTCTCTGGACTATTAAAAATCATTTTGATGATTATGTAAGTGACTTGGAAACTGAGATTTTAAGGTGCTATGCAGGCTGCCTAAGGGAGAAAAGTTATTAACCATCCTACTAGCTGTGAGCTCTGTATGCTTCATAGCTGACCTTTGAGGCAAGATGCGTTCACTGGCGCACTAGTAGCATGCAAGTGATAGGAATAACCAACTGCTCTCTGGTTGGATTTAAGGATCCCTCTACAGAAGGGAAATCATTCCTGTTACTGTAAATCTGACCAAAAGTCTCTATCTAGGGATGTAGATCCTAGGCAGACCCTAATACTGTAGTAACACAAATCAGATAATATCCCAGACTGACTTAAATATCTATGATTGTTCACATAGATTGGTACTGCTCACTTCCTTCACTACCCTTTGTGCAAAGGTACTGGTAAATACGGAGATGCATAAATAGCAAATTTACCAAGAATAAGTGACTAGTTTGTGCTCAGTCCTAAACTTAACATCTAAGCCACAGCCTCCAAGGCTCAGGGAACCTCACAGACGAGGAGCTGAAGGAACCCATGGCCGGGAGGATGGGAAGTGGAGCCGCGGACGCAGTTTTCTGGAGCCAGTTCGCTGTGCTCAGGACCTCACTGCGGAGCGGGCTCCCTGCACTTGTGTGAGCCTGTCAAGATTTCGCCACACGTGAGGGACCCCACACCTCCAGGACTAAATAGCAGAAGCTGGCCGTCACTAAGATGGGAAGTCAGGTCGTTTACGGTGCAGCCACTGGAGAACTGCCCATTCTCCACTGAATAACTCCCACTAGTGATCATGGAGCAACCTGACTTTCAATCAGTGGGCCAAGAATAAGTGAATAAACAAGGCATGGAAGTCGAATGGGGAACGAATGGGGAGAAGACTGGTTTTAGTGAGAGGGGAAGGGGGCAAAGAGAGGGCAATTGGGGGAGAGTGGGATCAAAATGCATTGTACACATGTATGAAACTGTCATAAATAAATCATTTTTAAGATGAAAATTAAAGAAAATTAGCCCTAACCTTAGAACTCAGAGGCAAGCTCAACTCATGTCATGTAATATTAACTTCTGAGTTTTATCTTTGTGTGTATCTCTCCCTCTTCCTGCAGTTATTTCTCTACTGTGGCTTGTATTATATTTTTTCAATAGAAGTCTTTTCCTGCTTTTTTCATTTATCATTATACCATTAAATGTCTTCAATGATATTAAAAAAAATTTAAATCATCACACGTAATGGTCACTGAGATGCCATTACAGGACTGTACTTTGATTTGGGATGAATTTAATCTTGACCCTGTGGCTGGATGTGGGTGTCCATAGATACTCTAAATAGTTCTGGGATGAGCATCTCCATCCATAAATCTTTGTTCACACCTCTTATTGCTTCCTTGGGGTAGCTAACTGGAAGCTGAACTACTCAGGAAAAAAGAATGACCTTTTCCAAATCTCTTGATATCTGCCGTCAAATTCGTAGGCATTTTAAATATGAGGAAAAGGTCAATAAAATGACTCTTCTTCAACTTCTTTTATGAGGCCAATTTAGTGAACTTGCTGACCCAGACTAGATTTTTCAAATAACTTTAACACATCTGGAAACTTAATAATTACTTAAAAGGACCCTGTGTCTATGGTGGAGGTGATCTCTTATTCATTCAAAAAAACTAATTGTTGGGCATTTACTGTAAGTTGGTTATTGAAGGTAATGTATGGGGAAAACAGTGCCTTAGATGATGATGGGTTTAAGAGCTAACACTGACTGTGGTGAAACTTTGGATTCCGGGCTCCAGCTCTGCTGCAGCGAGGTTTCAGAGACTATTGTGTTTATCCAAAGAATTATTGTATTTACCTAAACAGCTCATTTCCTTGAGCAATCTACTGTCTTCTTTTCTTTTCTTTTTTTCTGAGCATACCTCAGTTTTGAAGAAGTTATGTATGGTCTCACTCCATATTTTCCCCACTAAGTGTCTGGAACAGAGCGGAAATATTTCATTTAACAAGGGCATTTGAGAAGAAGGAGAGTCGGCTTTCTTTTCGAGAGAGGCAAGCTAGTTAACCTCATCGTATCTCTATTTGCTTTACACAGGAAGGAAGACTGAAGTCCTGCACCATTATGAGCATGAGGAAGACTCTAAAAGGAGCTTCCTAGGACATGAGAAAGAGAATGATGTCCCTACACTCCTGTGGAGCCACAGTCCTGGGAACGTCGCAGGCTCTGCATTGACTGTGCTCTCTGCAGTAAGTCAGGGCATCCTGCTCCAATGCACCATAGTCTCCCTCAATTTCCCTTTTCTTCTTGTCTAGCAGAGTACCTATTACTTGGATGGAAGAGGGGCAGTTATCCATATAAATATGCCCAATATGAAGCAATGGTGTCATGAATAGGATACTTGTTGAATAAAAAACTGAACTTCTTTCATTAATACTAGATACAATCTATACTTAGTAAGGTTGATGTCTTCATACCCTTATTGTCTGAGGCTAAGAAAACCAAAGACAAAGGCGGACCAGAACAATGATTTTCAGAAGGGACTGGAATATTGGACATTTGTGGGGCCAAGGAAGAGATTTTTAGATGGGTATCCAATCCAGTTGGTATGCTGATATAAGGAGAAAGCAAACATGCTTTTATTATTTTATCCTCTTATGTATTAATTTTGCTGCAATACCAGTTTTACTGAATGTGAAGAACTCTAGAAGTAGAAACTCGTTTAAATAAAGGCTAATTTTTCAACATATAGGCAAATGTTTGAGTAAGTAGTGGAAATAATAAATTACTAGCAGAAAGTGACTTCATTTCTCCTGAAAGAAAAACAGCTCCCTTGGGAATTTCACAAAAATGACTCCATTTTAATATCACTCTCTGTGGTAGACATTTGATCTCACTCAGATGGACATGGGGATAAATTTATTTTTAATAAGACAGCACCTACATATTTCCTCTGGGGGAAAAAAAAGCAGAAGTGTGTATATGGAGAGAAAACAATAAAGTTCTCAAAAATAATGATCATATTCTAATCAATTTCCTCCAATAACACTTTGAATACAGAACTGCCTTGAAAGACTGTGTTGCTCTTTCCAAGGAGTTTGGTTGAGAGCTCAGTATCTTGACAATTTCACTCTCCTGTCTCTAGGATTCCAGCTGCATAGTTCAATTACCACTGGTGGGTGTGGTTGGAAAACAATGTGACAAAAGAATTTGCATTTTGAACCATCTCTGTCTTTGGGAGTAAAAACCATTGCTGAGGGCAGAACAGTGATGGAGAAGTAAGCTTCTGGAGTTGGGCTGTCCTGATCGATCTTGGTCTATTCCGTATCAGTCTTGGCTTCTAGGACAGTGACTTAACCACTGTTTGACTCGAGCTTTTGGGTCTTATCACCTCATTGTATAAACGTCTCTTTCATAATGTAATAGCGAGGACAGAGTGAAATAATGGACGGGCAGTGCTAGAGCAGAGCAACTGAGCCCGGTGCGTGACTGGAGTTAAGTGACTTGCAACGCTGCAAGTATAAACCAATGAGCTTGTCTCAGGGTGGGTGGAATAGTTCTGAGTAGAAGGGGCCCGTGTATTCTCAGGGTGGGCGGAATAGTTCTGAGTAGAAGGGGCCCGTGTATTCTCAGGGTGGGTGGAATAGTTCTGAGTAGAAGGGGCCCGTGTATTTTCAGGGTGGGTGGAATAGTTCTGAGTAGAAGGGGCCCGTGTATTTGTCTTCCTCATGACGCTTTCTCACCAAGATCACACAAGTGCAAATTATGCACACACATTGCTGAGTTTTCCTTTGTCTGGTGCACAGACATTTGCACCATATAGTATTAAAAAAATTATCTTTTTTGGGCTTCCATTCATCTTTGAAGATGTTCTCCTTTCATTTGCTCAATGATTATCATTACTTATACTTTGTCTGTGACATCATAGTCAGGATACGTAAATAAGCAGTTGACTTTCTGGCGACAAGCCATGACCAATTTAGTTTCTGAACAGAGAATTTACAGAACAACACTGAAGGTTTGATATGAGATGTGTAACATGAAGAACATGAGCCTGGGCACCCTAAAACAAATGCAACTCTTCCTACTGCTTGGCTAAAGCCCAAATTCTTCCATTTCCCAGCACTGACAGTCTATTTTACTGACATTCAAATTTACTTTCCAAGCTTATTATCTTTCTTTATCTGGGGCCTCTGGACTTCACTTCTCTTTGGGTTCTAGGAATGCCTTGCAAATGCCTGGAATTAAATATAAACTTTTGCTGGTTTGGTCATTTTTGAAAAGATTTATTGGAATTCAGTAGGTTCTAAAAGTAGATTCTGACCTAAATCAAGGTTAAAAATCTTTCTCTTACCTCTCTCCACCACCATATCCATTTTTTTCTCCAGTAACATGCTCATCTCTGCCCCTAGATCCTTTATCTCTTTATTGTTTATTTTTAATAAATATATTTTATTTATTTATAAGAGAAAGAGAAAGAGAGAGAGAGAGAGAGAGAGAGAGAGAGAGAGAGAGAATGGGCACGTCAGGGCCTCTAGCCACTGCAAACAAACTCCAGACACATGCGCCACCTTGTGCATCTGGCTGACATGGGTACTGGGGAATTGAACCTTGAACCTGGGTCCTTTGGCTTTGTAGGCAAGCACCTTAACTGCTAAGCCATCTCTCCAGCCCGTGAGCTGCATTTTTAAAATGAAGATATCTTCTAGAACAGAGATGGAGAGGATGGAGAGACACCTTGAAATGGGTAAACACAGGTAACCACATGTACATGTACCTTGTGAAAAAGGGGTGTGAAGAGCCAAAAAAATGGGGAACATTTTATTACTATGGAAAAACTCTTGCTTTCCTGCCCTTGAAGTTAGCACATCAATCTGAAGTGCCCTTGACGGAGAGAGGTAGTATACAATCAGTGCTTGAAAAGTCAGTGTTTCCTTCACATGAAGATCAACTTGTGATTACCTTGAAGACAGTCTCTCGCAGGCAAGGGCACTGCTTCTTAAGGATTGTGCTAGAAGACTGTGGCGACAATGTCTGGGTCAATCCAAGAGTTTCTAACATGTTTTGGACCTGGAGAAGCTGTGCGCTAGGAGAACTGGGCCATACCTTTTAGACATTGATCAGAACACGCTTCATTTCCTCTTAAGCAATAACTCATCACTATCACCGTGAGTGAAGTGAACATACTATTTTCAACTTTAAATTTATAGACCAATAGAAAACATTGTAAATGTGAAAAGAAAACATTTGAAGCCAGTTTTGATTCTTAGCAGTTGCAATAGTTCAATAAGCAAGAGAATCACAAGTTCATCTCACCCACTTGCTTTTCTGTTGAATAGGAGTTCTTAATTTTGCTCTCATGTGATGTACTGTAATGTTATATATAGTCTGTGGCAGCCCCTCAGTGTGTAGGGAAGGAGACACTGTCTGTCCTAGTCTTGACCCCAGCACAGTTTTAAAAGGATGACCATGCTTTGTAGGCTGTGTGTGTTAGGCAACCATGGTGAAGGGACAGGAGTCTGGTCAGCTAATCCGGGGAGCTCTCCTGGCCGGGTGGGGCATTGATGGAAGCCTTCTCTCTGCTCTTTTTCTCCCTGCGGGGGCTGCCGCCTTTCCCCCTTGGTCTCCTGCTGATCTGGGAACACGGGGAGAACACTTAAGGGGAGGACAAGGCACATTTCCAGCGCTCAGTGGACGAAGCTCTTTCTGCACTAGCGCGAGGACCGGAGCTTGAATGTCCAGAAGCCACGCGGAGCTGCGTCCTACGGCAGGTGTCTGTAACCCAGCATGCCTAGGCCACCAAGTGAGGCAGAGACGGCAGAAGCTCGCGGCAGGCGTGGCCTGGCAAGCACGGTGGTGAATGAGATTCTCTTTGAAACATGGTAGAAGGCGAGGATGAATGCCTATATTGTCCTCTGACCTCCACACGTGTGCTGTTGTACACACGTGCCCACACTTACACGCGTGAACAGGCACACAAACCTTCCCCCCAGATCCCAAAGCTAAGGGTTATAAACCATTGCATTTCTTCTAATACATTCCCTGGTAGATGCTGGGAGGATAAATAAGGAACTTTTAAATATTAGTATAAATTTGACATGTTTTCAGACTACTCTTTTTTTTTTTTCGAGGTAGAGTTTCACTGTAGCTCAGGCTGACCTGGAATTCACTATGTAGTCTCAGGGTGGCCTTGAACTCACTGTGATCCTCCTAAATCTGCCTCCTGATGGGATTTAAGGCGTGTGCCATCATGCCTGGCTTCAGACTACTCTTTTTTATTTTTATTTATTTACTAGGGAGAGAGAGAGAGACAGAGAGAGAGACAGAGAGAGAGACAGAGAGAGAGACAGAGAGAGAGAGACAGAGAGAGAAACAGTCTGAGAGAATGGGTGCACCAGGGTCTCTAGCTGCTGCAAAGGATCTCCAAATGCAAGCACCACTTTGTGCATATGGCTTTATGTGGTTAGGAGGAATTGAACTCCAGTCGTTAGGTTTTGCAGCAAGTGCATTAACTGCTAAGCCATCTCTCCAGCCCAGAAAGCTGAATATTTCTAGGCTATGTTGATAATTTCTAAGAAGAAGGATGTACAATCCCAAGTGGCATTTGTTAATTCAGGTTGGCCTTAAGAATCTAGATTTGTGATCTCAGAAAAGGCAAGAAAAATCAAGGCTGGTGGTGACAGAAAGCCAAAAGAGACACTTTGGATCCTTTGTACTGTAACTAGCTAGTACATTCATGGGACCCAGGCTGTAATAGTTGAGTAACACAAAGGATATTTTCGAATTAGTGATGCCATGTTCAATACTACCTTCAACAGTATTTTAATCTGGTGGGGGAAGTGCTAAGTTGATTTAATATTTAATAATTTGAACCAAAGCACACACTAAGATAGGCTGTGTCATGTCTTTTGCACAGCAGATGCATGCTGAGCTGATTCATGACTGCCTAATCGTGTGGTTACCTGTCATTAGTGAGGCGATGCAGACATGAATAGGCGCTGCTAGGAGAGGGAAGTGGCTTTCCTTGTGGTCCTTAATCTTTGTCTACAGCCATTGTAGGTTACAAATTGACTTTTAAAACCAATTTGTACAATGTAAATGACTTTTATAATGCAAAGCAGTCATTTTTTGTGTGCTAAGGGCTCTTTGAGCTGATAACAGACACATTATTTTGGTGGGACTCCAGGCTAACAATATTCCTTTCTCCTTTTAGGGATCAGCCAGTTTAGAAGTGAGGGGGTGGGAGAAAAGGAGGAGGCTCAATTTCCTAATTCATCAGGGTGAGGAGAACAGCCAAGCAGCTGACCTTGGTAAGTGAATCACCAAGCAGAATGTAGAAAAGATGACCACTTTGCAATAAACTGGAATTCTAAGAAAATGTCATAGAGATTCCAGGAACCATAAGAGGCAAAATTTGGAAAGGGTTAAGCATATGTTGCCAAATCCATTCATCTCTGTGCTTTACTTAGTCGTTGGGGGCTCACTCTGGAGGGGATGCTCAGTGTGCAGCAGAACACTCAAACTCGAGTGCTGGGGGCGGTTAAAAATAGCAGAGAAGCCAGATTTAGCAGCAGCAGCAGCAGCAGCAGCAGCATAGGAAAGAGCAGGTGAAGTACAGCTAGGTGCCTGAGTCTCCCTTTCTCGATCCAGCTGCCAATAATACCTTTGGCAAACTATGCTAATGACGACTGGCTTGGAGGCTGTGTGTGGCTAGCCGTGTGAAGCATGCAGAAGGCACAGAAAGAAACAGAATACTGTACAACATAATAAACGTGACGTTTCCCTTGCCAAGGGTTCCAACAGGATGCTCAAATCCTGAAGATAATGTACGTTACTTGTGCTTCTAAGGGCATTTCATAACTTTGGACATCAAATTCAGAGTCAATTCCTGATATGTAACACTGACCTCTACTTCAATATCTATATGTGAGAGTCATCTAACTTCTTATCCTCATAGCCCATTTACTAATGTAATAATTTTAGCAGAGGAAAACTTGCCAAGGAGCAGGGAGCTCTCCTTACAAAATTGCAAATATATCTGCAATCTAAAGATGAGAACCAGAGACACTAAAAAAGAAAAAAATTCATTTTGTGAAGAGTGCCAAGAAAACCTCGTTGTGAGATTGCCACACCCCTGACCATGTCGTGCCACGTGAGGTCTCACCTTCAGAAACAGCGCGGAGACATTTGCTGCTCTTGGACTCCACTGTCTGCTTTCAAACAGCTATTTATTTATTTGCTTATTTATTTACTTATTTAGCCTCTCTTGGCTATGAGTGCTATAACACATGGTAAATCTCTAACTTCAAGTGTCCTTCTGTGGTGACCAACTAAAATATTAGCAAAATAAATGTTTTATGGGGAAATGTTGGCAGGAACCCCAACAGAAACAGGTGGTGTTGGGTTATTTCAATATAATGTAATGATGCAGCCAGGTTTCCATCTGGACAGCATGTGGTTGGGTCTGCTCAGAGAGTATCAAAGAGCATGAGTATGCACGAGGGAGGCCAGCAGTGGACCAGTGTGCAGCCAGATGACTACTTTACAAAATAATAGTCTGGGTTCTGGGTCCTCTGGGTTAAATATTTTTGCTGTCAAAATCTGAATTTTTTTTTCATAAAATATTAAAGGCAAAGCAAACCTCTGACATGCAATATTGAGCAGTATAATTACAAGACAGTTCCTGGAAACCAATGAGAGCATGCATTAAAGTGAGGCATTTATTATAAAAGAGTTCATTACCCTTGGAAGTGAAGACATGTTTTAGAGGGAGCCTCTGAACAGAGCAGCCTTTCTACCAAGGCTTATGATACTGTGAAGAAAGGCTCAGCCTTGCTGATAAGAGCACAATTAGAAAATAAACAGAGGAGAGAATCAGTTGACTGTTAAAAGACCTGACCATGATCCAAAGCTAAAGAGATAAATCCTTAATTTACCACCAGGGAAGCGTCTTTTTTTTTTTTTTTTTTCCCCTGTTCCATAAAATTCTTGCTTCAGGCACTTTGCAACACATGGAGTTAAGAACACTTGGAACATTTCGTTCTGCGTTCAGCTTTACTCACTCTACATTCATGCTAAACTAGATAATAAACTCTTGGCTCAGTAGCTCCCTGTATGTATCCCAGAGAGGGGGTACCAAAGTAAGGCTGCGTGCAGAGGTAAATCCACTCCAATGGCAGAGGCCTCCTTCCCCGACTCAGTTCTAGCTAGAGGAAGACGACTGGCCTATGCATACAGGAGCAAGCAATTTGGAAGCGGCTTGTGATGCTGGCTAGCGAGTCATGGACACCATCCACCAAGTTGAAGGA
Organism: Dipus sagitta; assembly: GCA_036346955.1. Taxonomy (NCBI): domain Eukaryota; kingdom Metazoa; phylum Chordata; class Mammalia; order Rodentia; family Dipodidae; genus Dipus; species Dipus sagitta. The sequence continues at coordinate 23,783,178 of CM070793.1, read as the reverse complement.
CCCATTTCCGTCCCAGAGTACTTGATCAAGATGCTTGGCTTCTAGAAGATTCTTTGCAACCGTTAATGCAGCAATTGTGGACAGGCTGAAACAAAGACCCAGGTGTGACTCTAAGGGCCAATGGGTAAAAGTGATAGCACTATAAACTCTTGAAAAAGAGGAGACGAAGTCAAAACAGCTAGTTACTGTAATGCCCATGCGCCATTGTACCAGAGGAACATGTATTCATGGGGTTCTTGCTTGTTATTCAAAGAGTGGGTGGTCCTACAGCATATTCTGTATTTCTTTTGGGGGGGGTTGAGGTAGGGTCTCACTCTAGCCCATGCTGACCTGGAATTCACTATGAGGTCTCAGGTGGCCTAGAACTCACAGCAATCCTCCGACCTCTGCCTCCAGAGTGCTGGGATTAAAGGTGTGCGCCACCACGCCTGGCTTAGCTCCTGTTTTTTTTTTCTAGACCAGAGGAGACAGTGTGATGAAAGGGCTGGAAGTCTCAGTGTCTGACATAGTTTTCTATATTCTTGGGGTGAATCGAGGCCAATGAGCGCATGGTACACTGGAGGACAGGCAAGTGACAGTAACGGCTCTGGGCTACACGGTCAGACGGTTTTCTCCATCCTGGGCAGCTATGACAGGAAACAATGCTGTCGTGTCTCAGCCATTCTTTCACATTGTGTAACTACTGTGTACACCATGAGATTTTGAATCATGTTCCATTCTGAGAGTGTTAGCCCACCCGATTTTCTGATTGTGGAGTTCATGATGTAATGGGAGAGACTAAACACCCAGAGAAGAACCGAAGTTTGTACTATCAAGAGAGAGAGAGAGTGAGAGAGAGAGAGAGAGAGAGAGAGAGAGAGAGAGATTTCAGGCTGAAGAGATGGCTTAAGGGATAAGGAGTTTGCCTGTGAAGCCTCAGGTCCCATGTCAGCCAGATGCACAAAGTGGTGCATTGTGTCTGGAGTTCGTATGCAGTGGCTAGAGGCCCTGGCACACTCATTCTCTCTCTCTCCCTTTCTGTCTGTCTCCCATAAAAATAAATTAAAAAAAAAAAACTAAATGCAAGGAGATTTCTTCATTTTCGTTCCATCATATGGCTTGTAGTGTGAAAGTAATGCTTAACTGAAGTGGACTTTTCTTCCCAGTTCATCGTAAGACATATTAGCTTAGCTGCCTGCAGCTGGAGAGCAGCGGAGCACAGTAGGTGCTCAGTCTGTGAGGCTGGACGCCTCCGCAATCCCAGCCTGGCACTGAGGATTCCCGCAGTGTCGCCGGTCTTTGTCACACTGGAAGGCTGGAGAAGCTGAGCCCCAATATCCACGAAGGACATAGCAACAGGATCTACGCACACACCTACCCCAAGTGAAAGGCAAAAGGGCGCTGCGTTCGCCTGGACCTTCCTTGTATCTGGCCCACCCCGGGAAGGTTGGCCCACTCTGGGGAAGGTCTTCCTCTCGTCATCAGTCCTTCCAGGAAATACCCTTACATACCATTTTCTTGGTTCCCAGTGGGATCGAGTTGACAACGGGACTTCTCCCTCATGCATGTGTGGGGTTTGGTTGGCCGTTCTGAGAAGATCTGGCTGGTGAGGCTGGTAGTGCCCACATCTGAGCACTCACAGAGTGCATGGCCCTACGCAAAGGTGTGTGGACGAGAAAACGGAAGCTTAGGGAGGTTCCTCAGGAGGGGTGAGCTTGAATCAGCTTACGCCCCAAAGCCCAGCCTTTGAAAACTTTATGCCAAAATGACAGCCCAGGAGTGCTGCCTAAGGAAGAAAGCTGTGCGCGCATCTGCGTCGGTAGCAAAAGCGAGGGCTTGCGGCTAGCGAATCAGGGGGGATCAGAGGATCCTCTCCTACTTTCGTGACAAAATGCATTGCATATGGATTGCACGTGTAGGTTATTAACCCAAGCAAAACACTATACAAAACAATCAATGTAATGGGAGAAAATGTTAGTGGAAGTAGTAAATGATAACCTAATGCAGAGGTCAGAGTGGCACATGCATCTGGAGTTCATTTGCAGTGGTAAGATGCCCTGGAACGCATACTCTCTCTCTCTCTCTAAAGTAAATAAATAAATAAATTAAATAAAAGTAAAACAGGAATAAAGACACTTAAGTGTTAATAAGGTCTAAGATACAGCTCTTGAATCATGGGCATTATGTTTTTCTTTAATTTCCGTTTGATTATGGTATTTTTATTTAATTTTAAAATGATAACAATTGCATGTATATGCACTTAATTATTTGTCATCCAGGTCAAGATGGAATTAAGCAGTGGGTTGCCCGTGGTTTATATCACATATTAGGACTCGTGTGGGAGGAGAAGGGCTAAGGAACAAGAGCAAGAAAATAGGTCACGGGAGAAGAGTTGCTTTCACTCAGGAGCACGTTACTAGCACATGACAGAGCTTAGCAATGCAGCTCTGCAATGTGCAGATGAGGGAACGCTGCCTTGGCGCTTCCAGGTAAGGGCAGGGGCTCTTCCTTTTCTCAGAGTGTGATGATGAAGACGAAGGCTAGCTGCTGGGCCTGCTGCCACTCACATGTAATTCTACACATGGGAGGTAGAAGCGTGAGGGTGGGCGAGTTCAAGGTCAGCCTGGCCTATAGAACAAGAGCTCTTCAAACAAAGCCACCCACAACAAACCAAGGCAACTTATAAGTATGGATCTGCCAGGGAAATGAATCGAGCCCTGAAAACAAGCTAATTTCCCTGTAAGTATGTATTTAGTCTTACAATTTTAAAACTCAAGTTCAAGAAGAAAACCAGATTTCAACTATGCTACCAACTCATTTTGTGACCTCTCTGAAGTTCCACTTCTGGCAGAAGAGCTGGAGTAGCTCATCAACACAGGGCCTTCCGTCTCCAACACTATGTCACTGATAGCAAAGCTCTAGGGTCACATAGACAGAAATTATGCTAGCAAATAAAATGGAAGTTCATAGAGAATTCAGCAGAAGACAGATTTGTTTTACTTGAACTCCTAAACAATGTTACTGTAAAATAGATACAAAAGACACATTCTTTATTTATTTGTTCTAAATTTATTTATTGGAGAGAGAGAGACAGAGAGAAAGAGAGAGAGAGAATGGGCACACTAGGGCATCCAGCCACTGCAAAGAAACTCCATACACATGTGCCACCTTGCACATTGGGCTTATGTGGGTCCTGGGGAATCGAACCTGGGTCCTTTGGCTTTACAGGCCAGCACCTTAACCAGTAAGCAATCTCTCTAGACTCCCCCCACCAATGCACATTCTTATAACTTAAATTTTTTAAAGAGACTTTGTGGGTGAAAAGTAACATAGAGTCACATGATTAGCCTTATCACAAGTGGATGCATTGTAGAATAGAGCCTACCTTTTAGGGAGTGAAATAAAGGGGCATTCAGGGGCTAGCTTCCCTGAAGTGAAATATTAACTTCCAGTAAATCTTGAAAGAGGGTGTCATGACCACTAAGGAAGTGAACATGGTCAGCAATTTTCTATCAGAAGTGGGGGAGGGGGAGGGGAGGGATGAAGTCCTGGTTTCTCCACTGTTTCTGACTCAATCTGAGTGATTCTGGGGTTCATGTAGAAATGCATTGGTCCCAGATGGCTAATACTACCCTAATCTCTGATGTTCTGCTTAACCCCGGGATATGTCTTTTTTTTTTTTTTTTTTTTTTTTAACTCACAAGCTTTGACAGATTCCAGACTGCAAGAAAATTTTTCTTTTTTCTTCTGATTTCTATGTAGCCTCTAACCCATGACATCATTCCCACAGCCCTCAGTGGCTCTCCACAGCTCCCCCGTCCAGTAGTTCCAGAACAGTGGCACATCAATAAAGCACAGCAGTCTGCTCTGCAGCTTACATTGAGCTTTTGAGGAAATCTTTTGCTGTGGATAGTTAGTAAAGGAAACAGAGCAAAGAAACGAAACACCAGCTCATTAGACCTGAAGCAGAGCATAGAACTAAACTCCTCTCAGCTCGCTTGGCGAGGCTTCACCCAGGGCCTAGGGAAGGCTGAAGGCCTTACAGAAAAGAATGCTTTTCTTCAGACATTGAGCAGGAAAATTTGTCAATGGCATTTAGACGAAGGGTAAATGGTCTAATCCAAACCTTAACATGTGGAATTTGGGGCATAACAGCGTTGTTCTAGGACTGTGAGCCCCTTACCTGTTAACAGTTCAAACCCCAGGGACTGCTTTGCCTACGTAAGGCTGCCTTACAAGCATATTTATCTTTTGCAGCTTGCCTTCCCTTTTCTCCCAACTAAAACTTCCTTGAAAGGAGACACACTTTGGGAAAATACCTTTTTTTAAGGCAGCACTTATTAAAGGCCTATTCTCTGCTCAGTGTCATGGGCAATGCTTTGGCATTATGTGCTGCCCTCCCCCGCAATGATCTGCTTAGAGGCAGAAACACAGGGTTTGCTGTGAGTTTACAAGGACCTCAGTTAAGCCTCCAAGATGAGGTCTGAATTCAACAGGGTGGGGCTTGGACAGAAAGTGAGAAAGAGAGAGAGAGAGAGAGAGAGAGAGAGAGAGAGAGAGAGAGAGAGAAGAGAGGAGGCAGCTTAAGGCCTCTTTAACAGGAGATATTATTAAAATTATTAAAATGCAAACTGACTATAAGTCTGGATGAAGCTGGAGATTTTGTGCTGTTAACACAGTTCTGGAATATTCTATGAGCAGCACGGCCCTGATCCTGGGGAAGGAAATGCTATCTGCAGTGGTTCACTCTGGCCTTGGTCTACTAGGAGGTGGAGAGCCTCAGGGGCTGAGATGAGGTATGGCTGCTGGAAACTACTGGTACTGCCAGAGTCCTTCTCGGGAGAGAATCCAGCCTCCTGTTTCCCCCCAACTCAGCCCCTAAACAAATTGTTCTTTCTAAAGAAACCCAGTGGCTAACTTTAGCTTGTTAGCTAAAAGTCTGAGAGACTCCTGGGGAGGCTCATTCAGTTCATTAACTGGAGGAACAACCAATTCCAAGGTGATTATTGCTGTCATAAGCTCTGACCAATTATTTTAAACATGTTTCCTGGTTTTAAAGTGAAAGCATGAGAACTAGAACTCAGAGAATAGCTGCATTGAGAATTTGTCATATCCCCAGGTTAATATCTGTTCTCTCCACCAAAGGAACTATAGGACCCACATATAGTTTAGAGTCTGATGGCGCCTCCAGTGAACCTCTACCACCGTGAAACATGAGTACCCATAATTTTCAGTTAATAACCAGATCAGATGGTCTTGAGCAGAGATAATTAAGGCTGTTTCACTTACGTGAAGGAGGTTTCACTTATATAATGTGCTTAATTAGATGAAGTTTATTATCAACAGTCCCGGAAAGCTGAGCATATGCCATAATTTCTTCTTTTTGCATCAAGAAAAGAAAAAAAGAGAATATAATGATTGCGTTTGTGATGAGGTCCCCTGCTGTAGAGTGTCACCTGGGGAGGAAAGAGGTGCTCAGCGTGACACATTGAAGAGAAGGGGCTGGACATTTGCTGCTGCTCTGAATATTGTGTGTCGAGTTTAGGGTGCATGCCAGCGAACACTGACCATGGAGCAGATGCATTGGAACGTCACAGCATCATTAGAAAAAAAACACTGAAGAACAAGCTCATTGAATCTCAGTGTCCTGCCTGAGGTAGCATTAAATCACCAGCATTGAACAAAAGAGGATGACTTGATGTCAGAACTGGGAGTCCAAATCCCTTCTCTCTTAACAGTGTGTAACTTGAAGCAGTGATCTAACACACCTCTGACTTCACATTTCCCTAGCTGAAAAATTGGTGTGTCAATGCAAGATCATATGAGGATTAGACATAATGGATGGATAACACCTGGCCCATATTAAGTACACAGTAAAAGGTGGCAATTACTATGGAAATCCCAGCACTAGGGATAAGCTGGAGAACTGAGATTTAAGCTTGTTTGCGTCTTTCGGTGGACTGGTGACACTGATGACAATATTTCAAATTTTGGTTCAGCTTTGCTCTTGTCATTAATGTGTTTCTTTCAAGCATCCAGAGCCAATTTCCAATTCACGCCCGCCTCTTTATTGGTGCGACTCTTGTAATACCTCTCTGTAAAATTCTTTGAGATCCATCTGTTTTATAGTTGAACAAGTCTGTTACCTTGCCTGCATTAAGCAGGGTTCCAGAAAGCTTGAAATGTGTGGAGAAAGGATGCTAAAGCTTCCGGGATGGGACTACGATCAAGCCGACTTGCACTAAGGAAATACTGCACACAGGCACGCAGAGCTGTGTGCTGCGACAGAGTGCAGGCTGACTCGTCAGTGTGCTGAAATAACTCAGTTGCTGATGCCTAGCTCAGCTATTTTCGCACAGGTTAGGGCACGTACAAGTGGGATGGTTGAAGGTGATTTTCAGGAGGCCTTAGGAGATGTACCAACCGCTGCCATCTCCTCCCTTCATCCTGTCTCCTCTTGGACGTGGAAGTCATGATGACTGTACTTCAACAGGGGTCAGAGACAGCACTATGGAAGCAGTGTACTAAGCACGGACAAATAAGAAGACGGAAAAAATAAACTTGAGACCTCGACGACACTCTGCAATCTCCACAGTCACTTAGATTTCTGACTTTTGGACATCTATTGCACAAGAAAGAGAAACTTCATAACCAAAGTAAGTCACTGCTATTGATGATCTATGTGACTAGTGACTAAATGCAATCCTTTGTTTTGCATTTCCAACGCATTCACAATCTACAGGGGGCTCTAGATGAGCAGCACTCCAGGTCTGTGCTGCAAATGCCAAGGACTAAGCTTGAACCAACACAAAGTCGTTAATAAGCCAGTATGTTCTCCTAGATGCCTGAAAATGTGTACATTCCCTGCAGGGAGAAGGATTTATTCAGCTTCATGATGCCCTGGATGTGTAAGCAATGCTCTGTAAACACACCTTCTTTAAGGTCTCTCCTTAACTGCGTTCATGTTTTGAAGCTTATGACGTTCCCCATCCTACAGTTTCTGTTTTTCGTTCCTCCCCAAGGCAGACTTAAAGTCTTTAACACCGTAGCAAAAACAAGCTTTTGAAAACATTGAGAGCAAATGAACTTGTTTGCATATTCTCCAGTTCTCTAGACTTTCTCTCTTTCTCATAGACCTAAGATGAGGTCCGGTCACTCTGAAACTCATGGCTAATAAGGGGGCCTCTGGCTAGGGGAAAAGGCTCCTTTCTTATTTTAACAGGAGAACACTGTACTAGTTTATAGGGGATAATTCCCCCCCCCCCCATAAACTTAGTTCTTTTCTCCTGAACCATTTTGTCATTGTGTGTTCTAAGAACTAGTCTTTGGGTTTTAGGGACTTCCAGAGACTCACCATTGCAACATTTGGCTTTCTGTCGATGATTTCCCCCCCCCCCCTGAGTACCCTAGGTCTATACAAATCTTGCCATGTTTGCTTTCAGGTGACCTTGGATGGTCCCTGTTTCCTGCTTGTACCCTTTCTCCTCTTGATTGCTCTGCCGCATTACAAACCCGCTTTTACGCTGGTCTAAATCATTTAGCTCTGGGTTCAAATGTCTGAGGGCCTCTGATGTCGCTCAGACAGTGATAACAAAGTGTACTACGGCTTGTACGAGCCCGTCCATCAGGGACGGATTCCCTTCCTTACCTTCCTTACCTTCCTTACCGTCTTAGGCTGCGCCGCCTTTGCCCGAGGAGTGGGGAGGGGTTACATTAGCTCTCCACTGCCACAGCCCTCAGACTGAGCCCATACTTTTACAGCCCAGGCTGTAAGAGCCCCGTGCATTGTCTCTGAATGTTCTTCCCAATTCAAGCTGCTCAAAGGCAGAACATAGTTTCTCATACTAGGCTGTTGTTAAGACCTCCATAATGAATCACGGATTTTTCTCCTTCCTCTGTATTAAAAGACAGATGTGAGGACTATCTTTTGTCACTTTTACTCCACTTTCTCCTTCCACTTCCCACGTCCAACTCTTCCCGTGGGTTACAAGTTTTTGGATCCCAGGAGGGACTTTTTAACACCAGCCTAATTTAGGTTCTTTCCCCCCCCCTTCTTTTGGCCCTGTGGTGGTTTGAATATCAATGTCCCCCATAGCCTCAAGGGTTTGGGTTTAAGCTTCCTACTTAGTCCCCAGCTGATGGAGCCTTTAGGAGGTGCAGCCCTGCTGGAGGGGTGCGTTTCTGGGGGTGAACCCTGGAATTAATGAGTCTGGTCTTCTGTGTGTTCAGAGCCAGCCTGTTCTGGGGCTTGCTGGTCTGTCTCTGCTGGGATGTGTGATGTTATGAGCTGATTGCTTTTATTTGCCACGGTGACGCTTCCCCTGGCATCTTTAAGCCTGAAATAAACCTTTTCCTCCCATAAGCTGCTTCTGGTCTGGCACAGTGTCCCAGCGATGAAAAGGAAACTGTCATAGGACCCTAAGTGCAAAAGACAGGAAGGTAGCACCCCTATTTCCCATTCTTTTATCGAATTTAGCTGTCAAATCAGAGGCTGGTGTGGAAGATGCTAGCCACATGTCCCCTTCCCGTTGTAAGCCCTCCTTTTTAAGTCCCCCTGGAGGCGTATCTATGGCAATAGCAGTGTCCATGCCTTCCGTGTGGCAGCATGCCAGTACACTCCTCCCTTACTCAGGGACGGAAACATGTGCTCTAGACAGCTCTAGACAGTTCTCAGGGTGTCCCCCTACTCACATTGTGCATCCCACTTGTTAGGCAGGCAAGCAACCCCGTATGACTTAGGGGAAGACTGGCATCCGGGGATTTCCCCCCATACAAACTTTACCTCCAGATGGCCCAGCCTTCACAATGGGCATCACAGCCCACATCAGGACCCATGCAGCTGCTGCCATAGCATCAATGCACACCACCACCCCAGAGAGCGCAAGACGGCTATGTTGGGCTTTCCCATGTGGATGACCCCCCTTTGAATAGTTCAGCCTTTGTTGGATGCCCTGCTGTCCACAGCACGAGCCATGCAATCAAGTCCCCCCAGAATTCATTTTTAGTCCTGCCGTGCCCGGTATTGAGTACCAAGTGTAGTGTGAACTCTTTTCTGGGGGAGCATTTGATGAGCACTTGTTCCCCACAAGCAGGGCACCCATGACAGACTAAGCTACAATTCCACCACAATTTACCCTGGCTAACAAGTGAGTTTACTGGGTTTCTTCATAGAGCATAGGTGAGACGTTAGAGCTTAGAGCTTAGCGACTCCAGAAGGAGCTTCCAAGGAGGTTGGAAACCCCAAAGATGTCATAGTACTGAAAAGTCCCAACCCAGCATAAGTGACAGCCTTGATGGAGATGTCAGTCTCCTAATTTTCTACCCTCTTGATCCTCTATCACCCCTGAGACCACAGGATACTGTGAACCCACTGCATTCATGGTGCAGGGGATCCTGAAGTCTCAGGTGAAGGGCTGACAGCCCTAACCAGCCTTTCCTTGTATAGGCTGACATCATCAGATCTAATCTCAAGAGTTACTCATGTTCAACACGTGATGAGAAACTGAGAGTCAGGGACCATGACAAGCTTGCTGTGACCTCACTGCGGATTCCGATGCCAACTCTAGCACTTTCTGCACCTCATCATTTGAAGAACCAAACTGGCGCGTGTGTCGTTTTAGGTTTCTAAAACTTAACTTTGGCTCACAGGAGCTGATGAATTTGAGCCTGTGTTGTGACTGGAAAGGGTGATGGATGGCAGAACAGGTCATCCAAGCTCTTCAGACCCCAGATTCTTAAACTGTGGGTCATGACCACTAAATATAGGGGTTATGGAAGACTTGGAAAAAGTAAAATGTTTCGGAATGCACAACAAATATGAATCCAAAACCAAATGCATAGTGAATCAGAGACATTTCTGGCAGCATCCACCATAGTCGTGTTACATAACTTCACAGCAGACTTGCTTCTGAGCACACAGCATGTTCACTTTATATTGCACGAGCCTTCCCACCCCATTATGCAAAGAAGTTCTTCCTAAGACTCAGTCTGGAGACTGCCTTTCTGTTACAAATTGCAGTGCTTTTACTGTGCATACGAAGTTTTCTGATCTTATGCATACATAACAAATTATAGAAAATAAAGGCTTACAGTATTTTTCTTACCATAATCCTTTAGCCTATAAGTATCAAATTAGTATATGTTTGGATTGTACTGTGTTACAATGTTTTATCTCAAAAATAGCTGCTTGGGTTGCTGATGTGAGTTTCATGCTAAGTGAATTTTGGTTTGGGATTAAGATAGAATTTCTAACAGTGTCTGAAATAGTGCTAAAGTGTGTTTTTATGTGAGGCAGCTTTCTGAGCATTGATGACTATAAAAGAAAAGTACCAATCAACTCTGAAAAACGTTGAAGATGTTTTACTTCCTGCAATATCAAATGTTTAGCTGAGATTTAATTCTTTATGGGAAAACAACCACAACCATCTCAGCACACAAATTTGCTTTCACTTTTAATAAATGGTAAATTTTTATGTATACTAAAGAACTAGTTTAAAATGAATTTATGATTTCTCGGTGAGTGATGTGTGTCCTTGGGCTGATCCACAAAGCTTTGGCATCTTGTGGTTTCCCTTTTCCAACTTTAGGCAGTATTACACGAGAAGTGCAAGAACTCTGCACGTAGGAGAAATGCTATTAAAAACATGTCCTTTAATGTTGTGTTTTTGTTTGTGCCTTCCCTGGGATAAAGCACCCTCAGTGAGGTATGCATTGGTGACAGTGACTTTGGGTCTCTCCTAGGGTTCTCCCTTCAGCTGATCGTGGGAAAACACCAGTGGTGACAGTCTCTGCCACAGACGTGTGCAGACTCGAGCTCTGTTGAACAAAAGAAGACAGTGCTTAATAGACCCTTCGATCACATGCCTCTGCCTCAGTGACCTCCTTCCTCCATCAAGGCCCCACCTCCCGTTAACCCATTCAGCTATGAACTCATGAATGAATTAGTACATGGATGAGGCCAATGCCTTCATAATCCAACCACTTTTCACTAGTATCACCAGCTGAAGACTGAGCCTTAGGTACAGGAATATTTATGAGACATTTCATATTTAAACCATAACCATTGCTTTTGTACTTTTTTTTTTTTGTTGTTGTTGCTGTGGCAAAAATCTGTAAAGGAAGGATGACGTATTTGGGTTTACAGTTTAAGAACAGACGTAGTCCACCATGGCGCGGTGGGTGTGAGGCAGCTGGTCATGTTGCAGCTATGGTCAGGAAGCAGAGAGTGAAGAATTCCAGTGCTCACTTCTCTTCCTCCTTTTGTCATTATTCAGAGAGAACTTTTTTTTTTTTTTTTTTATTAGTTTTGTACTCAGTGAATACAGTCAAGTTGGTACCATCGTTAGCCTCCTCCCTGTCCTCCCCCTTCCTCAGGGACCCTCCTCATTGGGGAATATGGGTCGTGCATTGTGGGGTTAGACTTCAGTTTTGGGTAGGAGGCAATGTCTCTGTGTATCATGTCCCAACATGTGGATCCGCCCCCTCTTCCGCAAATTTCCCTGAGCCGTGTTGGGTTCATTTTAGGTCTGCTTCAGTGATGAGGTCTTGGGAGCCTCTGTGTCTCTGGATATCTGGTTTGGTAGGAGCTGATTGTTCTCTGTTCTATCTCTTCCACCCTTGTGCTGGTCCCAGGTTCACAAAGAAAACAGCACTCTTGTTTGTTTCCCCAGTTATTCTTAGTTTCAGCTGGGGCCCTTTTGAGGTATAATGGGCTGGTTCTCTCCTCAGGATCTGCCTGTATCTGAAAAAGAGAAGCAAATTCTCTGATGGAGAGTAAAGTTAGCCGCAGATAAATGGGATAACCATTGTGTTTTTAGAGACAATTTAATAGGTGTAGGCCCTCTTGTAGCCCACGATTGGTGGTAGCTTGATAATGGAGAGCGGGCTCATTTTTGGAAATGGTTCTGACTTGTTTCCCAGCTCCAGCTATGGGTTCCATTCCACTGAGTGGATCAGTTAGCCAAATCAAGAGCAGTTGGTTTCCCACCATGGCTGTGTGCCACTATTGCACTTGTGTGAGCATCACATCAAGTTGTTTGCTGCTTCAGAGAGAACATCTATCATTTTATTAAGTAGAAATTTTGTATGGATACATCATGTAATCGTGCCATCATTTCACTCTTCCCTGACCCCACTATTCAGTCCAGGAACCTACACCATGAAATGGAGCCAACCACATTCAGGCTGGTTTTTTTTTTTTTTTTTTTTTATTCCTCAGTTAAACCTTTCTAGAAATACTCTCAGATTTCTTTTTTAGGTTATTCTAAATCCAGTTAAGGTGACAATGAATGTCACAACACTCAAGCAGTCATACACATTTTTAATTATATGTAAGCCTTCATTTAAAACACAAATATGCTATGATGAATCCAATGACAGAGAAACTAGATTGTACACAGACAGGCACATGATGCACCTGGTGAGGTTTCAGGGATCGAGGGCTCAGCACTTAATACAAGCAGTAGAGGTTAGTCAAGGGCAGTGGAGGAAGGAATGACTATAGGCTAGCTACTGAGAAAAATATAAGGAAAAGAAAAATTGCTAGATGTTATGGTCAGCTGCTGGCTATTGATATGGCTGGAGTGTCTGAGATTGGGGGCCAAGACGTGGGCAGTGATCAGAGCATGAAATAGTGTATGCTGGTATACTCCTGAAGAAATCAGTACTCAGAGCATAAACAATTCTGAGAGGTGAGGTTTCATTATTACTTAGTATTGAGTCAAGAAAAGTCATTTTTAACCCGGCATGGTGGTGCACGCCTTTAATCCCAGCACTTGGGAGGCAGAGGTAGGAGGACTGCTGTGAGTTCAAGGCCACGCTGAGACTATATAGTGAATTCCAGGTCAGCCTGAGCTAGAATGAGACCCTGCCTCAAAAAAAAAAAAAAAAAGTCACTTTAAGTATTTCAAGGTAGAAGAGGTTTTACACAGGGAATCGGATGTCTGAATAAGGATGAAATTTAAGGAACAAAGAAAGATCACTTTCTGGAGATTCCATAGTTTAGGGATTGCTTGGATCTTCTGTCTAGGGTCTTGACTGCCTGTAGCTATGACTATAGTTATAACTGAAATTCCATATCTGCTGCCTTGCAATGCCCGTCCCGCTGCAGCTGGTGAATGTTTTCCTTCTCTTCTAATTTCTATTTTGATTTCTCCCAGTGGTGGAAGTTATCAAGGGAATTATGAGCTGTAGTTTTCATATCTTTCTCTTTGACTACAAGGAGGGACCTAAACTAGTCAGATAGTGATTAGCAGCAAGCTGTATAAAATACAACCATTTTCTTAAGTGCTTCCGACTAGTAGTATTACCCTATACATGAGCCGATCACAGAATTTATCATCCAAGCCATATCACTTATAAGAATCAGAGAGGTTCTAAAGTGAGTGAAAGGCATTTAGTCAATATACAGAACTGTAATCTGTGACTCTCCTAGGCAAATGGAAATGTAAGGTTATGTACGTAACTGACCACATTGGACTCAATTCTTTGTACGCGCAATGCCAAAAAGCACAGGCAGCCCACCAAGTGGAGAAAGATTTTTAATTTTCCTTGTAAGCAGGAAAGCAGAGCTTCCAAAAAATGGCATATGCTTCTTGAACAAAGAAAGGAAGGATTTTTTTGTGAGGTTTATACATATTGTGTGTGTGTGTGTGTGTGTGTGTGTGACTCATTGGTCATTTCTGGTTTATACCTCAGTCATTGAATCAGGGTGGCTTGATTTTCGGAAGAGGGCAGCAAAAACAAAACAAACAGAAACCACCTTTTCCCGTCAGAGTCTCTTCTAAGCTTACTTTTTTCTCCTCGGACTTCTCCCCTCATCCTTCTGATTTCCTAGTGACCATGGTACGGATGTCGGAGACTGTGGAGCCATTCTAATGACTTCCAGCTTGCCTGAATGTTGTCATGAACCTAACCATGTGGTTCTTAGTCTTTTGGGACTGGTTTGTGGGAGGAATGTGGGAGGATTTGGAACTTTGGAGTAGCCTTACGATGTTGTAAGCAGAACTTAATGGGTCATTCTAGTGAGAATTTGAAAGATCAGAAGACCAAAAAAAAAAAAAAAAAAAAAAATGCAGCCAATGGATACTTGGCTTATGAGGTTTCAGAAGAATAAAAGGACTTTATCAGGAACTGGGCTCCAGGCAGTTCATGTGATATTCAGGCAAAACAACAATAACAAAAACTGGCTGTATTCTGTCCCTGTCTTTAGAACTTGAGCATAGCTGAATTGAAAAGTATTAGACTGGGGCTGGAGAGATGGCTTAGCATCTAAGGCACTTGCTTGCAAAGCCAAAGGACCCAGGTTCAATTCCCCAGGATCCACGTAAGCCAGGTGCACAAGGGGGAGCACACGTCTGGAATTTGTATGAAGTGACTAGAGGCCCTGGCACACCCTTTCTCTCTCTCTCTCTCCCCCTGCCTAGTTCTCTCCCTGAAATAAATAAATAAAATAAATTAAAAGCATTAGACTAAATGTGTTTGTCAGAGAAAATTTCAATAAAGAAAAGCATACAGTATGTGGTTTGGTTTCTTTATGCTGCTGCTATTATTGAGATCCACAGTGACAGAAAGCAAAGTACAGATCAGAAGAGTATGAAAAATATAAAGTTTGGCATAGAAAGAAATGTAAACAAAGTAAAACGTTCCAGGCCAAGAGACTATAGCTGCTTCAGCTATAATAGCTAGAGATTACCATCATTGAGAAAAAGTAGACTGTACTGGGATTACGGGAGGGATGCTCTGGGGGCAAGATCCACGCAACGAGGGCTCAAGATAGTAGGAGAGAGAACAGATGGAGGTCCTCTTTCTCCAGGGCCAGCCAGCAGGGGCCGCTGCAGCTGTGATCTGAGATCAGGCTTCATCTCCACATGGTGGGAATATGAAGGATGCAAGATGGAGGTCACAGGTTGTTCAGTAGCTCCAGAGAGTCACCGAGGCTGGGCAATGTGAGGCGGAGTTGGAGTCCCAGCACTGAGGTCATGAAAGGCCAAGGCATGAAGCTGTGAAGATGAGCTACAGGTTATTGGATATTGGAATTCCTAGGACCTCGAGATGTCTGCCAGGGCATATCATGAGCTTCAGGAAGATGCTGTCCAGGAGAGTGACTGCAAATCGCACAGCCAGAGATGCGGGTGCCTGGGCCCTCTGGAGCCCAGGAGATTTCATCATAGTCTCAGGTACCAGCCATGGAGATACGGGATTTGGTATTGTCCTGCTCATGTCGATCTTGTCTCAGCCTAATCTTTTCTTGCCATGACTCCATCCTTCCCCTTTGGAATGGGATGTTACAGGCAGCAGTGATGGAGGGCCATGACTCCCCAAGGCCTTTGGAGACCAGGCAATTGTGTCAGGAGCCCCAGATCCTGGACATGATGCTGCAGGATTTAATGTTTGTCATGCTGGGTTTCAAACTTAACTTGGGTCCAACTTTTCCTTGCTGTGTCCCCATTCTTCCATTTTGGAATGGGAATGTTTACTCTGTGTCATTATATGTTGCAGGTATGTAACTTGTGTTTTGATTTTGCAGGGCTCATAGTTCACTGACTGCCTTGGGTCTCAGACAGTCTTTGGGCTTTCTTTCTCAGGTAGGGTCTTACTCTAGCTCAGCCTGACCTAGAATTCACTATGCAGTCTCAGGGGCTACTTAATCACTTCTAGCTTGACAGATGCCAAACACTTAAACAGTTCCCAGACTTCTATTTTTGACCAAAGGAAATGGCACTTTGTGTGTGTGTGTGTGTGTGTGTGTGTGTGTGTGTGTGTGTGTAGGATACACGTGGTGTACACACCTGTGTGTACAGATGTACATATCCCTTGCATGTATGTGCAGCAGCCAGAGGAGAATCTGTAACTCACCTGCACATTTCCCTCAAGTGGACTCTCTTCTCTGAACCCAGAGCTAGAGTTTAGATGAGCCCCAGTGACTTGCTGGTTTAAATATCCTGCAGAGCTCGGGTTACAGATGTGTGTGGCCATGCCCATCTGTTTACATGGGTGCTTTGGAAATCAAATTTGGGTGGTCCTAAGTTCTCTCAGGCTCTCATGCTGTTGTAAAGTGCTATTATCCACTGAGACATCCCCCTAGACCTAGGGAAAGGTCACTTTGAAGGAGTGTTAAAATGGATCTGCTCCCCGATGTGCCATGTTTCTGTGGCTGGTAAATTATCACAGATTAGGGCATTATTAAGAAATATGTAATTTTTTAAAACATGAAGAAAATTGAGAAATATTAATTATTTGTAAAATCTGGATGATAAGTACATATGGTTTCCTTGTATGATTCTGTTTACTTTTAGGTTTAAAATTTTCTTGACATTTAAATAAAGAAACATAGAGCCTGAAATTGTGATTTTAATTTATGTCAAGCATATATGTATATCCAATTTATATGGTAGTGTTTTAAAGAAACATATGTTTTAAAGTAAAATGTGGTCTTTTAAGACTCTTCAGAATGAAATGTTACCAGAAAAGGGTGAGAGGCTTTGGGTTTATTTATTTATTTAGAGGCAGGACATCATGTAGCCAAGTCTGGCTTCAAACTCCTGATCTTCCTTCCTCATCTGCTAAATTCTGAGATTATAGACATGTGTTAGCACAACCAGCTCTTGTCAGTTTGTCAGTGAGAAGCCTTAACAATTAGTCTGGATATTATAATTGCAATAGATTGAGCTCCTGTGATGACTCACGACAGGGTCTACCATCTAGAAAGTGCTTGGTGAAGACACATTCAGTCTGCAAAAGGGGAATAGTGGTGTGTTCTTCCTTTGCAGGAAGTGTGTTTAAAATCATATGACAGCTGACAAGGCTGGGAAAAGTCTGGAAAGATAGACGCAGCTACGTAGATGTCAGGGACTCTGATGTTGTTTTTTCTTTTTCTGGAACATGAAGGAACTGATTGCATCATAATCGCTTGATCTTGTAGTTTCTCCAGATCTCTACTCTTCTCTTGAAAGAATAAATTTATTATTAGTTTAGGAGAGCCCCGGTGCTCTTTTTCTCAATATGGGAGCAGATGGGCTTTCATAATATGCTGGTTTGGGGGACTCACCAATCATAGGATGGAACTGTGTGTAAGATGGGACTGTTGGCTCCCCTTCCCAATGCTTTGTGATCTAAGAGGTGTTTTCTGTTTTCAGCAATGTGCTGCAGATCAGTATGTAACAGTCTGTTGCAATTTTCTTCCCAAATCTCCCAAGTTTCTGCCAATAGTGAATTAGACTGTCATTAACTTCACAGATGTGCTTTGATCCCAATACAGCTTGTCTCCTTGCAGGGAAGCATCTAAACTATTGATCCTGACCTGATAAACCTGGAGGATATAGCACATAACAGTGGAAGGGAGGAGAAGAGAAATCTGGGGCCTTGGATTCAAGTCGCATCTCTGATATTAATTTAACTGTTATCTTGGGTGAGGCATTGAAATCCATTTGCCCATATTCTCTCATCTGTAAAAGAAGAGATTAGATAGGCTCTTAAATCCCTGATACTGAAAAGGAAAACTTTTATGGCTTAGGAATCGATACCATCTTTCTGTTTAAGTCTTGGCTTTCTGGATTTACAATCTAGAGACTACCAGAAGTAACCACTGATCCTGTAAAGTGGTGTGACTGATGTCTGACCTTGACGATATTTATTTTTTTTATTTTGTTTTTTTTTCATATTTATTTTCTGGGTCTTTTTGTCCTTTGATAGCCAAATTATATAAAGGAAGAAAAGTACATTAAAGATGAATACATTAATACATTGGCATTACTCAGTCTCACTATAATTTCATAGGACCAGTTATGTCCACAAGATATCAGTTGTTGACCTAAATATCTTTATAATACGCACAAAAATATATATGAATATGTGGACACATATACATGCACTCAGAGAAACTCCGATCTTTTCTGATGGTTTTCATATATGTACATAATTTATTTTGATCATAATCCCCTTCTATTATTTTCTTTCATCATCTTTCCCATTCCCCTTCCATCAAATCCCTTTGTCTTTTGAACTAGTTTCTTTTCTATTTTGCTGTCATTTTTTGCCTTCCTTTATCATCCATGGCAACTTGGTGATAGGTCCGATGCTGTGCAGGTGTTGTGCAGGTAACAATAGCTGCTGCTAGGTCATGAATGCCAAAGCCACTTCATGTCCAGAATGCAGCACTCCAAAGCACTCTTTCCCATCCTTTGGCACGTGTATTCTTTCTTTTCTTTTAATTTATTTATGAGAGAGAGAGAGAGAGAGAGAGAATGGGCAAGCCAGGCCTCCACTCCTGTAAACGAATACCAGATGCATGTGCCCCCTTGTGCATCTGGCTTATGTGGGTCCTGGGGAATCGAACCGAGGGCCTTTGGCTTTGCAGGCAAGCATCTTAACTGCTAAGCCATCTCTCCAGACCCACGTGTATTCTTTCTTGACAGGAGTTCTATAAAGAAGGCTTTCATTTGCTCTTATGTCTCTCAGTCTGGACTCTCTGGAAAATTTTTCTTCAGAGGATAGGGAGTTATGCCTGGATGCAAAGCATTATGGGGAAGTGTTTTGTAATTTTATTCACATCTTCCTGTCATATTTAAGAGAAAAGAGATATGGGTGCCCTGTCACTCTCAGCTGCCTCCTAATTTCCTATCTCCTCGTTTGCCCCTCTGAAGAGGTCACCCCAATTGTCTCAATTACACAACTGTTCCAGCAGGATGCATGCCTGCTTAGGAAGTATCAAGCCAATGATCATGCACTGGTAAACACCGGCCACCATTGTGCTTGTCTAGTAGCAACAATACAGCGACATGAAATGCTCCGGCTTGTTATTTAGTTTCATGTTGATGACTTCAGCATCCAGTCAGCTGAAAAGCTCCAGGATGCCGGGGTCCATCTCTGGCCAAACCCAGAGCTCCCTGTTGTGAAGTACTGGGCACTGCAGCTCTCTTACTACACTCAGTGCAACTGTTGGATAATGTGCTTGAATCTGGTATTTGAACAAATAGCTCATCACTGTTGATTTACTCTGCACCTTTATGATGCTAGGCCAAAGGAAAATCAAATTTCAAAGATCTTTTCTTTGAGGGACCAAAATATTCTTTTACATTTCTTAGAGTCTGGGTTAAGGGATAAATGATTTCCATCAAAACAGTGGAAATAATAAAACTTCATGATATTTTTTTCTTTAAGAATACCAGGATGGAAGACCTTGGAGTTCAGTTTCTTCATCAGTTTCTTTGTCCAATGAAAAGATCAACTTCCCATTTGGTAAAGGGAAACAGTGTTATCTTCATCAACACTTGTAGTTTAATGCATAGCGTGAACCTTTCTTTACGAAGGTGCTGATGGGTTTATGTGTGATCCATTCAAGAAGTGGTAAGCTCTTCACAGAGCAATAAGGGTCCAGTTTCCATGACGAGGTCGTCCAGTTCTTTCGATAGCAGCTCACATTCAGGGATGAGAAATGAAACTGGTCTGGGAGGCTCTGGAAAGCTCCACAAGGTGCACAGGTGGGAGAGGGAAGGAGAGGCAGGGCTGTGGAGAGAAGGAGCTCAGGCCAACCAAGCTGAGGGTTAAGGGTAGTTGCACGTGTCCTGGTGGTGGTTGTCGCCCATTATGCCTCAGTCAGGGCTGGATTGAGGAACAGAATGGATAGGATGAAGATGCATTGTAAGTGGGATTTGTTACATCAGTGCACAGAATACTGGCTGGGAAGTACATCGAGAGGCTCGAGAGTCAGAGAACCTGCTCACTGCTCAATCCATGAGGTTAGATTCAGGCTGGAGTTGAAGAAGCCGGCAGCTGCTCAGGACACAAGGCAGGATTCCTCAGCAGTCCCAGTGTGGCACTGAGGGCCTGGAGGATTCCTGCAGAGCAGCTGGTCTTCTGTCCACAGTGGGAGGTGGGTGAAGCTGGATTCCAGTGACCAAGATCAGCAGCATTAGGGTAGATACATGTACACACTAGACCTTCCCCCCCCACACACACAGAGAGAGAGAGAGAGAAAGAGCCAGGAAAGACATTTGATGTGCTCTTGGAGCTTCTTTATATATAAGTTCCCACCAGGACCACTCCCTCTAAGTGCAGGTCTTCCCTCCTCCGTGGATCCTTCCTGGAATGCCCTCACAGACCCATCCAGGAGGAGCGTTTCTTACTTGATTTCAAATTGAACCAAGCTGACAACAGAACAAAGCCAACAACAGAAGTGACCCTTTGTCACATTGGTGCAAAGCCTCATTTCCTTATGTCATGATTGATTTCCAAATGAAGACAACAACAAGGTCCTAATTTCACCTAACATAGTATAGCTCTCCCGCACACTCCTGGAAGCAGCACTATTCTCTTTTTATCATTATTAGTTATGTACACAGTGTGCATAAAGCCATGTTGGTACCATCGTCAGCCTCCTCCCGGTCCTCCCCCGTCCGCAGGGACCCTGCTCGTTGGGGAATTAAAGGCATGCACCACCACGCCCGGCTAAGTATTTGTTTCAATTGGAGGGGTACAGTGCCGTTTGGGGTCCCCCAGAGTCAATGTAAATTCAGTACTAGGGTATAGTAAGCCCTAACTTTCTGTATCTTTCCTTTTCTCCAATGTACAGTTACCTTAGTGAAAGACCTTAGGTCCCCTTTGGAAGGCTGGGTGAAAATGGATGTTAAAAGCTTTAAAATTGTAGGAGGGTCCTTCCTGTAGTGACCATGGCACCCTCTTCATCAATGTTGACTGGGTCCATAGACTGGCTCAAGTCTTGGAATTGTTTAAGGGACCACAATCCTCTGTTGCTGTGATTCAAAGACCGTAGCAAGCTTCTTATCAGTTTTACTTCTGGGAACACCATGATTAATCAGCCAGTTCCAAAGGTCTCTGTGAGTCAGACCACTATGAACATTATTTTGTCTTTGCTGTTCATTATGGTAAGTATGCTAAACTCACCTTTGGCAATCCAGTACTACCACTTAGCCTAGCTGCTCTGGGATCCAGTTAGAATCATTGCATATAAAACATCTAATTCAGAAATCATGGCTGCCACTATAAGGCCCACATTATAGACAAGAGCAATGACTGAATTCTTCAAGTATGCTGAGGTTCCCCTCACAAATCTGTTTGTTCTAATTTCATGTTTTTCTTCATCTCCCATTGCTTATGTTTGTGAAGATAGCTCTTCCCCGAAACTCTTTGCTCTTTCTCCTACTTCTCACTTTCTTAGAATACCCTGAGATGGCAGAGTTGTAATTTCCCAGTCAGCTTTGCTCGCCAAGTCATGACTGTAAGTGAGAAAGTATTATTGTGGTAAACTGTGGTGAGGCGGCATTCATGTTATTGTAACAGAGCCTTGCCTCTCCTATCAAGTATTTCCCTCGGTTGATTTATTTCTCAATGTGTAATAAAGAGACTAACAGCTATGTGACTTATATTTGAGGCCATTGGGATCCCTTCTCAAGGCTAAAGAATTTCTCCTGGGTCATTTTATTTAATATTTTCAAAGGTAAATACATTCAGGAAATTGGTTCAAAACTTTGTATATTTATAGCTTCTATATAAGCTAAGATAAAAAATAGCATGACTAATGATATTAAAGTTTTTGAAAATAACATTGAAAAATACAATGTAAGTTAGTTTATTTTTATGCTTTACTTTTCTATTTTGATGGCAGTGACACTATCATACAGAAAGCATAAGAATGTGGCATGAAATGGCTTAAAAAACTTCAGACTCTCTTTTGCTGGTTCAATGTAATTGGATCCTTCTTAGAGCCCAAATTCAGCCTCAAATGGAAGAATCCTCAAATGCCCATTTCAATAATCATGCTAATCATTCTACTAGCTGTCTCATTGTTGAAGGAAAAGGTAAGTACTGTATTGCTAGTTAAACCTGCACTAAGTGGGCTTCTGTTCCAACTATTACTCAATTTAGGGCAGAGGCAGTGTTGGTTGCAAATGTATTACCATGCTTATTTCTAGCCACCATTTCTAAATGGTTCCCTGGAGCTATCAGGATCTACAGGTGAATTTTCTGACAGCCAGGTTTTCCTTAGTCCCATAAGTGCCCTCTGAGTGGAGTATGCCCAACTGCCCACCATCTTTCTAGGAATACAGAATAAATATCCAAACTTCTTATAGATAATTATTTTGGACCCTTGAGAACATGTGCATAGAATAAGAGGGCTTGGATTTCTACTTGCCACATACTGTGTTTGAACTTTTGAAATTAGGTAAGTCATATACACTTGGGAAAATTGGTTATCCAGCCCCCTTTTATTTGCTATGAAGTGGGTATACTAATACCCCTTATGCAATATTGTTATAACCAAATGGAATACATGTAGCACATGGCATATGGATCTATTCCATAACTAGAAGCTATACTCATTATTCTTCTACTTAGGGCAGTTCGTTTTCTCCTGAGCGTATCTGGTAGTGAGTAGGGGGGTGGGGTGTGCATGGCAGTTGGCTCTTCTCCATTGTGGTTTTATCCTCTTGCATCATATCCTGAAGTGGTTCCTGGAGCTTGGAGAAAATCTGCAGAGTATTAACCTTAAAAGTGATCCTACTTACTTTCCAGGGTAATTATCTCCTGGCTAGCTGCTTTCGTCTTTGATGGTCTGATTGAACTGGAAGCTACACAGAAGTCTAAGACTGAAAACATACCTGGTGAAAAAAATACAGCATATATTTGAAGGAATTAATTAGAAAATGTTTGGGGGCCCTGGAGAGATGGCTCAGTGGTTAAGGTGCTTGCCCAAAGCCCAAGGATCCAGGTTTGATTCTCCAAGTCCCAAGTAAGGCAGATGCACAAGGTGGCACATGTGTCTGGAGTTCATTTGCAGTGGCTGGAGGCTCTGGCGTGCCCATTCTCTCTCTCTCTGTCTCAAATAAATACAAATAAATTTTAAAAAAAGAAAATGTTTTTGGGGCATTCTGTTATCACTGTTACATGGTATTCTCCTATCTGTCATTATTATGTCATTGTCCCCAGAAGTTCTGAAGGGTTGTCTAAGGTTTATTAACTCTGGCCATGGGTCAGTACAAGAAAAGGAAACTTTGACGGTCTTATGCTTCCAATGCTATGATGCCACTATCCTAAGAGTGACAGTTTAGGGTTTGTAACATCCAAGTTTAGAAATGAGAAGAAGAGCAGAAATAATAAGCTAAGCATAATTATCTTACGATCAGTTTATAATTTAAACTCATGAACTTAACTATTTGAATTTTAGTTAGGTGAACAAATCTAGATTCATGAAAGCCAGACAATTTTACCTTCTAAACATCCCCAACTTTTGAGAACATTGGAAGCTTAACAAACACCCACATTTCACTGTGACCTAATTCTTTTATATTACTTTCCTTTAACACTTAGCTTAGCTCCCCTGTCTCTGCAAATCTCATTATTCATATTGATAAGAAGAGACCTACAGATTGAACCGACTCAGGCAGAGTTAGGGGGCTGTTAGCAGCAAAGCATCCAAGGGAGAGGGCCATTGTCTGCAAGGGTACAAAGGAAGTGGAAAATTTCACAAACTTTCAAAAAACATTTTATTGGGCTGGAGAGATGGCTTAGCAGTTAAGGCATTTGCCTGCAAAGCCAAAGGACCAAGGTTCAATATCCCCAGGGCCCACATAAGCCATATGCACAAGGGGGCACGTGTGTCTGGAATTCGTTTGCAGTGGCTGGAGGCTCTGGCGCGCCCATTCTTTCTGTCTCTCTCTCAAAAAAATATTAAAAAACATTTTATTGACAGCTTCCATATATATAGACAATAAACCATGATGACTCTCTCCCCACCCTCCACTATCCCCCTCTCAAATCCACCCTTTATCGAATCCCTTCTTCTTTCCAATTAGTTCCTCTTATATGTTGATGTCATCATCTTTCCCTCTTATTATGAAGGTCTTGTGCAGGTAGTGTCAGGTACTGTAAGGTCATGAATATTAAGGCCATTTGGCGTTTGGTGAATTTTCTAAGCAGTCTCACCCTTCCTTTGGCTCTTACATTATTTCTGCCACCTCTCCCACAGTGGACCCTGAGCCTTGTGATAGAGCTGTCTCAGTGCTGAACACTCCACTGTCACTTCTTCTCAGCTCCATGGTGACTTATGAGTCATCCCAGTGGTCACTGCCATCTGAAAAGAGAAGCTTCTCTAATCAAAAGTGAGAGCACCATTAATATATGGATATAGATATAAAAAGTGCTTATATGGCAGTTTGGGGGGCATAATATATGCATTTATCCAGACAGGTGTTACTCCCCTAGGGTCATGTACCCAGCCTAGTCTTTTGACTAGGTTTTCAGTATCAAGCATGTATCCCTCCCATGGAGAGGGCTTCTAGTCCAATTAGAAAGCGGTTGGTTTCCCTCATAAGAGACATGCCACTACTTCACCCGTTGGCACATATGGTTGGCTAATCTTGAGACTTGCAGGGTCCACTGCTGTTTAGCACTGTTGAGTTCTTTCTCCAAAAGGGCTGCCTGCAGCATAGCTCTTTCCAGCTTTCCGACAGCTTGTCAACGGAGAGTTTTCCAGCTCAGCTCCAGCATGTGGAGTCTTCAGCCACAGGGTCTTATCATCTAGTTCTGATAGACAATCAAAACCCTTGGCAAGGACCTTTAATATTTTGGGGGCATCAGGGAACTCCCTGGTCAACAACTCACCCTGGCACTGAAATTTTTCTAATAATAACCTTAAGGCTGCTGGGCACACCATTATCCATGTCCATAGCCTACTTCTGCCCATACTTTCTCTGTTTTCAAAAGCCATATATATTACTGGTTAGCAAAGAAGTAGGTTTCCATATGGCTTATTCATGAAATCTTAAAGTTTTAAACTATTTATTTATTTGATAGAGAGAGAGAGAGAGAGAATATGGGCACACCAGGCTTTCCAGCCACTGCAAACTCGAGACGCATGCACCATCTTGTGCATCTGACTTACGTAGGTATTGGGGAATCGAACCTGGGTCCTTAGGCTTCACAGGCAAATGTCTTAACCACTAAGCAATCTCTCCAGCCCCAACTATTGTGAATATAGCAGTAATAAACATGGGTATCTTTTATTCTTCTTTATTAGATATGTACATAGTGTGTAAACAGCACATGTTGGTACCATCCTTAGCCTCCTCCCTGTCCTCCTCGTTGGGGTTGCCAGTTATCCCCATGGGGACAGTGGATCGTGCATTGTGAGGGTAGTGATCAGTTATGGGGAAAAGGCAATGTCTCAAGTTTCTTTAAGGTAGTACGTTAGAGTCCTTAAGTTTTATGCCAAGGAGTAATATAGCGGGATCATATGGTATTTTTTAGCTGTCTCAGGAACTTCCACATTGATTTCTACTAGGGATATA
Organism: Dipus sagitta; assembly: GCA_036346955.1. Lineage (NCBI taxonomy): Eukaryota > Metazoa > Chordata > Mammalia > Rodentia > Dipodidae > Dipus > Dipus sagitta. Next base: position 23,757,895 of record CM070793.1, on the reverse strand, counting down.
TCAGTTTACATTCCCACAAATACAAAAATCTTCCCTTTTCCCCACACCCTCGCCAACATTTATTGTCTTTTGTTTTCTTGATGATAACCATTCTGACAGGTGTAAGATGGAATCTCAAAGTATCTTTAATTTGCATTCCCCTGATGGATAAGGATATTGAATACGTTTATATGTCATCTGTATTTCTTCTTTTGAGAACTCTCTATTCAGTTCCATAGCCCTTTTTTTTTTTTGATTGGGTTGTTTGATTTCTTGCTAACATTTTTTTTTCATCTTTTCCTGTTTTTGAAACAGAGTCAGTCTCAAATCCCTTGCAAGTGTCTCTTACTTCCTGCTGAGTACCAAGGTGTCATTCTTGAGCCAGTGCTGGGACTTAAAAATGTGTCCCTAGGTTGACACAACAAGGCACACAGGCATGACTTGCCTATAGGTGTTGACGGAGAGGAGGTCATACGCACTGCTTTAGACTGAAGACAGGTCTTTAGGGAGCATTGAGTTCTACGCCTGCCTTTTCTTCTATTGCTTGTGGTAGTCTTCAGGCAGATGTCACTTGCCTCAGTTTACTCGTCTGCGCACGGAGAAAATCACTTGTATGCTCTTCATCACACAGCTGCGGAATTAAGTGAAACAACAGGTGAACAAAAAACCCAAAGTCTCAGCCTGGGCAGCGCAGCACTCAATGATGTTATAAGTGTCTGAAGAGCCTTAAACCTCCGGGGAGAAGCTGTAGTAGAGGAATTTGAGGCTAAAGATTCAGAACATTATGCAAACTGAAAATCAGCCTGAAGCTAAAATGAAACTTGCCAACTACAGAAATGGTGACAGACCCATATTGACACGCCAAGCCCTTGTTTGTGTTGGCAACTATGAACCTTGTTCCAGTTCAGCTTTCTAGGATGTTTAGGGCTGGATTTTTCTGCTTTGTTGTAGGATGGGGGGTTGGGAGAGAGAGAGAGAGAGACAGAAAGAGAGACATAAAGTCCTATTAAATATAGACAGTCTAGAGGGGATATGACAGAGAGCAGACTTATGAAGGAGAAAGGGAGGGGAGGTGAGGGGAGGGAAATAGCATGGTTTGTTGTCTGTAAGTATAGAAGTTGTCAATAAAAACAAGCATATATTAACATATATATATATATGTGTATATATATATAGACAGTCTATACTTGTTTTAAGACAAAGAATGGGTGGAATGTTGACATCAGAATATCCCCAAAGGAGTAGACAGAGGACTCAGGGCCTTTAAAATGCCTGGACATGAAGTGAAGGGTGCATTCGAGACCTCACAGCGGTGGTTGCTGCCTCCTTAGGACACGCACAATATTGAACTCTTCTACATTGTGACACGGATGATAGAGGAGGGCACAAACAAGGGCATGAGACAAACTTGTACAGTATGAGAATGCCAGTTGTTATGCAGTGTTTGACCCAAAGAACTCAAAAGAACATATTTTGTATACTTATCTCTGAGTCTATCTTTGGAGTTTAGTGTGAAAGGAAGGCCCTATTCAGTGTGCTTCGGTGGTGTCTCCGTGACATCAGGCAGGACTCCTTTAACTTTGGCCTATGTAGTGGGATTATGTCATGGAGATGGGAAGAAGCCATGTCTGCTCTGCTTCCCAAGTGGGGCCACCATTCTGTTAGTGAGTAGGAAAGAAGTCAGTGGTTTTCTCCTCAGCCAAACGCTTCTCAACAAGTGGTTGGCATCTACTCCCGGATGTGCTTTCTTCGAAGGTCCTTTCCTCTCCTCATCCAGCTAGTGGGGATTATGGATCTAGAACTTTCTTAGACATACACAAAGATTAGTGTCTTCTCACTTGAAATTTTACCTTAGCCTCATGTCACAAAAACTAAGATAGTCCTTCCTTTTTCTACCATGTCATACCCATGTCCAGGAATTCAAAGCCCTGGCATTTTTTAATTATGTGAGTAGGGATTCTTGTCCTCCTCTTCATAGTTCCCATGAAGAGAGAGACTCCTCTATTCCTAAGAAGTGAAAAATACTGGCAAAATCACTTTGGATTTCTCCCAACCCACCCGGTGGTTAACTGGCTTGTTGAAAAGCTAACATACAGAGGACCACGTTTAGGTCACCGCTCCATTTTCCCAGGACAGGTAGGCACATGTACTTCCTGTCTCCATATGGTCACCAGAATAAGTAAGTCTTTCACTTTCTCCTTTGGTTTCTAGGAGAATTCGGGATAGATTTTCTTTTGCTGTGTTGGAGAACAGCGAGATGGGCCTGGAGCACCAGCCACTTAGTAGGCTGAGTTGGCGGGAGCGGAGGGGAGGGGTGGGTCACTTGAGACTGGGATTTTGAGGCCGGGCTAGGCAACCTAGCAAGATCGTGTCTCAGTAATCAAGGAGCAAAAGCCCTCAAACCTTATTACATCCATTGCATCTTTGCCAACTATTGGGCTGTGTGTTAGAATGGATTTTCTAGACCAGATTCTCCTCTTAGGGTCTAAAGATAGAGTGGCAGAAGGCCATGGAAGCTGCTAATATGTACTCAGATGGGGTGTCCCTGTGCATCTCCCTCAGAGAGGCTGATCTTTAAGGTGTGACTGAGCTACCTCATTTAGGTATTATTAAAACTGTGCTTGTTCATTCTGCACTTATGGTCCCTAGGTGGGTGATATCAAATTGATGGGGGGTGGGGCGGAGAGTGGGACTTAAGCCACCATTCAAATTCTCCCAACAAAATGTGAACCTGAGGCAGTGTCATTTCTATCTCCTCAACTGCACCAGCCCCCAACCAGGCTCAGACAGTCTTTCTATGGATGGAATTGTGTTGCTCAGAGAGAATAGAAGGCATCTTCAGTTCCTCTTCCCTCTCTTCTAAAGTTGAGTTGAATTCTATGGTTTAGATTCCGGGAAACATGGCTGACTGGCAAGAAAGGCATAAAACTAATTTGTGGGGAAGTGATTGTGCCAGAGGCCAGTTCTAAAAATGAAAAGATATTTGTACTCATTCTGGGAAGCAGAAAATTTTATTAGAAAATTCTGGGGCTGCCAGAAGTATCAAAGAACTTGTCTTAAAGTTGTCCAACAACATAAGTTTCAGGAAAGAAAGAAGAAAGGGGAAAGATAATGACATTGGAGAAGGATTTCTTTCATTTTTTAATTTTTAAAAATTATTTATTTGCAGAGAGAGAGAGAGAGAGCGAGAGAGAGAGAACACCAGGGCCTCTAGCCACTACAAATGAACTCCAGATGCAAGTGCCACTTTGTGCATCTGGCTTTACATAGGTACTGGGGAATCAAACCAGGGTCCTTAGGCTTTGCAGGCAAGTGCCTTAACTGCTTACACATCTCTCCAGCCTGCTTTCTTTCATTTTTAACATTGTTTTCTAAATTTCTATTTATTTGTTTCCCACTTACTACATATGACAGATACTAAGAGGAAATGACAAATGGGTCCTAGTAGGAGAAGAGACCCATTAGGACCACTTGGTGGTGGTGGGGGGCATCTCATTGGCTAGCCTATAGAAGGAACTGATGGCTTGAGAGACAGTGTGACGGGCCCAGACTGTCCCAACCAAGCGCTCACAACCACAGAACAAGGAGCAAAGTCCTGTATTCAGAACTGTCCTTGCAGGCATGGTCTTTCCATTGTGGTCTGTGGACAATTCTTGGGGCTGCATTCACTGAGCAACAGATGGTGGGAAATGTCCTCTGACTGGATGGCGTGCAATCCAGCAACAGTGAAAGCTAGGCTGAGGAGTATGGCTCAGGGGAGAGACATATGCATTTAAATTTTGTAAGTCTATAATATTTGAAGTGAATGTCCTGGGAGGAACAGTGTGAAATGGCTGTTCAGTTCAAAACAGGGCTATTTTTTTAAAATTAAATATTAATGCCACACAGTTCTGCAGGGTTCAGAGAACAGATGTTAGGCTTGACGTTGTGGCAATTTAATTGACTAAGAATATTTCCTGTCATTTTTATCAATGTCTGGATTTCCAATGTCCATTAAGTTTGAAAATATAAAACACAGGAAAGGATAATTAGTACTCCATTTCCATCCATGGTTACCTGCTGACATTGGGCCCTGGAGAACCTAGAGCTTTCTCCTGAGTAGTTTAGAGAGGCAGAGATAAGCTGAGCTGACCTGTCACCCAGCAAATTGTTCTAGTGGGTCTCTGGCTGGACTGCAGCCCATTCTGTAAGCACAGTTCCTCTTCTTCATTTTTTTTGTTTTCAGAAAATAAATAAACTCTAAATAAGCTTGGCTTTAATGTTGAAAACACCTAGGGATTCTATTTTTTTTCCTCTTTCTCTCTAAATCCTACTTTAACTCCCTAGGTCATTTCTCTCAACCTCTGCCTAGCTTTAATAAATGAATAAACTAATGTGTTTCAATAGCAGAGGGACCTTTCTGAATAGAACCCCAGGAAGTAGATAAAAATTATTTTGAACAAACTCGCAGTGACATAAAATGTGGCTTGTGGTGATTTAGCACCAGGAAACATTTGCTAAGTGGAAATCTCAGGAAAGAACAACCCTAAAAGGACTATTGGTCAGGTGCAGCTCAAAACAGGTCTATTCATAGAAAAAGCACCCAGGCCCTCTTCCTCACAAAAGTCACATTATTTAAATGGAAAACCATAGTCAACTGTGTTCCCTGTAAGACTGTGTGCTTTGCGTTTATTAAATGGTTCTGGCAATGATGCCGAGGTCTCAGTTCTGTCCTCAAGGGAGGGCAGCTTGTGGAAAGAGAGGGGAGGGAGGCATGGTATTCCCAGCCCTAAACATTAAATCATTGCAGTAATGATTTCAGAGGAAATAAGGCAGAATTGGACCAAATGAAAACCTACTGATGTGGCTAGGGGATTACTACTGCCCACCTGGGAAAGGCCTGAACACTTCCCCGTCAGTCCCCATAGGAGCTGCTTTTGTCCTTGGCTGAGGGAATTTGAGTTCTGACTCAAAGGGCCCTAGGTGGGCATATGCCATTTCCCATCTAGATTAGTGCCACTATATAAAGTCCTTTCTTAAGACCGCAAGCATCCATTTTTCTTATACATGTTCTCTAGTTAACAGAAACTAGGCCCAGTCTCAGGCTGTAACATTGCCCTAATGCAGAGACAGGAAGACTCCGTTCCTCCTTGACTGCCTACACAGCATGAGGAGCTGCAGGCCTTCTCTCCGCCTGCTTGGTGAGTTTTCTGCACCAGACTGAGGGGCATAAACCCACGACGTGGGTGGAAAGTGAGGAGGAGATGTTTATAGCTGTCGAACCAAAATGTAGGAGGCAGGTGGGTGAAATTTCCCTGTGTTGTTACATGTGAATAAATCAGGAACTTTAGTTCATTGCGGGGGGGGGGGGAGGTTGAGTCTTCCTGAAATAGACCTATTCCCCCTCAGCTTTCTTTCTCTCTCTCTCTCTCTCTTTTTAATGTGGCTTTTCATCAGTTTTGCTTTCAAATCTGCATGAATTATTTTTCTTCTATTAAATATTAATGTGCCTTTCTCAGTAGATCAGTAGATGAAGGGGGCAAATTAGGTCTGTTACACATCCTCCTGACACTATTTACTGCTGCGGCGGGATTGCAGCAAATGCCAGCTTCCAGCACATTATTAAATCAGGCCTGCACCGAGCCCAGATGTTACCCCGGAGCCGAGTGCTGCGAAGAAAGGATGAAAACCAAACAGGAGCGAGGGCCAGGTATGCTCTAGTAGGCCTTGACCTCCCACATCCCTCCTCCATGTGACAGGCCCATCCAGCCCTTTGACAGACTTGCCCTCAGCTGGGCACAGCCTGCCCTTCCTGAAACAGTGGTCATGTGATGGGGCTTTACTTTTTTTTTTTTAAGCCTGTTATTTTTTTCCCCCCCCAATGACTCTTTCTACTTGATTAGTTCAGGATCAATATGTCTGGTAGGCAGAATGTGATGGAGAGAATGATTTATCAGTGTCAGACGTAGCTCTCGGCTTTGTTCACATGATTCTCTTCTCCCCGGTGGGTGACTTTCCCCTTCTCGCCACGACTCATATCGCGTGCACGTGCATGTGTGCACACGTACACGCATGCATGTTCACACACACATACCTACCCCTTCCTGCTCTGTCATTCTTACATAAATTTTATTCACATTCATAACTAAGATTAACTTGGTCTCCTCTCTGAAGCCTAGTCTGTAATCCCTAAATTGTGACCTTTAATTAAACCACGATGCTCCAGATGATAATTGTTTTCCTTATAGGCCACAAGCCCTCTAAGCAATTGTATCTCAAAACCATGGAAGGATGGTGGGATCTGTGTGTATGTGGTATGCACATGTGTGTGCATGTGTGTGTGCGGTCCAGAAGAGGACACCAGGTACCCTTTTCACTTCAGTTTATCTACCATAGCACGTTAATAAATGGAATCAAATGTGGACCTGAGGCTGAGCTCTCTGTTGCTTCAGTTAGAGGGGCGACCAGCAAGCCCCCACAATCCTCCTGTCTCCACCCGCTGCCAGGCATGTGCAGCCAGGTCCTGCTCACTCTGTGGGTGCTGGGGATGGAACTCGGGCTCTCATGCTCGTGTAGCAAGGGCTCTTACACACCGAGCTGTCTCCCCAAGACTGTCACTTTCTAGTAGGTTCCCAGGTAGTTTAGCAATGTTTGTCTGCTTGTTACAACTTGAGAAGCGAGGTTCTTATAGATCTTATGAGGTAATTAATGTGAAAGTATCTCGTAAATTAAAAGACTATAAATTATCCATGAACCTTATATCTTCCTTGTTCCTTCTCTAAGATTCTTTCTGATTTTATTTTATTTATTGTACCTTCAAATACATCAACCAAATCTATTATCTTCTCTCTTCCCTCCAATTCTCTACCCCCATGTATTTTCCTTCCTTCTGTTCACATGACACAATTATCCTCATTTCTTTTTTAATTGTTTAAAATATGGAACGCTTCACAAATTTGTGTGTCATCCTTGCGCAGGGGCCATGCTAATCTTCTCTGTATCGTTCCAATTTTAGTATATGTGCTGTCGAAGCGAGCACTTTAAAAATTTATTTATTTATTTATTTGACAGAGAAAGAGGGAGAGAGAATGGGCACACCAGGGCCTCCAGCCACTGCAAATGAACTCCAGACACATGCACCCTCTTGTGTACCTGGCTAACGTGGGTCCTGGGGAATCGAACCTGGGTCCTTTGGCTTTGCAGGCAAACACCTTCACCACTAAACCATCCCTCCAGCCCCCTCATTTCTTTATATACACTTTGGACATAGTGCTAAAGAGGGCCTATTGGTGATACCATGGGAAGGTATAGTTAATATAACCATTTATGGTCCCTTCTATCACTTCCTACCTAGGCTGAGCCATGGTCTCAGTCTATTTAGGCTAAACACCACAAACTGAAAGCAAACTTACTTTTAATATTCTGGAAATCCAAGATCAAGATGCCAGTGGGATTGTGGCTTGTTGGGGACCCATGTATACCTAATTGTTAGGCTTTTAGTTATAGCCTCAGACAGTAGAAGGGACCATCAAGCTCCTTGAAGCCTTTCCTTCTTTCTTTTAAAATTGTTTATTAGTATTATTATTTTATTTTTGAGAGACAGAGAGAGAGAGAGAGAGGAGGCGGGGGGGGATGGCTGGGCTAGGGCTATATTTGTTTATTTGCATGCGGGGGGTGGGAGATATTGTGCATACCAGGACCACTTGCTAGTGCAAATGAATTCATATGCATATACTGCTTTGTGCAGCTGGCTTCGTATGGGTACTGGGGAATCACACTTTGGCCAGTGGACTTTGCAAGCGAGCATCTTCAACTGCTGAGCCATATCCCCAGCCCTAGTAATATTTTTATAGTTAGCATAGTTTCATTTTGACATTTTCATGCATTTATGTTATTATAGTCAGGTTCTGGGCCCAAGATAGAGGGGAGATACGCAACAAACTGTTGCTTGGACCCAAAACTTTCAGCCCCTGGATATATGTTAGTGGAGTAATAATTCATTTTGGGCTGTGCATTGTATAAACTGCTGCATCCCAGAACTCACTACGTCAGCCCAGATGGCTTCAAACTTGTGGTCCTCCTGCCTCAACTTTCTGAGTATGGAAATTATAGACATATGTCACGAAACCTGGCTATGAAATGGGATTTGAATAAGAAATAGAAACAAATGTCTGGGCTCTAAGAAGCAATGACTATAGGATTTGAGATGAAATGGATATATCTTGACTCCCCCTTTATTTAATTGCTTCTTTGCCAAAATGATCACACACATACCATACCCCAATCAAACTAATTAACCAGACCTAAACAAAGGTCAAAGAGTAACATCATTCAGCCCTAAAAGGAATCGACAACTTGAGCACCCACGTTTCCACCTGAGTAAAAACATTGCGCAAGTGGGTGCGAACAGAAAAGGGCTTGGGTAATGGAATCTCTTTTCACTTCAGCTCATCTAAAATAGCGCATTAATAAACAGAACCAAATGTGGTGCTACAGCTGGTTTTATTGGTCATTAACATTTACAGATCCTTGTGAAGTCATGTTTTCCAGTTCTGAGATTAAAAGATTTAGCTGCCCTAATTATCAGCCTCTGAATGGGGGTAGCAGTGGGGCGCAGTCAACCCTGGGGAGACTGCTCTCTCTTCGGGGACGCCTGCCCGCACCTTCCCAGAGTGAGCCAACTGGAAACAAATGCGTTCCTTTGACCTTTGGCTGAATCTGGCCCTCCAGTAGGGTAGTTGCTGGCAGCCGGCTCTATGTTTTGCCCTGGGCCTGCCTTACCAGTGCACTGCCCGTATTTAAAGGCTATAGGCTCTCATAAAAGTAAGTTGCATCCATCCCCAGAACCTGATTCTCTCTCTCTCTCTTTTAACTTACATTCTTATTGCTTTCATGCCCTCTGTTCCATGAGGTTGAGCCACTGATCGTCTTACCAAGAGTGATTAATATCGCTACCTAGGTGAGACTATTGGTGGGAACAAATTCGCTGAGCAACAATTTGCTTGTCTAGTTATATGTTCTGAGTTTTGGTTGAAGAAAGTGGCAAGCTTAAGGAGAAAGTAGAAAAAGAAGATAAGAGAAAGGAGCGGGAAGGGTGCCAAGAGGAAGAAAGGGAAACCAGAAGTTTTACCAAGACACTCCCCCCCCCCCATGTCTAGTGTCTGATACTGGATGAGGTTGTGGCTTTTGATCTGGGCACAGCTTGCGGGGCCCTTGCCCCATATGACAAGGCAGGAATTCTCTTGATGAGTATTGTACGTAGGTCCCAGCAATGATGTGTTGTTGACTCGTGCAGGATTGCGGTACGGTGTTGAACCATTAGCAGCATTCCTGCCTCTTCCCACCTGCTACCCTTGCACCACCCACACGTAGCCAGTCTGCTGACCACCTCTAGACAGCTGGCCCAGAGGACAACGCAGTCATTACTGCGTCGTTTTATTTGTTGCATGTTATCTGGGTCCATCCAGTGGGACTAAAGGGCAGTCTTAGTCAGCCCTGTGGTTACGTAAGTCTGCTGAATGATTCTGACCAGCCTGGCCTAGCGTTCCCTTGTTGCTAGGAGTCAGAGAGCAGGACAGACTCAAGGAACTGGCTGAGACTTGTCTGGCAAATGAGAGCCATGGCCAAGTCTACTGCCACTGGGCTTGAGCTCCTGAGCGTGCAAAAGGTAGGCGGCTGGCCCGTGGTGTGTCTGCTGCACTGCCACTGTGACAGCAGGGGCCATGCGTGGTTCTGAGTGTAGGTGCAAGCGCGGTTACTGCGCATGTGCTAAGAATCCTGGCAACGTGCAGAAGGTAAGTGGAAAGGGGAAGAGAACGAAGACAGGAAGGATGGTCAAGAGAGTCTTGCGTGGCTCAAGACACAGGATTTTTATTTATTATTTATTAATTTATTTATTTATTAACTCATTTATTCATAACTTATTTTTTTATTTATTTTGCTGTGCTTGGCTCCAGGCTCATGGCCTCAGACATGCTACGCAAGTGGTCTAACCACTGAGCTACATCGGAAGCCCAGACCATGGTTTCCATAATGGGTGCTTCTGTTTTGTTTTTCTGCCAGAGACCCCCTGGGGTCTGAACTAATGTTCTCCTGACTTGCTTTTATACTCTTATCATTTATTGGTTGACTTTTTTTTTTTTTTGGTATTTTACAGGTAGAGTGTCACTGTAGCCCAGGCTGACCTGGAACTCACACCGTAGTTCCAGGCTGGCCTCAAACTCACAGTGATTCTCCTACCTCTGCCTCCTGAGTGCTGGGATTAAAGGTGTGCGCCACTATGTCTGGCTAGAAGGTGATTTTTTTTTTTTTTAAAGCAAGGAAATAGAAGAATCTTTAAAGGGAAAAAATCAGGTTCAGATGGAGTCATTCAGACAGACCTGAATTCAGGGTGACTGTCATCGTTTAGTAAAAGGATGTGGACAGAGACAGGGCTAGCACGTGGAAGAACGCTTGTGAAGATGAAAACGCTGGTCAAAATCAGGTTTGTACCCATCAAGAAAAGCCAAAGGTTGCAGCGCAGACCAGAATGTGGGCGAAGAGGCGCGGACCAGAGTTCGCTTCAGGACGGCCTCAGGAAGAACCAGTTCTCTCACACTGATTTTAGCTCCCAGCCTCCAGATGGTGAGAACGCAAACTTCTGTCCCCTTATACCATCCAGTTCGGATGTCTTGTTACAGCATCCATAGTGCACCTAGTATGTTATCTTTCTTCTGTTTTGGCTTTAGACCTTTGTCTAACTATGACCAGTAGCAGTCATTAATTTTACGCTCCCAACTTGCTTTCTCTGTACTATTTCCAAAGGGGATTAGTCCTTGTATTGTAAAATTTAGACTCTGCTCCCTAGCTGGCCCTTCCTTGGGTGTGATGTTGGGAGATGACAGTGATATTCCCAGGAGTGGCGCAGCCTGACACACCTCGGGTCGTGGGCCTGTTCCTAGCTGCCACGTGTGGGGTGTCCACTCACTCCAGGTTCTACTTGCTGACACCTGAAGCTGAGCTGGAAGGAAAGACTACGGACTACTGGGTTCGTTTCTCAGATTTGGGGGGGTATAATCAGTGTTTTTGGACCTGTTCCCAAGCAACTCCAAATACATTTACACCAAAGTAGGGCTCTAAATTTGGAAGTAGAATCATAATCAAAGGAATAATAATTGAAAGAGTGTGACAACTTGGAACAATATTAAATTCTCAAATGTTTAAAGTGAAACGGGGAAGTATAAGAGCCCACAGGGATCTATTCAGAAACGTAGTTTCTTGGGGTCATTTTCCCCTGCGGTATTCTGATATAAACTTTCCCATTGATCTTCTTATTTAATAGGGCAATGGAATTTTATCATGAATATAAAATATGTTGCTTGCGTTGTTTCTGGTCAACCTTGTTTTGCTAAACTAAGCCAAAGGGATATGCTTTGGCATCAATCGACGCACACTGACTTGGGCTGGGTGCTCTCTCTGTCCTGAATAAACCTCGTCAAGTAGTCAAGAACCCAGGTGCCAAGCACTGGGAGAACTAAATAATGTCGAGCTGGTTTTGATGCAGTTGGAGTCTGATTAAATGGGGTTGTTCGGGAGGTAACATAGACTCACTTCCTCAGTAACATAGACTCACCTCCTCGGTAAGGTGGAGCTGTACTTTGCTCCTCAAAAGCTTAAGCTTCACTGCCATTGCCCGTCTTCTCTTTTAAAATATTTAATTTTTATTTGCTTATTTATTTGACAGAGAAAGAGGGAGGGGGAGAGAGACAGACAGAGAGAGAGAGAGAGAGAGAGAGAGAGAGAGAGAGAATGGGTGCACCAGGGCCTCCAGCCACTGCAAACGAAGTCCAGATGCATGTGCCCCCTTGTGCATCTGGCTAATGTGGGCCCTGGGGAATTGAACCTGGGTCCTTTGGCTTTGCAGGCAAATGTCTTAACCACTAAGCCATCCCTCCAGCCCTCGTCTTCTCTTCTACCTGTCTGTGTTATGGGTCATTTGACTACAAATCTGATTTCAAATACAACATACAAAATGGCCCATGGCAGCAACTGGTGGGAGAGGCTATCTCCTTTGATGCTGTGATGGGAACCTTATTAATCTGAAATTCAGAATGCCACCACTTAGAACTCACTGCAGTAACAGTTCCCTTAGCGCAGCCTGTTTCTCGGGTTCCATTTCTTAACACTGACCCACAACTTTCTAGGATTTACATGAAATTTGAATGAGGCCGCTGGGAGTTTTTTTTTTTTTTTTCATTTTCCTGGTAGAGGAGATGGGAGACACGTATCTAGTTTGAAATTTACACAGATGTGTTTCCAATAAAGCACAATTGGGTCCCGTGTCTCCATCCACTGTTCCTTTTCAATTAGCCGCACAGCCGTGCAGATGAAATGTGAGCTCGCATCCACGGCAGTAACGCCATCAGCTGCTGCTCCACGTAGAAAGGACCTTCGTTTTCCTCACATGGAAAGGTTGTGCAATTTTGTTTTTGTTTTCTTCACAAAAGCACAGATTAAATTTGAAGCACAGATTAAATTGAAACTGGGGAAAAGAGAAAGGAAAAACAACTTTTCAAAGTGTGAGACAGCAGTTCTTAATAGAAACCACATTTTCCTTCTAAATTATGGTACCTGAGGGTCCTGAGCACAGATTAGGATGCTGAGGAGGGAGGGTTAGGGGAAGTCTGAGGAACTGTGTCTTATATTTTGCTCCATATGGGCTCATAGATTTTGGGTTTCTTGAGATTCAAGGCCTATATTTGGCTATAATGAAATATGAGATGCCCTTCAGAAAATTAACTGTGGAAACATGTAACAGTGAATATTTACATATTTAGAGTACAGGTCAGAATGCATTTTTGTTCCGAGGGTCATTCATGTGTTAAAGTAAGGTCTCTAGAGACACAGAGACCTGGAGATTCTGATGGTGGGACTAAGGCATAGAATATGGGGGGACAAAATCAAGAATGGAAGTGGGGGGCAAGACAAGTGTCTATCATGGATTCAACTAGTAGTTCTGACCAGCCATAACTTTGGGGCCTAATTTTGGTTAAATTGTTATTCTTAGCTTAAAGCAGGATTTTCATAATTTTCCACATGAAAAGTACTTGGGACTTTAAAGGGTGCCTGGATGTCTCTAGTTTTATGCTCATGGAGTAAAGAGCCATTAATGTAAGTCATAAGGTATCAGTAGATAGAGCCCTGCGAAATGTTCATCCCGGAGGAGGGAAACTCCCTTGTATCATGGATCAGGGATGGGATAACTGTACCTGGCATGAAAGTAACAAGTTAAATGTCCGGCATTACCTGTCCTGTATCCAGCTTCCTTTGGTGCTCACAGCCTTCAGTTTCAGGGTCACATAAGCTGCATACTGTTGGATCTCCTGACACTGGAGAGAAACATGGTTTCTACCCTTTCAGAAATAATCAGTCACCCCAAAGCTCTGGGAATAGGATCTTTTTGAACAACTAATCAAAGAAACTTCTGCCAAAGAAAAGGGCAGAAATATTTGTAGTGAGATTATTTAAATAGTGTAAAAAACCAAGGGAAATAGTTTTCAACATATATTTTACAGATTTTAGTTTTTATATATTACAAGGATTTTCCCCTGTGTGTGTGTGTGTGGTCTATTCAGAGTAGGGTCTTACTCTGGCGCAGGCTGACCTGGAACTCACTCTGCAGTCCCAGGCTAACCTCAGACTCACAGTGAACCTTCTATGTCTACATCCTAAGTGCTAGGATTAAAGGCATGTACCACCACACCTGGCTAGAATTTTTCTCTTATTAGGAAATATTTGGAGATAGCTTTTCAATTATTATTCTTTACATTTTTCCTATTGTTATTTTAGGTTTTATTTATTTATTTATTTATTTTTGTAACTCTAGTGCTATATACCTCAACTGTCCATCCAACCATCTGTAAATATTTGTAGAGAATTCTATTGTGCTGGGCACAGAGGCAGGCACTGTGGATAGATAAACGATTTCTGCCTTTGGGAAGCATATAGCCAAGTGGGAGGGAAAGTCCCCCCCACCAAATCTCAGGGATGCAGGAATAGTTACAGACTTCAAAGTAAGTCATACAGGTAACAGCACTTCGTCACAGAGTGAAGGGGGAGAAGACAGTGAGGTTTGTCCCCAGTGGTTGTGGACTGCATACACACACACACACACACACACACACACACAAAATTAAAAAAAGGATAGGAAAACAGAAATAGGAAGTTGTTAAAACTTTTCTTGCTGAGGCTTGCCTGTTTTCAGTATTGAAATCAAGGATTGTATCAAATTGGAAAAGACACTCTTTTAAAATGTTTTTTAAAAATTGTTTAATTAATTAATTTATTTATCAAAGAGAGAGAGAGAGAGGAAGAGAGAGAGAGAGAGAGAGAGAGAATGGGCACACCAGGGCCTCTATCTACTGCAAATCAGCTCCAGGCACATGTTCTCTACCTTGTGCATCTGGCTTACATGGGTCCTGGGGAGTCGAACCTGGGTCCTTTGGCTTTGTAGGCAAGGGCCTTAACTGCTAAGCCATCTCTCTAGCCTGGCGCTTACTTATTGATCTCACTGAGACATGTTTTTTATGGTGTTTGTTACTTAGAAGGAATGTCCTACGTTCACACCTTACCTCGAATGCTGGAACTTAGAAAACTCCCCAAATCTCAGTGTGCAGGCAGTATTTTCTTTTTTAAAAATTTTATTCATTTTTATTCATTTATGAGAGAGAGTGAGAGAGAGAGAGAGAATGAGCGTGCTAGGGCCTCTAGCCACTGTAAATGAACTCTAGACGCGTGTACCCCCTTGTGCATCTGGCTAACGTGGGGCCTGGGGAATCGAACCTGGGTCCTTTGGCTTTGCAGGCAAGTGCCTTAACTGCTAAGCCACCCCTCCAGCCCAGTATTTTCTTTAGTAGTTTGTACTCTTCTGAAATAAAAATGTGAATTTGTTTTGTTGAAGGTTTAAGCTGCTTGGTAGACATATCTGTGAATTGTGTGGTTGTAGCATATTACTGGGCCTTCCAGAGACCCTGAAAATGTGATTTTTAACAGTTAAGGCAAGAAAAAAATGTCGTCGGGACTAGCTGTAAGAAAGAAAGATGGAACAGATATTTTTGATGTCATAAAACCTAAATTTAAAGGCAAAGCAGACAGAATTTTTTAAAGCATGGTTTTGCTGTATAAACTTCATATGTGGGGCAGTGAAGGTTTAACTTTGGAAAAACAGAGTTGGAATTTTAGTAGTATTAAAACTTGAGGGAACACATATATTTCAACAAGCAAACAAGTCCGGCCACTCAGCTGTCTTAGGTGGATAGGAGCCTGTGATACTTATCAGTCTATCCCTCATCACACTATCAAAATTCTGGATAAGGGCTCATGGTTGGGCCCGCTTTTTAAGGGTCCAGTTCAGAACAAGGGCATAGGAACTGATAAGCTGCATGCCAAGAGTGCCTTTTTTAAAGCTTTGTGATCTTTTGGAGGAAGCACTAAAACAACAAAGAGAAAAGTCACCCAGTAGGTAATAGGAAGCCATTGATGATACTTAGGCAAGATGTAACCTGGTACAAATGATGAACTAGAGCGATACAGCCTGAAGTAGGAAGAAGAGCTAGCTATAAGTATTTGATAGAGGCTATTAGTGATAATTAATTTTTAAAATTTATTTGAGAGAGAGAAAGACAGGGAGAGAGAGGCAGAGAGAGAGAGAGAGAGGGAGGGAGGGAGAAAGCGAGAGAGAAAATGGGTGTGCCAGGGTCTCCAGCTGCTGTAAACGAACTCCAGACGCATGTGCCCCCTTGTGCATCTGGCTTATGTGGGTCCTGGGGAATTGAACAGAGTTCCTTTGGCTTTGCAGACAAACACCTTAACCTGTAAACCATCTCTCCAGCCCAATAATTAATTTTTTAATTTTAGTTATCTATTTGAGAGAAAGTGTGTGTGTGTGTGTGTGTGTGTGTGTGTGTGTGTGAGAGAGAGAGAGAGAGAGAGAGAGAGAGAGAGAGAGAGAAAGAGGTAGATAGAGGGAAAGAGAGAATGAACATGCCAGGGCCTCTAGCCACTGCAGATGAACTCCAGATGCATATGCCCCTTTGTGCATCTGGCTTATGTGGGTCCTTAGGCTTCGCAGGTAAATGCCTTAACCACTAAGTCATTTCCCCAGCCCTAATTTCTTTTGTTTGTTTTTTGAGACAGTGCCCCTTGTAGCCTACCCTGGCTTCCAATTTGCTATGTAGCAGAGGCAGGCTCTGAATTCCTGATCTGAGCTCTGGGACAACATATGTGTTCCACCATACCCAGCTTTGTGATGGGTAATCTTGATTGCCGCACTGGTTGTTGAGTCACACACACACACACCTAGGACATTAGTAGTGCATACCTCTGAGTGACCTCATCAATGGCTTAGTCCATTGATGGATTCAAAGTTTGAACACACTATTGAGAAGAAGTGGAGCTGTGCAAGAAATTGGAGCCTGGTGGGAGAAAGCAGGTAGCTGGGGCATCGTTTTGCAGCCTATGTCGTGCCTGTCCCATTCCTGCTTTACTGCTCCATTCTGCTTTCTGTTCACCATGCTGTGAGCTGCTCTGCTCACATGATGGGCTGAAAGTTTGAGAAAAAAGAAACAAGTAATTCTTCTTTTACGCTGTTTATGTCAGGCATTTTTCTCCCAGCAATTTAAAGTCTAACACACCACCACATTGTATAAAGTAACAGAGTTGGTGGGTCAGTGAACATGGGGAAGTAGTTCTGGGGCTCATCTGGGAGGACACTGAGGGTAAGAAGCAGCAGGTTTGGCTGCAGATGACCACAGGAGAACTAAAGCACACTGAATGGGCTGACCTGGCACTGAGGTCAGCTAAAGTTTTGGAGGAGGTGGTTAAATGTACTCCAAACTCAAAGTTTATCACCTGTTCAGTCTTCATTTTTGAGAGGAGAGGAATTTTTGAGTGTTAGAAGGATCTGAAGCCATAGACAGGCCCGTCTCAGTAGTTTGGATTCAAGCCTTTTCATTAGTACCAAATGAAATGCTAGAAGTTTCTTTGCTAACTCTAGATTACAAATGCTACAAAATTGCCCTAAAATTCTGAATTATGAATCTAATACAATATGTGTTTTTATATCTTCTCTAAGACTGTAGACTATCTGATATTTCAATCTTTTTTTTTTTTTTTTCGAAGTAGGGTCTCACTCTCGCTCAAGCTGACCTGGAATTCACTATGTAGTCTCAGGTTAGCCCCGAACTCATGGCGATCCTCCTACCTCTTTCCCCCGAGTGTTTTTGACCCACTCCATTCTGAAGGTATAGTAGACATTATTTCCTAACTAATCCTGTAACTTCATGACTCTCATCCCTAGCATTCCATAAGACGAGGAGATTAGATCATTGTCACAAAAAGAAAGAAAAAGCCGGGCGTGGTGGCGCACACCTTTAATCCCAGCACTCAGGAGGCAGAGGTAGGAGGGTCACAGTGAGTTCGAGACCACCCTAAGACTGCATAGTGAATTCCAGGTCAGCCTGGGCTAGAGTGACACCCTACCTCACAAAATCAAAAAACAGAAGACAGACACACAAGATGACCATGACCCTGTATAAGCTGAAAGAGAGACCTCAGAATGAAGCCGACTCTGCTGACACAACTTGACCTCGGGTTTCTAACCTTCGGAATTATTTTAAATAAATTCTCATTAAGCTATCCAGTTTGTGTTATGTTGTTATGAAAGCCTTATCCAAGTAATTCAATGCCCTATGGAAAGTATCATAACCTTCACCTACTGGATTGGAGATCAACTTCTAATATAAGAAACCTGGAATTAAAATAACGTTTGTACTATTTGTCTCTAGGAATTTATACATAAAGAACGTATGAATGTAGACTGCTTAATTTCAAGTTATAAATCTGGGGTTTCTGCTCTCTAATTTTAACAACTTTAGCGTTCATATTTATAGGCATTTGTGAGCACATGTCTGTCTGGATGTAGTCCTTTCTCTAGACTCTAGGCTTTAGATGCCAAAATTTTCTCCCGGAAGGGAGATGTGAAGGCATGGCTCCCCATGATAAGCAGGTTGGTCTGATAGTAATGAACATTAACGTGGGACACAGGAGACCCAGAACTTCAGCTTGATTCTGCCACAAGCTTCCTGAGTGGGCTCAGGCAACTAAATATCGCTGCTTGAACTTGAGTTCTTTACATGGACCTGAGTGGCTTTATGTCAAGATGGCAGGAGTTCTGAAAACTTTTCATTCGAATTTCTCTTGGAGAAGATACTTATAAAAACGATGGGAAAATACAGAGGCCATACATTCAGTTGTTTCACATCTTAATGCATCTATGAACACAAATATTAAAATGTGTTGCTAGGTTCCTTTAAAATAAATATTGAATGATGTCTTTTTTTCTGGATGTATATATTTGCTGGGGAATAGTGGTAGTCTGCACTGCCTTGTCTGGGTTCTTAAAATCTGACTTGACTGCTGAATGCCTCCGCGGGCGCAGAGGTGCACCAGGGAGTTTGTGACCAAGTGCATTTGCACCTGCTCACGCTAATTTGCATTTCCCTTCCTCATATCAGGAGACAACTTGTGCAAGCACAATGGACCCTCACATCTTGAAAACATCATGCTAGAGCTAGAATGGATGCGTTCACTCTGACTTCATGATGAAAATTGCAAGAATTTATTAGGTGTCAGTAACAACTTATCTTTGAAACAGATATTTCCTGCTACTTTTCTCATGAGCTCCTGGATGAATTAAGTGGAGCAGAACCCCAAGTTGTGAGAAAAATGTTTCAAAACAAAGCAGAAATCATGACCATTTGCAGCTACTTAGCCAAAAGAACAAATATTTTGAAAATGTTGTGCAATCAAACCAAAATAAAATAGTAAATCAGATGCTGAGGATAGTGTAGTCATGACCATTTAAAAATGTTTACACTCATCAGCTTTGTCTCAGGGTTGTCAGTGACATTCTGTATATTATATGTAGTATATGTGAACCTATGAAATAGATACTAGTGAAGTTCTGGTTCTGATTTTTTGTATTTGTTTATATTGTTTATTATTTAAATCCTAGCGTTTTATTTACTTACTTATTTTTTTGGGGGGGGGTTGGTTTTTCAAGGTAGGGTCTCACTCTAGCCCAGGCTGACCTGGAATTCACTATGTAGAGCTCAGGGTGGCCTTGAACTCACAGTGATCCTCCTACCTCTGAGCCACAAGGGCTGGGATTAAAGCACCAGGCTCTTAAATCCTAGTATTTATATTAGGATTCCATATAACACTTCACTTTCATTAAGAATAACTTTGCATGGAAGGAAGAAAAAGCACTGGTTCAAGAAATGTTCAGGATTCCTTGTAGATCATATTCTGGAATCTTCCAAGGTAGATGTGAGCAAGGTGTAGGATGGAGTGAGTCAGGTGACTTAAAGTGAGTGACTGAATACCAGCCTCTGTAACAGAAAGGACCGAAGTCCAGGTACATACAGACATACAGACACACGTACATACACACACACACACATACACACCCCTTTTGAGATGTCACCTCTGGTCATGATTTTAATTTTATAAATTCATGCTTTGATAAATTACATGATTATAAAAAATTCCTTAAAATAACAGCTTACAAAGATTTTTAAAGCATTATTTGATAGACCTAGTCTTATTGTTTTGAAACTTGTTAAAATTCTATTAAAGTAATTGTTTTTCCATGGACACTTCCTCCCTGAAATGAATTTCTTTTGGAGGCAATAATTTATACGATGTGTGGAAGGATGGGGCCTGGGGCTAAGGGTGTGTGTGTGTGTGGGGGGGGATAAGTATACTGGGTGTAGGGAGTTGAACAGCCTCTTGTAAGAAATATAGGGGCTATGCAGAGATGGAAATAGGGTCCCCAATTTCTTTCAGCTATCACTTTTAGAAACGAGCCTTATTAGAGCTAAGCATATTCCTAAGGCTAACCCTTAGCATGGGACAATGAAGCCTGGCTGTGAGAACTTTCTTTGTGAGCGAACAGCACCAACGTGGCTTGTGGAATCTGCAGAGATCGAACAGAGACGAGATGAATGACATGGGTCTTATTCCAGCAGTTCCTCTCTTTAAGACCAAAAGGAAGTGTTGGGCTTGGAATGCTGGAAGGTGTTAACTTCATATTTGCCCTGGGTGTAGAGGAATCCAATGGATTGACAGACTTCAGCACTGATATTTATGGATGGAGGACTAGTAGGATTTAAGTACTAATCTCATGATTCTAACATTGATAATTATTGGGATGAAAAGTCACCTATATAGGGCTGGAGAGATGGCTTAGCAGTTAAGCGCTTGCCTGTGAAGCCTAAGGACCCAGGTTCAAGGCTCAATTCCCCAGGACCCACGTTAGCCAGATGCACAAGGGGGCGCACGCATCTGGAGTTTGTTTACAGAGGCTGGAAGCTCTGGCGCGCCCATTCTCTCTCTCTCTCTCTCTCCCTCCTTCTCTCTGTCACTCTGAAATAAATAAATAAACAAACAAAAAAACTGAAAAAAAAGTATTAAAAAAAAAAAAGAAAAGTCACCTATATATATAACAGAGCCCTCAAGCAAAAGTGGCTCAGCAAGACAACCTATGTTTTTCTTTCTTACAAAGGCATGAGGCAGGAGATCCAGGTAGGATGGAACTGTGTTTTACAAGGTTGTCTTAAAAAAACTAACTAACTCCTCCCATTTTTATTCCAATTTTAGGATGTTGTCCTATGTATGACTCAAGCTTGTTCCCTCCCCCATGTCTATAATTTTTTTAAAATTTTTATTTATTTGCCAGAGAAAGAGGGAGGGAGAGATAGATAGATAGAGAGAGAGAGAGACAGAGAAAGAGAGAGAGAATGGGCACGCCAGGGCCTCTAGCCACTTGCAAATGAATTCCAGATGCGTGCGCCCCCTTGTGCATCTGGCTAACGTGGGTCTTGGGGAATTGAACCTGGGTCCTTTGGCTTTGCAGGCAAATGCCTTAACCACTAAGTCATCCCTCCAGCCCCACGTCTATAGTTTAGAGAAGAGAATGAAGGAAGGAGGAAAGGGGGGCACTCGCCATTAAGAAGACAGTCTGGAAGTTGAATGGATCATTCGTGCTCACATCCTCTTGCCTAGATTTGGCTCATATGGCCATCCATAGGGAGTCTGTCTGTTTTGTTGCTTTCTAACAGTTTTCCTTTTGTTGATTTCAGTGTTTAACCCGGGCTGGACTTAAACTCTTGCTTCAGCTTCCCACGTGGTGATATTACAGGCATTTGCTACTGTATCTGTACACATCTTACTTTGTGCCCATTTAAAAATAATGGATGTTAGTAGCCCGATCTAGCAAAGGTGTTTAGTGAACTCTGCTAACCTAATGTCCCTGTCAGAGGTGGATGGCCAGGGTCGACAGGCATCGAGTCCAGAAAGGGACACATGAAGTCTCTGGTCTAGTGGCTTGAACATGAACACTGTTTTTATCTGTGTCTGTTTTTTCTCAGGTGTGGGAGATTCTGATTTCCACTGACCACTACAACTCCTTGAGGATGCGATGTTGAGAAGGGCTGTCTAGATGCTCAGTGCAATCCAAATGATGATGTATAGACAAGAGGATTTCAAACTCTACCCTAAGTGCCCCAGAAATCTCTACAGTTCTGGGAACGGAAGGTAGAAGTGTAAAACACAGATTTTAACCCTCAACTCCATTTCCCCCTTGCCAGTTCAATCAGGAATCCATATATACACTAAGTAATAGTTTTGGCTAAAAAATAGTTTCCCTACTTCTAGTAGGCCATCAGAATTAAAATGCACATAGCTTAAAAAACAGATTAAATGACATATTAAACACTAATGTCCTAATGATTCATTTTCTCATATAATGGGAAAAGATCTTGATCATGCTTTGCCAGGAAACAATTTAACTTGAAAATAAGAAGAAAATGGTAGGGTTGAAAAATTAAATGCATCAATGGGACATAGTCATTCTGAAAAAGCCATTGTGCAATATTTTAACATTCACAAAGCATTTCTCTATCTAGTCCTTCCCTTGGCACCTTATTCATTTGCGGATAAAGAAATGGATGCATCGAGAAGTAAAGTGTCTCTCCTAAAGTGAACCAGTTTATACATGCTAGAAATGGGAACTGGGGAAATGTTACTGTGGTTAAAGGTGCTTTCTTGCAAAGTCTGCTGTTCCAGGGTTTAGTTCCCCAGTACTGATGTTAAGGCAGATGCACAAAATGGCACATGCATTTAGAGTTTGTTTGCAGCAGCAAGACTCCCTGATATTCTCGTTCTCTCTCTCTCTCTCTCTTCCTCCTCCCCTCTCTCTCCTATAAATAAATAAATTTATTTTTATTTTTCATGTGTGTGTGTGTGTGTGTGTGTGTGTGTGTCTGTGTGTGTATCTGTGTGTTCTAGAAATAGAATTAAAGTCCAGACTTGGGCATCTTCTCTGAGTACATCTGTTTCTCTGTATTTCTTTACTCTCTGGCTGATGAATAGAGATCTATTCCTAAGGAACTGAAACCTGAGCCATTTCATCAGGTGGGTCAGATTTCTCATGGGGCAGCAAGCAATTATCCTGTGCTCGACCCTTCTCTTCTGTCTTTGCTCTCATCACCAACTGAAAGTCTACCACAGGTCAGTCATTGTCCTAAGTGTTGAAGATAGCTCATAGAGCCTGCACGAAACTTATTAGGAAAATCTACTCAGAGCTACAAAGCTGAAGTCACAAGTAAGCACGAACAATATTCGCGAAGAATGATAATTTGCTATGAGGAAACTTCTTCAGGGTAGCAGGATGGAGAACAGAGCAGGCAGAAGAACAATCTACTTTAGTTGGAAATGATAAGTGGTGTTTGAGCAGAGACCTGATCGATGGGCAGGGGTGGGCCTCGCGAATATTTTGAGGAAGAGTGTCCCAGGACGATGTAAGATAAGAACAAGTAAATAGTACGCTCAGCATAGGCTCGGCACTGTGAGAGCAGAGCGAGGCTGAGAGTGTCAGTAAGGCTTTCAGAAGTGTTTTGTTTAATGATGTAGGAGAGAGAGAGAGAGAGAGAGAGAGAGAGAGAGAGAGAGGAGATGGATTTTTCGAGTGGCTGAGGGATGGAATTCTGTGTATGAGTGCCTTGGATGGGTAGAGCCACAGCTGCCTCTGGAAGGTGGAGGAGATACAGCCAGATGTGGGCAGGCTGGTAGGTTTGGTGGGAAAACTGAATGCCTTCTGCTTGGTTCTGTGTGTCAGCAAAATAGCAGGCGAAGTCAGGCAGGAGCAGTTCAGGAAGGGACTAACTATGGTTTTCTAAGGTGGTGAGAAAATCAGTTTGCCATCGAATGTAAGAGGGCTTCTGGTCATGCTTGCTGACCCACTTGAAGGAAACCTTTAGGAGCAGGGTTTTGTGACACTGATAAATATGGCTGTGTACTTTTTGTCCTGAAGGTGACTTTACCCACAGGAAGGATATTCTTCAGCCCATTCTTATTCATTCTCTATTCTTCTTTACCCACGTTGATGGAGGCTGACATTTCAGGAAAGGCTCAATGGGTTCTTGGTCTCTGGATTAGATTCGGCTGGTGACAGGCACAGGAAGGAGGTTACAGGACAGAAGACAGAGGTGCTTGGATTTAATTCACTTTTCTACGCTCTCCCAAAAGGCCTGGCCATGACTCTTACCCGTCTTTGAAGTCTGCAGTTCCTATTGGGCAGCTCCCACCAATAGCTGTGGTTCACTTTGGCTCCCAGAAGCCACCGTTCCTTACTCTTTCAGGCTTACAGGTGATGCCTGCTGCCTTGTTGTATAAGCCTTGGTGGCGGTGGTGGTGGGTGGGGCTGGGGGGAATACACTGTAAATTGCCTGACTTCTTTTTAGCTATCTATGCTTTTAGAATATGGTCCCCCTTCCCTTGTTCTCTTCATCTCTCCTGTTTCTTGGTAAGTTACTGACCAATGCAAACCTGATTTGAGCAGTGCTGATGGAAACTCAGAGATGGCGAAGGAACACAGTGTTTGCAGATGCACAGGGGCGAGTTGTCAAGGAACAAAGGACTGTGAATGAAGTAAAGAGGGAAACGAGGGCATGAAGAGGGTGCACAGACTGGAAAAGTGGCAGAGCAGGTAGATGAGAAGCCCATGGAGGTCATGGGTTTTGGGGAGCTGGGTTACTAGTGCAAGTTGGAAATTGGAAAGCCATTTATTGAAGGTAGAGTGGTTAAAATTTAAAAAAATATGATGCATTTATTGATAACAACAATACCCAGAATAATGATTCTCAACTCATATTAAAATTACCAGAGGCAATGGTGAAAACAAAATACTGATGATGGGTTTTGCTGCCTGAAATTCTAGCTATAATTGGTCTGGCATGGTCATTACAACTTTTATAAAATTGTCCCAAATTACTCAAATGTGTGGCCAAATTTGAGGGTCACTAATGTAGGGTGTGGGCATGGGAGTGATTGGTTGAGGAGGATGCAGAAAATGCTCTCTGGCAACCAGAGGCCATGAAGCTGAGAGGCCAGAGTCCTGAAGAGGTCTCCTCCAGCAATTCCACCTGCGATGATAGTGGGTTTTGTGTCAGAGAGAACTCAGTGGGTCAGATACTAATACTGGCTGGGCATGGTGGTGCAAACCTGTAATTTTAGCACTCTGGAGACTGAAGCAGAGAACCATGAGTTTGATGCCAGCCTGAGTTACATTGTAAGACATTGTATCAAAACACAACAGGGCTGGAGGGGTGTCTTGGTGGTTAAGGCATTTGCCTGCAAAGCCAAATGACCCAGGTTCGATTCCCCAGGACCCACATAAGCTTGATGCACAAGAGGGCACATGCGTCTGGAGTTCATTTGCAGTGGCTGGAGGCCCTGGTGTGCCCATTCTCTCTCTCTCTCCCTCTTTCTCTGTCAAATAAATAAATAAAATATTAAACATCCCCACAACAACAAAAGGGAGAGAAGGAGGAGGAGGGGGAGATGAAGGAGAAGAAGGAGGCACTGGCAGAGGAGAAACGTGAAGCTACTGCAGTTGTTAGAATGCTTGAAATATTTGTGTTCTACAATTTTGTTTTCTGGGTAAAGGCTCTCTCCAGTTCACACATGGTCAGTGTCGGGAGGTTTCTTCTTGGGAAAACTGGTTTCCATCATTTGCTTTCCTTCACCTCTGGTGTCTGGGAAACTACATTTGACTGACGATCTCTCCAGCATCTTTCCTAGACCTGATTCTCTTGACCCTTTTCAACCTTTAACTTTCTTCCTTTACTCCTCCTCTCTCCCACTCCCTTAGGGATTGATTAAGGTTTAAATCATTCCACAGGCTTGCTCATGTCACTCTAGCATGTACTGGTCAAAGGCTTCCCACGTTTTAATGTGCTAAGGAGGACAGGTGGGCACACAGAATCATTCAAATCTGTCCACACTGGCGCATGTAATACGCCCTGGTTTGTGGGGAGCAGGCTGTTTTAGCACAAAGTTCTAGCCTCTCTTTTATTTTCTATAAGCATGCCATTATAGGGTCATTTAAATCAAATTCTTTTCTACAGCTGAGCACAAAACCTGCACATTTCCGATTTTGCTCTTTCCAAAGTTAATTTCTGCTGTTTAATGAGATCTGAGAATGAAGTCAGGCATGAGCAAGAGAAAGGTCGCAGTGTGTGCTCAAAGGTGTGTTAATGACTGCCGGAGCGGACATCGGTCTCCTTCCAAGAGGACAAAATTGAGCAGCAAATAGTAAATACGTCCAATGGCACTTTATGGCAAGTAGGACCATTTACAATGAAATAAGAATATGAGAATGGTTTCAAAGAAAAGAAGAGAGTGCAAATAGAGCACATCTTACTGGTTAGAGTGTGAATGTGATTCCACCCAAGGTTAATGGGGAAATGGGTAATGAAAGGCACAGATTCCAAAGTTACAGGATGCCATATTGTATCTCACAAAGGTTTTAGCACGAGAGATGCTGCATAAGTGGACACATTCTGCACAACAGACAACTTGGAATTATACACACATTAGGGAGAAGCTCCTCCGAACGCTTTGTGGCTGTCCCTAAAATCGACAGGGTGACATTAGAAGCCATGTGTTTCCTCCACCTTCATCCTGGAGTCAGTATGACACTGCGGGATGACACTGAGGGATGTCAGATGGGGAGCGAGGGGGAGGATTCCAGCCCAGACTCAGGCACTAGGAGATGGTGTGGGACCTTGGGCAAGTGACCTCCTTCTCTTAGACCCAGGTCCCTCTTTTACAAAATGAAGGAGTGTTAATAACCTTCAAAGCCTTTTTAAGTTTGAACTCTGAGATCCCCATACTTTGTCAATACAGCAAAAATATTGCTTATCAATGACATGATGTAAATTCAGGGGAAATGCCCTAATGGCAGAACAACCTGGCTCCCTTCCACAGATTCAAGCAGAGAGAAAATCATACCAGCCAGCACACACCAAAAGCCATAGCAAAAACCAGCAGCAAACCAGCAGAGACCCCAGGCAGACCTTGAGTACTCTGCATACCTTTAGTCTGGAAATCAGATCTATTCCCCAAACACACCTTTGGGCTGAACCCTAGGATTTGCCCCACCTCTTCCAGTCAGGTGGATGGAAATCCAAGTTACATAAAACTCTTAAGTCCGCTGAGGACATGCATTCAAAATACCACAGTAATGTAGTTTGGCTGAGTGAAACTCAAGGAAGGATACCACTCAGACTGAAACTGAGAACACAGATGTGA
Organism: Dipus sagitta; assembly: GCA_036346955.1. Classification (NCBI taxonomy): domain Eukaryota; kingdom Metazoa; phylum Chordata; class Mammalia; order Rodentia; family Dipodidae; genus Dipus; species Dipus sagitta. The sequence goes on along the minus strand of CM070793.1, from coordinate 23,731,246 downwards.
TCATTAGAGATCCGATCAGCATCATTGAAGAGAAGCCTCCTGTTCTACATGGAGATAATAGGAAAGGGGTCCAGACGGCAAACTCCACCCACCATGGGCTCCATCTTGTGAAATTCCAAATTCACTTGAAAGTAGAAAGCCTAAACTTAAAGGGTTCCTTTGTCAGACACAACTGCCTAGGGAAATGTTTCTCCAGTGTCAGCCTGGTACACATTCACAGATCCTTACTGCTGTGGTCCAAGGAGACCAAGCTTCAACCCAGGCTGATGGCAGAACCTGGCAGTGTGATCCAAGTGGTAATGATTTTGGAGGCATGAAAACTGCAAGGCAGAGGGGACCATGGGGTATTTAACCACAGTTCCAGAGGGCTGCTGAGGTTAGGCAATGTGTGGCAGTGCCTCCACGAAGGCCTTGAGAGGCCATGAAGGTAAATTGTAAGTTGCAATGGAGACCCCAGGATGTTGTAGATGCCAGAACCATGGGCTGGTTGTCAGACAAGCTAAGTTCCAGATGTGAACTGGAGCTGCCTGAGACAGCTACATCTGGGGAGCTGGTTGGTGAAGGTACATGAGAAGATAACTAAGATAACATTACTACATTAAGTGGGCAAAAAAATAAATAAAAGATAACTAAGATAGCGTTACTACATTAAGTGGGCAAAAATAAAACCTTTGAATTGCATAATAATCTAATCACATCTTTTTTCCATGGGAGAAGACATAGTTGCGTGAAAAGGAGTAAGTTAAGCCCCTATCATTTTCAAGTGTAATGATGTTATTCTTTCCCTTTTGTTGTGCTTTTGCTTGCCTCATTTCGAAAAACAAGTTGTGCTTCCTTGGGTGGTTTACGATTTGTAGCTTCCTCTCCAGTTCCATTGTGGTGGACCTTCCCCAGCCATCATCATAAACTCAGTACTGACCAAAAGAATACATTGCTTTCCAGCGCATGCTACTGTATGATGAGGTGTGATCTCCCTTTGTTATGCTGGGTGCATAGTCAGGCAGTCCTTTTGTTCCTTAGTACTTGCTTCCTTATGGATTCAGACTATTGAGGGGAGGGAGTCCCAGTCGGGTGTCTTATCTGTTCTCTCTTTTTAAAAAGTATTTAATTAATTAATTAATTAATTAACTTATGAAGGAGAGAGGGAGAGACAGAATGCATAGGTGCACCACAGCCTCTTGCCACTGCAAGTGGACTCCAGATACATGAGCCCACCACTTTAAAAAAATATATTTATTTATTTATTTATTGAGAGAGACAGAGAGAGAGAGAGAGAGAGAGAATGAGAGAGAGAGAGAAAATGTGTGCACCAGGGCCTCTAGCCACTGCAAACAGGTGGCACCTGGCTCACATGGGACCTGGAGAATAGACCCAGGGTCCTTAGCCTTCGCAGGCATGCACCTTAACCGCTAAGCCGTCTCTCCAGTCTGAACCCAGCACTTTTAAGTCAAGAGGCTGGCCCAGCAGAGTATCCATGACAGAAAAGTCTGTTCTCATTTTGAAGTGGTGTTTCTCTTTTGTCCCACCTGACCTTGGACTGGTCTGCACAAGGTGACAAAACAAACAAACAAACAAACAAACAAACAACCCCTGAGCTCAGGCTACTGTTAGACATTCAAATTTGTTTACATTCTGTTCTGTCTTGCCCTCGAAGCTGCGCCTAACTGCCAGATGGCAGCCTCCTCCAGATGTTCGAGCTGCGTTCCACGGAGTGTGTCCTGACTATGGCAACCCGCACTTCGTCTTTTAAACAGACAGAAAGAGAGGTCAGTTAGAAGTAATTCCCCCACTCCGCGTATAAACAATTTAACTGCTGCAGCAACGTACTTGCTTGGAATTACTCCCTCAGATTCAATTCCCTTTTCCTGTTCCACTTGTAAAAATGGTTAGTGTCCTCTATAAACTGCAGCCATGAAGGTGCAGGGCTTGCTGTGCAGTTGTAGAATAAATGTTAATCTAATACAGGTTACCAGGTCAAATGCAATCACAGGCTTGTGGGAAAAGCTTAATACTGTTCTGCTTCTTCTAACACAGTAAACCTGGATATTATATGATAGGTTAAACACCAGTGAACCATAGCAGGGATTTTCTTGAAAGTGGAACTTAGGAGAAAGGAAACTACATTGAAATAGTGACCTAGGTTGACTTTACTCTCCAAGAGAGCATTCTGAGCCACTCAAGGGCCCTGAGAAAATGGACTTCTTAAAGAGATGTTGCCCCCAGAATTCCTTGGCTGGGGATGAATGCCAGTTGCAACAGCTGTGACACATCTAAAAGCTACATATGTTGTCAACTGCGACTTCGATTTCTCCTCATTCCCCAAAAGTCCACACAAGCAGACCCCCATACACATGCATGCATGCACACGCACATGCACATGGGTTTTCCTTATGAAAACTTAACGTGACATTGAGTGGCCTGTTCAAATGTGGATTCTAACTTTGAACATCAAGTCAACACAGCACTGAGTAGGCTGGGCAGATGTGGCCAGCTGTGTTGGGAAGAGTCTGTAAGTGTTGCTGGTGGACTCCTCACAATTATACACAGATGTGATGCCGGTAAGTGTTCCCAGAATGCACCAGCGACTAAATGCCAAAGCTGAGATGCGCATGTGCTAGCGGATGTATACTAAGTGCTTAAGTAAATGAACGCCAGGTCTCAGAGGAGCTGTAAGGTCTTGTCTGCAAGACACGTAAGCTGTGTCCTAACAGACGAAGAGTCCGGGCCAGCGTTGATTTTTTTGGTTTTGTAGGGTCTTCATGTGGGTACTCCCTATCTTACGATCATCATGACAACTGTAGGAGACTGGTCTCCTTTCTGCTGAGGTCATATTCACCAAGCAGTTTGTGATAAGGAAAGGGGCCCTGAGACATAAGCCAGAGCCCACTTCTACTGTGAGAAGTTGAGAATGTGGCTACAGTCTTGACAACATTCTCAGACGCTAGAGATTGTTTGATTGTTGAAAAATGTATCTGTGCACTTACTGATGCAATGTAGTGATCAGTGGTTCAGCATGGCAACTCTGTTTGGGCCGGTAGTTAAATGGCAATATTAGTTGCACTTATATTTTATTTTTTATTTCTATTATTTTATTTAAGTTAAAATATAATATTTGCAATTATCATTTAGAATTTATTATAGTTATATTTGTATTATAATATATTATCTATTATAATATATTTATGATAATTTTATATTATATTTTATTATATATCATAATATACTATAATAATTTATTATAAATTAGTTACAATTTATAACCATAGGCAGAGCTGCCTATGGTTATACATCTATAATGGCAGTTGTCCTAGGCATGTGAGTGACTCCTTAGAACTCTATTTCCAATTCATATAAATTTTGAGGAAGCTGAAACTGAGGATCACTTAATATCAGTGGGCATTTCCTGGAAGTTAGCAGTGCACACAGCATTGGGTAGACAGGCAAATGACTTGCTTGCCAGGTTCTTGGCATAACCACACAGTGGGAGGCATCATGAAGCAAAGCCAAGACACAGGATTCCAGTTCTGTTAGGAATATTGTAGTAAAGGGGGAAAGGCTTGCTTCTTGTGTGTGGTTTGTGCATACACATGTGTATTTGTGTGCATGTGAGCATACATGTGTATGCATGTGTGTGTATGGAGAAGTTGACATTGGGTATCTTCCTTGGTTTAATGTTGGTGAAGGGATTAAAAGTCTCAGGGTAATTAGAATGCTGGAGTGGATTTGCCCAGTAAAACGTAATCCTTCACAACGGGAGGGTCCAAAACATGTGTCTTTCTCTAAGACTATAAGAAACAGATTTGTGAAGGGATAACGATCCCACCTGAAGAGCTCTGTCCTTATTCTTCTCTATTTGTCAGACCACACTGTGGGAGTGGCATCTGCTTAATTACATAATTAAATTCACCGGATCTAATCACATCTCAGAATAACAAGAGTCAAGTGGCAGCACTGAATCGCCAAGGGTAAGGTGATCATACTTACCATAGGGGACAGCGTAGGGAAAGCAATGTTTACAGCGGTGATGCAGGAATTGGGGTTCCTTTGCCAATGTACCAATATAATAAGCCAGTGCACTGATATGACATGAGGATTTTGGGGTGTCTCAGTTTCTTGTCTTATAAATTCAAAGAATTGAAATCCACAGACCAGAGTAAGGTTTAGAGAGATCTTTATTACATTATAGGTAGAACGTGAAGCACCTAAGAGAAGGAAAGAGTACAGAGAGCTCCTGCCCACCTGAGGGAAGAGAAGGACAGAGCCCACCTAGAGACTCGAATTGGATTCTTGTATAGCTTTGAATGGGGGCTGAGCTAAGCAGCCAAGATACCAGGTCTAGGTTTAATCCTTGCAGAAATCTTAATTCTAGCAAAGGGGAACTCCTTTCTGCGGAGGGACTCAGCCTGAGTTTAGGAGAAAACAGGTCCAGGGAACTCTGTTAGGCAGCAAGAAGTACAGAGAAGCAGGGCCTTCTCTTACCTCTGGCAAAGCAGAGGCCTCAAGGGCAGGGTCAAGGACATTCCCCAATTTACTTTAGAAAGGGGCTGTTACCCCTAAACTGCCCCGGTGGTTTGACTTATTTAGGCATTGGCTAATTAATCATGACATTCCCAGAAGTGAAGGAGAGCCTGCTAAATTCTTGCTTGATCTGTGTAAGCAGAAAATTTCCAGAGAAAAATTCATAGAAGCTACTCTGAATCATAACAACAGAGAATCTAAGTCTCTCAGTGGAGTTCCGAGCATGAGACAGTTTATGGACTCATAACCCCTCAGATAAAAGAGAGGTCAGGTCCCCTTTAGTCTTGCTCCTATACTGAAAATTTTCAGCAACTTTTCTTACATACTTTCCAAAAAGGACTGATGAACTTTTACTAGGGTTAGTGTACACTGGGATAAAGAAAGTAAGCAGATCTTTGAGGGCCTACTGGACACTGGCTCTGAATGAATGTTGATTTTCTGAGACCTCAAGCAGCATCATGTTCCTCCAGTTAAGTTAGGGGTATATGGAGGTCAGATGATCAATGGATTTTTAGCCAAAGTCTGACTCATGGTGGAGCCAGTGGGTCCCCAGTCTCATAGTATAGTTGTTTCCCTAGTCCTAGAATGCATAATTGGGGTAGACATACCTAGAAGTTGGTAGAATTATGGCATTGATTCCAACCTCTGTGGTGTGAGGGCTATTATGGTTGAAAAGGTTTTGGCCATTAGAGCTGCCTCTACCAGAGAAAATAATGAACCAAAAATAGAATCCCCACCAGGGAGGAATTGAAGAAATTGGTTCTACCCTCAAAGACTTGAAAGATGCAGGGATGGCGGCTCCCATCACATATCCCTCCAACTCTCCTGTTGGGTCTGTGCAGAAGACAGATCACAGGGAATGACAGTTGATTATTGGAAACTTAATTAAATCGTGGCTGTAATTGCAGCTCTTATAACCAGATGTGGTTTCCTTACTTGAGCAGATCAGAACATTTTTTTTCTGGTAGCTGGTATGTAGCTATTGATTTTTAAAAATGCTTTATTTTCCATGCCCATACATAAGAACCACCAAAAGTAATTTGACAGCAGCGTGCCCTTACTGTATGATCTCAGTTACAGTAATTCCCCAGCCATGTCTCCTTCCTTCCTTCACCGGGCATTTCTTGTCCGTCCCTTCCACGTGGTATCACATAGGTTTACTCTACTTATATTTTGCTAATTGAACCACGTGAGGAGGAGGCAACAACCACTCTGGTCTTACTGGCAAAGCATCACAGAATGGGAAACAAATCCAACAAAACCTCGAGGGTCTCGGGGAAGCTTCTGGGAGCACCGTGGCTTGGCTTCTGTAGAGATCTTCCTCTGAGGTGAAGATTTCCCTCCTACCACCAAGAAAGAAGTGCAGTGCCTGGTGTATCTATTTGGACTTTTGAGACGGCACATTCCTCACTTGGGTGTGTTATCCTGGCTCACACATCTAGTTACTTAAACTTTGCCAGTTTAAAAAAAGTTTTTTTTTGTTTATTTTTATTTATTTATTTGAGAGTGACAGAGGGAGGGGGGAAAGAGAGAGAGAGAATATGGGCATGCCAGGGCCTCCAGCCACTGCAAAAAAACTCCAGATGCATGTGCCAGCTTGTGCATCTGGCTTATGTGGGCCCTGGGGAATCAAGCCTTGAACTGGGGTCCTTAGGCTTCACAGGCAAGAGCTTAACTGCTAAACCATCTCTTCAGCCCAACTTTGCTAGTTTTACATGAAGCCTGGAGCAGAAGGTTCTCCAGCAAGTCCAGGCAGCTGTGCTGGCTGCTCTGACATTACAGCCATAGCAGATTTGATGACACCTCAAGACTTCAATGGAAGATAGGGATGCTGAATGGGGCATAGGTCAAGTCACTATGGGTGAATTACAACAGAGGCCCTGGGGATTTCGGAGCAGTGTTCTGCTGCATCCTGCAGATAATTATTGCTCCTGTGACAGATAGCTCTTGTCTTGCTGTTGGGTTTTAATAGAAACCGGACACTTGATGGTGGGTCACTGTTAGCATTCAATCTGAGCTCTGCCCATCATGAGTTGGATGTTACCTGATCCACCAAGCCATAAGGTTCTATGCACAGCAGCAGTCCCTCATCAAATAGATGTGGTCCATATGTGATCAGGCTCAAGCAGGTCTTGGAGTCACTCTTAAGTGACATGAAGAATTTACTCCTGTTGCAATACTTTCTTGACCCTGTTTGTCATGGAATTTGCTCTATGATTAATCAAGGAAAATATTAGTGCCTTGTTTCTAGATGTTTCTGTGTGCTATGCAGGCACTGCCTAAAAATGCCACAGCATTATGGCCCCTTTCTAGGACAACCTTGAAGGGAAGTGGTGAAGGTAAATATTCACAAAGGACGGAAATTTGAGCAGTGTACACAAATGTGCATTTTGCTTGTAAGGAATGGCTGGGTGAGTGGTTATATATTAATGTATGAGTGGTAGCCAATTTTTTGGCTGGAGAAAGATAATAAGGAGGTAGTAAAAATAATAAGAAAGAGTGGGATCTTTTAGATATTTGGAACACAATTAAGAGGTCAAATCTAAAAATTCTAGCCATAGAAGAAGAAGTCTAGATTTTAATCTAAATGCATATTAATGTTTTTCATCAAAATCACAGAAGAAATTTCCTAAAATTAGGTAAAGAGATGCCAGTAAATAGCAGTAAAGAGCACAAACAAACAAGATCAGAAAATAGCCTCCCTCCATCAAGTTGTAATTAAACTACTGACTACACAGAGCAAAGAAAGCACATTGAAAGCAGTCATGGAGAAGCACCGTTTATAAAGATGATGTGTGAAAGCAAGGATAGATTCTCAACAGAAAATTTAAAAGCCAAGAGAACTTGAAGTGATGTAATTTTATTTTATTTATTTTTAAAATTTTTATTTATTTATTTGAGAGAGAGAGAGGCAGACAGAGAGAGGGAATGAGCATGCCAAGGCCTCCAGCCACTGCAATAGAACTCCGGCTGCATGTGACACCTTGTGCATCTGGCTTATGTGGGGACTTAGGCTTTGCAGGCAAGCACTTTAACTGGTAAGCCATCTCTCCAGCCCTGTAATTTGATTTTTGAAAGACAAAAAATTGCAAACCCAGCCTACCATACCCAGCAAAGTTACCTGTAATGGTTTGACTGTAACATATTCCCCATAGATTCATGAGCTTCAATACTTAATCCCCAGTTGTTGGCATGGTTTGGGCAGGTTATGGGTACTTTAGGGAGTGTATTCTTCCTGGAGGAATTGTGTCAATGAAGGTGGGCCTTGTGGTTTTATAGTCAAGCCCCATTTGTTATTCTCACTTTATCTACACTCCCCCATTGATGTCATGATGTAAATGCCAGCCTCCTTCTATGTCTTCACTACCATGATGGACTGTACTCTCAAGAACTGTGAGACAAAATAAACGCTTTTCATTCTGTATGTTGTCTCTGGTTAAGTACTTCTTTTTTTATAGTTCAGTATTTTTAGTTTCAGTACTTTACAAGCAGGTGCGTTTAACTACTGAGCCATCTCTCCAGCCCTTTTGAGTATTTTGTCCCAACAATAGGAAAGAAACTGATACAGAAAATACAAAGAAGGGCAGCCTTTGTTATGATGAGCCTGACTATGTGATTCTTAGTCTTTTGGAGTTACTTTTAGGGAAGAGTGTGGACACATCTGGAACTTTGGACTGAAGAAGATTGACAATGTTGTAAACAGAGGTAAATGAGCCATTCTAGTGGCAGTTTAAAAGTCTAGAAAGCCTAGAGAAATGCTAACAATAAAGGCTTATTTTAGATTTCAGAGATGTGCATGGTCTCTACAGGAAATATGGCTAATGGCAGTTCATGTGACATTTTGGCAAAGAAACTGATTGCATTCTGTGATGTCCTGAGAACTTGAGCAAGATTGAACTTAAGGGCTGGAGACATGGCTTAGTGGTTAAGGCAGTTGCCTGCAAAGCCAAGGGACACAGGTTCTATTCTCCAGGACCCATATAAGCCAGATACACAGGTGGAAAATGTGTCTGGAGTTTGTTCTCAGTAGCTGAAGGCCCTGGTGTGCCCATTCACTCTCCCTCTATCTGCCTCTATTTCTCTCTCTCTCTCTCTCTCTCTCTCTTTCTCTCAAATAAGTAATGTTCCTTAACATTTTTTTAAAAAATGGCTGAAGGGATGGCTTAGTGATGAAGGTGTTTGCCTGCAAAGCCAAAGGACCCAGGTTCGATTCCCCAGGACCCACGTTAGCCAGATGCACAAAGGGTTGCTCGCGTTTGGAGTTTTCTTGCAGTGGTTGGAGGCCCTGGCATGCTTATTCTCTCACTCTTTTTCCCTCTTTCTCTGTCAAATAAATAAATAAATAAATATTTTTTAAAATTATAAAAATTGAGCTTAAAATTAATGTACTACTGTGTTTGGTGGAATAAATCTGAAGGTAGAAAAATATTGAGTCTGTGATGTGGCTTCTGTTAGCTGCCCGATTAAAATCTACAATGAAAGAGAGGAAAATGCAAAGGTAAAAGATATAGAAAACATAGGGTTTGGGCTGGAGAGATGGCTTAGCAGTTAAGGCATTTGCCTGCAAAGCCAAAGGACCCAGGTTTGATTTCCCAGGTCCCACGTAAGCCAGATGCACAAAGTGGCACATGCATGTGGAGTTTGTCTGCAGTGGCTGGAGGTCCTGGCGTGCCCATTCTCACTCTCTCTCTGTCTCAAATAAATAAATAAAATAGATAGATAAAATGTTACAAAAGAAAATACAGGGTTTGGCACAGAAATAAATAATAGAAATTTAAAATTCTGGTCACAGAGATTGCAGACACTTTTGCTGCAAGTGTTAGATTACAACCATTAAAGATACACCAACTTCTCTCCATTAGGACAATAGGAAAAATGTCCGAGGGCAAGAATAGATCCATTGAAAGCTAGAGCTAAGATATTCTATTCTGTTCTCTCCTTGATGTATTCTATTAAGCAGATCTTCTATTGAGGTATTTTTAAAAACTTTGACTCGATGTGTCATTCCTTTTCAGCATTTCAGATGGGTTTTTCTTCAGTATTTCCTTATCCTTAAAAATTTACTGCCTATGTGACAGTAGTCTTGAAGCTGGTCTGAATGCATTTTATACCCCATAAGATGACCATGAGCCTATGGGGCCAAGAGCAGAATGTAATGTTTTGAATGTACATTGTTCTTACAGGCTTAAATGTGTGAATACTTAATCCTCCACAATGTTTGAAAAGCTTGTGCAACTCACCAAAAAAAGAGAGAAAGGACTTAAATCATTAAAATTAAAGGGGAAAAGGCAACCATTACAAAAGATACCACTGGATTCAGAAAGTCATAGCACTTAATCTTTAAACAAATACTCTACTAAATAGAAAAATATGAAAGGAATGGTTCAATGTCTAGATAAATATGGCCTACTAAAATTAAACCAAGATAAGAAAACCATTTAAGCAGACTTAAAACATACAATAAGATTAAAGCAGTTGTTAAAAAAATTCTCAACCAAAAATGTTCAAGTCCAGTTGGAGTCACTGGTGAATTTTATCAAACCTTCAAAATCCTCTAGACCCTGTGCTTCTCAAGCAATTCCATAAAACAAAAAAGGGAGGAATAATACAAAATTCCTTTTATGAAGCCACTATTACACTGATAACAAAATCAGACAAAGACAATAAAAGAGAAAATTACAGACCATTCTTCCTCATGAACATAGATGTAAAAATTATCAACAAAATACATGCAACTAAATTCAAGAACACATCAGAAAAATCATTCCTGATGATCAAATTGGCTTTCTTTGAGAGACCCAGGAATAGCTCGACATATATTATTTAGTAAATGTAACTTACCATATAAATGGATTCAAGGACAAAGATCACATGATCTCAGTAGATGCAGAAAAGTCATTTGACAAAATCCAACAATCTCTTCATGCTAAATTCCTGAAGTACCTGGGAATAGAAGGAATATATCTCATCATATTAAAGACTAGATATAACAAATCTAAAGCCAGTACTATACTAAATGGGAAAAAAATTTGAAACATTTCTACTAAATCAGAAACAACACAAACATCCACTTTCTTCACTCTTATTCAGTATACATTGTGTGTACTGGAAATCTTAGATTGAGACTTAACAATAAGAAAAGATAAAGAAACAAAGGGGATACAAATATGAAATAAAGAAGTTAATTATCTTTTTACAGTTGATATGATTCTATTCATAAGATAAATGTGTTCCATCAGAAAATTGTTAGAGTAAATAAATATTTTTGCCAAAGTAGCAAGATACAAAATTAACATATACCAATCAGTAGCCTCCAATATACCAAAAATAATCATGCTGAATTTGAAATCAGGGAAATAATCCTATTTACAATTGCCTCGAAAATGTATCAGGCTGTAGAGGTGGCTTAGCAGTTAAGGTGCTTGCTTGTAAAGTCTAAGGACACAGGTTTGATTCTCTAATACACACGTAAGCCGCATGCACAAAGTGGTGCATGCATCTGGAGTTTGCAGTGGCTAGAAGCACTGGTACACCCATTCTCATTCTGTCTGTCTCCTTTCTATATCTCTTTGCTTGCAAATAAATAAGTAAAAATTGCTTAAAAACTATATTTAAAAACTAATAATGTGCAATAAGCCTAACCCAGAAAATGAAAGATCTCAATAATAAAACTTTAAATATCCAGGACATAAATTGAAGAGACACTAGGGAATAGAAAGACAGCCTATGCTCATGGATTGGAAGAATAAATAATTTGAAAAAGGCCATATTTATTACAAACAGCAAGCTACAAATTAAATGCCATCCCCATCAAAATTCCAACACCACTTTTCCTGATATAAAATAATCAACCCTAAAATTCATTAGAAAGCACAAAATGTCTCAGACAGCCAAAGAAATCTTGAGCAAATAGTAATAATAATAATGGTTATAATGACTCACCATACCTGATTTCATGATTATTACAGAACCATACTAATGAAAACAGTGTGGTATGGGCACAAAAGCAAACATGTAAATCTATGGAACAGAATAGAAGACCCAGGTATAAACCCACAAGCTACAACCATCTGATTTTTGAACAAAATATTAAAAATTGGAGAAAAGGCCATCTCTTTTAAAAATGATGGTGGGAAACGTGGTATATATATCTCTATCTCTATATATGTATATGTATATTTCTATCTATCTATCTATCTATCTATCTATCTATCTATCTATCTATCTATCTATCTATATAGAGAGAAATGAAACTAGATCCATATGGATTGAGAATATATCCATATAGAATCATCTAAATATTTATGTATAGAATAATTAAATTTGATCCAAACTCCATGTACAAGAATCAACTCCAGTTGGATCAAAGCCCTCAATATCAGAACTAAAAATCTGAAACTTTTAGATGAAAAAAGTAAGGGAAACACTTTAACACATAGGCATAAGTCAGAACGTTCCAAATAGAACTCCAGTCCCTTGGAAATAAAACCAATAATCAACAAATGTGACATTATGAAAGTAAAACATTTTGAACAGCAAAAGAAACTATTAATTGTGTGAGGAAACAGCTTACAGAATAGGAGACATATCTTTGCTCGCTATACATCTAACAGGGAGTTAATGTCTAGAATATACAAAGAACTCAGGAAACTATACAATAAGAAATAAAACAACTCAATTAAAAAATGTGCTATGGCATGGGAGAAATGGCTTAGTAGTTAAGGGTCTTGCCTGCAAAGCATAAAGACCCATGTTTAACTCTCCAGATCCCACATAAGCCAGATGCACAAGGTTATGCAAATGCACAAAGTTACACATGTGCACAAGGTGACACACATGTCTGAAGTTTGGATGTTTGGCTGGAGGCCCTGGCACGCCAATTCTCTGTCTGTCTCTTTTTTCTCTCTCTTGTTCTCTCCCTCATAAAGGTATGTGTCAGCACACCCAGAAAAAAAATGTGCTATGGAACTAAACCGAGAGTTCCTAAAGGAAGAAACACAAATAGCCAATACATTTAAAAAAGTGTTCACTGTCCTTAGCTGTCAGAGAAGTGCACATAACACCTGCTTCGATGTCCCATCTTACGTCAGTCAGAATGACTGTGATCAAGAGAATAAATGACAGGAAGTGCCGGTGAAGGTATGGGGGAAGACAGCCCTCATTCACTGTCGGGGGAGTGCAACCTGGCATAGCCATTATGGAAATTCGGTGATGTTTCTCAAAAAGCTAAATATTGAACTACGATATGACCCAGCTATGCCACTCCCAGCTATATTGCCATCAGGCCTCTAGACAGTACTGCAGAGATATTTGTTCACCAATGTGTGTTGCTACTCTATGAATAATACCTCATCTGTCTGAATGCCCAACTGACAAATGGCTGAAGACCATGTGGCATACATGCACAGTCAAATTTTATTCAGCTGTGAAGAAAAATGAAACTATAATCTCTTTCTGTGCTGATCGTTATAAACTTGTGAGGATTCACCCATCATTTGCCTTCTTTGCCCCACTTCTGGGGATTCTGAAACCAACAGAACCCCACACCTGCTTCTACTTGAATGTGCCACTCACCACCCACAAGCGGGCAGTATTTTCTTGGAGACTCACTTGAAGATTATCCAACATATTTCCTCCTTGAGGTTGTGTTTCTTGACCCTCCTTCTTCCCAGGTTCTAAATTTCAGACTTAGAACTTCTGTACGCTCATTTAAAAATCAGCCTCATTTTTTTTTTAAATAGGCAAGCAGACGTTTTCATGGGCGACGTTAACTGGGATGATGCAGCTTTTCTAGAAAACTTGGTGTTTTGTTTTATTTTGTTTGCTCCAGGAATATCCCTCACAAAAATCGCATTAAAAAATTTCAGTTATGAGTAAACACGAGTCCCATCAGGAGTCATGAGAACACCTGTACCATTCTTTTCTTATTTCTAGAAATACTTTATAAGGTCATTGAAAGATGTTGATGTTATCTTATTAATATTCTGAGGCATAATCCTATTAAACACAAAACAAGGGAACCTGTTATGCCCACAAAGCAGAATTACCCAAAGGTGGCTGGCAGGGGTCAAGTTACCTTACAAAACCCTAGCTGTGTGCTGCTGCTATCACTCTATCAAGGGCTTGGTGAATGAGCAATCATTTGTGGATCCTACTTATCTCTCTTTGCAAACTTTGTTCTGTGGAATTAGATACAACTTTGACAAATTAGAAAGGGCTCCTGGGTGCCCTGTTGTCCCAAGAGAAGCACAGTCCATGGATTGTGTGTTGGCCTTCTGAAGTCCTGCCATGTCAGGCCATCAGAGGCGGCCAGTCTACCGAGTGTGCTTTTTTAATAAGCACGTCTGTCAGCACCAGGTTCTCCCAGTCCTCTGACCTCTTCTTAATCTTTGGGATGCACCGAGTTTTCTTCTCTGTTTCGTTTATGCATGGCAAAAGGCCCGGTGCTAGGAAAGAAATATCTTCTGTTTATAAGGCATGGATAATAAAATTAACCTTTGAGATTAACTGTAAATGAATGGGAATTGTGTTTTATCTTTGCTCAAGATGGGGTAGAGATTAACACTTGCGTGACAGAGCAAGAGTCAGTTTTAAGCATGTGCGTACACGCAGCCTCCGTCAGAGGTCAGGCGTGTTCCTTCTCTTGCTTTTCTGTCTTCTTTAGTTCTTCTGTTCCCGGATGGAAATAGCTAGTGAAGGGCATTCCATTTTTTTTTTCTCCTATCATTCAAACTGACTTTAAGTCTTAGAAAAATGATGGGGATAGAAGCTATCAGATATTGCAAGTGATTCCTGGCAAGTCTAAAGATAAAAGCTTGTCTTTGTCTAAAAACAAGATCATACTTGCCCTGTGGAATTCTTGGTCCCAGTAGAGGCAAACACTGTCTTGATGTAGAAATATATAGACCTTAAATGACACTATAAAGAGCCATATTTTCAGGGGAAATTGGCTTTATTCTGTGGTTTACACAACAACCTACTCATGGTGAATAGTGTCAGTTAGGAAGTTGTGGGTCTGTGTGGTGATAGCAAGACTATGCTGGAGCATAACTCTCTTGTGGCGGTCATTCCTCAAACACAAACCATTTAATAAGACAGACAAGAGGTGTTTGTGCCCTTGTTTCTAACTGGTTGGCTCAAAATGCCGTCTGACTCTGACATATGCTTAATTATTTTTAAAAGGCAAATTTGACACGAACAACAACAAAAATGGCTTGTTCTTAGACACAGTTGTACTGGGAAGTAATTGGATGCCAACTTTCTCCATATAAATGTCATTGTTTGTCTCTGGAAATTCCTGAAGGGTGAAACAAGATGAAATCAAGGTTAAAACATTTCTCTCCAAGGAAAGCCTAGAAATGGTGCCCTGTCATTTGCCGCTCACAACTACAGGGACCGTTCACTCTGCTGGGTGTTCTTGGCTGGCAGGATCTTCTCCTTCTAATTCAGCATAATGGAATATCACCCCCAGTAGGGCAGCCAAATCTGGGCGCCCAGTGTACTGCCTTGTTCTTATTTTTCAAAGTTGGCGAAATGTGTCAGGAACTTGGGGCAGTGACTCATGCTGGCCCTCATCACTTCTGGAAGCCAAATGTTTCTATTAGAAACACATTCTGATACTTAGTTCATTTTGTTTTTTTTTCTAGCATGTATTACTGCTCAAACACTTTCTTTTCTTTAAGAAGAATTATTTAGGGCTGGGGAGATGGCTCAGTGGTTGAAGGCTTTGCTAGTTCAGATCAATTCCCCAACACCCATGTAAAGCCAGATGCAAAAAGTGGTGCCTGCATCTGGAGTCCTTTGGCAGTGGCAAAAAGCCCTGGGGTGCCCAGGCACACACATGCAAATAAATAAGTTTTAAAAATTTATGTATGTATGTATGTATGTATAGGCATGCCAGGGCCTTTTGCCACTTCAAACAAATGCTAGACACTTATGCCACTTTACATGGGTGGTTGGAGTATTGAACCTAGGCTGGAAGCACCTTTAACTACTGAACCATTTTTCTTTCTTTAAAACTATATTTATCTGTTTATGAGAGAGAGAGAGGGAGAGAAATGGGCACACCAGGGACTCCTGTTGCTGCAGATGCACTCCAGATGCACATGACACTTTGTGCCTCTGGCTTCACTTAGCTATTGGGGAATCAAATCCAGGCCATCAGATTTGGCCAACAAGTGCTTTCGGCCACTGAGCCATCTCTCTAGAAGGTCCATTTTATTACTGCACCTTGGATCTAGCCTTTGAAACTTCCCTATAGGTCAAGGAAGACTTCCTGGACCACTTGAGGCTTGAGTGATGTCAAACCCATCACGATGGGGACACTTAGTCAGCAGCATGTGCACCCTTGGGTTTATTTTGGGGCTGCCTGAAAGCCGCTTGAACACAGACACAGTAAACCTTGTCTTACACCGATCCTGGCCTCGTGCCTGGCTCACAGCAGGCATCTGGTCAAGGGGATCAGACGAAGGACATTTTCAACTTTCTCATTAGCAGAGGTGCTAAGTGGATGCCAGATTTGTTAGTGTCCACATATCAGCTCCTTATGACAATGTGCCCTGAAATAAATTATTGAGTCAGTTTTCATACACTCACACCATTTTAGACAAGAATTCTCTAGAGTGTCTAATGAAACCCAAGGAAACTAAAAATAAAAGACAGCTGAAAAAAAAAACAAAAACCTGGAGTGCCGTTCTTCTCCCCCATCTCTCACATTAAGTATGAGTGCTGGGTGAAGGAGAAGGCTTTGTCGAAGTCCTTAGTTATGTGATCACACCGGTTCTGCCCAATACACCCAAGTGACCTGAGAAATAATGTATCTTTTCAGTGTGAGAGGAAAGTCAGGAACATCTGAGATGGCACCTCACGTGTCCAGCTGGGCAGGGAGAGAACAGCGGCAGGTATATTCTGGACTTCCCCAGAAGCGAGGACAGATCTGGAAAGCTAAACTGATTCCTCCGTCTGCTCTGAGGCAAACATGGCGTGGCGCTTCTCTCAGCTGCTCCTATCATTCTTCTCCTCACATCTGGCATTTTAAAATGAAATTTCCAACAGACATGGGGCTATTCAACAGACACTAGTAACGCGCTGATTAATTATGTGTGCCAGACTTTCAGCAAACAATTAAGTGAACCAAAACTGTATTAAAGTAATATGAATAATTTGACTTCAAGCCACAAAATCAAGGAAACGGAGCGAAAGCAGAATCCCCGACCTCGCTTACTTCAGCATAGCATCAGAGCCAAAGCGTAATCACATTGACGAGTCACATAATACAATGAGGCAGGAAGTTGTTGCAGCCTTTCCTTGGGAAGAGTTTCAAAGGCAGAAACTCAAGGGAATAGCTTCTTCCACAGAGGCAAAATTCTTTCCTTAGAAAATACAACGGAAAAAATTTTCCATTTTACGTAAGTTATCTATTTCTTTCACTGCAGAGTATCTGGGGATTAAACCTGTGTTGTCATTATTTTTAAAAGTTATTTTATTACATTTTCTTCATTATGATTTAGATATGGTATATTCACATTGTTTCCAAAACCATCTTATATTCACATGCTTTTACTCTCTGAAATTAAAGTTCAAATGACAAAATATATTCCAAATCTACAAAAATGGGTTGAATTGTTAATAATACTATGTTTCCTAATCATAAAAGTTATGTTTATTTACTGTGGAAAATTATAAAAATATAGAAAAATGTACAAAAATGAAGTGTCCTGCTGCTTTGAGAATATCAAGATAACCACTATTTACATTCATTTCTTTTCATGTTTTAGCACATGTATTACATATACACTTTTCTCCTTTCCTTTATGGCATTTCATAAACAACTTATTTCCTATGAAAGATTTATAAATGTTTAATATAATCTTTTCACCATTTAACAAGGTGTACATTCTTAAAATTCAACTGTCTCCAAAATTTAAGTGTTATTTTATAAAGCAAAAAACCTGAGTGAGGAGCAACTACTACACATAAGTCTTTAGTCGTACACCTGAGGGCACAGGGAGTTCCTGCAATGCAGGACATGAAAAGCTTCAACTTGCTCTTACATCACCCACAGATTCATCTAGAAAGGCCAAGGAGTTGAGTCACATACTCTCTCAGCAGCACTAAATGAGTCATATGATTGCCTTTAAAAGGGGATGCCATTCAAGGCATTGTTGCCATAGGAACTTGCAGTGGAGAGGCAAAGTCACCACAAAAAGACTTAAAAAAAAATTCCATGTTTTCTATATGCCCAGGTAGGAAGAGCAGAAGAAAAGAGGGACTATGTGCACTGTAATAAGCCATTGGTCCAGACATGTAATAGACTAACAACAAGGGGAGAAGGAAGGTAAAGGGGACATCTGTCCAGATTCCTCTAGCCAGTGGACACCTTCACTGATACTGGATTCCATTTACTACTACCTCATCCACTATTTTCTACAAGAACAGCTCTCCCACCCAGGCTTTGGGATTTGCCACCTTGCAGCTATGCCTGTACCTGTGTCATGACTGATGGGTCTGACTGGTGCAGGCTAGGTTGGCCAGAGATTTTCCTAAAGTCCATAAAACTGTGAGTTGATCTTTTGTGTTAGTTGAAGATTGCTTTAGTTATAGAAATTGAAAAGCTGACTCATACTGGTTTAAGAAAAAAAAAAAAAAAAACCAGAAAGAAACACCTCTGTTGGCTCCTATACCTGAATTGTTTAAACCAGATCTGGGTCGCAGGTGCGTGATCCCCTCAGGAACACAAGCAACATCAATCAGAACTGGCATCCTGACTTCCCTTGTCAGCCTTGGCTCTTTCCACAAGCTGGCTTCCCTCACACAAGCGTCTACTCCAGTCCCTGGCTCACTTTGTCATTGACATGCCCAAGGAAGAAGAGTGAAGCTACTGTCCACGATTCTAGACACACTGTTCTTGGATTCATTTGACTTGCATGTGTTTGGGTTCAGTCAGTGTCTTTCCTTGAACATTCAGTCACTGGCCAGGATGATGGACTCCCTTAGGTAATTGGAAGTCCCTTTGAGTTTTACTCGGGAGCTAGAGGTGAAGTCTACCCAAGTCAGGACTAAGAAATTGGAACACTGGTAGAAAATATATTTTAATGAGTAAATCGAGCATCTAACACCTCAGTGTTTGAGACTTTTGCTTGTTGTTATGGGAGTAAATTCTAACAAATGAGTGGAGGCACGACGCAGAGGGAAGAAAAAGCAGAGGAATGGATAAAGGAGAGAAGGCTGGTTTCTGCTTGCTGCTTCCAGTTCTTGCCTAAGGTCTATCCTGGTTCTATTCTTGCCCTCAGTCCCCAGAAGTCTCCATGTCCTTATAATAAATTATCCTTTCCACTTAGATCATTTTTACTGGTAACCACTTGCAGTTTGTAGCCACATTTAAATCCACAAAGCTCTTTTAGAAGTATTTCCAGCCTACTTCTCAGAATGTTTTTAGTGCCTCTTTTGGCTCAGATGTGAGTCTTCATTGGATAACGCTGTTTTCTCTTTTAAAGGTAAACTCATAAGGTGTCAAGGCAAGGAAGGACAGGGAGCCCTAGAAGCTGACCATGAACCTGAGAGGGGCTGGAAATGGCTTATCAGGTGCAGCTGATAAGAATGCAGGGAAGACATTTGACTCCATTCGCTTAGCAGACGCATATCAGTTCCTTTAACAAGAATGTTGCAAGCATCTTCAAAGGCTGTTTGCTCCCTCCCCTGCTGCACCTTGGATGTGATGTTCTGTGAAATATGTTCACATTTTTTCCTTTACAAATCTCAAAAAAAAAAATGTCCTGGTTGACATACAATGTTGTGACAGGCCCTAGTAGATTGTGTCAATCATGTTGCTTTATGTTACATTAAGTGACATATTGTAATGTGATTGATACAACATGGGATGACACATCATAATGTGAACAATTATCCGGAAAACAGAAAAACAGCATCGGATTAGAGGCAACGTGTACTTTCAATATTTTTGAATAGGAAAAAGATCTACTTGGTCAGGATACTTAGCTAGATGAGGGTTCATGTATTTTGGGACTCTTTGTATCTGTAATTGACAGATGACATGGAAGGCAGTTGCATTCTTTGGGGATGGATGGACTGTAAGCTTGAATTGACTATCTCTAGATCTCTTTTCAGTTTTTTAGTAACAGCTTTCTACACTTTAAAATTGCTTTCAATTTTTTAAATAGTGTTTAAAAATTTTTTTAAATAGTGTTTTTAAAAATTTATTTATTTGAGAGCGAGAGAGAGACAGAGAGAGAGAGAGAGAGAGAGAGACAGAGAGAGAATGGGCACACCAGACCCTTCAGCTACTACAAACGAACTCCAGACGCATGAGCCACCTTGTGCATCTGTTTTATGTGGGTCCTGGGAAATTGAACCTGGGTCCTTTGGCTTTGTGGGCAAATGTCTTAACCACTAAGCCATCTCTCTAGGCCCTCAAAATTTTTATATAAAGAGAATTCTACCCTCTACCCTAGCTCATAGTCTCCTCTTTCTCATGTTCTGCCAAGACTGGTGGGAACAAAAGCAATAACAGGAGAACACCTTTCTATGTTTCACTGTAAGGTCAGTGAGAGTTAGATATGGCTCCTGGCCCACACAGTGAGCATTTGTGGTTGAGAGGGATGATGAATATTTATCTTTATATTTTGTGGGTTTTTTGAGTGGTGTTTAATAAAATACAGTAAAACTCTATACATCAATTTCCTAGGGCTGCCATAGCAAATAATCCCAAACATAGTGACTAAAAATAACAGGAATTTATTCTCTCACAGTTACTGAGGGCAAAAGTACAAATTCAAGGTACTGGGAGTGCCACACTCCCTCAAAAAGTCTTCATGAGAGAGTCCTTCTTGCCTCATCCAACACAGGCTGACTCTAGACATTCCTGAGATAGTGGCTCCACAACTGTAATCTTTCTTCACTTCTAGCTTCACACAGCCTTCAGTGCTCTGGTGTCTTTTCCTTTCATAAGGTTACCATTGTTAGAGTTAAGACCCACCTGGGCAGTCTCACATGACCTCCTTTTAGGGTCCTTAATTATAATTTAAGATCCCCTTTTTCCCAAATAAAGTTACATTCACAGCTGTTAGAATACATATCTTTTAAGGGGGTCACATATCTTCAAACTCCAAATAAGCAAAATAATAAGCAGATAGGGTATGCTAAGAAATTAGCATCTCTGCTTCATGGTTGTATAAAATCTTTTTGTTTAATTTTAATATATGTTACAATTTTTTTCTGTTTAGCTTCATGCCACAGTAATTATGTTATTAAGAAGACAATTGTATGTTTCTTTCATAATAGGGAACTTTTTCTAATATCACACAGGAATATGAGTATGTACTATATGAAGAATTTTAGAGGCTGGCATGTGCTTGTATGAACTCTAAAATACCTTTAAATGCAAGCCAACTGACTTCGTAAAATCCCTGAATGTGCTATGACGTGTATGCTGTGCTGCTCAAGCAGAATGTGGGAAGAGATTCTGGTTAGTTAAGAATTTTAAATGGTTCGATCCCATCCAGTTTGCTTCAGCCTGGGTTTCATTCCTGTCACTCTGCTTATGTCTGCATTGACGTATAGAGGTACAGTTTCCTAGAGAGATGAGTGTTTGAGTTACCAGGAAAGGTCGTGTGGGAGGGGATGTGTTGGAAAATGGGAGCAAGACATGTAGAGGGAGATAACACCTCTATGTGGCTGGTACATATTTAAATTTTTTTGCCTTTGTGTGTGCATGGTATGTGTGTCTGCATACACTCATGCGTGTGCTTGGCATGTGCTGTAACACAGGTTGTATTCCAGCACATGGGAGCTGGCTTTTAAAATCACAGTGTCTTTTGTCTGTTTGTATCAGGTACTGTCTCAAAAGATTTTATTTTACTTTTGTAACTTGAGCTAGATTTCACTTCTGATTTATTACTTTGATAAGCATATTCTTACCCGGAGTTACAAGAGGAAAATACAAGCTCTTCACACATTTAGGAGTATTGGAATGGTGCTCTTCCTCAACTTGGAAATGCTGGGAGTTACAGTCTAAAACCTCAGTTTGCCTATTTTTGTATAATCTGTTTCAAATCTTTCCTACACTTACATTTTTTATATATCTCATATTTTAGTTTTCCCACTGATTTTTTAAAATTTTATATTTTGATCCAGAGATTACAGAGCTGTGCTGCTTAGAGGTAGAACACTGTAAGTAAGTAAACGAGTGTTCTGAGAATAGATTTAAAGTAACTTTATTTCTGTGTATGTATTTCATAAGAGAGCATTGAATGAGGAACGTGAAGAATGGTCAAAATATGAGGGCACACACATTGCACATGCAGACTTTATCAGCCCTCAGGTCCATTATCTGTTGAAGAAAATTACATTGCATCTGTCAATAGGCTTAATAACTCAGGGCCTGTGATTTCATAATGGATAATCACACAAATTCAGGAAGCTATACCATTATGCCATTCCAGTTTTCTATTCTCTTATTCACCTTAATTTTCTAGATGAGTGAAATTATCTAGCCCTGGACTGGAGAGAGCCCACATGGAAGCGGGGCCTGCAGGAATTGAGTCCCTCACGTGCTACTTGGTCCTGTGCAGGTCTAGGCTGCTGCGTTGTGTCTGTGACCCAGGCATCTAATTGAAGTGAGCAGAGCTTGGAAAATTGTAAACCTGGACAATGCAAGTGATTAATGGATGGAAAACAATAAAGGGCAGATGTGGAACAGCAGAGGGAATTGGGTAAGAAGGAAACAGTGCATCTGTGGAGACCAAAGATTCAGGATCTAATGAGGAACTCTGCATCTCTTCACATGAGCCACGAGGGCCCTACACTCAATTGTGCAGCTTATTTAGGGAAACATTTGCCTGGAATCAGGGAGCCTCTCACGGGCCCTTCGTTCCCATTGATCAGGGATGATATTTTTACTTATGGAATCACTTCTCTGCTCTCACATAATGTGCTCATTGTTTCAGGTAATAATGATTTTGGCTACAAGTACTGAATGACTTAATTTAACTGATTTAAGCAAATAGGTATTTCTTCTTTTCAGATATTGAGAGTTATGAAGGCAGTTTCTGGTGTGTATCTGGCTATTCATTGATGTCATAAGGGATTCAAACTATTTCCATATTTCTGCTCAGCTCTTGTCCTCATGCTTGTCTATTAGAGGTTACCACGTGGCCCCTGCTTCTGTAGATCACCTCTCCCCAGCACAAGGTTGATGCCATCAGAACACGCCCCCTACATCAGAAGAACCAAAACTGCCCCCAGAGGCTCCCAATGCATGTTGGTATTCTCATAGAGAAGCTGAATAATTGAGTATCTCAGATGGGGCTGGCATATTGCTGCCCAAAAACAACTGAATATTTGTGTACAAGGAAAGAGGGAGGAGGGGAGAATATATATCATTTAAAAAATTTATTTATTTGAGAGAGTGGGAGAGAAAGAAGGAGAGAGAGAGAGAGGAACAGAATGGGCATGCCAGAGCCTCCAGCCACTGCAAATGAACTCCAGACACATGCGCCACCTTGTGCATCTGGTTTATGTGGGTCCTGGGGAATTGAACCGAGGTCCTTTGGCTTTGCAGGCAAATGCCTTAACTACTAAGCCATCTCTCCAGTCCATATGTCATTATTATTTTTTTTTTTAGGCAGTGAGCAGAGAGTGTCACCACCATCTGCCTAAGATTTATGAAGGAAGGGGACTAAACATTAGGCTACTGTGCTATTACCACAGGGCAAGGGTAATCCAAACAAAGCTAATAGTGAGGGTCACCTGGATACTGCTGTAGTCTGTCTTTGCATGTTCGTGAATGTGACTAGGCCAGATGTTTTTGAAATTTGTGTGAAATCAAGCAAAACCAAGGCAATGCACCATGTAGAGATAATTCAATAGGAACAAGACACTAAATCTGCATTTCCAAACCAGTACTTGGCTTAGAATTACTACCTCGATTTTTATATGTCCATAAGCAAAACTGGGATATATTCACATTCTCTCTCTCTCTCTCTCTCTCTCTCTCTCTCTCTCGATTAGGAGCTACAGTCTTGTAGTCTAGAAGTAACAAGCAAGTTGTATTCTTAGAGGAAGTTGACACATTGCTGGAACATTCCCTTCTAGTTTAATTAAACAGAAAAGAATTTGAAAACAAGATGACTCACATAAATATATATATATATTTTTATGCTATGTTTCCCTCCCTCCCAGACAAGTTCATAGAGTTGGATCTACAACTACCATATCCTCAGAAAATCTAGGGAAGGAAGTTGGCAGCAGATCTTATCAGTCTCCTTTGCTGACATGGATCCTGAGACTTGAAGGATTCCTCCTGAACCACCAGACTCTCCTCTTGGCCACATCCCCTTGCTGGAGATGGTTATCTTTTGAAAAGCTAAACAGTACACCAAATAAAAAGAAGTAAATGAAAACAAGACCCTGTGTTAACTTATTTCCTTTTAAAGAAAAGAGTTCCTCTGGTGGCTAATTAAGCTTAAGCCATGCAGAGGACTCACAAAGACCTGGGCTTTTTCATATTTGCTATTTATTTTCATTTCTTTATGTAAGTATTTGTTAGTCAGTGGATTTGATTAGGCTTACTTACAGAACCATGGGTGAGTGGGAATTGAACCCTGGCTGCAGGCTTTGCAAGCAAGTTCCTCTAATGGCTGAGACATCCCCCCAGCCCCTTGACTTCGATTTTTTTTCCTAATTATTATATCTTGGCATAATTCAGCCTTCAAAACTTACACAGAGTTTAAAAAAAATACTAAATAACATACAATTTGGTTTTCTGACTTAAAAAGATAGCTTGTTTCTCCTTTCCTTTTCTCTTTCATTTCTTCTCTCCTACCCAATACCCTCCTTAGAAATAAGTGGGAACACAGAGGACCAGAAGATTAAATTTATTTTTCAACAAAAAAAATCTACTAATGTGTCATTACTACACTTCTTTGGTGATAATTGCTTTGAAGAGGGAAAACAGAAAATTCCCTGGTGACTTTAGAAAAGAATACCTGACAGAGCTTTCAACTGCCTCTCAAGGGTTGCCAACAAACCTTAGCACCAAGAATGGTTGCAAAGAAAGACAAAACATGATTAAGGGAAAAAGTCCCCGATTGGACCCTGCCATGAAACTCAGAAGGGTCCCCTTCCCTGTACTGTGCAAGGTGGAAATGCGCCAGGGTAGGAGGGCTTTGCACATCCAGGTCAGGGCTTAGTCTTGTTAGCCAGGGACCTGGTGATAAACAACTGAGGTTGAAGGTCGTGGTCATACTTTTTCTGGTGAGCACGCACGCGCGCATGCACTTTTAGGCTAGGATTCTAGTCTGAGATTTCTCGTCCTGTAAACTGAACCTTTTTGAAAACTATTCATCGAGGCTGGGTTCTCTCCTTGACTTAGGGTTTTCTCGCCGGCTCTCACGGCCTGAGCCACCCCCGTGTTCTCGCTTTCCTTTCCATTGCAGGCTTTCAGGTTCTGCCTCTTCTCACTTCTCCCTTCCTTCTTTTCCTTTCATACCACGTTCTCCTTGCTTTTTTCCTTTGTTCTCTCTCACCAAACTATGTGGCTCCTTCCTTTCTCTATCATGAGCCAGGTATTTCCAGTTGTAGATGATCATAGGTGCTTCTCTGTCTTCTTATAAATTTATTTTGGGTAAGTGGATGTGGAAGTCATTACAAATCTACAAATGGAGCCAAGTTAAGGTCTCTTATTGTTCCACGAGCACCCCAGGGACAAATTAGATGTGTCCTGCTGGATCAGGGAGGGACACACGTCTGGCTCTAAATAGGTGTGGTGGGACTGTCATAGCCTCTGTGGCCTCAGGGGAACCGTGTTCAGAGAAAAGGGTCAAACATAATAAGATTTAAGATTCTTAGACATCATTTAGTCACACACGATTCCAACAACAAGGATGTCCCCTGATGTTAAGTTCTCTCCAGGAAGGCAACCTTACAAATGGAATCATTCTCCCATCTGTCTGGACAGAGTTTTGGCCCCAGAAGAGTCCTAATGAGACTGGGAATACTCCGAGGAGTAGGTGTGTCAATGAACCCGTGCGGTCCAGGAAAGACACTGCCCTGGGTTGGGCTGTGTTCTGTGAGTTCCCGAGCCACCCCAGCCTCTGCTTCTGGTCTCCCTGCAATGAACTCCATTGCCTGTGTGACAATAGCTGCCTGGTTCATGGGGTTGTCACTTGCCTAGGCAAGGGACCAAGGAATGACCAACTTCCTTTTTTCTCCCATGAGCTGATTTCTTTCAGACTAGATACAAAACAACTCTAGATGGGCTGGAGAGATGGCTTAGTGGTTAGGGCGCTTGCCTGCAAAGCTGAAGGACCCAGCTTCAATTCCCCAGGACCCACTTAAGCCAGATGCACAAGGGGACGCGTGCATCTGGAGTTCATTTGCAGTGGCTGGAGGCCCTCACTCTCGTTTCCTCTCTCATAAACAAACAAATAACTTCAGGAAATTCATTTGAAAGAGCCCAGATCCTATTGGACCCAAGATTCTTTTCTTTGCCTTGACGATATTCCCTTTCTGCAAATGATCAGATTACTACCATAGCTTCTAAGGCCAATGGATACTTAGCCTCCTGGCCTCCTCTGTTTCTCACAGGCCATAGGGGGCATTGGCCACAGCCCCCCTTTTTTGCTCCACTTTGACAATGTACCACTTGTTATTTTTCTAAAGATAGTTCTAGTCCCCCCCCCCCCTCCGCAAGGCAAACGAAACTTCATGGACCATATCTTTCTACTTTCTTAGAAGCAGGGGCCAGCAAAGGGGACGGAGTGGGAGACAGGAGACTTACACAGAAAGTCACTTCTCAGCACCCGCCCTACAAAGTGCTGACATGGCACAGGGGCCCTGGGACTCCGAGCCAGAGCTCCCAGCATCTGCGCAGCTGCAGCGCGCCCATTAATCACGCAGCTTCCAGAGCCTTAGCTGGAGTGGAGCTTGGGACTCGCAGCGATCAAGGTCGTGAGAATTGAGGCACTCTCTCTTCCCCCGTGCCCATTTGCCGCAGCCCTCGCTCTCCCATTAAAAATAGGAAAAGGCACTTCATTTCTACCTCAGATGCCATTATTATCATTATTTTCTGTTATTTGCTCTTAAAGAGGTGAAATGCAACAGATGTTTCAAAAGGGGTTAGAACAAAATTCCTCATTAGGGGACCATGACAAATAAATCACACGCCTGACTGTAGAACCTTCCTGTACTCAGGTCTGGGAAGATTTCCTCCCCCCAACAACCAGGGGGGAGAAAGGGAGAGAAGACTTTGTACAAAACTACCATGAAAATTGTATAGTAGTAATCCCAATTCTTTATTGGCTGAGCAAGGACTTTTAGATGCTCCAAGTACTTTCCTATCTGCGACTTTGACACACATAGATATCCCCAAAGGGGCAGGCATCATTGCACCCATTTAACTCATGAAAAGATTGAAACATCAATAGGGTAAGGGAACCGAGCAAAACCTAAGCTCACCAGCATCCGAAGAGTTTGGTTAGCTCATGGAATTCTGCAGTCTTTAAGCACACACACAAATTTTCTAGGCAATATATATATGCAATATAAATACTGTCAACATTTTCCTAAACTTTAGCTTTCTCTCCAATATTTCTATGAATTTTCAGGAGTATCTTAGATGTACCCATTAATGGTTTTTTTTCTTCCTTTCTCTTCCATCCTCCTCCCCTCCTTTCTTTTCAATTTCCGTTTCTCCTCTCTTTTCCCCTCCTAAATTTCTTCTTGGGTATGAATCTTACAAATATTAATAATGACAGTCTAGCCAGCAGCAGACCCCCCTGAAGGAAGCAGAATGCACCAGACGACTGCCAATCCTCCTCGCGGTGTGTGTAGGCAGCCATCTTGGCTTACCTGAAACCTGCCACCAGGTGGGCAGGCCTGTAACATTCACCCAGGTTATTTTTGTTCTCTGTTCTTGTGTAGATTGGTGAAGCCACACAGCTTTAAATGCACCACCGCCACATTGTTGAGCCTTTTGGGTGAACGCCGTTCCTTGCCACAATTACTTAGAAGCTCCAGTCAGAAGAACCAATCACCTTGTGCCTTTGAGACTAAGTTGTGCTGGAGCCGAGCTGTGATCCACGCAGACTGGAATGGCCCTTCTCCTGCGGGAGCTGTGGAAATTTATATTCATTTTCTTTTAAATAGCCACATCTTGCTCACTCATTAGCCAATCATCCCATTTCTAAATAACCTACTTTCCTGCTTAACTTTTCTTCATAGCATTTAGAAAATTATCTTAGCTGACATAACATGCTATAAAATTTGCCTTCCTTAGCTATTTCTAAGTGTACAGTTCTGTAGTATTGTTTTGTTGTGTGTAACAGATAACTGGAACTCTTCATCTTGCTAAACTGAAACTCTGTATCCATTAGACAATAGCTCCCAATCCCTTCATCTTTTGACTACCATTCTACTTTCTGTCTCTATAATTTGCCTACACTAGGGATGTCCTCTCTTCTGGAGTAATATAGTATTTGTCTTTTCATGACTGGTTTGCTTCACTTAAGTGCAAGGCCAATCCATGATACAGCATGTTCAAAAATGCTCTTCCTTTGAAGATGGTGTGATATTCCATCGCTTATGTATGTTACACTCTGCTGACTCATTGATGTTGTGATGTTTCTTTCACCCTTTGTCTATTACAAGACGTGCTTCCATGAACATGTCTCAGCATTTTTTGCAGTTCATGTTCTAAACACATATTCTCATATATATTTGGTTTGTATCTGGCATTTTCTATTAGAACAGAAGGTCATAGATTTCGGTCTGTTTTGAACTCTACAAGGCCTCAAGATATTAGAACAACATTCAGATTGAAGGAGGTGCTCAAAAATATTTCCTGAATGGACCAAAAGGCAGGAAAAGGAAAGAAAGTCAAGGGAAAAAAACTTTGGTGGGATCAAAGTTGTATCAAAAGTGCTCTAAATGTAAGAGTTTAAGGACTACAATCTTCAGGTTGCTCAGAAAACAATGTGCCTTTCTTCAAAGGTCAGTTTCCTAATCATAATATTAAAAGTTGTGTATTCAAGGTGAACTTTTCCTGTAGGGCATGATGAGAAAAGGTCTGTTAGCCACATTTCTCAGGGCAACAGTCTAATTTTTCATTGTTACACCTGGCCTGAAGCCTTCTATATTCCTCAAGTCAAAGCTGACATGTGAAGTTAAGCTTGAGGGGAAGAGGTGTGGGTGGGAAAGCAAATAAAACTTCTTTCCCACACTATACCTTGATTTTCCTTATCTCCTTGGAGTACAGATCTTCAGTGATCCAGAATCTAAACAATGAAAAAACTTAAGCATTATTGGGAGTGTTTTATCTTGTAATAATTATTGTTGTAACTGAAGCCGGCAGAACCTAGAAGTGCTTTCCAAGGCATCAAATGAATCTCAAGCTTTAGAACGTCTACGTAAAGATAGCTGTGGTCAGGGTCTCAGGAAAATTCACTTAGGAACATGTTTCTACTCAAAGTATGGCCCAGGTAGAATCAGTAGCTGCAATATCTGGAAGTTTCCTAGAGATGCATAATCTCAGGGGCTGGGGATACAGCATAGGGGTAGAGTGCTTGTCCAATATGTCTAGGGTTTGATCCCCACTACTGAACCATAAATAAATAACCAAAGTTATCAGACCTTTCCCTGACCTGTGGAATCAGAATTTGCATTTTAATTAAATTTCTAAGAGACTCAGATGCACCCTCCAGTTTGAAAAACTGTAGTTAGGGCATTAATTCAGCCAAATAATGTCATTCTTCCATGACTTTCAGGCACATTTACCTTTATTTTAATTTCAGAGATTAAACATTCATCTAACTATAAAAGTAGTTTTTAAATACTGATGTTTAAATATGCCAACAGTAAGTTTTTAATTTTAGTTTTATAAAACATCTACTAGTTTTCAGACTGTGGAAGTAACGTTCTGAAATTGTGATGTTGGAACTGAGTCTATGCAGTTTAGCACTCAGTAGTAACTTGCAGAAAAGGAGAACCTAAAAGAAGATAAAAATCCAGAATACTTCTTTGAATTTTAAGTATCATTATCCTTTTTTCTTTCTCGGAATACTCAAGTTCCTCTTGAGTATTGTCAACTTAAAGAAAAGAAAGAGCTTTAAGTGGATTAATGGTATCCCAACATAACTTTTCCCTTAAACTAACTTCATACAGAACTTATCTCCGATTTTTATTTTTTTATTTATTTGCAAGGAGAGAGAGAAAGAGAGAGAGAGAGAGAGTAAGAGAGAGAGAGAATATGGGCACATCAGGGCTTCTAGCCACTGCAAATGAACTCCAGATTCATGCGCCCCTTGTGCATCTGGTTTATGTGGGTCCTAGGGAATCAAACCTGGGTCCCTTGGCTTTGCAGGCAAGAGCCTTAAGTGTTAAGCCATCTCTGCAGCCTGTATCTCCAATCTTTTTCACTTGTATTATACCTATCATTATCACCACAATTCCAGTTCTTATATTTGTAGCACAACTTGCAGCTCAGCTGCCTTTTAGTGATGTTAATTTTAGATTATTCTCACTTTACTCCCTTATATGAACTATTGAAGGAACTTGGAAAACACACACACACACACACACACACGCTCAATAAGAGTTTTCTCTGTGGGCCTCAGAAGTCACATCCCACTGGTCGAGTAACCATCTTTAGCATGCATGGTTATTTCACTCTTCATTGTTAGAGTTCTTTCAGAATGACTCTTTTATAATACCTAACCAGGGCTAATAGCTTAAGAAATATTTCTCATGAGGCCACTTGTCATGATAACAACATGGCTGCTTTTGTCTGGGCTGGAGAGATGGCTTAGTGGTTAAGCGCTTGTCTGCGAAGCCTAAGGACCCATGTTCGACTCTCCAGATTCCTCGTAAGCCTGATGCACAAAGGTGAGGCAAGCACAAGGTCACACATGCCCACTAGGTGGCACAAGCATCTGGAGTTCGATTGCAGTGGCTGAGGCCCAGGTGCACCAATTCTCAATCTCTCTCTATTAAAAAAAATTCAAACTTAAGACATATTTCTTGTTTTCTACTTTTATTTTTAGTGACAATTTTCATGCATGTGCATAATGGTTTTTGAACATAACCCTCTTCCATTGCCTTCTTTTATGCCCTTTCTCTGCTCCTCTTCCACTGCACCCCTTCTTCTTCCAAAGTAGTTCTCTTCTACTTTGATGTCTCTCTCTCTCTCTCTCTGTATATACCACTGAATTTAAATAGGGCTTCTGGCTGAGGGTGGATGGGGGTTATTTAACAGAGCATCTTCAATTCACCAGTGGCTAGACTACTGAAGGGAGTGTCTCCTCTTCCTCAGCAGGGCCTTCTGCTTTCTTCCACCATTCATAGCGTCATCATGATGGGCACAACATTGTGCAGGTAGTGACAGCGACTGTGAGGTCGTGAATGTACTGTCCACAGAGTGAACAGGAGACAATGCTCCAAGGCAATCCTCCTCATCTTCTGGCTCTTACATTCTTTCTACATCCTCCTCTGCAATGTCCTCTGATCACGAAAGGGGTGATACAGGTGCCTTGTTTGGTGCTGAGCACTACACAGTCACTTATTCTTAGCAAATGTGTTCAGTTGTGTAGGGGTGGTTGAAGAATTGAACACAGTTTGTCAGGATTGCAAGAAAACATCTTTAACCACTGAGCAATCTTTCTTGTCCCCAAAGTGTTTTTTAAGGCAATTATGAGTGGAATTTTTCTCTGATTTGATGTTCAGCACATTTGTCATTGGTATATAGGAAGGCCATTGATTTCTAACGTTGTATCCTGCTATGTGGCTAAAAGTGTTTATCAGATTTAAGAATTTTTCTGGTTGAGTCTTTAAGGTCTCTTATATATAGACTCAAAATCATATGCAAATAAGGATAATTTCTTCCTCTCCTATTTATATCCCCTTTTGTTTCTTTCTCTCATCTTAGTATTGTTGCTAAGCATTCCATTGAATAAAAAGGGGATAGCCTTGTCTTGCTCCTGGTTAAGTGGGGATGTTTTAGGTTTTCCTCATTTATTTAATGTTGCCTACAGGCATGTCACATCCTTCTTTTATTATGTTGAGATATGTTCCTTCTATTTCTAGGTTTCTCATCACTTTTTTCCTGAAGAGATGTTGGGTTTAATCAAGCGTCTTTTCTGCATTTATTGAGATGATCATGTGGTATTTGTCTTCCAGTCCATTTATATGGTGTATTGTTTTTAAAAATATTTTTATTTATTTGAGAGAGAAAGAATGAGAATGGTCTCTTGACAATGCAAATGAACTCCAGAAGCATGTACCACTTTGTGCATCTGGCTTCATGTGGGTATGGGAGAACTGAAGTTGGGCTGGAAGGCTGTGCAAGCAAGCGTCTTTAACCACTGAGCCATCTCCCCAGCCTGATATGGTATATTACATTTGTCAAATCATGTATGATCAGCCATAAAATGAACTTGATCGTAGTGAATGATCTCTCTGATATGTTCCTATATTCAGTACCCAAGTATTTTGTTGAGGACTTTTTCATCTATGTTAATGAGGAAGATTGGCCAGTAATTTTATTTCTTTCCCTCTGTCTTTATTTGGTCTTGTCATTAGAGTAATACTTGCCTCATAAAGAGATTTGTCAATGTTCTTCCCTTTAATAGTCTATAGAAAAATTTTAGAAACATTGGTGTTAGTTCTTTGCAGACCTGGTAAAATTCACCAATGAATATTTGGTTGGCCATGGAGCTTTTTTTGGTTGGAAGACTTTTGTTATAAATGTTTTAAATTCATTGCATGTTATATGTTTGCATAGGTGACTTATCTGTTCTTGGTTTAGTTTGAGAGGGTCATATATATCTAGAATTTTATCTGTTTCTTTTATATTTTCCACTTTAGCAAACTTTTAAAAAAATATTTTTATTTATTTGCAAGTAGAGGTAGAAGAGAGGCAGAGATAATGGGCTTGCCAGGGCCTCCAGCAGCTGCTGGAGAACTCCAGACACATACACCACCTTGTGCATCTGGTGTTACGTGGGTACTGGGGAGTTGAACCTGGATCCCAAAGGACTCGCTTTGCAGGCAGGTGCCTTAACCACTAAGCCGTTGCTCCAGCCTGAACTATATGTTTTTATGCTATGTCTTTATGAGGTTTGTGCTTCATTGGTATCTATTGTAATGCCTCCCCTTTCGTCTTCAACGTTATTAGTTCAGATCTTCTTCTTTCGTGTTATTTTTGGTTTCCCTAAGGGCTTATGAATCTTGTTCATCCTTCCAAAGCAAATTCTTTCCTTGAGTCTTTGAGTCTCTTTTTATTGTTTGTTTGTTTCTATTTCATTAATTTCTGCCCTCTTCTTGATTATTTTTTTTTCACCTTCTGTAATTTGGTTTGGCCACTGCTTCTTTTTAAAATGCCTTAAGGCTTATCCGTAAGGTATTTACTGATCTCAGATCTATACTTTCTCAATACAGGCACTTGGAATGGTGGACTTCTCTCTCAGGTTTCTTTGGTGAGACTCCTATCCCGCCATGTTACTCAGAATTCTATCTCTTGTGTTTTGTGCATGTCCGTAGAGACAAGAAATCCTGTGTGACAGAATAGTAAAGTGTAGCAATCCCAGTCGTTTGACCCCTTTTACATGACAGAAGGGGCACCGGAGAGTTAGAGAATTGAATTGACCCACTGATGGACACGTGGTTTGGTGTTGTAAAGGTGGGAGGAGAGCTCAGGGCTCTGTCTCCCTGTACGCAAAGACAACAACATGTTGGTGTGTTGACTACCAGCCCTGGAGCTGGGCGGACTGTATTTTAAAAATAAGTAGGTATGCATCACCTACCAGTTGCTCACTCCTGTGGTGGGAGTCATCCAGCACGCTAAACATGAAAGCACTTTAAAATAAGCTAATGACGTTGGAAGGTTCTGTGTCTGGCAGCATTAGCAGTTGGTGAAAATTGGCCTGCAATGTACTGGTGACCTCTCCCAGGAAGGGCCTCTATAGTGCTTTGATTTCCTGTGGACTGTTCTTTTTTTTTTTTTTTTTTTATGCTGCCTTGAAGCGAAGGCATAGAAAAACCAGGCAGGATGCCTCAATTTGAACCAAATGACCTGTGTAATAGCAGCAGTTCCAATTGATTCCAGAGAACATACACTCTTTGCCTTTTCTATTTCTGTGTTATGAAACAAATAGAAAGAAGAATGAATATTTGGGGCAGGGAGTGAAAAAAAATTACCAGCCACTTTCCTGAATAATCACAGCGTGGATTCATGAGCCCTTCACACAGGGACAATTAAAGCGCTTTTGACACGAATACGGACAAGCTTGCACATGACAATTTGAAAGGTATCATTAAAGGATGTGTCTGTGTGCTCTTAGCATTAATCACAGGTAATTGTGAGGGATGAGCTCCTTGCCGTGGTGGGAGTGTCTACCGTGCATACGGACTTGCGAACATTCTTTTAAGCCATGTTTAAAAGAGAAAAAGCGGGAGAAGAGGGATATTGGGAGAAGGGAGAGAGATTGATTTTAGTTTTTAGGTATAAATATGCCTAAGTGTATTTTAGAATTGATTTTTTTTTTTTTTTTGGCTTTTTGAGGTAGGGTCTCACTCTAGCCCAGGCTGACCTGGAATTCAGTATGTAATCTCAGGCTGACCTCGAACTCAAGGCGATCCTACTACCACTGCTTCCCGAGTGCTGGGATTAAAGGCATTGACCTTTGACTCAAATTGTATTTAGAAAACAGAGATATGTAGTGAGTCAGGGTGAGGTGGCTTTCCACAGGAAGGTAACTCTGCTACACGTCATGCTGACATGCTACATGTTCACTGCCTCAGCTGGCGTGCTGCTGGGAGGGGGACTGGAGGAAAGCCTCCGGGGACACAGGTGAGGCCCAGGGCCTCGGTGGCCATCAACAGCTATGCCTCCATGCTGGAGGAGAGAAAAGCTGCCTGATGCGGAGCTGGATGATCGGGGAGACACTGAGCTTGCTCCAAGTCACTTCCTTGAAGAAGCCCCGGCTCCCCGTTTGTGCAGGAGCAATGACTCAGGGACCTCTGCTCAGTCTGTGAGTCACTCAGCTATGAGCAGGGTGGATTAGACCTAATTTATGATGGACGCCACGTAGTCTCTCCTTTTCTGGCCTGTAGAATACTTCTCACCCAAGAGACTAGGGTACTTCGGTGGTTAACCTTAAAGCTTCTGAAATATATTCTCATGTGATTCTTGAATTCAATTAAATTCAAAGAGTTGAAATACTGCTTGTGTTTTTAAATATGAAGACGCAAATGAACAATTTATATAGGCATTTTTTTAAAAAAAGTTTGTGGTTTATTTTTATTTGTTTACTTGAGAGTGACAGACAGAGAAAGAGGGGGAGAAAGAGAGAAAGAGAGAGAATGGGCGCGCAGGGCCTCCAGCCACTGGAAACGAACTCCAGATGCATGTGCCCCCTTGTGCATCTGGCTTACGTGGGTCCTGGGGAATCGAGCCTCGAACTGGGGTCCTTAGGCTTCACAGGCAAGCGCTTAACCGCTAAGCCATCTCTCCAGCTCTATATAGGCTTTTAACAATACATTTTCCCGTAGAAATGAGAAATAGCTATTTGCTAAATGCATGTGAAAAGAACTTCAAAGGACATTGGTTTATATTGAAACTTTTTCACCCAGAACTTTGAGGGCATCCCAGCAGCATATCCTATCATTCTGTGTCAGTTCATCCTCAGGTAGAGTAGACACATTTGCCACATAAGCATTGGCTCTCTTTGCCCACATGTTTTTAAATAAGCAAGAACCAAAGCATTCAGAAACATTTATTTCTAAATAATTATTTTTTAAAATAATCTTGGCTAGCTCTGATCTAGCCCATTTCTTTTGTTGTGGCTTACTGTAAATATTAGGGGTTTTCTTGGTTTTTATTTTTCCTCTCAGGTGAAAATCCTGAGACTCAGGAAGATAAATACTACTTGGTTAAAATGTTCAAGTAGGAATTAGAAACTCTTCATTTCACATCAATAACCTTGACCCTAAGATGCCATATTTGTTTAAACTGCCCATTTTTAATGATCCTCTATAATTTCAAGCAGGGTTGTGGTCCTCTGTCATGCGGTATCTTTAAATGATTCCAGGTAAGAAGAAAGGAGCTTTTGGGAGAAAATCCACATGCCTTGAAGTTGGGGTAGAGTAGCTAAACTTAGCAAATATAGAGGGTATCCAATTCAATCTGAATTTAAGATAAGCCACTATTGTAACAATTTTTAGTATAAGTATATATGCCATGGTATGTTTGAGACTTATCATTTGTTGTTTATCTAAAATTCCAATGTAACTGAGTATCCTGTACCTATCTGCCAATCCTAGCTTAGGACAAAAGAATAAAGTCAGTTTATGAGCCTACCAGAGTCAGAGTATGACCCAATCCTAAAACTCTAGTGCCAGGAGGTCCTCTCAGGAAGAGAATCATGATAGATGAGCCAAGAACTATAGAGAAAAATCAGATCAATTGCACTATGACAGAGTCTTAAAAGATGAAACTCTGCTGTGGAAAGACAGTGATGTTAAAAGTCATAGCTTGTTAAACTTGTTAAGGAAATAGGCATGAACCGCAGACCTGGGGTTAGAAAGTGTGTGCTCCTTGCTTCACATCTCCATTTTGCTGTGGTTGGGTGGGGATGCGGTACTCGGATGGAGGGGCCTGCAGAAGATGCCAAGACATCGCAGCACATGAGCATTGGGCTTCCCATCCTTTCAATTTACTTGCCTCCTCTGTCATTAGAAACAACAACAACTTTGTCCTTCCTACGTAATAGATAGACCAGTTGTGGTGGTTTGAATCAGATGCCCCCATAAACTCGTGTATTCTGAATGCTTGGCCCCCGGCTGAAACTGGTGGAACCTTGCAGGGGGAGGTGTGTTGTTGGGGGGGGGGGTGAGGCTTAGGGGTGTGCTAGCCAGTTCCCCATTGCCAGAGTTCAGCTCACTCTCCTGCTGCTAATGTCCACCCTCTGCTCCTGCCGTGCTTTTCCTGCCGTCATGAAGCTTCCCTTCGAGACTGTAAGCCAAAATGAAAACCTTTCCTATCATCAGCTGCTTTTTGGTCAGCTGCTTTATTCCAGTGACGAGAGGGAAACTCACCCCAATGAATGTGCTGCTCTTCTGGAATGGACAGGTCACCGAAAGGCAGCTGCTTTCTTTGCCATTGCTCTTCTTCCTGACAGATGGCCACATGCCCCCGCGTGCATAGATAAGAGTGGACTGACTCTTACAACCCCACCACTATTACTACTAGTACTCCATTCTGAAACGTGGACCACATATTGTAATGTA
Source organism: Dipus sagitta (assembly GCA_036346955.1). Lineage (NCBI taxonomy): Eukaryota > Metazoa > Chordata > Mammalia > Rodentia > Dipodidae > Dipus > Dipus sagitta. Next base: position 23,694,433 of record CM070793.1, on the reverse strand, counting down.
CTGGAACTTAGGAAGGCACGCTAATGTATGCCATCCTCAGATATATTTGACAAAAGCAACAAAACGTTTTGATACTACATTTAGAGTCTCACAATTGCCAATTGGCCACAGTGAACACAAACTCATCCCATCCCAAGCTGGGACTCTGTTACTATTCTCTGTCCCACTTTAACCCCAACCTGATGATCACGATCTTGCAGATGGAGATTAAAGCTACAAGACCTTTACTTCCCTGTAATAACTCAGTAAGTGAGCATTTTCCAATCCAAGTACTACTTCTGGTAAAGTGATTGCTTGGTGGGTGTGGTGATTTGATTCAGGTGTTCCCCATAAACTCAGGTGTTCTGAATGCTAGTCTCCCCAGCTGTTGGAGATTTGGGAATTAACACCTCCTGGAGGCAGTGTATTGTTGGGAGTGGGCTTATGGGTGTTATAGCCAGTTTCCCCATGCTAGTGTTTGACACACTCTCCTGTTCCTGTTGTCCACCTTATTTTGGCCAGGGGGTGATGTCCACTCTGTGCTCATGTGTCATTTTCCCTGCCATCATGGAGCTTCCCCTCGAGTCTGTAAGCCAAAATAAACCCCTTTTTTTCCCCCACAGGCTGCTCTTGGTCAGGTGATTTCTGCCATCAATGTGAACCTGACTGCAACTGTGGTAGAGAGGTCATTTAGTAGCAGCATTCTTGGTCTCCACTTGGTAGATACTAATAGTATCCTATGCCTAGAGCTGTGACAACCAAAGCTATCTCCACATATCATCAAATGCTTTTTAAGGGCAGAATAATCCTTATTTATGAACTGTAAATCCCAGAGAAAAGGATCAGGATGTCTGGGATTAAGACTTTGTTTTGTCCATTTTGTGGTTGTCATAAATGGAGGTGAAGAAGTTGCCATTGTAACTCCACACCATAATCTTGTTTTTTGTTTATTTCTATTAATTTATTTGAGAGTGACAGACAGACAGAGAGAGAAAGAGGCAGATAGAGAGAGAGAATGGGCGCGCCAGGGCCTCCAGCCACTGCAAACGAACTCCAGATGCATGTGCCACCTTGTGCATCTGGCTTGCGTAGGTCCTGGGGAACTGAGCCTTGAACCGGGGTCCTTGGGCTTCACAGGTTAGCGCTTAACCGCTAAGCCATCTCTGCAGCCCTCCACACCATAATCTTAACAATGAGGACCGGCACGGGTACATGAGTTGTCTGTGCTTTAGGCCTTGGAAAGGAAAAACAAATGCCCGAGGCCGTTGCGTGAGCCACAGCCCGTGCGTACATGAAAAGAAGAGGGCCGTGTGGAAAGTGCAGTCACCACGCCAGTAGGGCTGCTTCACATTGTCAGGCAGGGTCAACGGCAGTGAGGCGACCGTCTGGCTGACCTCCAGCCTACGGTACCATGTGCCAAAACACTGGATGAAGATAGGGAAGAATTAATTGATAATAACTGACTATACATCTTATCGTGAAAATGCTATGCAGTTTTGACTCACCTTTACATACAAGTAAGAAACCACTGATAGTTCCTCAGGGAATAGACTGTCTACATACTTCTCCTTGCCTCGCACATTTTTGGCAAAAAACGTTTTCTACTTTTTTTTTTTTTTTTTTTTTTTTTTTTTTTTGGTTTTTCGAGGTAGGGTCTCATTCTAGCTCAGGCTGACCTGGAATTCACTCTGTATTCTCAAGGTGGCCTTGAACTCATGGCCATCCTCCTACCTCTGCCTCCAGTGCTAGGTTTAAAGGCATGCACCACCACGCCCGGCTTCTGCTTGCTTTCTATACACATTGATATTAAGCAGTAAGCTTTAGCTCATTCTCTTAAGGATGGATTATCTTTATGCCTGGATGCTTATCAACCAGTATCTAGTATGTTCTACAAGTACTGTGCTGGCCCGCCACTGTATCTGGGTCTCTTCTGGGTCTCTCCGACGGTGCTGAGTCCTCATTCTGTGACACCCCTGAGTTCCGTGGTGAAGTCTTGATTGCTGAGGGGAAGGAAAACCTTCCTTCCCTTTGAAATGCAATGGTCGCCTGCTGTGAAGCAGGGAAGTTGGGACCAGCAGGGGGACAGCTCAGGACATCGTCCCTTTGGGATGAACCATCCAGTGCAGATTGAACGTGGTCGGTGATCTTCCTTGCTCCACTGGGGTAGAGCAATAGGTGCAAGGAATAACAGCTTCTCCGAGCTGTATTGCTGCTGAGAGGGCATTATGAGTGGCTGTTTTGGAAGGGAATGTTTGAAATTGGACAAGGTCTCCCCCCCCCCGGGGGGGTTGTCCATCTAGGGTAAGTGTGGAGTTTCAGGCTTTACGGAAGGCGGTGGTGGTGAAGAACTCAAGAACAGTCAACCTGGCATCTTGTTGAGCTGAGCTGCTGTTTAAGTTGTCACTTCTGAAAATATTTTTTATTTTTATTTATTTAAGAGAGGGGAAAGAGACAGGTAGAGAGAGACAGAGGGAAAGCGAGAGAGAGAGAATGGTTGTGCCAGGGCATCCAGCCACTGCAAAGAAACTCCAGACACGTGTGCCACCTTGTGTATCTGGCTTATGTGGGTCCTGGGGAAACGAACATGAGTCCTTTGGCTTTGCAGGCAAGAGCCTTAATCACTAAGCCATCTGTCCAGCCCTTAGTTGTCACGTCTGAAGAGTAGGTAAGTTAGAAGATTCTAATAGCTGCAGTGAGCCTCCCGAAATAGTAAATTGTTGGTACACAATAAGGAAGGCTACATATGCATGTGGTACAGGAGATTTCACCCCAGTAACAAATGGGCCATGTTGCGGGAAAGGAACAGGAAACAAAGATGAATCCTCACAATCCTATGCAGCCCACACTGTGATGCTGCTGCGGAGGGAACGTTAGGACGCGAAACAAATACCATGAGGCCCCCAAGCCAAACTCTTCCAACTGAATAAATGAGCTAATTCTCGGATATCGGCCAGTAGATGTCTCTCTCCGTTATATCCCTTCTGATCATTACCTTGGTCATCCACACAGTTCTGCTACATTACTTGACTGTACTGGCGAGAAAGAACCGACAATATTAAAATGACTCGATTGCTTTTATGAACTGGTAGGAGGGGAGTCCATTTCCATTTCCACTGACATGTTTTGTGTGCCTAAGCAAATGCTTCTGGAAGCAGATAATTAGGTATTTCAGGCTGCGGTTGTTTAAGGGACGATAATACGTTCCGATTGCAGACGTGCTGTGTGAAGTGTCTTGTTGCACGTAAATGAGGCTGACTTTTGAGAGCCTTCTAGGATCGTTTTTCAACTGCGAGTTTGAATGAAGCGGGACTCCTTTCTGGAGCACACTCTGCAGTCGTAGTAAGGGCAGTGTTTTCAATACAAACGTTCTTGAGGGGCAACTGGGGTGCATTTCTTAGTCCTGTCTGTAAAATCAGGGTGTTGCTTTTCTTCTGGTGGAATGTGCATGTATGTGTGTGAGTACGCGTGTGTGTGTGTATGTGAATATGCGTGTGTGTTTATAAAGGTCACAGGCCAGTCAGTGTTCAATGTCTTTCTCGTTTACTCTCCTCCTTAATTTTTTTTTTCCCCCCTGTGCTAAGGTCTCATGCTAGTTTATCAGGCTGACTTGGAATTTACTATGTAGTCTCAGGGTGGCCTTGAACTCTCAGCGATCCTCCTACCTCTACCTCCCGAGAGCTGGGATTAATATTTTATTTATTTATTTATTTAACAGAGAAAGAGGGAGAGACAGAGAGAGAAAGAGAGAGAGAATGGGCGTTCCAGGGCCTCCAGCCACTGCAAAGGAACTTCAGGCACATGTGCCCCCTTGTGCATCTGGTTAACATGGGTCCTGGGGAATCAAACCTGGGTTCTTCGGCTTTGCAGGTGAACACCTTAACTCCTAAGCCATCCAGCCAGCCCACTCCTCCTTAATTTTTAAGACAGGGTGACTGGGTGTTGCACTGAGCCTAGAGCTAACCTATTCTGCTAGACTACCTAGGCAGCATGCCCTTGGGATTTTCCCCTTAGTACCCCCCCCCCACCACCGCGTGCTTGAATTAGAGGTCTGCACCACCATGCCTGGCTTTTATACTAGAGATCTGAACTCAGGTCATTATGCTGGAATGACCAGCACGTTACCCACGCAGCCATGTCCTGGCCTGAGGGTGTTGCTTTTGTAAAACCTTAAACCTTGTTCTTGAAATGCTAATTGACCTGTTTTCTCAGTCTTCTCCAATGAAACAGTCAGAGCAGTGGGCACTGCGCAGCATGCCTGGGGCCCTATGGTTAAGGGGTGATGTGAAGTGCTTAAGAGCAACAGCAAGCACCTGGTTAAGACCAGAGACCCCAAGAAGGCAATGGACCAAGGACTGTCCGTGAGCCTCACTGTACCTACATCGTATGACATTAACCGAACAAGATCTGCGCCAAGAGAGAAAAGGGGATCTGCAACAGAAGTTAAGTGCATTTTGGTCCCTGCGAAAATCAGCACATGTGTCGTCTATTATTACTTTGTTTTTTGGAGGTTAGGGTCTCATTCTGTAGCTCTAGGCTAGCCTTGAACTCACAGTGGTCTTCCTACCTCAGCCTCCCAAGTGCTAGGGTTAAAGGTGTGTCCATCTATTATTCTTTAGAGGATACCCTGAGTGCACATTATGCTATGCTGTTATTTTCAAAATTTGGATCACATATAAGAGATGGCACAGTTTTAGGAATTTGGGGACATCTTCCTTTTCCTCCCCTATGAAAGTGACTGAGTAAATTTCTCTCGCTTATTGAAGTCTGTGATCGTTATTGTCATTGCCATTCTTACTGGAAATACATATAGTGCAATAGTAGATATGTGTTTGGCATACAAATATCACTAGGAAAAGTAATATGGATTTAAATTTAGCCAAGGTTTAAATACTGGACTCTTGGCTAAGATTTTCATGCATGTGTGGTGGAGAAACACCCTGGAAATATGCTTTCTAGAAAGTTGCAGAGATAAATGTACAAAGGAGAGCTTGGGAGTTGAGAGACCAGACCAGGTTCTATCACCCTTTTAACTTTTTTTAAAAATTTTTTTTTTTTTTTTATTTTTGAGATAAGGTCTCACTTTAACCCAGGCTGACCAGGAATTCACTGTGTAGTCTTAGGCTGGCCTCGAACTCATAGTGATCCTCCTACCTTGGCTTCCTGAGCACAGTCGTATGATTTTGTCACTGAATTTCCTTAGTCTGTGTCATGTCTGGATCTTAGCCATTTTTAAAAGACCCAATCTGTTTTTCTATAACGGGAAATCTGTTAAACTGATCAATACATATTTCACTCATACCATCTGTTTTTTTTTTTTTAATCTGTGTTAAGAAGTCATGAAGGGGCTAGTGAGATGGTTTAGCAGTTAAGGGGCTTGCTTGGGAAGCCTAAGGACCCAGGTTCAATTCTCCAAGTTCCATGTAAGCCAGATGCACATGGTGACACATGCGTCTGGAGTTCATTTGCAGTGGCTGGGAGCCCTGGTGTACCCATTCTCTTTTTTTTTCTCTCTCTCTCCCTCTCTCTGACTCTAATAACTAATAAAAAAGAAGTCATCAAAACCAATATGTCATGACACATCTGTATGAAAATTAGTGAATCCTATTACTTGGGATGTTAATCTAAAAATTAATTTAGAAAATAAGTCATAGAGTCCAAGGGTGGACTTTAAAGCAACTTTAGCTGTCCCTGAGCATTTTATTAATATATCCCAGGAGTTATTTTTCTCTTGTCAAGTGTTCTGTATACTCAGCTCTCCCTGGCATCTGAAACTAGAGGAAGGGAGGCAGCCTGAGGCCCGGACCAGAAGGAGGAATCTGAAGAGCCACTGACCCATGCAAGGACCATGACCTCCAGACGCCGTGGCCCCAAACTGCTGGGTTCAGTATAGAAAAGATGGAACAGACACTTGAAGGAAACATAGTCTTGGGTAGACTACTGAATAGCTAAATGTAAATACATCATTACAAATCAAGTGGGAAGGAGTTATAAATGTGGCTTATTATATTAATATCCTAGTAATGATCAGAATTTTTCTAACATCGGTGATGTGGTTGGAGGAAAAGAAAGAGAAACCATATGAAACATGGGATAAAGTCATATAGTGGGGAAACTCTGAACTGATTGTGGAGAGATGAAGTTGTGGTCCTGTTTCTACAATAGGTTTAGGGATAAGTTATTTAACCTTCTCTAGCCTTCACTTTATCACATAAACAGAATTATAGCAGAACCCAAGCTGCTTATTGGACAAAGCAGATCCAAAGATTGCATGAGATTAAATATGCATTTTCTAAACGAGAACGTACTGTCCAAATATCATAGTTTATTATTCTATTCTAGTCCTGCCATCTCTGTCTTCTCTGCTAAGGGAACAGAAAAAAAATACTGGCACAGAATCGTGTTCACAGTTTGGAGGAGGAGCAAGTTGTTCGCTTTGCGTCCCACACTGCTAACATCTGTTGCCCCAGCTCTGAAGCTGCCTCCAAGTTCCCACTAGGAAAGTAATAAACAAAGCCAGGTCAATCCCCAGTTCCAAATCCACCGTGCCCCAAATATTATTAAAAAATTAACATCTCCTTTCCTTTCATATGGTTGGAAAGATGCCATGAAAGAAAGCTCCAACAATGTTTTTAATCCTATTTTTCATCTGGTTTCCAGTTTTTCCTTCTCCCTACTCTGATATTAGCAAATTATAAAGCGTAGGCAGAACACCAACTTAAGAAGCTGCATTTGCAATCTCTTCCCCCATGTAATACTCTATTCTAACTAACACTAAACTTTGAACTAAACAGAGAGTTTCACTTCTTAGTGTCCCATCCAAGAAAAGTTCCCATTCAGCAAAACTAACATATTTCTAAATCTTGACTTAAAATTAGTAATTGCCAAGAGGCTGCAGTTGCTATTTTTTATTGAAATAGTATCAGATTTCCTGTGATGCTTTACAAAGCTGTCATCTCTGTGATAGGATATATCCATGATTTATTTACCAACAAAAATGCTGTGACTGACCTGTCACAATAAACTTGATTCTGCTAGTAAAAGACACTGATCTGGGTGAAATACCCTCTTTCATCCATTAGGATTTCATACCCCGTCTCTCATTTCCCAGGTTACATCAGTAGGTCTAAAAAATAAAAATAAAAAAAGCCTGTGAGATCTTCCTTACATGAGGCACATGCATTTACATCAGAGATTAGGGCAGGGAACTTGCTACATAATTAATTTTTTAATGATATAGGGCAATCAGATGAATATATCAGATTTACCTTAGTGAAATATAGGAATTGGACAAAATTGAAGGACAAGGAAACAGGGGAGATAAAAGCAGAAATGTGGTATAAAGACATCTAAAGAAAAGAGGGAAAGTGAAATTGAGAAAATCAACCAATGAATCATGATCTTACATAATGAAGATAAATGACTCACTTAAAGTCACATATATGTAAATAACACATACGTATATATGCACATATATATATTTAAGCAAATATATAAGCACGATAGAGTAACTAACTTGCAAATTGCATTTGAGACTCTAACTTGAATGTGTTTTTGAGACAGGGTCTTTCTGTATAGTCCGTGCTGTTCTCTAACCTATCTTCCTTCCTCAGCATCCCAAATGCTGGATTAAAGCTATGTACCAACTATGTTTGGCTTAGATCAGATATTATGTGAACTGTTAAAATATTTTTTTTTCTGTACAGAATCTCCAGCAAAATGTAAGGATTGGAATATGGAGAGACTGTATAAGTCTGGAAAGGGACTTTCAGTTAAGAAGGCAGAATAGAAACCCCACCAAAGAAACTTGGAGAAAGGAAACAAAACATGCTCCTTTTATGGCAAGAGACAAGATCTGCACAGTAACTTATAAAGCCAGATGAGAACCCCTCGGAGAGGCAGGAGGGGGATGCTGCTAATCAGTGTGGATCTTCTCTAGCTGAGAAATGTTTCTCTTCACTCTCAAGTGCCCTGCCAGCACTCGCCTTGGGAGCAGAAGGAAGGGCCTCCAGCCCTGTGCACAAGCACTGCAAAATCAGAGGAAGCTGCAGGAGAGGACGAGTATAACCTGAGCTCCTGGAGAACGCCTCCAGGCAGCATGTCAAGCCTCACTTCCACCGTAAGACAACAGGGGCAACACTGGGGACTGCAGGAGGACAGAGGCTACTTCTCACCCTGCCCCCACACAACACCAAGTCCAGCAGAACTGGACCTCTCCAGCTGAGGAAAGCTCGCACTGTACCAAGGATGGAGCTGTCTTTACATCCCAGCATAGATGAGATAGAACTCACCTCAAAAGGCAACTGGGGGGTCTCCAAGTCTGGTTATATGTTGAAGTGGCAAAATATAACCGCACATCTCATATCTGGGCAGTTTGCTAAAGAAACATCCCAGGGAGGGAAAGAGTACAAAACCCACCCCAACAACGCAAAAATGCCGACGTTTTAGATTTGATGTATATTTCATATATTATGCCTTTAAAAAAAATCATTTGTGTTAAGGTTAATTTGTAGTCACTTTTTTTTGTAAAAAAAAAATTCACTCACACATTCATGTTCTGCGATGGTTTTGTTCGTATTTGTGCATTTCTTAGTTAGAATTTGGGGTTGTTCTGTGTTTTTCTCCACTCAGTCTACAATTGTGATAGCTCTGTCATGAGGCCATGGGCAACTCATGCTCATTCCTTTTCCTTGTGTCCTCTTTTCCACATTCTCTCCTCTTCCTCCCCTCCTTTTATTATTCATGACCACAACCTTCTGCATCCTCAGCACCTCCTAAAGCCTATGGAACCTAACAATATCCAAAGCTTCCTCACTAAGGTAATTTTTCCACTTCTATCTTTTTCAAAGTGAAACTAGTCCCCACTTTAGCCCACCCTTCATCCTTCTCAATACTAAGCAGCCAAAATTCTAACATACTCTACACAAGCCACATTCATTTATTTACAAATGGCTACTGAAGTCAAGGTACCATTGTTGTTAATTCACTAGTATAACATTCGTGTAGCAGGCCTATCCAACAGCTTTGGTCACTTCTGTTATTTTTCTACTCTGGGAATGACATAGAGTTCATACCACTGTGAGCCTCTATAATGTCTGAACTACATGCCCAAGAATACAGATAATAAAAAGAAACAGAAAATCCAAGGAATAAAATAGTTTGATATGTGAAAATAATAACAAAAACTCACGGCAACATAGCTCCTACAAAAATTATGAATTACATGTTAATAGCCTCTGGTTGCAATGAATTCTATGAAATGTCAAACCAAGAATCCAAAAGGAATGATTATAAGCATGTTCACAGAAATAAAAGAAATAAAAAAAGATAATAAGGAAATACAAATACTGAAGAAAATGAAATACTGGAAATAAAAAAAAAAGTTAAACAAAAAATTCAGTAAAAGGCCTAGCCAATAGGATGGATCAAGGAGCAGACAAAATATCTGCTCTTGAAGACAAGTTTTTTTTTGGAACATTTCAAAAGGGGGAAAGTTAAAATAATAACAAGGTATGAGTGGGACAGCCAAGAGACTTGATACATACAATAATGAGGTCAAATCTAAGAATTCTGACACAGAGTAATGAGAATTTCAGTCTAAAGGCATAGAAAGTATTTTCAACAATATCATAGAATAAAATGTCTCCAAATCAGGGAACAAAATGCCAATTTAGATATAGAAGGCAGTTAGAACACCAAAGAGATAAGAAGAGAAAAAAAAAACTTTACCTTGTCATATTACAATTAAACTAATTAACAGGCAAAAGAAAATAATATTGAAAACTGCAAGAAAGAAGAGCCAAGGCACTCACAAAGGCTGGCCCACTGGAATAACATCAGATTTCTAGACAGAAATTTGAAACACCAGTAGACTTTGTAATAACATTTCATTTTCTGAAAGACAACATAAATCAACCTAGAGAACTATACTCAGGAAAGCTGTCATAATGGAAATATAAAGAAAAATATCCTACAATTTTTTTAAAGGCTAAATAATACACCACCACTAAGTCAGCTGCACAGAACATACCTGCAGGAATCCTTTGGATTGAAGAGAAAAAAAAAGACGTACATGAGATCACAGGAAAGAATAAATCATAGTTGAATAATAATGCAAGAAAGGAATAGAGATACATAAAGAACTACAAAATCAACAAGAATGGCAGGAATTAATGTGCACATTTCTATAATAACTCTGAATATAAATGCTCATAATTCTCCAAACAAAAGACACAGGCTACAGACTGGATTAAAAGGCAGCTTCCTTCTGTTTGTTGCCTGTAAAAAATATATACCTCTCCTTAAAAGACAGGCTGCCTTCAGGCAAAAGGATGGAAGATGGTATTTCAAGCAAATGGGGCCAGGTAAAAGGCAGGTGATACTGTCCTAACATCTAACAAAAAAGACTGCAAACTAATATTAGTCATAAGATATAAAGGATGTCACTTTACATTGATTAAGGGAAGAATCAAATGAGTGGACATTAGACTTCTCAACAAATAAGTGCTGAACATAGGCACAGCCAATTTCATTAAACCACCACTGGGCATAGTCTAGACAGATAGATAGATGATAGATAGATAGATAGATAGATAGATAGATAGATAGATGACAGATAGATAAATGGATGATATATAATACAACTTTTTTTAGTTATCTTCTATTGGAAGTAGCTAGACTTGATAGATGATACATAATATGACTTTCTTAGTTATCTTCTATTGGAAGTAGCTAGACTTGATAGATGATACATATTATGAATTTTTTAGGTATCTTCTATTGGAAGTAGACTTGATAATTTTCTGGCTACTTCAGCTCCTTGAGAAGGAACAAAGCAATCACTGTGACAACTGATGCCGGCCGCATAACAGACAGACGTCATGAGGTTCTTCCGTTTCTCCTTCCCAAGCACCAAATATCCATCCATCTCTTATCACCCTCCCAGTCTGCTAAGTTTAAACAGCTCGTCTTTACGGTGTTTACATTTTGGAAGTAAGGACTGCAAATGTAGGGAAGACTTTTTTTTTTTAACCTCAAACTATTTAGAAAACTGGACTGGAATGAACAAGAACACATTTGAGACAGCAAATAAATTATAGTATTTAACAAAAATGCATATGTTTGGATACCTGAAAGTTTTGAAGCATGGAATCTCACCATACATGGAAAAATTGAAAGGAGATACAGTGGGTTTTTTTGGCCTTGAAAAGTGAATGAGATTTGGAAGGGAGGGAGTAGTTTTCAACAAGAGGGCATGGGTCAATAATGAAAGGGTCAGCATCTTTCCCTGTTTTCCTTCCTTCCTTCCTTTCACATGGGTTTGTAGGTCCAAACAGAAGGAGAAAGAGAAGCCTGAGCAGCTTAAAGAAAGCCAGTCACATCCTTCACTGTCATTGAGACCAAATCATAGCTGGATTGCATAATAGTAATACTCTTAGTTTTCAGCCAGTCCTTAGAAACTTAAGGATATATAGCCTAAGTTTGACATAGTCTTAAATAAATTAATCCATCAAATTAGATGGATTGAATAATCAGTAAGAAAAAAAAACTGAATAGCATCAGAAAAAGTCATGACACTAAAAAATTACACAAAATATACACAAATAATCACAGATAAATAAGCTTTCTGCTATTAAAAAAAAAAAAAAAACTTCCAGGAAAAACTGTTACGGGTTAAAGAACAAATATAAAAGACTGTGTGGTGGCTTCGTGAAGGACAAACACATGCGTCTTCCAAGGAGGTCTGTGCGTGTCTGCAACAGCCTGAGCTTTTCTGCTTCCTGCAAACTTTGATGCAAAATCCAATGTAAAGAGGAGAACAGAGCAAGGGAAATACTTATTAAGATGAGTGAAGTTATGATTGAATAAATAAAATGGAAGAGAATGGGAAAATGCTCCTTATAGAAGTCCAGGTAATATTAGTAGATAAAATTTCTCAGGCTTACTTCCTCTTGAATATGAACTTGTTTCCAAATAGTAAAGAATGTGGAAGGAATGGCAGAGATCATCAATATTCATTTTTCAGATCAGAAAAATGTATCATGGGAATGTGAGATGTTGATTAACATTAGAGAAACTTGAATAAAGGGCAAAAAGGGAATAACCTACTACCTTTATCTTTTCTTAAAATCTAAATTATTTCAAATGATTATTACATTTTTCCTTTTCCTATCTCATTCTACCTTAGCTTCCATGATTCTAGGATGGACTTACACCTTTATCCAATTTCCTTGTTCAATGACGTGAGAAGCAGTTCTTGTCTAAGAACAAATAATAGAAACTTCTTTGTCTAAAAGCTTTTCGGTTTTTATTTGCTTTTCTTTTCCTTAGGTGGCATGAGGTCCCAGTATTTTATTTTTTAAAATCCTATTCATATACATATATTTATCTTATATTTAAAAAATCCTGTTTATTTGCAATTCTAGTAGATAGCAAATTAAAAAACAACAACAAAGTGATATCTCCCAAAGATTAGATACAAATGGATGTAAATAGGTATATTCTCCTGTAAAAAAAATACTGAAAGTAAATCATCCTCCACATTTCGAAAAACCACCATTCTTGATGTTCTGTTACAGATTGCTGAGCATTTATCTCAGAATATCCAGGGGAAGGACAAAGCATCAAACGTGTACTTTCTGCTTATCCAATGGTTTGTTTCACCTTATTTTGGGGTCTTGGTATGGGCTCTCAGTTTAAGCTTAGTGCTCACCAATCACTTGCTAATAACTGGAGCTGAAAGAGGGCTCTGCCCTAATGTCATTATATTCGAGGGCCATGATTGATTGTGTTATAGTATGCTTTTGAAACCTAATTACTGTCTGAATGAGTATCTGAACTCATTAATCTTTAGCCCTGTAAATAAGTAAAATTGACTAAATAACTAGATTTCTCTAATGATGGCTTAGGTTATCTTTGGACCTACTGCCTTGTCCTGCCCTCTTCAGGGCAGGAGATTGTTTTGGTTTATGGTAATTGCTCCCCAGTTTTGAAATCAATTTGTAAAAGTCAGCTTATAAAACAATTTTCTGTGTTGCCCTGTGGTTGCTTGGTCCCTGTTCTAACTTTTCTGTATAATGAGCACAGCCTAAGAAGTCCTCATATCCATTGTGTCAGCTGAAGACCTTCAGGGTAGGAGGTCACATCACTGAAGGAGAGAAAAGGCTTGGGAGCCTTGAGCTTTGCTCCCACCTTACTGAAGTCTACTTAGTTCTCACCAAAATAGAAAAAGAAATTAAATTAGCAAAACATGTCCCATAAACTCCAAATAAGGCAGTAATTAGTAAAAGTGATTCCTTTTTCCATTCTCTAATAAGCATAGCTAAGGTGTGTACTGTCATACATTTTTCTGCCTCTGATTTTTTTACACCCACTTAAAAATATATTTAATTTTTATTTATTTATTTGAGAGAAAGAGGCAGGGGGGAGGGGAGAGGATATGGGTGTGCCAGGGCCTCCAGCAGCTAAAAAACCACTCCAGATGCTTGTGCCATCTTGCGCAGCTGTTTTACATGGATCCTGAGGAGTCAGATCTGGGTCCTTGGCTTTTCAGGCAAGCGCCTTAATTGCTAAGCCATCTCTCCAACCCTACACCCATTTTTTTTTTGTTTGTTTGTTTTTTGAGGTAGGGTCTCACTCTGGCTCAGGCTGACCTGGAATTCACTATGTAGTCTCAGGGTGGCCTTGAACTCACAGCGATCCTTCTACCTCTGCCTCCTGAGTGCTGGGATTAAAGGCATGCACCATCACGCCTGGCTCCTACACCCAATTTTTAATCCACTAGACTGCTCCTTAGATAGTTTGATCAAATTGATTAATCTAATTGTTTACACCATGGACCTTCTATTTCCAACCAAGATGGAATAAATTAACCAGACATGCCCTCCCCCAGAGCAGTTTAAAATTTTTAAAAGTATTTTGTTATTTATTTGCAAGCAGAGAGAGAAAGAGGGAGAAGGTGAGGGAGGGAGGGAGAAGGAGAGAGAGAGAGAGAGAAAGAGGAGAATATGGGTGTGCCGAAGTCTCTAGTCACTGCAAAAGAGCTCCAGACACAGAAACCACCTTGTGCATCTGGCTTTAGTTGGGTACTGGGGAATTGATCCCAGGCCATCAGGCTTTAACACAAGTACCTTTAACCATTGAATCATCTCTCCAGCCCCAGTTCAAATATTTTAAAATGAGTTTTTGACACATTGGACCTTGGCATCAAAGGACAGTGATCCCTGAGAGACAAGAGCAAACCAGCTGTGTCCTGTCAGATGCTGACACAGGGAAAGTAGACACCGAAATGAGTAGCTTGACCTGAGAATCACAGGAGACCAAGGAAATTAGAAGTCACAGGCCAGAGAGGACCAGAAAGGGAACTGCTTCAGCTACAGACCTGTAGAAATCCATATTCAGTTCAACACTTATTTAGCCCATGTATATGAAAGCACTACCCAGGAAGGGGAAAGAAATTGGAGAGAACAGTACTTGGCATTCACACACAGCAAGGAATAACTTGCTTTTGGGCAATAATTCCAAGAACACACATGGAAGAAAAGACAGCATTTCCAATAGATGGTGCTGGGAAAACTGGATATCAGCATATAGAAGAATGAAACTAGATCTTGTCTCTCATCCTTTATTAAAATTAACTCCAAATGGGCCAAGGATCTAAGTGTAAGACCTAAATCTCTGAAACAGCTAGAGGAAAAAGCAAAGAGAACATTTCAAGATATAGGCATAGGCATCAACCTTCTGTGTAGGACCCTGGTTGCCCAGGAAATAAACCAAACAAAGGGACCTAATGAAATGAAAAAGCTCAATGAAATAAAAACCTATTATGCAATTAAGGAAGCCGTCAACCAAGTCAAGAGGCAGCATACAGAATGGGGGAAAATCTTTCCTGGCCATACCTTGACAGAGGATTCATATCTAGAATATATAAAGAACTCAAAAAAAAAAAAAAAAAACAAACCCGTAAACAATAAAAAAGCAAACAACTCAATTTTTAAAAATTAGCAATCACAATATGCAGGGAATTTCCCTTTTTCCTTTCTTTTTTTTCTTTTTCTCTTTTTTTGTTTTTCAAGGTAGGGTCTTACTCTATCCCAGGCTGACCTAGAATTTACTATGTATTCTCAGGGTGGCCTTGAACTCATGGTGATCCTCTACCCCTGGCTCCCAAGTGCTGGGATTAAAGGTATGCACCACCACACCCAGCTTAAGCAGTATTATTTTTGAAATCATTTATTTGAAGGCAGGGAGAGACAGAGAAGAGAGAGACAGAGAGAGAGAGAGAGATTGAGAGAGAGAGAGAGAGAGAGAATGAGAATGGGCTTACCAGGGCCTCTAGTTGCTGCAAATGAATTTCAAATGCATGTATCACTTTATGCTTCTGGCTGTATGTGAGTACTGGAGAATCAAACCCAGGCCATTAGACTCTGCAGGCAAGCACTGTAAGCATTGTTAAGTCAGAATTTCTTCCTTCTTTCAGGCCCCAGCAGTATTCTTTTACTACTGGAGTTTTGATTTGGATTGTATTGACTCTGTAAACTGCCTTTTGTGAGGTGGTCATTTTTATGATATTAATTCTTTCAGTCCATAAGCAATTTCCTTCTTGAGTGTTTTAGAGTTTTCATTGTGGAAGTCTTTCACTTCCTTGTTGAGAGAGATTTCAAGTTACTTTTTTTTTTTTTTTTGGCTATTATGAATTGGACTATCCCAAATTTCCTTCTCAGAATGGTTGTCATACTTCATAATGGTACTGGTATGTGCCCCCTTGTGCATCTGGCTAACGTGGGTCCTGGGGAATCAAACCTGGGTCCTTTGGCTTTGCAGACAAGCGCCTTAACCACTAAGCCATTCCTCCAGCCCGAGTTGGGAGTTTTTAATGGATAATAAGCAAATCAGGGTTGCTTATCAGTAAATACACCACATAGGCTGGTGCATTTTAAAAGGCAGCTGTGGGTGGAGTTGGGAAGCTCGACTGATTGAATGTAAACAAAGCTTTTAGATGACAACTTTCAGATAAGTTGATTTATCATCACTGTGGAGCTACTGATT
Organism: Dipus sagitta; assembly: GCA_036346955.1. Lineage (NCBI taxonomy): Eukaryota > Metazoa > Chordata > Mammalia > Rodentia > Dipodidae > Dipus > Dipus sagitta. The sequence continues at coordinate 23,678,410 of CM070793.1, read as the reverse complement.
TAAACTGGTAAATTGATGCCATACATGTCACACCCCATGGCTATCATTTTATGTTAAAGGTAGAAATAGCAGAGTATCATTGCTAAACATGTAGATACAGCTTGATGTACATGGTGAAAGTAGAATCTAAGAGGTCCTGCTTGATGTTTTGCCTACCATTTCATACAAATAAGTGTGATGGATTCTCATTTCCTCCCATCCTTTGTCTTCTCTCTTCCTTCTTTAAGCAAAAGTGAACTTTGAGTTATGACTGGAGTTCATCTGTGATCTATGGTAGCTGGAACGTTTTTGGACCTTGTGAGAAGATACACAGATGTTCTATGTAACAGTAGCCTTAGCCATGGAGCTTTTCTGAAATATGTGGTCCATTTCAGGCACCAAACTGAGTGACTCAGAACGTTGGTCCTATGAAGCCAGCCACTGGTGGTGGGTTCTATAGCCTAAAATTGGCCATTGTCAGGACTGCTGTCTGAAATCTGCAATTTATGAGCTTAAAATAGCAAATTACTTCTAACTGAATCTTTCAAAGTAAAATATTCACCTCTTTCCATGTGCTTCCAGCTGTGCAGTAGAAAAAAAAAAAAAAGAATGATTTCTGAGGAAAATACAACTGAATCAAGTACTGTTTCTGTTTTTCCAGATCAAACTGCAGGTTGTGCTCAAATGAAGGACAGTTGGCAGCAGCATCCTTTCTCTTTTTCCCTGGTCCCTGTCACATCCTACTCATGATAGTCTGAATTTGTCTGGATTCTGAATCCTTCTTTACCCATGAATCATTGTGTCAGTATGTTCTTCATCACACTCTTCCTCATTGTGTGAGTGTGTGTGTATGTGTGCGTATGTGTGTGTGTGTGTGTGTACATACCAACACACCCTCACCTACACACATGTCAACTTTTCGATAACATGTTCAGTCCAATCAATTGGTTCCAAATTTGAAAAAAAATGTCAGAACCTTTTATTTGGAAACATTCGTAGTTTGAAAATAATTGTGGAGGCTTTATTTCATTTTTGTTTTGAACCTTATGACTGATAACAGATGGAGATGATATAGCATTTTGCTTTACAAAATTAAGCAATATTATTAGCTCTGTAACTAAAAATTTGAACAAATGAGTAAAAGAACATCTGCCTATGGGTTATTGTTTATGTTGTATGCAAGAATCTCACTTCCCTGTAAAGGATGCATCCTCTTCTTCCTTTTCTCGTGTGTCTATGCATTTGTGGTGTGTGTGCATGCGAATGGAGAACAGAGGTTGACCTCGGGTGTCTTCCTCAGTAGTTCTCCATTTATTGAATATTGAAACAGGACCTTCACTTGAATCCAGAGCTTGCCGATTTGGGTGGTCTGGTTAACCAGCTTCCATTGGGAATCACCTTTCGCTGTCTCCTGAGTACTGAGGCCACAGGTGGGCTGCCATGTCTGCCTAATATTTATGGAGATGCTGGGGATCTGAACTCATGTTTTCACCCTTGCCAGACAAGTGATTTGACAGCTGAGCTCAGAGAGAACCAGGTAGCTTTCTTAGGTGGTTAGAGTGACTGGTTCCCTAAAAGTAAAAAGCGGGAACATCTTTGGGCTTTGCTAGGTATCAGAGAGAAACCTGGCTTCTTCTTGTATCTTGCCTAAAGGAGTTCCCTAGATCTGTTTTTTTTTTTTTTTGTTTGTTTGTTTGTTTTCCCCACAAACAACCCAAGCCTCTCCTTGGAGAGGGGCCTTCTGGTCTTTTTTCCTAGAATGTAAATCTAATTCTGATGATAGAAGACAGAAATTGGCTAGGCAGTCAGGGTGACAGAATCCCAAAAGCAATGGGTTTTTATTCCTTCACTAAAAGCAGAAAATGTCACTAAGCTGGCAGAAACATGAATGTTACAACCCTCCAGGAATGATTTCTAGATTCAGGTTGCACCCTTCCTAGAGGACAGAAACTCTGATCCTTACATAAGATTGCCAGCAAAGTTGTAAAATCTGGTCTTTGTCCATAGTAACCTGGTCTTTCTCACGTAGACAGTCTCCATGAAAACCCAGACCCGAGTTTCGAGGTGGGCTTCTCAAATTCCCTCTTGCTTCTCTGGGCAAGAGCTCTGCCCTCTTCCCTCTTCCTTCACGGGGCTTCTGAAACTCCCTCTTGCATCCCTGAGCAAGAGCTCCACCTTGCTTCCATCTCTCTTGTTCTAGATTTAAACCTCCTTCTCTTTGTCCTCCTATAGCTTTAAACAGTAATAAAATATTTCTGAACCTTATCTTCTGGTTGGTGGATTTCATTCTTTGAATTCATAGGACAAGGATCCGGGAACACACCAAATTATTGGTGCACTGGTGTACAAGGAACCCAAAGTTCCTGTATCATATTTTGGTGCATTGGCCGGGAACTTCTAGGAGGTTGTGTACCAGAGACCAATCTCTTCCTCTTCCTGCTTTCTGCCATTCCACACTAATTTTCCTTCTTCCTTTCTATAACTCTCTTCTGCTTGAGAACTAGGCACTTTTAAACCATAGAAAAATCTGTAAAGGAGACTAAATAAGCTTGTGCTTTGTAAAATGCCAAATGAGCTTGTCGGGATGAATATTTGTTTTTGATGGTGATCTACAGAACATGATACGATAAGCATCACAGTGTCGCTTGTGGACACTAAAACAACGAGTGTTCTGAGACTCATGTGACAGCTGGTTTGAGATTGTTAAGTTTGTGCCTGGTAGTGCCCACAGAAAGCTAATATTTTGAGGATACAGCTTCAAGCAGCATTATGAGGACCTGAACTAGGCTAGACAGCAAGGCATGGCTGCCGCCCCTTCTGGCTGGGGCACCACAGCAGCCAGAGAGGAGATCCAGCGTAACAAGATAGCTCAATGGCTAGATGCGTTTGCTGATGACTATGCCTGCCTGATGTTTTCTGAGTTGCCCTTCCATTGATGGTACATGTTGGCTTTCATGCTCCAGGCAATCTGATAGACTTAAAGGAAAATCTACCCTGAGTGCTATCATGCTTGCTTCTATCTAGAGACTAAAATCTCAGTGGCTCCACAGATGAGGTTTCTAGGACCCTCCTACTCATACAGCCATTAGTTTTGGTTCTCTCTCAATTTATCTCCTGTCTAAGACCATTAAAGCCTTGTTAGAACATAGTTCTCAAACTTTTCTAAGACAGAGAGAATGAACATAACAAACAGATCTAAGTGGGGTTTACAAAATGGTAGAATTTTATGATTTAATAATATGTGAACAGGTAATCTTACTTTGTTAGATCATATATATCGATATCTATATCTATCTATATCTATATCTACATCTATATCTATCTATCTATCTATCTATCTATCTATCTATCTATCTATCTATCTATCTATATTAATGTATATAATTGCGATTTCTCATTACTAATAACTTTTAAACCAGGAATGCTTGTTTATATCTGCTACAACAGTAGCCAGATGTTTTTAAGTACAAAAGAAATTCTGAAATTCAATGCTGATTTTAGGTTGCCTTACCTACTCAATTAAAAGGTCAAAGTTGCATATGGGCTTAATGCTTATTATAATAACTTAATTTTTGACAGATTGCTTGACTTGAGTTTATTGGTAGAACAATGTAAAATGGTTATAGAAGTTAAACTAATAAAAGTTTACTGTTTCTGACAAAAGCCATTGTGTTTTGTATCATATTGAAGTTCAGAACCTCAAATGTGTGAATAATGTCCTTCTCTGTGGCTCTCTAGAGGAGCTTTTATGAGGCATTGATGATTTTATATCAGGGTTCTGTTGGGGACCCCCTCCATCCTACATGAGACTGGACATCACCCTGGCTTTCCTTATGCCAGGCAACAGACCCTCTAGGAGGAGAAAACCCAGGGTCTCAGGGGATGACACCATTCTTCAGCCTGATCTGCTTTAGTCAAAGGGGGGAAGAAATAGACCGAGTTGCTCTCTGTCCAGCCCTTCGTATGTCTGAGACTACCCCTAACTGAGCAGAGCCATTGGTTAGACCCTCAGGCTCCCCAGTTTCCTGACAGATAGAGCTATAAGACCTTAAATTCCAGGGCTCAACTGTGCCAAGACACTATAAGGTATTTAAGATCAGTTTTGTCAGAGAGCTTGGGACATTAATGGAAAGGAGAGGAGAACTATTATCTCCTGCTCACCCTCTGGGACCTTCAAGCAACTCAGGACATTCTTGAGACCCACAAAGTTCTGTCAGATGTGGTGAAACCTGCCAGTAAAGATTTCTGAAGAAGCAAAGACAAAACAAAACAAAAAAAAACCCTAAGTTTGAGGTCAGCCTGCCTCCCAGTACTGACAACAATGGCCCTTCTAATTAACTGTGAAGAGCAACCTGTGTGTACACCTATGATGTGTTAGGCCTGTTAATCGCCAAGGAAAATTTCTGTCTAACTAATAACTAACTTCCCCTGAAATAGCAGATTTTTCTCCTAGAAAGTCCTTTAACGTTCAAAGCACACTCCCTCATAATGCACAGGAAAAACACTGGTAGCTCTCACCAGGGCACTAAAATTTAGTGAAAGTCAGGGCTAATATTTATATTTTTGTTAATAAAAATTGTCTTCATGGGGCTGGAGAGATGGCTTAGCAGTGAAGCGCTTGCCTGTGAAGCCTAAGGACCCCGGTTTGAGGCTCGACTCCCCAGGACCCATGTTAGCCACATGCACAAGGGGGCGCACGCATCTGGAGTTCGTTTGCAGTGGCTGGAGGCCCTGGTGTGCCCATTCTCTCTCCCTCTCTCTATCTGCCTCTTTCTCTCTCTGTCTGTCGCTCTCAAATAAATAAATAAAAATAACAAAAAATAATTGTCTTCATGACTGTTAAGATGTTTTGCTTATCCTTACAAATGTTAAATAAACCAGATATGGTTTTGCCATCAGACAACAAAAGTAAAATGTTGCAAAATAATGTTAAGGTTTTTAAAGACTTTTTTAAAACAACTTTTTGTTCATTTTTATTTATTTATTTGAGAGTTACAGAGAGAGAGAGAGAGAGAGAAGCAGATAGAGAGAGAGAGAATTGGTGCGCCAGGAATTCCAGCCACTGCAAACGAACTCCAGACGCGTGCACTAATGTGCTCAGCAAAGCCTTTCAGGGGGTAGCATTTGAGCTGAGGTCTACTGAATCATAGGCAGTCATAGGTAATCTGGTGGGGGGGTACTGGTTATAAAAGAAGAAGAGACAGAGGCAAGGCCTATTCAAAATGTGCTTGAGGTCATTACGGAAGAAAAATATTAAGGAAGGAGGGGAGTCTACAGAGGGGAATAGAGAAGAAGTATAGCGCAGAAATAGTAAGAGATGAGCCTACTGAGGTCGGCAGGGCCCAGAATATGTAAAAATACTTGTTTATGCCTTTACTCCTTTTTATTGGAGCTCACTGTACATAGAGTGCACAAATCTTATGTCACATTATGTAAACATTTTCACATATGTAAATATCTGTGTAACTACCACCTGGAGTGTGATGTAGGTAATCTGGGAATAGCTCAGAAGTCTCTCTCAACTCCGCGTAGTCATTTCCTCCTGAATAGCATGACTTCTGTCACCACAGATTAGTTCTGCACGTTTTTGAACAAAATGTAAGTGAGATACAGTTTACATTCTTTTGTTTTGGGGAAGGACTGTGTGTGATAGTCTACCTTTTGCAATGTATTCATCTTACTCTTGATAGATCTGTGCATTGTTTCCAGACCTGTACTATTATGAACAAGGCTGCTATAAACATTTTTGTACGTGCCGTTTTTGGAAGTGTGCACTCATTTTGTTTGAATATGTTACCAGGAGTGGATTCACTAGGTCTTAGGATGTGTGTGTGTGTGTGTGTGTGTGTGTGTGTGTGTGTATGTATATAGTGTGTGTTATTTCGAGGTAGGGTCTTGCCCTAGCCCAGGCTGACCTGGAATTCACTACGTAGTCTCAGGCTGGCCTTGAACTCACAGTGATCCTCCTACCTCTGCCTTCCCCCAGTGCTGGGATTAAAGGTGTGCGCCACCATGCCTGGCCGCAAACCCGTTTTTTTGAACATAGTATCAATCAACGTGTGCTCTGCCTTAAAATGCAAAATGCAAGAGCATTTTAATTTCTTCCCCTTTACACACACACTTCCTAATATTATTCAATGTAATTATAGCCTATTCTGATAGGAGTATATGGGTGGGATTCTCATTGTGGGCTTTTTTCTATATTATTTGTACAACATTCCTACCTCTCAGGTACTTAGTATGTTGTCTTCTATTAGCTGTTCACGCTTACGTTGTTGATTATGTAGTTTGACTTCAAAAGCTTAGTTTTCAGACTTCGTAGTTTTCATTCTTTATTCCAACACCACATTATTTTTCCTTTGTAATATATCCTCAATTGCAGCATAAAAATTCAGTCATGCTGGCATGACATCATAATTTCATTGACTTTTAAGAATGTAACATTTTATCTTTTTGTGTGTGCATTCACGTGTGTGTGTGTGGGGGGGGGGCGTGTGGTGTATGCACACGTGCTTAGAGGCAATGTGCATGGGCCATGCACTTGTGCGCAGAGAGCGGGGAGAAAGTGAGCTGACCTTCTCTATAGCTCACCCAGGTAATTTTTTTTTCCCTAAGGTAGGGTTTTACTCTAGCCCAGGCTGACCTGGAATTCACTCTGTGGTCTCAGGGTGGCTTCGAACTCACAGTGATCCTCCTACTGCTGCCTCCCGAGTGCTGGGATTAAAGGCGTGGGCTTCCATGCTCTGTTTTCATCCATGTAATTCTCGACACAGGGTTCTTCCTCAATTTTGAACTGCTGCATATTTTCTTTCTTTCTTTTTTTGGCAAGCATCAATAATTCTCTGGCCTCTGCCCACCACCAAATGGAGTGACAGAGCTGCATGGCCATGCCTAGCTTCTCACATGGGTTCTGAGGAATCGAACTCGAGTCATCTATGGCACTTCTAGTCTTCACGTTTAAGTGACAAGCCTTCTTAAGTGCTGATCCTTCTCGGCATCCCCGTTTCATCTTTCGTAGGGTGATCCTATTTCAGTAGAAGGAAAAATAGAAAACAGGACTTAGAACTTAAAAGAGAAAATGTGGGTCAACCTTCAGTTTGATGTAGTTTCCACTTTCGGAGCCCAAAGGCCATGTAGTCAGTACCCCAAAGGAACTGCTGGGGGAGTGGGACTGTTGGTTTCATGACATGTTCATTAAACTCTACTGCATCCGTGTGTCTGCTGTGACATTTCCCTAGTGAGGAAAATAAGGACGCTACACCTCATTTCTGCTGTGGAAAATAATCTTTGGTTTTTTAAAAAAAGGTTAATTATGCATTGTGTTTAAAATTGGGCAGATAATTCATCATATCATAATTAAACTAATTAGAATACTAGTGTTTTTCAGCAGCTTTGATGAGGTCTACTACTTGGCAAGGAAACTAAGACCAAAAAAATCAAATATATTGCCTTTTGTTAAAAGATGGAGAAACTCTGATGACAAACAACTCTATCCAGTTTCATTTTGGTTAAAAAGATTTATATATTAATATAATTGTACTTTGTTCCCTCAAGTTTGACAAACTTCTAAAGTTGTACAGTTTTCTACCATGTCTCTCATGTTCACCCCACCCCCATCTCCCCCTTAGAGAATTCATGTATTCTGAGTTAAAATAGGTGGAAACATTCTCTGTTTCCAGCCGAGGCTCCCCAGCTTGGTTGGAATGTTCATCTGGATGTAATAGAGGCTGCTCTTTCACCAGCAATTCTTAAAATAGTTCCTTGGCTTATAAAGCTATATATATATATATATATATATATATATATATATATATATATATACATACATGTAATGTTTGGACAGCTCGGGGTTTACTTTCAGGGTGCTTCTGGCTGCTAGCTTTGGGGGGCACTGTTGCTCCAGGTTGGGAGCTTCAACAGGGCTCTGGTGAATGATGGTTCTCCATTGCACAATTTTGTATCTGTACTCCTTGTCAAGTAATCATTACAAATGTTTTGTGCAGGAGCAGGCAGGCTCTGAGCAGAGGTCTGCCTTTCTGAAGAAGCAAGCGCTGGGGGGGGGGTGGGGATCACTTTGTCCTGCCTGTGTTAAAATCGCACCCCCCCACAGACAGTGTAATTAAGTGCTAATTAAACTAAATGAGTTCAAGTGTTGAAGGCTGAGATAAATATCTATTTTTCCTTAATCTATTTTCCCCTCTAAAACTTGATAAAGGAAATTTGGATTTAATGGAGGATATATGTCAATTTTTTCTGTTTAAGATTGCAAATGCGTTTAGAGGAGACTCAGGTGCATTAGTTAGGATCTCTGTGAGAGGAGTAACGCGTGTAAATATAGAAGAGGTACAATGAGGCACGGGCGCAATAATTAAGGAGGCTTAGTGGAGCTGCCTTTTGGAAACATCTGGTTTGTTTCTGTTTCTTTTTTTTTTCCACATCCTGCAGATGTTGCCGAACCTATGAAATATAGTGACGGGAGAATATATTAAGCCTGTGTAGTCATTTCAATGAATAAAGCAAAGGGTAGCCTCACAACTTTCTAAAAAAAAAAAAAAAAATCTAGTTAGAAAAGAATTCAGCTTTCAGAGCGGGCAGAGATTAGGCAGTAATTGAGAGGGGCCCAGGGTCTTCGAAAAGTGTCAATAGTGATCTGTTCTTGCCAAAGGGGAAAAGAGATGCTTTGTGGAGGAGCAAGCAGAGTGATCAATGGGAACCTTTGTAATGCAGGCACTTTCCCACCACCTTCTGTGGTTAGCGATTAGAAATGCTGCTTGCCAGGGAAGCTTACTTCTGTACTTGGCAGTGGGGCGAAAGACTGTTAACTGTTGGCTCCGCTGCCCTACCTCTCCTGCTGGTAGCCAGCTCATGGGAGTACGTAGCAAGAGTCGGGGGAAGTGGATACGTAAGTGAGGCGCGTCTGTAGTCTAGGGCTGATGACAGCTGCATGGTGTTCCACAGTCCTGTGTCAACAGCCTCCCCAGGCAGGAAGCGACAGGGCAGGCACGTGGGTGCTAAGCCTAAGGGGTGGACACAGACAACTGGAGTTCATTAAGTAGGGGTTGGGTGCCTATGCTATTAACACCATTAAATAAATGCAAAGTTAAGTACTATCTGAGCAGAACCCACTTGACAAGAAGAGGAGGAGGCAGGAATAATCCAAATTGCACGCCTAATATCGCCAATGTGAGGTTTCATCTTTGGGCCAGCTACAGTCTCTGGTGTTCTGCACCGTTGCCATCCATCCTCTCCTGTGGTCATCTTAAGTTTAGTGTCACGTGTTCAGAACACACTGATAAAAATGTGTAACAAGTGTTTTTCTGTCAGCCAGCCTGGTAAACAAGAAATACACAAACTATGCTGGTGAGAAAAACTAGCATTTCTGTGGTTTTGATGGAAGTTGTTGGCCACTGATTCTTTTTTTCTATTTGAGAGAGAGAGAGACAGAGAGAGAGAGAGAGAGAATTGAGAATTGGTGTGCCAGGGCCTCAGCCACTGCAATCACACTCCAAATGCCATGACACCTAGTGGGCATGTGCAACCTTGCGCTTGCCTCACCTTTTGCGTCTGGCTTATGTCAGATCTGGAGAGTCAAACATGGGTCCTTAGGCTTTGCAGGAAAGTCCCTTAACTGCTAAGCCACCTCTCCAGCCGTTGGCTACTGATTCCTGACTTCCAGTTCTATCGCCCTTCTTCCATCCAAGGCAAAAGGAAAATCCCCTGCCACAGTTCACAAAAGATTTTATTCCTGTTCTAAGAGGGCACCTAGCTTTAGAGGTCCCTAGGGGGGTGGTCTCTCCTGCCAGCCACTGAAAGCTTCCGTTTCAGCTGTAAGTTTGAGGGTGACTCCACCACACACCTAGCTCCTGTGGCATCATTTGCTCTGGTCCCTGGCTTATGGGAGATCTCGTAATAGAATTACACAAGGGCTCCCCCTCTTTGCTCCTATGCAGGGTTATGTGACCTATCTCCTTCTATTTTACAACTAGCTAATTGCTATTTGTGAGGGTTTTTTTAAAACCATATTTTCTAGTGCCCGATTTTATGACTAGTTTTTAGGCCTAATATTTTGACTCGATTTTACTCCCCTTGGGGAATTTTGACAATCATATCAAATGCTATTTAAGGAAAGAGCTTCAGCTTCATTGCCATTACTGTCATGATTTTTGTAACATTTACGCCTTTTAATATGAATGATGTAGCTTCTCAGCACTTACGTCTCTGATCATTGCTTCTCAGTCTTGTGGCTAAGCTCACATAGAGTGGCTGGGGATCCTCCTAGCAATATTGATGTAGACAAGTCTGAAATTAGAGTGTTTAATTTATAGGTGAAGAAATTGATGCTCATAGAAACTCAAACTAGTTACTCAAGGTTATGCAGCCAGTAAAACTGGGATTCAATTAATTTTAGAATCTGGTCTCAGTAATTTTGCTAGGCATAGCAAGCCCTCACTACTGCTGTAACATGGTAGGAACTTAAAAACAACCACAGAATGGCAATGTGCTTGTGCTGCAGTGCAGGCATATGAAGAATAAGAAATAATAGGGAGAATAGAGGTTATTTCAAGGAACGTAGATCAAATAGAAATAGAGAAATGCAATTTAGAGCTCTTTTTTTTCCTTAAAATGTGTTTTGCCAAAGTTCACTAGGTCTTTTGTTAGAAAAGGGGCAAGATGGCTTCATTAGGCATTTGATTTCTTGATTAAAGTATTCTCTAAATCTTTGGTACTCATTCTCAACTCCCAAAGCAATCAGGTGTTCTACGAGCATCCTATAAACGTTAGACACAGATCTGTTCCTTTTCAGTCCCGAGGAGGGCGTACAGGGCCTTGCTCATGTTACACAATTTCTCTACCACTGACCCATATTGTCACCAACAAGAGCAGCTCATGGACACGCACTGCCACTCACCACTCACTGCCCAAGAGGGTGGAGAGAGAGGTCACAGGAGTTACCACTACGAGCCAACTGTTCAGATGTTAGGAACTGATCTAGAAGTCACGTTCATTCTGCTGTCTAGTTACTGAACCAAAGTATTTGGTCCTCTGATTCAGTTGGCTATATTTTTATGGTTCTGTACGAGATAAAACGGATCTATCGGTATTCCAGATGCAAGGTGATGCTGGGAGGTGACGGTCCTGTGAGAAGGACACAGGCTGGCAGGAGAGCTTGAGTCTTCCTCGTGTGATGTTGGTCAATGCCATCTGTATTTTCAATCCCTCACGTAAAAAATGGGAAGGATGAGCCAGATGCTTCCCTAAAGATCAAAGCGTAGTGATTCTTCACGTAAAAGGTGTGCGTTGTAGAGAGAAGTAATGTATGTTGAGCTTGGAGAGTTGGCTTCTTTGGTGTGCAATGAGCTGTTATTTAAGTATCAGCAACCCAGCAGAAACAGGCTGCCTTGTGAAGACCAGCATGCCACACAGCATGGCATTCCCCTCCATGATATGTCTGCAAGTTCTTCAAGCAGGAAATGACATTTTCCTAGAAAGTCTTTTTAGAAAATTGTATGTTTGCTTTCAGCACCTCAGGTGGTTTCTGAGAAATGCCAGTATGCAGCTGAACAGTGAAGAAGCCAGCCAGCCTATGAGATATTTCTAAACATCTGGATCTTTAGCGGAGTCTACGGCAAGCATTCCTGCAGCTAGTTGTCACTTTTGTCTCGCAGAAAAGTGTGGCTGCTTGCCACCACACATGTCTGAATTCCAACAGCTAAGCATAGGTAGGAATAAGCCTCACACCTCCTCCTCACACGAGCCGGTGGGAAGCTCAGGCCTGTCTTGCCCTGATTACAGATTTTTCCTAGGGCAAAGCTCAGCTTTTCTCCCCTGCCTTTTGTGTGTTCAATGACTCGTGAAATATATGTTGACACAAAAATCATTAATGACAGGCACCTTAATATTCATTTTTTGCTGATCAAGGAGAAGCGCAGCCCCGACTTTCTTCTCTCATTAGCTGGAAATGGCTTTCCTCCTGTCCTGAGGATTTCTTCTTTCTTCTTCCTTGGTCTAGCTCTCTGAGGGCAGAATGAATGTTTTCCCATGACTCCCTCGTTACTTGGCGGAAGGGGCTATTTTATGGAAACTGATGCAGTAAATGACGACCAGTAAGGAAGTGGCAGTTTCTCTAGCTAGCCAGACAGCCTGCCCCCTGTTTCTTGCCAAGTATTCAGATCCTCAGGGCTCTCCTTCATGTAGCACGCTGAGGAGTTACTGTACCTCGGTTCCTCTCTTCTGCTCTGGCCCTTGTATGATTCATTTTCTTGTGGCTCAAAACAAATGCCTGGTCAGACCAACGTAAGGAAGACAAGAGTTTGTTCTGGCTTACAGTTCCAGAGGATGGAGTCCATCACGAAAGGGGAGGTGTGGCAGGCCAGAGCCGGAAGCTGGTGTCCACCTGGCAGACAGGTAGAACAGGATGTGGTATGGGGCCACAAAACCTCAAGGCCCGCTGTGGTCGTTTGAATCAGATGTCTCCCATAAGCTTATGTGTTTTGAATACTTAGTTCCCAGCTGGTGGCAATTTGGGAATCAGAGCCTTGCTGGAGGAGGTGTGTAGTTGGGTACAGGCTTATGGATGTTATATGTCAATGTCCCCTTGCCATTGTCTGGCTCATTTTCCTGCTGCTATTTGGCACATACTGTGGCAGAGGCGATATACATCTGCTCTACCTCCTTTCTCCTGTCATCCCAGAGCAACCCCTCAAGACTGTAAGCCAAAATAAATCACTTTCCTCCCATAAGCTGCTTTGGCCTGGGTGCTTTGTATCCACAGCGCAAAGAAACAAACTAAACTGCAACAGAAACTTGGTACTGAGAAGTGGGGTCCCGGCTGCTAGGAACTTGCCCGTGCGGCTTTGCTCATTTGGAATAGATTTGTGGGAGGGATGTAGAAGGATCTGAGATCTTGGCCTTGCAGTGCTTCAAGCAGAACTTGATCAGCCATTCTGGACAGAGGTTGAGAGAGCTGAACGCAGGAGGAACTGTGGGCTGCGAGCTTGGTTTATGAGGGGAAGGAAGAGCTTTGTCCCAACTTGACCAGCAGCAATCTGCACGAGAGACTTACTGCATTTTCCAGGTGTCCTGAGAACTCATCCAGGGTTGTGTTGTATAGAAACAGATGGGTGTGAGCAGATGGATATGGTACAACAAGAAATGAAACTTCTGGGCTGGAGATGACAGTACTGCTTCAGCAGCAATTATTTAAGTGATTACCACCTTTGAGACTGGGCCGGCTGTTCTCCATTAGGACAGCTAGAAGAAGGCTGACTCTTTTGAAAGGAGAGGGGCCTGAATGCTGAAGAAGTGTCCTGCTCTTTGAAGTTGGCTTCATACCCCCCTAGATTAACAAATTTGGTAGCCCACTTGGTACTATGGAGTAAAAAAAAAAAAGAGGTCACCGGATGTGCAACATGATTCTCTGGGCTTTTTCTGGGCTTTGAGCTGCCCAGTTGGAGGGGTGGAATTGGAACACCAGGGATTTCATCACTGATTAGGGGTATAGGACAGTTAACAGACCTGGTATTATGAGGATGTTTGAACAATGTTGGGATTGACAAAAACTATGGGGACTTTTAAAGTCCGATTGAATGTGTTGCATTGTACATCATGGATGATCAACAGTTTGTGAGGGCCAGGGGTGGGGGTGGGATGTAGTGGTTTGAATTAGGTGTACCCCCTATAAATTCGTGTGTTCTGAATGCTTGGTTTTCAGCAGGTGACAGTTTGGGAATTGGAGCCTTGCTGGAGGAGGCGTGTTGTTGGTGGCAGGCTTCTGTCACGGGTTTCCCCTTATCAGTGTTGGGCACACTCCCCTACTGCTGCTGTTCGCCTAATCTTGTCCAGCAAGTGACGTCAAACCTCTGCTTATGCCGTGATTTTTCCTGCTGTCACGGGACTTCTCCTGGCGTCTGTTAGCCAGAGTCAACCTTTCTTCTCATGCGCTGCTTAGGGTTGGGTGCAGTGAGACAGAAACTGCAAAACCCACTCTGCAGTGGCCCACTTCCTTCAGGAAGGCCCCACATCCGAAAGGCTTTGCAGTCTTCCCACATGGTGCCACTTGCCTGGGAATGAAGCGTTCCAACACATGAGCGTTTGGGGAGAATTTTGCATTCAGGTCACCACACCCCTCACGATAGATCTTTCGTTATAAAGTTTTCCCTTCTGAACACTCTAGGAAATTACACAAGAAGTAGCAAGCAGAGCTTCCTATGGTGGGGTATGCCTAGAATTTCAGGCTCAGGCTTAGGGAAGAGGATTCTGTGAGTTTGAGGCCAGCACGTGAAAACAGCTTATCTCCGGGTGCGGGCGGGGGGGGGGGGGAGGTGGACAGAGAATTCTCAAAGGACGAAATAAAAATGGCCAATATTCATTTAAAGAAATGTTCAGCATCCCTATTCATCAGGGAGATGCCAATTACAACAACTTTGAGATTCCATCTTACTCCAGTCAGGATGGCAATCATCAAAAAACCAAATGGTAACAAATGGTGAGGCTGTGGGGAAAGAGAAACCCTTATTTACTGCTGGTGGGAATGCAAGCTTGCACAACCACTATAGAAAGCAGTATGCAGACTCTTGATAAAGATGAACATTAATTTACCATCTGATCTAGCCATTCTATTCCTTGGTATCTACTATAAAGAGACAACCCTGTACTTTAGAGATTCTTGTTAAACCATGTTTACCAGCACTCTATTCACGGTAGCTAGGAGCTGGAGTCAACCCACATACCCACCGACTGGTGAGGGGATAATGAAGACATGGTATATTTACACAATGGAGCTACACTCAGCAACAGGAAAGTGGATGGTCTTAGAAAATGCTATCTTAAGCGAGGTCACATAGACCAACAAAGACAAACATCACGTGTTTTCTCTCACATGTGGCTCCTAAACTGGACCAGAGGAAGAGGAATGCAAAAGGGAGTAAATAGTAGGACTATGGGTGCTTAAGTAGAAGGAGACCAGGAGAAAGAGGACCCATGGAGGGAGGAGAGGAGTTACCAGACAAAACAATGGAGGGAAAGAGTAGTAGGGGTGTAATGGTGGGGGGTTCAGGGAAAGGAAGGTGGGCATGAGAGCTACATAAAACCAAAGGCTTAAGCAGTCAGCACAGTAGGGACCATCCTCCTGGAAACAAGTATACTACTTAGAACCCCAGTTAAGGAAGGTGAATGGGCCAGACTAAAATGTCCACTAAAAGGTGGAGAAATTTTAGACCTTAAACCATGGGCTCTGGCTCGTGGATCCCAGGGCCAGATCTGGCTTAACCCACGCAGTAATCAGTTGGCCATGGTGATCCATGTGACTCCCCCCACCCCACAGCCAACGCACAGAGTCGGAGGCCTTTGCCAAGCTCTTGGTTATCAGTCAGAGCTAAAAGGTAAGACCCTGTTTCTGAAGATGCCACCGGCTGCCATTTCAGAACCGTGAGAGACAACGTGGGAACTGAGAGGAGAGCCGGTCCTCACCTGGCCAACTCTCGCAGCACTGGAAAGGGCTATGGGAGCTACTGGGTGACAGTGGTCACCAACAGCATGAACCAGCAGGAGACCCTGCAAGCCCGGCCACCCACCAGCCCGACAAGAACTACACATTTGTGTAGGCCTTTTGTGGGTAACCAACACCCTCTGATTGGATATGAAGCATGCTTAGTGGGAGAGGACTCTTAGCTGGTACTTCGAAACAACTCGGCACCCCATGGTTAGGAAAACCATGCTTCCCACAGAGAAGCCCCCAGTGTTCCCTGTAGATGTCAAGGGCATAGCTGCATCAGAATGTCTCTCAAGCGGCTAGGTCTATCCACTTCCATCAAAGCTGCTCTCTCCCTTGGCTGGAAAATCTGCTTAACTTACAGATGGCAGAAAATACTTGGGATAGCCAAGCTCCATCAACACAAGAAAAGACAGCTGAATTCTGGCAATGAGATATGCCACCTCTAGCACATTTAAATGGGGTTATAGAAGAAATTGTGGAGGAAGCAGAGACATGAGTATTGCTCCTAATACTAGCCCAAAGTGCATGTCTAGGAAAATAGCTACAAACATTGAGGTGAACAGAAACACATCATAACAGAAACACAGAGAAGTCAACACTAGCTGACAGCACACCTGGCCAAGGTGCAGAGGCTGTTGCAGAAGAGGGGGTGGGAAGATTGTAAAATCCACATGGTGGGTAGAAACAGCTTGAGACACAGCTCACCCCAGACACACAGGCCCCAATTATCCCACAATACCAATAACCCTACTGAGGAGGGAGTGCCCTCAGGCTGGGGAAGGGATATACTACAATTTATGTTAAAAAAATTAATTAGCAGCTGGGCGTAGTGGAGCACGCCTTTAATCCTGGCACTGGGGAGGCCTCAGAGGTAGGAGGATCGCTGTGAGTTCGAGGCCACCCTGAGACCACATAGTTAATTCCAGGTCAGCCTGAACTAGAGTGAGACCCTGCCTCGAAAAACAAAAACAAAAAAGATTAACTAGTAATAAAAAACTGAAAAAAAAAAACAACAATAAATGCAAGGAGAGAGAGAGAGAGAGAGAGAGAGAGGAACCAGCACACGTGACAATGTTCTGACCGTCAGGCTCTAGCTTCTCTGGCCTCAGTGGTGCAGGAGCCCATGTGTGGTTGCCATGGCTCAAGTGTAACCACTGTGCCACACGGCCCTGTCTGTGCACAAAGTAATTCAAGGAAAGGGCAATGCATCAGTCACAAAAATAGCTCAAAGATGAACAAATATTAATAACGTTGTTCAAGACGGGTGGGAAAGTGATGGGCTGTGGGACAAAGATGGTTTTTCTTGTTGAATAGCAGATTTTTTTTTTTAAAGAGAACGTCTTTTTCAGAACTTTGCTGAGAGCTTTACCGTGTGAACACGTTGCACGTTGGTCATATTCCCATCAGATTGCACTATAATGTCCCCCGTCCTCCACCCCCATCCCACTGAGGGGCCTCTTCACGGGGGTCATGAGTGTTCACTGCGGGGTCAGTCGTGAACGCCAGTCGGCCTCCAGGGAGGGGACAGTGCTTCAGAGTACACCTTCCTACCCTGTGGCTCTTTCATCATAAAAAACCTGTTTTCTTAAAATAAATTATTTATTGAAGTATAGCCAAACGTTTATGTATTCTGCTACTTCTTTCAAATGACACTGGAAAGTCGAGGTATTAGCGAGGAAGAAACAGGAGTAAGGTAGCATTTTAGGCAACTAGTCAGGGGCAGAAGCCCAAAGAAGGAAGAAAAACAAGGAGATGCTCTCTTCTCGGTCCTGGCAAAACTGGAACTTGGGTCTGATCCCGTCCCACCCAAGATGGCTTCCAGTGACGCACCCAGCAGGAATTTCCTGCTTTCTTTTTCTTCTCCTTCTCCCTCTCCCTCCTCCTCCTCATCCCCCCACCTCTTCAGTTCAGCTTCTCCAGATCAGCCCCTAGTCCACGGGCCAGTCAGGCCTCCCTTTACGCACCTGGGTCTGATAACACTGTCTGGTCCATGTGAAGGAGGCTGACCACACGGGCCCGGTGCCTGGGTCTGAACGTGCATCCAAGGCTGCCTCTCTGGCAATCCGGGGCTGGGTGCACTTCTGTTGGCCTGGGTGTTTTTCATCTTCCTGTGTTTTACTTGGGGTGGCTTCTTGCTTGCATTGCATGTATTTATTATTGTCATCATTATTATTTTGGTTCTCTGAGTCAGTGAAGGTGAATAGTGAAATAAGGGGGCAAAATAAGTGAATTAAGAAATAGTGGGGCTGGAGAGATGGCTTAGCGGTTAAGGCGTTTCTCTGCAAAGCCAAAGGACTCAGGTTCGATTCCCCAGGACCCGCATAAGCCAGATGCACAAGGTGGCAGAGACTTCTGGAGTTCGTTTGCAGTGGCTATGGGCCCTGGTGTGCCCATTCTGTCTCTCTCTCTCTCAAGCAAATAAAATAAATAAATAAATAAAAGTTAAAAAAGAAATAGTGAGCATTTCCTAATCCCCTCTGGTCTTTCGTTTGCAGGGATCCTTGGTTCTAATGCCTTGCCCTCTACCTGTGGGTGTTTGTGCCTCCTCCAGAGCTGTTTTCCTTCCCTCCATCTCTCCTTTCCCTTTCTAGCTGGGCAAGGAGATGAGTCCTCTCTGGCTTGAATCTTGCAGCAAGGCCCCTCCCTGGATCTTAATTCCCCCTACAATAAACCTCATAATTTGTGTTTTCTAAATTTAATAATTCATAATTTATTCTTCTTGAGTCCATTTTATGAATTCTTAGTTAAATGGGATAAAGATCCAAAAGCTGAGATTCACAGGCCTGAGTGGATCCCTCCTCAACTCCAAATCTTGCTGTCATAACGACCAACCATATATAGCCCTTAAAGAAGAAATTATTTACTATCTGACCCTTCACAGGAAAAAGTTATTGTCTATTATCTTAGAAGATGTCATGGAGGGAGAGTACTCTCAATGTACAAGAAAACACGATTTCCCCATTTCTGCCCTAAACACTGCAGGGAATAGTCACTCTTTCTAAGGATAAAATCCATTTTATTCCAACAAACCTATCAAACCCAGACTAGGTTGCTCTTGATGGTCTTGACTCCTTCTTCTTATTTCCCTTGTCTGCATCAGGTCTTTCTTTCCAGCTATTTTCTCTCTGACCCTGCTCATAACAACCTTCACCTGTTTCTGCTGTTCGCTACAAAGAACCCGAGAGAAGGTCTGGGGTTCATGCCTGAAGACAGGAGGTTCTTCCTCAGAAGTAAGATGGTGAGAAGATGGGGGCACTGTTCAGGGTCATAAAATGTGTAGCTGTTACATCATGAGTAATTGTGCTTGTGTTTATACTCAACCATAGGCTCGTCTACTGTTCTCCTCTTTAGATAATTCTCACATTTTCTTCTGAGTCCCTTACAGCCTTACAGAGAGAGAGCAGCCCGCTGCATTCACGAGCTTCTCAGGTAGGAGGCTTCCCTGTCTGGATTCCTACAGGGCACGTTCGTTCATGTCTTAGGCCTTTGGCCCCTCCCCGTTATCATCTGTTCAGGACCTTTTCCCCTTACAGTTGACACATGTATTTGATTCTTGTGTAGGTATCACCACTCAATCCTTTCGTTCCTCTCCTTCTCTCCTCCTGCTTCCCTCCCTCCCTCGTCCTTTTTTTCCAAACACAAATTTTGTTTATGGTAGTAGAGCTAAGAAACAATTTTTTTAAACTCAGGAAAAATACCAATCATCTCATTCACAAATAACTAACATTAATATTAATATTTAGACTTCATAATCCTGTGATATTCATGTCAATTTTATACACAATCATCCACTGACATAATTATTCAATAAAATTTTAATGAAGAAAATATTTTTAGTTTGCTATTTCTTTTCCTTTACTGACATGTTCTGTGCCCTTGCTTTTACATTTGCATTACTATGCACTGTCATATAGTTGAAAATTATGAGGTTAAACTAGATTTTTCTAATCATGTCAAATTCCTTGAGCCAGGAATAGTTTCTTTCTGTTTATTCTTTTCTTTCCCCACCTACATTCTTGCTATCCCTAGAATCCAGTGTCATTTGGTAAGCCAGATTTAGTGTTTATAAAGATGTCCTAAGTAGAACTAAATGGAGGATATGAGTTGTGCTCCCAAAGGAGGAGACCTGAGTGCCTTATCATCCTCTCTTGTTCCCATCACAGAAAAGTCTCAACCTGAAACGAGCCTTGAATGGTTCTCTGGTGGGTCACACAGCAGTACACCTGCTGGGTTCAAGCCTCATGAATTACCTTCCTGGTTACCTTGCTAGTCATGTTGAAGACTATGTTGAAACTAAACAGGTACAAGCTAGGGCCTGTTTTTATGATAGAGTTTTCTTTGCAAATAGTCTCCCTACTCCTTTTAAAAAAATCTATACAAGCTGGGTGTGGTGGCGCACGCCTTTAATCCCAGCACTTGGGAGGCAGAGGTAGGACGATCACCGTGAGTTCGAGGCCACCCTGAGACTACAGAGTGAATTCCAGGTCAGCCTGGGCTAGAGTGACACCCTACCTCGAAAAACCATAAAAAAAAAGTCTATACAAAACAATCTATACAAAAACAACATTCAAATACTTTCTCCACCATACTTGTCTTTTCTAATAGGAGTTGTTTTACATACTGCCAAGTAAATCAAAGTCATATCCTTGATTTATTTAAACAAGAAAACCAAGCGAAATTACGTTTTATAATTTGTAAGTTATAAAATTGTAAATTCATAGAACACCAAGCAGAGATACCCTCTTCAGAATGAGGTGGTTAACCTTAATTGTCAGTTTGGTGGGTCGGGAAGCAACTAAGACATGCCCTACTGGGTTGCTCTATGAGTGCATTTCCAGGGAGGACTAACTGGGAAAGGAAGCTCCTCCCCCAGAGGCCATGGCTCTTCCAAGACAGAAAGATATGAGGGGGCCTGGGGAAAGGCGGCGCCGTGCCAGCCTGCCCGTGTTCACTGCTGCTTGCTGGGGAGTCCAAGTGCTCTTTCTCTTGCCGTCCTTCGCTGACACTGAAATCCTTCTTTGGCTTTCCAATGTGGGCTCAAGACAGTGCCCCTGCCCCTCACAGACTACCCAGCCCGTATCCTGGTAGCTAACTTCATAACCCCCTTCATAGCTTATATTCATTCTGTTGGCTCCGTTCTTCTAGAGCCTTCTGACTAAGACAAGGGACAAACCAAGCAACAAGACCATTCTCCAAAGCGAGTTCATGACATGCTCTGGCAAGTCTCAGTGACCTGCTTCTTTAACAGATTTGGTGATCTTCTTTTTGCTTTATGATTTCGTGGATTGCAAAAGTTAGTGTCCATATGCACTAGCACTTAGACCTAACCTCCCTGCTGTCTTAGTTTTTCTTATGGACCCCCTGTCCTTATGCCTTCTATGTTGATCAATAAAGGTAGCAGAAGTTAATGAAAACCATAACCATATCAAAGGAAACCAGAGGTCCAGTTCGTCCTCAAAGGGCTCCATTTGGGTGTATCACATTGCCTTAGATGATGTAAGGGCTTCATAAAGGCTTAAGCAGAACCCAACATCAAGGCTTACTCAAGTCACCTGTGAGACAGCCGTTTGCCCGGAAGATAGAGCCTTCAGGGTCTGTACGTACTTGGAAGTTTACCTTCAATTTTCAAGGCTCTCTTACCTCTGTCATTTAGCTTGATCCTTACTCAGCTCTGGGAGACATTCATTTCCCACCTTATCGACAAAGAAACACAGAGAGGAACTGACTTGCTCATGATCACACGTGTTTCCTTCTTTCCCTCTGTCTCATTCTGCTTCTTTCTCTCCACTGTCCTGAACTCAATAAAGTGTAAGCATCATGTTCGTGTTTCTACCTAACACCACTCCGTACTGTCTTTAGTAGTTAATAAAGTGACTGCAATTGTGTTTAAGAAGAAAAATGCAGCTATACTAATATGTTGTCCACAGCTTTATTTCAAGCTGTGTTCTCATTTCAATTGTCATATCCTACAATCTATGGTTTCTTAAGTCCCAAAGCTGGAAATAAATCTAAATTACTAGTTCATACTTAGATTCTTCAGTATATAAGTTCAAACTGTCATAAACTGAGAACAATCTGAGAATGACTTCAATTACACTGAAAAAATTGCCATGTACAGGCCTTTCATTGTCTTTCAGCTTCACTCACGGACCCTACCAGACACGATCATTCTGTTGTCATGAAGGCCTTCCTCTGGGTTTGAGCCTTTTTAATCTTGTTTGGCTCTCAGTGAAGTGAGCAAGCTGGCCTTACTGTTTTTCCCCTCTCCTTCTTCCTTAAAAACTTTTTTTTGTTCTTTTTCTTTTTTTTTACATTGGAGCAGGTCATTTTTGGTCTTAAAAATGCATACATTCTGGCCCTTATTCTTCTGGTAAACATGAGGGCTCTCTCACCAAAGCTCTGAAAATCTTGGCAGCAAGTCTTATCCATACTAAAAGTGAATTATAGTCTCTTTGAGTCCATATCTCTAGAGTCTCCATTTCGGAGAATCCAGAGACATTACTCATACCCCTAGAAGCGGGATGCTCTCAATCACATGCAGTCTTCTTTGTGGTTAGACTAAGGACAGGCTGTAAACTGTGCGTAACTCACACATTGCCTTTCTCTAGTCCTGCTGCAAGTTTATTTCTCCTTGGTCATCCTCTAGCCTGCAACAATCTCTTGTTTAAGGGATTCAGTTTCATCTGTCCTGTGCTATGGGGAACTCAGGAAGAGGTCAGCTGTCCACCCCAGGCACAGCGTGAGGAGAACAAGTCCCTTCTCCTTCCTGAGCCCTGCCTACTCTTGATGAACTTGATCTCCACTGTAACTACCCCGCAAGAGGGGAGAGAGTCTAAAGAAACACACTGGAACCCCTCACTTTAGGTAAGGACTACTGAAAAGAATTAACATTTCCCCAGGAATACTGAGTTGGAGAAAGGGAAAGACTGAAGCCTTGGCCGGGGATAGAGGAGGAACTTATTTTATAGGAGGTGATTTCACAGTAGTTCTGACAAGTCGAATGAACACAGGCATATTTCTTCTTGGCTTTTGTTTCGTCTTTCTATAAATTGTGACGCTGCAACAGAAAAGGCAGGGATACCAGATGTCTTTCCCTGATTTGGGAGATCTGCAAGTAAATGCATTTTCCTTTGCCCATTTTTTCCCAATTTTTTAATTTTTAAACTTTCTATTGATAATTTTACACATGTACAAAATACATTTTGACCATTGTCTCCTCCCGTCCCCCTCCCTTGCCTCACTCCTTCATATCCTTTCACTGTACCCTTTCCTCCTCTACCCAGTCGCTTTACTTGTTTGATGTTGTTGTCATTATTTTGCCTTCCTTCATCATTCGCTATGCAATGCTGATCGACCCAATGCTGTGCAAGGAACAGCCATATGTCTGCAATGAATACAGTGTTCCAAAGCCCTCCTCCAGGTCCTCGTGTTCTTACATTCTCTTATTTATTTTTTAAATCCCCTCTCCCATTTTCCCTGAGGGGTCTCATCAGTAGGGTTGTTGGTATTCTCATTGATGGGCAGTTAAGGTCTCAGTAACTTTCTGTTGGGGGGGGTGCCACAGGATATTTCTTCCCCTCCCCTCTTCTGCAGTGGTCCTGGAGCTTGGCAGGTCTGTTAGTAGTCTGGTTTTTTGTTGAGTTCCCTATTGCCTCTGGGCCTCCATTTCTTTTAAGATAAGGCAGGTTTACGAATCTAAGTGTCCCCCAATAACAACTTTGGCAAGTGAGGCAGAGGCAAACTGGTAGCTAACTCCTCCCTGGGGTTGAATTCTGGAGAATTACTCGCTGGGGGAATTTTTCCCCTGGTTCTCTGACCTTTGAGTGTCAGTTGCTGGTTAACTGTGTATTGATAAAGTGGTAAAAGAAAAGGGTTTGTTTGGAATCTGACCTGGACTTATTTGTGAAGAAATACTCTGATTGCTCAGTTTTATGACTTGGAGGGTTCCTAGTGAAGTCTTGTGATCTGAACTTGGTTCGTTGCAAGCTGCTGGTGCCAATTTGTAAAGGAGAACATTTGTAATGCTTGTCACTTTCAAGGCTCCCTCGAGCCATTTGCTGACTGGTTGTTCGGCCTTTGTCTAGCAGCATGCTCACTTTGTTTGCTTTTCTATATAGCTGGTTTATCATTCATATTTACGTTTGGGTTTCATCTTTATCTCATGTGTGGGGTGCGAAAGTCACTTGGGCTCATATTGAATCACTTTGTAGTACAAGTTGATAGGAAATAACTTTTGATGCTTAACAGCTCATTGGGCACCACCTTTGCTGTGGGATAAAGATTAAGATTCTTAAAAAAATACTTGCTTGATTGCATTTTAATTTTAGAAAGGCAGAAGTTTGAGAGCACTGTATTGTAATTTGTGTGAGGAAGAGTAACTCTATACTCTCTTAGTGACTCCATAGAGAACTGCTACTGAGAAAAGGTAAACACAGAGGAAAAGATCTGAAAAGCTTCCAGGCCATCGCAGTTACTTTCTTCCGGCTAGGATAAAGCACCAACCAGAAGCAGCTTATGGGAGGAAGGTTTTTATTTTGGTGTACAGTATTGGAGGGAAGCTCCATGATGGCAGGGGAAATCATGGCATGAGCAGAGGCTAGACATCACCTCTGCCACAGCAGGTAGAAACAGCCTCAGGAGACTGAGCCCAACTCTGGCAAGGGGGGGGCGGTGACTATTACACCCTTAAGCCCACCTCCCCCCCAACAACACACCTCTTTCAGCAAGGCTCTACCTCCTAAACTGACATTAGCTGGGAACCAAGCATTCAGAACATGCGTTTATAGGAGACACCTGAGATTCCAGCCACCACACAAGTGAGGTAATGTGGCCAGCGGGATCCATCCCTGCAAATGGCACAAATGGTGGAGAAAGATTAAAGAGCCATGAGGCTTCTCCCAGGCACCTCAAGTAACTCCTGAGGAAACTCAGCTATCTTTAAAAATGGTTACATTCTGGTTAATTACGTGGTCTTAAATATCTAGCAGGAGAGGATAATGAAAGGGTTAAGTGATGCATAGTAATAATATAAACTAAAACAAAAACTAAACTAAATTTAAAAGAGGCAAAGGTTCAGGTCTTACAAGCCTCCCCCCATTTAACTTTGTGTATGACAGATTGAGACTCATGTGCCTTTCCCTGCTATAAACAAAATGTTTTATATATATATATATATATATATATATATATATATATATATGTATATATATATATGTATATATATATATATAACATATATAATATATATATATATATATATTCCAGATAATTCTGTTTCTTTGGCTTTACAAGATCTACAAAGTAAAATTTTAGCCATGTCAGAGACCAACCATTTTGGTAAACAGCTTTAAAATTGGATCCTTGGATCTTCATGAAAAAATCGGTAATATCTATTGTATTAATAGTAATATTGTTAATCTTTGGGGTCAGTGTGATTTTACCTCCTCTTCTTTACAGTCAATTCACCCTCAGATGGTTCAACAGCAATCTAACTATATATATCTTGGTCCCTTTTATCATCCTTCAAGGCCTGAAAGGCATCAAGAGTGAAAATGCTAATAAACTTACTCTAGCCCACTTCAGCTGGAAGTAGCCAGATCAAGACAATGCACATCCCCTGAATGATTTTAGGCTCTAGACTCTTGAGGGAGAAATGATGTAGGTAGAAGGACATTAGTAGTCCTGGGGGCTTCCATTAACTATGATGCTAATTGTCATGGCTCTTTACAGGTTAAACATATTTATGTTCCTCAAACATAGACTCTGGCGCACGCAAAGCTCAGGAATACACTTAATAAGCTGGTATTATCCAAATTAAACTTTTAGTGGTGCTACCTTTTCCAGGCCTGTGCTCATGTGGTCCTCATTGTATTGTGACTGTTACCTTTAAGCAAAGATTAATTAGACATTTCCAACACTGCTTACTACAAGCCATGCTTCCATAGTTATCAAATTGGTCACAGAATGAGTACATCTGTAAAAAAAAAAGTGTGTTCCACTTTATTTACTAAAACATAGTTTCATTTAGTCTTAAAACTTAAACAGAGATTTATATACAACTGCAACCTATGACAAATTATGTTATTCTTTAAATGGAAGTAAAAACTTAAGTGTGTTCTGAGGAAAAAAATTCAGATTGCATGGTAGGCCTGGCATTCATCATTATGCTAAATTGTGTAGGCAATGGGAATAATTAGACTGTTTTGTAAGTTGCTAAGCCTCCCCTGATTTGTTTTGTAATTCTTTTATAAAATGTCATGGCTGTTGTCTGTTGATAGTCTCCTACACAAGCGTAACAAAAAGCTCGCCTCTTTCTGTGAGAAAGCTAATATAGTCCCAGTCACTAAAGGATGCTGAACGGAAGGAAGCTGACCTTCAAAGAGAGAACGACAAGGAAAATCTTGCACTCTGTGGTTGTTCAAAGAAAAAGAGGAAGCGAACGCAGGGACGAAGAACTTTTGCCACCTGCAGAAAGAACACACATTGTTTCCACGGAAGGCTCCATATTCTTAAAGTTTAATAGCAGACTCTAGCCGAAGAGCCTTTCCTTCTAGCACTCCCAGTTGCTTAAAATTGGCAAGAAAAGATGGCCTTTGGTAAAGCCTCTCTGTTTGCCCCTCCTCCACTGTGGGAGCAGATCAGTCAGAAACAAACCTTGTCTTGGTGATGAGAGACAACCTAAATCTTGCCCTCAGTGCCAGGCGTAGTAGCACACATGCGTGATCCCTGTACTTTGGAGGGAGAGTGTGGCAGACAGCTTCAGGCTCACTGAGATGAACTTTCAGTATTTCCTTATCTTTGAATCTAGTAGTTGAAGAGTCATGATTTTTGTAGGAGTCATGACCTTGTTCCTTCCTTCTTTATTTTTCCCTCTTCTCTTCTTCTTCTTCTTCTAGACAATTCCCAGGGTTCATGGAAACATGGCAAGCTCTGGGGTCAGTAAGAGACTCTGACTCAAGTAAAAGCAGGTGTAAGAGAGAGAGAGGACTCCAGATTTCCCTAAGGCCACTGCAGACAAGCACACCCTCCGCATGGGCTCATTCATGTACATAGACCTCACATACAACACCACACACATGCCACATACCACACACACACCACCACCTTATATACACATGCACAAAAAATATCACGAAATACAGGGGAAATCACAATACTCTTAAAAAAAAAGAAGCAAAAAAAAATTTAAGTGTGTTAGAATAGTGTCTCCTGGGTCCTTGAAAATTAGAGAGTGCCAGGCAAAAAATGGGTTGGATGAAGGTCAGTTGAACTCATGGACTATTATGCATTTCTGAGTTATATTTTTGTTAAGTCTGTATTGAGCAAGTCGGTGACATCTGTCAGACAGCTAGTTATTCACGTCCCTTCTTTTCACACCATGCGCCTCTGCTGGCCCCACTTCCCGTGTCAGACTGTATCTGAGATGGTTCTCATGCCTTACCCAAACTCTGCAGTGTGCAAAGCCCAGAATGGCTAGTGTTATACCTAAGGGGACTTTTCCAGGTACATCGAGAGTGACAGGGGCAGCCACTGGAATGAGAAGAACCTCTCTGTACTTTCAACATCCCCTGAGCATCAGTTACCCAGCTGGAGCAATGCGCCCATGGTTGTCTGTACTTTGTAGCTGTCTTATCACGCTCTTTCTCTCTATAGGGTCTACTTTTTTTTTAATTTTCCCAACACTTTTCCCGCTGTTTTGTCTAGAAGTTAGAAGCAATCAATATGCAGTCATTTTAAGTCATTGATAGGTATCGTATTATTTAGAGCTGTGTCACAATTGTGATGTGTGTTGGGGGGGTGGCAAGCACTGCTGTACTCTGCCTCCACAATACCCTTTCTAAGACCCTCTTTCTCTCTCTGTAGAAACCCAACACCATGTCAGTAAAATAAAAATATTAGATTTTGGTTGTTTTGAAGTATCTTTACTTTCAGATATCTCTTAATGTTGCAAAAGCTAAACCAGAAAAATAT
Source organism: Dipus sagitta (assembly GCA_036346955.1). Classification (NCBI taxonomy): domain Eukaryota; kingdom Metazoa; phylum Chordata; class Mammalia; order Rodentia; family Dipodidae; genus Dipus; species Dipus sagitta. The sequence continues at coordinate 23,650,968 of CM070793.1, read as the reverse complement.
CATCTCGATAAAATAGGAGACTAATATCTAAGACTAATTTCACCTTCATTAAATGATAGTCTCAATTTTTTTTTCTAGAGACACCAACAAAATCAGCAGATAAGCTTCATTATTTTATAAGTGGAAGGACCCACTGTCTGTGTTTAGGGATAAGTGAAATGATCTATCTGAAAAAGAGAAGGTGCTCAGGAGACAGAGCTATGGCATTGCATTGTGTGGGCTCTTCTTAGACATGCCCCCTCTCTTCATAGTGGCTGAATGAGCCTTATCCAGAGAGCTTTTTTTTTTGAAGATTGTTAAGATACACTAATTCAAAGTTTACTTCTTGACTTTTCCCTGTTGGCTATATAGCAGAATGCTTCTCTAAAATGATGTATTTAGCAAAAGTTAATTTAAGGATGAAAAAAACAGTAAAGAGAAGTTGATGTTATCTGACCCTTAAAACTCTAAGACAGACACTTAAAGAGTCTCATAGAAAAGGCACATTTATTTTTTGATGCTCCGAATCACTATGAATAATTTGCTTTCATCCTTTGTTAAGTAGATGTAATGCTTTTCTCCACCAGGATTTACAAGGGAGAGGATTTGCATTTTTAGGAGAGGAGGGAGATGATCAAGCACAGCAAATTCTGGAAGGGTAGCTTCTGAACTTCTCTAGCAGGGACTGTCACATGGCTGTTTCTGGGGATGTAATTTATCCTGAGATTGAAATTGTAACCCTCACCTCATCAGTTATTTCAAAATTACAATCAAGGTTCACCTGGAATGTGAAACACTGAGTTGTGCTAGGAGAAAAGAACCTGGAGTCTAGTCCTATTACTATCATGAACAACTGTGTCTCCATGGGATAGTAGACTAGACAATTTGAGGTCTCCCCCAAGGCCTTATAGTCTATGATTTAAAAATAATTCTTATTTGACAGGCACTAAATGACTTTATTTGTGCCTGCACAGGGACGCCGGAGCTCTGGGACAAGCAGTCACTGTTTTGTACGGGCTCAGTGCACCCTCTTTTGCATTGCTTTTAGGATTTATCTAGTTAGAGCCACATAAGATGTGTTGTTCTTCTGGGAAATGCAATGGCTCAATATATTAGCATTATTTTGAAAGGCTAGGCTAGTCATGAAGACAGTACATTTATGTGGAATTCTTATATAAAAAGGATCAACATTTCTTTGTTTGTCAAGTAGTATTTATGTCATTCACCTGAAACATGACAGATAAAACAGAGGCTGTGAGGTGATGGTACGTTTACATGAGACACACAGAGTAATATCACATGGAAAAATATCTTATAGTACAACCATTAAAGATGACTTGACAAAAGTGGTGTTTTTCCTCCAAGGAAAAACATATCTTTTAATAATGGAATAATTCATCTATTTTGCTTCTTTAGACTAGATTATGATATGAAGTTACTGCAGTACTCCAGAAAATCAAGTTTGATTTTGTAATATAGTCAAATGAGTACTTTAGAGTGTCATGTCTGAGATCAATAAGGAAGCAGTAACTACATTTACTGTCATATGATGATATTGATGTAAAAACATAATGGTTAAAATTATAAAATCAATTTCATAATTTAATCAGAAATGTTTATTGATACTGTTAAAGTTGAATTCAATAGCTTCTGGTATGTAGTTAATATCCTACTTGTCAGAAAAATGTATGGAAATGTTCTTTGTTGAAAATGATTAGAGTTAATTCAGTAGGGAAAACAGCAAGGTTTCATGTTAGGAGAAAGAAGAAATCTTTCTCTCCTCCCCTTCCTTCCTTCCTCTCCCCTGCCCCACTTAGACCTTCCCCAACTCTGTGCATTTTGTCCCTCTCCCTGTCTGTCTACTGCCTCATTCTCTCACGTCTTCTCACTTCTCCTCCCTCCAACTCCTGTTGGAGAGAGACAAATGCTAGAAGCGTTGTGTTTAACTTTAAAAAAGACATTAAAATTAAAAAAAAAATCCACCAGCCACCCAAGTATTTGGGGTAGTTGCCCCCAAAATATGAAAAAGATATGTTTCCTTTGTATGAAGAGAGAATTTGAGGCTCAAGACGACAAAGATGAGTAAGCGACCCATGTCTGGAGTTGTGCGACTGCTGACTCATCGCTTGGAAGTGGAATCTGCTTAGAAATTAATGAGAAGGAAGATTAAACCATAGGGCGTGGAATCCCTTATGCTTTTACTTTGTCATTAGCTGCTAATTTTGATCTTCATTCACAATAATAATTGAAGCAAAGACTTATGTCTGTACATGTGACTTATATGTTTAAAATAATGCTTCTGGGGATTCTAAGTGCTTGGCTAACCCATCCTATCTACACCAGAGAAGAACCAAAGTCTGAAGGCTTAGCAGTTAATTCAGGTGTATGAAATATCTTTGTATTGATATGTAAAATAATTTCAAAATTCTGTGTGATGTTTTGTTTTTTTTTTTCTTTTTTAGAAATTATCATTTCCTCCTTATACAGTGAATGGAGTTACATTTTCTTATGGGAATTCAAAGGAGTTTGTGATCTAGCCTAACTATTTTGTGCAGTATTCACTTGCTTGTTCTTTGTTCTGTCCACTGGTCAATGTTGAATTTGAATTTTCCTTTACATGATCCATGCTCTTTTGTCAGTGTCTTATTATTTACTTGGTACTTTTATCATTTTTTAAAATACATGTCCTGCCGTTTCCTTGCATGTTCTTTTTAGCATATTTTGCCTCACCAAATAAATGACAAGAACCCTGAAAGCTGGTACTGGGATCATTATTATCCAGGACACTGAACAGTGAGGTGATTATGTCATGTCATAGTTATCTGGTGTTTGACCCACTGAATACTTTGCCACATTGTTAAGGTTAGAATTCTAGATTCAGTACTTAGAATGCAAATGTCTTGGCTCCAGAGTGTGTTCCTATCAATAAATCAAAATGAGAAATTATTCTTAACTAAATCATAGAATTTCTGCAGAGTGGAACTCTGGATCTCATTGTATAAGGGGAAGGTCTCAGAGGTACTTAGCATCTCAGATACTATGGGACTCTTGACTTCTTGATTATGCTAACTCCTTTGTTGTTGTTGATGCAATGTAAAGGTAAACTGTTATATCCATCTACTTTCCTAAATTGTTTTTCTTAATCCTCAGAAAAATTAGATAATTACACTTTTTTAGTCACTATCAAATATAGCTTTCAAAATTTTAATTTCTTAAGTCAGAAAGTTTTTTTTAAACTTTTGTTTAGTGATTTATTTCTGCTGGTGTTATCTGTCTCAGTGTATCATTGTGTCCTGATACCTAAAACATTTACAGAGTGTAGTCATTGTCCATGGTGCTTGCTTCCATAAGGTTGTTTTCATACAGGTAGGTGTGTGATGTGCACTGAGATGATTCCCCACACCCAGGTCCCACATCTTTCTCTTTCTTGCTCCTCCCCTCAGTCCTTCTCTTTCCTTAGACAGATTTGCTTCTCCTTTCCTGTCTGTCTCTCTCTCTCTCACACACACACGGCTGACTTTATGTATCTATTTATAACCTAGGAAGCGCATATAAGAGAAAACATATTTGTTTTTCTGCGATTGACTCAATTCACTTAATATGACTGACCACAGGTGAATTTGCCTTCCTGCAAATGACATGACTTTTTTCTTTTTTATGATTGAAAAAATTCCATTCTATATATAAACCACATTTTCCTTATTTATTCCTCTAATGTTGGACATGTAGGTTGAGTGCATAACTTAGCAGTTGTGAATACAATAACTAGACAATAAACTGTGATGTGCAAGAATGCCTGTGATGCTGACTTGGTGCCCTTTGGGTAAATACCCTGGTGTGGTGTAGCTGGATCATTAGGCAGATCTGTTTTCAGATTTTGAGGAACATCCGAATTGATTCTCATAGTTGCTGAGTGTCTAGTTCACACTCCCACCAGCAGTGTATAAAGTTTCCTTTTTGTCCACATCAATCCCAACATTTGTTGTTATTTGTTTTCTTAATGGATTGCCATCTTGACTGAGGAGATACAGATGATCTCAATTCAGTTCTCATTTGTACTTCTCTGAGTGTTTTTTCATGCTTATTAGCCACTTGTATTTTAGAATTGTGTGCTCATTTTATTAGCCTATTTATTAATTAGATTACTGGATTGTTGGTTGTTTGGTTTTTTGAGTTCTTTGTGTATTCTAGATATTAATCACTATTAGATGTATAGCTAACAACAACAACAACAAAATCTCCAATTCTGATAGCTCTATCCTTACTCAGATAATTGTTTTTTCTGTTGTGCCTTTTAAGGTCTTAAGATTCCATTTTTCAACTGTGATGTCCAAAAGTTTTAATGACTTTCCCTTTTTAAGTTTTCATTGTCTGTTTTGGTACTCATGGGATAAGTATAGCATACAAATTTTATAACTGAGCATCAATTGTCTAGTTTTTGCCAACTTAAGAATTTTGATCTACTTATTTCTTCCATCCTCTGTCCCCCAGTCTTCTTCTTCCTTCTTTTTTTTTTTGCTTGTTTGTTTTGAGATAATGTCTCATGTTGACTAGGCTGGCCTCAAACTTACTATGTATCTAAGGATGACCTTGAATTCCAGATCCTCCTGCCTCTACTTCCCAAGTGCTGCTATTATAAAGCATTGTCATATCTACTGGCATTCTTTATATTCTTTGAAGCATTTCCTGCTTACCTCAACTTTTAGTGACCTCTGCTGCCTTTGCAAAAGTATTTTTACAAAGACACTCAGGGTTTGATATCACTATAGTTAGGATTGAACTGTGGGAGCATTTCTGCCCTAATTAAATTTCTTATAGCACCTGGGGATTAAACTCAGGGCTTTGCATTTTGTGGGCAAGCATTCTACCATCCATGTCCCAGCTTTGTCTATGACTTTGTTTACTTAAGTGAACAGAGGGTGACATACAGTGTTTAGCAGAAACCTGGCTATGTTTCAGATGCTCAACCGATATGAGTAGATTTTCTTTTATATTAGCACAGATGAGGAAACTGAATCTTGCAGAAGTTAAATAACTTTCTTAAGGTCATACAGCAAGTAAGTTAAAGTTCTCAAATTTAAACCCATGTTTTTCGAGTTCCAGTGTTTGAGAGAATATTGCCGGGGCCTTTGCTGCTATTTGGAATGAACCAGGGCCTCATTCTTTCCTTTCTCGTGTCCCATCGACAAAGAGTTTTTCCTCAATCTCAACTAGGTCCATCGATTCATATCCTGGTTTTGAATGTTCAAGGTCCTCCAGGCCCAGTTCAACAAATTCAGGATATTGTATGGGAGAAATACAACCCTTGTGACTTGAGCAGGTCCTAACCATGCTTACCAATCTCTGTGCCACTCCGGGTCCCTTCTGGTTCATGGAGTATAAACAGATTCCTGCCCCCTAAAGTCTGTAGAAAGCGTGCTCTGCTCCCTTGTTTTTCGTTTTGTTAGGAGCAGATGAAGACACTGCAGCAAAGGGCTGCAAACATGAAGCCTGTACCAGGCACAGCCTGGTTCTCTGAGCAGAGCTGCTGGCCTACATCAGTAAGGAGTTACCTGTTGAGTTAGGAAACCGAGATATTATCACCACCGTCATCACAGACAGCCTTAATTATGTGCCTAGTACAGATGCCTTGAAAGATACCCGCTTACCAAATTAGTAACCTTGGCCTTAAAAGCATTTAGTAGGGTTAGGATTTAGCTCAAAAGCTTTGGGGTTTGATCCCTAACACTGCATAAACCAGGAATGGTGGCACACACACCTATAATCCCAACACTGAGGAGATGGAGGTAGGAGGATGAGAGGCTCAAGGTCATCCTCAGCTACATAGCAAGAACAAGAGCCACATGAGCTACATCAGACCTTTTTGCCAAAAAAAAAAAAAAAAAAAACTTACAAAGATTAAGTAGTTTTTTCAAAGTTCATAGCTAGTATACAGAAAACCCAGGTCTCCTTTATAAGATTTAAATGAATTAACCTCAGAGCTTATGCTGTTAACTACTCACATTTAGCTTTCTTTAAGTTACTGCTCAGCACTAACTTGCTGAAGAGCAAAGGGATATGTGGGGCATATGACAGGGATTAGGTATCATTTTTTCAAGCTTCATTCAGAGACTCAACTTAATAAAGAGCAAGTGCTATCTCTCACACAGCTGTGAGACCAAAACTGAACTGCAGGGGTGGAGATGAAGATGCTACGGAGCCACTGGCACAATTAACTGATAGGGTCAAGAAGAAAAAGCCACTTCAAGAATACTCAAATTGAGCGTGAATTTTAGCTCTTCATAGCTCTTAAGATTTTCTCAGCCTCTGAGTTTTAGACAAAATTCTTTTCTCTAGGCAGGTTTCATGGTGTTACTGGTGACTTCTGGGTGTTTCCAGGTTCTTGGAATGTTAATTCAAAGAATTAGAAAACACACACACACACAAACATACACTTCCAAATAAAACATCAATAAACTATCAGGAGCAATGTGAGAGTACTCTGTCCAGAGGGTCAGAGTACTCAAGGGCCCCAGGAAGTGATATGGGTATTCTCTTTATGAAGTTTTTAGATGACAATGGGCTGATTGCTAAGGGTATAGTTAGTGTGCCCCTCTGGTTTGATCAACAGGTTTGGGTTCTCTACTGTGCAAGCTCCTTCCCATGGGTACATGGATATATGTATGCCCAGTTATACATAAACATAATGTGATAAATAGTTGTTTCTCCCTAAAAGTTCACTTAGAGGACACAACCTTACTCTGCATGTACCCAAAACCAGTCCAGTCTGAATGTCCCCCTTCTGTTGTAATCTCACATATATTTAAGAACATAGTTGAATAGGAATTGATCACAAATAATTGTTATTGGTTAGGGTGAGAACTCTAGTTCATTGTGTGGAGTGGATATACATGAAGGTCTATGCAGGTGGGAGTTCCAGGTTCCCAACAGGTAACCAATAGCTACATTGATTAAGAACAGGAAGTGGGGCTGGAGAGATGGCTTAGTGGTTGAGGTGCTTGCTGGCAAAGCCAAGGGACCTAGGTTCAATTCTCCATGACCCACATGAAGCCAGATGCATAAGGTGGAACATGCATCTGGAAGTTCATTAGTAGTGGCTGAGGCCCTGGTGTGCCCATTGTCTCTCTGTCTCTCTCTCTGCCCCTCTCTCTTTTTCTCAAATAAATAAATAAAAGGAAATTGTAGTGTCATTGTCTAAGCCAAGTGGAGTCCTGGGCAGCTATGCTATTCCGTTATGCTTGCCTTGTCTCAATGCTATTGCACCTTCTCTCCTAACACCCAGTCCCCACTGTGCTCCAAAGTGAAAGGTGGAAAAAAGAATTGGAATCTGCTCCATACTTCTGCAAACACCACTAACTTTGTGAAACTTTGGGGCCTTACAAAAGGTTCAGATGTAAGCTCTGACTTATCGCCCAGAACAATATTATTTATCTCAAACATAGAGAATGACTGCTTCTTTTTTTTGTTTTTGTTTTTTAGATTTCATTAGCAATATGGATAGGGTTTAACCAGAGGCTAGTGCCTTTATCTTCACCCTCCAAATTGAGCTCACTCTGTGCAAATGGCAATATTTGGAACTTGATGGGACACCGGATGCTCCAGCAGCCTCTCCTTAATGTGGAACTTCTATGATCAGAAAGCTGGTTGCTATGTTTCCACATGAAACTGTTCTCCATGGAAGTGCCAGGAATATTAAGTGGGTATGTTCCACGGAGCTCTGGAAACTTGAGAATTTAGCAATGATTTAGAAAGACTTGTTGCAAATTCCTAGAGTTAAATTAGCAGGCTGTGCAGAGGATGGCCTTGATATGGGCCTTAGGAGGGTCTCCCAAGGCTGCTAGAACTTATGCCCTTGAATTTGAGTGCTCTGGGGATGGATAAACAGAGGATGAAGATCCTACCCTAAAGGAACCTGTGGTCTAATGTACAAGACGTACACACAGGAACATTATATGGAGACATATGAGCAAAGTGAGAGCGCGAGACAGGCGCTTCTGTAAGCACTGAAGGGAATAAGGAACAAGAGAAGTGAAAACCATTTAGCTGTCTTCCTTTCTATATATTGGAATATCTCTCAATAGAATTAAAAAGGCACATCATTTGGTATCTGTTTACAATTTCCAGAAGAGTTAGCCATGATTTTCAAAACTGACAATAATCCAGATGTGGTTGCTTCTCATACAATAGTCTATGAGGACACAAAGAAGCTGTGAACTATGCCTCATGTGTTAGGGAGCCCGTGTCTCTTTTCTGGATAAGCCCTTCTAAGTGCTCTTTGCCGGCTCCCAATTAGGACTGTGGAAGTCTCTAAGATGCTAGTGATTAAAGGTAGTTAATACCTCCATTTATTTTGTCTCCCAATTATTTGTCAGCATACCTGTTAGTTTCCATATTCTCATTAAGAGCCTACATATTTGTAGACTATAAGAATTATTCAGGCTAAATTTTTGTGCTCAACTTGATTAGATTTACAAGTGTCAGGCAACTTTAGTATATGAACTCTAACTAATCTCTAGCTATATATAATTGTGCTATAATCTATAACTTATTTTTTGTACCTTAAGCTTGAATGCTATAGCAAGGCACAAGAATACATAAGTCATAAGCCAACACGGATAGTGGAATGAGATGTAGTGCAAAAGACTTGTCAGGCTCAGCAATAGCTATGAATTATTTTGAAGGATTTTAGATAGTTTGGGTAAAGAGTTACCAAAGCTGCAGGAAAGCCAGGCCTACAGCCCTGACTATAGAATGTCAGTTAAAAGAGAAGAGGAAGGGTTATTTAATGACTTATAACCCTGCTCAGCATCCGATGGTGACTAACACCCTGGTTGACAGGTGTTTGCAAAGGGCCAGTAGTGACTGAGAGGCAGCGAAGAGAGGAGCAACGTTGAAGCTACAACTGACGAGAACGAACCGTGAAGATGGGCTCAACCTCTTAATCTTTCAGACACTTTCCAAGGAGATTGGCTGAGCCATGTGACAGTTCCAAACATGCAGATGTAGTTCCTCATCTATTTTAGTGTCACCAATGATCCTACAGGTCAGTTGTCCACCGTCCATCATGAAAACCTTTCACATGTTTTTCAGTTTTTGGAGAAAGAGGGAGGTTTTTTTTTTTTTTTTTTTTTTTTTAATTTGGGCTTTCTTATGGGTCCAAGCTGAAGCACAAGTATATTCAGTCCAACTTTTACTATGAGGATGTCTGAATCTAATGCTCCAAGCTCCTTTATTAAATTTAAAATCATGTGTTGGCTTGTTGAATATCCTGCATACCATCCTATTGTTTATGTTTACCAAATAATCATTCTGGAATTATTTCTAACAATTGGGATGACTTCATTTGTGTTTGTTTTCCCTTTCTATTAATACATGACAAACTGTGAAATTTGCAATTTTTACCATAACCAAACCATGAAATTTGTCATTTCTCTCTGTAATTTACATGAAGCCTTGGCTATAGATAAATTCCAGGCAGGATGATTGCTTTCTATCTGATACAGAGGTGAGAACAAAGAAGGAATATATACAGAATAAAACACAAACAAACAGAGCAGATATTTTTATAATGCTATGAAGCCCACTGAAATGCACTGAATGCCTCCCAAGAGAAAGAAGATATACTAAGGTGCTACTTACTTTTCTTTTTTTTGTTGTTGTTGTTGTTTATTTTTTATTTATTTATTTGAGAGCAACAGAGAGAGAGAGAGAGAGAGAGAGAGAATGGGCACGCCAGGACCTCCAGCCACTGCAAACGAACTCCAGACGCGTGCGCCCCCTTATGCACCTGGCTAATGTGGGTCCTGGGGAATCGAGCCTCGAACTGGGGGTCCTTAGGCTTCACAGGCAAGTGCCTTAACCTCTAAACCATCTCTTCAGTTCCTAAGGTGCTACTTTCAAATCCAAGAATCAGTGGAATGGGGAAGTACTTAAAAGAAGAAATGTTTTGAAATATTGGAATGAGTTGGAGGGATGTGGTAGAAAATTTTATTAGGTAATAAAGTTTGGAGTAATTTGGAAGTGAACCTTCAGAGGTGAGCCACCAAGAGTTTTAAAGCTTGTTCACAAGGTATTATTCATGGGATGGTAAATGATTTCTTCTATTTTTCTTTGCTTTTCTCTAAAATTGAACACAACTTGGATTATTTTATGTCAGATGAGCAAAAATATCTTCTGAACAATTTGTGGTTAAAATTATACTGGATATTTTGCAATAAATATATTGTCTCTTTTTCAAATGATACTCTTAGTTAAGAAAAGGAAGGGTGTGGAGCGATGGCTTAGCAGTTAAAGTGCTTGCCTAGAAAGCCAAAGGACCCAGGTTCAATTCCCCAGGACCCATGTAAGCCAGATGCACAAGGTGGCGCATGGGTCTGGAGTTCATTTGCGGTGGCTGGAGACCCTGGAGCACCCATTCTCTCTCTCTCACTCTCTGTCTCACTCTCTTGGGGACAAAAATAAAATAAAAGATAGGAAAAAGAAGGGAAGAACAGAGTTTCACTGTCTATTGACTGGAATTGCAAAATGTAGCATCTTTGAACTGTGGATTCTGACAGGGAAGATGGTTAAAGTTGTAGCCATTGCTAACTAACCATAAAAAAGCAATGCCAGTAAGCCAGTAGGTGAGTTATTTCTCCATTATGGATATTGGATATTGCTTTAGTTTCCTCTGGGTGAGGAGAGACGTGGCAGCTTTTAAGAGCAGACAAGAGGCAAAGAGGGAAGGATATGCAAAGGAGAGATGCCTAAACAGCAGATGATTCCCCAAGAGGACAGGAAGATGGGTCAGAGCTGCGTAAAATCCAGGAGACTGAAAGGGGTATTTTTAATTTCTTTTTTCTTTTTCTTTTTCTTTTTTTTTTTTTTTTTTTGGTATTTGGTATTGTTCACAGGCTAGGGGACTGCTGCTCTGTAGAATGCAGAGCGATTTACTGACAGTGGATTGACACTTCTTCAGTAGATGTAACCTGGGAGGTGGTTGTAGAGAAGGGAGCTGAGCCGGGTTCTTTAGGGAACTCGCGGCCATCTTTGCTCATGGGGAGTGAGGATGTCTTGGGTAGCAGAACATCTCAAAGGCACACTGAGCTGTTGGTTTTGTTTGCCTTTTCACCTTGACTTCTACATGTGAAAACACGAGGCCTCAATTTTCTCAGTTCCCTCATTATCACATAATTCTCCTGCCTCAGGTGCAGTTTCATACTGTAGAAAACTCAATTTTTTTTTTTTTTTTGAGGTAGGGTCCTGCTCTAGCCAAGGCTGCCCTGGAATTCACTATGTAGTCTTAGGGTGGCTGTTGCTGTCAGGTTCGCATTGCTGGTAGAAATCACCCAACCAAGAACCGCTTTTGGGAAAAAAGTTTAATTTGGCTTACAGGCTTGAGCAGGGGAAAACGATAGCATGAACGGAGGGTGAACATCACCCCCTGGCTCACATAAGGTGGGCAACAGGAACAGGAGAGTGTGCCAAACACTGGTAAGGGGAAACTGGCAATAACACCCATAAGCCCACCCCCAACAATACATTACCTCCAGGAGGCGTTAATCCCCAAATCTCTTTCACCTGGGAACCTAGCATTCAGAACACCTGAGTTTATGGGGAACACCTGACTCAAACCACCACAGTGAGTGACCACCACTCACGGTAATCCTCCTACCTCTGCCTCCCGAGTGCTGGGACTAAAGGCGTGCACCACCACGCCTGGCTCAAAAACCCATAATTTTAACATACTTAGTTGATTTTATAATAACTTAAAAAATATAGAGAAGAAAAAATAGAGCAACCATGCAAAGTTTTCTTATTCCCCACTAATTATTTTTATTTTCATTTATAGTATTTTTAAATAATTATTTTTGTTATTTTCTTTCCTCTCCTCTTCTTTTCCCTCATTCCACTTCTCCCTACTAGCCTCCTTTCTCTTTTTCTTTATGCCACATGAGCATTTTTTTTTTGTCCTTCCCCCTCTTCCTTAATCAGCAGTTTGGGGTTTTTTTTTTTTATTTTTATTTTTTGTGTTTAATTTTGCAGCTCTTTAGATATTCTAGATAACAACTCCCCATCTGAGATCTAGCTGGGAAAGATTTTTCCATTTTATCAGCTTCCTGTTTACTCTCATGATGGTTTTCTGATTCATCCGGTTTTGGTATCAGGATATTAATGCTTTTATAGAATAAATTTGATAATGTGTCTTCCCTTCAGTTTCAGAAGTGTTGGTATTAGACCTTCATTGAAAGTTTGGGGGCTGGAGAGATGGCTCAGTAGTTAAGACACTTGCCTGCAAAGCCTAAGGGCCCAGGTTTGATTCCCCAGTACTTACATAAGCCAGGTGCACAAAGTGGTGCCTACATCTGGAGCTCATTTGCCATGGCTAGAGGGCCTGGTGTGCCCATTCTTTCTCTCTATCTGCTTCTTTCTTTCTTTCTCTTTCTCTTTCTTCCTCTCTGTCTCTCAAATAAATAAATAAAATACTTTTAAAAGTTTGGTAGAATTTGCAGTGAATCCTCTGGTCCTGGGCTCCTCTTTGTGGGGAGACTTCTCATTACTGCTTCAATCTCATTGCTTACTATATTTCAATTATTTATAGCTCCTAGTTTTAATTTAGGTATTTAAGTCATATGCACTTAGAAATTTATACATTTGATGCAGTTTTTTGATGTAAAATTTTATAGTATTCCCTAATACTCTTATGAATTTCATTGGAGTCTGTTGTAACAACTTTTTCATCTCTAATTTTATTTATTTAGGTTTTCTTTCTCTCTTTCTTTTTTTTTTATTTTTTATTTTTTGGATAGTTTTGGCTTGGAGCTTGTCAGTCTTGTTAACCTTTTCAAAAAACCAACTCTTTGTTTGATTCTGTGTTTTGTTCTTTTAGTCTTTATTTCACTAATTTCTGCCCTAATCTTTATTATTTCTTGCCATCTATTTGGCTTGGAAGTGGCTTCTTGTTTTTTTCAGAGCTTGAAGTGTATAATTTGATTATTAATCTGAGATATCTCTGATATTTTTTAACATGAGCAATTCTAACTATAAACTTTTCTATTAGGACTACCTTAACTGTATCCCAGAGAATCTGGTAGGTGCTACTATTGTTTGCATTTCTTTCTGCAACATTAATTTTCCCTCTGATTTCTTTGATGAGTCACTGCACATTCAAAAACATACTATTCAGTCTCCAAGTATTTGTAGTTTCTAAAGAATCTCTTGCTGTTGATTTCTAATTTTATTTTATTTTGGTTTGACAGAATACAAGAAGTTATCTTGTTTTTCCTTTTTTTCTTTTTCTTTTTTCTTTCTTGCATTTGTTAAGGCTTGCTTTGTGGCCTGTAACGTGATCAGTTTTGGAAAAAGTGTCCTGTTGAGAATTTGTACTCTGTGCCTCTTGGATGGAATGTTCTGTAAATATCTCTTAAGTCCAGTTAGCTCAGAGATACTTTTGCTGAGTTTTAACTTGGAGGAGTTATCTAAATATGTGAACAGATTGTTAAATTCTCCCACTATTATTGTATCAGAACCTATGCAACCTTTTATGCCTTTTAGTGTTTCTTTTATACAATTAAGAGGCCCAATATTTGGCACACAAATGTTGACAATTATGCCTTCTTGATAAACTGTCTCCTTTATTAATATGTGGTAGCCCTTTCGGTCTCCTGTGGTTGTTTTTGGTTTGAGGTCTTGTTTATCACATAGTGTTGGGAATAGTAAAGACGGGACCTGTGAACTTCCACCAAATACATTTTGCATCATAAAATGACCACGAGCCAGTGGAGACCCGGAACAGAGCGTTGTGTTTTGAACATAAAATGTCCTCGGTAGGCTCACGTGTTTAAACACTTGGTTCCTAACTGGTGGCACTGTTTGGGCAGGTTGTGAGACCTTAAGGATGCCGAGCCTTGCTGGAGAAAGCGGGTTACTGGAGAACAGGATTTGAGATTTTATAGCCTGGCCCTACTTCCTGTTCATTCTCTGCTTCCTGCCTACTGATGTGACAGGCTGGCTCCTGCCACTATACTCTCCCCATGATGGAACATATCCTTTTCCAAGATGTAAGCCAAAGTAGATGCTTTCCTCTCTTACATTGTTTCTGGTTAGGTGTTTGTTAACAGCCATGAGAAAGTAACTAAATACAAAACTACCTAATCGCTGGTAAAATTTTGACTATATCTGTAGCCTTTCTATACCTCTTGGTATATTTTCCATTGTTACTGTTATTTTCATTATTGTTTTTATACTGTGATGTTTTCTTTTATGAGACAGTGTCTTGTTATATAGCTGAAGCTGGCCTGAAACTTGCTATGTAGCCCATGCATATCTTGCGCTTTTGACCCTAAACCTCAGCTGGGGTTCTGGGTCTTTGTCACTATTCTCAGAAACTTCTCATTACGTCTAAATATTTTAAAAGAACAAAATAATTTAATTATTGTGTTAGATATTTATGGGTTATACTCTGATATTTCAATTCATGTAAACAATGTTTAAAGATCATATCAAGACAATTGGCATATCCATTCACTTTAAACATTTGGTCCTTCAAAATGAAAGATGATTATCTTAGTAAGAATCTAGGTCTGGGCTAGAGAGATGGCTTAGCGGTTAAGGCATTTGCCTGCAAAGCCAAAGGACCTCGGTTCGATTCCCTAGTACCCATGTAAGCACAAGGTGGTGCATGCATGTGGAGTTTGTTTGCAGTGGCTGGAAGCCCTGGCGCACCCATCCTCCCTCTCTCTCTTTCTTTGCCTTTTCCCCTCTCTTAAATAAATAAATAAATAAAAATAAAATATAAAGGCATGTATCACTATGCAGGTTAAACTTCCTGCTTAATTCTCCAGCAGGCTGCTAGAGGGAAATGTGATCTGATTCCAGCCCAAAGGTGTAGGATGAGACATAAGTGTGATGTTGGGAGAGTGAGTCTGAGTTCTGGTGGTGTCTGTGCTTAGTTTTTGGAGCTTCCTGGCTGGTGGTGGTTCCTCTCTGCTCGGATCTGTGAAGGAGAGCCAGCGTCTTCTGCCACTGATGGGACTTCCACTGGACCTGTGCGTTTGAAATATATTTCTTCCTCACACAAACTGGGTCTATTTGAAGGTTTTTCCCAGCGATATGAAGCTGTCTGAGGCAATCTGCCCTTGCTCTTTGCTCAAGGCTGTCCCCCACTCCGAATCTGCTAACTTTCACCATTGTAGCCTTTCTTCTACTAATGCATTTTAGTAAATAACAAACTTTTTTACCCCCCTGAGATGAATTACTAATTCAAAAGATATTTCAAGAGCAGTGCCATTTCACCCTCCTCTTGGACAGGAATTTAAAAACAAATAAGCAAGTAAATAAAACACCAGGAATATTCAGATACAAGTGAACACTCTAATTGTTAAGCCTCAAATATGTCTTGGTGGATTAAGATTTCAGAAAAGAATTGATGCCCAAGGTGACAACACATAAACCAAGCTTTTCTCAGCCCAGAGGCTTCGGAACTGTCAGGGACATCAAAACTCATTAAGCAGATTTGGTTACGAAACACTTACAGATCATTACTCAGTCATGGGAACCTCTTGGCCACAGTATTACATTTCAGAGTTCTTAGGAAATTCTTCTCATTGATGTTGGTTGTTTCACTCAAGCTGAGAGCCGGAGGTCTTTAATTGAAAAAGCAAACATATTGCATTTATGTCTTTTACTTTCTGGAGGTATAGATTTTTGTTGTTGTTGTTGTTTTTGTTGCTGTTTTGTCTTCTTTTTTTTTTTTAGCTTATGTTGTTTTGTTTTTAAAAGTGACTATATTGAGAAAATGAATGGGTATACAACAAAACCATTCAATTATGACTATATTAAACCATCCACTAGCTATTTATCACATAATGCAACACATCATCCCAGTAAATGAGAAGCCCTTCACATATGAAAAAGATGCCTTTTCTAAGAGATTGACAAAGAGGACTGGGGAAAATGCTATGCTTGACTTTGATGCTGTGAAAGGTATCTTTTGCAAGCTATTGCCATTATTCTATTCTCACTGTTTTCTTAAAGATTAGCATCGAGAATTTAAATAACAGGCATGGTGTCTCTGACATTATATTTAATCACCTGGGGTGCGGGCCCTTCTTAGGATGACTGCAGTGCTCTGGTAATGAGCCTCATCTCTGAGTCACTGAGTTGCACTATTGTGATTGCTGTGGCTATTAAAGTGAATTCTGATCTTTGCAAGGAAATAAGATCTATAAAGGAATACAAATAGACAAATGGGACCTGGGAGGTCCTCTCCTCTGGGAAAAATTAGGGGGTTAAGTAACCTCCATAGTTACTGAAAGAATGGGGAAGAATAATGAAATTAGTGTAGACTGATGAAACTGCTTATGGGCTGGGCTACTTTTTGACATTTCAGTTAGTAGTTGAGTAATCAGTAACGCCTCTCTAGAGAAACAAAACCAACAAAATGTATGTATGTATGCATGTATATACATTCACACATATATGCATATGTGTGTATATGTATTCGGAGAGAAAGAGAGAGAGAGATTAGGGAATTGAGGCTAAAGCGTTTAAAGTCTTTAGGGCAGCTTGCTAAATGCAAACGCAGAGAGGAATGGATGTTAAGGTTCACGTGCAAAGGCCATCTGCTGGTAAAAAGTTTCTTCTTTTTCAGGGGAGGTCAACCTTGGATCTCTTAAGGCCTTTAACTGATTGGATGAAGTCTAGCCAGATTGCAAAGAACAATCAATTTTACTCACAGTCCAGGGATTGAAATGTCATCCTCATTTAATGTGGTTCTTACAGAAGCACCCAGAATAATATTTAACCCAAGTATAGCGCTGTGGCTCAGACAAGTTGACACATGAATAAATTATCATAATGAGTTTGTTATAATATATTAGAAACACTAGCAGACAAGGGATCTAAATAATAAAAAAATAGCTAGTATTTGTGAGATACTACATGTTAGGAATATTTGAATCCTCACAAAACTCTGTGAAGAGGCCAATATTCTGGAATCAATAACTTCAACTCCCAGCTCTACTATCTACTGGCTTTGGGGCCTTCTCAAGTCTTTTGGCTTCTTGGTACCTCGGTAGCCTGACTGAGAAAACTGGAGTGATAACAACACCTATTACAGAGGGTTATTTGGAGCAGTAAATATTGGGCTCACTCTAAGTGCCTAGAACAATGTCTGGCATCAAGGAGGCATTCAATATGTGGACTATTGGCTCTCATATGGGACAGCATGGAGAGATGGTGGGTCAAGTTGGCTGTGGTGTAAGCCTGAGATCTACCTTCATCCTAGAATGGTATATTTGCCAGGCATCTCTGAATACACCCAGCATGTTGATAAGTAGGCAAAAGAATTCATTCTACTGTTAAAGTTTTAGGAATCCAAAATTAATTGAAAATACTACATCCCAATTTCACATGGCAATGGCAGTACTAATTTTTTCCAAAGGAGAATGTGAGAAGAAACTTGTCACTTACCATGTATCTTCTTTAATACCATTGCATTTGGTTGTCTCTGATGAGTTTCTATGAAACATGACCATGTTATGCATGAAGTTTGCTCTGGAGATAACAAGGGGTCAGTCAACATAAAAGATGCCTAGACTGAGCAACGCCACATGATTTAGGATGATCTAATTTAGGTGAGAAACTTACCTAACATTACCCAGATTCTTTTTTCTTTTCTTCAATATTTTCATGTCTCAGGCTTCAAGAATTCTATTACAGGAGCACTTTTGGACTTACTGTAGTATTGCACTTTGCACACTGAACATGGGTGTGTGTTGTTTCATACAACAGCATCATAGCAAGGGTAGCTTAAAACAATCCCAGTACGGTCATTTTACTATTGAAAGTCAGCTTCTGCTAACACGCCTTAGGTTTCTTAAAACACCACCAAGGACTTTTTGGAACTATGATAGCCTCAGTCATAAGGGATCACTGTTGGCAAGATCTTTAGCTTTAAGTGGCTTCATGCTTTAATATCTTATTGCTGAGTTTCCAAGTTCTTATTTTTGAAATCAAACTCATTATTTTTCTATTTATTTTATGTTCTTTTCTTGTCTACCTTTGCTATTGATCAATGCACCTAATTGATTTTTTTTTTTTTTGGCCTTGGGTTTTGGTTTATAAGCATAAATTTCAAAATCTGCATACAATTGTTTTTCTGACCTAGACAGAGTGCTAAGAAAATTCTCTTTTTAAACACTTTATTTATTTATTTATGAGAGAGAGAGAGAAAGAGAGAGAGAAGAGTCAGATACAAAGAAAGAGAATGGGCGTGCTGGGGACGTCAGCCACTGCAAACACATTTCAGGTACTTTTGTACATTTGGCTTTACATGGATCCTGGGGAATCAAACCTACGTCCTTTGGGTTTGCAGGCAACTTAACTGCTAAACCAGAAAATCCTTTCTTGTCCGAAAATCTTAGGACAGCATAGATACCACAGGGCTGTTTTCTGCTTATCAGCTCATCCTTTCAACTATTTGTATGGAAAACCAATAAATACCAGCATCAATGATACGCCAACTAGGTTGAAATGAATTTTCTAGGCCATAATTAAAAATTAAGACATGTTCAGACCATCATAAAGGGCAGCGAAATTTTAGGTAAGTAGTAGAATTTACTATAATTTTGACAGTACCGCCTCATCTAAAGGTGAAGTAGACATGAGTCTGAACACAATGCTTGGTAGAACATGGCTGATTTATAAAGTCTACATCCATGAGATACTTGGCAACTTAATCCTTCATTGGATGTGGAGTATGCATTTGAGGTCACGGAAAGGATTAATTACAACTGACCTACAGGAATCTTTTTTTCCCCATCCATGAATATTATGTGATTAGAAGTACAAGAGTTTGACCGTATGATTAAAAAGCAATATTTCCAGTATTATCAAAAGTAATTTCTCTTCCTCTCTCTCACACACATAAAACACACAAACATATACACATGTCTAAACTTGAGGACTCAAGTAAATGCTAAAACAATCTGCTTATGGCCATATTTTGTTGTTGTCATTAATATCAGAGTTCAAGAACTATCTCAGGATTACTTTCAATGAGTAATTTTCCCCATTTACACATTTTTTTTACTTCAATCCTGCATCTTTCAAGAGAATTACTAATATTATTTTTTTTTTTTTTGGTTTTTCGAGGTAGGGTCTCACTCTAGCTCAGGCTGACCTGGAATTCACTCTGTAGTCTCAGGGTGGCCTCGAACTCTCGGTGATCCTCCTACCTCTGCCTCCCGAGTGCTGGGATTAAAGGCGTGCGCCACCACGCCCGGCTTACTAATATTATTAAGCTGGAAGAATAAATAGGATTAATGTAGTCTTGTCGAGGGTCAATTATACCAGTCGACATGGACTGTAAGAGGTGCGATGTATGTGTCCTTATGTCATAAATTGCTCTGCGTCATGATATAGCTGTTGTTATTTGCAGAAAGCTTTATAATTTTGTTAGGTCAAAAGGCCTGCAATTCTTCACATGGTCTTTGAACCTTATTTAATGCAGCAAGCCACAAAAGGATCTGAGTTGAACTTTGGTGTTTTCAACTGGGAAAATAATAACTTTCCCCATTTCTTCTATAAGCGACTTGTGCAATGGGATGAAGGCCAACCCTGCGCTCACAAGGTTTTCGTGATATTATACACTCATATCAAATAAGGTTAGAACCTTTAGAATATAGCATTTAGCCACATGCTGGAAATAGCTTCTTCTCAATTTCTTCAAAGGTCACTGCATTTGCTTTCTAGGCATTGTGTCAGCTCAGGCCTCTAGCAAGTGGGAGTGAGAATATGCTTGCTCTTGTGCCTTCATTGAACTTGAGAATAAAGTAGCAGGGTCTTGCATGTAAAGAAGGGGTGTGTGCATGTATGTGCATGTGTGTGTGTGTGTGTCTGTGTGCATGCATGCTCTTGCAAGTTTAGATAAATAAATGCATTGCCAGCATCATCGCAATGCTGGTTGTAAACACACACACTGCTTTTCCAATTTGTGGGAATGTGAGATTTGTGCTGTCATCATTCCGGATGCTAAGCTCATGGCAGTGAAATCAGAACAACAGCAGCAGGAAGAACAAGCTCCGGAGAAAGCACTCTGTTGTTCTTGCAACGCCCTCACAGTCCACCACTACGTCCTCCATTAGAACACATTGCATGTAAAGCTCCACCAGACCCAGTTTGCACGAGCAGCTTTGTGCTTGTTCAATTAAAAAAGAAAATGACTACTTGAAGCCATTGATATGTAGCAAGAAAAAAAGTGAACCACAGGATTGTTATCAAAATTAGTATTGGGGGCTGGAGAGATGGCTTAGCAGTTAAGGTGCTTGCCTGTGAAGCCTAAGGACCCATGTTCAACTCTCCAGGTTCCACGCAAGTCAGATGCACAAGGTGATGCAAGCACACAAGGTCATACATGTGCACGAGGGGCACAAGAGTGTGGAGTTCAATTGTACTGCCTAGAGGCCCTTGTGTGACAACTCTCTCTCTCCTCTCATAAAAAATTCTTATTAGGATACTGGATTGAAATGAGATCATATTTTGCATCAGTTGATACAATTCAACTCAAGGGCTGTGGCATTGTAAAAGGAATTTTACAGGACTAGTTTGTAAAGCATTTTCCTTGTTACTAGAGTCACAACAGCCCTTTGTCAGTACCACACATATCCCCACCTTCCTCATATGACCACCGTTAGTACTATCCCTGTCCTAACTCCACCTCCATCATGGTCCTCACACGATGACCACTAGTGCTATCCCGGCTTTAAGTCCACCTCCATCATGGTGACTACCATTACAAGTATCCCTAGCCCAATCTCATCTCCACCCTGGTGCTTATATAGCTTCATCTTCATTGTGTTTGTAGTCTGCAGTTCCAGACGATTTTTTTTTTTTTTTTGAGCTGTGTGGCTATCTGGAGGAAGGGCACTCTACGGAAGAAGGAGCAGATCTTCAGAGACAATGTGACTATCGTGGGAGCAGGTGGAACATGGAGGAGGAATGTCAAGGTGCTGTTTGGCTGGAAAGGAGTGAATGAAGGGAGGTTTTCCAGGTACCACAGGGAAGTGACAGCTGGTTTTGGACACAGATCACCTGGCCCTGAGTGTAGGACCCTTCTGGTAGTACCTCGTGGTTAGCAGTTTTCAAAGTCAGTGAACAGAAAGACAAGCTTTGAAGGTTCTAATTTGTAAAGTTAGGCCATTAGAAGCCCAAGCAGTAAAAGAAATATCAGTTAGACGTCTTCTATGTATTGGGAGCTCGCGATTCACTCTGAGAAATCCTAGTGTAAAAATCTAATTTCAACCCATTTTCTGAAAGCATAAATTTTATTCCATTTCCTTTTTGCAGGAATAGGTTATTGGCATATTAGGCTAATGAGTGAATCAATTATTTTAAACTGGCAACATTTTTATTATGGTTAATTAAGTGTTTAATCAGAACATTCTGGTCTTTAAGCTTTTGAAAACAGCATTCACCAGAAGATAAATGAAATGACTGAGCAGGGTAGGGTGTTCACACCCGTAACCTAGCAGTTAGGAACAGAGACAGGAGGATGGCCATGAGTGTGAGGCCATGCTGGGCTATGGAATTAGTTCCAGATCAGCCTGAGCTAGAGTGAGAGCTTGCTCAAAAAAAATAGTAAAATAATAATAAAACACAATCAAATAAAATAAAAACCAACTGAGTTGACCTTTACTAACAACCTGCTGTACTGAGATACCCGGGGAGGAAGCTGGAGCAATGGAGAAGGGGGACAGGAGCCAGCCGTAGGGGACTTAGAAAAAGGCCACGAGCTTCTCCCCAGGAGCAAGCAGAGAGGATGACCACACATCCCTTGATGCGCTGTTGGCTGTGGGAAACGGTCACTGCCGTCCCAGCTTAGAGACACTGTTCCTAGAATCTTCACTGCACAGTAACAGTGAAATTTAGCAAGTAAAACAATACTTGATTTTGTCTGGGTTCCTCTCTTATGTTGGCTTTATGTGCAAGCTTTAGTTAAACAAATGCCTCCATATTTACAAAACATTGTGGAGGCCACCTGAAAATTATTTAAGCAATGGCTGTTCTATGTTTCAGGGCATGTTATTGATTATAAAAGCACGCGCTAAACATTTATTTAATATTTGCTAAGAAGAGTGTACTTTTTATTATGTACCATAAGGTTAAACTACACTAATGACTTACCCAGACTAAAACTTAGCCGATCTTATAAAAGGAATCCCAAAAATATCCAACAGCCATTCTGTAATGTTTAATATTGATTATCAACATGATAGGCTCTAGTAACACCCAGGTGGCAAATTTCTGGACATGTCTGTGAGGGAGTTTCTTGATTGGGTTAGTGGGAGAGTATGTGTGTGTGTGGGGGGACCCACTAAAACCATGGGCTGGGATTGTGGACTGAATAAAAAGGAGAAGGGGAGCTGAACAGCAACATTCATTGCTCTGCTTCCTGACCATGGGATGCAATGTGACCAGCTGCGTCATGCCCCTGCCCCCATCCCTCCCAACCACGACGCGCTGCAATCTCACACGATGAGGCAAAACAAACTCTGCCTTCATTACGTTGCTTGTGTGAGGCATTTTGTCACCACAACGGGAAAACTAATATACACTCAAAGGAAGCTAAGGCAAGTAAAAGAAAGGCATTAACTTAGGTGTATGCTCTAACTGAATGAACATTTGCTCAATGTTTTCTAAGTATCAGAGACAATTCTGATAAATCACTGGAGACACAGAGGATGGCAAGGTAGTCATGACTTTGCGCTCTCAAAACTTGGAGTGGACAAATCTGAAAAAGTTTTAAATTTTTATTTATTTATTTGCAAGCAGAGAGGGATAGAAGAGAGACAGACAGAGAGAATGGGCACGCCAGGGCCTCTAGCCACTGCAAATGAACTCCAGATGCATGTGCCCCTTGTGCTTCTGGCTCATGTGGGTCCTGGGGAATCGAGCCTGGGTCCTTTGGCTTTGCATGCAAATTCCTTAACTTCTAAGCCATTTCTCCAACCCACGTTAGCAATTTTAATGTCATGTGGTAAACACTAAGATGCTGGTACCTTCTGAAAATAGCACACAGAAAAAGGGAGGCCAGGGAAGCTTCTGAGAGGGCATTGTGCACACACACACACACACACACACACACACACAAACCAGGAAACAGGAGCCGCCTATCCCAGCAGAGTAATAGCTAACTGGCCCACTCTCATGAAAGTGAGTGTGGTTTGGGCTATTTTTTTTTTTTTTTTGAGGTAGGGTCTCACTCTAGCCCGGGCTGCCCTGGGATTCATTCTGTAGTCCCAGACTGGCCTCAAACTCTGCTTCCCCAGCCTTGGAATCAAAGGAGTATGCCACCACACCTGGCAGGATAGGCCTGGTTAGTACTTGAATGGAAGACTACTTTGGAATACCAGGTACTGTAGACTATAAGAAAAAGAAAAAAAAAAATAATAAAGCACACAAAAATGTGCTTATTAGGTTGAAGTAAACAGAACAAAACTGAAAACGTGTTTTGAGTGCAAAAGGTTGTGGCTGGGAGACGCTCAGTGGGGAAAGGGCTTGTTGCTCAGTCCTGAGAACTTGATCTGCCTCCCCGCAGCCGTGCAAACCCCTGAGCTGGGGAGGCAGAGACAGGAGGACCCCGGGCTCACTCGCTGGCTTGACTAGCTGAACTGGTGAGCTTTGGATTAAGTGAGGGGCCCCGTCTCAAACAATAAGGTGGAGCACAATACAGAAAGACACGCAGTGCTGACCTCTGGCCTACGCAAGCATTGGCGTACGTGTGCACCCCCCTGCATGTACCCTTACATAGACACACATATATGTGCCCCATGCACTTACACGCAAGCAGAAAATGAAAAAAAAAGCGAGGTCTCAGGAGATGAATTAGTGGAGAAAATACTCTCTGACCAGGCATGAAGACCAAAATGCAGAACCCCCAGCACCTGCCCACATAAATACCAAGTGGGTATGTTGGCATACCCACAGTCCTAGCACTTGAGAAGGATGAGAAAGGGCCACCCAGGACACTCTGGCTCAGTCCTGGGTAAAGCTAGTCTAGCCTCATCAGTGAGCTTTGGGTTCTTTGGTAAATAAAGAGGGAAGCCACGGAGAAATGTCAACCTCTGAACTCCAAACGAATGCACACTCATGTGCATGCAACAGCCCTCCACACACACACATATGCAGCCCCACACAGATGAACACGCACGCACACATGTGTGCATACCACATACACATACAAAGATAAAAGAAAAAGAAAACTTGAAATGTGTGATTCCTGGCCACCCTGGGGTCACTGGGCATCGGTCTGCCAGAGGCGTCCAGGCAACGGCGGAGCAAGGTCCTGAGTGGCCGTGAGTGCCACGGGAAGAAACACCTGGGAGACTGTGTCAGAGGACAGCTCGTTTATTTGTTGGCGGGATGGGCTTATAAGTGTTCATGTAGTGGTGGGAAAGGTACAGGGTACAGGTCACAGGGGAATTGGCTGTGTGAGGGTTGCTGGCTGACACCTCATTAACATATAGGGTTAGGGTGGGGGTACAGGTCACAGGGGAATTGGCTGTGTGAGGGTTGCTGGCCGACACCTCACTAACATACAGGGACCTTCTGGGTGAGCAGGGAAAGGACACATGGCCATGGGGAACCAAAACCTATGTCTTATCAGGACGTCCAGGTGCCCCAGGTGAAGGGAGGGAGCAGTGGCCCCTCTCCTGCTCATCTCAAGGCGAGATTATTGGGGTCTAGGCCTGCTGCAACCTCCTGTGGATGTGGGGGGCCTTAGCCGTGCCAGACAACTCAGGCCTGCTTTAGCCTCCAGTGGCCTGTGGCCCATAACTGTGCTGACAGAGATGTGGAGAG
This sequence comes from Dipus sagitta, assembly GCA_036346955.1. Lineage (NCBI taxonomy): Eukaryota > Metazoa > Chordata > Mammalia > Rodentia > Dipodidae > Dipus > Dipus sagitta. Next base: position 23,626,149 of record CM070793.1, on the reverse strand, counting down.
GACCAGAGACCCCTGCACCTGTTCTCATGTCCTGCTGGACTTCATGGACTCTGTCCCTGAGGATATACACTGTGTGACCCTCACCACCCAGTGGGCCCACCCCCAGCTCCCTGCACCTGCAAGGTACACACTCTGCCTGGGCCTGCCTTTGCACAAGAGGCCATGCCACACCCATGCCCACTCCCTGACTCTTTCCTCTTGCTCTCTGTGGACTCTGGCCCGTGAGATAAGAGGCTTTGGGACTACAACATTTGTTCCCCGGACCACCAAGGCATTACATGGAATCAACCTGGGAGGCCACATGACTTACAAATGATGTGCCTGTTTCAAAGGTTTCCTCTGCCGCACCATACACATCCACTGATGAAGTCAGGTGTCATTCAGCTTCTGTGCCCACAACCCAGATCCCATTAATTCACCATGCAGATTCTAAGTGTGATATCACTGGTCTTGTGACCCCCCCCCACACCCACTTTCAAGTTTCCTCCTCCATAATGCATTAATCCTACCTATTAGGTCAGAGGTCCTGGGACCCTGCTGCCCATTACCAGAGCACTATACCTAGCGCATGGACACTACTCATGAGTTCAGGGGCATGTGATCTCTGTGCCCTTCTCTGCGTAGTTTGCACCCTGGATCCCGATGTCAGAGGCATATTACTTCCTTGCCTCTGGGGCACCCCTCTCAGGCGTACCACACAGACCCTGGCTCACGAGAACAGAGACTGTGCATGCCCCCAGTCCACATCAATGCTGGATATTGCCATGAGTGACTTAAAAAATTATTTATTTTTATTTATTTATTATTTGAGAGATAGAGAAAGAGAGGCAGATAGAAAGAGAGAGAGAGACAAAATGGGCGTGCCAGGGCTTCTAGGCACTGCAAACGAACTCTAGATGCATGCGCCACTTTGTGCATCTGGCTTACGTGGGGTCATGGGGAATTGAACCGGGGTCCTTTAGCTTTACAGGCAAGCACCTTAACTGTTAAGCCATCTCTCCAGCACCCCCATGACTTTTAAGCAGCACAAAACTGAGTCAAAACCAGCTAAGATAAGAGAAAACCAAGCATCAAACCAATTGCTCATTCAACATAATTGTGCCAGAAATACTTAAATAATGAACTACTTCCAGACATGTAAGCCCACATACGAAAACATAAGTAACGTGAAAAGCCAAGACAGCATGACTCTTCCAAAAATTAATAATTCAGGTTGGAGGGATTGCTTAGCAGTTAAGGCATTTGCCTGCAAAGCCAAAGGACCTAGGTTTGATTCCCCAGGACCCACGTTAGCCAGATGCACAAGGGGGAACATATGTCTGGAGCTCATTTGCAGTGGCTGAAGGCCCTGGCATGCCTATTTCTCTCTCTCCCTCTTTGCTTGAAAATAAATAAAAATATAAAAAATTAAAATCCCTCAAAAAATAATTTCAAGCTGGTGCTGGTGGCTCATGCTTTAATCCCAGCACTCGGGAGGCAGAGGTAGGAGGATTGTCATGAGTTCAAGGCCACCCTGAGACTCCATAGTGAATTCCAGGTCAGCCTGGGCTAGAGTGAGACGCTACCTCAAAAAAACAGAAAAACAAACAAAGAATTTCAAAATAGTAATGAAAATGCAATGGACTACTGCTTGGTAGAAAGTATAAGACAGAAAGAAAAGAAAGATCTAAGATTTGCCACGGAAAGCAAAGTAAGCAAGTTTAAAGTTACGGCACAGGAGACCGCTTTAGACCACTTAAGTTGCAGTTATGGAGTTTAAAGGTGGGCAAACTATTTTACTTTGGGACTAAGGAAAAGATCCTCAGAGAATGAAACCTAACAAAAGTCAACTTAATACAGATCAAGGACTTTAATATGAAACCTGAAACTTTGAAATGAGCAGAGAAAAAAGTATAGAAAACAGTTCAAGATATAGACAAATGCAAGGACGTTTTGAACTCCAGCCTCTCAAGAAATAAGGCCAACAATAACCAAATTAGCCATCATGAAATTAATAAGCTTATGCACCATGAAGAAAAGTGTTCTTTGAGTGAATAACTAGCCTACAGAATGGAAGAAAACTTTTGCCAGATATATGACTGATAGTTATCTATCTGTAGATTAGATAAAGAACTCTAAAACTGAGCATCAAGAAAACAAACAACCAAGTCAAGAAGATGGCAGTGGAATTGGACGTGGAGTTTTCAAATGAATTTCTACATACATATTTAGAAAAGTGTTGAACATTCTTGGCTACCAAGGAAATAAATGCAAACCCAAAATTGCCTTGATGTTCCTTCTCATACCAGTCAGAAGGGTTACCACTGAGGAAACAGGGCAACACATGCTGGTCAGAAGGCAGGGAAAGCGGAACCCTTACTACCGTTTGTGGGAGAATAAACTAGTGGAACAACTATGGAAATAAGTCTGGAAGTTTTGAAAACTAGAACTACCATGTGACTCAGCTATAGCACCCTTGGGCATATACCCAAAAGCCCTGACCTCGATAGCGGCACATCCATGTCAGTTGCTGCTCTATTCACAATCACTGGGAAGTAGAATCAGCCTACATATTCATCAACAGAAGAACGGATAATGAGAATGTGGTGCCTATGTGCGAAGGAATTTTATCCACTTGTTAAAAGATGAAACTACGAAATTTTACTGGAAAATTGTACTGAGTGAGGTAACCCAGACCTAGGACTACAAATACCACTTGCTTTCTCTCATATTCAGACACAGGCGTCAATTTTTAGATTTGCGTGTTTAACTTGTAGTGTCTGTAGAAACCTATAAACTATAAAAAAGGCAAGGTGGCTCCAGGTCTTAAGGGGAACAGGAGAGTAGGGCACAAGTGATGTGAAAGTCATGGGAGAATACCGCACTTGGAAAGGAGATAGGGAAACCTCATGTGTGCTGGGATTAAAGGCTTGCACCACCATGCATGGCTTCCTTGATTTTTTATTAATTAGTGCTAGGGGTATTCCTGTTCCTGATTCAAGTAACACTACAGATCCATAGTAACAAAGACACAGCGATGTTGGTACCATTGTTAGCATCCTCCCTCCAGCCACTGCAAATGAACTCCAGACACATGTACCACCATGTGTATCTGCCTTATGTGGGTCCTAGGAAATCAAAGCTGGGTCTTTGGCATTGCAGGCAAGCACCTTAATCTCTAAGCCATCTCTCCAGCCCTCTTTTTAACTTTTTAAACAATTCTTTAAAATTGTAAGAAACATTTTTAGCTCATACACCTTACCAGTATAGGACACTGATAGTTAGATATGAGTGACAGAATGAGGGGACAGGAGGCGCCCCCTCCCCCAACACACACAGAACAGTCTAACAGGTTGAAACCAGCTGGCCTGTACAACCTGACAAGAGGCTGTGCAACAGACTGTGTAAGATTCCCTCTCAAGCCGGGTGTGGCGGTGCACACCTTCACTCCCAGCACTCGGGAGGCAGAGGTAGGAGGATCGCCATGAGTTCGAGTCCACCCTGAGACTACCTAGTGAATTCCAGGTCAGCCTGGGCTAGAGTGAGACCCTAACATGAAAACCCAAAAATAAATAGTGATAATAATAATAATAGTAGAAATAAAGGAGAGGTTCCAGCTGTATCGAATGTTGTTCCCAGAAGCCTTGCGTTATTAATTGAAACTCACAGTGCCGGGAGTGGGATACCTCTCTATGAGTCATTGGGTTTTGCTTTTGTGGATTCCTTTGTCTAGTTCTCTGAAGAATACCAGCAGGATTTTGATGGGGATTACACTGAATTTGTAGGTGACTTTTGGTAATATGGCCATTTTCTCAGTATTCAATCTGTTAATCCTTGAGCATGAAAGGTCTTTCCATCCTCCATTTTCTTCTCCAATTTCTCTCCTTAATATGTTAAAGTTTTCATGGTAGAGGTATATCATCTCATCAGTCACATCTATTCCCAGATATTTAATCTTTGCAAGCTTTTGTGAATAGAACTTTTCATTGATTTTCTTCTTGATACTTCCATTGTTGGCTTATACAGAAGCTACTGATTTTTCTTTTATGTGAAATTTGTTTCCAGCTACATTGCTAAAAGGGTTTATCACACGTAACAATGTTCTGGTGGAGTCTGTAGTCCTATTTACAAAATCTTTTCCTATGCATACATATTAAGGTATTTTTCTATTAATTCTAGCAATTTCAGAGTTGAAGGTCATACATTAAGGTCTTTGATCTGTTTGGAGTTGAGTTTCATTCAGGATGATAGATACGCATCCAGTTCTATTGTTCTATGGGTAGCTATTTAGCCACCATTTATTGAAGAGGCTGTCTATTCTTCAAAATATGGTTTCAGAATATTTCTTAAGAATCAGGTGGCTAAAAAATGAGCCCACTCTCCATTATCAAGCTCCCACCAATTGTGGGCTACAAGAGGGCCTTCACCTATTAAATTCTCTCTAAAATAATAATGGTTATCCCATTTATCTGGTGCTGACTTCACTCTCCGTTGGAGAATCTGCTTCTCTTTTTCAGATGGACACAGAACCTTAGGAGAGAATCAGCCCATCGCCCCTCACCAGGCCCTAGTTGAAACCACGGAGTAATTGGGGAAATGAGCAAGAGGGCTGCTTTTTTGGTGAACCTGGTACCAGCACAAGGGTGAAGGAGATAGACACAGAGAACACTCATCTTCTACCAAACCAGATATCCAGAGACACAGAGGCTCCCAAGAGCCCATCAGTGAAGTAGACCTAAATGAACCCAACATGACTCAGGGAAATTCGGGGAAGAGGGGGCGGAAAGATTGTTAGAGCCACGTGTTGGGACATTATGCACAGTGATATTCCCTCTTCCCCATAACTGAGGGCTACCCCCACAATGCATGACCCATACACCCCAACAAGGAGGGTCCCTGTGGAGGGGAGAGGACAGGAGGAGGCTAATAATGGCTGTGTACACACTGTGGACATAACTAATAAAAAGAATCAGGTGGCTGTATCTGTGATGATGTATATCTGGCTTACTTTATTCCATTAATCTGTCTGGTTTTGTGCCATGCCATGTTCTCGTTTCTGTGGATCTATAGTGCTACTTAAATCAGGAGCAGGAACACCCCCAGCACTATTCTTTTGGCTCCAAATTGTTTGGACTTTGAAGGATTTTTTTTGTGTGCTGCCTTGTGAATTTTATGATTTTTTATTTCTGTGAAGAACAGAATTATTGTAATATCTCTCTTTTGTTCTCTAATTTTATTAATGTAGGGCCTTTAAGATTTTTGTCTAATGGTTCATTGATTTTGGTTTTTCTTTAAAGAACCATTCTTTGTTTTAGTGATTCCTTTGTAGTTTTTTTATTTTATTTTTTTGCTTCTAGTTCATTAATTTCTCCCTTGATCTTAATTGTTTCATTCTGTCTACTTATTTGGGGATTGGTACATCCTTATTTTTCCAAGGCTCTAAAGTATGCGTTAAATTGTTTGAGATCTACTCTCATTGTATCTGTAGGTTTTGATAAGTTGAGTATTCATTTTCGTTTCATTCTCAGTATTTCCCATCTCCTTCTCGATTTCGCTGGTGAGTTACCGTCATTCCTTAGTGTGCGGCTTAATCCTCATGAGTTTGGTGTGGTTTTTAGCTTCACTTTGTGCTGGTTTCTCCTTTCCTCTATTTTGCTCAGATAAAACAAGAAGTAATTTCAATTTTCCTGTATTTATTAAAAGCTATCTTTGTTTCCTAATATGTGATCTATTTTAGAGAAAGCTCCAGGGCCTCCGAGAAGAATGTGTTTTATGCCGTGTTTGGATGCAATGTTTTGTAGATGTCTGTTAAATTTATTTGATCTCTGGTGTCAGTTAATTCAGAGGTTTCCAGTTATTATTGTTTTGGGGTTAACCTTTGTCTTTACCTGTATCAGTATTTGTACTATGTAATTTGGTGCACCTGTGTTCAAAGTGCATATTTTTAAAAATCATCATGCCCTCCTAATAAACTGTTCCATTAATCGGCACGACGTGAGCGTCTGTACATCTTCACCGAGTTTGGTTCGGCATGTCTACTTTGTCAGATATTAGGAAAGTGACAGCTGCTCCTTTCCTAGTTCCACTTTCTTGGAGTAATTTTCCTTATTCTTTCCCCCCTAAGGCTGCATCTGTCACTAATGTTTATGTTCAGCCTTTAGAGGCAACAGATAGATGAAACCTTTTAATCCAATCTGCTAGTGTGTGGGCTACCAGCTGTGGCAACCCAGAGTGCATAAAACTGACCTTGAATAGCAGGAAAAGCTTCTCAGCACCCTTCCCTCAGGCCACCTCCGATCAAGAACCCGATTCTTCCTACTGTCCCAACTGTGGCTGAACCAGGCTGCGGTCTCCAGTCGGAAACTCACATTTCTTCCTGTGCCCTCCCCTTCTTCTCCATATTCTGAAATGCGCACCAGATCATTTCTTCTAAATTTAGCTTTACTTAAATTCCCAGGACATATGAAAAGCCCCGTCAGTCTCTCACACAAACTACCTCTATCCCAGTCCAAAGTTCTTATTCTGTTTGTAATCCAGGCCTCATACTCCACAGTTCTTTGGACATTTATGTCTTTCACCATAAAGAGGGAGACCCATCAAGCTCTACGTACAGCACTGCAAGGTGTTTCAAATCCTCCTGTATTCCTCCTGCAAATCACTCTCAAAAAGTCAAAAACCATACTGATTTCTAGCTTCAATGGTCCTACTCCTTTGGTCCTAATTCTCTGTTTTGGTTACATCCAAGTTTCTGGCCTGATCAAAAGCAGTTAACGAGAGGAAAGGGTTTATTTTGGCTTACAGGCTCAAGAGAAAGCTTCATGATGGCAGGGAAAATAAGGCAGTACAGAGGGTGGGCATCATCTCCTCTCATAGCAGGTGGAAAACAGCAGTAAGAGAGGAAGCCAAGGGGCTGGATAGATAGCTCAACAGTTAAAGGTGCTTGCTCCAAAGCCTGACAACCCTGGGTTGATTCCCCATTACCCACATAAAAGCAGATGCACAAAGTCACACATGCATTTGGAGTTCCTTTGCAGTGACAGGAGACACTGGTATGCCCATCCTCACTCTCTCTCTATCTGCCTCTTTCTCTCAAATAAATAAATATGAATATATAGATACCTTTGTTTTTGAGGTAGGGTTTCACTCTAGCCCAGGCTGACCTGGAATTCACTAGGTAATATCAGGGTGGCCTCGAACTCTGGCAATCCTCCTACCTCTGCCTCCTGAGTGCTGGGATTAAAGGCGTGTGCCACCACTCCCAGCTATAGATATTTTTTAAAAGTGAAGGATCCAAGGTATGGTAAAGGGACACTGAATTATAGCATCTGAAAGCCTACCTCCAACAATAATCCTCTTCCAGCAAGGCTCTACCTGTACCAGTTGGGGACAAAGCGTTCAGAACACATGAGTTTATAAGGGGTGTATATTGCTGATTCAAATCACCACATATGCTATAGAACCATTTGTATGTGGCTTCAGTGAGTTTAGTGTCCTGTAGAGTCACCATCCGTATCATGTGCTTGCTCTGAATTTCCTGTGATTGCAGTAAATGAAGGGTCTGGGGCTGTCAAGCCACCTCCTGAAAAAAGGTCTTTTAAAACATATGACCATTTTTCTTTGGGGTTTTTTAATAAGAAGGGATGTTGAATTTTGTAAAAGGTATCTGTGTTAATTGACATGACCATACGACTTCTATCTTCAAGTCTGAATATGTTATATTACACCTATGTTTTGAATATATTGGATGATTTTTTAAGATTCCCTAGAATAAAATGAAGTTGGTAGCTATGTATGAGCTTGTTAATATGTTCTTTAATTTGATTTTCAAGAATTTTATTGAAAATTTTATATCTATGGTCATCAGAAAACTGGTCTATAGGGTGTTTTTTTTATTTTTTATTTTTATTTTTATTTTTTTGGCTTTTCGAGGCAAGGTCTCACTCTAGCCCAGGCTGACCTGGAATTCACTATGGAGTCTCAGGGTGGCCTCGAACTCACAGTGATCCTCCTACCTCTGCCTCCCGAGTGCTGGGATTAAAGGCGTGCACCACCACGCCCAGCTTAGGGTGTTTTTTTTTTTTTTTTGCTGTCTTTTTACCCACTTTAGTAATAAGATAATGACAGCTTTGCAGAATTTAGTATTGTTTCTTCAATTTCTATTTTGTGGAACAGTTTGGAGTATAGTTATTAGCCTTTCTTTAAAGATTTGGTATAATGCAGCAGGGAATCCATCGGTACTGGGCTTTTCTTTGTTGGGAGACTTTTCATTACAATCTTTTTACTGCAATCTCATTGTTTGTTATTGATATACTTAAGTTGTTTATACCCTTTTAGTTTTAGTAAAACATTGATGTCTAGAAAGTTACCCATCTATTCAATATTCTTTAACTTTTTGCTGTATGTTTCTGAGTATTCACTAATAATTATCTTTTGTATTGCATTGGAAATGCTAATATTCTCATTGCTTTCATTTCTAGTTTTATTAATTTCAGACTTCTCTTTCTTTTGGTTAGATTGGTGGTAGGTATGTCAAATTTATTTATTTATTTTCAAAGAACCAGTTCTTTATTTGATCAATTCTATATAATATCCTTCTAATATGCCTTTCGTTAATTTTTTGCTATCTACTTCTTTGGGGCGTGGATTGCTCTTGCGTCTCTAAGACCTTGAAGTGTATCCTTATGTTGTTAATTTGAGATCCTTTCTTGACCTTTTAATGTAATCACTAATAGCTATACACTTTCTCTTAGAACTGCATTTGAAAAGTCCTGGCAAGCTGTGCTTTCATTTGCATTTGATTCTGGGAATTTTTAGTTTTCTTTCTAATTTCTTTAATGACTTACTTGTCACTTCAGAATTTATTGTTTAATCTTCATATGTTTAGGTAGTTTCGGTAGGTTCTTTTGTTATTTATTATTAATTTTATTCTACTGTGCTTCAGCTATTTTGTATTTGTTATGGCTGGTTTTGTAGCCTAGCTGTGATCCATTTAGGGAATGCTCAATGAGCTGCTGAGAAGTGTTCTGAATCCATTGAATAGAATATTCTCTCTATGTCTGTTAAACCCATTTTATCAAAGGTGCAGTTTTTCTCTGCTCCTGCCTTGTTACTCTTTAGTTTTTATGAACTTGTTAAAGATGGGAGTGAAATATGGAAATCCCTCACTATTACTGTATCGGGCCTAGGTGAAGTTATATGTTCACCACTCTTTGTTTTTAAGAAATTGGAAACTTCAACATCAAGTATGTGTATGGTTATACTTGTTACATATTTTCGAATTTCTCCCTTTATTAATATGTATCATCCTTCTTAATATCATCTAATTTTAGAATGCAGTTCATTTTACCAAGCATAAAAGTAACTCACAGCAAGTTCTCCATTTCCATTCACATGATGGATCATTTCCCATGCTTTCACTCCGTGTGTGTCCTTACCAATAAGCCATGCTTCTTGGAAAAAAAAAATAGATAGATGAAGCTAGTTATTTTAAATCTAGTCAGTCTACATCTCTTTTGGGTGAATTGAAACCATTTATATTTGGAGTTACTATTGAGAAGTATTTAGTGATTCCTATGGTTTGATTGATAGCCTTCCTGGTTGATTCATCCTGTGCTTTTCTTTCCTTCCTCAATCAGTATTAGAGGTTAACTACTTGACTCTTTCCTAGTTTTTCGTTGTTCGCCCATTCTGTGCATGAAATTTATTCTTCCTTTGCTGTCATGTTTGAGATGTGCTTACTCCTCCTCTGTGAACAATATTCCTTCAAGTGTTTTCTGAAGTGTTATCTTGATGGTCTTAAAAATTCCTTTGTGCTTCTCTTGAAAATGCCTTTTTTTTCCATCATGTGAAAAATAGCATTGTTGGATATAGAAATCTCGGTTGGCAGTTGTTTATTTTTAGGTACTAAAATATATAATTTCAAGCTTCCCTTTGGTGTTACTGCTGAGAGATCTGATGTTATTTGATGTTTCTTCCTTTAAAAATGAGTTGGCATTTTTTCCATTAATATTTATTTACTTGTTTGTTTACTTTCATTTACTAAATAGAGAGAGAGAGAGAGAGAGAGAGAGAGAGAGAGAGAATGGATGCACCAGGGCCTGTAGCCACTGCAAATGAATTCCAGACACATGCATTACCATGTGCATCTGGTTTTCATTGGTACTGGGGACTCAAACCTGGATCATAGGATTCATAGGCAAGTGCCTTATCCACTGAGCCATCTCTCCAGGCCTATTTGTTTTTCTTTTAAGTATCATTATAGCATTTAAAATACAATTTGTTTTAGTTTGTCCTCCTCTTCCCTTCAACTCTTCAACCTCCCATTCCTCTCGCATCCTTCCCTCCCCCTCTACTTTTTGTTTCAATGTAACATGTGTTCCCTTGCTCTTCTCCTACTCCTCTTCCTTGCCATGGCTTATTGCCTGCTCTGGGTCACCTGTTTAGCTTTTTAGGTTTCACCTATGTTTTCTCCCCTTTATGAACATCCATATAATAATTACTGACTAAGACCCACATATACAGGGGAACATGTGCTTTTGGGCTTTCTGGGATTATGTCATCTCTCTTCATATAAACCTATCCAGAGATATGACAGACTTCTACAGTGAAAACTTCAAGACAACTGAAGAGAGAAACCAAAGAGAATACTAGACAATGGGAAGACCCCCCCCCATACTCCTTGGATTGGTAAAGCTAATATTGTGAAGATGATGATCTTATCAAAGTAATCTACAGTTTCCATGTAATACCCAACAAAATCCAATGACATTGCTCGCTGAACTGGAAAAGACAAACAAATATTTAATCTGGATAGTTTTATCCATGAACATGTCCATTTGGGATTCAAAATGACTCTTCTGTTTGAATGTATATTCTCTAGATTTAGGAAATTGTCTGCTATTCCCTGAATAGATTTTCTATGCTTTTAATGTGTATTATTGCTCTTTCTTCTTAGTTTTAGTCTCTTTATGATAGTCCAGACTTTTTGTATGGCATGCTAATGATTTGTTTTAATGATATCTGTTGTGTGAAAACTTTTCCCTGAGAACATGAACATACATCTATTTGCCCCAGATAGGGCACATATAACCAACCAAAACACTATTGCACCAAAATCCAATTTTGGTAAACCAATGAATGAGTTTATTGGGGTTACTTACAGAGCATAGGTGAAGATTTTGTTTTAAAGGATAGTTTATGACTCAAAGACAGCAGTAGTATTATAAAGTCCTACCCCACACTACGTAGCGACTTCATGGAAGCTGCATCATGGAGCTCACCCTATTACTTGAAGACATTGTAGCTGGTTAGGAAGCATCTCTCCCAAGCAGTTGTTTATTGATTCTGTAACCTAGGGGATAGATCTTAGGAGCTTGTAAGTTTCAGGAGCTTTTTGTGTCTTGATGAGACTCCCAAGTCTTAACAGCTTCCCTCAAGGAAGATTCACTCAAAGGAAATTGTTATACAACAATATTTTAAAAAATATTTTTATATTTATTTATTTATTTATTTATTATTTATTTATTTGAGAGAGAGAGAAAGAGGCAGATAGAGAGAATGAGAGAATGGGCGTACCAGGGCCTCTAGCCACTGCAAACAAACTCCAGACACATGTGCCCCCTTGTGCATCTGGCTTATGTGGGTCCTAGGGAATTGAACCTGGGTCCTTTTGCTTAGCAGGCAAATGCTTTAACTGCTAAGTCATACCTCCAGCCCTTTCTTTAATTTTCATAAATATTTTATTTATTTATTTGAGAGAGCGAGTGAGCGAGAGAGAGAGAGAGAGAGAGAGATTGCCTTCATTTTCTACCACATTTTGAGGCAGGGTCTCTCATTTTTCATTGCTCTGCTTGCCCAGATAGTTAATCTGTGAGCTTTTATGAAATTTGTCTATCTCTACCTACCATCTTCTCCATAAGCATCATGGGATTACAGAAGCTTCCGTATTTCACATAAGTTTTGGGGATCTGAACATTGAGACTCACACTTTCACAGAAAATACTTTATTCACTGATCCGTCTCCCTATCCCATCACTGTGTTTTCTTTGCTTCCAACATTTCTATTTGTTCTTTTCAAATTTCAAGTCTCTGATGAGCTTTTTTCATCCATATCACTGATTTTGTCAGCCACTTTTCTGACTCTCCCTCCACACCATCTTGCTTCTTACTTTCCTTTCAAGTATACAGATTGAATTCATTATTTGTTTGTATTCTCTTTCAGGTCATTGATCACTTACCATAAAACTTATGCAATTTTTATCTGGCAGTTGACTTATTTCAGTATTTAAAATTCAGTAATTAAGAAGTTATATCTTTTATGAACATCATGTTGCCTTGCTTTTTTATATTTCTTACATTTATGTTTCATGATTTGCACATCTTTTGGTTATTTTCTCTGGATTTTTTTGGTATGGGGGGGCAATCCTCTTCTTGAATTAGGTTTAATCCTTACGATCATTTACGAAGGAGGCAACATGATCAAGCCACACTAGATATAACAATACACTTACAGCCAATTGCCCTTTATTAATATATCACCAATGACCATAGAACTCAAAATGGAAATAAAAGCTACTGTACAGTACACTGCCCTGTTTGTGTTGTACAATATATACCACTGTTTGACATACTATATATTTTATACATGTATTTATTATCTGTCTCCCTCAACTATAACATAAGCTACAGGAAGCAAAAGAATTGTGTCTGATACACTGTCATAACTCTGACACTTAAAACAAGAACATAGCTGATGGTCAAAAGAAGTTATTGAATAGAGGGGCAACACGATGACTTAGGAAACTAAAAGAATCAACACAAACTAGCTTGAATGCAACATAGAATGGATGAGATGTCAGCATGAAAACTTAGCACTAGGACCAACTCATTATGCATATTTTACCATGTAAGTATAAACAGAGTTATATGAACTACATTACTTGCTCAATCTGGCAAACTTCAGGCTTCTAAGGAAGTCAAGTCTGCCTGTACGCACAGGAAAACTGGCAGTCATGGCATAGCTATTTTATGTTCAAAATCTTGAGATGACCTGATGTTCACGCAATGCTTGAAATGCTCCCTTCTATATCCATATCAACACATGCTATACACGCATTCATATTATACATTGGTCTTAGAAATAAGGAAGAGATAGGAGCTGTGTAATCGAACTAGAAGTTTTGTGAAAGTATAAGTCAATTCTAATGGATCAGCTGTGATCTTTTTAACTAGCAGATTTATGAACAACTTTCCCTAACTCACTTATGTATAAAATAGAAGATTCTGAATGAATAGATTTCAGGTCAGCTGTAGTTTATATCCTGACAACAGAAAATAGCTCTTTGGAAGTTAAATGTCAGTAGGACAAAATTTCGAGTTGAAAGCTATGAAGCATTTGTCTTGAACTTACTGGCTATTATGTAATATATAAACAGGTTTGCTCATTCTTAACAAGAGGACAACTTGAAAAGCCCACTGTGATAATTCTTTGCAATACTCATATGGACCATTTGTAAAGGGATAGTTTTATTAGAACTAGTCTACCCTAAGACCACAGTAGCCTCTCTCTACTAAACAAACACTTAAGGGCTACTTAGTAGTTTCTGATTCACTTTTATTATTTGGACTGACAGATATGATAAGTAACAAAAACCAATATACCCAGTGCCAAGTGATATGTGGCTATCAAAGTATTTTCATAAAAATATTCTTATACCAATGGAAAACCATTCACTGCTGCTTGCTACAGCTGGTCTTTCAGAATTGAGGTTCTGTAGAAATTATGAGACTTATACACATATACAAGTTGGCATGCTAGTCCGCGATGTAATTGAAGACACATTTCTCCATGGACTGAAGTGTTTTGTTTAGAAATGAATTTCCTATTATGTTTTTCACATTTAATTTACTTTTCAAAATGGTCCCTTTCATGGTTTCCTTTAAAAAAATTAATCATGTGCGAGGAGATCTGATGTGGTTTGGGTATAGCTAAGCCAATTCTTATATATATATATATATATATGTATATATATATATATACATGTATTGGAATATTCATATACTCTTTTACTGGAAATCATTTAGTTTTTCTCTCAAAAATTCACAAGATCTTAATTTTTCTGTTTTCCTAAATCTGAATCAATCTAGATTATATGTCTCAGTGAAACTTTTGGTTTATACACCCTGTAAATAAAATGGTCAAGTGTTTTTGAAATGCCCCTTTCCATGAGACCAGTAAGTTTGGCAAAGGTTGTTGTTACTCTTTCTAGTCCTTTCTTCTGGGATGACGAGTCATGTCAGAGAATGGCAACATCTGGATGTGTCCTGGGTAGAAAAGCCACGCAGTTAGCCGATGTCTTATTCCGTTGTTCACTACCACTCTGGTCAACAGTGCTTAGTGCTGCTGGTACAAAGTCAAGCGTGAAGCCAATTTTTATGCTCTAGATGGCAAAAAAAAAAAAAAAAAGTATCTAATTCCAAAGAGCTTCTCTGTCTTCCCCTGGCAACTGGAATGTTTACACAGAAGGGATGAAAGGCTGAACATCTGTGTTTACATTTATATATTACAGGATCTCCCAAACCTATGGTTAGGACTCATTTATATCCAAGCACCTCTGCCCCAGAACTATAAGAGTAAAGTCTTTCAACCTCTCCTCTGAAAGCGCTTTGATCTCCCTGTGCAGAATGGTCTCTGATGACTTGTGGTTGGAAGAGGAGGACTCAAAAGGTCTTATACTTTGAAAGCTCCTATCCTCTGCACCCCTCACCACACAGGAACATGACTAAGACCTTTAAGTACTGAAATGCCTTTCTGAAAAGTCAAGTGTGTCATCAGAATAAAATTTAAAATGGACCCTAGTGTGAACAAAGCAGTGACTCTCAGAAGAATTTGCATTTTAAGACTTGCTAGTTAACTCTGGTTTCTAAAGGAGCCTCCTGAGTACAACAGGTAGTGAGACAAGTCTAGAACCCAGTAAAAATCTGTAGGTGTAAGCCTAAGGTTCGATTAGCACTAGGCTCATCATTATGTAAGAGCACTTAGGATCTTTGGGTACTGAAGAGGTGGATTAGGGTGTATAATCTGGTCAAGATGTGACCCCATTCTGGGCACTTAATCCTCTCAGGGAAATGGTGGTGATCTCCCCAAGTTTACATAATATTTGGTGAATGAGATCATCTTATTTTTTATTTTAATTAATTTTCCTGATCACATTGTACTATTTTGTGCTTATAATATTTTTTTTTTACTTATCAGTTTTGGTAAAAATGGCTTAGCAAAAAATAAAAGGGCTTAGCAGGTTAAAAACATTTATAAAACCAACACTTGAAACTTGACCTTGGACCTGATCTAAGTTTCATTGTTTAATATACACTATGTTTTAGCAGCTGAAACAATGTTCTGTGGCTGCTTATCTGAGAAATCTTATTGAGATAAATGTAAATTTATATGGAGTCAATAAAAAACAATGTAGAGGTTCTTTTGAAATCTTTACCTGGTTTCATCTGAGGGTAACATTTTATAAAATAGTAGCATAGTATAAAAAACAAGACACAAACATTAATGCCATCCAAAGACTCAGTAAGATTCCCCTCATTTTACTTGTACATATATATTTGTGATATTGCATGGTGGAACAATCTGTCACCTTCTGGTAGTGGTGCTTTTTCACTCACCAGCATTCTCTGGAAGTTCAACCAAGTTGTATGTGTCAAATCATTTTATCACTGAGCAGTAGTCCACAGTGTGAATGTACCACACTTTGGCCATTTGCTCTTGGAAAGACTTTGTGCTATGTCCAGTTTAGGGATAGTATGAAGCAGGCTACTTGGTATGATTCCGCGGAACACCCACAGACATCCCGTTGGGGGGTTCAGGCCTTGCTTTCCTGTAGTACCAGCTCTGATACTTTCCTCCTGAAGACCCTCTGCTTGGAGTTTCAGGTCCGGCATCTCTCCAGGTTGCCTCTGATCACCCCGTGCTCCTGCAGACCACCCACTGGAATTTCAAATTTAGCATTGTCTCCTGCATCAGATCTGAGTTGCCTGCTCTCTTGTGGATCCACCATTGGGAATTTAAGGCGTGAAGTGACCCTGCGGTGGCCCTGTTTTCCCCATGCTCTCGTGAATCCGCCATTGCCAATCTCAAGTCTGGAATTTCTCCCGATCCTGTTTGTCCCAGCCCTCCACCATTGGTCCTTGCTGACCTCAGGTTCAGATTTTCCCCTGTATGGTCTTGGCGCCCCTCTCCCAACCCTTGAAAGCTGGACACTGGTCAGTTCAATACTGGTTTCTTTCCCTCTGACTGTCTGTCCTGCACTGCTCCCGTGGGCTGGCCTCAGCTCAGCTCGGCTTTGACTCCTCTGGTGCAGTCTCTCTTACCTATGCTCTCCCAAGGTAGCTATTGGTGAGTTCAAGTGACAGTTTTTTTCCCTCACTCCCTCTACTTCAGTTGGATCAGGGTGGAGAGGGAGTGGGGTGGGCAGATCAATCACTGGTAAATTCACCCAGATTGCCTCTGATTGGTGAGCTCGGCAGTGAGCTTTCCTTAGGTACGCCGTCCATCATCCATCTCCCCTGCCCTGATGGTGGCTGACTACCTGGGACTGAGACAGGGAATCCCATGCAAATCAGGGCACACCTGCCATCAAATTGAGATCACCTTATTTATTTCATCCAAGAAGAGGCACCAAGTATTTCCAAGACCGACCAAAGCAGAGCAAAAGATGTAGCAGCTACCATCTAATTTCAGGGACATGACGCTCAACGAGAAGCAGATTCTGAAAGGAAAATGTGTACTCCCAGCTTCAAGTGTGGGGTGGGATCTCACTATGGATGGAGCAGTACGGCAGAACCAGGCCGTCTAGCAACGCACCCTCACATGTCAGTGGGGAGAAAGGAGCAAGAGTGAATGAGCTCGGGAACGTGTCACACGGAGCCAGGCAGGAACGCCCTGAGGCCCTCACTGTGCCAAGAGCACACAGCCTCCAGCAAGGCTCCACCTCTCAGACACTCCACCATCTAGGGATTAAGTAGGAGGCTTAATCACGAACACGAGACTATGGAGAGACTTTACATTCAAACCGCCACACAAGTAAACACACACACACACACACACACACACACACACACACAGGACAAACAAACAAAAAAACAAACCTGAAAAGACGAAACAACATTGCAAATACCCACTTAACACAGGTGTGACAGAAAAATGGACCAAATGGGCAACCTCAATCCAAAACAGGGAACATGAAAACTAAAGCCAATTTATTCCTCTCCACCCCAGAAAAACTATCAGTCTCACAGCAGAGAATCCCCATGAAAGCTATTTAGAGAGAACTCCAAACAAAGAACTCGAAAGAACGATTATAAATATGTTCGAAGAACTCAAAGAAGATATGGGTAGGCACATGAATGAAATTTGGAATAAATTCAAAGAGGACTCAAATAACCCCTAAATGAACTCTAAGAAAACATAAACAGTGAAATGAAATGAAGTTAACTAGGATAAGGAAATGGAACTAAATAGACAGATAAAGTTATGAAAAAAAAAACTGAACTGAAATGAAGCTGGAAATAAAAATAATACAACAAACCAAATAGCTCCATGGACACTTTGCTAACAAAGATATCAAATGAAAGACAACCCTTGTAGACAAGGTAGCAGAACTGGATTAATTAGTCAAGACTATTGAGAATTTAATAATCAGTATGAACAGAACATGAAATATTTTTTGGGACATCATGAAAAGACCAAATTTAAATAATGAGTCTAGAAGCAGGAGAACATTAGGCCAAAGACATTGAAAATATTTTCAATATTGCCCCATCTATCTGATACTGACTTCACTCTTCACTGGAGAATTTGCTTCTCTTTTTCAGATGGACATAGAACCTGAGGAGAGATTAGCCCATCGCATCTCCCCAGGGCTCCAGCTGAAACCATAGAGTAATTGGGGAAATGAGCAAGAGTGCTGCTTTCTTGGTGAACCTGGTACCAGCACAAGGGTAAAGGAGATAGACACAAGGAACACTCAACTCCTACCAAACCAGATATCCAGAGACACAGAGGTTCCGAAGACCTCATCACTGAAGTAGACCTAAAATGAACCCGACATGACTGAGGGAAATTCATGAAAGAGCGAGTAGAAAGATTGTTAGAGCCACATGTTGGACATTATGCACAGAGACATTGCCTCTTAGACATAAATGATGGCTACCCCCATAATGCACGACCCACAATCCCCAACAAGGAGGGTCCCTTTGGAGGGGAGAGGATGGAGAAGAGGCTAATGATGTTTACACAATGAGTGTGTACATAACTAATAAAGAAAAAAAGTCAAAAACACAGAGAAAGTGATATCTATCTATATATGAGGCATACTGAACACCAAATAAACAGGGCCAGATGTACAAACGCAGGCCCATCAAAAAAAAAAAAAATCAAAATGACAGTTGATTTTTTTTTTCAAAGAAAGCTCTAAAATCCAAAAGGGATGTATTTCAAGTATGGAAAGTCCATAGCTGCCATCCCAAAGTACTACACCCAAGCAAAATTATTTTTAATAATAGGAGAAAGATAAACTTTTCATAATAAAAGCAGGTTAAATAAATTTATGAGTACCAAGTCAGTTTCTCAAGGGATAATTGATTGAATACTTTGTACTGAAGGGAAAGATAAACACATTTAAGAGGATATAGGCGGGAAGATGATAACTAATCCTAGAAGAGTTATTAACCAAATGAAAAGTAAGAAAATATCAAAGAGCACAAAAGCATCACCATAACAAGGGATTAACTCATAGTTTTCAATAATAACACAGAATATTAATGCTCTCAATCCCTCCATTAAAAGACACATACTAACAGTCTGCATCAGAAAACAGGATCCATATTTTTGCTATCTTTAGGCAACTCACCTTGCCATCAAAGATGATAGACACTACCTGAGGAGGAAAAGACGGAAAAAGATATTCCAAGCAAATGAGTCTGTGAAACAAGCTGATGTTGCTATCCCTATATCCAACAAAATACACTTCAAACAAAAATTAATCAAAACAGATGAAAAGGACACTTAATACTGATTAAGGGAATAATCCTCCACATGGACACTAAATTTTTAAGCATATTTGCACGGACCATAGGGGCACCCTACTTATATAAAACAAATTCTCCTAGATTTAAAGTGAAGATAATTCCCAACACATTAATAATGTTGACTTCAACACCCCACTCTTTCCAATAGACAGGTTATCTTAATAAAAATAATAGGGAAACATTGGAGTTAAGTGACACTTTAGAGCAAATGGACCTAAGAGATATTTAAAGAGTATTCCATTGAAACACTCTAGAATACACATTCTTCTCAGCAGCCCATGGAACTGCATCTGAAAACAGATCACACCCTAGAACACAAAGCAATTCTCAACACATTTAGGAAAATTGAAATAACTCCTTGTAGTTTTTTTTCTGTCCACAATGCAATAACGCTAGAAAATAACCAGAGAAACTCCTGAAAATAGACAAAATCCTGGACTTTGAATGACTCACTTTTTTGTTGTTGTTGTTTTTTACTCTAGGGTCTCACTCTAGCTCAGGCTGACCTGGAATTCACTGTGTAGTCTCAGGGTGGCCTGGAACTCACGGCGATCTTCTTCCCTCTGCCTAACTAGAGTGACATGGAGTCTTACTGTAAGATTCCATGTCACTCTAGTTATAATTATTATCAAGAACTCAAGTGACAACAAATGCTGGGTAGGCTGTGGGGAAAAGAGGAACAATTATCCACTGTTGAGCTCCAGGCATATGGGTCACCGTGCGCATCTGGCTTTATGTGGACACAAGTCCTTAGGCTTTGCAGGCAAATGGCTTCACCACGGGACCATCTCTCCAGCCCCATGCTCTACTTTTGTACACACTGTCCTGCCTACTGCACTTTAGACACAGGAAATGGACTGACCGTATAGGTAATTATTTTCATGCAATTTGATTGACTACAGTACCATCTAAAACCAATAGCATATATCAGAGTAATGACGGGATGGGTACAAGGAGGGATAAAGCAAACCATGTGACTATCAATACAGATGCCTGTGAAGTAAGAAAACAATGAGCTACTGTGATTCTAGTGTCAGTGACATGGACAGTAGATGGGTGATTAGTGTGCACTAGAGAAATAGGAATTTTCATGGACGAGGTAGATGTTAAGTCGGTTGTAAAAGAGTCAAAGCAATTATAAAAATCAACAGAGAAGGAAAAGGTGCTAAGCTGGAAGAACATCTCAGGTCTATTCATAGGGATGCTATCTGGAATGTTGAAGGACAGTTGTTGACCAGGACAGGGAGGGTGAGTGAGACGAGACAGTAGCCAGCGATTATGATGAGGCAATTTATACCCTTCCAGAGCTCACATGTGAATTCCTCACCTTTGAGTTAAACACATGAAAATATAGGGCCTTGAGAAGGACTCAGCACATGAGAATAGAATCCTAATGACTTGACAACTTATTCTTCTCTGCTATGTGGAGATACGACTAGAAACCAGCAAACTGCAACTAAGAAGAGTATGCTCACCAGACCTCACACTGCAGGGAGTGCTCACCAGAACCTCACACTGCAGGGAGTGCTCACCAGAACCTCACACTGCAGGGAGTGCTCACCAGAACCTCACACTGCAGGGAGTGCTCACCAGAACCTCACACTGCAGGGAGTGCTCACCAGAACCTCACACAGCAGGGAGTGCTCACCAGAACCTCACACTGCAGGGAGTGCTCACCAGACCCTCACACTGCAGGGAGTGCTCACCAGAACCTCACACTGCAGGGAGTGCTCACCAGACCATCACACAGCAGTGAGTGCTCACCAGAACCTCACAGAGCAGGGAGTGCTCTCCAGAACCTCCCACAGCAGGGAGTGCTCACCAGACCATCACACAGCCGGGAGTGCTCTCCAGAACCTCACAGAGCAGGGAGTGCTCTCCAGAACCTGATTTTTCTGAAGTGGCATTCTGTATTTGGACTTACAGGTTCCAAAAATCATAAATTTTTATCGGTTCAAATCCATCTAGTCTGTAGTACTTTGTTACTGAGTAATACAAACTTTGAAAGCTATGTATTATGCATTTTTGTTGGGCCTATCTCTTGGGATATGAAATTGGTAAGAATAGCCACCTGGGACTAAAAATACTGAGTTGTGTTGCTTTGTTTCTATTAAATTTAACTCTGTTAGATATGGTTCCTGTTGGCTTATAAATCTACCTGCTTCTCAATTTATAGGAAATTTTATAGGGCATCCAGATCCATGCCCACACTGATTCTTTGAGTTAGGAAGGGTCAGCCTTGCCTGTTAGAGTGTGAATTAAGTTTGTACACTTCTCTTCTGCTCTAATAGTTTGCTGAAGGGATCTGGCTATGAGGTAAAATTACGGAGAATCTCCTCCACAAGAAAGCAGCCGGTAGACATGCATTGTGCGGGGGCTTAGCACAAACTGGTTGAGAGAAGTATCGTGGCCCCCAGCCTAGGCTGCCACTCCCTCCACTTTTCTTCCTCCATTCCCTAACATGTGAACAACTCTGCTTTGAGAAAGTTCTTAAGAGCTCATCACAAAGAGCTCAAAGAGCTTTTCTGCTGAGTGCACTGAAAGCTAGTCCCTATGGGTCAGAGGTGCAGGAAAGGTCTCTGGCTTCACAGACTGGGTCTATCAATAAGTGACCCACAGAGCCAAAAGTCACAAGACCAGTGGATTCAGGACAGCCCAGCCGTCACTGCTACCACACTATATCTGAGACCCTGAAAAAAATCATTCTCAAGGAGACCCCGTGTGAGACTCAAGCCATATGTGATTAGTATCGAGGTGATGTACTGGCACTTACTGGAACATCAGGCCTGACAGCAATGGGTCTGACGTGCTCTGGAGTTCTGGGGAAAATGGATTGTGGATGTTAATACCAACCATGCTGCATACATACAGCAGGTGCAGAAGACATCACCACGTATCCGGAGCAGAGAAGTCAGTGTGTACTGCTTGGTGGTGATGCTGTCCTCATCCGCTTCATTTTCATTTTCAGTTGTGGAGTTGATTGCCAACATGCCTAAAGAGCTTCATTTGTAATTTGAGATATCGGCAACAAGAAGATGCTCATAGCCTAGGGGCCTCACAGTAAGAAGCAAAATATATGTAATTCTCAGATATGTATGGAATTTCAAACACAAGTTCACTTGATTATTAATGACTTAATGAAAATAGGCGTCTAAGATAAAATGAGCATGCTTTATTTGCAATAAAAATGTGAGCAATGCACTAATTAATATATTTGCTGACTATTCTCCTTGATAAAGACATTGGCTATTAAGTTTAATGGTGCCTCAAAGATCAACGAAAAAATGAAAAAGGCAACCAGACAGCTGCTTAAAGTGATTTATTCAAAAAACTACTGTCTCTTACTTGCCTCCACTAGAATAGCAGGGTTAGGGATGAACACAGTGGCCAAGTGCTTTTCTAGAAGATATAAGGTCCTAGGTGTGATTCCTAGCATTGCAAAAATAATAAATATTTTATTATGATTATAAGAATAGTAGCACTTATTTTTATTATTATCATTTTTGTATTATTATTTGATCCAATTTTCATGACACAGATTAAACTCAGAATTCTATGAGTATAGATATTATCTTAAAGTACTCGAGAAGGTATAAGGCAATGTGATTTTTATTCATTTAGAAAATTTTTATATGCATATTATTTATTTATTTGCTTGTTTGTTTGAGGATGGCAGGGATGGAGGCTGCACCAGGGCCTCTTGCCATTGCAAACAAACTCCACATGCATGCACCACTTTGTGTGTCTGGCTTTATGTGGGTGCTGGGGGATAGAACCCAGGCTGTCAGGCTTTGCAATCAAGTGCCTTTAACCACTGAGATATCTTTCCAGCCCTATTTTAAATTTTTTGAGAAACCTCCACACTGATTTTCTTTTTTAAAATTTATTTATTTGCAAGCAGAGAAAAAAAGAGAGGAGAGAGAGAGAAAGAGAGAGAGAGAGAGAGAGAATGGGCTCACGAGGGCCTCCAACCACTGCAAACGAACTTCAGATGCATATGCCACTTTGTGCATCTGGCTTTATGTGGGCAGTGGGGAATCAAACCCAGGTTGTTAGGCTTTGCAGGCAAGCACCTTAACCACCAAGCCATTTCTCCAGCCCCCCACTGATTTTCACGCTAGTTTGCACTCATCTAGTAGTTAATAAGGGTTCCTATTTCTTCACACCATTGCAGCACTTTTTTTAATCATTTGTTTTCTTGATGACAGGTTATTCTGACTGTGGTGTAATTTTTTCTCAGTTTTAAGTTGTATTTCCCTGATGGCTAACAATGTTGAGCACTTTCTAAAATACTTATTGGCCATTTGTATTTCTTCCTTTGAGAACTATATGTTCATTTTAATAGCCTATTACAAAAACCTTTTATTTATTTATTTATTAGAGACAGAGAGATGGAGAGAGAGAGAGAGAGAGAGAGAGAGAGAGAGAGAGAGAGAGAGAGAGAGAATGGGTGCACCATGGCCGCCAGCCACTGCAAACAAACTCCAGATGCATGTGCCACCTTGTGCATCTGGCATATGTGGGACCTGGGAAATTGAACCTGGGTCTTTAGGCTTCACAAGCAAGCACCTTAACCACTAAACCATCTCTGTAGCCTAATAGCCCATTTCTATTTGCATTTTATGTTATTTTTACAGTTATTTGTAAATTCTAAATATTAGCTCCCTATCTGAAGGTTAGCTGGCAGAGATTTTCTACCATTACATAGGCTGTCTGCTTACTCTGCTAGTAATTTTGTTTGCTGTGTAAAAATGTTTTCATTTCATGTAATCCTATTGAACCCAAGGGTTATTTACTATTGGGGAATCTATTTGTTAATTTCTTACCTATATCTTATAGTATATTCCTAATGTTTTTCTCTAGTAGTTTCAGGTTTTAAAATCTTTCATCCAATTTGAAT
The DNA here is from genome assembly GCA_036346955.1 of Dipus sagitta. NCBI lineage: Eukaryota > Metazoa > Chordata > Mammalia > Rodentia > Dipodidae > Dipus > Dipus sagitta. The sequence goes on along the minus strand of CM070793.1, from coordinate 23,602,175 downwards.
TGATTTTTTTTTTTTTTTTGAGGTAGGGTTCCACTCTAGCTCAGGCTGACCTGGAATTCACTATGGAATATCAGACTGGCCTCAAACTCATGGCAATCCTCCCAGCTCTGCCTCCTGAGTGCTGGGCTTAAAGGCATGCACCACCATGCCCTGCTTCAATTTGCATTGATTTTTGCTCAGAGTGAGAGATGTGCAACGAATTTTATCCTTCCTTGGAGGAATACCTAGTTTTGCCAGCACCATTTATTAAATGAGCTATCTTTTTTTTTTTTTCTTTCAGTGTGTGTTTTGACCCTTTGGTTAAAAATTTGGTGGCTGTAGGTGTGCGGGTCCCTTTCTGGATGTGTTGTTCTATTTCACCGGTCTACAGGTCTGTTTCGTACCAGCGTCAAGGGGACTTTGTCACTGCAGCTCTTTGTTAGTTTGGCTATTAATAGTTTTTTGTGCTTCCATATAAAGTTTTGGATGATTTTTAAAGTTTTATGAGAAAGGTCATTGGAATTTATTTTGAATTCCATTGAATCTGCAGGTTACTTTTGGTATAGTTACTTTCAAAACATAATTCTGCCAATCCAGAAGCAGAGTCTTCCCATAGTCTAGAATCTTCTATGGTTCTCTCAATGGTTCCTTTTTTTTCCCCAGAGTTTTAAAGTTTTCATTTTCAAAGGTCTTTTACTTCCATGGTTAGGTTTACTCCTAGGAACTTTGTTTTTTTTTTTTTTTACCTGTGATGGATGGGATATTTTTACTTTTTTTTTCCTGCAAGCTCATTATTGGTATAGATGAAAGTTACCAGTTTTGTGTGTTTATTTTATAACCTGCAATTTTCCTGAAAGTAATTTTTGAGATGTAAGTGATGCTTAAAATGTCACTTCTGTTTACAGTTGTTCTTGGCTTTCTGGGTTCAGATTACACTTGCCTAGCTTCTTCTTCGTCCCACCTGTACAGCATGGAGAAAAGGTGACATCGTTGCTTTACTTCAGAGAAGTTTGCTCCTCTGAGCTCTGCTTTTCAGCCGAGCCATTTATATGAAACACCAAGGGCTCTGAGCTAACAAGTAGCAGAGGGTAGGTTTGTGTAACGCCAGGTATTTCCTTCATTCTGTCTGTACTCATGAACAATATTGTGATGTGAGTCAACAGCTCTAGCAGTTTCCACTCGACAATCTTTGTATCTTGAGAGTGGCCTCCTTCTTTATTAAGTAAGCAGGTGAGTTACTGAAGAAACACAAAATATTTCATTGGTATTCATCACTTTTCTTACTCAAGATAAAATTAATTAACTGTTTTCTTTTCATTTCTGTGAGCCTCATTTAGGTGACCTAATAATTACTTCTTTAGAAAGATTCTTCTGAATGAACACACCACATGAATAAATCTGAACTCTCTTCACTCTTTCCTGCTGCCTGAACTTGTCTTAGACAAAAGAAGTCTATGATTAAGAAAAAAAAAAAAAAAAAGCCAAACATATCAAGCCTGGTAGTGAAAACTCTTTTCATCATGCTAACAGATACCATCAAAGTCTCAGAAATGCTGCAGTTTATTAAACTCTGCATTTACAAGAAGCTTGATGTAAATGTCTGGGCCTTATTGCATTGCGATTCCAGGCCAAGACTAGAGACAGCTCCCAAATTTATTGGCATTATACCTTGTAGCAGACAGCTTCAGGTTCGCTGAGATGAACTTCCACACCAAGCACAGGTATGGAGGAAGAGATATTTATTGAAGCTTACAGATCCAGGGGAAGTTCCATAACGGCAGAAGAAGCTGGCCTGCATTCACAGGTACAAGGAGAGAGAGAGAGAGAGAGAGAGAGAGAGAGAGAGAGAAGCAGAAGCCAAAATCCACACAGCACAGCACACTTCAGGAACTCCAGCTAGGCACACTTTGCATATCTTTAGATTGGAATCCCAAACCCACCACCACACTTTAAGATCCACCCAGTGACACCACCTCTAGCCAGGTGGCTGCAGATGCAAACTAGAAACTAATAAAACACTGAATATATTGGGGCCATCTATTCAAACTACCACATACCTAGAAAAAAAAAACATTGCCTACACACAGTTGTTTGGTCAAAACCTTGAAGATTTGGTCTTGGGAAATAGTTCAGTAATTAAATATGCTTGCTTAGAAAGCCTGCCAGCCCAGGTTCAGTTCCCCAGTAACCCATGTAAAGCTGGATAGACACTATTTGTAGCAGCCAGAGACCCTGGTGTGTATATGTACGTGTGTGTGTGCATGCACATGCACACACACACAAACACATAAATGAATTTAAAAAAGTATAAGAAAACCTTGAGGACTAATGATAGCTAGCCAACTGTGGTTCACCCCACCTTGGATAGCAGCTAACAGACACTACAATAAAGAGACCATCACTATGATCAGCAGGAGTTTACCAACTATTTGTGAAAAATAAAGAATTATTAAAATGAAAAATTACCATCTGTCACAGAGGGTTTGCCTTATTAAATAATAGTCTAATGTAAACCAGAAATTGTTGACCCACTCCTACAACCATGTGGATTTAGTGAAAATAATGGAAATTGACACACATCACACATACAGCCTCTCTTTAACATTTGAACATTTATCTAGAGCTCACCAAGGGAAACATGACTCCAACCTTAACTAGTTTCTATTAGTACAGCCCAGGCCCTGCTGGCACATTTTTGGCCTTGTGCTGTCTGAAAAACACACTGGTGATTTTTTGTCTTACTACAGGCTGCCCTTGAGTGTTTTGCTTTGTTCATTCATATTTTATTTATTTACTTATTGAAGAGAGAGAGGGGAGAGAGAGAGAGAGAACGGGCACACCAGTGCCTCCAGCCACTGCAAACGAACTCCAGATGCGTGTGCCCCCTTGTGCATCTGGCTTATGTGGGTCCTGGGGAATCGAACATGGGTTCTTTGTCTTTGCAGGCAAGCACCTTAACAGGTAAGTCATCTCTCCAGCCTGCTTATTCATATTTTTAATTGATGTTGGTGACTGGAGATTTATTTTAGCAAAATGTCTAAAGGAGCAAAGATACAAGGATTACCCTTAACAGGGTGGTAGGATTTCAAAAGTATAATATGCTATCCACTGAAAACAGCCTCAGTGCTCCTCGTCCTGCAGTCTCCTAGGCCTCTTACTTCCCACAGCTAAAGGACCCATCAGGAGCCATACAGTATGTCACATCAGCGTAGCCTGAACTTCCGTCATTGGAAGGTCCATTTCTATTTGTTCTTTTGTTTAACTCCAATTTATTATCCATCTTTTATGGGTCAAATTGTAAAACTTTCAGCTTCAGGTTTTTTTAAAATATATTTTATTTATTTATTTGTTTATGAGAGAAAAAGAGGCAGAAAGAGAGAGAGAGAGAGAGAGAGAATGGGCACATCAGGGCCTCTAGCCACTGCAAATGAACTCCAGATGCATGCACCCCCTTGTGCACCTGGCTTACGTGGGTCCTGGAGAGTTGAACTGGGATCCTTCGGCTTTGAGGCAAACTCCTTAACCGTTAAGCCATCTCTCCAGCCTTAGCTTCATTCTTTAGCAGCTAGGCTCCTAAGATTCAATGACCTCATGTCTTCTTGTCAGTGTTTGCTATCGCTTCATCTTTGTTTTTATTTTCGCCACCGCATCTGGGTAGCTGACCACTGGACCTTGTCCTCCTCAGCTCCACAGATGTGAAGCTCCTGTCCCGCGTAGTTTACTGAAGTCATGACAGCCGGTAGCAATGCCTTTGAAAAGATTCTACAGCTTCTGGTCATTTCTATCAATTATCTGGCGGTTGTCAAAGTGAATGTAAAGCTCCTGCCTAACACATTTCGCCTTTAAATCGAGTCTGGCTCATTCCTCATCAGTTTAGAGTCCAGATGAGTGGTGAACCTCACTGCAGCAGTATCGGGTGGTCACAGAAGTAAACTCCTGAAAATGTCACCATGACTTTCTTTCTTTTTCTGATTAAATTGAAGCTATCCAACTTTCTCTATGGTTTCCTTCTCTCGTTCATTATGTGCTTAATACTTAGACTCTTGATCAGTCACAGAAGACCAGGTAGCTAGTCATTGTGGCAAACTCCACTTGGTTTAGAACATTGCAATTTTAGAAGGGAGGAATTGGGGCATAGTAAGAAAACACAAGGCCATGGAAGACAGGAAAAGAGCAGAGCGAATTCACATCCTTGAAGCTCCATGCTCAGCGTCTAGGGCTGATGAAATCCTTCTGGCTCCCAAAGTCTTGGGCTACTCCGCTCCTCCAGCTACGCTTCTTGCTTCCCAAGCAAGAGTCGTAGGATCTCCAGCATCCTTAACTGCATCTCACAGTTCCTATTCACTGCTCCACACAATGGCCTCACATGGCCTTCATACACAGACCGTGACCTTCCTTCACATTGCCAAACCTCAGAAGCTTCCAGAACAATACATGGACTCAATGATCCTATATTTTATGCATTTGTCACACTTCCAAAACGAGTACCATATAGGAACACTCAAATTTGCTAATCCAGGGGGATAAAGCCAACTTTAAGGAGGAAATTCCTTCAGAGTTCTTCCTACAGGCCCCTCCTTTCAAAAGAACGAGCACTCCTTGATTGGGCCAATGCAGTGCAGCCTGCGTAGTGTCTTCCAGCTCCGGGAGAACTCTCCAGCAGGGAACAAGTATCAGTTTCAGTTCCTGCTTAGTTTCTCTATGTCCTGTGACTCAAATGTGTGGTACCTTTGAAACAGGATCTCACCCTCTGGTTATGGTGGGTAACCAACTGATGAGGCTATGTCTATACTGTTTGGAGGCATCTGATGAATAATTACTCATAGGGAGGTAGTGCATCCCTGACACTGGGTTTTTCATTCACTAACCTGTGGCTTCTGGAAGTTACTTTATTTATGTGGGATACTTCCATTAAACTCTCATTTTAATTTAATTGATTTGTTTGTTTATTAGAGAGAATGGGCATGCCAGGGCCGTTAGCCACTACAAATGAACTCTAGATGCATGTTCCACCTTGTGCATCTTGCTCAAGTGGTTACTGGGGAATCGAACCTGAGTCCTTAGGCTTCGCAGACAAATGCCTTAAGTGCTAAGCCATCTTTCCAGCCCCTGATTTTATTTCTTTTTCTATAGCTTATCCATTATCAGGTTTTCTCCTGTATTTTCCATAGATCCTTAGTTTTGGTTGACCCTATCCCAAGCCCTTTACTCCCCCATCTTCCCATACCCCGGGGATAAACATCTCACCCTCCACTACTGCCCCTTCCGCCTCCATCTCACTTGTGCTCCACTCTTTCCACCTTAAGCCTCTTTGGTCGTCTCCTATTGGTCTTCCTTTCAGGTTTCCCAGCCTTACACATACTCCCTCCACATAAGTGGACATATATAAAAATTAGCTGAGATCCACACGTGAGAAACAGCCCATACTGTGTTCCTCTTTCTGACCCAATGTTACTTCACTGAATATATCTTCCAGTGCCATCCATTTTGCTGAAATTTTCATAATTTAATTTTTATTTATGACTGAATAAATTTTTATTGTATATATGTACCACATTTTTATTATCTACTTGTCAGTTGGTGAACATTTATGCTGATTCCATTTCCTTGCTCTTGGGAATAGAGCAGAAATAAACATGAACGTGGGCTGGAGGGATGGTTTAGCGGTTAAGGCGTTTCCTGCAAAGCCAAAGGACCCAGGTTCAATTACCCAGGATACACGTTAGACAAATGCACAAGGGGGTGCACGTATCTGGAGTTTGTTTGCAGTGGCTGGAGGCCCTGGCATGCCCATTCTCCCGCCCCCCTCTCTCTCCCCCATCCCTCTTTCTCTGCCAAATAAAAAAATAAATAAAATATTTAAAAAAAATTTTAAAAACATGAACAAACTGGTGTCTTTATGGCAGAATATAGAGACCTTTGGCTATATGCACAGGATGAAGTTAGGTCACGCAGTGCTTTTATTTTTAGCTGTTTGAGAAACCTTCACACTGATTTCCAAAGTGGATTTACCAGTTTATATTCTCACTGGCAGTGAGTAAGGGTTTCTCTTTTTCCATATTCTCATTAGCATTTGATGTTATTTGTTTTATTGATGAAAGCTATTCTAATTGATGTGAGATGGACTTCAGAAAGAGTTTCAATTTGCATTCCCTGATGGCTAAGGTATTCAACATTTAAAAAAAAATCTTAAATCGGGCATTGTGGTGCATGCCTTTAATCCCAGCACTTGGGAGGCAGAGGTAGGCGGATCACTGTGAGTTCGAGGCCGCCGTAAGACTCCATAGTGAATTCCAGGTCAGCCTGGGTTAGAGTGAGACCCTACCTTGAAAAACCAAAAATAAAAATAAATAATAATCTCAATCCGGGTGTGGTGGTGCATGCCTTTAATCCCAGTACTCTAGGGAGGCAGAGGTAGGAGGATCGCCATGAGTTCGAGGCCACCCTGAGACTACATAGTGAATTCCAGGGCAGCCTGGGCTAGAGTGAAACCCTACCTCAAAAACAAACACAAAAATTAATAATAATAATCTTATTTACTCATTTGCAGAGAGAGAGAGACAGAGAGAGAGAGAGAAAGAGAATGAGAGTGGGCATCCAGGGCCTAGTGCCACTCCAAATGAACTCTAGACATGTGCCACTCTGTGCATTTGGCTTTACATTGGTACTGGAGAATTGAACTCAAGTCTTCAGGTTTTGCAAGAAAGTGCCATTAACCACTTAGCCAGTGCTCCAGGCCCACTTTTAAAAGTATTTACTGGCTATGTGTTTTTATTCTTTTGAGAACTATCTGGTCTGTTCTTTCTTCCTTTTCTATTTTATTTTATTGTAGTTATTTGCAAGCAGAGAGGGTAGTGTGTGTGTGAGAAGAGACAGAGTGGAGAGAGAGAGAGAGAGAAAGAGAGAGAGAGAGAACACCAGGACCTATGGCCACTGCAAATGAACTCCAGATGCATGTGCCACTTTGTGTATCTGGCTTTATGTGGATACTGGGATACTGGATAATCAAACCCAGGAAGTTTGGCTTTAACCACTGATCAATCTCTCCAGATCCTTTCTCCCCTTTCTATTGGACTCTTTTTTTTTTTTACTGTCTAGATTTTTAATTTTTTTTGTATATTCTGGATATTGATCCTTTGTCATACATATAGATTGTAAATATTTTCTCCCATTTTGTAGTGTGCATCTTGACGTGATTAACTCTTTCCTTTGCTTTACAGATCTTTTAAATTTCACAGGTCCCATTCATTGATTTCAGGCTTATTTCCCAAGTCACTTGATATCCTGAACAGATATTCTTTACCTATGCCAATATCTTGAAGTGTTTTCCATACTTTTACCTGTAGCACTTTTACAATTTTAATTCTTATGTAATGTCTTTGATTGAGTGGAAGTTGATCATTGCACAAGGTGGGTAATAAGGGTCCGGTTGTATTCTCCTATACATAAATACTCACTTCCTCTAGCAACATGTTTTTATATGCTGCCAGTTATCCAATGAGTACTTTGGTACCTTTATGAAAAATTAGCTTGTAACTTGGATCTCCAGCCAAGGGGGGGGGGGCAGATCCTGGGGTCACACCCAAAGGTGTGTTTTGGGGTGGGCCTGATTTCCATCCCAAAGCTACACAGAGAGGTTAGAGCTCTGCCTGGGTCTCTGCTTGCTAATTTTCCACCTTGCTGGCTGTTTGGTGGATATATGGAAACAGTTTCTTCCACCAAAAATGGAACATCTCTGTGGAATTGTAAGTTTGAAATACATCCCTTCCTACCCCAAAGTATACCTGGTTTAGATGTCCATCCCAGCCACGTGACGTTGTTGACAATAGAAATCTGCTACCAGAGAGCTGGGGTGTTGCTGCATGATGAATCTGAACATTTGGATTTGGGTCTTTTGAAACTTGTTTGCTGGAGGGGGAATATGTATGTATGTATGAGCTTGGTACTTTGACTGCAGAAGCCATAGAGAGTGGCGAGCCAAGTTTTATGGGCTATTTTGGTGAGAATTTGAAAACGCTAAGTGCAGAGAAAATTGTGTTGGTCAAAGGGGAAGGAAAGACAGCAGAGCACTTTGTTGGAACTGGGCTACGGCATAAAGGCCAGTTGTGTTTGACTGCCCATGTCCAGAGAGGTTGATTAAGGTTGAATTTGAGAGTAATGGATTAATGTGCTTGGTGAAAGAAATAGAACTGTAAGACATAAAGTTGGAAAAATCCAAGAAAGTTTAAAGTTACAGGCACAGAGACAGGTTTTAGGGTACTGAAGCTGCTATTGTCAAACAGATGACCATGATTAAGGATGGCCCAACTGCCTTACATTGAAATAGTGGAAGGATGCCTGAGATTTTTCCACCCTGGAAAGACTGGATGATAAAAATGTAAACTGTTGTTTTTTTTGAGGCCAGCCCAACAGACTCCTTTTTTTTTTTTTTTTAATGTAAGAGTGTATTAGAGAAAGAGACAGTGAGAGAGAGAAAATTGGTGCACTGAGGCCTCCAGCAACTGTAATCGAACTCCAAACTGTGCGCCCCCTTGTGCACATGTTCAACCTTGCACGCTTGTGTCACTATGTGTTTGGCTTACGTGGGACCTGGAGAGTCAAACATGGAGTTCTTAGGCTTCTCAGGCAAGAGCCTTAACCACTAAGCCATCTCTCCAGCCCCAAACTCTTTTGAAAGGAAGAAACCTGCAGATTTACAATCAAGACCATTAAGTGAGTAGGATTAAAAGACAAATTGCTATTTACAGCTATATTGCTAGAGAAATGTTTACTTGGCATTTCATTAGCCCTTTACTTCTAGCTCACAACTTCAGTATATACCTCATGATGAAAATTCAGTGCTGCCACTGGTGCTCTGAAAGATACTTAAATCCTTTTATTGGCATGTGTGTGTACATGTATGATGTGTGATGTCCATAACCTACGTGTGTGTGTGTGTGCATAGTGCCCAGAATATCAGGTGCTTATCTCTGCTGCTCATCCACATATTTCCTTGTGATCAAGTCTCTCACTCATTCTAGAGCTGCTGTTTTGGGTCAGTGAGCCTTAGTGATTCTCCAGGCTCCACCAACTGTAGTACTGGAGTTACAGATATGCTTGGCCCTGTCTAAATTTTTAGGTGTGTGCTATAGAACTGAACTCAGGTAGTCTTAGGCTCTCATGATTAAGAAGTAAGTACTGCTAGCCACTGAGCCTTCTCCTCAGCCTCTTAAATTCTTTTTCATAATTTTAACTTATTTATTTTTATAATAAGATTATACTTTTAAAATTATTGATTTTTTTAATAAAAATCTATCTTCTATCTCCTCTCTCCCACCCCCATTCTACTGAGGTTTCTCCTTGGTGGGGTTATTGGTATTTGTTGTGGGGTTCTGGAAGCCTCAGTCTCCTTGTATATGTATGTGTGTATGGGCAGGGGGACAGTGCATCAGGCGAATCCCACCCGCCCTGAGGCTCTTACGCTCTTTCCGCCCCTTCTTCCACAAGATCCCTTAAGCCTTGGAGGGCATGTTGGAAATCTGATTTAGTATTGAGTTCTCTGTAGCCTCTGAATCTCTGTTTGGATGATTTGAGTGACCACAGTGTCTGCCACCAGCTCCACTGAACTGGTTTTAAGGCTATCAGTGAGAGAAATACTCCGGTTGCAACTTCCTTTGTAATGACTCCTGGGCCCTGGCAGATGTAGGAGGTGACCTGTCTCAAGGTAGGCAAGCTGGCTCTCTATTCTTGATGTATTGATGTGTTCTGTGTTACAGCCCATGTGAGAGAATTATGGACCACTGTGCTTTCATAGCCAATTGGGAGTCCTTTTTATTCAGCCAGTGACTGAAAGGGGCTCACGCCAGAAAATGTTCTCAGTGCAGAAGCTCAGGGGTACAGTGTTTTAAAAGGGAAAAGACCATAAACATCACAAGGATATCAGTGCCAGATGTAGGTCAGGGTATCTTTGGAATTGCAGGCATTTCACTCCCTATCCTGGAGTTATCTTGAGTTTAAACACCTGTGTCGTGGGGATCCCTGAGAGTGTTATCAATAGAGACATGGTCCTCCCGGGAGTTAGGGAGTTGGTGTTAACTTAGTTATTTTATTCCTCTGATAAATGGAGTCAGGGCCTAGTTAGCCTTCACATTCCAAAACATGATAGTAGCTATGATGTCCCAGGACAGGATGGCAGCTTGTACATCCCAGGACAGGATGTCCTGGATCAACCCAGTATTCTCTACCATCTGTGAGATAAAACAGAATCTCCAACCAAAAGTGAAACAAGCTTGTATTAAGGGGAATAAGCAAACTAATCTGAGAGACTTATTGATGTGTGTGTCCACTCTTCTTAGCCAAAGCTAAGCAGATGTTCTCTGTGGAGTCTGCCAATTTCTTCTCCGTGGAAGTCTGACTTGGTTCTGAGTAACAGGTATGAGCTCCTTCCACTGAGAGGGTCTCGTGTCCAGTCAGAGAACAGTTGGTTACCAGCATAGGCTATTGGACTATTGGACAGGTACTTCTTGCCCAGCTGGTGGATTTTGTATCTTTCAGGATCTCCTTATACAGGCTGTTGCCAATCTTTATCCCCCAGAAGCTTCCGTAGCCTTCCAGTTCTATGAGGGCTAACCAGGAAGGAACTGGTGTTCTTCCTCTCAGTGCTAGCTTGGTCTCTTGATATCCTGTGACTACAGGCCATGATGTCTTAATTAGTAGGGTTTTACCTTTTAGTTCTGGCAGGTAACAAAGTGCTTTGGCAATGGCCTGCATTATTTTGGAGACAGCATGTGTCTCCCTAACCAACAGCTCATTCTGTGTGTGTGTCGGGGGAGGGGGTGGAAAAAATACTGGCCCAGGGATTTACCAAAGCCCATGATTTTAAGGTTAAGCTTTCTCCACTTTCTATGGAACTCTTCTGTTTGTCTGTTCCCTCCCCCTTATTGGGGTTATGTCTTGTAGAATGCTATCGAAGAGGAAGATTTCTATGGTACTGATTCATATCGACATTAGTTTTGTGTAATTCTCCCCCTCCCCAGTGTGATTAAACTCTTGAAAGTAGTATCATATCTTATATATTTTATTGATATTTTGGAACATTATCAAAAATCCTCAATAAAAGTTCTTAACTTCCCAAAAGGTATTGAATAAAAAGGTTGGTGATGCCACCAAGTTCAGTGAGTAAGGTAAAGCTCTGAGCCAGAAAACTCCCAACACCAGATTTCCATACAGTGAGGAGAGTTCCTTTTTTTTTTTTTTTTTTTTTTTTTTGTCCTGAGGAACAATCAACATCAGGATCAGTTATCTCAAGATAAAGTTTGGAAATGGGTCAGACTAGGTTCCAGCAATTAAATTCACAAGGTCAAAACTCTCCTTCTGATTTTACCAGGTCATCATTTCAGTACTCATTAATGAGCTAAACACTGTGCAGTGTTCTAAACTAAGGATCTTGGGCAATCCTTGTATAAATCCTTTATATCTACCGCTATGCATAAGAAGGCATGGTCTAGAAAAAGAAACATTAATTCTCAAAATATAACCTGGCAACAAAAGTTCTTCTCAAAAGTAATGTTCAAGTTAACATGCCACAATATATTACTATATGAATCAGAAATTAATCTTTCCTCAATGATTCTTAAACCGCTGACATGTGGAGATCATCCATAAAGTCTAGATCCTTAACAAATAGTTATTTTCAATGTAATAAAGAAAAATGAGTATGAAGAGTTAAAGGGTTTTCTAAAGAACTAAGTTTCCAGTGACTAGAATCTATAAATCTACCAAAGATGTGAGGACTAAGGAGAGAAGTAGATTTGTCATGACCTCGCTGTCCTCTGGGACATTTTTATTCTCTGGGTGATAAGAAAGGCCAGATACTTCAAAGTCATTGTTGACAAGGACATCATTGTTAGCACTGTTCTTTGTGCAGTTCCAAACTACGTTTCTCATCTCCAAAGAATGATATGAGCTCTGAGTGGTATTTCTGGAGTCAAAACAGCACCTCTTGGCCTTCAAGCCTTCCAGTCCTATGAGAATGGTTTGAAAACATCCAGGTATCCACCTTAGGAAAGAGCACTTGCTACTGACACTTGTAAAACACCTTGATTAGGTATTTTGGTTATGAAAGGTTAAACCCAAAGTCAGGATGCAGATGGCATGACAATAAAGAGGGTGCCGAACTGCTTTTATATGAAAAGATATGAAAACACTTGTATGATTAGTCAAAGACACACAGCTGAGGAATGAGCTAGAAAAATTAGAAGAGATTGAGATGAAAGAGCATTAATTAAAATTAAATCTCTTGTCTGAAACAATAGAAAAGGTGTCCCAAGGGCAAGACCCCACCCACTGAAAGCTCTAATTTGTGAGGATGGATATTATTTTGAGGGGAAAAACCCTCAGAAGGGATTCACTGGTCGTAAACAACTGCCTAGGAAGGTGTCTTACAGCTTCAGCCATGGAAGCACAGCGATTCCACCACAGCTTGGTCCAAGGGGCCCAAGATCCATCCTGAAGTGGAACATGGTGCTGGTATTGTAGGCATGGACATGCAAGATTGAAGGGGTCATGACATCTTTCTCGTAGGTTTCAGATAGCTGCTAAGGGCAGGCAATGTGTGGGAGGGTTGGAGTCATTGCGAGGAGGCACCGTGAAGCCACTGTGTGAAGCTATGAAGGGGGAGCCGTAGGTTGCAATGAGACCCCAGGATGGTGGAAATACCAGGACCTTGAGACGGTTGCTTAGGGAAAATGTAGACTCACAGTAGAGGATGCCCAACTGAGAGGCATGTGTGCTACAGGCTGGGATACCCAAATCTTTTAGAGCCAACATGATTCCATCCTGAGTCCCAGGTGCTGGACATGGATCTGCCAGATTTGGTAAGCCTTGCTGGGTTCTAGTCTTGCTTTTTTCCAGTTTTTTTCTTGGCATGTTTTCATTCCTCCAGTTTGGAATGGTAATGTTTACTCTATGCCATTATAGGTTGGAAGTATGATTTATTTATTTTTGTTGTTGTTGCTTTGTTTTACAGGGAGTCAGTTACAGATTGCTTTGAGTCTCAGGTGAGACTTTAGCCTTTAGACTTTAGAATACTGTTGAGCACTGTGGGGACTTTTGAAGCCGAACTGAATGCATTTTGCATTATGAGATGGCCATGAGCCTTATGGGGCCAGGGGCAAAATGGCATGCTTTGAATGTGAAATGTCCTCCTTTCATACATTTGAATACTCAGTCCCTAGCAGGTGACACTGTTTGGGAAAGTGGTACAACCTTTAGGAACTGCAGGAGCTGAGGGCAGAACTTCAGGTTTTTGAGCCTGGTCCCAATTCCTCCTCCTCCTCTCTCTTCCTGACTATGGGTCCCATGGGACCAGCTGTCATGTTCTACCATGATGCTTTCCCCACTATTATGGGATGTAAGCTGTTAAGCTAAAATAAACCCTTTCAACCCTTAAGCTGCTTCTGGTCAGGTATTTGATCACAGTAACAAGTAATCCAACTATTATACTCCCCATAATGGACTAGAGTCCTGTAACCTGTGAACCAAAATAAACCTTTCCTCCCTGGAATTGCTCTGTCATATCAATGCAAAGGTAGCGAATGCATACGTCAGTTATCTCAGAGGAGGTGAAAGCACATTGTTTCTCAACCGAAGTCTAAGGTTCACCTCCCTGAGATTTTATCTTTGAGGAGCACCTCTTGAGCCATAAAGCCTAAAAGAATACATTAATTTACTCACCACATTCCTGGCTTCAACTCTTTAGAAACTTTAGAAATCTTTAGAAAGATAAAACTGTCTCCTATTAAGGTAGACCTTCAGGGACAAGAAGCTCTTCCTTGTGCTAGCATCATTTCATCGGGTTTTATTACCTTGCTAATGTTTATCTCATGTAACGTAAGTTCCTCAAGTGGCAATCGACATCTCTGTTGTAAGTTGGCTTTTGAATGGTTGGATAGGAGTTGGCCACAAGCCTCATATGATAAATAGTTGTTAAATCACCACATAGTATTTTTTTCAAGCCAATTTCAGCTAAGTCTTTCTCTGTAACATGAGCTCTTCTAAATGAGCATGCTGGATGGGACACCAACCACAGTGATGGCACGGAGCTATTACTCTGTGCTGGACGCTGAAGTAAATGTCTTATCCAGGTCATCTCCATCATGATATACACGCACTCTGGAGGCAGGTTCGATCATTTTCTACATTTTACAAGTCACAAGACTGAGGGACAAGGGGCATTATATATGCTGGACCCCAGTTTAAAATGATGGAATTGGGATGCGTATAATACTACTAAAATTTCCCATTAATTATAGGGAGAATATTACCTACCTTTTATATTAATAAATGAACATACTTAATTTCTAAAATAATTTTGACCAAGGAAGACAAATATTTTTGCTCCTAGACATCATTGTAGTGAGTGGTTCCATGGAAGGAATATCGTTCTGTCTGAGACAAAAACATAGCTGTCTGTGGAGGGCTTCTGGAAAGCCCGTGCAGGCAGGAGTTTCCAATAACAGGTCAGTTCTGTTAGATCTTTCACTTTTCATGATTGTTTACATCTATGTCGACTGAGAATATGCCTTGAGTCAAAGCTAACAAGTAAGTGACTTTTGATTGATGATTTGGTCTCTCATTATTTCCTTATAGAGATTTGGGAATCTGTGTAAACAGTGTTTTATTGATAAGGAAATGATAACAAATTTGAAGGGCTTGAGATTTATTTTTATTAATTTATTTTTCTTTTTAATGTTTATTTATTTGAGAGAGAAAGAGGCAGAGAGAGAAAGAGACAATGGACACACCAGGGCCTCTACCCACTGCAAATGAGCTCCAGATGCATGTATAACCTTGTGCATCTGCCTTACATGGGTCCTGGGGAATCAAACCTGGATCCTTTGGCTTTGCAGGCAAGCACCTTAGCCACTAATCCTTCTCTCCAGCCCTATTATTATTTATATTTTAATTCTGTGAGGATCATTGGGAAATGACTATCTATTAAATGCTTATTGTATATCATTTCTCTGTTGGACATAAGAAGATTATAGGGAAAAAAACTAAGGGTTTATAGGTTACATAAATTTTCAAGGCAGAAAGCATTCTGGCCCTGTGTTTTATAACACTTGAGTAATGTATTTATTAACCTTTTGAAGTTAAAGTATATCCAAAATGCTAAAATATTCACAAACAAATACAGTTTTGTGCCCAACTCCAAACCAAGGTC
Source organism: Dipus sagitta (assembly GCA_036346955.1). Lineage (NCBI taxonomy): Eukaryota > Metazoa > Chordata > Mammalia > Rodentia > Dipodidae > Dipus > Dipus sagitta. Next base: position 23,586,994 of record CM070793.1, on the reverse strand, counting down.
ATCAAATATATTATTAGGATTCTAAAAACCATAATCCTCTCTAATAACCATGCTCTTGATAGACTAATCATGGGGCTATTATTCTATGTTTTTTTTTTAACAATCCACTGGGTAGAACTGGAAAGTGCCCTCCTCTCCTGTCTTCATATGCTTTCTATTGATTTGAGAAAGTCATATCTATACTATGGCATATTTGATTATGGGAAAATGAAAAGAAAGAAATAAAATTCAGACCAATAAAGCAAAGATTTAAGTTGGCATCACTTTCTATATAATCGTGATGCTGGGAGACACTCAATAAACATACCGGCACTGTTAAAATGATTTATCAGCCAAATAGTTGAATGTAAAATATTATCAATATAGGTGTCATCATTGATCTTTCTTAGGTCTCAGTGCTGAAGAATGAGGCTGTAAGATGATTTCAACAAACATCCTTGACAGGAAACCAAAGGCAACAAGGCACAGGGATAGACAGCTGACAAATGTGGCATGGGGCCATTAAAGCATGTGATGAATTTGCCAGGAAAGTATATATTTGTGCAAGAGGTGAGCTCATATCTCCCATTAATTTGTCAGCCATGACACAGTGTTCTCTGCCTTGGCATGAATAATGCCTTGCTATTTGCTGCCTTTGTCTGGCAAAAGCTCTATCAGTCACTCCAGGATTATTTACAAAGAAACATGTCTATCAGTTACAAGGACATGACTTTGCCGCTAAAAGATAACAAAAGAGGAAACCAGGCAATGGCCTCTCTGCGAAGGATGCGTCTTTTCCAGGCAAGCTCTGGACTGGAATGAATCAGATGGATGGCAACTGGCCAGGCTGGCCCTGTGCCTGGCATGACCAGCCTTAGTGCATTTATCCACACTGATTAGATTAGAAATTATTAATAGGGGACTACAGAGTAGAGCAAAAGGTCATTTAGAGTTTAATTCTGTTCTCAGATAACTTCATTTCAGCTGATGGGATTGTTATTGTAGGGGTTTTATATGTTTATAGGAAACAATATACTCAATAATGAAGTCCTGCCTCCTTCTGCAAGGTCAGGGAAGCTATTGTGTGGCTAGATTGAAGTCTTCACAACTGTGTTAATGAAGTAACAGTGATTGGACTTAGTCTCCTCTTGGAATGAATTTAAGGGTCTAAAAGCTGCTGAGTGTGTATTCTCTTAATCTAAACATATAGTAAAGCAAGTGAGAACAGAAAGCAACCCTCCGTTGAGTAAACAGACAGCTGGCATAAAACGTTTACTTAAGGAAGGCAGGGGCCTGGTTGGCAGAAGTAACTTCTTGCCATATAAATAGAAATATTCTGTCAGTTTAGGAATTGGTATAACAGGTCCTTGTGTCTTTACTCAATCACTGATGGGATCTGAAAGATGAGGTTATAGAATTTGATGTTGATGCTATAATGTGTCACCAATGACTTTGTTCCCTCTTCAATGTACATGATCAGGGTGTAGTAAGAGGCATGCATTTCTGGGGTAAAAGGCCCTTTCTTTGGTTTTTCTCTGCTCTCTCCGCCATGGTGCCTTGCCTTCAGATAGCTTGTAAGTTAGATATTGAAATTTGCAGAAGGTGGCTGGAGCTTCATTTGTGCTGAGTTATAAGATGCCTTCTAAATAGCCAAAGAGAATTTAATTGACTTCAAGTGAAAAAAAAAATGGGTTCAAAGAAAGAAGTTTGCTATCATAGCGTATAGAGGATTGCAGAGAATTTTTGGGCCCTGTCTAAGGCTACCCCTTTCCATTTGGCTCAGATACTCCATGAAAGAGAACTTTGAGGTGAAGTTTGGTAACTGGCGATCATTCCAAATCTTCCTTAGCTTTTCTCCACATGAGAGAACACCATACCAGGATAGAATGTGGTTTTCTGAATAGAAGGAACGTTGAATAGAAATACATTCATTAATATAATCATTTAAAAATAACCCCATGGGCAGGGCTGAAGAGATGGATCAGAGGCTAAGGTGCTTGCTTGCAGAACCTTAACAACCCTTGTTTGACTCCCCAGTACCCATGTAAAGCCAGGCACACAAGGTGGAGCATGCATCTGGAATTCATTTACACTGGCTGGAGGCCCTGGTGCACCCATTCTCTTTCCCTTTTATTCTCTCTCTCTGCTTACAAATAAATAAATAAAAATATTAAAAAAAATAACACAAAGGACACTAGTGATTCTTAACTAGGAGTGACTTTTGTCCTCCTAGGGATATTTGCAATGTTTGGAAACCATTTTTGTCATAACAAAATGTTAGGTAGGGGTAGATAGTAACCAGCAATGCATAGAGATCAGGAGTGTGGTGAAGTGACCTATCTAGTACTCAGGACAAACCAACCACAAAGACTTACCCAGTATGCCATGTCAATAGCTCAAAAAGTGAATAATGAATTGCTTTAGAGAAGCTTTAGAATCCACAAGAATGAGGCCTTGTGAGAGATTGCTCTACCCAGGGAATGGGGCACAACCTAGAGTTTCTGCCTAGAAATGAAACTGCTATGAGTGTTGCATGACAAATTCCTCTGAAGTGCAAGCATGGAACAACTGCTGTCCATGTTGTTTACAGAACTCATAACACACTCGTGAGGCTGAGCCTGCTGACATTCCTCCATACGAATGAAAGGTGTGGAGAACGTTACAAAGGGGAAAGTGGGAGTGGGGCGGGAACTACCATGGGTTATTGATGTAATTATGGAAGTTGTCAATACAAATTCAAAGTAAATAAATCCATTTTTACAATAAATCTATTAACCTCATCATGACAAAGAGAATCTGTGCGTCCTCTGAGCTTTTCATAGAAGAAGGTATATACAGAAGGATTAGTATGACCAATTTTTTTTTTTGTTTGGTTTTTTGAGGTTGAATCTCACTCTAGCCCAGGCTGACATGGAATTAACTTTGTAGTCTCAGGGTGGCCTCGAACTCACGGCGATCCTCCTACCTCCATTTCTTCTCTTGCCTATGCTTTCCTATAGCAAAACTACCAATAAAATTAAAATGGTATCCAAGGAAACACTTTGTACTTTAAAAGATCTTTTTCTAGTATTATCTTGTTTCTTTAAACAGAAACGTCTTATTTAAAAGTGCATCCAATGATACAAAAGTTAAGGGGTTGTGTTAGTTTTCTAAGCTTAAATGAAACTCACATGGGTTTAGGAAGTTTTCCATGTTGTTTTGCTGCTTAGTGACGTGGGCTTTTGTTGTTTGTTGGTGGTGGTTAGTACATTTGTTTTGCTTAGTAGGCTGGCTGCAACCCAGATACACTATGTAGTTTTACAGCCACACATGCATCAAAGCATTGTTTTCATATTTATTTCGTTTTTAGTTTTAAAGCCTTTTTTGTATGCGTGTGGTATGGTGTGTGATCTGTGGTGTGTGCGTAGCTGTGTGTGCCACATGTATGTGACTGAAGAGGCTAGAGGAGAACACTGGGTGTCCTTTTATTGATCCTCTGCACATTTCTTTAATTGCAATAGGAAATAGCTCCTCAACTTGGAACTTCTGTCCATCAGTGAGCCCCAGCAGTTCTCTGGTCTCAACGCCCTGAGAACTGGGACTATAGACATGCATGGCCAAATCTAGCTTTTTTTTTTTTTTTTTAATGTCTGTTCAGGGGAATTGAATTTGGCAGTCTCTGGCCAGAGAGGCCCTCAGGCTGATCCAGCAAATGCTCTTAGCCAGAAACATCTCCCCAGCACTATTGTTTTCATTTTTTCCCCTGCTGACTTAAACATACTCAGGGTTAATGTTTTCCAGTTGCTTTGAATGGTTTATTTTTTTTCTGTCTTGCCTTACCCCTAAAAGTTCCTTTGCTGTTACTTTATTTGTACGTTTCCAGAGTTATCTTTATGCATGCTAGTATCTCTATATTTATACGTAAATATTCCCTTTAGTATGTCTAAGTCTCAATTATGTGTTTTTTCCCAAATAAATGGTGTCTCCAACATGGGTGATGTACCAGATGTGTTTCTTCATTATTGCATGACTTTCTCTCTTATTAATTTCTGTATTAGCTGATGCAATTTTCCTTCAACCAGGAAACAAAAAGCAATCACCTTTAAAAGGGCATTAGGGCTTCACACAGAGCTTCTCAAAGTGTGGTCCCTAAACCAGTAGCATCTGTGTCCTATGAGAACTTGTCAGGAAGGCAAATTCTTCCACCAATTGTATCAGGAACTCTGTGGCTAAGATAGCAACTGGGTTTCCATAAGATCCTCCAGAGGAATCTGATACAACAATATGTGCAAGAATTACTGACTTTATTGCTAACACTGTGAACTCTCGGACAAACTGCCTGAATTAAATATTGAACTTTAAATTGATTACCCTCTCTGGGCCTCAGCTTCTTCAACTATGAATGGGATAGGAATACCAACCACACAGAGCTGAAACCGAGGCAGCACAGAGCAAGACCCAGCACCTGGTGCTTACTTCCCAGGTGTCAGCTCTTATTCACGTGTTACCCCTTCTAGAGAAGGCTTGGGGCCACTCTTCCTGACGCTCATCTTTTAGCCCTGACAACACTGACCCGGCTCCTCTCTTTAACATCATCGTCACGTCACTTAATTTCTTCCTATGCTGCCAAATCACAGAAAATGAATGTATTGATGAAATTTTCCTGGGGAGACACCTGCTCCCCCTAGATAGGGCACTAACAACAGACTAAAGGATTGTTGAATCAGGTTCGCATTGCTGGTAGAAATCACCCCACCAAGAGCAGCTTGTGAGAAAAAAGAGGTTTATTTTGGCTCACAGGCTCGAGGGGAAGCTCTACGATGGCAGGGGAAAACGATGGCATGAGCAGAGGGTGGACATCACCCTCTGGCCAACATAAGGTGGGCAATAGCAACAGGAGAGTGTGCCAAACACTGGCAAGGGGACACTGGCTATAACACCCATAAGCCCGCCCCCAACAATACACTACCTCCAGGAGGTGTTAATTCTCAAATCTCCATCAGCTGAGAACCCAGCACTCAGAACACCTAAGTTCATGGGGGACACTTGAATCAAACCACCACAAGGATGATCTGACCAAAGCTCAGCGTGACAAACCGATGAGTTTATGGGGATTCCTGGCAGAGTATGGCAAGGGGTCACTTACAGGAATGTGGGTGGCACAGCTGTATGGACGGGGCTTTCTACCCCACTGACCTCCCCCCCCCACACGTATACTGCACCTCTCCCAGGACCATGAGACGGTGTGCAGTACTGTACACGGCCAGCAATGGGTGGCTGAGATCTCAAGTAAGAGTTTCCCAACCCTTCCCAGCTCCCTCCTATGACAGGGAAGCGTCAAGAGGCCCAGTCTTGAGCATCTCTGGCCAGTGGCTGAAGCTGCTCCTGACTGGAATAGCTGTTTTGCAGAGACAGCCTCACAAAGCAGGACAGGCTCACAAAGCAGGACGCATCCATTCTTCTGCGGTCACCAAATGTATCTCTCACAAATGTACTTTGTTCTTAAATTATCTAAAGCTAACAACGAACAAACAGGGAAGCGGGGTGTAACACATCTTTCCCTTAGATCTGGTTTTTAATCTTAGCAATAATTTAATTTCCTTAGGACCCATCTGATTTCCACCCCCAGGGTCTGGGGATGTGAACCAGTACCTTATTAAGCTTGGGGCGAGTGTAATTGCTATGCGGATGGATGGGAGTGTGGTTTTCGCCTTGTCTTCAGTGATGGATCATTCTTGTTTGTTCTAGATGTTTCTGGAATTGTAATCCTGTGCAATGTCTAGCTGGTGCCAGTTTTTTGACAAATGATCGCATCAAGGTGTGGCATGCTACCACAGATTCTAATTTTCCCGGAGTGTTTGTATATAATGATTTCTGAGATAGCTGCATGGTTAATGGCTAATAAGTCTTGCCACCAAGAGGGCAGTGTGGAGGGAACCCCTCTAGCCTATCAGATGACTCTGTGGAAAATGGCTGAAGTGGGAGCGAGCAAGACGAATGGACGTGTGTGCCTCATATCCTTTGCGAAGCGGAGAGGATTTATGGCACTTCCCGGCTTGACACGCCTCACACTTGTCGTGTTGGCACATTGAATTATACTTTATTGCCCATGGGGCTTCTGATGATGTTTCAGAAACAAGTAATAGATGCCTCTGTGCTGCATTCATACATCTGTAGAGAGGGAGACCTAACATTAAAATCAAACATATAGTGGCATCATCCCTATCAAGCAAACATAGGAGCCTACCTCTGCTTTCTATGGCCTCGTTAGTCCCAACTCCTTGCCCAGACCCTTCCTCCCACCGGAGATCACGCTACCTGAAATAATCAATACTGTTTTTACATGTGGAGTTCATCATCTATTTGGGGCAGGAGAAAATAAATTGTGATTATGAGAGAGCAGCTGTGGTGTCCTTGACTGGCTGGGCTGCTACAGTGACTGGGTCACATGGTTCTTGGTGAAGCTTGTTGTTGTAGTTACATTCGTGTTGCTTGGACCAAACACCTGACCAGAAGCAGCTCGTGGGAATAACGGGTTGATTTCAGGCTGACATATTCCACAGGAAGGTTTACCATGACCAAAGAAGCGGGCTCACTTCATCCTACATCCACAGCAGACAGACAAGAGCCAGTGCCAGCAAGCAGAAGCTGACTATGAATATAGTGAAGATCCAGCTCCAGTGAAACACCACCTCCAGCAGGGTTTTGCCTGCTTGAGACTGAAGTAAGAAGCTTAATCTTAATCAAAATAGCTTATTATTATTTACACTCAAAACCATCACATTTGGCCATTGACTCTACTGGTGATTTGGTACCACAAAGGGCCCAGAGTTGGGATAATAAATGGACAGAATATTATAGCTAGAAGTAGGGATTCCAAAGTTATTTGACTATTTATTTTGTGCCTTCCATTTGTAAACTCTAGTATCTTTCCATCATTTCTTAGGTGGTCACAATACAGCCTGGGCATAGAGGGACTGTGAATGAAAATGTCTTGAGTTCCTTAGAAGAGATATTCTAAATAAACACTGGAGCTCTTTGATTAAAATAGCCAATTTTAAAATCATTTGTTTGGGCTGGAGAGATGGCTCAGGGGTTAGGACACTTACCTGCAAAACTTAAAAACCTGAGTTCAATTCCCCAGTGTCCATATAAAGCTAGATGCACAAAGTGGCTCATGCATCTGGAGTTGGTTTGCCGTGGCTAGAAGCCCTGGTACACCCATTCTCTCTATCTACCTCTCTTCTTTCTACTCCCTCTGCTCGCAAATAAATAATTTTTAATTAATTGTTTTCTATCCACTATATCATTACTACTTCATGTCAGACACTGGCTGTATCTTGTCCTTTATCCTTCACAGATATCCATTCTGCATGCTGCAGCCACAGAAATATGTACAGCATATAAATCTGACCATGTTACTTCTCCATGTTAAGATCTTTCATAGTATGAAGGAATCACCACACTTCAATGTCAAGTAAACAAAGCAGGGTTACATGTACATATTATCTCTATATATGTATTATTTTCATGTCACTATGACCATAAAACCTGATAGCAAAAAAAATAACTAAAGGAAAGAAAGGCTTATCTTGACTTATAGTTTGAGAGGGCTTCCATACATCACGGTGGGTAAGGCATTGTCAAAAATCTTTGTAAGTAGTGCTGGGAGTTAAGGCTGCTCATATTGTAGCAAGACTGACAAGAATCAGTTTGTGCCTATCTGCTAAAGGTTCCGTAGCCTTCAATATAGCATCACCATCAGGGCAACAAGTATTGAGAACACCAGCCTGTGGAGGAGAGGTCAAACCTTAACAATAAGTAGAAGATATTTCCTAAAAGATATTTAACCAACTTGCACCTGTGACTGCCATGACTAAGGGAAGATAGGGAGAATTCCTCCTTTTAATTGTAAATGTTTAGCACTTTTTTTTTTGAGGAAGGGTCTCACTCTAGCCCAGGCTGACCTGGAATTCACTATGTAGTCTCAGGGTGGCCTCGAACTCACAGCGATCCTCCTACCTCTGCCTCCCGAGTGCTGGGATTAAAGGCGGGCGCCACCACGACTGGCTCCATTTAGCACTTTTGAATCTTGTGCCATGTGGAAATGCAACAATTGAAATGATTTCCATAACAACAACAAAAACCCACTCTTCTGTGCACACTCATCTGAAAATTTCAAATTTATAAACTGGAAGATTCTGCTGTTTGGTCTGCTTGCTTACTTTGCATCATCCATTGCTGCTCACTCCCTAAGACTCCTCCCTCACACACAGCTGAGGTCCCAGCACCTCACAAGATTGCTTCACTGCTAGCCATGCTGCCACTGTCTGTAGTGGAACCAGATGTGGGTCTGCTTGGTCTCTGAACCCGCGCCCTCGCCATCCTTTCTTGGCATGACCTTCCCCATTCTTCGTCTCCGGGAATCGATTTCACGCCCCCCCCCCGCTGTGCTCCATGCGCCACTGTAGACAAATTCTGTCTGCAGCGTTACCCGTCATGGGCTCAGCAGTGCCTCAGTCACACCATGAACCCAGGATGGAAGAAGTACAAGCTTGCAATTTTTTTCTCCGTGAGCTTAACTTTCTTGCACAAGTCCTGTTTTAGGTAGAAGCAGATGCTGAGATTGGAAATTTGTGCATTTATTCATGAGCAATTTATTAAGAGAGGGTTCCCAAGAGAAATTAAGAAGGGACATACCAAAGAGGAGCACTAGTTTGGGGACGTCCCAGAGAGGGTGATTGCAGGCTGATCCTAGGTGAAAACATTGAGGAAAATTCCAGTCCTGGTTACGGGTTGATGATTGATCATCTTTAATAAAACAAAAGCCCCAAAGGGAAAGAATCTTCTATTTTTGCTGATGAATCGATTCTAGTCAATTAGAACATTGCACGCAAATATTAGTCACTCCTTGTATCTCAATTGAGTGTGTTCAGTACAACCCTCTTCTGCTGTTCCAACACACCTGAACAAGCATATTTGCTCATTGAACAATTGTGGGCATTTACTATGATTTAGGCACTGAGCATACAACAGTGAACAAGATGGTTAATGCCCATGCCCTCAGGCATCCTTTAATCGTGGGAACCTTTTGGCTTCTCACTGCCACGGGGGAGTGAGGGGGTGGAGAACTTGCACGAAAGCATGTCAACCTCACTGCACAGGTATCTCCCTCTTGCAGCCTTCTCTACTGAATGCATCCTAACCTGGGAGTGAAGACTCACAGGTCTCTCACCTCCCAGGTTTTTACTTGGGGAACATCATCCATCCTCAGGTTTTAAACACCAGCAATGTGGAGATGGGGTAGATCCATTCTGCCTCTCAGACTTTGCTCTCAAACAGCTGTTGTCCATGAAACAAGGCGCTTTACATCTCTTTTACTCTTGAATCTTTCCGGAGGTTCTGTCAGAGAGACCCATCAGGGACTCAACCCACCCAAGACTCTCTTGATGTTCCTTCTGTGCTTTCAGACTGGAAACTGTGGATCCCACTGAGCCTGTGACTGTGGGGGTAGGTGGAAGACATGGAGGGCTGAGCGGAACCTGGCATCACCAATCTGTTGAGCATGGCACAGCTATTCCTTGGGTCCTGTAGATCCTGATTTTTCTTTTCAAAAAGCCTCCCTTCTGGGCTGGAGAGATGGCTTTGGGGTTAAGGTGCTTGCCTGCAAAGCCAAAGGACCCAGGTTAGACTCCCCAGGACCCACGTAAGCCACATGCACAAGGGGGTGAAGACATCTGTAGTTTGTCTGCAGTGGCTGGAGGCCCTGCCACGCCCATTCTCTCTCTCTCTCTCTCTACTTCCTATTTCTATATCTCTCTCAAATAAATAAGTAAATAAAAATATTCAAAAACGTTTTTAAAAGCCTCCCTTCTGCTTCTCTGTTTTAATAATCCTGACACCCAGTTTGGATGGGAGAAGGGCTGTGGAGTTCAAAAAAAATTATGGAGACTAAGGTGTTTAATGATCGTGCATAAGCATATCCCACATTATACTGAAATGAGCTCTTTACAGTTCTCTCTTCCCATTGTGTCTTCGTGCTGCAGGGACAGGGCTGGTGAGCCTTGTTCATCAGGTAGTGTGAGCACGGGGTGAAACACCTGACCCACAGCGGATGTACTGGTTTTAGATGCATCTTCATCCTTTCTTTCTTTTGTTGTTATCTCCAGCAATAACTGGCAGCATGTGATAACAGGTAGAGATGGTCTCTATGTGCAGCTCACCTTGATTAAAATTCTCCTCCTCAGAGCAGGGCGTGGTGGCGCACGCCTTTAATCCCAGCCCTCGGGAGGCAGAGGTAGGAGGATTGCCTTGAGTTTGAGACTACATAGTGAATTCCAGGTCAGCCTGGGCTAGAGTGAGATCCTACCTCGGAAAACCAAACCAAACCAAACCAAAACAAAACAAAACAAAAGTTCGCCTCTTCTTCCTTAGTTGCAGTTTGACCTTCATCAAGTTACTTGCTCTCTTCCTGTCCCGCTCCCCTTATCTATAAAACAAGCATGGTTACTCTAATGTGGCCGGTGTAGAGAAGTGGCTAGACCCATTCTTGTTACAAACTGGGTGTCACTACTATTCCTCTTCTCTTTCTATGTCTGTCTCTGTCTCTCTCTTGACAGGATCTCACTATGGAGTCCAGAAAGCTGGCTTCAAAATTATGATCTTCTTGTCTCTGCTACGTGACTGCTAGAATTACAGGTGTAGATCATCATACCTTTCTCTGTCTTTGTCTTTCTTCCTTTTACAATACACATCTCACGGTCTATAAAGAGGGTTGTTAATTGGACTGGCCTGCCCACTCTTACTCGTATTTACCTCCTATTGTCCCCACCGAACAAACGACATGAAGTGGACAAACGTCCATTGGCTTCAACCACGACTCTGCACAATGCTCTCATCTGCATAGCCGCCAACAAGAAGTGGCTCCTTCAATAAGCTCAGAGAACGAGGCTCACTAGGGGCACAGTGCTTCCGAAGGAGAGCAGTGTGCAGGCCTCCTCTCTGAACTGCCTGACAGAATACTTCATCCATCGAACCTTCTTCTTTCACGCCTTCCTCGGCTGCCCAGCTCTTCCTCTCTCTGTCTCGTCTGTCTCAGGCACACAGACCCAATTCTGCGGACACCAATGCACTGCCAAAAGGCATCCAGTATGTCCACTGGAGTCAACATACAGTAATGCAATCCTTCAAAATGACATTCACAGCAAGTCTGGGGGGCATTCAGGGGCTTTTCCGCTTTCTTCTTTCCGTAGTCTTCCGTGGTTTTCCGCCGGTGTTTCCAAGCAGCGGTAACTGCGGTCTGCTCTCTGAGAGGTGCTAGCACTGCCGTTGAGCACGCACTTCCCCGCGCTCCTGTGGAGAGAAACAGGCCGGGCAGGGGGTTGTTTTGTGCCCCATCTCACAGATTCCAGCAGAGCAAAACCTCCTGTTTGCAAATAGTTGCTCAGTGGCATTCATGTTTGAAATTGTGCTGACAAGGAAAAGAAGCCATTTCTGCCTTTCCTGGCAGCATCTCTTCGCTTCCCAAGCTGCCTTGGGCACTTAAACGGTGCAGGAGGCACGGGCCACCTGACACTTCTGCTTACCTGAGCCCAGAACACTCATCAGGAGTCCACAGGCAGCATGCTAGCAGTGCAGCTGCGCACTGCGCTTCTCTTTGTCTTCTCTTAGGGCCTGCTCTTTTCTTCCCAGCCAACATCCGATGGCTAGAGAAAATGGCTAAACTTCCTGTAGCAGTCAGGGTTCTCTGAAGGACCAGAACCAACAGAATGAATATGCATTACAAAGAGGACTTACTGGGCTTGCTTAGAGGATGCGAGTTGTGCAGTCCACCAGAGCTGTTTGTGTTAGAGTTACTCAGCCTACAAGGCTGGTATGCCTGAGCAGTTTCCAACCTGGCACTGAAGGCCTCCAAGGCTCCTGGAGAGCTTGCATCCTTCAGTCTGTATCAGAAGGCTGGTGATGCCAGGTTCCAGTGTCCATGAAGGATGGGTGAAACAGAACAGATGCACACATGAGTAGAAAAGGCAGCCGGATAAAATGGACATGCCTGAGTTGGAGAGATGGCTCAGCCCTTAAGGCACTTGCCTGCAAAGCCTAAGCACCCAGGTTCAATTCTCCAGGACCCATGTAAGCCAGATGCGTAAGGTGGCGCATGCGTCTAGAGTTTGTTTGCAGTATCTTGAGGGCATGGTGCGTCCATGCTCTCCCTCCCACCCCCCGCTCTCTCTCTCTCTCTCTCTCTGTCTCTCAAATAAATAAATAAAATCTTTTTTTAAGGAAAGAAAGAAAGGCCATGCCAGCAGGTCTTATGGTCATGCAAGCTTTTGGCCTCCTGCTCTCACGGAGCTTCTTTGGGCATTGTCCATTGCCAGCGGAGCTGCGCACGCTGGAGGAGGGGTTTTCTCCTTCGGTTAGCTCTTCCTGGAAACACCTTCACAGACTCACCCCAGACGCATGGCTCCGCCTTGATTTCTGATCGGATCGAGTTCATATCGGGACTTACCCATCATACTTCCCAATTCTAGGACAAGCCATATCCACCTTTGAAAGTCGAGTACCAAGGCACACGCGCCACACTGAGTTTTACACTTTCTTTTTTCCTGATTCCCTTTTCTTTTCTGGCAGCAGGAGAAAGAAAAGACTGGAACCTGACTATTGAACACCACTTTGATCTGCATCAAGCAGGTTTTCCAACTCTGATTTAATGTCCTGCTCATGGCAGACACAATGTGATTTCTGTGGGGGTTGGGGTGCCAGTTAAAGGTGTGATAAAATGACTGAGATGTTTCTTCACGATTTGTCCGCCACGTTAATGTTTAATAATGTATATAGGCATAAACCATATACACATTAGCTTTTCTTCTGAATACATGCTTGATGAGCCACAGTGACAAAAACGTTCTTGCTTTCGCATTGTCTAGGGCACTGAGGACAGATAAGTGAGCTGAAAGTGGGGCATTGCTACATGTGCTGCCATAGAGCCTCGTGCCACTGTGTTCAGTGACATTCTTTTTTTTTTTTCTTGCTCTTTTGAAGGGGAGGTAGCTAGTTTTATGTATTTTTTCACGTTTTTTAAAACACAGACATTTGATCATGTTCTGTTACAGAAGCCAGAGAGAAAAGGCATTTGTCATTTCCTGTGTGTCACCAGCCTTTCTTAGAACTGTGGGATGACACATGACTGCTCAGGGGAGTCCAGCTCCCAAGAGCAACTTCCAGCCAACTGAACGTGAAGACAGTAAAGAAATGACCAACCTCCTTCCTTCGGCTTCAAAGGGTTAATTCTGAAAATGTTCACACAGCAGTACAGAGGGTACCTGACCTCAGTTGCCCACAGTACTAACCAGCTCAATAACTTATTTTATTTGCTTTTATCCCTTCTTCAACATCTCTCCCTCACCCCACACGCCTCTGCTTCCTAGGCTCACCCCCAAAATACGCTCCCTGTGTCTAAAGCCTTTTCTCAAGCAGTGCCAAGCAGCATGGTCCTATTTGTATGCAACGCAGATGCAGGCAAACTTAAAGTTGTGCACAGAGACATGTATATGAGGTAACACTTGTAAGGAAAGCGAGAGAGTAGCTAATATAAAATTAATATAACATACTCACTCCTGGGAAAAAGGAGGAAGCTGTATCCTGAGAAAGACATATGGTAACTTCAACAAGTCTAGGCTTGTTTTTATTTTTCAAGCTGTGTTACGCACAAGACATCTGTTTTCTTGTCGCTTTAAATGATCAATTCTCAATTCTTTTAAATCTCGGGATTCCTTTACCCTCACAAAAATTGTTTTAGACTTCAAAAGATTTTTCTTTGTAGGAATTTTTAATATTTTGAAAAAAAAATCTAATTGTGTAGTAAACCTAAAATTAGCAGTGGCAGTTTGCTAAAGATTAGTCCTAATATGGCCTCTCAGATGCAATTAATGAACTTTTAATACTCCGCTACATTAAAATCCAGTCATGTATGCTTTCAGTATATATTTCGGCACTGGGTATGACTACATGTGTCTATAGCTATAGTCTTGTGGAGATCAGAGACCAAAGAATCAGTGGGGCTCTCAAAAACAAAAACAAAACAAAAACAAAACAGCAAGCTCAGGGATCAGTGAATACGTTGTCTCAGGAGACATACAGCTCAGGCATGGAGGGGACATCGGAAGATCTGCTCTGTCTCTGCACATGCATGTGCATATACCACACATACACTACACATATTACAAACATATACACACATACTCCCTATAATCTCTATATATGTATATTTATATATTTCCTATAGCCGGTGCATACATATTTCCTATAAATAATATATTTCCTATATAACCTTGCTCCTGTGCTACTAAGCAGACACAAAGTACTTTCACTACTTGGCTAATTGTATAAGAAACACATTTCTTGTGGAATGGGCTCTCCTCCTCTCCCTCTTCCCTTTACCTCAACCACGTGCCTCACCAAATGCAGTCATACAAGTGCTTGAGTCTTAAAGAAAACAATTATTTTTTTCCTCTTAAAGCAGCTTCAAGCTTATAGAAGTATTGAGTAGCCGATACGGAGGAGCACCATGCCGTGCCTACACACATGCGTGGCCTTCTCTGCTGTGGGTGTCTGGACGGCAGGGGTCCTGTGTTATAACTGATGCCCACACTCTGGTGCCTCGTCCTCATGCACCGCCTACAGGCCATAGGAGGCTTTGCTCTGTATTCTGCAAATGTGCATGTATATGTAAACGCACAAATGTGTGTATGAATGTATATATAATGACACATCCACTATTTTCCATTTTACACAGAACAGTTTTACTGTCATGGCGCACGCCTTGAATCCCAGCACTCGGGAGGCAGAGGTAGGAGGATCACTGTGAGCTCGAGGCCACCCAGAGACTACAGAGTGAATTCCAGGTCAGCCTGGGCTACAGTGAGACCCTACCTTAAAAAATCAAAATAAAGAAAAAAAGAAAGAATGTTAATCCTTACAAAAAAAAAAAAAACTATTTTCTACCAATTTATCCCTCCCTCTTGCATAATCCCTACCAATCATTGCTTCCATAGTTGTGTCCTTTCCAGAATGTCAGACAGCTGGAATCCTACAGTGCATGATCTTTTTCTGTCGTTTAGGCTAAGTGTCCATGTTTCCTTGGGCTCTCTCAATAGCTGCAGGTCCATTTCTGTTTAGTTCTGAGTAGTGTAACGTGTCTGGGTATGGCACAGTTTACTGACACTTTCACCCACTAAAGGACATCTTGATAGTCTTGTGTTTCTACAATTATTAGTAAAGCTACTACTAAGCTAACATCTGTGTGCAGGGTGTGTGTGTGTGTGTGTGTGTGTGTGTGTGTGAACAGAAGTATCAGTTCACTTGGGGCCGCCTCCTGAGATGTCTGGAATGTATGGTAAGAACTGGTTTCATTTGATGAGAAACTGCTGCTATCCTGTCTTCCTAAGAGGCGGCAGCAGCGCAATGTTGGACGGTGTTGTTCTACTTCCTCTGCAGAGTTGGTTGTCGCTACACTGTGGGTTTTGGACATCCTGGTAGGTGAGTGATGGTTTTAACTTGCACTTCTCTAGTAATGTATGGAGTGGAAGCAACTTCTCATATGTTTCTATCATCTGTGTGTGTTCTTTAGTAAACATATTCAGGTATTTTTTTATTTTTAAAATACATGCATTATATTTTCATTGTTGACTTAGAAAATGCCCTTATAATATTGGAAGTGAGTTGTGTATCAGATAAGTCTCTTGTAAGCATTTTCTCTCAATCGTGGGCTTGTCTTCTGTCTTTTGACAGTGTCTTTGCAGCGTACAGATGTTAATTACAAGAAAGCATAGCTTTCAGTCATTTCTTTCATACGTTATTTCTTCATTATATCTAAAATGTCATTGCCATACCCAAAGTCAGTTAGGCTTCTGCTATGATAAGTTTATTATTTATTTATTTGCAAGCAGAGAGATACAGAGAGAGAGAGAGAGGGGAGAGAGAATGGACCCCGACCCCAGGACCTCTGGCCTCAGCAGATGTACTCTAGATACATGCACCACTTTGTGCATCCAGCTCTACGTGGGTACTGGGGAATTGAACCTGTGTCATTAGGCTTTGCAGGCAAGCGCCTCAACCACTGAGCCATCTCTCCAGCCCCCTGCTATGATAACTTCAAAAATTTTAGTTCTGTACTTTTATATTTGGACTATGACTCATTTTGAGTTAACATTTGTGAATAGTATAAGGTGTGTGCCTTATTATTTTTGGCATATAGGTATCTAATTGCTCTATCACTATTTGCTCAAGATTATCTTTGCTCCCTTGAATTCCTTTATCTCTTATGTCAGAGATCATTTGGCAGTGTATGCATAGTCCTGGTCTCCCTGTTCTGTTCCATTGATCCATTTGTCCATTCTCCCACCCAAAACACTCTCTGATTACTATAGCTTAAAAACTCCTCCTCCTCCTCCTTTACTGCCTTGACTATTCTGGGTCTTTTGCCTCAAGACAAAAGCGTTGCAATCCATAATTATTTGCCAGTATTTTATTAGAGTTGAATTGAATCCATAGATAAAAGTTGGAATGCGAAATATCTTACCATTTATCTAGATATTTTGACATCATTAACCAGAGTTTTATTGTCTTCCTCCCATAGGCCTTTCACAACTTTAAGTTGGGATCATGTGGCAATGCTTAAACATACAAGTCCTTATACTTCAGACTTTTGGATTTCAAATAGTTAAAAGTTCACCATGCTGGGTGGGGTTGGCATATATCTGTACTCCCAGCACTTGGGAGACTGAGGTAATCCAATCTCTGTGAGTTTAAAGCCAATATGAGGCTACAGAGTGAGTTTCCAGTTCAGACTGAGCTAAATTGAGACCCTGCCTAGGTGGGGGAAAAAAATCACTAAGAAAGTGTCAAGAAAAAAAATATGTGTAGTGGTGGTCTTCTCAGGATGGGATGAAAGAGCTGATGTCAACTAGTATAGTTTAACCACTTTTAAATGTTGGCAACTAGTTGGCTTATGTCAAAAGAACTGTATCAAGAGATCCGGTTTGGGTTATTGGTATGAAAATGCAAGATGGCAATTGGAATGCAGTCCTAAAAAAGTTCAGTGTAGCTCGAGTGTTACAGCCTATAAACATGACTCTCGGATTCCCTAACTACACGAACTTCGTCTCATTTTGAGCGCTGAGCCAAAGTGGTGGCTGTCCCACTCTGGCTACTTTTCTCTCTAGTGTTCCCTAACTCTCAAATAGCTGCGGCTTTATTTAGGCTCTTTCGACTCATGCATTTCATAGCCCCATTTGTGTCTAGAGTAAATATTTCATGTGGCTTTCCAGTATCGTTTTTAGTGATGCATAATTACATTGCGTGGGCTGTGCCAGCCATTCCATGCTTGGTTTCAGGCCCAAGCACAGTATTTCTGGAGAGTTTGTTCAACTGACTTTGGCTTTTGATGAGGAAAAAAAAAAATACAACAAGCCACAAACAAAAACAATAATAAATTGTTGGATGTGTGCTATGATTTCACCATGTGTTTTGTTCATGGAGAAGATCTCGTGGATAATTTTGAAATACAAATTTAAAAATAATGAATTGCTAAGCCGGGCTTGGTAGGGCACGCCTTAATCCCAGCTCTCAGGAGGCAGAGGTAAGAGCATCGCCATGAGTTTGAGGCCACCCTGAGATTAAATAGTGAATTCCAGGTCAGCCTGAGCTAGAATGAGACCCTACCTTGGAAAACCAAAATAAATAAATAAATATTAAAAAATAAAAAATAATAATAATGAATTTCTAAATGGGTAAGGGTTATATTTTTAAATGCAACTATTCCTTTTATCATAAACATCTGATACTAATTTGTTTGATCCAAAATCTCATAGTAGATTTGTAATGTTTTTCTATAATCTCTTTCTGGGGTCATTATACACAGCACTGGATTCTAGCCCATGGCATGCATGGCTGGCCTTTATGGTGGAAATATTGAAGCTGCAGAACTTGGGTTGAACATACCTACTTAGTTAAAAAAAAAAACTTTTTAAAAACAGTTATTAGAGAGAGAGAAGAAAGGGGGAGAGAATGGTGCTCCTGGGCCTCTTGCCACTGCAAGCAAATTCCAGACACATGCACTAGATTGTGCATCTGGCTTTAACATGGGTGTTGGACAATCAGAATCAGACCTGCAGGCTTTGTAAGCAAGAACCTGTAACTACTGAGCCATTTCCTCAGCTCAGTACATCTACTTAAAAAATGTATGTATGTATGTATGTATGTATGTATGTATGTATGTATGTATGTATTTACATGTATATGGGAACACCAGAGCCTGTTGCCACTATAAATGGAACAACAGATACTTATGGTCCATTTTTGTAGTACTCTCCTTCCTTTTTACGTTTTAGGCAACATATCCAGATGCCTTAAAAAATGCCTGCTAATAATTCACCATTCATGGTTTCTTTCCCAAGAATTCTATGACATTGTGGTTCAATATTGCCTGAAAAATACCTCTCAGAATATTCTGATTCCATAGGAATTCACCCTAGTGAATAAAGCTCCTTTACTGTGATATTCTGATACCTGTCAAAGAATGTACAAGTTAGTGATCCCAGCAAGCTTTTTGAAAGTGCTATTGTACGTGATGGCTTTGTTAAAATCCAAGTGATTAATAAATAATTATTTCACATGATCAATCCTGTGACTTTAACCAAAGCCTTGTGATGTCAAGGTTTTGGCTGACTTATAACAGTGAAAGATAACAGGGAGTAGTGGGAAAAGATTGGCTTAACATCAGAAGTATCAACTTTAAATTCTGAGGCTGCAACGTACTATATGACTAATATTAAGTCACTTACCCTGAGCTTCAGTTCTAACCATGCAGAGCTCCTTGACTTACGTGGCTGTTGTGGAGACCGAATACGAGCTACTGTGTTCTTGTGGGGTCAGTGCCCGTGTGTTTCCAGCAGCGTATCTGTTTCCTCCCCCAACAAGAAGAAAGGTGTCTCATGAACAGGCATTGCATCTTACATCTGCTAATGTTCTACAGTGACCATATCAAGGTTATCCTAGGTATGATAGCAAAATACTTCCTGAATTTTGCTGAAGCTGTTCCACGAAAAGAAGGGACACAAGGAAATTAACATGAACTACAAGCTCTTGTCAACGGTTGTACGTGTGATTTTGAGCTATGTTAATCTGTCATTCAAGGTCTGTTTCACTACTTTTGGAACAATGTTGGGCTAACTGGGTATGATTCCTAAGAAGGCATATTATACTATTAGTCAGTTTTCCATCACTGTGACAAGTACTAAAGAGAGCAGCCTAAAAGAAAGATTTATTTTGGCTCATGGTTTTAGGGCTTCACTCCATAGTTGGCTTGCTCCAATACCGTGGCTCAGTGCAAGGCAAGACATCGTGACCACGAGACGTGTGGCAGAGCACAACTGTCCCCTCATGGTAGTCAGGAAACGGGGAAAAATAATTCCTTCCCGGGTGGCCTTCATTCTTTCCCCCCTTTTACTATCCACCCTCTCAGCCTGTGGGACAGCTTTGCCTACGTCCAACCTCTCTGAGAATGCCCAAAGACATGGAAATAGGTTTACTAAGCTCCTATGTATCTGTCAATCTAACCAAGTCAAGATTAACCATTGCATATATCCAAGTTACAGAAGCCCAAAGAGCCTTCTCTGACAACATCTGAATAAACCACTTCCTATTGTAAAAGGGAGCAGGAGAATAACCATGTGTGAGCCTTCGAGCTCGTTATCTCTTTCAGGGAATGTCAATATCTGGATGTGACAAGCCCTCATCCACAAATATGAAAAACAACCAAACTGAGGACAATTTCCTGTTTCTTCATTCTTCTGCATCAGCTATATCCTTCTCAAGACCAGGGAGAAGCTTATATTTGACTCTTTTATATTTACTCTCAAGAGTATATTTAGTTATAGACCAGATACTCTTTTCTATTAATCTCAAACTCTGATTGATCTTGCATATTGGAAGGTTTCCATTAGGCCATCTACCAAGAATAGATGTGATCTGTGTGGTCTCTCTTGGGAAGATGGCAAATGCCCCAAACCAAGTTCTTTATCTTTTCCACTGACAGTGATATGAAGATGATGGAAAATCTTTATTTCTCTCAGTATGATCAGTATCTCATATGTACGTCCTTTTCTCTTGGTTATTATTTCAATACCTGTTTATATTCTCTTTGCATCTGGCTCTGGTGCTCCAGATATGATACAACTGTGAAGGGAAGATCAGAGAAGATCCCAACCTACGTCAGCTCTCTCTACCTTCCCATCCTACATCTGCCTCTGACACGTGACACCTTCATCATGGAATGTTCCTTCAGATTTAAGACTGCAGGACAGTAATGTGAAATCACAGTTTGTTAAGGATTGCCCTACCCTTATTCTCAGCATGTATCCATTTTCTTGTTCAACAAATGTTAATTGAGCGGTTATGGTTGATGCCATATAAAACATTTTCTCTCCTTTCTAATCTCTTAACTTGCTTCACCTCAAGCTCCTCTTCTTTCTCCCAATTTCCCACTAAGGTAATATGTTAATTTGAGGATTTCAACCTCAAAATTGTTCTCTTTAATACTAAAGTAGGTGCAAGAAGGGGTGTCTTATTTCCAAGTGTAATAGGAAAAAAAAATGATTAGTCGATCTGGAGCTTGGCAAGAGTGCCTGGGAAGCCTACTGCATACAAGGGGGAGGGCAGGGACGGATTAGCCCAGCTGCTTTGCTGACAGACAGGCTCATATTTGACTATGGAGGCTGACTAAAGGTTGGTCCTGGCAGCTTCTGTTCTCAAACAAGATAAACTCAAGCCCCCCACTGTTTCATTTTGAAGCTCCATTTTAAATAATTCCGGTCCTCTGTCTGCAGCATGGGGGGAAAAATAGTGCCCCATCCCTGAAGGGACTTAGTCTCACTGGCGTCTTGAGCCTCCTTGGTGGCCTGTGGCCATGTGTCATTGTGTTATCAAACAATACTGATTTGCTACCTGTTGTTTCTTCAGCTTTCACAGTCATTTTGGCCACTCACAAATTGGCTCTGGTCATATTTGGAATCCAGGGAGTTTCGAACCAGCTTTAAATAAAGAATAATGGACAGATTGGGCAAAAATGAGACCTTCATAGTATTAAGAGCTTAGCTAGCACAGTCCATAACGGATGCCCAAATAGTTCAGAAGGCAGAGGCAAGATGCCCTCTTGCACATCACAAACCTCAGGTGAAACCCAACAAGCTGTCATGCTCTCCCTCCCTAAAGCTGCAGCTACTGAACACACAGAGAACACGTGGATCCCACTTTGGATGGAGGACTTCTGTGCTGAGCAGCATGTTTTCCAGAGGTGGATGAGACCCTGCCATCCCCAAACCAGGCAGTTCAAGGCAGAGGGGCGGCAGCCACTGAGCTCCCTGACCAGACCTTGTGTAACAACTGACCGCAAAGCTAGCTATGCTTTCCAGACAGTTACCAAAGAAGTCACGGTCACGGACACTTCTGAGGCTCAGGAATTGAATTTTCATTACACAAAGGAATTGGACTCTGATTCTGTCTCTTTCTTGCTCTGTTTCCTTTGTATTATCTTTTTTTCCTAAACAATTCTTATCAGGAATCCTAATGTATAATAAGGCCAAAGTGGAAATACTTGGTTAAAGCTAGGGATAGGTGCTGGAGGTAAGAAGAGCTTATCTGCTTAGCCTTGACCTGTTATCCCACCCAGTTAAAGATCTCTAATTAACTCCCTGGACTTTAGTTTGACAAATGGGAAAAGCTTAGGCTAGATAATCTCTAAGGTGATCTGCTTCAGGCTCTAAGAAATCAGGGGTCTCTGCCTTGGGCACCCTTGAATCATCAGGGCATCCATGGTTCTGGTGCATAGTAAATAAAAAAGGATAGAACAGAGACCCTTTAAATGAAAATATGTGCACGTGTATTTATGTGAGGTTAGATGAAGGAACACTCTTTTTTTTTTTTTTCAGATGTCTCCCTCTAAGATTATGATTCCATGAACTGAAGTGGATTTTAATTCTTAGCCTCCCCTGTTCACCATCTACCCTGTGCCGCCCCTGTGTTTTCCTCTGTACACACATAGCAGTCATTCCCTAAGTGTTCTGAAACACCAAGTGTAAGTAACTCTCAAAAGAGGCGTCTTTGAATAATCCCTTCGCTGGAGGAGATGCTGAGTAGGCGGATCCCTTCACCCTGCCGTGGGAATGGGAAACCTACATGCGTCCTCTCTTTGGCTTTATGTAGAATTAAACTTTTCTCCCTAAGCTTAGGTTTAAATTTTTTAAAAAAATCAAAGGTAAGGGCTGGAGAGATAGCTCAGAGGCTAAAGGAACTTGCTTGCTAAGCTTGAGAGCTTAGGTTCCATTTCCCAGGACCTAAGTAAAGAGCTATACAAAGTGGCGCATGTGTCTGGAGTTGGTTTGCAGCATCAAGAGGCCCTGGAGCACCCATCCTCAGTGTCCCTCCCCTCCTTACAAATAAATTTTAAAACCTAAAAATCAAAAGTAAAAGGTAAAACCCCTAGCTCTTGACTTCCCTTGACCTCCCAAAAAAAATCCAAGTGGCTGGGATATGCGACAGTCCCCTTTTGTCCTTAAGTTAGGACCAGTGAGAGAATGTTAAAGCACCAGCTTGAAACTGTCATGAGCCGTGAGAACAAAAGGCTCTTCATGGCTGCCTTTCCTCTTCTTCTCCCCCAAGGAGGGTCTGTTACTAAATAGGAATCCTGCCAGAGAAACCAGGACTAGAGACTTCTAGATTCTGGAACAGCCCACGGAGTGTCTGATCCACCAAGTAGACTATAAGCCCTTTGGCTTCATTCATTACCACTTATTCTGGCATCTGCCTTCAAAAAAAAAATTCTTTAATCCCCTAATATTATTTTATTGGACTCTCAGAGTTTGGGGGTCTGTGGAGGGGATTCATTTCCTGTCTTGTGGAACATTATTTTGGTAACATATTGGGATAAGTCTAAACCTTTCTCCTTTGGAAAATAAGATACAAAACCAATTAAACCCAAGTGATTACTGAAATATACATCTAATTAGTATTAACTTACACACATCAAGTCACGACAAAAAACACCTCAGCTTGGTGTTGACAGAGAAGATAATTGACACCACGAGATCCTCTCCTTCCCAGGCGACTGCTTAGCGAAGCACCTTCACAGCTCAGAGCCTTTCCTCCCGTTGCGTTGCGTTATATTTTGTCAATCTGAAAAGATGTGTCACATATTATCAGACAATTGGTCACCCATTCCTTGCAAGTCTTAATCTATCATTTGATCACACATCACGGAAAATTGCTTTTTATGTCTCACATCTTGGCCGTGAGAAAGGGGAACAAAGCAGGGACTTGGGCTTCTGGCTCCAGGTCATTACTTTTTTTCAAGTGATAGATGGGTTAACTAGGCAATTTAACTTTAAAATGATCTTTCCCCCCTTCTCAAATAAGCAAATAGAGGGAGCTTTGCGACACAGGCCAAGTAGAAAGGGGGTTTAACCGCTGTTCCTTTTGTGCTTTATAATAGAGGCCTGTGTGCATAGATGCACACAGGGTTAGTGAATATGGATTTACTTAATATTTGTGCATCTGCTTCCAAGTAATAGGATTTAAAGTGCACACACAGAGAAACAAACTTGCACACTCCAGGGCACAGCTGTAATCATTTTTATACATTTCTTTCATAGCACTTACGTTATATATAAAATAATTTGGAATGACTTAATGTATTCTAAAAGCAAGGAAATTATGTATATCATAGAATAACAACAGTAAAATCAATTCTTTATAAAATGGAAAAGAATTGCTCGTCTGCGACAGTCTAGATGTAGAATGTCTCCCAAGGTGTGGTGTGTCAAAGGCCAGGTCTCCGGCTGGTGGCAGTGCTGGAAGGTAGAAGCCTAGTAGGGGGCACTGATGGCTGGGTATGGCCCTAGGGAGACAGGGAGACGCCAGCCCAGCCACCTCCCTCCTGCGTTCTGGCTGCCGTGAGACAGACAGCTTTGCGACCCCGCAACGCTCCATCAAGACTTCTACCTTATGGCTTGCTTGGAAGTAATGAGCCCAAGTGATCGTGGACTGAGTTCTATAAAACTATGAAACAAAATTATTGTTCCTTTGTTGTTGTTGTTTTTTTTTTTTTTGAGTGGACTTGTTTTTCAGGAAATATGTCACTGAAAGATCAACACATTCTCCAGCAATGAAAACATTTATGTTAGTATCCAGTTCTTTGTGCATATCGCAATTTACATTCTAGCATTCTCAGAATGGTACAAGACCTAATAACAGAGGCTGGGCTGTAGATAACCCATAAGACCCGACCCCCAACAATCTCTGTCCTCCAGCCAGGTTCCACCTCCTCAAGGTATCACAACCTCCCAGAACCATGCAACAGCTAGAGATCAAGTGTTCAGACACGTAAGCCTGTTAGGGACATGTCACAACACTACTGCAACATACTTTCCTAGGAATCCTCTGTTGCATGAACATTGTCTGTAACTTAAAGGCACAAATAATACTTTGTCTTTACATGATCACGCCAAATAGCAGGAGTTTTGAGATGTGTAAATAGTGCCTCATCTGTTCTGGAAATGTGTATGGGAGCCCAGTATTTCTAAATACTAGCCACAGAAACTGGACTATGCAACTGGCCTGGAAGCAGACGCTGTGAGGCAAGAACTGTATCAGGCAGAAAAGAGTGCTCTAAAAATATGTGTTTTAATGAAATGAAAATACAGTCTGTATCTTAATTGAAAGCATTATGCTAATATAAATTTCCTGGTCTTGACCATTGTTCTTGAAGACTTTGTTCTGTTTGCATCATCTAGAGGAGTCTAAGATTCTTCCTAACTAAGTTGTTGTTTTTTTTTTCAATAACAACCATGTATTGCAAAGAGAATAAATTTCTAAGCTTGAAGGCAGTTAGCTCGTTGTGTTGCCCGTCTGAGGCTGGGATGCCCAAGGGCCTCTTCCGGCAATGGCAGGCACCCTTTTCTTGCTCCTATTGTGTCTCCTTCCGGTTTAGAGCATTACTCTCTTCTCGCTCTTCTGATTCTTATCTCTGTACTTGATTTTCCTCCAGCTGGCCTTCGGCCTTCTGCCTTCGGAGTACTGTGAGGAATGAGGAATTTGGCTCACACCTCCCTCCCGGATTTACTTCCTAACACATATTTTTCCCCCAGTGGCCTTCTCAAACACGTAGTTTCTCTTTTGCTCAGGTGTGTGTGTGTGTGTGTGTGTGTGTGTGTGTGTGTGTGTGTGTGTTTTGTTTGGGGAGGGGTATGCACAGTGGGCATAATAGGGGTGAGGTAAAAATTTAATCAATGATGGGCTGCATCTCTAAGATATAAAAAAATTTTCTTTTGGGAGGGCCCCTTCTTGAGAGATGGGGAAAGCTTTGTGTAGTTCATCAGATCTACCAAATAAAATTATTCTGTTCTTCCTACTGATAATTTTTGCATAGGTTCTAGTTTTGTATCCCCTCACCTCCGGTGCCCATTTCCCTGAGGGCCCTCCTCAGCAAGGTTCTTGGTATTCACTTTGGGATAGTTAGGGTGTCTGTCAGTCCCTGGAGTGGGGCTACACCTCAAGATATTTCTACCTGAACTGTGGCTCTTACCCTCTTCCTGGCACTCTTCTGCAGCGGTCTCTGGGCCTTTTGAAAGTGACATAAGAATCCCCCGAGTTTAGCTTGTTCTGTAGTCTTGTCATTACTTAGTGTAAAAGAGCATGATCCTTTTCTAAAATATCAGTAATAGAGAGAATTGATTTAAATGACATCCTTGGACCAAACACCAAGGTCTGTGAAATCATCTCAAACGTGGGATCATTTGAGAGCTTCAGTCATGGCCTCGACCACGCCACCTATGCAGGAGTCAGCGTCTTGTTTGACAACACAAGCGCCAGCCTCATGTTTATCTCTGTTTCCTAGTGGTGTGACTGAACAAGTTCCTCACCTCTCCGCACCTTAGTCTTTTCATCTATACAGTGAGGGTAATAGTAGAGATCTTATAAAAACTATGAGTTAATTCTTCAAGAGTTTCCAAGGCTTGTCCATAGTTGGCACTTAATGAATGTAAGTCCTGTTCTCCAGTGAAACCCCTAACTCCTTCAGACTTCAGTTCCCTGCGAAAAGTTCAATGTGTAGATTTGTGATTAAATTTCTTTTCTTTTTTTTTTTTTTGTGGGGAGAGGTTGAGGTATAGTCTCACTGTGGCCTAGACTTACCTGGAATTCACAATGTCGTCTCAGGCTGGTCTTGAAATTACAATAGTTCTCCTACCTCGCCTCCTGAATGCTGGGATTAAAGAAAGGCATGTACCACCACACCCAGGAGAGAGAGACAGAGACACAGACAGAGAGGGAGCATGCCAGGGTCTCCAGACAATGCAAATGAACTCTAGATGCCTGTTCCTCTTTGTGCGTCTGGCTTTACATGGGTACTGGGGTATCAAACTCAGGTTGTTTGGCTTTGCAGGCAAATGCCTTAACCACTGAACCATCTCTCCAGGTACAATTTCAAGTTTTTAAAAATTTTCCTTGAGTCTCTTCCTTATCTTCTAGAATTAGTAGAAGAGAATCAATGGACTCCCAGAAATCAGATTGGAAACTGCTCCATGTCAGAAAAGAATCTTCACACTGAGTTACTCAAAATTCCAAATCTCTCAATTAATTCTCTGGCTTAAGAATAGGGTGAACATCATTCTTTGTGTAGATATAACCATATACATGACAATTCTTGGGCTGGATTCTCCTTGTAATTTATTCACAGTGCTCTGATGTAGGAAATGTTGGGGTGGATACAGCATCCACAGATGTCACACTGCTGAGAAATATGGGCTTAGAAACATGGTTGAATGTTTCTTTTACAGTTCCTTTTTTCTTTTGTTTAGCAAATACACACTGAATGAACACTGACACTTGGCTGACCCAAAATCTTGTGTGCTGAATGTTGTGTTTATGTCCATAAAACACTCTACAATGGCCGGTATTTCTATAAAGTGGGATTATGTTTTCAAGAGTTTATTTTCCCAACTTTTTCAAGGATAACTATCATATACCAGCACTTGAATTAATGTCACCCTAGTTCCAGTCAAACAGCAGGCAATCTACCCAACTATTACTCATGAAAACTTATTGCCAGTGTAGTTCCCATTAGCTCTAAAGATGCAGATTTATTAAAAATTTTTACTTTGGAACCAGTTATTAAGTTTGTAGTTTGTGTGGTCTGCCACCCAAACTGAATTTAGAACAAACAATGATTTATAGCTAAACCTAAGTGAGTGAGCAATAGGTTCAAATCGGTAGAGATGAAATTAAATTTTTATGTATCATTAATGAAATATCCACTTGGGACTTCCCGGGTGACCTTCTTCAGGTTCAACAAATTCTGTATTAAAACTTGCCACCTGAAAGCTCTGAGCTCAGAGCTTGACAGTATGCACTTCAGGTAGTGTGAAGGAAGAGACCTGGACAGCCACGATAAACAAATGTAACTAGTTTTAGAGAAACGCTATTGACAGTATAATTCTAATTTTACTCCAGCTCCCAGAACAGATGCACCTCCAAGTCCATAGACTGCAATACTTAACTGCAGCTACTCAGCTGTGACCTTCAGCCCCGGGCTCACTGCAATAAAATTTTCATGCAACCATATGGAAGAATATTTTAATAGAGATTTACTGTCAGTAACTGTCCCAAAGGAGCAAATAAGGAAGCTGTAACATATTGCGTACAGTAAATCAAGGGGACTTCAATGGAGAAACGAAACCTCCTGGAGGCAAGCATCTTTAAAATTACAGGCAACACTTTGTACAAATATGTGTACAAAGGACTGGATTTGCACTCAGTTAAGTAGCTCAAAATGGTTTCAATTTGCAGATATATTTATTTGGAATTTATTTATTGGATTTTATAAGTGGCAAGCATTTACCTGCCAGAGTTGGACGTGTATGCATCTCCCTTCCCTGGGGCAAAATGTAAGTGAAGGAAGATGACTTTAACTGAAAATTTTGCCCAGCCAGAAATGTGGCAGGCAGCACAAATTGCAAGCCCCTCCTGAAAAGCCAGGTTTTCTTCAATTTGGGGTAAGATATTAATACCAAAGATAAAGCATTTTTGTAGCTAGTACATAAATAGTAATAGATGAGATAGTTGAATGGTTAAAAATTCAACTTAAGCAATGATTGGAGCAACGTGTTGATTAAAATTCCCAGTAGGATCAAATGTACATATATTTCCAACATATTTTTATTATTAGTTATGTACACAGTGTGTATACAGCCACGTTGGTACCATTGTTAGCCTCCTCCCTGTCTTCCCCCTTCTGCAGGGACCCTCCTCGTTGGGGAATACGGGTTGTGCATTGTGGGGTGGCCATCACCTATGGGGAAAAGGCAATGTCTCTGCATAATGTCCCAACTTGTGGTTCTAACAATCTTTCCACCCCATCTTCTATGAATTTCCCTGAGCCATGTTGGGCTCATTTTAGGTCTATTTCAGTGATGAGGTCTTGGGAGTCTCTGCATCTCTGGATATCTGGTTTGGTAGGAGTTGAGTGTTCTCTGTGTCTGTCTCCTTCACCCTTGTGCTGGTACCAGGTTCCCCAAGAAAGCAGTGCTCTGGCTCATTTCCCCAATTACTCTGTGGTTTCAGCTGGGGCCCTGGTGAGGGGCGATGGGCTGATTCTCTCCTAAGGTTCTGCATCCATCTGAAAAAGAGAAGCAGATTCTCCAACCGAGAGTGAAGTCAGCACCAGATAAATGGGATAACCACTATTATTTTAGAGAGAATTTAATAAGTGTAGGCCCTCTTGTAGCCCATGATTGGTGGCAGCTTGATAATGGAGAGTGGGCTCGTTTTTTATTTCCAACATTTTCGTATACAAAAGTGTCTTAAGATTGTGAAACTATAAGATAATAATTTTTATCTAAATGGGTCTTGGTATGGCTGGTATCTGTAAATCGGATCTCATTCTCATCTTCTCCTGATACAATATTTATTTAGAGATGTGAGTCAATGGCATGGGGCCATGGATTACCTAAGAAGCAGGCATAGTACCTCAGTATGGGATTTGCCACACAGCTGCATACTTGAGTTTACCTAGCTATCATCCTCGCATCTTTCCTCACTCAGCTTCAGCCATTACTGTTAACAGAATTTCAGTTCCAAATACTTGTTTTTTGAGGGCAAAGAAGCAGCCACCTCTCTCCCTCTATCCAAGTACTAGAAACGCTAATGTGAGGGGCAGTAATTCAGAGACAATAGACTGAACACTCTTCCTGACAGTGCATGTTGGATGTCAGAGAGACCTAAAAACACTCATGTGTAGGAGGCACAGCACAAATGTCTCATCCACGGTACATAGTGAAGGAAGACATCATGGCATTAAACCAAAGATCAAAATATTCAAGTGACCACGCATAGTGGAATGGGTGATAAATCTTTGTGTTTTGCTAAATGCCTGTGAGTTGTGGCATTTGATCAGGAGTGACAACAGAAGAAAAAGTTCTATCTGATAAAAGTGTCTTGGGCATTCCATTCTCATTTTGAAGTGATCTTATTACCATTAAACAGAGGTAATAAATGTGTACCTACAAATTCAAACTGTCTAAATTGCATACTAAAAGTGGACTATCTGAACCTGGTGGGAAATAATAATACAGGAGGAATACACAGGAGATGTTAGTTAATGCTATCAGATTAGTGTGCAAATCATATTACATGGCTGTGGCCAGCAACTACTTACTGATCTACCAAGTTCCTCTGGGTTTTAACACATGTCCTTTTTCACAGTTGTATGTTTGTATCCAGTGACTCCTGTAACCACACTCTATGTCATGTTAAAATTGAAACTGAAACTAGATATGCCACTGGAAAATGCTAACTTAGGAAAATGTTAATACAGGTAGATGTAATCTATCTCGTTTGTTTTACTTAGCTTTTCGGTATTTACAGGGAATACAATGGACACGTAAAGACACGTTTTCTTTTTTGGGTTTGCTTACTTTTGTGAATTTACCCATGAGAGTGAATAATGTCACACTTAACTTATCCCATCTCTAAACCAGTGATGTCAGAATGCTTACTCATGATATGCCCAAGCTTTCCACCCATTGTCTGTGAGGCCCATGGCAATAGCTGCCTTCATACCTAAGGCTGACAACAGGACAGCACTGCTTGCCCTTCACGCTTTAACCCACTCTCTAGTCGAATTTGTTACCTCTCTGTCACCTATGGGCTCTATACTCAACGGCTTCAAACTCTTAAGTCACGTGACTTTCAAATAGATTTATGTCCCTCCCTTTGTACCTCCTTAACCCTTAGTTAGTTGCCTATTAAATATTTATTTTAATTCATTTATTTATTTGACAGAGAAAGAGGAAGAGAGAGAGAGAGAGAGAGAATGGGCACACCAGGGCCTCAAGCCCCTGCAAATGAACTCCAGATGCATGTGCCTCCTTGTGCATCTGGCTAACATGGGTCCTAGGGAATCGAACCTGGGTCCTTTGGCTTTGCAGGCAAGTACCTTAACTGTTAAGCTATTCGCCCAGTCCTTTAGTTGTCTTTTAAAACTTGGTCCAAAGATTCTTACCTACCAAAACAATTCTATTTAACCATTCTGGGTCCATCAGTAAATGTTAAGGCCAAATCATTTCCCACTGAGTAACTAGTATATCTTGAGGACACTTGTTATCTGTCAGAACTTGAAATACGTCATTTGAAGCTTTGCTGGCTTTTAATGTTTGTGCTGAGAGATGTATTGTTATTCTTATGAGCCTTCCTTAATAAGTGTGTTGGGGCTTCTTTTATGTTACTTTTAGTATATTTTTTTGGTCAGTATATCTAGTTGTTTAAAGAACAAGGAGAGGTTCTTTTTCTGGTCTTATATTTCTTGGTATTCTAAATCCCTCCTGTGTCTTGTATTTTGGGAGATGTTCTTCTATGATTTTGTTGAAAGACCTTTGTATATATTTAGACTGAAATTCTTCTCCTTCCATGCCCATGATTCTTAGATTAGACCTCTTCATAGTGTCCTGAATGTCTTGAAAGTCCCACTCATATCTTCTTATTTTTTCTCCTTGTTTTATTGTTCTAATTCCACCACTTGTCTTCAGACTCAAATATTCTGTCCTTTTCTTAATTCTTGCTATTAGCGAGCTTTCTACATTGGTATATATATATATATATATATATATATATATATATATATATATATATATATATATTTGGTTTTTCGAGATAGGGTCTTGCTGTAGCACAAGCTGGCTTCACTATGTAGCATCAGGGTGGCCTTGAACTCACAGTAATCCTTCTACCCCTACCTCCTGAGTGCTGGGATTAAAGGCATGTGCCACTGCACCTGGCTCTACATATTTTTTTTTTTTACTTGACTCATTATTTTTTTATTTCCAGTATTTCAGATTGGGTTTTCTTCAGTATTTTGAACTCCTTACTCAGATCATGTTTAAACCTTATTTCACTCAGCTGATTTCCTGTGTTCATGGGATTCCTTCAGGGAATTTTTTTCTTCTTTGGTTTCTTCCAACATACTTATAATCATTCTTTTGAGTTATTTTTATGGCATATCATCTAAATTCACTCTCAGTGGAAACCATTACTATGCTATTCATAATTTTTTGGAGAAGTTTTCTTTTTGGTGGTATTGTTTTTTATATTACTGTGTTGGCATTTTGGCATTTTGTTTAATTGTTTGGAATTTTCTGTTTGTTTTATATGGTATCTTAGGCATGCAGTTCAGAAGTTATATCCTTAGTCTATGAGCTTAAGGTACTTGGTATGTCCTCCATATTCCGGAGTAGAAGATTAATAGCAGGAGTGACCAAAGCTGGTGGATATGGCTGCTATGTAGACATTTTAGTGGGGAATAAATAACACTGGCCCATTTTACTTCAGCAACTGCTGGTTGATAAATGAGCAAGGCTGATATTATGTGTGCTAGGAGTTTGGTTACTTAGAACTGGGAGTGGTATGAGGTAAATAAATATGGGTACTAGTATTATTTTGGAGAAAGATGGAGGTGGCAAAATATTTGAGAGAAGGGAATTGGGATACTCTTAGGTTCCGTAGATTTTAGAGGTATTGAAGCTAAGGAAGGTTGTAGTTATAGAATAAGTAAAAGGGATAAGGAGGGAATAATGTAGAAAAAAAATGTTGGAAGGGGAAGGAATGTATCTGAAGTGTACATGGGAAGAATAATAGAGATCACAGTAGTAGATTAGGTAGAGAAAAATAAAGGACAGATCAAAAATCCAACTAAGCAATGCACAGACACAACAAAAAGTATCATGGAATATATATGCAGGGATGAATATTTTAAAAGGCACTGAAAGGATTTTGTTTTGTTTTGTTTTGTTTTGGTTTTTCAAGGTAGGGTCTCACTCTGGTCCAGGCTGACCTGGAATTAACTATGTAGTCTCAGGGTGGCCTCGAACTCACGGCGATCCTCCTACCTCTGCCTCCCGAGTGCTGGGATTAAAGGCGTGCGCCACCACACCCGGCACTGAAAGGATTTTGGTCAGGATCTTTGCATCTACGTTCATCAGGGAAATAGGCCAGCAGTTTTCTTTTCTCGTGGCATCTCTGTGTGGCTTTGGAATTAGGGTGATGCTACCTTCATAGAATGAGTTGGGGAGCTTTCCCTGTTCTCCAATTGTGTGGCACAGTTTGAAAAAGATTGGTTTGAGTTCTTCCATGAAGATTTGATAGAATTTAGCTGAGAAGCCATCTGGTCCTGGACTCTTCTTTTGGGGGAGGTTTTTTTTAATGACTTTTTTAATAGAGATGAGTGTGATAGGTTTGTTTAGGAGATTAATCTGCTCTGAGTTTAGCTTTGGTAAATGGTATGTGTCCAGGAATTTATGCATTTCCTCCACATTATCCAGTTTTGTAGAGGAGAGGTTTTTGAAATTAGTCCTGATGATTCTCCCAATTTCACTTATGTCTGTTGTGATCTCTCCTTTTTCATTTCGAATTTTGTTAATTTGAAGCATCTCTCTTTTTTTTTTTTTTTTTTTTTGCTTGATCAAACTGTACAGCAGTTTGTCAATCCTGTTTGTTTCTTCAAAGAACCAGCTCTTTGTTTTGTCAATTGTCTTAATTGTTTTCTTAGTTTCCAATTCATTAATTTCTGCTCTGATCTTAATTATTTCTTTCCGTCTGGAGCTTTTTGGATTGGATTCCTCTTGCTTTTCCAGTGTCTTTAGGTGGATGGTTAGGTTATTGACTTGGGATCTCTCTGTCTTTATTATGAAGGCATTTAGTGCTATGAATTTTCCCCAGAGGACCGCCTTCATTGTGTCCCATAAGTTTTGGTACGATGTGTTCTCATCGTTATTCATTTCTAGAAATTTTGCAATTTCATTTTTTTATTTCTTCCACTATCCATTTACTGTTTAAAAGTGTGCTGTTCAGTTTCTAGGAGCCAACGGGATTCTTGGTGGGTCTTTAAACCTGACAAAATTTAACCATAGCATGCAAATATTTTAGATAGCAAAATATACTAAACACACAACAATCTGAAAAGCCAGTATTTCGGCCTTGGTGAGATGGGTTTTGAATTCCTTTCTCCCTGTGCTATTTCTTTAGCAAACTGCACTGATACATGGGAGGTGCAATGAGCACTTCCAGCTCCAACCTACATAACCAGGTTTGAAGGTCAGCCCCTTACTCTGGAGAGAGTCTCTCTCCTTCGTGCCGAGTTGTGAAGATGGCTCACTCCTGGTGCCCGGTGGCCTTGCCTCAGCTGGCTGTCTTGGGCGGGGACTTGGATCAGCAGACCTCACTGTTATGAGAGTGAGGGGCAAGCGGCAGCCTTTGGCTTCCTGTGCTTTTGATTGTAATTACAATTTGCAACTAGCAATGTCTGAATCCACACTTTGGTAAATGCTAAGGTAGGTCCAGAATCCATAGAGAGTTATAAACTAAGATATGTGTCATGGTTTTATTGAATGTTTTGACAAAATAAATATGGTTCTTTTAGTCGTAAGGCTTCCTGATTCACAAACGGTTCAGTAATTTTAATGAACTTGTATGTTTTTCCCTATCTCTTTTTAGACAGAACAATACTTAGGCTACAAGATACATTAGAGAGCAAGAAATTGAATTCTATGCTAGAGAAGGGAGACCTAAGGTTTTATTTAGGTTTGTTTCTAGAAACTTGCGAAGCAGTGAACATAAGTGCTGTAGTCAGCCTTCTGCACTGGCCCATGGCAAAGGTGACTGCATGTGTACCTGTGACAAATCCTTGGCCTCTTTTGAGATAAGATACTGTATCAGTCTGGGGCTAGGAGGGTGACTTGGTTAAAGGCTCTTGTTTGCAAAGCCTATAGGCTCAGGTTCAATTCCCAAGCCACCCATGTAAGCCAGATGTAAAAGGTGGTATAAGCATCTCGTGTTCATTTGCAGAGGCAAGAAGCTCCAGCATATATGTACACACACACACACACACACACACACACACACACACACACACAGATGAATAAATAGTTTTAAAATAAGTAATAGTGCTTCCAAAGCCATGCGTGGTGGTACACACCTTTAATCCCAGCACTAGGGAGGCAGGGGTAGTAGGTTTGCCATGAGTTCGAGGCCACCCTGAGACTACATAGTGAATTCCAGGTCAGCCTGGGCTAGAGTAAGACCCTACCTCAAAAAAAAAAAAAAAAAAAAAAGTAATGGTGTTTACAATGTTCTTCTCCTTAATGTTGCTATAATTATTTGATACAACCATATGAACTAAAGTCACTCAGATACAACCCCCTCATGTGGAGAAAGTTGACAGTAAATTGTATGAAACAGTTGTTCTGTAGGGAGATTATACTTGCTTTCCTTCTCCTTCCATACTTGGCTTTCTGAATATTATTTAGTGTGACTCAAAATAATTGTACAGACCCAGATATCCAAAACATCACATCTAGTTCTAAGCTCAAAAAGCATTTTCTGGAGTTGAAAAAACAAACCATTCTGAGCGAGGTCACACGGGTGCAGAAAGCCAAATGCTGCATGTACTCTCTCATTTGCAATTCCTAACTGGGATCACTTGGAGATGAGTGAGAATGGTGGTGAGCATCAGGAATATGGGAAAAATGTAGAATGAGACCATAAGAATGAATGAAATAGAGAGAGAGAAGGAGGTACTTGACAGGCTAGGGAAGGGACAGAATATAAGGAATGGGATTCAGTGGTCTTCCAGAAGGAAGATGGGGAGTGTGATGCCTCAAGAACTTGAAATTTCCTAACACTATGATGCAGTGTCTACAGATTCCACCTAGGGCCTGCGTTCTGTCCCTGTCTTAAGACCTTGAGAAGGACTGAGCTTAAAAGCAAGTGACTGGGCTGGAGAGATTTCTCAGTAGTTAAGGTACTTGTGTGTAAAACCTAATGATCTGGGTTTAAGACCCCAGCCCATTCTCTCTGTCTGTATCTCTCTCTGCCTGAAATAAATAAACAAAATATATTCAAAAAAAGAAAGAAAGAAGGAAGGAAGGAAGGAAGGAAGAAAGAAAGAAAGGAAGGAAACCCAAGAAGCAAGGTACTAATTTTTTTTAATACTTTATTTGCAAACAGAGAGATAGAGATGGTATGCATGCCAGGACCTAATGCTACTGCAAGTGAACTCCAGACACATGCACGACTTTGTGCATCTGGCTTTAAGTGGGTACTAGGGTATCAAACCCAGGCTGTTAGGCTTTGTAATTTCTGCAGGCCAGGACTATAGTTTTATCTTTTAAATATTTGTTTACTTATTTGCAAGCAGAGAGATAGAAGCATTATTATTATAGCATTAATATATTATGTGTCATTATATAGTTTTGGTTTTAAAGACTCACAGTTAAGAGGCCCTGGACTATTGGGATGTTTGAACGTGTTGGGGTTGATAAAAACCATGGGAACTTTTAAAGTTGGACTGAATGCATTACATTTTACATCATGGATGGTCTTGGGTTTATGGGGCCCCAGGATGTTGGAATATGGTGGTTTGGATCAGGTGCACTCCATAAACTCATGTGTTTTGTATACTTGGTCCTCAGCTGGTGGCAATTTTGGAGGAGGGGTGTTTTGGGGGTGGGTTTATGGGTATTCTAGCCTCCTCCTTCTTGCTAGAATTTGACTCACTCTCCTGCTGCTATTGTCTACCTGATATTTGTGGGGAGGTAACGTCCAGATTCTGCTCTGTCATCTCTTACCTTCCACCATGAAGCATTCCCTTAAGTCTGTAACCCCAAATAAAAAACAAAAAAACAAAAACAAAAACTTTCCTCCCACCAACTGCTTTTGATCAGATGCTTTATCCCAGCAATAAAAAGGTAACTACATGGGCTGGAGAGATGGCTTAGCAGTTAAGGCATTTGCCTGCAAAGCCAGAGAACACAGGTTTGATTCCCAGGATCCATATAAGCCAGATGTACAAGTTGATGTGTGCATCCGGAGGTCCTTTGTAGTGGCTAGAGGGCCTGGCATGCTCATTCTCTCTCTCTCTCTCTCTCTCTCTCTTTCTGTCTCTCTCTCTCTCCCCCTTTCTGTCAAATAAATAAATAATAAAAATATAAGCCCATTTTTTTTGTTTTCATTTCATTAAATTCTGCTTATATTGACTATTTTTTCCCATCCACTAATTTTAGGCTTGACTTGGTCTTGTTTCTCTAAGACCCTAAAGTATATCATTAAGTTATTTATTTACTATCTCTCTGAATTTTTTTTTGGGGGGGGTTTTCGAGGTAGGGTCTCACTGTAGCCCAGGATGACCTGGAATTCACTATGGAGTCTCAGGGTGGCCTTGAACTCACGGCGATCCTCCTACCTCTGCCTCCCAAGTGCTGGGATTAAAGGCGTGCGCCACTACGCCCGGCTTTCTCTCTGAATTTTTTAAATTACAGGTACTTGCTGCTATACATTTCCCTCCCAGTATTGCTTTCATTGTATCATGTAAGTTTGAGCATGTTATATTTTCATCTTTATTCAATTCTAATTTTAAAATTTTGTTCTTAAATTACTCAGTGACACTTTTTTTATCTACCTGTGTATTTTCATGAGTTTGTACATGTTTTGCAGTTTTCCATACTGTTAAATTCTAGTTTTGTTCCATTGTGCTCAGATAAAATATAAGAAATCAGTTCAATTTTCTTCTTATGTTTGTTAAGGCTTGCTTTGTGTCCAATTATATGTTCTATTTTAGAGAAAGTTCCATGGGATTCTGAGAAGAATGTGCATTTGACAGTGTTTGGATGGAATGCTCTATAGACATTTTTTCTGTTTTCTAAATGCCTATCTGGTATATGCTGTCATTTAACACAGATTATTCTGTGTTCATTTTTTGTCAA
This sequence comes from Dipus sagitta, assembly GCA_036346955.1. NCBI lineage: Eukaryota > Metazoa > Chordata > Mammalia > Rodentia > Dipodidae > Dipus > Dipus sagitta. The sequence continues at coordinate 23,549,681 of CM070793.1, read as the reverse complement.
AATGATATATCAGTCAGTGAGAGTAAGCGGGTATTGAAGTCACTCACTATTATTGTGTAAGGTGAATTTGTATCCTTATACCCAGAAGTATTGGTTTTATAAACTGGGTGTTCCCATTTTTTGTGAACATATGTTTAGAATGGTGATATCTTCTTGATGGATTGTTCTAGTAATCCATATGTAATGGCCTTCTTTACATCTTTTGACTAACTTGGTTAAAATCTATTTTATCACATATTGGAAAGCAACCCTTGCCTAATTTCTAGTTCGATTTGTATGGAATATCTTTCACCCTAAGGTAATATCTGTCTTGACAGTGAGGTGAGTTTCTTGAAGCCAGCACAAAGATGGATAGTTTGTATATTTTGACTGGGGAATTTGGTTCACTCACAGTTAAAGTTATTATCAAAAGGTTTGTATGAATTCTAGTCCTTGTGTCTATTTTGTAGCATTTAGCATATTCTCGTTCCTTAGCTATTCTTCCATTGTGGTCTATTCTTTCCTATAACCTTATAGGTGTTCTTTATCTTTCTGTTTAGTCTGAGTGGTTCTTTAAAATATGTTCTGTAGTGCTTTTTTAGTGGTTGTGAATTGTTTATTTTGTATTTCTCCTTCACCTTCTTTCTCCTTTAATAATGACAGAGAGTTTTCATTTATTTCACTGGGACTAAATAATTCCATGTCCTCCTGGGTTGGACAGTTTCTTTTCGAGGTCTTCTGTGGTTCTGATGTTATTGCCTTGATTTGTGACCTGGACCTTCTGTCTTAAAACTTTCAATATGTTTTTCTTTGTACTCTGTGTTTAGTGCTTTCATCATAATATGGCATGGGAGGTTCTTTTCTGATGTTGTCCATTTGGTGTTCTTTGGAAGGTGGCCTCTTTCTCTGGATTAGGAACGTTTACTGCTGTTGTCTCGTTGAATAGGCTCTTTATACCTGTAGCCTGAAGCTCTTCTCTTTCAATTTCTCCCCATGATCCATAAATGTGGACTTTGAATGGTTCCCCATAGAACTTGCATGTGCTGTTCACATTGTCTTATTATTTATCTTTGCCAGTGTCTGAATGCTCTAATTCATCTGTCTTGTCTTGCATTGCCTGTATTCTGTCTTCCACCTCATTCATTCTACTGATGAGACTTTCTATTCAGTTCATTGTTCGACTTACTGATTTTTCCACTTCTAAAATTTCAACTCAGTTTTTTTCTGCATTTCTATCTCCTTGATGGATTCATATTCCATACACTATATTGACCATCTCATTTCATTCAGCTTCATATTTGTGTTCTCTTTGAATTTAGGTAGCATTTTATTTGTATTTTCATTGATTTCATTAAACTGTCTTATAGCCCATTTTTTTGAATTCCTTGTTTAGGATTACATCTATTTTATTCTATTTTTGGAAGCATTACTATGAATTTATATTTTTGGGAGGGGGCAAGGGTTATACTACCTTGATTTTTTCCATGTTTCTTATATTGTTGACTTAGAATTTATGCATCTCTGTTCACTTCATTGTTTTGATGCTTTCACCAATTGTTTCCTGTATTTGAAGTATTTTTTGATATCCAAGAGGAGCCAGATTGTAGTAGAGTTGAAATGTATTCAGCAGTTAGATCCTCAGTCCAGGTGCTCAGTGTGTATGGCATAAACCATTTATGACTCCCAGAGTAAAATATTAACTGCAGAAAGAACCACAACTATTGGATAGTCCTACTGTTTAAATGTCATTCTAGCCTGTGTTGTGGAACTTTTCCTGAGACAATGTGAATAAACGTCTGGTCACTCTAAAAATAGACCAAATGTTTGGTGAACCAGTGACTTTATTGAGCTTACTTACAGAGCACAGATGACAGGTTATGCATAGGAGCTTGTAAGACTGGAAGACAGTATGGGTTAGAACTCACAGAAGTGACATTCTTAGAGTTCCATGCATGACTTGCAAATATCCGAGCAATTGTTATTGTTTGCATAAACAGGAAGGGACCTTGTGAATCTTGGACATTTCAGGAGTTCACCAAGGTTTGTGAGCTTTTTTTTTTTTTTTTTTTTTTTTTTTTACTTCTTGAGTCATATGATTCCCCCTCCTCCTTCCAGAAGGGCATATTGTATCCCATAGGAAATTGCTACACAACCCTCTGCCCCTTATACTCTTTGTTGTACTTCTTCTGAATTTTTTTTTCTTTTTTTAGTTTTTCGAGGAAAGGTCTCTTCTAGCCCAAGCTGACTTGAAATTCACTATGTAGTTTTAGGGTGGCCTTGAACTCATGGTGATCCTCCTACCTCTGCCTCCTGAGTGCTGGGATTAAAGGCATGTGCCACCACGCCGAGCTTGAAACATTTTGTGAGCTTTGATAGATGTGATATGGGTGCTTGATTATTTTCCTCCATCTATCAGTGAATACTGGGACACTGTGCCACAGAAATAGTCACATAGTCTCAGGAGCTTGACTAGTTATAAGTCTCTGTAGTACATGTCCTATTGCACAAAGAAAGTTCCTTTCATGTCTTACTAATGCTGACAACACTAATAATCTCTGGGAATAAACAGAAATGGTTAAAAGGCAAATTCATAGGCACATAGAACCCATTGAATGAAAAACCAGCAGTTGACCCCTAAATAGGACTTATGACCTCAACGTCTAAGGAATTTGCCCTTCGCTTACAGTACCAGATGTGAATTTCCTTCTTTTAGCGGACCTTAAATCCATTTGGAAAGTTGTTGGTTGCAATCCATAACGGTTGTACCACTGTTGCACTAGCAAGCATTTCCACAGTGTAGCGGGCAGGTTCCGTGGCTGAGTGGCCTTGTGGGTAACAGTTCTTCTCCAGCACGACTCATGGTGCCTTCCAGAATTATTAAAGAGAGTGAGCAGGGTGGAAGCTTCCTGTTCAGTCCATGCTTGATTGCTCCATGCTTTGTAGCCAACACATGTGGTGTTCCCAGCAAGAAAACAACAACACCAACAACAGCCTCTATGTTTTTTGAGGCCTCCTTGAGCATCAACTCTGAGGAGGCAACCCACCCTGGCGCTGGGATTTTTACCCAGCAATCTTTTGGATCCTGGGAGTGAGTACCCTTTCCCTCTCATGTACACTGCTTGCTTTTATTTGCTAAAATACTTTATTTTATTTGAGAGAGGGAAAGAGGGAGAAAGAGAGAGAGAGAGAGAGAATGGGCACACCAGGGCTTCCAGCCACTGCAAACCAACTCCAGGCACATGTGCCACATTGTGCATCAGGCTTATGTGGGTACTGGGGAATCGAACCTGGGTCCTTTGGCTTTGCAGGCAAGCGCCTTAACCACTAAGCCATCTCTCCAGCCCAAGTGCTTTCTTTTAAAGCCTTGAACTCCTATCTTTACTATTCTTCCAGATACTTTTACAAACCAAGGATTAGCATTATATGAAGAAACGTTTTTAAGGAAGAAAGGCAATATTTCTGAAATCCTGCCATCATCCATCCCAAGTAAATACCAATTGGCCTCAGGAGTCAGTAGTTAAAGGGGGTTATAAAGAAAAAAAATATTAGCATGGTCCAATACAACATAAAAAAGAAAAGATTCTGTTACCTGTATCAGCTGAGTTCTCAAAGGAGGGACAGAGACAATGGCATAGATAGGGGCCACTTTCTGACGTTCCTCTCTACAATCCGTAATCATTTTTCATTAGACACTTTGCCGTCTTATGCTGAGGTGTTTTGTGGGACCTCTGGGCATTTCTTCACCCCTCCTGTGGGCTCAGAGCTGCTGCTGCAACCTGCTCTGCAAGCCAAAAGCCAAGGGGGCACGAGACCATGCCTTTGCCTGCTCTTCTTGTCTCTCAGCGTGGCTCCCAGGTCTGACAGGCTTCAGGCAACCAGCACTGCGGCCATAGCCTTGGCCACTGCCTCTCCCTCAGCTGCATATGGCTGTCGTAAAAGCCTTGGGCTAAGTAAACACCCATTCCCAGCATACTTTTTACAGGAGAGAAATATGCTCATTTCTGGGACAAGTTTGACACGTACTGATTATCACTTATACCTTCCATAAATTCTTTAGGCTTTAGAGAGTTTCCAGGAGTTCACTAGTACAGCATTTAACTTCTATCAACTTTTTTTTGTTTTTTTAAATTTTTTAAAAATTTACCTTAGGAAGTTTAGCTTGACACAAATCTTGCCACATTTGTGATATTGCTGGCCCCCTTTTGTCTGTTTTGACCTTCTCTCATCTCCTCTTGTTTTACTAATTTATGGATCTAATTTACATGCTTGTCTAAGTCAGCCAGATACACCAAAGATTCTTCTACCTGTTAGAGACTATGACCCACCATGAGGCAGCAAAGCACTCCAGCCAGTCCCATGAGCCCTGGCTCAACAAACTTCCTTAACTCTCCAGTGGACACAGTCTTATTGGACTTGGTGAATTGGGCATAATACACTTTGACCTATATGCCCAGTTACTTCAGTAATTCCTGTCCCACCTCTGTGGATCTTCTAATCCCTGATACTCATGAGGACCTCAGACAGCGATAGCCAAATGTTTCTAACGGCTTGCAGTCCTTGATCAGTGACTGACTTCCTTCATATTGTCTTAGATGATACGTATTTTATTTCAAGGAACTCTAAGCAGTTATATTACTCCATTTATGTTTCCACAGCACTCAGACCGATCCCAGCTGCTTCTATGTCACATAATATCACAAGCTAAGCCATGAGAGGTTCATTCATTTTGTGCTTAAAAGTCCTTCCTGGGCCTGGGGAGATGGCTCAGAGGTTAAATGCACTTTTCTGCAAAGCTGGATTGCTCAGGTTCGATTTCCCAGCACTCATGTAAAGCCAGATGCACAAAGTGGTAGCATACATCTGCAGCTCATTTGCAGTGGCAGGAGGCCCTACTACTCCCATTCCCTGAGGGCTGGAGAGATGGCTTAGCAGTTAAAGCACTTGCCTGCAAAGCCAGAATTGAACCCAGGTTCTATTCTCCAGGTCCCACGTAAGCCAGCTGCACAAGGTGGCACATGCATCTGGAGTTTGTTTGCAGTGGGTAGAGGCCCTGCTGTGCCCAGTCTCTCCCTCTCCCTTCCTCTTTTTCTCTGTCTCTAATAAATCAGTACAAATAAAAAAACTTTTTTAAAAAGTCCTTCCCAACTCAATCAGTTACAGGCAGAATATTTCCTGACTCCCATAGTTTCCTGCACAGAGACGTCACTGAAGGCCCCATCTACATGCTAAATCATATTTTACCCTAAGGTGGTGTCTATCTTTATTGGTAAGGTGGGTTTCCTAAAGATAGGTAATGGATGGATCTAGTTTTCTGACCAACCCAGTTAACCTGTGTCTTTTGATTGGAGAGTTGAGTCATTGATATTCAGTTACAGTTGAGAAAGGTGAGATAACATGTCAAGTTGAAGATGTTGTGGAATTTGGTGTTTCTTGATCTTCATTAATGTGAATGTCTCTTCTATTCTTTTGTCCCCTCCTGTAGCCTCTTGAATTTGTCTATTCTTTTTTTGCAGTGAAAAGTATTCCATCCAGTATTCTGTGTAAGGCCAGCTTGTGCTCACATAGTGATGTAGCAAGCTATAATTGTGGAAAGTTATTCTTTCCACATATACTATGATAGCCCTTCAAGCCCCAATGACTTTTAGAGTTTTCATTGAAATCTTTGATGTAATTCTGATGGGCCTTTGTAAGGGATGAGCTGTTTTATTCTTGCTGCTTTTAATACTCTCTCTCTTTCTTTTTCTGTGTTCAGTGTTTTAATTATAACTTGGGGAATTTCTTCTCTGTTTATTTAGTGTTCTGTGTACCTCCTGTACCTGGATGAGTATCTCTTTTATAAGATTCAGAAATTTTTCTTTTATAATTTTATTGAAGATATTATCTATGTTGTTGGCCTGTAGTTCTTCCCCTTCTTATATGCCCATGATTCAAATATTTGGTCCTCTTAAAGTGCCCACATTTCCCTCCTTTTCTATTCATGATTTTTTAAAACTTATCATTGATTTTGGGCTCCTGATATTTTCCTCAAGCCCTGATATTGTGTCCTTCATATAAAGTACTCTGCTGGCAAGGCTTCCATGGGAGACTTTTAAATGAGTTATTTTATTTTTTATTTCCATTATGTTTTTCTTTAGCATCTTCATCTCCTTATTGACTTTAATTTTCATTTCTTTTTTATTTGAAAAATGAGCTTTTCTTTTTTTTGAGGCAAGCCCAACAGACTGGCATTTTTTTTTTTAATGAGAGAGAGTGAGAATAAGAGTGAGAGAGAGAGAGAGAGATTGGTGTACCACAGCCTCTAGCTCATGCAATTGAACTCCAGATGTGTGAGCCACCTTGTGCGTATATGTGACCTTGTGCATGTGTCACCTTGTGCATCTGGCTTACATGGGATCTAGGGAGTTGACCATGGGTCCTTAGGCTTTGTAGGCAAGTACCTTAACTACTAAGCCATATCTCCAGCCCAAGATTTTCTTTCTTTAATATTTTATTTATTTATTTGAGAGAGAGAAAGAGAATTGGCATACCAGGGCCTCTAGCCACTGTAAACAAGCTCCAGACACATGTACCACCTTGTGCATCTGCCACCTTGTGCATCTGGCTTATGTGGATACTGGGGAATTGAACCTGGGTCCTGAGGTTCACAGGAAAGCACCTTATCCACTCCAGCCCTCATTTTCATTTCTTGATTTGACTTTCTTATGTCTCTTGAAATTCATTCCTGAATTTGATTATGTTCTCTTTGAGTTCATTCCACTGTGTATTCACTGAGGGTTCTTTTTGTTGATTCTCTTCCATTTCCTTCATCCATCTATTGCATTTTTTTTGTGCTTCTATTTTACTTCTTACAGTCATTTAGTCGTAATCATATAAATATTATAAGTAAGTTAGCTATTTAAAAATTTTTTTAGTTTTTCTTGGTAGGGTTTTACTCTAGCCCAGGATGACCTGGAATTTATTATGTGGTCTCAGGGTGGCCTCAAATTCATGATGATCCTCCTACCTCCGCCTCCCAAGTACTTAGATTATAGGTGAGCACCACATCTGGCTATGTTGAATATTCTTGCATTTTTGAATTCTTTGTCAGGAGTTTTTACTAAGTAGTTTCATTGGAGGCTTCCACTACGGGAACAGACATTCTGGTTAGGGGCAGTTTGTCTTCTTGTGTTGTTTTGCATCAGGATTTGCTCATCTGGGGATAATCCTTTGTTCTTGCTGAAAATGCAGTAACAGCAGCTCTAGTGATAGCTTTGTTGAGTGGCCTAATCAGCCCTTGATCTGGGTGGGTGTGGGCTAGTTGTCTTTCTGAAGGTCTTGAGTGTGCTGTCTCCACATGGGTCTGAGCTGTTCCAGTTCCTGGGCTCCTACTCAGGGTGGGACAGGCTGGGGAGTGGTGTCCATATGAAATAGGCCTGATCTTAATCCAAATTTGCCCAAGGTGGGTTTGTACCCACAGGACTTAACAGTGATGGAGGAGCACTTGCCTGGACACTGGACCACCTATCTAGTGCCTGGCACTGGGGAATGGGACAAGCTTGGGTGTCCCTACTCAAGGCTGTGCAGATGGGCAGACCAGGGAGTGAGGTTAGTGCCAAATGGGCCTATTCCACAGCCTGAGTGTGGAAGGTCAGCGTTGTGTCCTTGGGACTTAATGGGCACAGGAGAGCGCTCACCTGGACCTTAGGCAACCTACTCAGTGCCGGGGTTGGTGAGCGTCACCAGCTTGTGTCCTTACTCAGGGTCTGGTTGACGTTTCATAGTTCTGGTATATATTATATGTAGCCCAATCTGTTGACCAAGATGGAAAAGCATCTGAACTCTTTAGTGACAAAAAAATTCGAATAGAGACTTGGGTAGAGATCTCAGGAGGAAAATGCATGGAACATTAATTATTTTGTTCTCCGTTGCAACTGAATATTCATTGATAAGTGAGTATACTTGTAGAAAAACTTTAGTGTGAATTACTCAACTAAGAGTCACTGTTTGTGTTCTGGAAGATCTGAAAGGATATCAACAGACAGAGTTCATTGTACGTGAGGCTCATCAATGCAGTTAATCAACTTGTCACTTCTAGCCTTCAACCATTCCCATTACAATGTTTAAGGGGAAGGTTATTCAATTTTACTCTTAACATCTGAATTGTTTGGATATGGTATGTTAGAGAGAGGCTGAGACATAGCAAAATATACATAGCATCAAAACCTTGGAATATTTTGTCCTTAATATTATTTGTAAGATTTTCATCCTTGCCCTGTGTGTAGGGAATCAAAGCATTAAATATTACTTGGATAGAATTTGAAGGAAGGATTAGGGGCTAGAGATCAGGTAGAAATAAGAAAGTTTCTGGCTGCTCAAGTATTGTTAATATTTGCTACCCATATCAACATGATTTATCTACACAGATCCCCAGTATTTGGCATTTGTTCCCTGTTTGACAGCTACTTCAGAATTTAGATTATTTCCATATTTCTATTGGATGTCAGTGGAAACTAAAAACAGTGTCTATAGTGTATGCTTGGAAAGCCCCAGACTATAAGTTCATGATCTATATTCTTCCCAGTCTACTTTTCTTGCTAGGCTCACTTCTCTCTTCCCTGTCTGCGTCCTTCCCTTTACCTCTTTTCATTCCATTGATTTCTCCACTCACTTCTACTCCTCCCTCAATCTGTATCCAGGTGAGAAAGCTGAAGAAATGAATCCAAGCTGGTTTGCTTTTCAATTTTAAAAGTCAGTCGTTAGCCTTCTTGCATAAAGCCACATGAAACCATTCACTCGAGGTTATTTCCTTAGTGGGCTTCCTTCTCTGCCATTGAAAAGCTGCTGCCTCAGAGCCAGTGACAATTTCACATCCACTGACTTATTTTTGTTTTTATGTGCAGCTCTTTTTTATGAAGGGCTGCACGTAAAGCCAACTTGCTTTCTTTCTCCATTCGTGTATTTCTTATCAGCATAACTCACTTGGGGGAAAACAAAGTCGGTGCAGAGCACCCATAGAATCACAATAGCTGGCAACTTTTCCCTTCTAAGGGTGCTAGCTCATGTTTCCTTGCCTTATGAGCCCATGTAGATCTACGGAACTCTTAAGTCAACTTATTACTAGTTCTCAAAGAAAAGGATTTCAGACTCTTCTTATCTTCTATGGACGTTTTGTAAACATACTTTCGATGTGGGAGACGTAGTGCAGAGCGGGATTAGATGTCCATAAACGGCGGAGAACCCTACGCTCGTGAACACCAACTTCAGGTCCTTGTCCAAATTATCAAAGAACTGAAACCATACACTCAGATAAGGCTGAACTATGAATTATGAGATTTATTTTAGGGAGAGTTAGGATCAAGAAAAGGCAAGCAGCAGAGATCCAAGGCAAAAGATCCCCTTCACATATGGGGTCAGAGAGGACTAAAGTGGGATCACATATGTAGCAAACCTGGAAAGCACCCAAAATAAAGTGGGAACATGCCCAGACAAAAAGAAATCCACCCCTTCCGGAGCTGTAAACCAAGAATATCCCCCCCCCTCACATAGTCAAGCCAGAGGGTCAGAGGAGCCAAGAGCTTACAAAAGGAGCCAAGGGCCAAGAGGGCCAAGTGAGGGTCACACATGGAGTCAGGCCCATTTACATGAATAAAACATCCAGTTAGAATGATGCTCATCAGACTCAGATGTGCAAGGAATGAACCTGATGGCTTGGTTGACTCAAGAGGCTGACTCAGGAAGCGCCAGCCCGTGAGCATGCTAAGCTGAGAAGGAATAAGAAGGCGGCAGCCATCTTGGATGAGACTGGATCAGACATGGGTTCAAGGTGGCATCCATGTTTCTGTGGGTCCGCCCTTAACTAACTACCATAAAAAGCTATCTTGCTCCTAACCCATATCACTTTTGTGTGCATAACCAGTCTGGAGATCTTGGTCTAACCATGATCTGAGTTTTCTGAAATATAATAAACAGTTGACACTTCAATAATGATAGAAACATCTGTTAAACACTATGCCTGCCATAGGCTACAGCTATTCTTCCCAATCTCCAGTTAAGAATTCTTTGATCTAATTGATAAGTTTTATGATTAATAAATAGATATTATTGTATAAAGGTTTTATAAGGTTTTTGAAATGCAGGCTTTACTGTCAAAAATATTCAAAAGTCACTTCTCTATCACATGTATGACATATTACCTCTCAGATACAATTACAAAAATATTATCTGGGCTCCACTTCATTGTGAGGGACAGGATGTTTTTTGAGGCACTGTCTCACACTATACCTGAGATGGGCCTAGAACTCACTACATAACCCAAGCTGCCCTAAAATTCATAGCAATCCTCTTGCCTCATTATCCCTAGGTGCTAGGGTTACTGGCTTAAGGCAATATGCTTGGCTGAGCTCCACCATTTTTAAGGTACTAGTAGAAGTATATAAATTTTACATAAAATTTTGAACATTTCTTGAGAATTTTAAGGAATTGATGTAGGAATTGCTAGAATAAGAGCATCACCTAAAAGTATACAGAAAAAAGAGGGTTTTTAAATTTATTTTTTTTTTTGAGAGTGACAGACAGACAGAGAAAGAGGCAGAGAGAGAGAGAGAGAGAGAGAGAGAGAGAGAGAGAGAAAGAGGCAGAGAATGGGTGCGCCAGGGCCTCAAGCCACTGCACACGAACTCCAGACACGTGCGCCCCCTTGTGCATCTGGCTAACGTGGTTCCTGGGGAGTCTAGCCTGGAACCAGGGTCCTTAGGCTTCACAGGCAAGTGCTTAACTGCTAAGCCATCTCTCCAGCCCCAGAAAGAGAGTTTTAAAACCAGTACCAAGACGTGTTGTACTATGGCTTCTTGGTATGACTTCATCACCCCATTACCGTCTTGGAGGAGACATTACCTCGGCCCTGTATCCGTGGTAACTAATTGAGCAGGACAATTCAGTGGTAGTCGGATCTAATGTCATTGAGCTACTGATTGTCCCTAGTAGAAGGATGAGGAGAGCCATAGGACCATCTCCTGGTATTCTAGACTTGGCTCCTTCCTGTCTACCCCCACCAGCTGTGAGTGATTTTTGGGAGATGCTACATTAAATAAGAAGAAGGCTAACTGAAAGGAAAACTCGCTTATGCAGCTACCATGAGGTCAACATCCATGATAAGCTTAGACCTTTCAGTGGCATGGCTGTTTTCAGATCATCCATGCCGCTATAAGTAACCCTTCACTATGAGTTTATGAATTGAAGTTTCCAGAAAGAAAGAAAAAAAAATCCACATCTGTGTTAGACATTCTACAAGACTGGGTGACAGAGTATGGAGAGCTGGAAAGTTACAACTGGGAGCCAAATTTATCTTGGGCTATCTTGAACCCTCTAAATAGTCATTTATATAGCCCACCTCTGTATGTGACGTAACATCCTTGAGACTGTTAAGAAAATCCTTTTTTGAAATGTACAGACCTCTAACTTTCACCTAGCCAAGAGCCAAGAGTGTTTTCAGATCGCACCTGAGGCCTATAGCCCACGTTTCCCTGCTCTGCTGTAACCCACCTATGCCATGTTTCCACTGTGTTCTCAAAATGCCTTGATTAGTAACTTTCTTTGGTGCTTTAAAGGCATCATAAAACTGTTAACGTGAAGAAACATGGCATTTGGGACAACCTGAATCCATGTTCCTAGGCCACGGTCATTTATATCTGGCTCCAGAATAAACTATCTCTATTCCCATTGAGGTGAAAAGTATGTTTTTGTGGGTTGAAAAACCAGATAAATTCCTTGGCTTGCCAAGTTGTCCTTTTATGGAATCCTTGGTTTCGTCTACTGTTTGGTGCCTTATCTGGGGTGAACAGACTTCGTGTTTCTCCATGAAAGTCAGCGCAATAGTCTCTCTTCAGGGTGCTCCTGGGTCTCCCACTGATTGGAGAATTGGACCACGGAGCCTCCATCCTGAGAAAAGAATACAGTGGACTGAGTTCAAATCCTCGGCTAATACGGGGAGCAGGAAATGGCTGCTACAAGCGCGAAGGCAGAGCACCGCATGAGGCTGTGACCTCAGAACATACCCCGAGTTCAGCCGTGTGCAGACAATTTCGTGTTTGGGGAAGTTGCTTCCTGGGCCTTAATTCTTACACCAGGATTCTGGGGTTTTTCTTTGAAACAATGTCTCTGTGATACCCCTACAGCTCTAGGGTCTGTGCTTGTCTGTGAGGAGAGTTGACGCCTGGGTTATAACTCACCTTTCCTTTGTTTTTGTGGGGTCTGAGCCAAGTGGCTCCACTTTTAATTTGAGCTTGATACTACAATTTCCACTTTATTCAATGAATCTCTGATTCACATCTGCATCTATACAGGAATTTTAAAGCCTGTCCTATGGCAAGTTCTGGTTTGCCTGCCTAGCCTTGAATTAATAATTAGCCCTATGCAGTCATGTGGATTTTAATCCCTGAATCCTAAGATGGCGAAGCACCTTGAGGGGACGTGCGTTTTTCTATGTATGGACTTGCTTTTGCATATAATATTCTCTTTATTGAGCGGGTGTCCTCTTTCCTACTGCTATAAACCCCCTCCCTCGCTTTCCTCTGAACCACTGTCTCCCAGACTAAAACTTGTTCTGTCTCCAGAACCAGGAACTCCAAGCTCCTTTCTTGTAAACAGGTCATTTTTCCATGATGTGAAGTTGAAGTTTCAACTTCCACTAAGCAGGTATTTTGCAGATGAATAACACAGGGGATTACTGGGGTAACTGGTGCGGCTCTGCAGCACTGTCTGCAGAGGCCAGGAAGGGAAGCACGCCAGAGGACTGTCAGCTACCTGAGATGATAATTGACTTTCGGAGTGAGGGCGGCAGATGGGGGGGACTTGCCTGCGGCCCTTCCGCTCCTGGGCTTAATGAAAGGGAAGCTGGAGAAAGGCTTCTTGAGGCTGGCACAGGCTTGGTGTTTATTCCCAGAACCTTCAGAGAAGATCAAGTGATCACTGTGGGGAGATTCCTGCTTCTGTGTATTAACCCACTTCATGAATCCTAGGCAGACAGTGGCGGAAACTTGGGCTGGTTTTTAATTTCAAAGCAGACATTTAATATTTTAAATGAGCTTTTCCAGAAAAGCAACGAAGTAATCATTTGAGTCCTTTTTAATTTGCTTTAAGCAATAGGATAGGCCTATAACAGAACTAAAACGAACTGTAAGGGCCAGCGGAGGCCGTGTCAGGTGCCATTTATTGAGTACCTACTGTATCCCGGAACAGTGGTCATTTCTCTGATATAATCATTTTCCTGTAAAGCGGACGCTCTAATTCTTATGCCCTAAAAGTCGTTCTAAGGCTGAACTCCTTCTGCACACTGTTTGGCATCTGCTCCGCTTCCCGATGGCAGAAATTACTTTGCTCTGTTTTCACCTGCACAAAACCCTAGTGAGGGGCCTTAGGAGAAAGTTCAGTCGGTCGAGGGTCTGCCTCACAAAATAAGGACCTGAGTTTGAGCTGCGGCACCCACAAGAAATGCTGGCCTTGGCGGCCTGCGCCTATGATCCCAGAGTGGGGGAGACAGAGGCAGGAGAGTCCCTGGGGCTTGCTGCCCAGGTAGGCTTGTTATCTTCAGACCAATGGCAGACCTTTCTCAGAGGATGTGGACAGCATTCCTAAAGATGGCATCCAAGGTTCTCCGGCTTCTGCTCACTTAAATACATATGTGCCCAGGCACTCACACACATATGTGCATACGAACATGTGTGCACATGCTCGCATGCACACACATGCACATTGAGAACCTGGTGGGGAAACAGGCATCCAACCTAGGTCATCATTTGTCTCCTCATGGTGAAACCTTCAAGGTTCCATGAACAGAAAATAAGAATGTGGCTGAATTCATTACGTATTACCACTAATGTGAGGCATTTGCACGTATTATCCTCTTTAATATTCAAATCCTACTTTTTTTTAGTATGTGTGCTGCCAAAGCAAGGACGCAAGTCCTACTTTTTAAAGAACATTTTTATTTATTCATCTATCTCAACATATCAAATCCTACTTCTGAAGTAAGAGTTTCTCCACTTTAAATATTTTATTGATTGATTGATTATTTATTTAAGAGAGATAAAGACAGATAGAAACAGAGAGAATGGGCACACCAGGGCCTGTAGCCACTGCAAATGAATTCCACATGTATGCGACACGTTGTACATCTGGCATTACGTGGGTACTGGGGAATTAAACTTGGGTTGTTAGGCTTTGCAAGCAAGTGCCTTAACCACTAAGCCATCTTTCCAGCCCTAGTTCCTCCATTTTAAATGTGACTATTTAAGAGAAAAGCCTTCCAATGACTGGTGTAACATCTTCCACAATTGACTCATTGAACAGCATTTATGAGAAAACTCATGTTCTCAAAGAAATGATTATTATAGGGCTAATAAGGTGCTGAGTTTCCAAAAGGTCTTGGTAAAGTATTTAAATACTTTATCTGGAAGTAAGCACCTTTAACTGCTAAGCCATCTATCCAGCCCTAAACATTTCTTTTGGAATGGATGACATAGTAAGGCTATATATTTCATATTTTACAAATAAATGGCAATCTGTCTGTCTCAGCCTTCTGAGTGTCAGGTGTGAGCCGACATGCCTGACCTAAGCAACACTTCTTAACCACAAAGCCACTCCTAGTCTTCATTACTAAAATAATCATTCTGCTTCAAGGTATCAATGGTATTTTATGTACCTCTCTTTTTTGTGACTGTGCTGTGATGGTTAACTTTTAACTTGAATCATCTTAACATGTGCACTTCATATCTCTTCATCAACATTGAGTTCTGGGACACTGACCCTATCTCTTGCCAGGACTACCAGAACAGACATTTCACTGGTCTTCCACCTTCACTGTTGCTTATCTACAGCTGATTTTTGGTAAATTTTATTTATTCATTTATTTGAGAGAGAGAGAGGGAGAAAGAAAGAGAAAGAGGGAGCTAGAGAGAGAGAGAGAATGTATGTGCCAGAGCCTCTAGCTACTGCAAACCAACTCCAGACTCATATACCACCTTGTGCATCTGGCTTACATGGTTCCTGTGGAAGCAAACCTGGGTCCTTTGGCTTTGCAGACAAGCATCTTAATTACTGGGCCATCTTTCCATACCTACAGTTGATGTTTCACCCAGCAAGAAGAATGAGCTCTTTAAAAATAAAAATCAGATTTTCCTATTTTTCTTCTCTCTTGATGTTATTCTGGCCAAATTCCACCACCTCACTCTGGCCTCAAGACCCTGCATGAACTGAAAAGCCTCCCCAACCCTCAACAGCCCACCTCAACTTCAGCTGCCAAAAGCTGGCCTCTGGCTGTCTTGAGTGTGGGCCTGATGATGTCTCAGGAGAAGCATCTCTGGGATGCTCCACTCTGCGTTGTGCCTATAACAGAGGTGACGGAGCACTGGCTGATGTGCCCTACAGAGCAAAACAAGAAGCTTTCTTCAGTCCTCCCATGCCTTTGCATTTCCACTTTGTCTCACCATCAGAATTGTGCTATATGGCCATGACAGATGCAAAGGAAACTGGGGAACTATTTCTCTTTTCCAGAGTCCATAGTGTGAGAAAGGGGTGGGAATAAATGTTGATTCTAGGGAGCTATGCAATAGTAAGTAGCTTTTACAATTTTTTTCAAGAGGCTTTCATGTATTTTATAGCTAGTAATGATAATAATAATAATAAGCTAAATATTACTACCTTTGGGTAGACAATATCCCTTCAAAGTCTGTCTCTTTATCTCTCTCTCTCTCTCTCTCTCTCACACACACACACAAATAGATATGTACACATAGTGCACACACACACATATATATGTACATACATACATGCATCTACATAACTATGTGTAAATAGTGTTATACTCTATATCTTATTTTCAATTCCCTTCTACTAAAATATCCTGGAGGTATCACTCATTGGGTCTGGGTAACACCTCTGTTTTTGTTGATACATTGCTATTTCATCATTGTTATTTAACAAATACCATATTGACATTTATGCAATTTCTAACTTTTTTGATAATTTAAACAATACTGTGGCCAGCATCCTCTGTTGTGGCATTATAATAGTGTCACTACCAGATACAGTGGCATTTCTAACTAAACTTAAAAAAAATCTACCAATGATATAGTGCTCATAGTAATTGTAAATAAAATCAGGGTCTCTCTTTTTTATCAAATGAATATTTTTTCCAGTTTCTTAGACAATGTTAAGAAAAACATGTCAAAAGAATTTATTTAAGTAACAGAAGAGCTGAAACCATGAATTCAACAGAGCTTCTAAAAGAAAGATGATCCTATTCTCGTATCCATTTCCTGAGTTTAAAAACAACAGACCATTTCTTTAGTTGTTTTAAAGTAGAGAATGGCTGTGCTATTTATACTGAAAAGGAAAGATTACATTAAGGTCTGACATAAATTGACAAAAGCCAGAGGATTCAAACTGAACACTATTCCTTTATCCTAAAGCAAATTAAAAATTAAAAAAAAAAAGTTTGAACAAAAGGACTTTGCTCCAATAAGGTTCTGTCTCTAGAAGATACAATGGGGACTCCCCAAGACAGTTGAAACCACATATTCTTCCATTGTAGGGACATAAGTGCAGAATGGGACACATGTCATTGAAGTCAGGACTGTGGAGAAAAAGATTCTGAAAAATAGGGCACAGAACAAGCCAGTATCTGAAGACACCCGTAAGAGGAAGACACAAAACAAGCTTGCTAGTAACCCGCAGAGTCTCGTCTCCATTTTCCTGTGCACAGATATCCTGAGACTGGGGAGATGACGGTGAGAAGCAGACTCCGAAGTCTCTAACTGTGCTCTCATTGATCACTGTCGAGCAAAACATGAGCGTACCCTGCTCTCGAAGCATTCTCAATGGACATTCCCTCTTATCCACTGCCTTGGCCCAGTCCGATCTGCCAGTTGCTTTCTAAATCTATGTCATTTGTGAAGGTCCCACTTAGATCTCATGTCTTCAGACTCTTCACCAATCTCCCCTCGCTCCTCTCCTCCTCTCGAATCAAGCTCACAGCTGAAAACCACAAGTTCTTCACAAATCCTGCTAAGATAGGCAAAACCGTCTTATCACACATGATAAGCCCACTCGCTCTTCAGTTAATTCAGTATTACTTCAAGTAGGGAATGACTTAAAGACTTAAACATTTAACGTAAAGGATGTGGAGAGAGGGGACTTAGCATCTTTCTCAGATAAAGGATATTCACAGTACAATTCAATGATTTCCAGTTTGGAGTTTAAGAACACTTAAGGATACGTATATAGCAATTTGACTGACAAAAAGATGCCACACATTTTTATAGCTTTTTTTAAATCTTGTCTTATCCATGCCTATTTCAACCAAATACTTTTTTCTAAATAGCTAAAAATTTGGCTCTTTATTGCTCTTACATGATCTATTTTACTTTGAAAAAGCACAGTAAATAGTTTCAATTAACTTTAGTCACATGAACTTTTTCTCCCAGCTGCCCGAAGCTCATGGAGTATCAGTTCTGACAGTACATGGTGCATTAACATAGTATCAAGTCAATTCACAGCAAATATTTATGCATGCCATAAGAAATATGATATTTGCTTGTGGCTACATAAAACTCACCCAGATTTAACTAATGAATTTACTTATTAAAAAAAAAATTCATGTCCCAAAACACTAACTGTCCTATTTTTTGGATGTTATTCTCATTCTAATCATATCCAAAAAGTTAAGAAATAATGCAAAATGAGTATGTGGCCTAGTGCTAGAGCTCCCTGTGAATCTGTGATAGTTACCAGTCTGACTTGATTCTCTAAAATGTATGACAGGAATTAAAGACTTCTCCCTGCTTTCAAGAGAACTTTCCAGGGCCTGAGAGATGGCTTAGCGGTTAAGCGCTTGCCTAGGAAGCCTAAGGACCCCGGTTCGAGGCTCAATTCCCCAGGACCCACGTTAGCCAGATGCACAAGGGGGCGCATGCATCTGGAGTTCATTTGCAGTGGCTGGAGGCCCTGGCATGCCCATTCTCTCTCTCTCTCTCTCTCTCTCTCTCTCTCTGCCTCTTTCTCTCTCTGTCACTTTCAAATAAATAAAAAAATATATATTAAAAAAAGAGAACTTTCCAGAAAGGGGGCAAAGAAACCCACTTGTCTGCTTAACGGCAGGTCGTGGAGGAGTAAGGGAAAGGCTCTTCATGATGCTTCTGTCACACTGGTATCTATAGCGAGTATAAGGTCTGTGGGTCTGTGGTATCATCTCCCAGTAGATCTCTATGAGAGTTGTAAAAGGGGCTGAAAAGGTGTTTTGATGTCACTCTACCATCAAATATGGAGTTGAGGCTGGAGAGATGGTTAGTGGTTAAGGCATTTGCCTGCAAAGCCAAAGGACCCAGGCTTGATTCCCTAGGACCCACGTTAGCCAGATGCACAAGGGGGCGCACACATCTGGAGTGCGTTTGCAGTAGCTGGAGGCCCTGACATGCCCGTTCCCACTCTCTCTTCCTTTTTCTCTGTCAAATAAATAAATTAAATAATATGTTTTTTAAAAAAAAATGGAGTTAAACATTCCCATTCAGAGCAATAATACAAAAGCCAATCTCAAACATGGATTTCATTCGCCGCATTGACAGATCCCTATTGTTCTTTAGTTTTTCTTCCATTTTCCTTTCCTGTTTCCAGTCAGGTGATTATGTTAGTTTCCTTCTTCTTTTCCAATTTATGATTTTGTGTCTCCACTTTTGCCTTCATTCTCTTCATGTCTATCCTGTAAACGAGGACCTGGGTTAGGCCCTGTGCGTGAGCAGTGGCCTGCATATGGAGATAAGAACAACGAATTAGGGTGTCTATAAACATGGTGCTCACCTTACCCCTCTGTCCCTACATTCTCTCCCACCACGAGGGAAGTACTCTAGGGCCAGAGGAAAACTCTCGAGCTTATGTATTGCTCTCAGTCACATATCAAGTTTTTTCAAAACAGTTTAACTTACATAGATTCATGAAAATACAGTGATATTTGTTGTGACATTCTATTAAAAACATATGTATATACATATTTTTTTTAAAAAAATACAGTGGTATTAAGCAGGTCTGACAACAAACTGCAGATGCCTTGGCTCTTGGTGAGCACCAAGGCCGCCTGGAGTGGGGCTGACAGCATTCGTGCTTTGGGGGACATGAGGCAGGGAACAAGGATAGCTGCTCATCCGGCGGGCCCGTTAGGAAAGGTTATGGCAGCTAAGCAGATAGCTCAGCAGTTGAGGGCACTTGCTGGCAAAAACCTGATGGTCTGGGTTCAGTTCCCTAGTACCCATGTAAAGCCAGATGCACAAGGTGGCACATGCAGCTGGAGTTTTTACAGTGGCAAGAGGTCTTGGTGCACCCATACGCAGATACACACACATACTCCCCCTCTCTATCTCTCTTTAAGAAAATATTTTTATTTTTTAAATTATTTATTTATTTATTTGAGAGAGAGAGAGGCAGAGAGAGAGAGAGAGAGAGAGAGAGACAGAGATAGGGAGAATGGATGCTCCAGGGCCTATAGCCACTGCAAATGGACTCCAGACACATGTACCACCTTGTGTATCTGGCTTACGTGGGTCCTGGGGGAATCGAACTGATGTCCTTTGGCGTTGCAGGCAAGCATCTTAACCGCTAAGCCATCTCTCCAACCCTAAAATATTTTTTTTTTTAAGAGAGCTTATAGTAGTATCAAATTATACCGTTTGGAGTCTTATAACTAGCACAGGAACCCAAGACATAGTTGATTGCCACAAACTGACTACATGACCACAAGTAGGACTGATGTTCAAAAGCAACCCCAAACCACTGACCAGGCTAGCCTGGGCACTGTGCAGTCCAGCTGACGCATGGTGGCTCTCCGTAATCGGTAAGACTGCACTGTGTCTCCTAGTTAAACAGCAGCTTTGACCACGGATGAGGTGACGTTCCAGACCTCATCCATTTGCAAATGACGGAGGCTGATCACGCACTTCTTGCTACCCCAACTCTGAAATTCTGTATTGACCTATAGACAGCCCTAATTAATTTCCTCCCGTGGGATTCATCAATTCTCCGATTCAATTCTTCTTCCTTTGTATAAGTCTCATCTCAGAATTGTCATTGTGATAGACTCTCCTAGGCAATACCAAGGAGATATTAGCAAGGGAGACACGGGCAACAAGGTGTGAATTAAATAACAGAACATAGAATATATTATATAGTTTTCAGGTGCTGCATTAAACAGATTTATTGGTGCCAACCACCACACACTCACATCCGTCTGTCTGACTCCCCAGGGTCTGTGTTCAGCATGCCTTGTTTATGTCTCATCCTGGGAATGATACTCATTTTGCTGCCTTGCTCAGTTTACACAGAACGGAGCATGTGTTCCACATGTAGCTTCTTGTTGCCAACAAGCCCAGCTGGCAGGGGACACCAAAGATCACCCAATTATAGAAAATAATCTTGAATACCTTTTCATGTCTCCTCCTATTGTTGAAGATTTTCGCCAACAGTTATAATTCTAAAAGCCTCCTTCACTTACAAGAAATATTTGCTCATTTTCCTTTTGCTTTCCATTCATTCCAACATATCCTAAAAGAGTGTAACAATAGGACAGGTATAGCCCTTTGCAGTTTACCCCGTCAGACCACGGATAGCAACCATGTCATCAAGAACACCAAAGTAGATGTTTCATTTTGAGCTCTCTGTAAAGGGGGACAGGAACTAATAGACTCAAAACATTTGTTAAAAAGAAGAAGGAGGAGGAGGAAGAGAACAAGAAGAGGAAGAAGAAGGAGAAAAGAAGAAGAAGAAAGGAGGAGGAGGAGAAACTCCAAACTACTTTACAATGTTCCTGGGGCTTGCATGCCAACTCCCAGCCCATAATGAATTTTATTACTGTTATAAACTCCTGGAAAGAGGAACTTGGAGTAGAAGTGCTGACGGAAGCTGCAGAGTCACAGTTCTTTCACAGGGACTCTCTTTTGCCACAAGCACACGTCTAGGGCAAATGCCAAAAACTTAAAAAAAATGTTTTGGCAATCAGAAAGATTCTTTGAGTTTTCTTTTTATTTTAATAAAAAGAACCAGCAAGGCTCATTGAAAAGAAGTAAGGCAACACTCTTGGAACAATGCGTGTTGGCACCTGGATGCTTGTGGCTTAGAACTCATGACTTATTCAGCCAGTATTTTTCATCCTGCAGATAAAGCCAACTTTTTGTTGGGGGGGGGGGCAGTGGTGGTGGGGAAGAATGATTAGTCACTTAAAGAATAGCTTTATGAACTATAATTAGTCATTAATGAAGACAAAATTACTTTATCATAATTTATTAGAATCAAAGATCGCTCAAGGAATAGTTGTCAGTGTATAGAGTCAATACTAGAACTAGACCAAATACAAACTGAAAAGTAATGCTTAAATAATTCCCAAGAGGTTAAAGAAATAATCAGTTGAAGTTGCACAGTGAGAAAATTAAAAAGACACACTAGAGGTCACTGTTGCTGTTTGAATTGAAGATATATTTATCCATATATATGAGATACACACACACACACACACACACACACACACACACACACGTTGTTTTGGTGGTCTCTGTGTATCTAAAAGACCTAAAAATTCAGCTACCTTTATAAAAATTTTAAAAATCCACTATGGTAGTTTTTTTCTGTTGGGTATGTAGAAAGATAGAAATAAATAAAATTTTTAAAAGATGTTTTAATTGTAAGTATTTCTTTCATTAGGCTCATATCAAATACTCGATCGCTGGTGAAAATTCTTATATTGACAAACAGCTTACATGTACACTTTTACTTGGATACAAGAGTAAAAGTAATTTAAGGATCTTTCCTCGTTTTAGGGAAAAGGGATTCCACATCTTAGTACTGTGGAAAAGAAGAGTTAGACTGTCAAATAGGGACAACACAGTTAGTCACATATTTCAAACTGTATGGAGAGTTTCTTAGATATGGAAAGTCTGCAAAATTATAGAGCAGGCATGGAAACTGTTAGTAAAATAAAAATTGACTATACACGAATGTAAGGTAGTTTAGATAAATGAGTGAGGAGTGACATTGTTCCTAGCCCACTGGGCATGTTTGTCTAATAGGGAGCACTTCCTAACTTGTAGTTCCTGAAAAGGACTCTGGGTTTGCTTGACTCCTGTGAAGCCTTCTGGAGCATAGCAGATGACCACTGGTGATGGACAAGGAGCGAGTCCATTCCTGAGGGTCAAAGTCTTCTGGAGCATAGCAGGTGACCACTGGTGATGGACAAGGAGCGAGTCCATTCCTGAGGGTCAAAGTCTTCTGGAGCATAGCAGGTGACCACTGGTGATGGACAAGGAGCGAGTCCATTCCTGAGGGTCAAAGTCTTCTGGAGCATAGCAGGTGAACACTGGTGACAGACAAGGAACGAGTCCATTCCTGAGGGTCAAAGCCTGGCTGCTTTTTTTTCTTTTTGGTTTTTCGAGGTAGGGTCTCGCTGTAGCCCAGGACTGACATGGAATTCACTATTTGGTCTTAAGGTGGCTTCGAACTCACAGTGATCCTCCTACCTCCGCCTCCCGAGTGCTGGGACTAAAGGCGCGCGCCACCACTCCTGGTAGAACTATAGCCTTTTTGTTTGTTTTGGTTTTTTGAGGTAGGGTTTCTCTCTAGCTCAGGCTGACCTGGAATTCACTATGTAGTCCCAGGGTGGCCTCGAACACACAGTGGTCCTCTTACCTCTGCCTCCCGAGGGCTGGGATTAAAGGCATGCACCATCAAGTTCGGCTAAAGACTGGCTTCTGAATGGACTTACAGAAAAGCTAGTGGGCAAATAAATGGACTGTCCCAAGAAGAGCACCATCCTCTCATTGCCAAGGACAGGAATCCATGAGGTGGATCAACGTTGTTCAGCTTTCTCCTTCTCTGGGTTTTTGCTTCTTGGTGCTGATGGTGGTGGTTGTGGTTGTGGGGATTGAACCCAAGTCCTCTACACATACTCAGCGCATGCATGTTCTCAGCTTCAACCCTAACCCTAAGTCATCTCCTCAGAGTACTGGCCTTCCATACGGACACTGGTAAGAGGAGCATTAGGGTGCACCTGATATCAGGAGTTTCGTTATAAACTGAGAAACATTTTCAGAACGATGCCCACGTCACCTTCTTTGCAATCTGTTCTAGCATGTGACACCTGCCCGCTTGTAACAAAGCTGGGCCTGCAGGAAGGACAGAAGTGAGGGCGGGGAGCTAACTTGACGCTTTCCTTTCTTCAGCTCAACCTCTTTGCCCTCCGTCGTCTCTTCGCTTTGCCTTGCTGGTCGGAATCCTGAGAATAGAACGCCAAGACCCAGATCGTAGCTCCTTAGGAGCAGGATGCTTTCTGCAAGTTTACAGGCATGGAGAAACAGATTTTGAATTCCATTTACAGGGGAATTCCACATGATAAAAATGTATCCTTTGTATATTTAGTGGTAGTGTGGGAAGGCTATTAAAAGTGCTCTGCCCACCTGGTGCCTTTAATCCCAGCACTCGGGAGGCAGAGGTACAAGGATCGCCATGAGTTCGAGGCCACCCTGAGACTACATAGTGAATTCCAGGTCAGCCTGAGCTAGAGTGAAACCCTACCTCATTAAAACCAGAAAACAACAAAAAAGTGCTCTGCGCACATGGCAAAGCTACCTGGACCACTTGGGGCCTGGCATGGGGCTGCTTCTACCACCCAGCCAAGGTATGTGTCCTTACCCTTAATAAGGATGAATTGTCCCTTGTAAAAAGAAGATGGTAATTTTTTTGCCTCTCTAGTCAGGACTACATAAATCAGTGGCACCACACTTGGCATGGAAAAGTTTTAGTAAATGTCAGTGGTCATTATTGTTGTCATAGAAATTCGTTGGATTCCTTTAAACCTTGACAAGGAATAGGAGCTTTGTTTACGTTCACTCACAAACAGCTTTAAGACAGCAACAGCCAGAACCTGAAATAAAATAACAGTCGAACGCAACAGCTTGTCAGGGGGCCGGGGAGGGGGACGGGCTTTGATTAAGAGTTGTGCTTTTGTTTTCCCAACATTTTTGTGTACACAAACTCAAACTTGGACTTTAGGAAAAACAGAACGCTTTGCTGTTATAACATAAAATGATCATAATGTTTTGGTTAAGAAAATTATGTGCATTTTGTTAACCGAAAAAGAAATGGACATTAAATGTGTTTGTGTTTTGCACTGTGCAACTATTTTTTGAAAACACCCATTATCCACAGTCTGGTCACAGGGCTGTGGGCCCACTGAAGGAAGCCACACGTCAGAACAGCCCCACAGTTCTTGCAAGGTTGAAAACCACCACTCTCGCAGGTCTGCCTACAACTATAACGTGCAACTTGTTTTGTTTTCAATGGAAGCTTTTGTAATGAAATTTGGAAGCCAGCGTCATTTCCTTTCCTTGGCTTACTACAAAAGGAGGATTTGAGGGCAATCAATAAAGGAAATAAGGAAATAGCAAGAAACTATTATGTAACCTTGGGCAAATCTCTGCCATGACTCAATCTCAGACACACACACACACACACACACACACACACACACGCACACTTGTGTGTGTGTCTTTAAATTCTTTTGCAAAGCAAAAGGTAAAATGGAGATTTGACAATTCCTTGGTTATTTTGAATAATGGGTGCATAGATCAATTTGAATGAATAATTGTCACCAAATTTTCTAATTAACCAAATAATTGTTAGGTTTTCAAGTAATCCTGCTTAACAACACTACCCTGGGCAGGGGAAATGGCTGCTCCTTTCTCACTGGAGCAGTGCTGGGAGAATCTGTACTAAGCACAAGCATCTTAAGCAAGAAACTGATCCACGAGTGGAGAATTCCAGTTTCATCATTTTATCTTTCTGTAATGAAAATACTGAAGTTGCCTTTTAGAAGAAAAAAAAATTAAGTCTTAAAGCCCTTGTTCTCGGCCACACACTGCCACATCATTCCTGAGTTGTCATTTTATTAATTTTCTGAGTGAACGAAGCAGGGCTTGGTGGTAAGTGCAGCAAGTTATCTGCCACTTAGAGGAAAAGACGGCTGAGAGGGAACCCCCGGGTCAGGGTTCCTCCTCTGCTGTCTGGCAGGGCTGCCTGCTGGGTCCGGCACGTTTACCTGCACGCACACATACAAGTGCACGTGCACGCCACACCCACACAACAGTAACAAAACGTATTTGAATTCCTCAGTGTCTCCTGGAATTTACTGAGCAACTTTAGGGAGTTGGGAACTCCTTGATTTAAACACGATAGGATAAGGGTCCAGGACAAACCCCTTTCACCTAAGGATCTGTGATTTTCTCAGGCACAGACATTCATGAGAACCAACTGGGAACCTGTTGTTAAAGGACACAGGGCATACTACGTCAACACGTCCCCCGTGTTCATGGTGCCTGCAGCTGGGCCACCTCTCTGACTCCGTTACTGTGAGAGAAGCGTCAGTAGATACTGCAGACCCTCTCTCCATGCTGGTGCACGGAGGAACAGTAGGGTATACTCTCCCCAGAGGAAGTTAGGGAAGGGCAGTTGAACTTCAAGTTTATTCCACAAACCTTATTTTGAGAGAGTAGGGTGAAGAGCAATGGAGTAACTGAGGAACTTTTAACCAACTGAGTGGAACACTCATGTGCCCCGCATAGATCCCGAGGATTCTGCTAATCTCGCCTTCAGAACAGTTTCCATAGGCAGTGAAACAATGTTCTCATAATGTTGCTCTTCATCAAAGCATGCCATTCCTTCTGAATTACCACTTTCAGGTAGTAAGGTAACTATTTTAACTGTCATTTTCCTTGGCAATATAAAAAGGGGGGATTTTACCATTCATCAATGTTGCTAAAAATCTTGCCTCGCATAAGGAGCATTTGGGCTACTCTAATTATATGTGCCAAAGGGCACAAAGAAAGAAAATTTAAAATAACTAAATTTCCTAAATTACACCAGGTGCCTTCCATGCTATTTGGGAAAAAGTACATGAAGAATAAAAACTTAAAAAACTATTCAGGTTAAAGAAAAAATATCTTTGTATAGCACTCCAAAAGATAGAGTAAGGAGATATGCTTATAGTCCTGCACATGTCTTAATACTTTCTGCACCAGAAATCCATCCATCCTTCCTACTGGCTTGAGAGGCCTTTATAGCCAGTAAAGCACATTTGTGTCCAAGCTGCCAGCGGAGTCCAGGCTGCAAAGCACATAGCAGACCTGAGACACAGTGGCCCAGGGAGCTTAAGTGATGTCAAAGTAAACCACTTTTCACACGCATATATCTACTCTACACAGGCTATCCATTCTGATAATCTCATTCCATTTTTCATTTTATTGTTGAAAGGAGAGATAGATTAATGAGACTCTAAATCCCCTGGAAAGAAAACTGTCCATATAAGGTACTCTTCAAGAGAGATTTGGAAAGTGATTTACTATCCTTGTTTTGCCAGATAACATTTACAGCATTTATACTTGAAAAATTTCTAACTCACATCAGTAAAGTTTACTAGATTAAATCTGGAGGGAAAAGAAGAAACAAAATGACGAGGACGTGGACAGTGGGAATGATGACAATGACCATGACGAGAGTGACACAGTTAAGGAAACTGTAGCTCTCCCTGGGCCCGGTTTGCCCATGTACGTGATGGAGATTTTAGGGTGTTGTGTGAACTCTTTTTTCTGAGGGAAAGCCCACAAGTGTATCTTCCCCCAGGCACGGCACCCTTAACAGAATAAAGTTGGATACCACCAATCGTCACCCTGGCAAACCAGTGAGTTTGTTGGGCTTCCATAGAGTAGATGATGAATGAGGGGTTACTTAAGTGGAGTGTGAACACCCCAAAACAGCCAAAGCATTGAAAGGTCTCATCCCAGCATTGATGATGACCGCGCCATGGATGCGCAGATGGGGCTCTCTGCCTCTTAATCTTCCACTATCTATACGTGCGATCTCCTCCTGAGTCCACCAAGTACAGGTGGCATTGTGCATACGGCTGGCACGGGGGGTACTGGGATGTCACGTGAGAGCCTGGTGATGTCTCCCACTCCCTCCTTTTATGGGGTGATCATCAAGAGGCCCAATCTCAAGTCTGTCATGAGTGCTACTCCTTTGATAATAGATGTCAATAGCTGTTTTTCTCAGAGAACTCACAACACAACAGCCCGTTTCTTCTGGCTCTTTCTTCCAGCCCCCTTTCTGTGAAGTTCCCTGAGCCTCTAGAGCCAGGCCTGGTGGCACATGCCTTTAATCCCAGCACTCAGGAGGCCAAGGTAGGAGATCGCGGTGAATTCGAGGCTAGTCTGAGATGACATAGTGAATTCCAGGTCAGCCTGGGCTAGAGCGAGACTCTACCTGAAAAAAAAATTATTAATCATAACAATAAACTGTAAAGACTGTCCTCTCTTACATGCTACTCCTGGGGACTGTAATATTTGCCTTAGACCTTCAGCCACTCGTAGGGTGTCCCTGTACTGGACCCCACTCACCAAGAAGGTGTGCCACCTCATATCACTCAGACAACGACTGCCACCAAAGGATTCTTCTCATGGACACTTCACCTCCAGGCAGCACCGCCTTAGTAAGATATGGATCTCACCGCCCATAGCTGTGCCATGCATCTGCGACCACAGCCAGAAGGCGCAACATTACGCTCATGCGGCGAGGGCTGGCCGCAGCAGGATTCCCCTGTGGATGGTCCCGTCCTGAACAGCTCCTTAGCTGCATATCATGCTATGCAATGCCAGGGCCATGTGACCACTCCTCCCAAATTCATCTTTAGTTCTTCTGGGTCTCTTCTGGGGGGAGTTGGTGAGTCTCTGCTCTCCTAGGAAAGGAATCCCCAGCAGACGGAGGTCCAGCTCCCCCAAAGTGCAGCCCGGTGAAACAACGGGCTGGTGGGCTTCCTCGGAGTGCGGTTTAGGGATCGTGACAGGGCATGGGGAGCCCAAAGTGGCTGCAACGTTGAAAGATGCCATCCTGGCGTGGATGGATGGAGTTCTCCAGCCCCTGACTTTCCACTCTCTAGCTCCCCTTGGACCACGAGACCACATGCATCACTGCACACAGCGGATAAACAGGGCATCTGAGAACTCAGGTGAGGGTCTCACACCCTTTCCCACTCTGCTCCTTCTCTGTCACCAGGCCCCATCTCAAGAGTTTTCTCATGGGGCAACTGCTTTTGATAAGTTGGAGAATCTGTTCTTCTTTTTCAGAAGGTAGCAAGACCCGAGGAAATAAACTACCCCTTGCTCTTCAGCCAAGCCACAGCTGAAACCACAGAGGAATTGGGGAGATGAGCAAGAGTTCTGCTTCCATGGTGAACCCGACAATCAGAGCTAGGGTGAAGGAGACAGACCCTGAGGATAGTCAACACCTACCAAAGCAGAAATCCAGAGGCTCCTGAGAGCTCACCACTGATTATACTTAAACCTCACCCACCACGACTCAGGGAATTTTACAGAAGAGGGGGCAGAAAGATTGTAAGAACCACAGGATGAGACATCATGCCCCAAAGCATTGCCTCCCCCCACAAAATAACTGACTGCTGATCCCACAATGCATAACCCACAACCCCATGGGGAATACCTGCAACCCCACTGAGGAGGGTCCCCAGTGGAATGGGGGCAGGGACAAGGGAAAGGATGGTACCAACACATGATGCGCCCATAGGAAATATGGCAATGGTTGTTTTTCTCAGGGAATTGTGTTACACAACAGGGGAGCAAACCCCTAAGATCCGTTTCAGCTCCAGCAAAGAAAAATAACTGCAAATTGTTTTTGCAAAGGTGCACCACGTGAATGAAATGCTTGTCTAAAAAGAACTTGAAATCCACACTCTGAACTGTACAATAGGTACTCTGACATACTCTTTTCAGCTCAGGAAAACAAGGAGGACGCATTTATAGAGAACGATGATCTCATAGAGCAGTAGCCTTAGAGACCACTGTTTTGTCACAATTGTGACCTCGTTTACTGACCAAGTGACCAGACCCTAAGGTATGTCCTTTGTGATTTCAAAAGCCTTGCTTCCATGATTCCAGTGTAGTGGGAACAATAACCATGCAGAAAGTTCAAGATGAAAAAGAATTGCCAAGATTTGAGAACTCTTTACCCACCAGATGCTGGGACAAGAGCACAGCTTTCCAGACTCCTAGGTACAAAGATTGCTGCATCCGGAAGGACTGACAGTTCTATTTTGAAAATTCCATTCTGTCAATTAATTAGAAGATAATTTTGATTTTATATTCACCAAAAAAAATGCAGCCAAATATTATTTCTGACCAAGTGTTTTTACTCCCTATGAAGCTATTATAAACTCCATTCCTTCCCAGAACAAGCTTACTATTCAAAGTTATGTTTCAAGTTTATCATCCTGCAAATCCCGATGTGATGTTCAGTGCCATTGAAAGTCTAGTCTTTAAGCCATGAAAAAAAAATCCACCACTTGTCTGATAATAGAATTGCCACACTATAGCATTCCTGCCACCCTCTTTCCTCATGATGTCCCTGTGCCTGGCTCCTGTCAGATAAATTGGAAAGCACTGATATAGGCAGATCGCCAGTGTCACAGGTGTTCATAAGAGAGAGTTTGTCACCCCTGGATGACACCAGATATGATCTAACGTCTTTGTTTACTGTAAATAATTGATCACAGGCTCCAAGACTGAAGAGCTGCACTCCTCTTGGTGCATTTTGTTAGCAATGTTCTTAAGGTATGCTGACGTCTGTCTTTAAAGTCATTCATTGTCACTTTCTGTTATTCCCACAAGACATTGGGATTACTTGTTTGGAAATACAGATAGATTCCTTGTTTGCATTGGACAGTTAAAAACTGCACAGAGCCATTAGCAGAAATGCTGAATTCTGGTCCAAAGTGAAGGCTGCACAAAAATGTCAAGGTCCTGACATTCCTGAGTTCAAGTCACCAAGGAGGAGGGGCTGCACTGCACTCTGAGAGAGAGCAGACACACGGGAGATGCCTAGACCTGCTCTGATTAAGGAGGACTGGTGTGCGCATGTGTCACTATCTCCTCTTAATTTTCACCTGACTGCATTGCTAAAGAAGCGTGTAGTTTGTGTGTGCGCACGTGTGTGTGTTTTGCCTATTAAATGACACACCTCATCCCTTTTTGGTTTCTATTATATTCCATTATGAGAACAGAGATTACACCTTTATTTTTAAAGGTTGTAGTTTTTCCGCTGAATACCACATAATAGCTAAATGCATAAACATATGTTTGGATACTTTATAAAACAGTTTTCAAAATTAAAATACGCCTCATGTCAATCACTGGCATGCATGCATTCCTGAAAATGAGCTGGAGCTGAGTTTGTGATTTAGTCTCAGGAAACCACCCCTGCAGCTATTATGCGTGCTCTACAGCTACTTCTCAAAGTGAAATGCTTATGTCTTTGAAACATTTTAAAATTTTGTTAAGTCACTGAAGAAATTAGAAGCCATTGCTGATGGATCATTTAAAGATTTTGATTTTTTTTAAATCAAAGATGAATTTAGGGTATGTGTGAACTCCCCTAACCTTCATAGTATTTCTAGTCACACTTCACATGCATTCAAAATAGTTGCTTACTTTAAAAAATTATTGAAGGGGCCTGGGAAGATGGCTTGGCAGTTAAAGGTGCTGGCTTGCAAAGCCTTGTGGCCTCCAAAGCCATGCATACAAGCTGGATGCAAAATGTGACGAGTGTCCAATGATCACATGTATTGGCGAGAGGCCTTCTTGTACTCATGCACACACGTGTGCACAGACATAGACACATTAAAACACTGAAGAATCAAGTTCTCTCAAGGCGAAAATCATCACAACTAGAGCATTTCTTATAGATGAGTGATGGCCCATCTGATGGGCTGATTCCCAATGAACACTGTGCGGAGTCGTATGCTCTCTAAGTCTCAAGGAGGGTGGTGGGTATGGAGTGCATGGGTCCCTCACTTTAATAAGAAGAACCCCAAAGCTTTCCGGATAGTCTCATCTTGAGAGGTCATAACACATATTTGTTCTTCAGTCCTCAAGACTTGTTCCTTAAATATTTTAGTCTCTCTTTAGTCATTGTTTTAGATGACTACCTCCTTTCTAAAATAAGTAGTTGATGGACTGGAGAAATGGCTTAGCAGTTAAGTGCTTGCCTGTGAAGCCTAAGGACCCCGGTTCGAGGCTCGATTCTCCAGGACCCACGTTGGCCAGATGCACAAGGGGGCGCACACGTCTGGAGCTCGTTTGCAGTGGCTGGAAGCCCTGGCGTGCCCATTCTCTCTCTCTCTCTCTTCTCTCTCTCTCTATCTATCTATCTGCCTCTTTCTGTCTCTGTCACTCTCAAATAAATAAATAAAAATGAACAAAAAATGTTTAAAAAAAATAAGTAGTTGAGTCATTTTTATACAAAACAAGTAATGTTTTACAAAGAATAGAACCTTAGTTACCTGACAATATAGCAGAATGATCCACTTAATACTGAAACTCTCAGAGCTTAAAAATTTTAGTCGTTGTTGACATAATTCTGAAAGTTTTTAGGTGCAAGCACTAATTAAATAATCAAGATTCAAACTAATTAGAATTCAATGAATATGATGGTTAGCAACAATTGCCATTGTCAAATCATGCATATAATGAGTAATTTTGACCTGATGCATGTTTGTCAATAAATTTTTTCATTTTCCAACACCAGACCTTTTAATTCCTATGTAGGGCTGGAGAGATGGCTTAGCGGTTAAGCGCTTGCCTGTGAAGCCTAAGGACCCGGGTTTGAGGCTCAACTCCCCAGGGCCCACATTAGCCAGATGCACAAGGGGACACACGTTTCTGGCGTTCATTTGCAGTGGCTGGAGGCCCTGGCGCGCCCATTCTCTGTGTCTCTCTCTCTGCCTCTTTCTCACTCTGTCTGTCGCTCTCAAATAGATAAATTTAAAAAAATTTTAATTCCTATGTAATTTTGTTGATCACATGTTTAGATGAAACCTTGAGTAACTATAACCATTATTTAGAACTCTGCAACATGCATTTGGCTATATCAACCTTGCATGTACAAGGCCTTCACAATATTTGGAGACACAAAGATGAACCGAATGGCTCCACTTTCAAAGACTGACAATGTAGTAAAGAAAACAGATGTAAAGCAAAGCTACGCCACACAGTGGAAAACATATAAAAGTCTCATTTTATGCACGAAATGTAGCCCAGAGAAAGGTGCTTTTTTTTTTTTTTTCAGAAGAAGAGATGGAAGAAGTAAAACTAAGTAGGATCTTAACATATCTGGGTCACAAAGGAGGGTGACCTGTGTTCCTGGAGGAGTGAACAAGAGATCCTGAAATGGAAGAGGGTGAGGGGAAGACACAGTCAGATGAAGATGGCGACAAACTTCAAGAGTACTTAAGTGCCACCACAACCCAGACGGAAAGGGGAAGGATAGGGAGGTAGCCATGTTGTCAAGGCTAAGTCAGGAAATGTCTTGCTGTAACACGAAGAAACTTGACTTGCCCTTGAGGCCGTGTGCTCCGTGAAAGGGGTTAGGCTTTACGAGGGGTGACTCCAGTGGCCTTTTGGAGGCTGGATTATGGATTTCAAAAGAGAAAACAAGTGGGATTAGGACCCCTATTTGGGAAGCCATAAAATAGTCCAGAGAAATGGTAATAAATACCTTAGCGGGGCAGGGGAGAGAAAGGGGAGACGCGGGATACAAGAACGGTGAGGTAGGAGCCTGGGTAGATTGAGTTTGGACGTCTGAGAAAGAATGTGACCCCCAAAGAGCCTCAGTGTAGAGCCCAAGGAAGGGAGGGGCACGCGAGGGCAAGGGAAACTTTATAATTGCTTCAAATATTCACATTCTGTCAGAAAGGGAAAATAACACACCGCTGGACTTGGCAGATTCCTGGAGGGAAAGGGGAAACTAGCACTCTGAGGCCCCGTGATGGCAGCCAAGAAACTACAGTTGAGCAAGTGAGGCCATCTCCCTGCAGTAAGCAATGAGGAAAGCTTCTCTTCTCAGCAGCCCCCTGGTAAAGGCCTCATGTCTTTTCAAACATGCTCGGAGATGTATCTGGGATTGGGCGATAGGAAAACTGATCCAGCCTAGGCTATTTCAAGGTGCATGCATCGTAAGGTATACTGCGTCCTGGGAAGAACTATTAGGGAGCGTCCCCTCTTTAGCATCAAATGCCTGAGCACAACCAGGCATACATATCACTGAAATCAGATGCATCATAGGAAAGGACAGGCGAAATAGAGAAAGCTCAAATCACATAACCGTGTCAGTCAGAGAACCATTCAAATTATACCCTCTACTAACCAGCTCCTCCTTCTTGGACACAGCACAA
This sequence comes from Dipus sagitta, assembly GCA_036346955.1. Taxonomy (NCBI): domain Eukaryota; kingdom Metazoa; phylum Chordata; class Mammalia; order Rodentia; family Dipodidae; genus Dipus; species Dipus sagitta. Next base: position 23,516,404 of record CM070793.1, on the reverse strand, counting down.
GAAGAACCCACAACAGGGGGCCAGAGAGATGGCTTAGCAGTTAAGGTGCTTGCCTGCAAAGCCAAAGGATCCCGGTTCGATTCCCCAGGACCCACATAAGCCAGATGCATAAGGTGGCACGTGCATCTGGAGTTCGTTTGCGTTTGCAGTGGCTGGGGTTCTTGGGGTACCCATTCTCTCTCTCCCCTCTTTCTGTCAAATATATATATATAAAGAACCCACAACAGTTACAACTGCATCTGCAAAACCTATTTCAAGAAGCTCATCCCTCCTTCATGGCATAATTCCCCCCCCCCCCGCTTTTTTGTACTTTTGTTTGACTCTCTGAGAAAAATGATCATTACTTTTTCTTTTCTTTTCTTTCTTTCTTTCTTTTTTTTTTTCCTGAGGTAGGATTTCACTGTAACCCAGGTTGACCTGAATTTCACTATGTAGTCTCAGGGTAGCCTCAAACTCATGGTGATCCTCCTACCTCTGCCTCCCAAGTGCTGGGATTAAAGGTATGTGCCACCAGGCACGGCTGCTTTTTCCATCTGTTTGTGTTTCTTCAGTTCTTTGAATAAAATGCCAAGAACCCGAAAACACTCTGACCCAGATTGCCAGTGTCACAACTATTGCTGCTTCCTTCCTGTTGCTGGGCAGGACCCCTGGCCAAAAGCAGCTTATGGGAGGAAAGGGTTTATTCCAGGCTGACGGGTTCCAGGGGAAGCTCCATCGTGCTGGAGGAAGCTGGCTCACCTCAGCATCCACAGCCCAGAGAGAGGCGGAGGCCTGAGGCAGCAAGCAGGAGCAGCCAGAGTGCCAGTCTGCCCTTACGCATGCCTCCTCCAGCAGGGATCTCCCTGCAGGAGATGTAAGTAGGAAGTTTAATCTTATCTTCGTTATCCACTCATCAATTGAGGGACATCTAGGCTGCTTCCATTTCCCAGCTGGTGTGAATAGAGTGACAATAAGCATGGTTGAGCAAGCATCTCTAAGGTAATGAGATGAGTCCTTAGGATATATGCCTAGGAGTGCTAAAGCTGGATCATATGGTAGATCTATTTTTAGCTGTCTCAGGAACCTCCACACTGATTTCCACAATGGCTGGACCAGACTGCATTCCTACCAACAGTGTGGAAGGGTTCCTCTTTTTCCACATCCTGTCTAGCATTTATGGTCATTTGTTTTCATGATGGTAGCCAATCTGTCAGGATCATTTCCCTGATGACTAGGGTTGTAGAACATTTTTTTAGATGCTTATATGCCATCTGTGCTTCTTCTTTTGAGAACTCTCTATTTAGTTCCATAGCCCATTTTAAATTGAGTTGTTTGATTTATTATTTAATTTTTTTGAGTTCTTTGTATATCCTACATATCAATCCTCTATCAGATGTATAGCTGGCAAAGATTTTCTCCCATTCTGTAGGTGGCCTCTTTGCTGTATTCAGTATCTTTTGCCACACAAAAGCTTTGTAATTTCATGAGATCCCAGTGATTAATGTGGTTTTATTGCCTGAGCAATTGGGATTATATTCAGAAAGTCCTTGCCAAGACCAATATGTTGAATGGTTTCCCTTACTTTTTCCTCTAGCAGTTTCAGAGTTTCAGGTCTGATATTAAGGTCTTTGATTGAATTGGACTTAATTCTTGTGTATGGAGAGAGATAAGGATCTATTTTCATCTTTCTACAGATACATATCCAGTTTTCCCAGCACCATTTGCTGAAGAAGCTGTCTTTTCTCCAGTGAGTATTTTTGGCATTTTTGTCGAAGATCAGGTGGCTATAGCTTCCTGGACTTACATGTGGGTCCACTATTCAGTTCCATTGATCTACATGTCTGCTTTTGTGCCAGTACCATGCTGTTTTTGTTACTATGGCTCTGTGGTATAGGTTAAAATCAGGTATGGTGATACCACCAGATTTATTTTTGTTTCTCAATTGTTTTTTGTTTTTTAGATATATGAGGTTTGTTGTGCTTCCAAATGAATCAAAACTACCTGTGCCGGGTGTGGTGGTGCACGCCTTTAATCCCAGCATTCTGGAGGCAGAGTTAGAAGGATCAACATGAGTTCTAGGCCACCCTGAAACTCCATAGTCAATTCCAGGTCAGCCTGGGCTACAGTGAGAGCCTACCTTGGAAAAACTACCTGAGTCTGTGGGGGACATACATTTGCATCCAAACCACCACTATAACCTCGTAGGACGGTGCAATTCTTCATGTCCCAAGGTGAGCAATAGACTATCTCTGTTTTCTCATCCATCGCACCTGGCTGATCCAGGCACCATTACGTTCACATTCTTCTTAAAAAAATTAATTAAAATTTTTACTAGTTTAGAAAGAACTGTAATTCACTATGGCAGTTTCAAAAGAAATTATCTTTGTTTCTCTTCCTCCCTAATTCCTCTTTCTCCCTACCCTATTGTGTGTGCAGCTGAGCCCCCTTTCCACCTCACAGCTCCACATTCTTTCAAATCCCTGATCCCACTGCTTTCAGGGACATCTGCAGAGGAAAGTGAAGGTGGGAAATCTAGGATCTCTTTCTAATAAACTTAACTGATGACACTAGCAGATGATCTTTCTGTTTGTTTGTTTCCCATGGTGATAATTTCAAATCAGTTTTCTTACTGCTAAGAGGAAAAAGCTGCACTCCTCTGAGAGAGGCTTAGCAAAGTTCGACTTTAAAAGGGAGAAATGCCTTTCTGCAAGCTATATAATGAAGAGGTGCTAAAAGAACTTTTTATAAACCTATTCTTTCCTTTGCAAATTTATTTTACATAAATGCTCCTCTACAAGCATACCGAGTGGTGAAGAACTGAATAGGAGGAGAGGTCTTAACATTATATCAAGAACACATGTAGGTTTGTCATAAAGAAAAAAAGCAACGGTTTCCAGTGGCCTCGAGCTTCTGGATTACAAGAAAGCGTGTCAGCTAGCAGAGTGGGGGATGCTGTGCTATGGCTTGGGGTGCTCATATTTTAAGATAAAAGTATGAGACATGATGACTGGCTTAGTCTTAGTAAAGCTCTGTCCCTATTAGCAACTTAATTCTACTTGATCCATGTGCCTCATTGGTGACAGCCATGTCTAGTGGTGGAGACAATCCTGATGGCAATGATGGCAGCTACCGATGTGGCGGCCAGCCTTGTGCAGTGCTGAGGGTGCAAGTTCTGTAGCCAGCCTGAGTAGGTAGCTGTGACGCTCACCTTGCTCCATTTATTCAACAAATGTGAATGTCTCTCTTATTTCTTCATGAAGGTCAGTAGCCTCATAGTGTAGCCTCTTGATAAGTCTTATGCAGTATTGTAGAGGACAGGTCCACAGCAGCCTTTAAAAAATAGGTACGTACACAGATTCCAGCATTTTCCCAGTGATGGGGTCTCACTTGGCAAACTATGAAGCCGTTGCTCTCCCACCGTGACCTCTTAGGCCAGGATCACTGCAAATGTTGACTGTTCTGGGCTGTGTCTCGTCATCGTAGCCATACCTTTTATGACTATCTGGTATGATTTTGGACACTGCTAAGATTATGAGGTTAACAGCAAGGTCTTTCATTTCCTTTCTGCTCATTAAGCTTATTTTATCTCCACACATGCAAAGCAAGAGTATTAAGCAAGCGATTAATAACATTGGAGCCAAAGCAGTTACTAAAATATTGACAAACACCATAAACATTGGTCAAAATGGAGCCCAGTCCTGGCACAGAGAATAATTGAAACTGTGTGTTCACTTTGACTAACTAAGCAACTTTTCATTATGAATTATAAAGCTTTTCAGACATATAATGATATCTGAGAGGAGTGCATTAACTAAAAGGTTTTGATAAGCAATGAGAGGAGCTTTAAAATATGCAGCAGGGATCAATCATCCAGCTGAACAGCATAGTGCTACTTACACTTTGTGGTGTCACCTACACTCCTTGATAAACAATGTCCCATAACCTTTGAGCACTTCCATTATTTTCATCAGCACCAGACGTAGGAAGTGACAAAAATGTCAGATGATGTTTTATTTACTAATATAAAACAAGTTTTCATGAAAGTAGATATTCGGTGGCAGCAGAGTTTCATAAAGTGCATTTCCCAGCATCAAAAATGATTTACATTGTCCATGGAAGACGCAAAGCCACTGTTGGTGATGAATGTTAATTGGAATTGTAGTCATCGTGAGTGTGAGCTCTTTTCATTTAGGAGATTGCATGTCCTGTCTGTATGGGTGAAGGACAGTTCAATCTGCAGGAAAAACAAAAAATACTTTGAACAGATCCCCCCCCCTTTTTTTTTGACATCTTGGCGTCAATCTGCCAGAACAAGTATCCTGATTGCATTCTTTTACACTTAGTAGGAGATACTTTTATGAGTTACATAAGAAATTGAACCAAGCATTCTGACTAAGACAAAGGGAAGTTTTTGTCAACAATAGCCTCTCATTGAAAATACAAAAGAAATAGATAAAGAATGAGAAGATAATATGTAAGCAGGGAAATGTTCCCAGTTTGGAGTCAGCTTCTCATTTCTACTCATGTTATGGGATAGAATATTAGGGAGGGAAAAGAGGAGATTACAGATGCTTATAGATTCTCTTCTCTGATAGGAGAGACTTGGAATGTGACCTGTCAATGTTGATGAATGTTATATAAAGGGTAAAGTAAAGTTAATAAAAGAAGGTCAGTCCTTTAACAAATGGCGTTGAGAAAACTGGATATACACATGCAGAGAAAATGAAAGTAGATCACTTATGCCTGCACAAAAATCAACTGCAAATGGATCAAAGACCAGAAATTGCTTTAAAAAATAGGGAAAAATTCTAAAGACATAAAAATGGGTACATACAATTTTGAATAGAACTCTGGTCACCCTGAAAATAAGGATGTTGACAGTGCTAACTGGAACATAATTAAAATTAAAAGCAACAAATGAAACAGTTAATTTAATGAAGAGAAATCCTACAGAATGGGTGGAAATCTCTCTCTCTCTCTCTCTCTCTCTCTTTATATCCAGCACAACATTAATATCTAGAATATACAAAGAGCTCAAAAAAAACCCTAAACAATACCAAAATGAGCTCTAAAACTAAACAGAATTATCAGAAGAAGAAATATAAATGTCCAGTAGATATTTTTTAAAGTGTTCAATATCTTTAGCCATAAAGGAAGTACACATTAAAATTGCTTTCCTGCTTTTGTCAAGACAAATGTAATAACAAATACTGACAAAGATGTGAAGAAAAAGGAACTCTGAATTACTTTTGGCAGGTATATAAACTGGTGCAGTCATTATGAAAATCAGTGTAGGGTTTTCTGGAAAAGTTAAAAGATAGAACCACCATGTGGCTCAGCTATACAACTACTGGACTCATTTCAATTTCAGCTATACAATTACTGGACTATGAACTCTACTACACAGACACTTGCTCATCAGTGTTCATTGCCACCCTACTTATAATAGCGAGGAAATGGAACCAGCCTTGTTATCCATCAATGGAGGAATGGACAATGAAAATATGTTAAATACAATAGCATTCTATTCAGCCCTAAAGAAAAATAAAATTGTGAAATTTGCTAGAAAATGGATGGAAGTGGAAAATATTAATTACAGTAAGTGAGGTGACCTAAGTACAGAAAGACAAATAATGCATACATACTCTGTCACATATAGATTCTGGCTTAGAACATTGATATATGGGATATTCTTGTGGGATATAGAATGTGTAGATGCTAGGGAAACTACAACTATAATGTAACAGAATAAACATTCTCATTCCAAAAGGGAAGAAAGGAGACAGTGAGGAAAGACTGAATCAAAACCAAAACCCAGTAGGGAAGACATCAAACCTCACAGCTCCATGTCTGCTGTCCGGCACTTGTAATGAAAATCTCTGGGCTCCCAAAGGCTTTGAGCAGCCCGTCCCATCTAGTTCTTCTGACTATAGCACCCACAGCCTCTCTCTTGGGCTAGATCTGCTTCAAGCCTGAAGCTTTCCTTGGAGGGTGTCCCATGGTCCTGCAGCCCCAGATCTTGGCGTTTCCATGACAACTTTGGATTCACCATCATAGCTCCATGCAGTGACCTCCCAGGGACTCCTTGCAGGGAATCCAACTTTATCCCACATTGCTTTGCCTTACTGGCTCTCTGGAACCATGACGTAACACTCCACCACCCCCATCAACATCGTGTTTTCTATGCCTACAAAACTAGTACCATGGGTAAGAAGCTTGCAAGTTCTCCGGCAAGCCAGTTGCGAATGGAATTTGTCCCCCTTGGATCTCAGCTGTAGCAGCCTCTGTGTGCTGACCATAAGGAATGGGAACTCCTTCAGTATTTTCCCCTCAGGCTTCCTCCCTTTGACAGAATGTCCATTTTTACGTTAGAGTCCCCAGTGGGTTGGGTCTTTCCCTTGTGGCATCTTTTCTATTGTCCCAGTACAGAGCACTAGATTTTTCTTTAATAATGGTGCTAATCTCCTTAACATTCACAGTCAGATGGTCTATAGTCTCCTTGCCAGGAACTTTAAACTTGCTCACATTTCATGCCAAACAACATGTTTTTTTTTTTTTCTTTCAGATTTTTCTGCTCTGCATTTTGCTCTCTCACTGCAAATCAGAATAAGAATAGCTAAGCGAATAGACTCAATGTTATTTTGCCTTGAGATTTCCCCCACAAAATAATTAGTCCATTACCTTCAAATTTACCACGGGACATGGGCAGTATGCAGCCAGTTTACATGCCAGAATATCGCATATTACTGAAAGAGCCCTTGTTCCCTCAAAAACCTTATAAACTAGCTGGCCATGGTGGCAGACGCCTTTAATCCCAGCACTCGGGAGGCAGAGGTAGGAGGATCGCCATGAGTTTGAGGCCATAGTGAATTCCAGGTCAGCCTGGGCTAGAGTGAGACCCCACCTCAACAACAACAACAGCAACAAACAGCAACAAACCTTATAAACCGAGCCTCCATGATCCACATTTCTCTTGGTATTCTGGCTTTCCAAACTCCTACCAGAATGGCCAATGAAGTTCTACTTGCAGGATTCTAGGACTCTGTAACCATAGTTCCAGAATCTTCTACATTCCTCTCACAGACAAATTCCTAAAGTCTATAAGCCTTGCGCTCAGATTTATCACAGCAATAGCAGTGTGCCTCTGTACCAGTTTTGTCTGTTACTTTCTTACTGCTGCAAACAAATACTTGTCCAAAACCAATTCATGGAAGGAAAAGGGTTTAATTTGCCTTACAGGTCTGAGGGGAGGCTTAATAGTGCAGAAGCAGAGCTGGAAGCAGAAATGGCCACATCTCACCAGAGTCAGGGGGCAGAAAATGAACAGAAAGTTGATCCAGGCCCCCAAACCTTAAGGCCCACCCCCATGACTCACTTTCTCCTAGTGGGCTCCACCTTCTGAAGGTTTCACAACCTTCCCAAACAGCCCAGATTTGCTGGGGAGCAACCAGGAAGCACATGAGCCTATGAGGGACATTTTATATTCAGATGTCAACAAACCTCATGTCCTCTGGTAAAATAAAATCATTTCCCAACCTTAGTGACTTGGATACTTTAGTTTAAGTAAGGTAAACGACTGTAATGGACATGACTTTCTTAGTGTACACTGTCTGTCTTATCTGGAAGGAATAGGGTGGAGCTAGGCAGTCATATTGAAATTCAACCTGAAAATAGCAAGACCTGTATTGCTTTGCAGGCAAGCTACTGATGTGTGCTTGTATCTGTGAGATCTGGGTCCCAAGTGTCCTACTTAAACCTGGCAGAGCAATAGTCAAAAGGATCTCTATTTCTGCTCTCATGACTGTCTTAATCAGCTCACCTGATAGAGGTCTTAGTACAGAAATAGAGTTTGCCACTGTAAATCAAAGGTGGGAAATTTCATTGCTCCTTTTCTTTATTAAATAGTTTGATTTCATTTGTGGTTCTCCTTCTCATCGGGTCACCATATGTGTTTCTGCCTATGTTGGGTCTTACAGGAACACAAAGACCTTTCTCTATTCAGAGATGATATTCATTTGTGCACAATGTAATTACCCACATATATCTCTTACAGGTACACAAAATGCATTCAAGTTGATTACATAATTTTCCTTACATGTTTTCAACTGAATGAATGGCAAACCTCACTTTATATAACACTAGTCTAATTAATTTGGAAGGACTGGAAAGTTTTTATTCTTGTTCACACTGATCATTCATCTATTTAGAATGTCCTATAGGGAGGACAGAGGACAGAATATCAAAAAATAAAAAATAAACAGTACTTTTTAGACGCCTCAACACTAAATGCTATTTTAGGCTGACTTGACACAGTGCTGACAGTCAAAAGATTGGACTTTAGGCAACCTAAGAAAAATGACATCAAATTAAATGGGCCTTGAAGAGGAAAACTGCCTATTTCCTTCTGTGGTTTTACAGTGGAATCAGGAATTCCAAATTATTATACCATTTCTAAAACTCTTTACTACTAAAATGACATAAATGACAGGGATGCCGCATTTTCAAGACAAGTCTTCCGCTTATAGTGGCAAATGAGATAATTTCACATTTTTAACCATTGTAAATGAAGTTTGAAACATTTTGTGAAGGGGCAGGTTGAAATGAAGAACGATACATGTAACAGTGTAAAGATTTTATTTTTATTTTTGTTTAACTTTTGGGAATTTGCTCAAAGAACAAATGGTTTATAGGAGACAGAGATTCTCACAAGGTTGGTGCAGATACAGTTGTTTTTTTTTTTTTTTAAATGAGGGTGAATATATCCACATTTAAATACCTAAAGCATTTCTCGGCTTTACTGATCAATTATGATCAGTAAAATCTGTTGGCTGCCTTCTAGCTAACTAATGAGTTGCTAACCAGTAACAATTGAATAATACTAGTTGAGATGGAATAAATATCTCTAAATATACCACAGCAATCTCTTTATGGTCTAAACTGGTAATGATGCCTTCATCTATATATTCTCATTTTTGTCCAACATGAGTATAGATGCACACATGCATGCACCTGTCTGTGAAAAACACCTATTTGTTGACACCTTCTTGTCCACCTATAATGGCTCTGTTCCCCTTATTCTGTTGCATGAGAAAGATTGTTCCTAGGACTAATTAATCCTTAGAGATCAGCTGGTATATCTTATTGTTAGTGATGCATTTTTAATTGTTCATTTTATTCAAGCACCATTTGAACATGAGTCAATTTGCAATTTCATTAGAGAACCAAAAAGGCCTGGGGTCTAGTCTTGTTTTTTTTTTTTTAAGAATAAAAAGTGAGCAAAATTTCATGGAGTATGCTAATTTGTAATTAATTATATGTACCAGGCAAGAATTAATGTGTCCTGCTAATTGAGCAGAAGTTTTCTTACTAAGGTGTGCATCTTGTCATACAATTCCTTCCAGAAAAAAATCTCTTACAAACTTTATAGGCAAATATCCTCTGTGGTGGTTTGAATGTAAATGTATATCACCTATAACCTCAGGAACTTTTGATTAACATTATGTTTCATTTTTAATTCTCCAACAGGCAGAACCCTCCTGGAGGAGGTTTGTCGCAAGGGGGCATGTCTTAAGTTCTGCCCTACTTGGTGTGTAAAGAGCCAGTGTGAGCTCTGGCTGTTTGAATTTGCTGTCTGTTGGTCCTGGCTCTCTCCTGAAGATGATGGGGTAATCCAGTTTCTTCTGCCTTAATGAAGTTTCCCTGGAATCTGTAAGCTTGAAATAAACCCTTTCTTCCCATAAGCTGCTTCTGGTCGGATATTTGTCCCAGCAATGAGAAGGTAAGTGCTACACACAGAAAACTAAGGATAAACTTTTTTTTTTTTCCAAGATAGGGTTTCACTGTCGTCCAGGCTGACCTGGAATTCACTATGTAGTCTCAGGGTGGCCTTGAACTCACGGTGATCCTCCTACCTCTGCCTCCTGAGTGCTGGGATTAAAGGCTTGTGTCACCATACCTGGATGGACAAACTTTTTTAAAAAATATATTTTATTCTTGTTTATTTATTTGAGAGGAAGAGAGAGAGAGAGAGAATGGGCACATCAGAGTCTCCAGCCACTGTAAACAAATTCCAGATGTGTGCCACCTTGTGCATCCTGCTTATGTGGGTACTGGGGAATTGAATCTGGGTCCTTTGGCTTTACAGTCAAGTGTCTTAGCTGCTAAGCCAACCCTATAGCCCCTACTGACAAGATTTGAAGCAATGGTTACTGGTCCTTTGCTTTGATAACCTTTGGAGGATCTCCCTTCATTTTGCTTCTGTTGTAAGTTGAGTACCCTGCCGTACAACCTTTGAAACTAATCAGTTCAATGAACTTGCCAGGGCGAGTCTGACTAGAATCACAGCTTTTGATTTGTATACATTTTTAAATTTAAAACTTAAGGAATTGGGTGGGTCATTCTGCTCATATTCACTGATTGCTAGTGTGACATGGCTCTTTCTATCACAGTATAACATCAAAAGCTCATAGTCTGTACGAGCCAACCTTCAATAAAACATATGGCCATAATACATAATCTGATGATAGATTATATAGCTTTAATAAGTCACAAATTGTAACTGTTTACTATGGTTGCACCACAAAGTCACAAGTTGTGACTGTTTACTATGGCTGCACCACAAAAATTACTTCATACTTAAGAAAACTCCTTCTGAAGAATGCAGACAGCTGGCTGCGTAGGCTGTGGTATTGAAGCACACACGCTTCATGTGTGACTTTTGCTTTTCTTAAAATCAATGTTAAAACCCTTTGGTCTGAATTTTCCACTTCAGCATCTATGTGTAATGTGCCTTAACCCTACCTCATCTAATTTAATAAGATGCAAGCTAAGGAAGTACTTAAGTTACTTATCGAGGGTTTCAGATGACACATTATTATTGTATTCAAAAGTCAATATTTGCTAATCATGTTAGTACAGGAACTCTTCCAGGCCTACAATTCTTAAATTGCAGATATATTTAAGATTAATTAAGCCCATCTCCCCTGCGACTCTCATTCCACCTCTATGGAATGAATAAATCAATGGTGTACTAAACAAACTGAGAGAACAGAGCTTCTGATCTGAAAGCCACTAACATCCCTTAAGCTTCTGTTGACATCAGTACCCAAAAGTTGCGATTTACCATTTCTCTAAAGTTGGAGAATAGTTTCATGTCTTGAGGGCAACGTTCATTAAATCGTTTGCTGTAGCAAAGAATGAGCATTCCTAAACCGACAGGGCAGGGCTCCATCATTGAAGTCAGAAGATGCGGACATGATCTGTTTGAATTTGTGTTTTTTTATATGTCAGCTTGAGGGTAAATTTGGGGCAGCTAAAGTAGAAAGATCACCTGCCTCCGTTCATGAGGTGCATAATGAGAAGAGGTAACTTGGCCCCTCTCCTTGAATGGGTTCTGCTCTTATGAAACTGTTCCAGTGGACTCCCGACCCCTCTTCTAGACCCCAGAGCAGAGACAGTCAGCGTTCAAACGCCAGGGTTCCCTTACTGTAAAGCCATTTGCTAAGTAAGACCCGTTTGTAGTTTAATGTCACATACAGAGCCCTGGAGCTGACTGAGATTAAACGTCCCATAACTTTCAAGTCTTACTACCATGTGTTGAGTAGGAGAGACCTGGGAACCGGTCCTCTAGTGGTATGCTACAGCAAAGAGAGAACAGTTCCACTGTGGAGAAAGTCAGTGCATTAACCCAGCATAACACGGGGTGCATTCACAGGCGTTCAGTGCAAACAACCATACTATGTGGACTGAATATCTCCAACATGAATCAGCGTAGTCCAGCTAAATAGGTTAAAAACGTATTGATTTTTCTTTTTGAATATGTCTTCAAATAGAGCCTGCAAGTAAGCATACTGAAATGAGGCTCCTCGAACTGGTAAGACTGACGATCAGATTATCCTCTGCCACTCTTCGATCAATCCAGAAGAGTCAGGTAAAACACTCTGATCCACAGTCTGGATAATCAGAACGACACGTGCTATTAATATTCCAATTACCACTGAACCATTAGCCATGCAGTGTCTGGTGTCTTAGATCCTTATAGCAGTAATACAGGAGCCTGTGTCATCTTTTACATTCATCCAATTTAAAATGAGACAATTTTCCCTTTAGAGCATTTTTATTAAACATTATTTTATGCACGGACTTAACATCCTAATTGATTTAGATGGACTCGGAGAACGGGTTGGTAGCTCCTTCTGTTCTTCTTTTTTTATTGAAAGAGGTCAGTAACTGTGATCTTATTTATAAAGTTAAATGTCAATTTTTAGTGCAATGAGAAATTATTAAAATAATAGGCGTCTATGTTCATAAAAGTCTCTATCCATACTGTAAAAACCACGAATATAATAATTTAATAAACTAGTCTGTATAAAGAATGGCCCAGAATGGCTCAACCTCATCTTAGAACACATAAAATCATAGAAATGAAAGTGACTTTGGTAAAACGGCACTGAGATGTTTCTATTCTTCTGAATATTTTCTCAATTCAAATTTGCTTAATACAAAGTTGGACACTCACTACACATACAGATCTGTCTAATATCATAGAAAAAAGTGAAATTCTTTTAAACAAATGATTTACCAAAGTGTAGTTGTGTACCTGTCGTGCCTGTCAGTGTGGAGGTCGGAGGACGGCTCTGAGGAGCCTGTGTGCCACCTTCTTTGGGACAGTGCCTCTTGCTACTGGCAGTGAACTCCCAGACTTGAAACAAATGTCACACCCGCTGGCCCACGGAGTTTGGATTCCTCCTCACTCTACTCACTCTTCCATGGTCGTAGGCATTTTTGGTATCACAGATTTGCGTAGCACTTTGCATCTGGCTTTATGGAGATGCTTAGGAATTAAACCCTGAGCCATTAAGTTTTACAAGCAAGTGACTTTAACTGCTGAGTCATCTCCCCAGCTCCCCAAAATGCAGTTCTTTCAGGCAAAATACCTGTTGTGGTTTGAATGTAAAATGGCCCCCATAGGCCATTTCTTTTCCCTAGTTAGAAGTGCTGTTTGTGGAATTTTTAGGAGGTGGAACTTTGTTGGTGCAAGTGGGTTACTTGGGCCAGGTATTGAGGTTCTCTTATTATTTTTTTTTAATTTATTTGAGAGCAAAAGAGGGAGAGAGAGAGAGAGAGGGAGAGAGAGAGAGATTGAATGCTCCAAGGCCTCCAGCCACTGCAGTCGAACTCCACAGGCATGCATCACCATCACGTGGGTCCTGGGGAATGAACCTGGGTCCTTCAGCTTTGCAGGCAAGCGCCTTAACTGCTAAGCCATCCCTCCAGCCCAGGCCTTGATGCTGTAAAGCAGAGCTTAATGAGCCATTCCCATGGGAGTTTGAAAGACCAGCAATTGAGAGAAATGTGTTTCTGAGGGCTCACGGTATTGCAAAGGTCTCTCTAAGGAACTAGGATACAGGTAATTCTGGGGTCCTCTGGCAAAGAAACTGGCTGTGCACTGTGTCTTGTGAGCTCGGCTGAGGTCGAAGCGAATGGTAATGGATGCTTGCTCTCGGATTCCTGGCTGTGCGGCCGTGTGATGCTGGCTTCCTGCTCTGGCCTGCCAAGCCTTCCCACCATGCAAGACTCTGCCATGAAACTAGAAGCCAAAAGAAACCCTTTTCTTCCATTGGTTGCTTCTGGCCAGGTGTGTTTCCTATGTAATCCTAAATACACAAGTTGACAATTAAGATGATCCATCGCTGGGTACACTGTGCTTCAATAAGAATTTAAAGATTTTTCTTTCTAGTTCGATGAAACATGTTAGTGGAAATTTTGTAGGTATTGTGCTGAATCTGTAGATTGCTTTCAGCAGCGTAATCATTTCCACAGTACTAGTTCTGTTGCTCTATTAGCATGGGACTTGTTTCCATTTTCTAGTACCTTCCTTAGATTCTTTCTTCAGAATCTTAATGTTTTCACTGTAGAGGTCTTGCTCCTCCTTCATTAAATTTATTTCTAGGTGATTTTGGAGCGAAATTATTGAGAATGAATTTTTTAAAAAAATTTTCTTGGCATATTACTATGGTATGCAGAAAAGCTACTAATTTTTGTATGCTGGTTTTGAATCTTGACCCTTTACAGGAAGTGTGGATTTTTTTGGTTATTGTTGTTTTGTTTTTTCTGTTCAGATTTTTCAAGGCCTTTGCTGTGTAGGATAATATTGTTGCAAGTAAAAATAAATTCACTTCTCCCTTTCTCATTTGTATTTATTTTAGTTATGTTCTTGCCTTACTAGCTAAGATTTTGTTCCATATTTTAGAGGAAATGTTTTCCAGGTTTCCTTTTATAATGTTGGATATAGGTTTGACACATATAGCCATTATTATGTTGAGATACATTCTTTCTATTCCTAGTTTCTTCAGGGATTTTATCAAAAACATATGTTGAATTTTGTCAAAGGCTTGGCGTTTTTCTACAAATACTGAGATGCTCACATGGATTTCTACTGAGTCTGTTTATATGTTGCATTATGCTTATTGATTTGCATATGGTGAACCAGTCTTGCAACACTAGGATGCAACTAATTGGATTGTGATGCATTATCTTCTTAACATATTCTTTTTTAATTGTTGCTTTTTTCTTTTCTAATTTTTAAAAAATATATTTATTTATTTATTTGCAAGCTGAGAGAGACCGAGAAAAGAGACAGACAGAATGGGTGCACCAGGGCCTCCAGCCACTGCAAACGAACTGCAGACGCATGTGCCACTTTGTGCATCTGACTGTATATGTGTACTGGGAAATCAAACCTAGATCATTAGGTTTTGCAGGCAGGTACCTTAACTGCTGAGCCATCCCTCCAGCCCCCTTAATTCAGCCTGCAAGTGTTTTATTGTGACTTTTTGCATCCATGTTTACCAGGGAGACCAGTGTATGGTTTCTTCTTGCTGTTGTGTCCTCACTTGGTTTTGGTATCAGAGTGAGACTTCTCTAAGCTTGTAGTGTTCTTTTCCTTTCTATGTTTTTTTTTTTTTTTTTTTGGTGGAAATTTCAGGGATTATTGGTGTTAGTGATTTCTTAAGGGATTGGAAGAATTCTGTGGTGAACTTGTCTGATACTAAGCTTTATCTTGTAGAGAAATATCAATACTTCAACCACATTTCTTGTTGCTCTGATTAAGTTGCTTCTGTCTTCTTGACTGAATTTTAATGGTCATGTGACTTTAGGATTTACCTATTTCTTCCAGACTTTCTATATGTTTTTAGAATATAAGTTTTCAAAGTATTAGGATTGATTATGCAGATTTCATTGGAAGCTCTTTTAACATTTGCTTGTTCATCTTTCATTTTGCTTGTTTGGCTGGTTTCAGTAGGAGTATGCCACTGTGCCTATTTTACCATCCTGTTTTTGTGTTTGTGTGTGCGTGCGCACATACATTAGCGTGTTTCATGTGCATGTGTATTGAGGTCAGAGGACAATTTTGGTAATTCCTTACCTTTTCACGTCATTTTGAGGAAGGATTTATCTCTCTGGAAGTCACTCTGATATTGAGAGTTCACTTGGCTGTTGCCACAGTGAGCTTTTGAGAAATTCTCCTCCCTATCGTTGCCAGGATGCCGTGAGTACAAGCGACCAGCACAGCTTCTGGTTTTTCATCTGGAGTCTGGGGGAGGATCAGACTCCAGTACTCAGCACTGAGCAGTGAGCATTTTATCCACTGAGCCATCTGCTTTCATTTTGTTGTTGTTGTTGTTATTAATTATTATTCTCCAGTGTTTCCTTATTGTTTGACAGATTCTAAGCATTGTCCTTTAGTCTCCATTTCTTACTGATATGGCTGTTGTTTTCTAAGAACTTGATTTTTGCTATGGGGTTATTTATTTGAGATTTCTCTAATGTTTTAATATGAGCACTCATAGCTATAAACTTCCCCTTTCAAGCTGCGGCAACTGAGCCCGAAGTTCTCATATAGTTGTGCTTTCATTTTCATTTGGGCTTAGGAATTGTTAACATGTCCTTCCTTAGTTCTTCAATGACTGACTCCTCATCCAGAGTGAATTGTTCAAAAGACTTCCAGGTAAGATGATGGGACACACACACACACACACACACACAAAGACTAGCCAGAGAAATCTGGGGAATAAAAGAGACAAGGTAACGCACAATACATGTTTCCCCAGCAAGAGAAAAGATCTGTAAAGGAACTGGGTAAGCCAGGTGAGGGCCCCGAGGGAGCTGCTGCTAACCGGTGTGGATCAGTCAGCAGTTGGGAAGCGCTTCTCACACAACAGCCCTGACCTTCTGGCAAGAGCCTTGGAAATTGTGGGGGTTTCTTCCCTCTCTCAACAGCCTGGCAAAACTAGAACCAGAAGACGTGAACCAGCTGAGCCCCGCAAGCACACCTTCAGGCAACATTCCACAACCTCCTCTCCTCTAAATGCAGCGTCTGGAACACTGGAGATTGAAAGAAGCCAAAGGACCCTGCTCACAGGTACACTGCATGGCACCAACCCAGCTGACCTGAAGCCCTACCATGGAGCTCTTCAAGACAAGACAAACACAGAGCACATCGAGGAGGAAGGACCTTTACAAACAGAGGTGAGATAGAAACTCACTCCAAATGACTACTGGGATGATCCACAGTGGGGCAATGCGTACACCAAATCAGGTTATATAGGTCTGAAGTGGAAGGGCTGATCACACATTCCATGTGAGGGACAGTTGCTAAAGGAAACATCACAGGGAGGGAAAGAATTCAAAAAGAGACCCCACAAAGGCAGAAATACAGACTGACTTTTTTAGATTTGATATATATCTAAAATGTTTTGTCTTTGCTTTTCATTGAAAACTTTAACATATGAACATATTGCAATTTAGTCTTATTCCCATCAGGATGCACTCTTGTGTGCCCTCTGCGCTGCTCCCATTCCACGGAGGATCCTCCTCAGTGGGGTTATGGATAATCACTGTGGGGTCATGAAGGCACGAATGCACCAGTCAGTGTCCCTGTACAGCTCTGTGGCTCACAATCTTTACAGGCTCCACTTCTGAGATGTTCCCTGCACATTGTAGGGCATAAGTCTCCTTTAGTGTTGAGCTTTCATCAGCCTCTGATTTTCTGCTCTGATGAATGTTGAGTTTCTTTAGTGTCTACCACCATCTCCCTGGCTCTCAGGCTAGTCATGAGGTCAGCATTCATATTTAATCCACCACCTCCTCTGTAGTATTTCCTGGGACCTGGCGAGTGTGATAGATATGACTCATCTTGTGCTAGACAGCCAGCTGTCTTTCCTTATTATTTTGATATGTCTTTGGTCTTTCTGGTATTCACTGCCGTCTGTAAAAAGCAGATTCTCTAACCAAGAGTGAGAGTACCATGAAACATAGACATGTCAACGATTTTGATAGGCATAACCTCTACTTTTAGCCAAAGAACAGTGGAACCTTCCCTCTAGGGTCTATGACCTTCCAAGTCTTAGGCTGTAGGGACTATGATCTTCCAAGATTTTGACTTGATTCTTAGTAACAGGCATGAATTCCCTCCACTGAGCAAGCCTCATATCTAATCAGAAAACAGTTGATTACTCCCTTGGCCCATGTGCTACTATTGTGCTAGTGAATAACAGTCCCCTCATAGGCCTATTAAGGGTTATATTTTTTAGTTTGCTAACCAGGAGGAAGGTTTCTATAGTATCAGTTCATTTTGGAATTAGTTTTGTGTGTACCTCCCCCTACCTGTCCATTTCTCTCCTCAAAAACCCTTCCATCCCTATTTTGTGTTCCTCGAGTTTCCTGTCAGGTATGCCTGCAACTCAAGCTGTCCCATGATAGTAATCACATGTTTGTCTTTCTGTGCTTGTGTTTGTTTGCTTAGTATTATCTTTTCTAAGTCTGTACGATTTCCTATAAATTTCGTTATAACGCTTTTCCTTACTGCTGAGTACAATTCCATTGTTCAAATGATGGGCATCTGGGGTGATTCCAGTTCTTGGCTATTGCAAATGGAGCAGCTAAGAACATGATTGAGCAGATTTCTTTGCAGTGCAGAAAGGAGCCTTTAGGGTAGATACCTAGTGGGGGAATAGCTAAGTCAGTTGGTAGTTCTAATTTCATCTTCTTCAGGATTCTCCATATTGATTTCCCTAGTGGTTATACAATTTTGCACTCCCAACAGCAGTGAATGAGGGTTCCTCTTTCCCATACCCTTACTGACATTTATTGTCATTTGGCTTAAAAATTTTTTTTGTTTATTTTTAATCTATTTATTTGAGAGTGACAGACAGAGAGATAAAGAGGCAGATAAACAGAGAGAGAATGGGCACGCTAGGGCCTCCAGCCACTGTAAACGAACTCCAGATGCTTGTGCCACCTTGTGCATCTGGCTTACGAGGGTCCTGGGGATTCGAGCCTCGAACTGGAGTCCTTAGGCTTCACAGGCAAGCGCCTAACTGCTAAGCCATCTCTCCAGCCCTCATTTGATTTTTTAATGATTGCCATCCTGAGTGGAATAAGGTAGAATCTCATAATTGTTTGGATGTGCATTTCTCTGATGGTTAAGGGTGTTAAGCATTTTTTTTAAGTATTAGTCATTTGTATTCCTTCCATTGAGAATTTCATTTTCAGTTCTTTGTCCTAGTTTTTGAGTAGATTGTTTGTTTATTTTTATTGCTTTGATCATAGGAGCTTCTATTTGCTATGGGTAGTGACTACAGAAAAAACTCAAAACTCATCAAAGTGCTGAGAATAAGTGACTATGGAGTGTTCAGTGCTGAATTAAACATCTCTATGACATCCTCCAAGGCCCACGGAGCACTGTAGAAGAGGAGGTGGAAAGAATGTAAGAGACAGAGCATGGCAGAGCAGAGAACACACTTGTGTGATGGGATTTTTGAGATTTTTGTTCCAAAACATAGTCAACATTGATAAATGATGCATGTATCCATGAATATATATATTCTGCTGCTCTTGGCTGTGGCAAGTTCATTATATATTATGCATGTTGTTTGATGACAGGAGCACACAGTGTATTCTCACTACTACTTTTTCTATCAATTAATGATAGGGTATTCAAATCTCCAAATCTCTCATTGGTAAATTTCTCCATTTCTCTTATAGTTCTAATGGTATTTATTTCCTGTTTTGAAACTGTTGTTAGGTGTATAAACATTTGGGTCATGTATTCTTGATTATCATTATTACATTATTAATATAGCCATTTAATATTCAAAGTGTTAGTGTTAAAACTTTACCATCTTTTACGTGGTAAGCATGTACAGTCTTGGACCAATAAGGACTTTTTGTTCAATTAAAGATCACACATGATGAGCCCATTAACATTTATCACCTAGTGACCATGTGACCATCTTAGATTGTGTAAGTATGTCCTGCGTACTTAGTTTGGTTTTGTTTCTGTGGATGCTTGGGGTTGAACTCAGGTCCTCATGCTTGTATAGCAAGTGTACTCACTTAGCCATCTCCCTCATCCCTTGTCTTAGCGTAACTATTCCCCATTCATGTTAATGCATTTGCCTTACTAAGCACCTCTGATAGTTTAGTTCTGAAATGCACTAATACTCTTACCACAGCTGAAGGCCAAGGCAGGAGCTTAAGGCCTGGCCTACAGAGCAAGATTGTTTCAAAATGTCAACAACAAAAATCCCTACTTATATGGAGAAAGTTATCATTTCTAAGATGGCAAATATAGAAAGAACCCACATAAGCAAGAACTATTTGGAGACTTTAATATAAAATTCTAAGTCCTCAAATGAAAATACGTGAATATCAATACTTTATATAACATGTATGTAACCAGAGTCCTTAATTTTACTACTCAGATAGGGTTTTTCTTACTAGAAGCTTGAAGCAAACCTGATCTTGGAGTAGTTTTTCTCAATGTATTGAAACCAAAGTCATCAGAGCAGAAGTTTGCGCTGGAAGAAAAATTCTGACTTACAAAATTGAGACCATAGTATGAGGACAAGATTTTTTTTTTTTTTGCACCAATGCCTGAAATGCTTTAATTTCTTTTCTACACAATAATTTCTATAGATGGCAAGTGTATCTGAAATGTTTCTATAGACCCAAGATCCTTACATGGGCTCATGTAATTGAATGTGGGGGGGGGGTCACAAAAAATTTAACAGTAAAAGGTTCCTGAAAGCATAATCAAATATTGACTCAAAATCAAATGCATTACAAATGTAAGGTATTTCTGGAAGCACCCACCCATGTGGCATCACACGACTTCACCACAGCTTTGGGTCTCGGCCCACGTGCGCTCCGCACTGCATGTCTTCATGCCACACAGAGCCAGGGGATGTCGCCTGAGACACTCCAGTTCAAAAGTGGACACTATGAACTGCAGTTTTGCGTTTACAAAGCCACAGAGGCTTAATTCCAGAAAACAAAGGAAAATATTCTTCTCTTGTCATTATCTAGGATGTTAAGTACCAAATTGATGCATCTGTAGTTTGCACTGTTAGGATGTTTGATCTGTAAAACTGCTGTTTGAGGCCTGGGGGAGATGAATAAGCCTGACGAGCTGAGTTTAAATCCCCAGAGCCAACACAACGACAGACGCAAGTAGTGCGCGCCTCTGTAATCCCACTGAGAATACGGCAATGGCAGCCGAAGCAAGGGGGTGTCAGAGCTCACGGGCCAGTCAGCATCCTGTTCACTGAAGCAGAAACCAATGAGAGCCCCCCTCAAGGTGGGGGGTAACCCCAAGGTTGTCCTCACCTCCAAACCATATGCTACGGCACAGCCTACCCCACCCACCCACACTTTTTTTTTTTTTAATTGCAGTTTGCATTACTGACCTGAAGTTTCATAAAAAAAAAATCCAATAAATGTTGGCTTAGAATTTGAACATAATTTCCAACAATTTCTGAAATGGCCCCAGACATACTTTTACCAAATTGTTCTTCATATTTATACAAAGCAGATTACTCAATAAAATCAAAATATCAAGCAACTCTGAAGTCATTGAAAATGCTCTATGCCCTCAAGTACCAAATATTCAGTCAAGATTTAATTCTTTATGCAAAAATAAACAAGCACAGCTCAGCATGCAAACTTGTTTTCTTCAACAAATGGTAAAATAGTGAGTATAAGGGTTGTTTTCAAATAAATTTGATGTATCAGTATATCTTTTATTTACCTATACATCTCAGGTCAGATAAAATTTCTTGGGTGAAAATGAGTTGAGTGGAAAAAGGTTTTAAGTGCACTAAATATGAAGAACAATTGATGAATGGATAACCAAGATGTGGTATTATCTACATGATGGAATTCTACTCAGCAGTAAGAAAAAACTGACAAATGAAATTTGTAGAGAAATGGTTGAACTTGGAATAGATCACTCTCATTGAACTCACACAGTCATAGAAAGACAATCATCACATGACCTCACTCATCTGCAGTTCCTAACCTGGATCAGCCCGAGATGCTGACATACCTGAATGGCATCTCAAGGCTTGGACAATAGGGAGGGTAGGGCTTTAGGGAGGGGGGAGCACAAAACAACCCAAATTGAACTGGTGCTATAGAATCCTATATTCTTAAAGTTAGACTAAAAGGTAGAACCCTCAAGAGGACCTTAGGGGGAGCACGTGAATCGAAGGGCCCTGGAGAGGATGAGATGAAGCCTAACCTTGAATCTTCTTTTTTATCTTTCTGCTTTTTCTTTTTTTTTTCCCTTGGTGCTGACCCATAGTTCCCTGTATCAGGATGTGGTTTACATCCACAATGAGCTGTTGATCAGAGACCTACTAGATCTCCAAAAACAAAACAGACTTCTGTCAGAGCACTTGATTACCCACCAGAGACTAATGTTAAGACCCTACTGCTGAAGACAATTCTGTCAGCAGGGGCCTGGTTGAAATCCAGAAGAGAGCCAGTCCACAGACAATTAGCCCATCTAGTGCTGGAAGGTGCTACATGAGCTACTGGGGGAAAGTGGCCAACATCTGTTCAAGCAACTCAAAAACAACCTGACATGATGCTCACACAAGTGCAATAGTGGCACAGAGCCATGGTGTGTAACCAAGTGCTCTTGGATTGGCAGATCCGTGCAGTGGAAAGGAAACCCTATCTGGAACTGGGAAACAAGTCAGAATCATATTCAGATAACAATTCTGTTTTCCATTGTCAAGCTCCCACTAATCTTGGGCTATAAAGGGTCTACACCCTTTAAATTCTCTCTAAAACAACAATGTGGTTATCCCATTTAACCAGTACTGACTTCACTCTCTACTGGAGAATCTGCTTTTCTTTTTCAGATGGGAGCTGGATCTTAGGAGATAAATGATCCAGTGCGCTCCACCCCAGCCCCAGCTGAAACCGATTCCTTAGAGGAATTAGGAGAAATGAGCAAGAATGCTGCTTTCTTAGTGAGTCTGGTATCAGCACAAGGGTGAAGGAGATAGACACTGAGGACACTCAACACCTACCAAACAAGTGATCTAGAGGCTCCCAAGAGCCTATCACTGAAGTAGACTTAAATCGCACCCAACATGGCTCAGGGAATTTTGCGGAAGAGGGGGCAGAAAGATTGTTAGGGCCACAAGTTGGGACATTCTGCACAGACACATTGCCAACCCCCCATAACCAAATGCTGCCCCCAACAATGCATGATCCATAATCCCCATAGAATTGACCTGCATCCCCAACGAGGAGAGCCTCTTTAGAAAAGGGGTAAAGATGAGGGGAAGGATGGTACCAACATGTGTTGTTTGCATACTAAATATCTAATATTTATATATCTAATATATCTAATCTAATATCTAATAAAGATAAATTAAAACAAAACCCAATCATAGTAAAGTTTAGATCTGCCAGGCTACATACACACACAACCATCCAGAGTGCTAGAATTTTTTTTTTTTTTGAAAGAGAAAGGGAGCATTTAGATATGAAATCGATTCTAGTTAGGATTTGGGTATGAGTTTCAAAGAAACAAACCACTAGTTCAACTGTAAAGGAGTGAGCACAATCGGCTGAAAACGTTCTGCAGAAACAGAACGCAGGGATAAGCAGGGATAGCTCAGAGAGCTACCTGAAGCAACCAATCGGAAGATTCCCATGGGAACTACCTTCATTCACGTCTTTGTCATATACTCTTAAGACAAACTATATAAAGTAAAATCTGTTGCTCTATGGTACAAATTAACATAGTTTGCAAAATGTTAACAGTAACAATTAGATTATCACAGTTCTAAGAGCCGCGGAGAGTGCCGAACACCATACAATTTGTTGCATATCAAAACTTTTCCCAGGTCTCCTAAAGCAACCTTCCTGTCTGATGTTTCTAGTTAATGTTTTTATTACCATCTCAGCAAATCCGAAAAGGGTGAAAACGTAAAGAAAAAAATATATACAGGGAGAAACTTAGAGCTCACCTACTCAGTGAGCTTTAGGGTTTCCGTTTCAGCCTCCCCAGTGCTGGGATTTCAAATGTACAACACAGTACCTGGCATTTTACATAGGTTCTGGAGATCTAAGTTCAAATGTTCAAACTTGCATCACCTTCCCAAGCCCTTAGTGTGTTTGAAATTTCATTTTTGCACTAATACATTGAAGCAAGTGGTGTAATTGTCTAGGTGTCCAAAGCAGTTGTTTCAGTACATGCACAGCTTCAGCTTGCCCTTGAGTTTCAAAATATCAGCATGAGTGGGACATGGAGCACACAGCTGTAATCACAGCATTGCAGGGGCTGAGGCAGGGGGATCATCATGAGTTTGAAAACAGTTGGTTCTCAGAGTTCAAGACTAGCCTCAGCTACATATCGTTTCAGTGCACACACGGAAAGAGGAAAGCATGAATTTTTCTTATGTATGTAATATAGAAGTTGGATCAGAAGAAAAATTAAGTTTTTGCCCATTCTAAATGCTAATGATCTTCCAGTAGTTAGTTAATCCACTGCTTTCTTTTTTCTCTTAATGTCTTAACGTCAATATTCTCTCTAAAGTAGTAGTTTCAATTTGTGTATTATAGAAATATTAAAATTCATTATCTACTTTAATTAGGAATCGAAAATTGTAATTTTCTAAAAGTAAATTGAAGTTATCTTCCATAAAGTATGTTCCTAGGAATATAGAAGTACTAATTAAAACTTGGAAATGAGGGCTGGAGAGATGGCTTAGTGGCTGAAGGCTCTTGATTGTAAACCCTGATGGCCTGGTTCTCCTCCCCAGTATCTACATTAAAGCCAGATGCACAAACTGAAACATGCACCTGGAGTTTGTGCAGTGGCTAGAGGCCCTGGTGTGTACATTCTCTCTTTCTTGCACTCTGCTTATTAAACATAAAAACGAACTTGGAAATATATAGAAAGTTTAAACAAGTTACTGATAAAGAAACTATTAAAATAAGTTTGTCTTCACTTAGTTATTTGGGGATTTGAATTATGAAGACTTTACAGAAAGTTACAATTACCTAGCTTTAGATGATCATCTGTAATTATATTAAAAATGTAATTACTTTCCTCTAGATGACATTAGTATTTAATTGCTATCTTTTCTGCGTTTCTAAGTTACACATAATTATTTTGACACATATCTCCAAGGAAAGGTTTCATTTACAGTGATTTATTAAATAATAAAGTAGAAGTCCATGCTTTATAAGTTGAAATTAAATTTCTCATGGAGAAATAAAATAAAAACTATTGTAGATAGTTATCAGAAGTTGTGAGGTCTTCTAAAATTCCATCACAGAAACTACGTAGGAGCTGAGTTTGCAGATGATGTCCGTGCTCTGGTCATTCTTCGAACCAGTGCTTCCTGTCTTTTTCTTTGAATTTCTTCAGGAGAACACTTTCTGTTTTTCTCTTCTTCCTCTGAAAATTAAACAAAACATGAATGAACTGTGAAACAATAAACATCAAAAAAAGGAAAGGTTTTTTTATTCTAAGAATTTTTCAAATTTATTTTTTATTTTGGAGAGAGAGTTGGCACGCCAAGGCCTCAGCCACTGCAACTGAACTCCAGACACTTGTGTCACCTGGAGGGTGTGTGCAACCTTGTGCTTGCCTCACCTTTGTGAGTCTGGCTAAGGTTGGATGTGGAGAGACCTTAGGTTTCACAGGCAAGTGCCTTAACCGCTAAGCCATCCTGTAGCTCAAAAATAGGTTTTATGACAACCCACCAAATAATTCTTTGGGACAATAAAATCTAATTAATAGAACCTAATTAAAAATATAATCTTAAAAATACTTTTAAATGTTACAT
This sequence comes from Dipus sagitta, assembly GCA_036346955.1. Classification (NCBI taxonomy): domain Eukaryota; kingdom Metazoa; phylum Chordata; class Mammalia; order Rodentia; family Dipodidae; genus Dipus; species Dipus sagitta. The sequence goes on along the minus strand of CM070793.1, from coordinate 23,491,268 downwards.
AAATTTTAAAATAAAGGTACTAAAAATAGTAAGTTAAACTGGGCATATTCCAAATAATGTGAAAATAAGTTATATAAATATCCACATCTTTTTCCTTATAGAACTACAAATATTTCATTTCAGCCACTAAGGAAAGGTTTTTGAGTGACAATGCTATTTCTCATGTCAAACTAATCATCTGTGAATCACAGTTAGAAATTAGAAAATTTAAAATAATCTTTATTAAATTTGTTTTGTTTTTATTCACAACTGCTCTCTCACTTAAACACCTTACAGATTAAAACTTATGTTGTAAAATGAGCCTTTTAGATAAGAATCTATTATTGTCAGATGAGAAATGTTTTATATACTGACATCACAGGATTTCTTTTGTTGACTAAGGAAGTTATTTTCCCAAATACATGTGTCTGCTTCTTTTCTTGTATAATCAGAAGTTGAAGGGGACTTTCAGGATAACAAATGTTTGTTTCAAGGGCTGGAATGATGGTTCAGTGGGCTAAAGGTGCTTGCTTGCAAAGCCTGGTGGCCAGGGTTCAACTACCTAGTAACCACACTTAAGGCCAGATTCACAAAGTGGCACATGTCTGGAGCCTGTATGTGGTGGAAGGAGGCCCTAGTGTGCCCATTTTCATTCTCTTTTTGCTTGTAAGTAGAAAAAAAAATAGAAAATGTTTATTTCATATAAACTCCTCAAATGACTGATGTCTTTCATTTCACAGATCACAGACTCTTGTTAGTTTTTTCCTTAGAGAAAACACCAAAACATAATACTAATAATTAGTTTGACAAATATTTTAATCTTAAAGCCAAGAAGAAAAAAATTCAGAAAACACCTAGAGTTTACAGTCAACTAAGTGTAAGAATAAAAGAAAACATATTAACAGTCCACACTGTTATAAAAGAATATGGCACCTTAAATGGGATTTAAAAATGGCTTGACATTATAGCAAATAATTCCAAATGATATGAAGTGGCAGTATAAAAATCTCACTTAGGGAGAGCCATATATTTTCCCATTAGCCCTTCCTTTAACTCAATCTGTAATAAAAATACACTTACAAAGTCAAACTGCTGGAAGGTACTAAGCAACTGGGGCTCTTATCTTTTATTTTAAAGCATAAGGGTCAGCAACTTTTATTCTCTTAAGGGCCAAAAATATATTAATCTTTGAGAGCAAAATGCTCTTTATTCCAACTGCTCAATTCTACTAGGGCCAAGCTAGCCATGGGTAAAATATAAACAAACGATGGGCTGTGTTTAAGTAGAACTTTATGAATTGATACAATTTAAGTTTTCAAATATCATGTGTAATATTGTTTTCCTTTTCATTTTTTTGTTTAAACAATTTAAAATGTAAGCTTGTTTTTAGTGTTCCAGCTACACAAAAACAGGCTGAAGGCTAACTCTGGACATATCAAAGTTAGCTATCTCTGGCCTTAAGTCACAAGCAGTTACATGGGCTTTGTTTCAAAGACATTCCTTGGAGAGTAGCCTGTGACATACTAAGGTACAAGGGGGTAGAAAGCATAGAAAACAGTAACACTGGGCATGGAGACTCAAGGCTATGATCTGGTGGAGGCTGAGGTGAGAGGAGCATGGAGGTCAGCACAGGCTGTGAGTGAGTGAGTTCCAGGTCAGACTCAGCTTGAGTCAGATGCTGCCTCTCAGAAACAGTGAGAGAGACAGAGAGAGAGAGAAAACATGGATAAGGCTAATAGTAACCAAGTATTATCAATAAATCCATATGATAAACTGAAAGGCAGATTACATATTTAAAAAATGAAGACAGGGTGAGAGACTAAAACTCTGGGAAAACTCAGATAAAGTCTTTAATGAGATTAATAATGTACATATAAATAAATTCATGTTGGAAATCTCATTGACTTAGTTATAACCACTTAAAAAACTTACAAGTTCATAATCTATTATAGGTTGATGACATTTTTGACACTTCAAAAGACATAATTTGGGGCTGTAGTATAAAAAATTCAGTCAGTGCTGATAAGTGCCTATTAGGTTAAACTTTTTGAAAGAAAATTTGGTGACATCTGTCAAAATTCACAATATCCTCTTACACCAGTTTTAAGGAAATGACAGATGTAATCATACAAGCTACAGTAATTTATATATGATATTTACAACAATACTGTTTGTAAATGTAAAACACTCCAACCAACCTATTTTCCACCAATAGACAACCAATGATGATTATGAAGCCACACAACACATAACATGTGGTCACTGAAGCCAATAGGAAGAAGCCTACACCTGGAAATGACACCCAGGAAGCAAACCTTCGTATATTATGTAGTTCCACCTACCTAGTAAACAGGTATGCAGACACATACTTTTTCAAATACAGACAATGTTGCAAGAGAAAGAATATTAAAGATAAGGAAGAAGAATTATTATATTCAGACAGCAATAAAGACAAAATATAAGCAACCATGGGGCTAGAGAGATGGCTTAGCGGTCAAGCTGCTTGCTTGCAAAGCCAAAGGGTTTGATTCCCCAGGACTCAAGTAAGCCAGAAACACAACGTGGTGCATGCATCTGGAGCTTGTTTGCAGTGGCTGGAAACCCTGGCACACCCAACCCCTCTCTGTTTCTTTCTCTATCTCAAAAAAAAAAAAAAAAAAAAAAAAAAGGAAAAAGAAAAAAGACCAACCATAACAGTGACTTACAAGACATCTGGCATACAGGAAATCAAACAAAAATAATCTGTGGTATAGGAAAGGGAACTAAGACATAGACTAAAGCCATGGAAATCCCATTCAAAACTAAGAATGTTATGAATAACCCATATGAAAACCTACTTCTTTGTTAAGCTAATTAAAAAAAATAGACTTTTAAAAAAAGAGTGTAGGCAAACATGTGCTATAGGAGTGGATAATGGCGTTTCAGAGCCATAGGCTGTTAGAGAAAAGTCCCAGGGCCAGGGTGAGATATGTTCCTGAGGCCTCCATAATACAAGCTACTGCCAAAGCTCCTAACCGCCTACCAGAACTACTCAGTCAAGATCCTATTGCTAAAGATACCACATGCTCCAGTTGTAGGGCACTGAGAAATCAAGCTGTAACTGAGCTGGAAGGCTCCTCTCTGCTAAGCTCATAGTGCTGGAAAGTGCTATGTAGCCTACTGAGGAAGAAAAGTCATCAGCAATTTTAACCAGCAGTGGACCCTGCAAGCTACACACCTGGCCAGCCAGGCAAGATGTGGCCACTAGTGCAATAGTGGCATGTCTGTCATGGTGGTAACCTATGACTCTCAAATTGAGTTTGAGGCCTGATACTGAATCCATCCCTGATACTGAAAACCTAGTCACAGACTATGATGTGAAGGTGATAAGAGATAAATAAAACAAAGAATGCATCAGAAGATGAACACATCTTCCATGTTCATGAACTGTAAGAATTAATATTGTGATCAATAAGTATATTGCCAAAAGCAAGCAACCTACAAGTTCAAGGAAATCTGGTGTCAAAACTCCAATGACAGTTTTCACAGAACTAGAAAAATCAATCCTAAAATTCACACAGAAGCAAAACAAACAAAACAAAACAAAACAAAACCAACAGCAACAACAAAAAAAAACTACCTAAACTGCCAAATGTATGTTAGGCAACAAACAAACAACAACAAAAAAGAATCGAATCTAATTTTCAAATGAAACAAAATAATCAGCCAGGTGTGGTGGCGCACACCTTTAATCCCAGCACTTGGGAGGCAGAGGTAGAAGGATCGCTGTGAGTTCGAGGCCACCCTGAGACTCCATAGTGAATCCAGGTCAGCCTGGGCTAGACTGAGACCCTACCTGGAAAAAAAAAAAACAAAAACAAAAACCAAAACCAAAACCAAAACCAAAACCAAAACAAAAACAAACAAACAAAAAAAAACCATCACTATATTAGTACTGATGTATACAGTAGGTAAGAGCCCGAATGTTAGCTTCAAGTAAGGAGCATTAGGAAAATTGTAACGATAGCAGCTTAAAGCAAATACAGTAAATGCTGTAGCAGCAGAAGTTAGCATCCATGAAAATATGACTATGAATCATTACTAACGGTCAAATGGCCAGGCAGATTTGGTAACAGTGCTATGCTTCCGATAGAGAAACCATCATCTGCAAAGAAACTGGCTGTGTGAACATGCTGGAGGCTATGAACCACAAATATTCCCTTAAAAATATATGTTATAGGGCTGGAGAGATGGCTTAGTGGTTAAGCGCTTGCCTGTGAAGCCTAAGGACCCCGGTTCGAGGCTCGACTCCCCAGGACCCACGTTAGCCAGATGCACAAGGGGGCGCATGCATCTGGAGTTCGTTTGCAGTGGCTGGAAGCCCTGGTGCACCCATTCTCTCTCCCCCTCTCTCTGCCTCTTTCTCTGTTTGTCGCTCTCAAATAAATAAATAAAAATAACAAAAAAATTTTAAAAAAATATATGTTATTAGTGAACAGACCTTCACATTATATTGAATGATGATTACACAAATATTTATTAAACATACACTAAGCGCTATAGTGGCCTAGGTATTTTATTTGCTAATAAGATAGACAATAGTCACTAGGTATTTAAATGCAACTTGTAATTTTTAAAACTGAAACTGGGACTAGAGAGACGGAAGTGCTAGCTGCAAAAGCATGAGGACCTGTGTGTTCGCGGGGCTGCCGTGCACACGCACCCCAGCACTGGGGAGGCAGAGACAGGAAGATCCCTGGGACTTGCTGGCTAGTACATCTAGTCCAAATGGTGAGGGACGGGTTCCGTGAGTCCCTGTCTCAAAAGATAAAGTGACACTGATGGGAAAGAGACTCAGTGCACCTATGCGCATATGAATATTCATCCATGCATGCAGTGCACCACATACGCATGCAAAAAATAAAATAAGTGAAGTGGCAGAAAGTCAACAGGAAATACCTACTTGCAGACTCTTCAAGGAGGACATGAAGATTAAGAGACCACTAATACAGAGTCAGTTTGGGGGACATGAAGATGAAGAGACCATCAATACAGAGTCAGAGTTTGGGGGGGGGGTCAAATAGAAGTAGTTACAGTTGGGCTGGAGAGATGGCTTAGCGGTTAAGCGCTTGCCTGTGAAGCCTAAGGACCCCGGTTCGAGGCTCGATTCCCCAGGACCTACGTTAGCCAGATGCACAAGGGGGCGCATGCATCTGGAGTTCGTTTGCAGTGGCTGGAAGCCCTGGCGCGCCCATTCTCTCTCTTTCTCTCTATCTGCCTCTTCCTCTCTCTGTCACTCTCAAATAAATAAATAAAAATGAACAAAAAAATTAAAAAAAAGAGAAGTAGTTACAGTGAAGAAACTATAATATAGCAGAGTCTAAGGTTTTGAACTAGGAAAGAAGCTACTTGAGAATAAAGATAGCTGCTGTAACTGAAATTTAGTATGTAAGGCAGGCTAAGGAGAGAAAAATCTAGGGCTTTACAGATTACAGTGTAGAGCGTAGATTTTATTTGAAATATGACAGGCAACCACTGAAGATTTTTTTTACACGTACCAATTATGCTTATGTGGTTTTAAAAGATTATTCTCCTATTTGAAGACTAGAATCAAAAGGGGATAGTGATTTAATCAAGACATGGGTTTGGGTAAGGGTGTTACTGATGAAATGAGACAGATGGACAGCTAAGAAAATTTTTGAGGTGTGACCAATGGAATATACTGACAAAACAAAGAACTGGGAAAAAGAGGAACTAGAAGACTAAGGAGCATCCTCAGTGGAATGGGGGCAGGGTTGAGGGAAAAGAGGGTACCAACACATTATGTATCCATAAAAAACATCTTGTTAATAATACACATTAAGCTGGGTGTAGTGGCGCACACCTTTAATCCCAGCACTTGGGAGGCAGAGGTAGGAGGATTGCTGTGAGGTTGAGGCCACCCTGAGACTCCATAGTGAATTCCAGGTCAGCCTGAGCTAGAGGGAGACCTACCTCAACAAAACAAAACAAAACACAACAAAAATAAATAAAAATTTAAAAATGATAGCTGGGCTGGAGAGACGGCTTAGTGATTAAGGTACTTGCCTGCAAGCCTAATGACCTAGGTTCAATTCCCCAAGACCCATGTAAGCCATATGCACAAGGTGGGGCATGCGTCTGGAGGCTGGAGGCCCTAGTGCGCCCATTCTCTCTCCCTCTCTCAAATTAAAACAAAAATACTTAAAAAATGATAGGTTGCATGAATTAAGTAAGTCGCAAGTCTGTTACAATGAACACTGAATTTTCTTTCAGATTGTACACTAACAAAAGTGTTTAATGAGAAAGGTTCAAAACATCAACTACTGTTGACTTAAAAACTACAATTTTGAAAACTTTAAAACTGAAGTTCAATACATCAGAAAGTTACTAAAACTGAAGTTCAAAACAATGAGAGTAAACAAGATACTAAATCCAACTCTTCAATGCACACATCTAGAAGCATGTTTTTCCAGGAATTACTTCCCAACACAAGCACGATTATTTGAAATAATCACTTTAAGAACCCTAGTTAAGCACATACAATAGCTTTCACTTGTACGTTAGTCAAAACAAGTAGCTTTTGTAGTCGTCCTATTTCTCACAGGAAACTCTCATACATACCTCTAGAAGGGTTCTTCCAAGACACAGAACACTTCATCAAAGACTGCTGCTCATCAGCCTTCCCAAGTAATGGGCTGTCAGTCTTCTTTTTCTCTAAATCTTGAGTAGTTCTGGTAGCAGGGATACTTCCTGCTGTACAATCTTGATTGAACTGAGAAAGAAACTGACAACTTTTAACTTTTGTAAATGTAAACTTTGAAAATCTTGCAGTTTTGTTAAGGTTACTCGGAGCTTTATCTGCTAGGATGCTCTGAGATAATTGCTGAGCACTAAATTTCTTATTAGTAGCAAGTTCTGTGTTCATATGACTCAACCTAAAGTTCAAACTTGAACTTTCTGCAACAGCTGACTTTGGGCTGCTCCTTTGTACTGGAACGGCAAGGTTATTAGAAAACTTCTGTAGCTTACTGATCTGGTCACTTGAATTCTTAGAGTACACAGACACATTTCTTGGAGCATCTGAAAAATCTTGGTAACTTCTACCTGGTTCCTTTTTCTCTATCTTCATAGACTTACATATTTGGGATTTATTTGTCAAAGATGTCTGCACTGAAATGCTGCTAAGATCCGAAGGCTCTGAGTGCATCAACAGGCCTCCCCCCTTCAGTGCAGCAGATGTGCTTCTGGCTCCGTGCTGGGAATGACAACTGCTCTCAAGTGTACTTCCTGGTACCTTGCAGTCCTTTATGTTTTCTTGCTGAGTTAGTCTTTCAACATCATCACATGCTTGATATAGCACATCATCATCTACATCACCTGTGTCCCAGGTAGTCTCTAACTGGCGGCATGCTTCAATAATTTCATTAGCAAATGATGGGTCATTCCAGTCATCAAGGACAGAACCTAACTTGGATGCATTTGTCTGATCTGGGTTACCAACACTGGCTTCACTGCTCAAAGATGCAAAGCCAAGGGAGTCAGTACTAGCAGATGATTTAGAGGACTGATTAAAACAGAGCCCGTGTTTCTTTTCATTGGTACATCTTGTGTCCAAACCAGATCTGTCTACAGCATGTGCATTAGAAGTCAGGCTAAGGTGACAGCCTTCTTTTGTTAGGTTAGACACAGACACACAGCCTTGGATTTTATCTTGAATAACAACATTATTGACAGGTTTCTCAAACTTCATTTTATTTCTGGTAAATGGCAACCTGCTCGGTTTATCACTTGGACTTGGCAGAGATCTGTTTCCTTCAGCATCTATTAGTTGTCTATTATTTATGTTTGAAGGAAGATCTTGTGCTATTCTTGAATTTCTTACTCTGTCTTCAAGATTTATATTTGTTCTTCTATCTTTATCCTTTTTACCAAAAACTGTACAAAATCCCTGATGATCAGGAACTTGGGCAGTGGCAGAAGGGAACAGTTCGAGCATCTCAGTATTTAGCACAAAAGGTTCATTACCTAATAAGCTTTCCCAGTCCTCTTCAAAATCACGTGAAGTAAACACATCGGCATCCTTATTAGAGTCTGGCTGCTTAGTACAGGGAGTCACATGAGACTCTGACACTGTCACACCATCTACTTGTGGACAAAGTGATGTGTTTTTATTTGGCTGGTTTTCAGTGACCAAAGTTTTATTTGCAATGTTTTTCTCTTCTTTCAAAACACTTTTCTTTCCAAAAGCAGTGTCACTGTTATTCAGTGAAGCATGTGACATACCTTGGCTGAGCTGCCCACTGCACTTCTGAGTAGAACCATCAAAAAGAGCACGAAAGGCTGCTTCGGCACTTGGGTCAAACAGCTTCTGATGGTTGTCTGAGTCATCTGCCACAGATATCCTGGTACTTCCTTTCATTGGCTTTTTAATGATAACACTAGGAACTATATCACATGATTGCTTCTGCACATAATCTTTACAGTTATGAAAAGTCTCTGTTTCTGAAGGTGTCTGGACAGAATCACAGTTTCTCTTGTGTTGCTCTTGAACCACATCTAGCTCTTCCATATTCTTATCAAACTGTTCAGCCAATTTCATAAGTTCTTTTTCTCGATTTTGTGTTTTTAACCTATTAAAACATTTAAAAATTATAACTAAGAAAGGTTCTAAGAGTCATTAAAAATATTTGACCATCACTTAACATATCTTGGTATGTTAAAACATCAAACATTTAACAATCAGAGTAAAATTACTTTAGCTCCAACATTTTACATATCAAAACTAAGAAGTCTTAGTAATTATTGTGGATTCTTCACGAAACCAGAACTACATACTATATTGGCTTCATGGAGTAACAGAAGTGCTGACATCAGAACTTACTTTGTGCAGCTCATTTTAACTCTGGACTGCTCTTTGGCTACACTGGGAGTAGAAGGGATCGCAGTTTCTCCAATCCACACACCCAGCATGGAGTCTGTCACTGGTACTTCATCCTTTGGAACAGGGAGCAAAAGAAATGTATGAGCACTATCAGGAAATAAAAGAAGAGAGGGACAGAGGGAAGGAGGGAGAAGGAAGACTAAGGAGAAAAGGTTAAAAGGGGTTAAAATGGGGAGGAAAGAGGAAGAAGGGAAAGGGAAAAGGAAAAGACAGGGAAAGAAAATACTCATAATTATTTCCTCCAGCAATAAATTCTGGCAAGGTGATAGTTACTCAACAAACTCAAAAATTAGAAATTGCACAATGGCAAAAAGAAGTCAGAAAGCATGATTCACTTATGTCTCAGAGAGTAAAAAATTTTCAAAATTAGGAATTCCTTGTTAAAAAAACACAAGGTTTTAAGAAGTAAATTATCAAGTGCACATTTAACACTTTGTACAAGAGTATCTTTATAAAAGAAAAACTGAGTATTTCAGATGCTGTCAGACACGTATGAAGATCTAGCGGGAACATGCGGCAGAGTCGTTAAGTCCTTCAGTGGCTCCTCACTCTCCAAGTCTTACTTGTGCTCACTGTAACTTGTCTCTGAAACTGCAAATCTACCTTGACTGAAATTGAGAACATGGGTAACTGATTTCAGACCTAAGGGCAAGGTCAGAACTAAAGCCAGGAATGAAGAAAGAAAACAAGCCAAAGGCAGACAGGCTTCAGGTAGGAAAGCCCTTCTAGAGTTGGAGTCTTCTATATTCTTTATAGTCTCTTGACCACACAGAAAGTGACAGAAGGAGCTTTAAGTCTGTGAACTCAACCAACAAACCAAGTTTTGCTTGTTTATAGTACCTACAGAGAACGTAAATAGAACACAAGGGGAAAACATGACATTAATACTAGGCTATAGGTATTCAAAGGCAAGATCACTCTTTATGGCAGCTTAGTATGAAGCACAATGCTGGGTATGAAGAAAATGTTGTTTCACATTTATTTTCTACTAACATTTAGGTGAAAAGACCCTCTAATGTGGTACTATAGATCCTCAATGAAAGCTGGTCTTGGTGGCACATACCTTTAATCTCAGCACTCAGGAGGCAAAGGTTCACCACAAATTTGAGGCCAGTTTGGGACTACAGAGTGAGTTCCAGGTCAGCCTGAGCTAGAGTGAGATCCTACCTCAAAATAAACAAATAAGCCAACAGGGTGCTCAAAGAATCAAGAGTTTTCTTTTGAAAAAATTATGCATATGTGTATGTGTGTGTGTGTGTGAGTGCACCAGAGCTTCATGTTGCTACAAACACGTGCCAGATACTCAAGGGCCCTTATCCACTCAGCTATCTTCCTAACCCCAGCAAGCAGTTCTCTTAACATCACTTGAACCTACTTGACTTAAATCAGATAATGCCAATTCTGGACTCAGTATTTTCTTTGTTGGTTGAACAATAATCTTTAAAGAATTTTTTTATTGATTTAATTATGTAATCTGTCCAGTTATAAGAAAATTAATAATAAACAAAAACATGATTTGAAGATAGCTCACCTAAAAACATAAATGTTTATCACTCTGAGAATATAAGTTTTTAAGAAGACCTTAATACTACCAAAGACTGACTTGGTCTAAAAGTGCTCAATCGAAGGGAGTAGTATTTATAAACAACTAATTTCACTGTATTATTTTATTAACACAAGTTATCACTTGCATATTACTGTCACTTCCTTAAGCAAACTTATTTCTAGTCCATTTAATAAAGGCTCCAATAATTTACTGAACTATAATTTTATCACCATTTAGGCTGGCCAGCCCGCAGCTTATTATGCATCTTTTATGTGAAACCTACAATTGATGAAGATCTACCAGTAAGTTATAAATAGTATTAGAACATAAATTTATTGAACTGCCTATACAATCAGTTTCTAGGACATGGCAGACACAGAATGTAGAGTTAGTAGCAACAGAGTTGTTTTGACTGTGTGAGTTACGACAGTAGGTATTGTACAGCCTGTTTCTTCCATGTGGAGATGGCCATCCCTCATTCCCATATTTCAGTCTGTTTCTTCCATGTGGAGATGGCCATCCCTCACTCCCATATTTCACAGTCTGTCTCTTCCATGTGGAGATGGTCATCCCTCATTCCCATATTTTATAGCCTATCTCTTCCATGTGGAGATGGTCATCCCTCATTCCCATATTTTAGTCTGTCTCTTCCATGTGGAGATGGTCATCCCTCATTGCCATATTTTAGTCTGTCTCTTCCATGTGGAGATGGTCATCCCTCATTCCCATATTTTAGTCTGTCTCTTCCATGTGGATATAGCCATTCCTCATTCCCATATTTTAGTCTGTCTCTTCCATGTGGAGATGGCCATCCCTCATTGCCATATTTTACAGCCTGTCTTTTCCATGTGGAGATGGCCATCCCTCATTCCCATATTTTACAGTCTGTCTCTTCCATGTGGAGATGGCCATCCCTCACTCCCATATTTCACAGTCTGTCTCTTTCATGTGGAGATGGTTATCCCTTATTCCCATATTTTAGTCTGTCTCTTCCATGTGGATATAGCCATTCCTCATTCCCATATTTTAGTCTGTCTCTTCCATGTGGAGATGGTCATTCCTCATTCCTATATTTTAGTCTGTCTCTTCCATGTGGAGATGGCCATCCCTCATTCCCATATTTTACAGTCTGTCTCTTCCATGTGGAGATGGCCATCCCTCATTCCCATATTTTACAGCCTGTCTCTTCCATGTGGATAGGGTGATTCCACATACCTGTTATATGGAGCTATGTCTGTTGTTGTTTATGGTCAACACATAGTAACTATTCAAAGATATGTATTAAGGAAAAATACCAGTTTCTACAAAGAAATTAAGCAAAAATAGGTATTCTCTAGATTTAAATATTAAAGAAGGAAAGAAAAGAATTAAGAAGCTCAGAATAATCTCATGTGTTAGGCAGATGCTTCTTAGAACAGTGACAGGATTAATACAATGAATGATACTCGTTCTTGCATACTTCTGAGTCAAATGATTAACAAACTTTTTCACTTAAGCAGCATAAGAATTAAAATGAAGAAAAACCACTTTCAAGATTGCTCTATTATAGCAAGCAATCAAAGTGCCTTATAGTTTATAGTAAGTTTTTATATAATGAATTAATCCAAAGACAAAGGCAAGACAGGTAAAAATTCCATTTAACAGTTAAGTGAACTGATGTGAGAGTTTAGCTGGCTCACCTAGGATCACATAGCATAAAAGGCTGAATGAGGTCTACGTCTAAATCCAGGGTTCTTTCCAGATTTCAAGTGCTTCTTGGTGAATGTACAAGTCAGTGAATACTGAGAGCAGTTTCAATGAGAGAAAGCTGTACTATAGACAATAAACAAACACTAATAACAAAAATCTTAAGTTTAAAAGATACTATCTTACTCTATTATTCAAGTGATTATAAGGTAAAAACCATCTTATGTTGTTACTTAAATATATTTGATAAAATTTAACCTCTAGCCAAAAATAGCTCTGTAAAATAATTAAAACTTAGGAAAATATATACAGTTTTCCCTCCCTATCTGAAGGTTCCACACTCAGACTCAACCAATCACTGAATGAAATATTCAGAAAAAAATCACTACCACCACTATCACCTCCAAAAAAGATGTGGCTATATGGACTACATACACATTTTTGGCCATTATTTCCTACACACTACAACATTAGACTTACATTACGTTAGGTATAAACAATTTACAGATGATTTAAAGCACACGGAAAGGATTGAGGCACAGCTCAGGGGCAGAGCACTTGCCTAGCACATGTAAGTCACAGGGTCTGATCACCACTGCACAACATACATAAGGAACTAAAGTACACGAGAGACCACACACAGGTTATATGTAAAGGCCACACCATTTTATATATAGGGAATTTGAGAATCTGCAGATTTGGGTATCCAATGGGGGTCCCCCCATGGAGGCCAAGGGATGACTGACTATATTACCAATATTATAATACGTTCTTTCTTCAAAAGGCAAAAGATCTTCCACAAGTGAACTGCACAAGCCTGGTGTACAAACGAGTGACCCTTACCTGAGGGGCAATGCGATCGACAATATGTGAGATCTCATCACTATCTGAGAGGGGTGTCTGGTGTTTTCTCCCTTTACCTAAAGCAATGAAAGACATTCCCATAAATGTCAGACCATTTTTTTAAATTAGCTGTCACTCTTTAGAGCATTGTCTTAATCAGTACAGCTTAAAATCTCTATGCACTAATATTATATGCATACCAGAGATTTAAAAAGAAACCCTAAAATTCTCAAACATCTACTGGTGTAGTTATGAAATTTTAAAAATATTAATCATTTATCAAACACTTATCCACATATACAAATGTTAATAACAAATTACCTAACTGTTTTGTCATTGGAGAATTTTGGTCCCAAAAAATATCATTTTGTCCATCTTGATCATTTGGAGAACTGAAGGTGCATTGTAAGTCCATTTTCAGCACTCTCCTTGGTGTTTCATACCTTTCTACATAAAATGATTAAAATAACAATTGTATTTTAAAAGTAATACTTTAGTACATTATAACCCCAAAGTTAAATAACAGCTTAGACAAGAATACTTTGTACAGCACAACATAAAATTTTCTCCTAGCAATTACTTTAACCACAACTGAATTGTTAGATTACCATAAAAAATACCTTAACACTCTGCAAATAGTAACACTGTAACTAGAAAGCAGTTTTTGAAACCTTGGTAGGTCTAAGAATGAATAGTATTATTATCCTATGTCAATTCATTATCACTAGGGCTTTGCGACTTTGTGTGTGCGGGGAGGGGGGCTGCCTTACAATTAAGATACATTTCAAATATCAAGTGCATCCCAAACAGTAACCCCATTAGGATGGTTTCAACCGCCTTTCATCAACGGTATCCCATCCACATTACCTACTAGTACCTGAGAGAGTCAAGAGCTCTACTTCTTCCTAAGTTTTGCAGAATCATTTGAATTTGTACAGTTTGCACCTTCCCAAATTTGCTCTACGGATTAGCAAAGTGGGGCTTTTAAGAGTATGTTCTAGTTAGGAAAAGCTCTTCGGGTCTGGTTCCTAGAACTCTCAACAAAATTATCAGAATGAACTGGGGTCCGGTTTCCTTCCGGGGGGGACGGGGTGGATGTTACGCCTACTGAGTTCCGGTTTGCTGGCGAGCGGAGGGATGTCAGCAAGCCTTTCGGGTAACGGACCAAAGGTTCAAGCAGGTCCCCGTCCCCGGGGGGGGCACCCCGGAAGGACGCACTGCCTGCCTCCACCCGCATCCGGGTCCCTGACCGTCCAGCGCGTCTCACCCTCGGGCTTCCCGTCCTCCCGCATCCGGGTCCCTGACCGTCCAGCGCGTCTCACTCTCCGGCTTCCCGTCCTCCCGCATCCGGGTCCCTGACCGTCCAGCGCGTCTCACCCTCCGGCTTCCCGTCCTCCCAAGGCTGCTCCCGTCGTCGCCGCCGCCGCGGCCTGGAGGAAGAGCCCGCCGCCATGCCCTCCTCGGTCCGTGCTGCTCGGCGCGGCGTGCTCTTCGCCGCGGGACTGTCCCCATGTTTTCTCCGCCGACTCATCCCGCTGATACCCTCCAGCGGCCGCTGCGGTCATAGTTTGCCGCGTGGGGAGAAATGAAAGTAAACGGGGATCTATAGCGCGGATTCTAAGCCAGTCGCCGCCATGTTGGGGCCGGTGGCGTGCGCGCGCGCTCAAGAGGACGCCACTGATTGGTTGTGTATGGTTTGGGGGCGGGGCTGTTGAGGCGGGGCGGGGCGGGCGGTGCTGGCTTCCGCTGCCAGGGACCTGAGCTCGCTCTGCATCTGAAACCCATTAGAAGCAATGGTGAGTAATGTTGACAGGTGACTGAGGGCCTCCCTTGAACTTGAAGAGGACAAGAGATTCACATTGTGGAGGTTTTGATGACTCATTAATAAGAGGAAGTAAAAGGAATGGATAAATAATTGTTCAGAGATGTTATGTGGTATATGTATACAAAAATCCTAAAAGTAGTAAAAAAGAAAAGTGTGAATTTAATAATTTAAACAGCTGATGGAAACTGTCCACGCAAAGAAAAGACAGCTCTCACCACAGAGAGAGTAAGAAATAGTTTATTCTGAGCAAAATATGAATGACTGGCCAGGAAGTACTGATTCGGGTTTCCTTAAATAATGTATTTCAACATAGAAACAATTACTCGAACATCTGTGGTAGCACAACACAAGAAAGACATAAATCATTTATCAGATATATTGGTGGTGACAGGTAGGTGTGTTTGAGCAGAGATAGGTGTTAGATGTTTCCCATGTCAGTCTCAGCTTTTGGGTTGTCGGAAGCTAGTGGTCTGATATGAGTAAATTCCAAAGGTTTTTCCTCAGAATCAAAAGGATGTTAGACCAACTACAAAGAGTGCTCTTAAGGGTACTAAAGATAAACCACTATTTAAACATTCAATTCTCCACATGCAAAAGTGTTTTGTTTTATGCTTATGCTTTTTTTTGTTGTTGTTATTTTTTAGTATTATTTTTATGTGAATATTTTTGTTTGTTTTCTGAGACAGGGTCTCCTGTTGTGTAAATCAGATGACCTTGAACTCTTGATCAGCCTGCTTCAGTCTCCTGAGTACTGGAATTACAGTTGTTTGTCACATAATCAGTTAACCAGCCTTGTAGAATCTTCAATATAGGTGAGGCTTTTCTCTAGAAACTTCAGTTCACACTACAAAGTCAATTTCAAAATTAATTGTGTTTAAATAGATTAGTAATAAATATAAAACCCAAGTTTTAAGAAGATGTTTCTAATAGAATATGAAGTGACAACTACAATTAAATTTAAGCAGAGTTCCACATTAACAGAGAGAACTATAAACACTCTTTGAAAGAAATTGAAGATCAAACTGTCCAAAAGGTTATGCTATGTTGATGGGTTGTATAACTTAATGTTTCAGTGTCAGTATTCTACAAAAACTACTGATCCGTAGAGTCAATGGAACTGCATTTAAAGTCTCAAAAGACAGGTATGTGTGTGCATATTAGGATATTTATTCTAAGATTTGTATGCATGGGGGCTGGAATGATGGCTTGGCAGTTAAGACACTTGCCTGCAAAGCCTAAGGACTCAGATTTGATTCACCAGTACAGTACCCACATAAGCCAGATGTACAAGGTAGTGCATGCATCTGGAGTTTGTTTGGACTGGCCAGAGGTCTTGCTATGCCCATTCATATTCTCTTTCTTTTGTCCCTTTCTCCCTTAATTAAATGAAATATTTTTTAAAAAAGATTTATATGGAAATGCCGAAAATTAAAAATATCCAAGAAACCTTTGGTCTCTTGAATAATGAAGTTGGATATTTATCAGATTTCATGATTTAAATTTATAATAGTCTGGACTGTTCTAATGTAAAGGGATAGACACATACATGAAAGAAAGAAGACTTCCACATAAATGGCTATGCCATTTAAAACAGAATTGATCTTCTTGAACAATGAGAAAAGGAATTTTATAAATAAAGTTCTTTATGATTTACAGTTGGGAGGGGATATAGCCTGTCATGGTAGGCAAGGCATGGTAGGATAATCACATGAGTCAGCTATCAGATCCACATTCAAGATACAAAAAGAGATGTATGTTGGTGCAAAGCTCAATCTCTCCCATCTGGGTCACCGGCTAATGTAAGAGTGCCACACACAGTTAGGGAGGATCGTCTCGCCTCAATTAACGTAATATAGAAAGCCCCTCAAACACATGCCCAGAGATTTGTCTCTTAGGTGATTCTAGATCCTGTCAAGATGGCAGTCAATATTATTAACCATCACAAGTAAGCCCTTGAAACTTGACATCCAAACATAATACTTTTGAGTCACAACCTTCCACCCCTTATACATGTAGGCTTGTAGAAATCTCATAATACAAAACACATTTAATTTATCTCTCAAGGTCTACATAGTGTTTTCTAGCCCCAACATTGTTCAAAAATCTAATCTCTTCACTCATTCTTAATTATGAACTCCTATATATATTTAAAAAAATGTTACATAGTTCCAGTATACAATGACACAGAGTCAGCATCCCATTTCCAGAAAGACTGAAAGAAAGCAAGATTGATGCTCAACAAGGGCAAATGACAAGTCCTGCAGTGCCATATTCAGCGTTGATGGTTCTTCATGGAGTCGTATGAGCTCAGAAGGATTTGGGTAACCCCACCCCTCAAGTTCTGCCACCTACAGCATATATAGCTCTTGGGCCAGCTTGACTGAATGCATGCAGCTTTTCTCCACAGATGTTTTATGGTCTTTACAACTCCAAAATCCCAGGGTATCCATTGAAACTTAGGCTTCACCTTCATAAACTAATGCAGTGGTGTCACGGGTCTATGATGCAGAAACTCTGACCCTGACACATACTGCCTGGAATCAGTGGCCCTCTTGAACCACAGGGAATGACTCCATGACCCACTCAATCCTGTGTCTCACCTTCAAAAAACATGGACACAGCCATGGTTAATATTGAGAATGTGACGTAAATTTTCAAGAAATCCAGTGGTGGAAGTGGTTAAAACAAAAGCATTGCAAGGTTGCAAATCATTAAGTATATATTATACCAACAGTGTCAAAAGAAAGATGGTGAAGAAAATCAAAACATAAAGTAAGGTTATGACTTCTGGTAGATTTTATAAATAGGATCTGTCATTGTCTATCAGCACTGAAAACATCCTTTTTTGTTATTTCAAAAGAATCTACAGTTTTCAGTGGAAAGCAGCCTTGTGTTTAAGATGTTCTTGCTGTGGAGATTCTGAAGGGAGAAGTTTTTCTAAAGAATAACTCCTTGAAGTCTGATTCCGAGTGAGGTGAGAATGTGTTGACTTAAGAACAGGTTGTAAACATCAAGAAGACATTTATATCCTTGTCAGGGATCATCTAGCAGCATTTTGATATAGCATATAAATTTTACAGATAGTCACATGGTTAAAAAGTAGCCAGAGAAGTAAGTCTCAATATTAGAAATGTCTCCTAGCTTTTAGGTGAAGATTCCCGGTGTTATGCCTTCTTTAAGGCTATGTATAGAGAAATCACTGAGGCTGGAGATGACAATGATTACTCCTTTGGGTTTTGGGGGCATTCTAACAACACTTGTTATTATGCAAGGTTAGGTAGTACGAGCTTCTGGTTTATCAATTATGGCAGAAAATGAAACACCAATATTGGAAGAAATAATGAATATTTTACCCATCACATGAAAAATTGTCCATGGCACCTTTATTTTGGTTTGCAGCTGCTGAGTGGGGGCTTCACTAAGGAATGTTGGCTTCTTCAGTCTCTAAGAGCAGCCATCATTGGCTCCATCCCTTGTCAACTTGCCACTAAAAGACGTTGCTTTAAGCCATAATCTTCCACTTATCTCCATAGGCTCACTGCAATCTCATAATGCAAAATGCATTCGGTCTCACATCCAGAATCCCCATGGTGGTTAGCAGTCTCAACATTGTTTAAAACTGAATTCAGAGTCTCTTCTAGGGCCAGGCAATCTGTTAACTATGAGTCGCCATAACATTGATGAGACAAGCTACATGCTTCCAACATACAATGCTATAGCACACATATTACCATTCAAAAAGGGCCAAATACGGGCCAATGGAGAAAAGATCAGACCAAAGCAAAACCAAAATCCAGCATGGCAAACCCCAAATCTTGCAGCTCTATGCCTGGTGGCTAGAATCTGTGATGGAGTTATCTGGGCTCCAAAGATCTTGGGTACTCCCAATCTTTCCATGCTGCTGCATGCAGAACACATTCCTCTCCTTTGGGGGAAACTCCACTTATGCCTGTAGTTTTAAGTGGCAGACATCTCACGTTCTGGTATGTCTAACATCCTCTAGTCTCCATTGAAAATTAGAGCTCACCTTCATGTTCATATAGTGACCTTTCAGGGTCTCCTTGGAGGGACTCCAACACTGCCTGTCCTCAGTGCCTCTCTGGAGTTGTGGTACAAGACCCCATGGCTCATTAATCTTGTATCTTTGATGCCTTGAAAAGCACCATCATGTGGATGATGCTGTCAGGTTCTGCTGCCAGCTTGGGATGGAGCCTGGCCCCTTGGGACCACAGCTGTAGTGAGTGGCCTCTGTATCTATCCCTTCTTGGCTTAGCATGGAGAAACATTCCATAAGTTGTTGTGTTCTGCCAGGGAACTCCATTAGTTTAACCCCTTTTCTTTTAAAATATATTGCAGTCAGGTTCACATTGCTGGTAGAAATCACCCAACCAAGAGCAGCTTTTGGGAATAAAGAGGTTTATTTGGGCTTACAGGCTTGAGGGGGAAGCTCCATGGTGGCAGGGAAAGTGATGGCATGAGCAGAGGGTGGACATCACCCCCTGGCCAACATCAGGTGGACAATAGCAACAGCAGAGTGTGCCAAACACTGGCATGGGGAAACTGGCTGTGACACCCATAAGCCTGTGCCCAACAATACACTTCCTCCAGGAGGCGTTAATTCCCAATTCTCCATCAGCTGGAAACCTAGCATTCAGAACACCTACGTTTATGGGGGTAACTGAATCAAACCACCACTAAATATTTTTTATTTTTATTAATTTATTTGAGAAAGAGTGTGCAAGCATGCCAGGGTCTCCAGCCACTGCAAACAAACTCCAGGCACATGTGCCACCTTGTGTATCTGGCTTATGTGGGTCTTGGGGAATCAAGCCTGGTCCTTAGGCTTTGCAGGCAAGCCATCTCTCCAGCCCTAAGCCCTTTTCTTTTAAATGAACTTGGATTTCCACAAGTGCCTTAACCACTAAGCAATCCTCCAGCCCCCAGAATGTTGCATGTTTAAAAGGTTAACCATTTTTCTCAGCACTACATGTGCATAACAGCACATACTTCTGATGTTTCACTTGGTTTTTCGAAGGACTAGAAAGACAATGGCTTAAATGAATGGTTATTAAATATTGAAGGAACACCAAAATCATACAGTGTAGGAGAAATGTAAATTAGCAAGTTACACACTCTGTGAATATTGCATTCATACACATTAAAGGAAATATTCCAAAATTAGTGACATTTTTCTCTGGATTTTGAAATTGTACTAATTCTTCTTTTTAAAATACTCCTGCCAAATTAGCTACAATGAGGTTTCATTGCTTCTAAAACCAAAGGAATATGCACAAAGCATTATGTATTAAGCATGTCAGTAATAGGTATAATAATAGACTCCGTGTGAGAAATAAAAGGTTTGATTACTAAAATTAGTTGTATGAGAAGTCTTGCATAAAGTTTCATAATGGGATAAGAAAGACTTTTGTTTTCCTAATCTACAGTACCAAATATATACTTACAATTTCACTTATAATTAATAAATGCATTGTCCTGTTGCTCCAGATTTCTCAGTGCCCCTTTGCATTACTTTTATTCGCTGTATGTGTGTGGTTTCCACTGGAAATGAATTGCTACACAGTACTGTACTACTTCTTCCAGCCTTTTCTGCTTTCTTCTGCAATGTTACTTGAGCCTTGAAGAGGGTGAGATGGATACTTGATCATTTCTTCCATTTGTGGCTGAGTATTGGTCAGTGTGCAACAACAATCTCTTAGTCTGAGGAGCTTGTTCAATTCTGAGACTCTGCTGTACAGCTCCAGCAAAACAAGTCTCTGTTCATGACAGTCTGAAGCTGACAGCAGGAGCTCAAACACAATCTTTAGAGGGCAATGCGACAGGCACATCAACCCACTTAGGACAATAGCAGCGGGATCTTGGCAAGAACCCATGACACGCCCAGCTGGGGCGTTTGCCCTGCCGACAGTACCAGGTGTGAGTTACCTCCTGTGGAGTGAGCTTTAAATTCAACTAGGAAGCGATTGGTCACACCCATACAGTGTGCCACTATTATACCAGTGGGCACATCTTGTCTGTGCTGAATGTTGGTACAGTAGAATGCAGAACTCATTGCTGAGCAGGACGTCTGATGAAAATTCTCCTCCAGCAGCCCATTACGACACTTTCCAGAACTATGAAAGCCAGGCAGCAAAGAGGTGTGTTTCCAGTTTAGGCCCAGCCTTATTTCTCCATGTCCTGAGACCAAAACACTTGGTATCTTCAGAAAGAAGATCCCACAGTCTAGTTTTGGCATGCAGCAAAGCGATGTGAACAGCCTCCCTGGCCAACAGCTCTTATACTATATAACATCCCTCATACTGGGGTTTTCATCTGACAACTGTATGACTTTCAGGGAGTGCATTTTCCTACTCATTCTTTAAAATTCTTAAGTGCTATCTTTTTATCTGTTTTTCCAGATGCTTTCACAAATTTCAAGTCTCTCAGAGATTAGCATTATATAAAGAAGAGAGTAGACAAAGTGTAGAGAGAGTGGGCAAGATCTCTAAAGGTCAGTGCCAATCATTTCAAGTGTTAATTGGTCTTGGGTGGCTAAAGGGATACTAAGAAAGAAATGTTAGTAAGGTCCAGTATAATATGAAAATATCATTTCTGTCAATTACTATTTTTTTGTGTGTCAAAAGAGAAATTTTGAGCGCAGTCCATGGATGGGAGATACTACCCCACCTGGCCTGCCATAATCCACAGGTGTTTTCCATGAGTCATCTGGCCTCCCCATCCTGGGGTTCTGCTGCTGCCTCTGGGCCACTGTGCATCTCTTTTCTCCTGGTGTTCCTAGTGGGGCTGGCTTGTGCTGCTCATCCTGGCCCAGGTTCAAGAGCTGAGCTCTAGCGTGGCCTGCTTATTGCTGGAACTGGCTTCTTAGTTCTGAGACACTGCAGGGCAGCACTGTGGCTAGAGTCATGAGCATCGGCTCTCCCTCAGCCACACCTGGCTGCTGTAAGCACTGTGCTAGGCAAAAATTTTCACCCCTCCCCTCCACTCATACTTTGCAGGAGAGAAATATACATGGCTCCCTCTTGTCCACTCTTGGGATAATCTTAGTCTTTTTCACTTATGTTGTTTTAACATTCATGTCTTCCAAGAACCCTTTCAGGCTACGAAGCCTTCCGAGGCTCATTAGCAAAATATTTGGCTTTCCATCACTTTTTTTCCCGCAGGAACTCCAGCTTCACACAGATCTTGCCATATCGGCCTTGTAGTCATCCAGACAGACCTCTTGATCTGTTTGTCCTTATCTTTTTTGGATTGCTTTGGCAGGTTGTGGACACAGTTTACATGCAGTCTAAGCCACGTAGATCTGCAGAAGCCTCTGGTACCTCATCAAGACCATGCGCCAGTAAGGGCTCAGTAAAGTTTCTGAAGCCCCATGCCAGTGCAGAACAGCATGGCCTCTTTCTTAGCCCTCCAGTGAACGTAGTCCTATGAGGCCCAGTGAGCTGGCCTCACACACTGCCTCTCAAATGCCCAGTGTCCTCGGTAGTTCTGCTCCGACATCTATTGTCTCTCTGTCCCTTACATTTATGGGGACCTTGGTGTGTGATAACCAAGTGTCCCCAGATAGCCTGTATCAGCCAGTCCAGAAGGGACTGACTTCCTTCATATTGCCTTAAGTCATGCAGCGTTTGTCTCAGAGACGGATGGGCAGCTACACCAAGTCCCACGGCTTCCACAGCACTTAGACTGAGTTTATCTGCCCCTGTGTCCGACAGCCTCTTAAGGCAGGCAGTAACAGGTCCCTTGGCCTCTTGCTGAAAGGTACTTCCTAAATCGAGAAACTCACAGGCAGAATACTCCCTGCCTATTATAGTTTCCTGCACTGGGCCATTATTAAGTCTCCATTTCCATGCTGAATCATGCAGTTTTCCCTTTAGCTGTATTAACATTTGGAATTAGGGGTGTTTTCCATTATTTCCACCTTTTTTTCTGTCTCTTCACCACCCGACACTAACCAGTGGTTCCAAGTTTTTGGATTTTAGCATATCTAACCTGTATTCCCTTCAGCTCCCTAGCCATAAAAAAAGAAGAAGAAGAAACAGATGGGCTGGAGAGAAGGCTTAGTGGTTAAGGCACTTACCTGCGATGCCAAAGGACCCAGGTTTGATTCCCCAGTGCCCGCATAATCCAGGTGCATAAGGGGGCACATGCATCTGGAGTTCTTTTGCAGTGGTTAGTGGCCCTGGCGTGCCCATTCTCTCTCTGTCTCCTCTCTCTCTGTCTCTCCTGGAAAAGAGGTAAATAAAAAGAAAAGAAAACTGACAAGCCAGCACCTCTATTTCATCCTTTCTTTTATCTGATTTACCCACAAAATCAGAGGCTAATGCTACATGTCCCTTTCCCTTTGTCTTTTCTTCCTTACACAAGCAACTTCCCACTGGGTAGATATCTCAGCCTCGGTTGCATGTCGTATGCACAGCAGTGGTCATGCCACCATTGCAATAGCTTGTTGGCAATCTCTGCCCTCTCTTGTTACTCTCAGGACCTGGGAGGCATTCTCTAGTCTCTCAACTGTTTTCAGGCTGTTCCTGTACTCTTGTGATGAACTTCACTCTTGATCAGTCACATAGATGTAACTAGATCAACCCTTATTCATTTTATTCTTTTATTATTATTTTTACTGCATGAACATACTATAATTTGATCCTAATCCCTCCAGTTACCCTCTTTTGTCCCCTCTCCCTACCCCATTCCACTTTACCTCTTCTCTTTCAAATTAGTCTCTCTTTTATTTTGATGCCTCGCTCTTTTATCCCTCTCTGCCATCATTTATGTCAAGCTGTTCATGGGTTCAATATTATAGTCCAGGTCTTATGGAAGTATCGACATCCACTGGAAGTCATCCACACGCGAGCTAGTTCATGTCTGGGGGATATATCTGGAGGATACTGTCACAAAGTACTCCTCTCCATACTCTTGCTCTTAAATTCTCTCTCTCTCTCTCTCTCTCTCTGTGTGTGTGTATGTGTGTGTGTGTGTGTGTGTGTGTGTGTCTGTCTGTCTGTGCATGCACGCTCGCACCAGGATTGTTGCCACTGCGAATGAATACCAGTTGTGCATGGCATTTTCTGCATATGGCTTCGCATGGGTGCCGAGGAATCAAACACAAGTCAGCAGGCTTTGCATACAGACACCTTTAACTACTGTGCCATCTCATTAGGCCCCTCATCCCTTTCTCTAAAGAGTATATTCTTGCTTTTTTGCTTCTCCAATCCAACCCCTGACTGCTTGCTCTACTACAGTATCCATATAAATTCCTGTCTTTTGGCAAACAAAAACCAAGATTTCTTCTGGGGTTGAGAGCAGATTAAGCTGGAAACCTCCCCTTAAGACATGGACAAGGTGAAATTGTTTTTTGTTATGCTTTGTGATGGGGATTGAAGCCAGTGCTTTATACATGCTAAGCACTTCCTCTCTCAGTTATCTATGCCTTCAGATCCACAAAATTAGTGTACTGACAAAGATAAAGAAATCATACAAAAAGAATCAAACAAATTCTGGAGCTGAATAATGTAAGAGCTGAAGTCAAAAAGAAAACAGCAGGGTTTCAAGAGTAGACTTGATAAAGCCAAACTTTTCCCTCAACCCCCTAGTCCCTATTATCTCTATGAATAAATTCAGCCAAGAAACATGGTGTGTGGTGTAGATAATAGTCAGAATTTGAAACAATAATATGAAGCATTCTCAAGAGGTTGAGAGTGGGAAACTGCCAAAAGATACATTGTGTTGATCTACATTTTTAGGTAAGCTTTATACTATTTCTCTTTTGTTTTTTTTTTTAAATTAACTTATCTTTGATAACATTAGAGTAGGTTTACATTATTAAGCAAAATATCACAGACTAGAACACAATAATTATACAGTTAGTTCACAAGGTTCTGGAGGTTGCATAGTCCAGAGTCAAGGCACTAGCAGGCTTGGTGTTAGTGGAAGGCCTGCCTCCCATAAGTCAACGGTGCTTTTTTCTCGTGTCTTCACATGGCAGGAAGGGTTAAGAAGCTCTCTAGGGCCACTTTGTTAACAGTCCTAAATCCCCTCACGATGTCTCTGCTCCCGTCATCTGGTTAGCTCTTGACAGCCTCATTTTCCAATACCATCCACTGTGTGATTCAGTTTCTGAATGGGAAGTTTTGAAGAGACCCACTCAGACTACAGATAGCTTTCTTCTTCGTTCCTTACTTCTGTTTGTCTTTATTTTTGCTTTTGTAGGTTTTTTCTTTTCTTTTTCTGTTTTTGTTTTGCTTTTCAGTTCAAGGGAGGAAGTGTTTATTTCAGCTTGCAGTCCCAGTGTGTAAGCCATCACCACAAGAAAGGCACGGCAGCAGGAACAGGCCTCATTCAGTATTTTCTCTACCACCTCTTCTGCAGTAGACTCTAAGCTATTTCTTGAAGTCTGTAGAACCAAGCAATTTCTTAAGGTACCTTTTCCAATCCAGGTGATTATAGACCCTTACTTTAGATTTGCAATTGGACAAAAGTGTATCTTTGTTCTTTACCAGAAAGCCTGCATCCAGATAATAATCTTATGATCTTTTTGTAGATTAGAATGTCTTGTCTCTACCCAGGGCCAGAGATATGATTCAGATACCATTCTTTTCTCAGTGATCAAAGCCATACAGTTTCAGCTTCTAGTTTTACAAGCTGCAGATGATGAAGGAGGCATATGCCAATTCAAAACACACACACACACACACACACACAAGGGCATGTATGCATGTATACACATGCCACAGCTCTTCCCTCAAAAGGAATAAACTATTATTTTGAAGCTAAATACAAGTGAGCATGGCCCCAGGAACAAAGATTCAGGTTGCTCCAAATGCCATGTTCCAACATGGTAATAGTTGTGTCAAGTTTTTATAGTAACAGAAGACAAAGTCATAAATCAAGACACACTTTTAAGACATCGGTGGAAACACCAGGTAGGCAGCTAACAGTGAAGTGGGAAAATCTGTTTTAGTCCTCAAATGTGATCTGATGACATTCTTAGTCTTTGGATTGGTTAGAAACTGAAAGGTCTGTCTGTAACGGCCAAGAGGATTTATCTAATAGCTATAAGGATGTTAGGTCAAACACAGAGGTTGGTAATGAATAGCAGTTTAGGGAGCTGAAATAACCCAGGATATTTTGGCTCTGGACTTTCAACATTCCTGCTCTCCACAATCATTGAAGGTCGAATCAGCCAGTCAGCCTTGTAGAATGTTTACCATGGGCGTGGCCCCTTCCTCCTCAAAAGCTCAGTTCACCAGCCCATGTGCAGTGGTCTCCAAGCTTGCTGAAATCTGAGTAGATGTTTAAAAATATCATCTGAAATTATTCAGCTACGGGAGCAAATGACAAAAGACAAACCAACAAAGAGATCAAGAAAAGATGAAAAAAGCTTAAAGCAAATAATAGGATACTTTCATGCCAATATACACATTATACAAAGGGCAATTGGAAAGGGGGAAAAGGAAGGAAAAAAACTTTATAAATATTGGGAAGGAAATAGATATTTAGACTCATAAAGTTCAAAGGATCCCACTTTATAATCAACTGCTGAAAGTCAAAGGTAGTTTAGAAAATTAAAGAAATTGCTTGTCATATACAAATCAAAAAATGAAGGACTGGGGATGCAACTCACTAGGGTCTGGGTCTGATCCCCAGCATGTGCTCATACCCACAAGGCTTGTGTTTGATTCCCAGCATGGTCTCACACACAAACAAAGAAAAAGTGATGTCCCAAAAGGACAAAGTCTCAAGTAGATCACCATCAAACCTGCCTGATGAGAAATACCAACAGAATTTCTTCATATTGAAAGTGTATGAAAATACAGAACTCACTGAAAAAGTTAAATAAACGGGCAAATACAGAAGACTGCAATACTATCATTAAGAACCTATCAAGGGTTAGCTTCTAAAATAAGTTAAAAGATAAGAGTATAAAGAATAGGGCTAGAGAGATGGCCTAGCAGGTAAGGCACTTGCCTGCAAAGCCAAAGGACCTAGGTTTAATTCCCCGGGACCCATGTAGGCCAGAGGTCAAGGTGGCGCATGCGTCTAGAGTTTGTTTGCAGCGGCTAGGGGACCTGATGCACCCATTCTCTCTCTCTCTCTGTCCCCCTCATCTTTCTTAAATAAGTAAATAAAAATTAAAAAGAATAATTATAACTACAAAAATTTATTAAGGGATACATTATATGAAAAGATATACACTAACAAAAGGTATAGAGTTCATAAACACTTAATAGATTTTGAGACAGAACCCAGGCTGCTCTGGACCTTACTATATAGATCACATTGGCCTTAACTTGTGGTAGTCCTCCTGCTTCAGCCTTGTGAGTATGAGGATTCTTGCAGGTTTGTGTATGAAATCAAGCTTTTGTTAATCCATGTGAAATAGGCAGATATAAGTATAGTGTGTTTTATGTAAGTCTAAGTACCCACAAAGGAAAGTCTTATATAGCATACATGCCAAGAAAATAGAAAGGAATTTAAAGCATATGAGTATAAAAGTCAGTAAATCACAAAGGAAAATCAGACAGAAACTAAGCAAAAAAAAAAAAGCAGTAATAGTAAATCTTTATCCTTCAATAATTGCTTATTTAAGTGCCAAATTACACTACTTGCATATATAAAGCAAACGTTAACAGATGTGGTGGAGGCGATAGATAGCAACACATCAATTGCAAGAGACTCCACTATCTGTTCTTTAACAATGGATAGGATATGGGACAAAAATCAGTAAAAAAAATAGCAAACTTGAATAATACTATATACTAAGTGGATATAACAGACGTGTACAGACACTGCACCAAACAACAGTAAAATATATAGACTTCTCAAGGGTGTATAGTTCATACTCTAAAATAGATCACATATTAGGTTACAAAACAACTTCTAACAAGCATAAGAGGATTAACATAAGCAATTATCTTTTCATATCTCAATGTAATGAAATTAAAAATAAGTTATGGAAGTAAAATGTAGAATTCAGAAGTGTGTAGAAGGTAAATAATATACCTGTGAACAACTCGATGAAGAAATTTAAAAAAACAGAAAATACCTTGAGATAGACAAATGAGAAAGAATATAAAATTCCAAAACCTGTGGGACATAGCAAAGAAGGAATACTTAAAGAGAAGACGAGGCTGTGCATGGTGGTGCACGCCTTTAGTCCCAGCACTCGGGAGGCAGAGGTAGGAGGATTGCTGTGAGTTTGAGGCCAGCCTGAGGCGACATAGTGAATTCCAGGTCAGCCTGGGCTGGAGTGACATCCTACCTCGAAAAGCAAAAAATAAAAATATATAAAGAGATAGTGATAGTGATCAATATTTACATGAAAAAGAAGGATTTCAAAGAGGTAGATTACTTAATGCCTCAAGAAACCAGACAAAGTATAAACCCAAAGTAGAGAACATAGCACATTAGGAATGAATATAACAGAATAAATGCGGAAATAAGCTAAACTAGGGAAGGGGGTTGGGGAGAAGATGATTCAATTAAAATTCAATTAAAAGCACCAAAAGAGAAAACATTGTGTAACAATTAAATAACCTAGAAGAAGTACATGAAAAAAAGATATATGTATAAAACCTGTGAATCAGCACACACTAATAGTGAGCAAGGAGATTGAGTCAATGATCAAAAATATTCCAAAAAAAAAAAAAAAAACCCAAGAACAAAAACAAGCTGTAGCAGACACTTCAGGTTCACTGAGATGAACTTCCAGACCAGGCACAGTTATGGAGGAAGGGATAGTTATTGAAGCCTACAGATCCAGGGGAAGTTCCATAAATGGCAGAAGAAGCTGGCCTGCCTTCACAGGACCAGGTGGAGAGAGAGAGAGAGAGAGAGGCACAAGCCTAAAGCCAAAAGCCACACAGCACACTTTAGGAACTCCAGCTAGGCACACTTTGCATATCTTTAGATTGAAATCTGAAACCCACCACCACACCTTAAGATCCACCCAGTGACACTGCCTCCAGGCAGGTGGCTAGAGATGCAAACTACAAACAAATAAACAACTGAATATATTGGGGGGCATCTATTCTATTCAAACCACCACACAAGCCAAAACCAAAACAAAACAACAGCAACAAATATGCAAGAAGACATAGAGAAACTTTTAGGTCTTGGATAGGCCACTACCTTGACTGTGGTGATGATTTTGTGTGTGCATGCATCCAAACACATTACACGCATTAAGTATGTGCAGCTTTTGTGTATTAGCTCTATGCCAATAAAGGTTCCTTTTAAAAGAAATCATTAAAATTAAAATTATAATCATGAAAAATGTTGGTGAATATTGTTCATTGCTGCTTTTTCATATTTATCACAGTAAAAACAGTGACTTTTATATTAAAGGGAAATAATTGTTTCATGTATTAAACCAAATTCTCTTCCCAATGAGCCAGGACAAAAACCCACTCATTTAAAAATGGTTCTGGGGGTGTTTTCCAATTGTAAAATCTGGAATTATAATCAAGAAAACATTTCAACAGCAAACACTCTCTTCATCCTTTGAACAAAGAATTATAATGATTTTTTATGAAAGCAAGTATTTTGTGTAGTTAAGAACATAATATTTTGCCTTTCGCTCTTTTTAAAAATATTTTATTAATTTATTTGAGAGAAAGATAGAGAGAAAGAGAGGATAGGCTCACCAGGGCATCCAGCCACTGCAAATGAACTCCAGACACATGTGCTACCTTGTGCATCTGGCTTACATGGGTACTGGGGAATCAAACCTGGGTCCTTAGGCTTTGCAGGCAAATGCCTTAACCACTATGCAATATCTCCATCCCTGCTTTTAGTTCTTAACAGATATCTCTTTTGTAAATTTATCCCTATCTTTGATAAAATGACTCATTGTAGATGACAATCTTCCTGTAGGATTGTGATGCTAGTGTAGCCCGATGGAGGCATAGTGAATGTCAGTACGCAGAGCTATGTATACAGCCTCCTTCACCCAGCACCAAAACTAGGCATGCGTCTAATCAAGGCAGAAACTCCATCCACACCTTAGGTACCAAGACACGTTTTCAATCGAACTTTTCTTCATCAAATGAACTTCTGCAATTGCCAATGTCCTGACAACTGTTAGAATTCTCAAACTATGTTCATAAACTTGTAATTCTCCTTGACGCCATCATCATGAATACACTGGATACAAATCAGGAGTTTGATTGCACAGAGAGATAGCAAGACCAAATTAAAAAAAATATAGTTAATTCATAAATATCCTACTTCAACACATTAGAAGTCTAACGAACCTGGAGTAAATCAAATCAGTGAGCAGAGGTGTTGCTTTCCTTTTCCCCTCCTTACCAACACACATTTTCATAGCTTCCAGGGCACGTGGTCTACCATCATTTCCAAAGCTGCTCTGTGTTTGGATCTGAGGTAAGCCATTTGCAGGCAAGGACACACAAGGACTATGCATTAGGGTTAATTCAGCCTTGCTACACTTCTAGTGTTTGCATAGTGGATCTCTGTTTTGGGCAGAGAGCTCCCTTGATATATGTTAGGACTGTATCTTATGGAAGCATCCTCACAGTTTTTGTTTTTATAATAAGAGTGACGAATTTCCTTGGGTACCAGGTCTTGAGACCTGTGTGAGCCAAGAGCCAGCAATTTGTCCCAGCCAGAATAATGAACTCTAATTTTAAAACATTGGCAAACAATCGCCTTGTTTCTGGGTCTTTTCCTTCTATTTCTGGTTTTTACTTTATATTCCTGGGTAATTGGATAATTTATCTCAAAGTATACTTTCCATTTTCAGAACAAAATGAAGTATAAATACCCCACCTGTAAAACAAAAGCCTTCCAAGGCAGTGAGACTAGAAGCAGGCAAGTTTCAGGGGGCTGTAATTCCTTCTGCCAGTCACCTTCATATTGCTGGCACAAAGCACCTGATCGAGAGTGGCTCTGGGGAGGAAAGGCTTTATTGTGGTTTACAGACTCGAGAGGAAACTCCATGATGGCAGCGAAAACATGGCATGATCAGTGGCTAGACATCGCCTTTGCCACAGCAGGTGGAACACTGCAGCATTAGAGTGTGCCAAACACCAGCAAGAAATGCCCATAAACCTGCTCCCAACAATTGGAGCTTCCAGGAGGCTCCAATTCCCAAATTGCCACCATCTGGGGACCTAGCATTCAGAACACATGACTTCATGAGGGACACCTAGCTCACACCAGCACATCAACCAAATACAGAAATAAGCCGAGGGAAGGAGGGAGGAGTCTTGAAATTGATATATAAACTAAGTCAGAAAGTAGACAGAGGGATTCCTAGGACAACTGGGAGAAAATACTCTAAGATTTTAGCACTACAGTTACAGCAGATAAGAGCAGAATAGAAGACTTTAGGATGGAAGAATACAGAAATGAAAAAGATTTATTTCGGTACTTACTATTGTCAAGTATTTTGTTTAGAATAGATTTCATGTTAAGTGTTCATGCTTGTAAAATTTACCATGAACCCACGGTAATCAATGGGATAGGAGGTTACATATGGATAAATCAATGGAACCAAAATATTTCTACTTATGGTCAAGTGATACTTATCAATGTTACCAAGGCAGTTCAAAGAGGCAAAAGAGAAGCTTTTCAATAAGTGTGTCTCTAATTGTATGTATGTATGTATGTGTACATATATATGTATACATTACATACATATCTTAGTTAGGCAAAAAAAAATTCAAAATAGGATACCAAAAGAAAAAAGTACAATGAAATAGACGATTAAGGTAAACTGTTCTTTCTGTGAGTTTTCTGTGTTGTTAAACACTGTCATAAAATCTGTGGCTTCAACTAACACTTCCTGTGCTCTAACTTTTGTGAGTTTGAAATCAAGGTACAGCCCAACTGGATGCTTTGCCATCAGGCTGCCACCTCACCAGCTCTCCCAGCTAGGAGTGATCCCTTTCCTTCCCTGCAGGATTGCTGATAACATTTACCACCTGGTGGTGGGACACAGCATGACTCTTCTTCCAAGCGAGGACACAAAGAGGCTTAACAGAAAAGAGACCGAAAATGGTGTTTTGCTGCATCAGTTGCTTTTTCGTTGAATAACCAAATAGCTGACAAGAAGCAACGTATGGCACAATGGATTTACTTTACTCCTGGTTTGAAGACATGTGCCATCATGCTAAGGCGGGCAAAGGTTGCGGTGCGATGGGCTCTTAGCTGCCGCCAAAGAACAATGAAGCTATTAGCTCACATCTGGGAAGACTGGGAACAGAGAGGGGAATGTCAATGCTCAGATTTGCCCCCTTTTTTTCTTTTGTCAGGTAACATGAAAGGATAAATCTTCTTCCCTAAGTCTATATCCTCTGGAAAAATCTTCACATGTGCCTCACTAATGACTCACTGTTTCTTGAGCCAATCAAATTGAAGATTCATCATCTTGTGTACCTTTCAGCTTTTAAGGTGCCTCCCATAATCCTGCACTTTTGATTCCCACTGGATAAGGTGAAATCTGTAACTTGCTTCTAGCCAATGGAACACAACAGAGGTGGGTTCAGCCTTGAATTACAGTTGCTGATTCTCATCTGTGCTTCACACGCTCTTCCAAAACACCAGCAAGGCAAACACACATGCAGCAATGCCAAAGACCCAGGTTTAATTTCCTAGGACCCATGTAAGCCAGATGCACATGGTGGTACATGTGTCTGGAGTTCGTTTGCAGTGGCTAGGGGCCCTGGCATACCCTCTCTCTCTCTCTTTCTCTCTATCTGTCTATCATCTATCTATCTATCTATCTATCTATCTATCTATCTATCTATCTGTCTGTCTGTCTATCTATCTATCTATCTCTTCCTTTCTCTCTCTTTCTCAAATAAACAAATAAAAATAAAACATTATTTAAAAGTTAAAGAGAATATGCAAAGAGATCTTATATGGCCCACAAAAATAAAATATTTAATTTCTATCTATTGATAAAGAAAGTTTGCAAATCCCTGATAAATTTGTCCATTTTTTGTATCCATAATATATAAAATACTTCCACAACTCAATATGATGAAGAAACCAAAAATCCTTTAAAAATGTTTATTTTTGCGCTTCCCAAACACCCATTCATTAGCCTAGGAATCTATGAATATGTTATGTAACATGACATAAGTGGTTTTGCTGAGCTAGCTAAAGTTGTGAGCTATGAGATAGGGGCAATATACTCAGTTATCACGGTGGTCCCAATCCAATCATAAATAAAGCTGAAACTTAATTGGTATTTTGAGAATATCAAGAGATAAGATCTCTGAGAGGTACTTAGGCCACGAGGGCTCTGTCCTCATGAATTGATGCAAGTTATTATTTTGGACATAGGTTGGTTATCATAGGAACAGTTTAGCTGTAGGTAAAGGAAGTTGGCCCAATTTCCACTCTAATATGTGTGTGCTTGTCATTATGCCTCATTATGATGCAGCTAAGAAGGCTTCACTAGCCACTGGCACCAAGCTCTTAGACTTCCCAGGCTTTAGAATTGTGAGCTAAGTAAAGTTGTATTGTTTATAAATTAACTCAGTAGATAATATTTTGTTACAGCAGCAGAAAGTGAAACATGAGAAACTTCTTTAAATAAAAAGACCACCAATTTCAAATGTACTTTCTGGGGATACAGAGTAACTGGAATTCACATACATTGTGACAGGTGCTTTGGAAAAGAGTTAGCAGGTTTTATTTTACAGCTTTTTAAAATATTTAAGCTCAGAAACTCCATTTATAAATGTGTACCCAAACACAACTGTACAAATATGTTTGCAACAGCAACATTTACAGTTAAAGAAATAATATAATTATATATAAACTAGCCCATGGGTTAAAAGTGTATAACATAATAGAAATACTATTCATCAATAGAAAGAACAAACTAGAGGCAGTGTGATATAATGAGTCCCAAAATTGTATGTAATTGAGAGAAGTCAGACACCAAAGACCACATATATGAAGTTCTTTCCAGAATAATCCCATTTACAGAGATAGAAAACAGGGAAGTGATTATTTGAAGGCTAGGAGAGCAAACAGGGATCAATTTCAAACAGAAGCAAGGGAATTTCTAGAAGGTAGTGATGGAAATGCTCCAAAGCTAGCTTGTGGTGAGGATTACATGGCTCTATAAATTCACAAAAAAAGTCATTGAACTGTATATTTATGATGGATGCATGTCATAATGTATAAATTACACACCAATAAGAAAACATGACAATAGGTAACTGATGAAGATGTAAGAAAGGAAACAATGACACACAGCTATAATATTTATGTAGACAAGTGAATACTGATTTAAACTGAAAAAAAAAACTACATGGAATTCTGGAGAAGAAAAAGCAGAGATTATGGCAGTATAAAATAGTAAAATGCTCAATTTCACAATAGGAAATAATCAAATAATGCCTCAAATTGATGGACCTACATATTACACATATAATTTAATCATACAGAGTTAGGTAAATGTCTAGAGAAACAGCCTGCATAATCCAATGAGAAAGGCTTTAAAGAAAACACAAGCTTCCATGTTCTCTCTCTCTTTCTCTCTTTCATTTCTTCCTTGATTTGCCAGAGAACTTTTCTAATTTTTTTCTAAACTTTTTAAAAATTCTGTTGGTACTTTTTCAATTTGTGCATTCATACTTAATGTTCTCTTAATGTTCGTTTTCTTTCTTGCTTTTATTTTTCAATTATCTTAATAGTAGTCAGTTTGGGCTTGAGTGACAGCTTAGCAGGTAAGAGTGTTTGCAGCAAGCATGGGCTCTGGAAGGCCCTGAGACCACCAAAATTTGATTCCCCAGACCCTAGTAAATAAGTGGGCATGTCCACATATGTCTATGACTCCTTTCCCAGGGGGAAGAGACTGAAAAATTGCTGGATTTTGTGAGAACTTCAGCTCTCCGTTCAGATAGAGACTCCATCTCAAGGAAGTACTTGGCTAACTAACAGAGGAAGAGCATCCATGGTTCTCCTCTGGCCTCTCACCTGCATCTTCTCAAACACATGCATCTCTCTCTCTCTCTCATCTCCAAACTGAAAATGCAGCATTCCCAACGGAATGGGGGCAGGCATGAGGGAAGAGAGGGTACCAACACATGATGTATCCATACAAAATATGTTGTTAACAATAATAATAAACATTTAACAACTTCAGTAGTAGTAGCAGGGTTTCTTGTGGATATATATTTAGTTCTGATCGATCCTCTACCCGCACCTTCATATTCACCCCCATTCCTGCTTAAACACTTCCGCATCCACTGTTTCCCCTTCTACTTTTGCATCACATATGTTCTATTAAGCGTCCCACCCTCTCCTAAACTCTCCTGTTTTTCTTCTTTCATGGGCTCCTTTCCAATTTCCTGGTCTTTACACACACTTGGTCCTACATAATTACGCATGTATAAAGATTACAAACTAAGAATCTCTATGTGAGAGATGCCATGTGACATTCATCTTTCTGAGCCTGGATTATCTCACTTAATATAGTATTTTCGAGATCCATTCATTTTTATGTAAGTTTCATAATTTCATTTTTTTTCTTTACAGCTAAATAAAATTCACTGTGTATATTTAACACACACAATTGATTCACCAGTTGATGGACATCTATGCTGATTAAATTTCCTAGCTATTGTGACTAGAGCAGAAATGAACCTGGATGTGCAAGTATCTTTGCGGTAGGAGATAAAGTCCTTTGGATATATGCCCAGGAATGACGTAGCTGGGTTATAGGGTAGTTTCCTTTGGCTTCCTTCCGGAACCTCCACACTGATTTCCATAGCATCTGCAACAGTTTACATTCCCACCAACAGGGAATAAAGGCTCCCCTCTCCCCACAACCTCTTCAGCATTTGTGGTCATTCACTTTCTTGATGATAGTGATTCTGACTGGAGCAAAATGGGTCTCAAAGTGGTTTTAATTTTCATCTCCTGATGACTAAGGGTATTGAACCCTTTAAAAAGTGTTTATTGGCCATTTTTTACTTCTTTTTTTGATAACTTAAGGCAAAAATGAAATAATAGAAAATGAGAGAGAGAGAGAGAAGTTTAGTTCCTTAGCCCATTGTTTGATTGGATTTTGTTTGTTCATTGTTTAGATTTTGAGTTCTTTTTATATGCTAGACATTAATTTTGTCAAATGTAAAGCTGGCAAGGATTTTTCTCCCATATTTTCGGCTGCCTTTTTACTTGATTAACTGTTTCCTTATTGGACAGAAGCCTTTAATTACTCACAGGGTCTCATTTGCTGATTGTTGGCCCTTTTCCTGAGCAATTGGAGTCATGCTCAGAACATCCTTACCTATGACTGTATTATATTTTCTTATGTATTTATAGCTGACAGTAAAGGAGTTTTTAATATTTTGAGAAAAATTTTAAAGGCTGTTGTATAATTAGGACTTTTTTCTATTCATTAATAAGATGCTGACTATAAGGTAACATATGTTCACTTTATTACCATGCAGTCCATTCAAGGCAAGGAACATATATATATATATATTTACATATATATGTGTGTGTGAATATATAGGAATACACGCACATGTTTTCATACATTACCTAGGTTATTGCTGTAAACATCATATATATGAAAGATAAAAATGACTAGGCTTACCTTTGCCTTTAATGCAGATCTACGATCATCCATTTCACCATTAGTGCTCTGTTGCTAGATGATGAGGAAATTATGAATGAATCTGTTAACAAATCCACTACTATCATCCTAATGAGTTCTACTCCTTCATTTTTGTAATGCCTTAGTCCACTAGATGGTGGAGGCCATATAGATAAAGGGCATTGTTTTATGTATTGAGATGACCTTTAATAATACAAAATGGTAAAGTTTTATTGAATTAAAAAATATATCTATTTTGGAGAGCAGAGTGAATCTGTGAGCGCAGTCACCATATGAGCCTCCTCAACTAGCCCAAGAGTGAGGTGACCCCAAGGAGATGCAGAAACACGGGGAGGAGGAGAACAAACCCCAGAGTGAGGTGACCCCGAGGAGCTGCAGAAGCATGGGGGGGAGGAGGAGGAATTCAGCGCCGGCCCACCGTCAGTGCCCGTACAGTCGGTCACGAACAACACTCACTGCAACCTGCTGCTGGAGAGCGTGAAGGAGACGGGACTGAGGTTCCCAAGAGTGGCAGGGCAAGAAGAAGCCCGAGCCAGCCAGCAAGGAGTACTACATCTCCAAGATGTGCCTGTGCAGGGACATACCCTGCGGAATGCCCTCATTGCTGGCAAGTAGGGGCCTCCTCCTGCTCCTCCTTCTCGTCCTCCTCCTCTTCTGTGCCTGAGCCTGCCCCTACTCTGCGAAGACTTGCCAGACAGGATGTGATGGGAAGAGAGCCGTGTTTTTGTTTAAAACTATGTATCTATTTTGTATAGGGTGAAGAGCAATAACTACAAATAAGTCTCTATGTCTTTACTATCTGCTTTTACTCCCAAACCGTCGTCTTCAATAATTCTCTCTTTTACTCTCTCTTCCTCCCTCCCTTCCTTAGTCCTCCTCTTTCTACGTTCCTCTCTCTTTTGTTTTTAGTTTTTTGAGACACACACAACAGACTAGACTTTTTTTGTTTTTTGTTTTTGTGTTTGTTTTTGTTTATTTGGGGGTAGGGTCTCACTCTAGCCTAGGCTGAACTGGAATTCACTATGTAGTCTCAGGGTGGCCTTGAACTCACAGGTGATCCTCCTACATCTGCCTCCCAAGTGCTGGGATTAAAGGCATGCGCCACCATGCCCAGCTTAG
This sequence comes from Dipus sagitta, assembly GCA_036346955.1. Taxonomy (NCBI): domain Eukaryota; kingdom Metazoa; phylum Chordata; class Mammalia; order Rodentia; family Dipodidae; genus Dipus; species Dipus sagitta. The sequence continues at coordinate 23,453,707 of CM070793.1, read as the reverse complement.
ACTTTTTTTTTTTTTTAATGACACAGAGAGAGACTTGGCATGCCAGGGGCCTTCAGCCACTACAGTCAAAATCCAGACACATTGTAGCCTTGTGTGCACGTGTGACATTGGGCTTGCATCACTGTGTGTCTGGCTTACCTGGGACCTGGAGATTTCAACAGGAGTCCTTAGGCTTCACAAGCAAGTGTCTTAACCACTAAGCCATCTTCCCAGCCCTCCCTCTTTTTATTAAAGAGAAGTGTTCTTCACTGAGAAGACGTGTTCTATTTGTTGTGGGTTGAATCTGAAGTATTTCCCAAAGGCTCATATTTTGAACACTTGGTCTCTGGTTGATGGGACTGTTCGGGGTGGTTCTGGAATCACTGGGAGGTGGGGCGACCTGGAGGACTAGAGGAAGTAGGTCAGTGAGGTTGGTTGGATCTTGCCTGCATATTGTCCCTGTCTTTCTCACTCTGGATTCTGTCCACCATGATGAGCCTTAGGCACATATTACCTCTGCCTCTTTGTCCTTGCTGTCTACCACGATGTGAACAGTTGTCCTTTGTCATACACTCCTGCCACCATGATGTTCTTCTCAAGACCATGGGCCCAAATATTCATGGACTGAGCCCGCTGAAACCGTCAACTAAAACCAGTATTTCTAGTTTTAGTTATTTCTGTCAACTATTTGCAGCTATACAAAAGTCGTTAACATATTATCTTTAAAATGTTTCCATGAAATTGCACACATTATACACTAATACTTTGTTCTGAAATAATTGTACACTACAAGAAAGTGGCAATGCTATAGTACAAAGCATTCCCATCAAACACAATTATTACTAGCAGTTAACCTTTGATATCTTATTTTCTGTATATGTACATGAATAAATGCTGAATATTATTTCTGTTGAGTTATTTGAGAAGCTTTGGACATAATGCCCCTTTGGTCCTAAATATTTCAGTATATATTCTACAACAGGACATATTCTTAAATAACCTTGGTATAACCACCAAAATCAGAAAATTATGCCTTTACTTTTAAGTGCCACATTTCTGAAAGTATATGTATTGGTAATTGATACCATCGTGATTATTATTGTGCATATAATTTAATCTGATTTCAAAGGGATCACTATGTCAGTATTGCCTTTTGTTCTTATGTTACAAACTTTGCTTCAAATGATGTCAAAATGAAACTTATTGCTTCCTGACAGCGATTATATCACACTATTTCTTCCTTGTGGATATAAGGCAACACATCAAACGTTATTTTGCGACCTCCAAGAAATAACACATCTGTCTCAGTTTTCAATTTTTTTTTTTTTTGGTTTGGTAAAAATAGGGGGAAAAAAGCCCTTGAGACTCAAAGATTTTTGATGTGTGATTTTGAATGTTAATGGAGCCATATTGTCATACAAATCGAGTTGTTGTGCGTGTGTGCTGCGGTGTTACAAAATGCCCCGTGCAAGCACCTGAGTCACCTTGGCTTTTGCTATGAGTCATCACAAGTGGCTCCTTTTCCTATTCGACATGTGCGGTTGGCTACTCCTGTCCTGTCAGGTGATGAAAGTTTCCTCTGGCTCTTTTAAGACAGTTTTCACTGCTCAATTGCTTGTCATACCTCCCAAATCAGTTTTGCTGATCAAGTATCTATTTTTATTTTGTTTTCTAAACCAACCCATACGTTGTTCTTCTGTTAGAGCTATGGAGCAATGAGAGGGACATTTTTGTGCCTTGTCTTCATTCCACTGTGGTCAATTCACACTTGTGTGATCAGCCCCATTCTGTATAGATCCTCATGAAATTATATTATCTTCATAAGTATGGTATTTGTTTTATGACCAGATCTTAGGTAATGTTTTTCCATTTTAAAACAAGTTTTCATAGGATTTTCTATTCATTTCTGCCAAAAGGATCCCAAGGGTTACATGTATGTGTATCTGTGTTTGTGTAAGCATGTGTGCATGTGTGTGTACTTATAGATAAAAATCTACCCTTATGAACATGTACTAACCCTAACCCTAACCCTATAGGATTATATAGGATGCTATATTCAAATGAAAGTAAAAAGAACCTATTTCCTAGGGTGAAGAGATGAGTTAGTGATTAAGGCACTTGCCTGTGAAGCTTAAGGACCCATGTTCGATTCCCCAGTACCCACACAAGCCAGATGCACAAGTGGCACATGCATCTGGAGACTGTTTGCAATAGCTGGAGGCCCTGGCATGCACCTCTCTCTCTCTGTCTCAAATAAATAAAATATTTTTTAAAAAATCTATTTACTTAAAAAGAACAATCTATAAAGTAATATATTCTCTGTACATGAGAGAGAGGGAGAGAGAGAGAATAGCTCTGAGTACCATTTCTCGGTTATGTCCTCAAAACAATCACATTGTTTCTTTCCTTAAAGTTGTGCAACTTTTTAAAGTATACTATCACTTATGAAATTCTCTACTTCCCCATTTTACTACTTTTGCCAACTGAATCTACCAGTTTTTACATTTTTCTTTCGCAACTTTATTTCTTGTGTCTGTGGGCATGTGTGCACACGTGGGGGGTAGCACACATGCACATATGTACATGTGTGTGAGGAGGCCAGGGGGTTGATGTTGGTGTCTTGTTCAATCACTCTTCGCCTTATTTTTTCAGACAGCCTCTCTCTCTGAACCTGGAGTTCACTGCTTCAGCTAGATTAGCAGCCAGCAAGCCCCAGGAATCCTCGTGTCTCTCTTTCCCCAGCACTGGGTTGACAGGTATGGCGCATGCACACAGCTTTTCACATAGGTGCTGGGATCTGACCTCAGGACCGGAGGCAAGCTGCTTATGGGCCGACCATCCCTCCAGCCTCTCTTATTTATACTCTATCCTTCTACTGCCTTGCCCAATCTTGAAATTGCTTGATCCTTTTTCAAGCTATATAGCTTTTCCTTCTTGCTCAATTTTCTCTTTACATTGTCTTTTTCTAGAAAGCTTTTAAAGTTTTTATTTTTATTTATTTGATACAAAAAATGGAGAGAGAGAGAGAGACAGAGAGAGACTGGGCATGCCAGGGCCTCTAGCCACTGCAAATGAAATTTACAATCACAGGATTTCTGTTTGTTTACCAAGTTGTTTACTATGCACCAGGCTTAACCTTTTCTTTGTGGGATATAAAATACCACATGGAGCTGGGTTGTAGTGGTGCACGCCTTTAATCCCAGCACTTGGGAGGCAGAGGTATCACCTCTGAGTTCACCATGAGTTCAAGGCCACCCTGAGATTACATAGTGAATTCCAGGTCAGCCCGGGCTACAGTGAAACCCTACCTAAAAAAAAAAAAAAGAAAAAAGAAAAAAGAAAAAAACTCATGTGACCTACATCAATCTTGGAGTCTAGGCTTATGTTGGGCTTAGCACCCCATATTTCTCCCACCTGTGAATTTAGCCTGTGTAGAACTACAAACTCCATTTTGTCCTGAGGTTGCATGTGGAACCCCATAATGACATTATGAGGTATAATTTATGTACAACAAACTGCATTCATTTAAGGTATATGATGTAATCTGGTGATGTATCTTGGTAGTAGAGTGCTTGCCTCACACGCACAAGGCCCTAGGTTTGATTTCCAGTATTGCAAAATAAATAAATAAAGTCTATGGTATAGTATAGTGAGTTTTGAAAGATATCTCCTTGTTATGATTATAAAAGTACCTGAGGGGGCTGGACTCAGTGGTTAAGGAGCTTGTTTGCAAAGCTTGACATCCCTGGTTTGATTTTCCAGCCAGACACACAGAGTGGTCAGATAATTGCCTTAAACCCCTGTCTTTAAGAAATGCAGCCCATGTAGTTCTCTGCTTTTGCCCTCCTTGTCTCCGTGCCTTCTAGATGTTCTCGTTGTCCATCCTTCTTTTATGGCTTTTGTCCTCCGCACTGTTCATTGTGCACAATAAAGACATACTCCCCCGCTTGTCTTCAGTTCATACTAGCTCCCCCTTACCTTCACGATTAAAGTCAAGTCGGACATGTGCTGTTCCTTCGCATGCGCGTGTCCAGAGATTGGGGGAAGGAAGTGGAGTATGAAAGTGATCTCTAACTGCTCTTGTCTACCAATTCTCACGTGACTGTGGAAAAGCATCCTGAGCTGTCCTCTCTTTCAGCTGCTGTCATTAGCTGACTAGGGCTGGCCCCTGCTGAGCTATCGATTTTTAGTTTTAGATTTTTTCCTATACCCACTTCCACTCACAGTCTTGCAGGTCATCTTTGGAGATCCTTTCAGAGTAGGTCCACATTAGGCCGCAATTTAGTAATTGATTTTTAAAAGTAGTTAGGCAAAAACAAACAAACAAAAAAATAAAAACAAAACAAAACAAAAAAAACTAAAAATGGTAGTCAGTAATAATATTCAGATCTTGCTTGAAAATTAACACCACTTGCCCCAAAACACAGTTAGAATAGTTGAAAGACCAAGTGATCTTCTCTATCCAATAAAATATGAATGGGCCAATTATATGTGATTCCCACCAGGAAGCTTTAAGTGTCAGTGACTGGCTCATTACATTCCACATATAGGAGACCCTCTTTCAAAAACCTAGCTGGGGCTAGGGAGATGGCTTAGTGGTTAAGATACTTGTCTGCAAAGCCAAAGGACCTAGGTTTGATCTCCAGTACCCACGTAAACCAGACATGTTTCTGGAGTTCATTTACAGAGGCTGGAGGCCCTTGCATGCCCATTCTCTCTCTTTCTCTCTATCTGCCTCTTTCCCTCTCTATCAAATAAATAAATAAAAGTAAAATATTTTGGGGCTGGAGAGATGGCTTAGTGGTTAAGGCACTTGCCTGTGAAGGCTAAGGTTCCAGGTTTGAATCTTTAGGTCCCATATAAGCCAGATGCACAAAGTGGTGCATGTGTCAGGAGTTCGTTTGAAGTGGCTAGAGGCCCTGGTGTGCCCATTATCTCTATCTCTATTTCTCCTTCATCTCTCTCTCTGTCTCCAATAAATAAACAAAAAATAAATATTAAAAAATAATAAAACATTTTGAAAAAACCAAAGGCTGGGGCTGGAGAGATGGCTTAGTGGTGAAGGTGCTTACCTATAAAGCCCAACGACCCAGGTTTGATCCCCAGTACCCACATAAGTCAAATGCACAAGGTGGGGCATGTATATGGAGTTTGTTTGCAGTGGCTAGAGGCCCTAGCATGCCCATTCTCTCTCTCTCTCGTTCTCTATCTGCCTCTTTCTCTCTCAAATAAAAATATAAAATTTTAAAAACAAACACCAAAGGCTAGGTATTTAGCTCTGAGAAGGAGCCTTTGCCTGGCATGTTTGAGACATTGAGTTTGAGTTCCAATATTGTGAGGAAAATTATTATCAATAGTGTATTGTCTTAAGCTACTAATATTTTCTAGATTATTTATTTTTATTCAAGGTAATCTATTCTGTGTGAATGTTTCATGCCTGTGTCTATGTGTATGTGTGTATTACCATATCAAAGTAGCCCTCTTGGCATTGTAACATGATATTGTCTCCCATCCAGGAACTAACCTGACCTGGCCCTGCTTAGCTTCCAAGATCAGATGAGATTAGCTGGTTGAGACTGGTGTGGCTGTAGACCCACCATGATAATCATCATCTACAAAATTCATGATTCAGAATTACACAATCAAGTTACCAAAAAGAAAAAAAAAAGAAAAAGAAAGAAAGAAAAGAAACCCACAAAACATCTCCTAATGTTCAGCTTAAGTTCGTGACTTTATGTTGGCCTCCATGGCTATCATGGGTGCGTGTAGCCTGTGGACCACAGCCTGGGCATGCTTGGGACTCAGGACCGTTCCTGTTTGTAACCAGTACACCACAGACACCCGAGTTTAAAAGTATTACCAGTGCACTTCATGCTGGCTTATAAAAATACAGTGACGTAGAATAGAAGAAACCATAACTGGATTCATACGTCTAGGATTGTTGCAAGAAAGAGGATTATTGGTACACTTACTAGCTAATGGAATTTCCTCAACACTTATTGCCCTGACACCCTCACACGTCAGCGAGAGAAGACAGACAGACTGACACAGCAGACACTGCGACGATTGGAAGGGCCCGTGTTGTGAAGAACTGCGCCTCGGAGTGTGAGGACCAGCAGTGCTAGGAAAAGTTTTCAGGATTTTTGCCCCTTCCCACATTCCACACAAGGGGTTCCCTGCCTACAAGGCATTTTTTTTACCCTCACCACTTTTCCTTACCTGGGTTGTCTTCCCTGTGGGATTAGTGGATTAAAAAAAAATGCAAACATTAAACATTTTGATGCACATCCCTGGGCCATTTATCAGGAATTTGTATCAATGTAAACTTTCACTAGAATTATGTGACAGTGTTCTCCTTTTTTTTCTGCAAAAAAGAGGACATATTTGAGTACTGTGTTCCAAAATAATGCTTGACAAGAATGTTTTAAGCCATGTAATGGCATTCCTGCCCAACACCATGCTTCATTCTGTGACTGTTTGATGGACTATAATTACAGCACTAACAGCTACCATAATCCTCTACCATGGTTCATTCCGTGGAATGCCGTCAGCCCTTTGGGGAACAAAAAATTCTAGGCTTGTTGTAAAATTTGTTTTAGTCGCCATGAGTGATTAAGTGATCGCTTCCTGAAGGTGTTCATCTGAGTGTAAATGAGTTTGGCTCTGAGCAGCTTTTAGCAGACATTTGACAGCTTGGATGACTGGCACATTGTCATCTTCAGAACACACCTAAACTGCTGAGTGCCAAGAATCATAAACAGGTTTGGTGTAGCTAGAGATCTGAGTCCTTGTCCAACTTAGTTAATCTTTTGAATCTAGCAACGGAAATATGCCACCTTTAATTAAAATTGTAGCTCATAATATAAAACATGATTATCTTATGTGAACATATGTATTTTTATTTTAATATTCTGTATGTTGTTAAAATGAAAAGACCTATATATTTTATACAATTAGCACGTGATGATATGTGGTGTCTCCTTGGGCGATGACAGCCTGTTTGATACACTAATCAACATTTTCCTTTTCTGACTTTTTTATTTATTTATTTATTTTGTTTTTTTGAGGTAGGTTCTCACTCTAGCTCAGGCTGACCTGGAATTCACTATGTAGTCCCAGGGTAGCCTCGAACTCACGGCGATCCTCCTACCTCAGCCTCCTGAGTGCTGGGATTAAAGGCACATGCCACCACGCCCGGCCCCTTTCCTGACTATGTTGATTGCTTGCTCTATAGTATTATAACTGAAGCGTTTATTTATCATTTATTTGTTTATTATTTTGAGACAGGTTATCACCATATAGCTCAGGCTGGCCTTGAACACTTCATCCTTCTGATTTGGCCTCCAAAGTGTTGTAATTGTTCATATGGCCATCATGCCAGCTACTTGAAGAATCTGCATCATATCAACAAAGGAAAGCAAAGGGACTCAGGGTTATTTATTTACATAACATAAAACACACTTGTTGTGCTGGAGAGATGTCTTAGCGGTTAAGGCATTTGCCTGCAAAGTCAAAGGATCCCAGTTTGATTCTCCAGGACCCATGTAAGCCCGACGCCCAAGGGGGCACATGCATCTGGAGTTCATTTACAGTGGCTGGAGGCCCTGGTGTGCCCATTCTCTCTCTCTCTCTCTCTCTCTGTCTCTCTCTCTCTCCCTACCTATTTCTATATATCTCTCTCAAATAAATAAAAATAATAAAAAAGAACACTTGTTGTGCTTGCCTTGGGTTTGACTCTCAGTATCTCAAAACCAAGCAAAGCACCAAAAATAAAACACTCTCCTCTCGAGGGGCCAAAGGCTAAATGGAAGAACTTTAATTGTGTAAGTGTGTGTGTGTGTGTGTGTGTGTGTGTGTGCATTTTAGTTAGTTTTCAGCAATTAGTGAGATGCAGAAGGGACATTTTATTTTGTATGAGGTTTTTTTTAAGTTAGAGGTTTTTTTTTTTAAAGTTAATTACTGGCAGTTTTGACAATCAGGACATTGAAGGAAGGGACCTCTACATAACAAAGGTTATATACAAAACAAAATTATAATCAACATCATACTAGAGGGGGAAAAGAGGACAAAAGTACTCACCACCCACTGCTTTTGTCCAAGGTAGTATTGGACAGTTTGGCCAGAGAAATTGGGCAAGAGAAAAGGCACACAAATGGGGACGAAGAAACTATATTCTATGCTGGAAGAGTATATGATTCTATATGTTGAAAACCTAAAAATCTCCCCACAAAGACTATGAGAATTGGTAAACAAATTTAGTAAAATAGAAGGATACAAAAATCAACATCCAAGAATCAGTACTTTTCCTATATACCAATAACAAATTTCATGAAAAAGACATAATGAAAGCAATCCCATTTGCAGTAGCCACAAAACATAAATTCAGACACCTACAACAAACCCATGGGTAAAATTGACCAAGGGAAAGAATGTCCCTTGTAATGGAAATTACAGAACACTGATGAAAGAGTAGAAGAAGCTATTAAAAGATAGAATGCATTAAGATTGGCAGGATTAAGGATCAGCACTGGCACCATGTCTGTAACTAGCCAAAACAATCTACGGACTCAATGCAGTCCCCATCAAAACATCCATGGTATTCTCCACATAAGTACAAGAAACATTTGTGAAACCCATACATGCAAGCAAAAGGCATCCCAGGCAATCAATGCAACTGAGCAGAAAGAACACAGTCGGTGGCTTTATGATACCTGACTTCAAGATACACTACCTAAGGACCACTTTGGGCTCCTGTTCTCTGGCCCCTAACTGATTCATGACCCTACAGAGGTTACTGATACCCCATAAGACCAGCACTGTTCTGAGCCCATCAACATCTTGACATGAGTATTGCAGAGGATGAAAGGAAGGAGACAACAAAATAGAGGGAGGGCTACCTAGAAACAGGAAGATCCTCTGTGAGTTTGGAGTGGGGAGAGGGAACAAAAGAGGAAAGGCGATGGGAACATTGCCAAATTACTTCAGTATGTTCATATATTACAGTTCTCAATAAAAAAAGGATACGGGCTGCGGAAATGGCTTAGTGGTTAAGGCATTTGCCTGCAAAGCCTAAGGACCCAGGTTCGATTCCCCAGGACCCACATAAGCCACATGCACAAGGTGGTGCATGCGTCTAAAGCTCATCTGCAGTGGCTGGAGGCCCTGGCACACCCATTCTCTCTATCTTCCTCTCTCTCTTCCTCAAATAAATAATTTTTTTTTTAAAAAAAACACCTATAAGCTGGATGTGGTGGCACATGCCTTTAATCCCACCACTTGGGTATCCAGGCCATCTTGTGTCTGGAGGACACTTTTGAGAAAGGATGTTGCTATGCTGTAGCCCATTCTGACTTCAAACTCAAGACCCTCCTGTGTCAGCCTCCTCAGTGTAGAGATTACAGGTGTGCACTCCCAGCTCTGCTTTATATTGTGAAGCTGTGCTACTCTCTGCCTGTCTGCCTGTCTGTCTGTCTGTCTATATGTATGTTTATGTGTGTATCTGTATTTATATTATCAAAGCTCTGCCTTCTCTGTAAGTTGTTGGTGCTTTGGATATGTACGACCTTTATTTTAAAACTGCTTTTCCCTAAATTGTCTTTTATTGGATAATAATGTTACAAATAATGCCTTTCAAGGAAGAAAGGCATCCCTTTTCTTTATTTTTAACTTTTCTTTGTGTATATTGGATGTCCCACTTCTAAACACATGTTTTTTTTTGTTTGTTTTTGCTTATTCACTCATGGAGTTGGGTAACCCATTTGTTTTTCTCTTCACAGAAAGTTTGTTTTAACCAGTGAAGTTAGATATTTAATGTTCGATTTTTATTAATGGATTTTGGGTATTCTTTTCATATTATTGTATATTTTTCTCGTTGGTAGTTAGAGTTTCCTTTGGAAAGCATGATTACAGAAGTCATTAGAGTGAGTAGATTGTTCAGAAGGGGAGTTAAAGAGCTGAGAAGAAAGGATAGTAGTTAGAGAAAGATTTAACAAGCCAGTAGAGAAAAGGTCCTAAAAAAGAGACTGGTAAGTTCCAGTGAGAGAGACAGGAAGATTTCTCCTCGAGCCTGTTGAAAACATTCTAGGCAGGTCCTCAACATCAGATGACATTGACTCTGTCAAGGGTGATAGCATTAGCAGTTAAATGATTGTTGCCAAGCATTGCTTCAATGGAGTAATAGTAACAGTAATTCTATGGGCAAATAAACAGAATGATATAGAAATACAAAAGATTTGTAAGAAAATTCCAGCAAGGAAGAAAATCCTCATCAAGGTTTAAGGGCAATGATGCAACAGAACAGAATAGCCAAGAAAACCAAATCCTTATGATATAAAAAACCCTCACCCTTCTGACGGAGGTTTCTCTTCAATGGGGCACTCAGAGACCGTACAGATCATGTGCTCAATTATAACTTGGAAGAAATGCAATATAAATTATGAGGGTGTCTCCATAGGCAGTGCTGATGAATCCATTCATTTTGGTACCATTGATCAAGCACTGTGAAGTTAATCCTGCAATATGGGTTAGATCAGAGCATACATTAATAAATGCACTTGTGCTTGACCTATAAAATGAATGATCAACATGCCCCATCGGGCTAGGAAGCTGGTCAGCTCTCTGAAGAGTCATCACTATCACGAAGCCATTTTAAAGGCCTGGTTTTAGATTTTCATTAGGGGAAATAGCTCTGAATGCCTTTGCTAATGAAAACTTAGTGTCTAATTTCTAGTAAAACAGACTCTGGGTAATTTTTAAAGTTTTTTACTCTTATATAGTGAGAATAAAGTAATTCTACTTTACCTACAACTTTTATCTCTTTTCCTTTGGGAAGTCACTGTAATTGCCAATTAACTTAACAAATATTTGATGAACAATATTATTAAGAGTGATACTCATCCTTTGCTAATAGTAGAGAATCACACTGCTTAGGAGCAGCTATTTGTGTTTTATTTAGGGAGACACAATCAGCTTCCTTCAGGAATCTTAAGCACAGCATTGTTTCAGGACACTGTCTGTCACCTACCTGCTGGAGGCCTTGGCTGTAAAGGCAAGGCTCTTTTGGTCTAGAAATTTAAAAATTGGTGAGTGAGAAGAACATCTTAGGAAGTGGCTATCTCTTGACATAGTTATCCTCAAAATGAGTTTGTTTTTTTTTTTTTTTTTTTTTTTTTTAGGTCCTTTGGTTGCGAGGAACAGTGGAGCACACCACCTCATCTAGATCTTGGGAGAGTAACAGGAATGGAGCAACTGTCTCTTGGAACCCCAGCAAAATATTCTGGGGCTTGAACAATATTCCAAGAAGACGTGGCATAAAAAAATGCCTTAATAGGAAGACAACATGGTAAGGTATGTTATTAAGTGGTTCCTCAGAGCTGAATGGCCAAACATACTTATAATATGAAAGATTTTGCTTGAACTTGTATTTTGAGCTGTGATGTAATCTGGTTTTCCTCCACAGCCCTCGATAAGACAGACAAACTTACACAGTGGCTCTTAGTGATTCTGTGGGTGACGTGGGAGGAGGGTTTCTCTCAATTTGGGATGAAATGGGAATACAGAATATCTTATCTGGGGTGAGAGCAAAATGATGTGAAGGGTGGTGTTTTAGAAGGAGAAGATGGATAGAGACCACCCGCGCATTTCTGTGGAGGAATGAGATTCTGTTATCAAAGGTAGAAGGTTCTTGATGTTTTCATTATGAACCACGGTCCTGTCATAGATTATGTCTTATATTCCCCATGCTGCTGGCAGTACTGCTGCCCTTCATGAGAAAAGAACACCCCACCCCATCCCACATACCCAAACAAAAGACTCACCTTGGAACTTCTAGGGCTTGAATTAGAAAGAAAAGTCATCTGAAAGGGAAGAAAGATATTCTAGCTCCATTTCTTACCTACTGGGACTCTTGAGTAAGTGAATTCTGCTTCCAATTCTTGTTCATTTTATTTTATTTATTTATTTTAATCTCTAAAATGCAAAGGTTAAATTCACCACACTTGTATCTGCTACACGGTAAAGGCTTCATGAATGCTAGCTTCTACGGAAAGTAATTCTTAATGTCGTGAAAAGAAGTCTTTTATTCATTTGGCATCCGTTATATACCCAGAATGCAGGAGTCAATAGGTTTTATAATTTTGGAGAGTGCTAACGCTGATTCACTTCTCTTGCTTTATAACCAATTAAGAAAAGCCAGGAGGGGAAAAATGGGACCTAAAATTGATACCTGTAAGCCCTGTCTCACCATGGCGCAAGGTCCCAGGCTGAGCCGTGAGAAACGGGCCCACTTTCGCGTTTTCTGACAACCTTGCGCTCCCTCAGGGAGGAAGACTCCCGAGGTACCCTTGTTTCATGCAGCCCACAGGGAAGAAGGGAAGGTCCAAGGAAGATCCTTGGAGACAAGGGCTTGAGAGGGCGTGGAAGTGACACATGTTGCATCTAGAAGTTTCTCCCACTTGTAGGTTGGACTCTGCCCATCTCATTATCCTATGAACAGCTGGATTTGTGTTCTCAAGAATGCCTACGGGCAGTTCTAAATCTCTGTGAGAATGGCTCTTGCATTATAGATGAGTTTCCATTTTGGTTTTTCAGGGGGCCTCGAACTCACGATGATCCTCTTGCCCCTGCCTCCCGAGTGCTGGCTGGGATTAAAGGCGTGTGCGCCACCACGCCTGGTCATTCACGTTTCTTAAGGGGGAGGCCGTAGAGGTGGGACTGGCGTTGCTTTCATTCATTTAGCACTTGTGTTGAAATGGCCGTGTCTGGCCAGTGCGAGGACAACACGTTATTGATTAGATAATGTGATGAAAGGGAACAGTGCTTATGTGTGGAGAGATCATTGCCTGAGACACTTGGTCCACGAAGTGCTGAAAGAAAGGCCTTAGTGAGGCAGTTTCACTGAGTCAGCCGGCGCGCAGACCATTCCTGCACGCTGCAGCTCTGCACTGTGGAAGGCATACAGCACCACTTGAACTCTATTTTTTATTCAAATAATAAAAGAATAAACATTTGAGGGGCTGGAGAGATGGCTTAACGGTTAAGGCGTTTTCCTGTGAAGCCAAAGGACCCAGGTTCGATTCCCCGGGACCCATGTAAGCCATCTACACAAGGAGGCACATGCATCTGGAGTTCATATTACAGTGGCTAGAGGCCCTGATGTAGCCATTCTCTCAACCTCTCTTTCTCTCTCCTTCCCTTGCTCCCTCCCTCCTTCTCTCTCTCAAATAAATCAAATCAAATAAAAAATTTAAAAATAAACACGTGAAACTACAGTAACATAAAACAAAAGAAAGCCGTTCAATTTTAGTGAAAAGAACATAAATCTAATCTCTGGTTTAATCTACAACACAGCACAAAATTAAAAAACATATATGTATTTTATTGCTTTATTACTGCAAACACAAGTCTGCAACCATCAATCCAGTTACACAGTCTGCAAGAAGTAGATGATTTGTTTAAGCATGTTTGGGAGAAAGTAGGTTATACAAACGTGGAACCTGATGGTTGTCCTTTGGCCCATGGAACACCCCATGTTCCAGACATTTGGGTCTGTTCATCATAGACCAAATTTGCCATGTATTTTTCTACTCCTCCAAACTACTCATTGAGCCAGAAATGTCTCCATTTCTTCTTCTCTTTCACTCAAAGTCTGCCTTAGGAAATTTAATAAGATCAGTACTTGGGTTTCCTATGCAGATCCCTCCCATTTAATATGGAAGACTGGTTGATGGCTCTCCTCCCCAAATGTCTACCTTCTACTCCCTGCGTTTAGTGAATATTGCCTTATGTGGGAAAGATTTCTTAGTTGAGATTAAGTTAAGGATCTTGAATAGAAGAAATTATTGTGGAATATTCACACAGACACAGATGTATTCACAAATATGCTGGCAATAAAGAGATGAGGGAGATTTCCACAGAGCAGGAAAAGGTAATAGGCCATGGAATCCAAGACTGGAGTGATAACAGCCACTCAGGGATACACAACCATCATCGGAAGTTGGAAGAAGCAAGGAGCAGATTATCCCTTGGAACTTCCACATAATGGTGTCATGTTGTTATGGAAAATCACAGGTGATAAACAACTTAAAAGGAGGAAACATTTCTTTTGGCCCATAGTCTCAGTCCATGATCTTTTGGATCCATTATTTCTAAGACAGACATTATAGCAACTGATTTCTGGTACTGGGAGTTTATGGGTCAGAGCCAAATTATTTATTTATTTATTTATAATTAATTTATTTTGGCTTTTTGAGGTAGGGTTTCACTCTAGCTCAGGCTGACCTGGAATTCACTGTGGAGTCTCAGGCTGGCCTTGAACTCACAGCAGTCCTCCTACCTCTGTCTCCCAAGTGCTGGGATTAAAGGTGTGCGCCACCACGCCCGGCTATTTTTTATTTTTTAATTGAGAGAGAGAGAGAGACAGAGAATTGGCACACTAGGGCCTCAGCCACTGCAATCTAATGCTAGATGCTTGAGCCACCTAGTGGGCATGTGCAACCTTGTGCTTGCCTCACCTTTGTGCATCTGGCTGACATGGGATCTGGAGAGTTGAACATGGGCCCTTAGGCTTGGCAGGCAAGCGCCTGAACTGCTAAGCCATCTCTTCAGCCCCAGAGCCAAATATTTTAAGGTTAAGCTTTATCCCATCCTCTCCAGGGTTCTTCTTACTGGATGATAGCCTACATGCTTCTGTTTAGGGTTATATCTTTTAGTCTTCTATCAAGGAGAAAGGTTTCTATGGTACCAGTTCTTTTGGGGTTTAATATTGTGTTTATTTCCCCTACCTTTCATTTCCTTCCCCCTGACCCTTCCATCCCTCCCCATGACCTTCAAGTTTCCTGTCAGGTATGCCAGCAACTCAAGCCATTCCAGGGTGTAAACCACAGGTGCACGAGAACGTGCGGCATTTGTCTTTCTGCGTTTGTGTGAGTTCACTGAGCATGATCTGTTCCAAGTCTGTCCACTTTCCTACAAATTTCATTATATCACTTTTTATAACTGCTGAGAAGAATTCCATTGTGTAAATGTACCGCATCTTCATTATCTGTTTGTCCACTGATGGGCACCTGGGTTGATTCCAGTTCTTAGCTGTTATGAATTGAGCAGCTATAAACATGGATAAGCAAACATCTCTGCAGTGAAGCACTGAGGGTTTTGGATAAATGCCCAGCAGAGAATAACTGGGTCTGTTGGTAGCTGTAGTTTCCTCTTTTCCAGGAGTCTCCATATTGAGCTTCACAGAGGTTGCACAAGTTTGCATTCCCATTGACAGTTACTGAGAGTTCCTCTATCTTCATATCTTCACAAACGTTTATTGTAATGACTGCTATCCTGACTGGAGTAAGGTGCAATCTCAAAGTTGTTTTAATTTGCATTTTCCTGATGGTTAAGGACGATGAGCATTTCCTTAGAAGTGTATTAGCCATCTGTATTTCTCCTCTGAGAAGTCCCTATTCAGTTCTCTGCCTCATTTTTTGAGTGTGTTATTTGTCCTTCTATTGTTTAGCTTTTTTGAGTTCTTTACAGATTCTAGATATTAGGCTTCTGACCGTGGTATAGCTGGTGAACATTTTCTCCCATTCTGTGGGTAATCTATTGACTTAGTCTATAGCATGCTTGTCTGTGCACAAGCATTTTGGCTTCATGACATCCCAATAGTTGAATGATTCTTTAATTTCCTGGGCTACTGTGGCATTGTTCAGGAAGTCTTTCCCCACTCCTATATCATGGAGAGTGCCTCCTATTTTTTTTTCTTCCAGTATGTTCAGAGTTTCGCATATTATATTAAGGTCTTTAATCCATTTGGAGTTGACTTTTGTGCATGGTGAGATGAGTAGGTCTAATTTAATTTCTATATGTGGTTATCCAGTTCGTCCAGCACCATTTGTTGAAGATGCTATCTTTCCTCCAGTGTACAGTTTAAGCTGTTGGCTTCTTTGCCGAAGATCAAGTAGCTGTACTTATTCTTGTTTTATCGCTTGGAATAGTCTGAATTTATCTTTTCTTATTCCTTACTACCAATTTGCTTAGAAATCTCATTTCATGGACTCTCTGGGTATTCAGACAAAATAATCATTTTAAGAGTTTCTCCACTGTAATTTCAGCTCTCTACTAATAATCCTACTTTTTTGTGTTTTTGGTTTTTTGAGGTATAGTCTTTCTCTAGTCCAGGTTGACCTGGAATTCACTATGTCATCACAGGGTGGCCTCAAACTCACAGTGATCCTCCTACCTCTGTCTCCCAAGTACTAGGATTAAAGATGTGTGCCACCACACCTGACTTGATAATCCTCCTTTTTTTCTGAAATTTTATCATTTTATTCTATTTTTAAAACATTATTTTTATTATATATGGACATATTTAGTATGCAAACAACACATGTTGGTACCATCCTTTTGCTCTTCCCGGCCGCTTTTCTAAAGGTGCCATCCACATTGGGAATGCAGGCCAACCCCATGGGGATTGTGGTTCATGCATTATGGAGACAGCAGTCAGATATGGGGGAGAGGCAATGTCTCTGCGCAAAAATGTCCCAACTTGTGGCTCTAACAATCTTTCTGCCCCCTCTTCCACAAAATTCCCTGAGCCATGTTGGGTGCATTTTAAGTCTACTTCAGTGTTAGGCACTTCAGAGCCTCTGGATCTCTGGTTTGGTAGGTGTTGAGTGTCCTCAGTGTCTATCTCCTTCACCCTTGTGCTGATAACAGATTCACTAAGAAATCAGCACTCTTGCTCATTTCCCCAATTCCTCTGTGGTTTCAGCTGGGGCCGGAGTGGAGTGCACTGAGTCATTTATCTCCTCAGGTCCAGCTCCCATCTGGAAAAGAGAAGCAGATTCTCCAATAGAGGTCAGCATTGGTTATATAGGATAACTATTATTAATTCAGAGAGAATTTAAAGGGTGTAGACCCTCTCACAGCCCAAGATTAGTGGGAGCTTGACAATGGAAAGCAGAAGTGTTATCTGGATATGATTCTGACTTGTTTCCCAGTTGGAATAGCTGGCAAAGATTTTTCTCCCATTCAGTGGGTAATCTATTGGCTCTGCTTATGGTATGTTTATCTATGCAAAAGTTTTTCAGTTTCATGAGATCCCATTGGTTGAGTGCTTGTTTAATTACCTGGGTTACTGGGGTTTTCTTCAGAAAGTCTTTTCCCAGTCCTATATCATGGAGAGTGCTTCCTCCTATTTTTTCTTCCAGTAGTTGAAGAGTTTCAGGTCTTATATTAATATCTTTATTCCTTTTGGATTTGAATTTTGTATATGGTGAAATGAGTGGGTCTAATTTCACTTTTATACATATGGTCATCCAGTTTGTCCAACACCACTTGTTTAAAGATATTGTCTTTTTTCCAGTCTACATTATTGGCACCTTTGTCAAAGATCAAGCAGCATTGTTACTTGACCTAAGGTCTGGGTCTTCCACTCAACTCCACTGGTCTATATTTCTGTTTTTATGCCAGAACCATGTGGTTTTGTCACTATGGCTTTGTAATACAGCTTTAGATTGGGTGAGGTGATACTGCCAGAGGGGTTTTCTTTCTTTCTTTTTTGCTGAGGATATGTTTGGATATCCAAGGCCTCCTGCCATTACATATGGATTTTGAGATCATTGTTTTAATCTCTGTGAAGAATGATGCTGATATTTTTATTGGTATGTTGCTTTTGGTAGAATTGACATTTTAAAAATATTAATTCTACCTACCCAGGAGCATGGGAGGTCTTTTCATGCTCTCAAGTCCTTCTTGATTTCTTTCTTTGAGATTTTTTTGTTTTCATTATATAGCTCTTTTACATCCTTGGTTAGTGTTATTCCAAGGTATTTAAATTTTTCTTTGTTGCTATTGAAAA
Source organism: Dipus sagitta (assembly GCA_036346955.1). Classification (NCBI taxonomy): domain Eukaryota; kingdom Metazoa; phylum Chordata; class Mammalia; order Rodentia; family Dipodidae; genus Dipus; species Dipus sagitta. The sequence goes on along the minus strand of CM070793.1, from coordinate 23,435,880 downwards.
TAGGACAGCCTCACTGATTTCTTTCTCTATATATTTGTCCTTTGCATATAGGAAAGATATTGATTTTTTGTGCATTGATTTTGTATCCTGCTACTTTGCTGAATGAATTTATCACCTTTAAAAGTTTTGAGAAGGTTTAGAAGTTTTGAGTCACATATATAGGATCATGTCATCTGCAAAGAGAGCTAACTTGACTAGATTCTTTCCAATTTGAATCCCTTTTATTTCTTTCTCCTTTCTTATTGCTTGGGCTAGTGCTTCTGGAACTATGTTGAAGAGCAGTGGTGAGAGTGGACACCCCTGTCTTGTTCCTGATCTCAGTGGAACTCCTTGAGTTTTTCCCCATTAAGTATATCATTTGGGCTTTAGAAGTTTTATATATAGCCTTTATTGTGTTGAGATATAATCCCTCTATGCCTATTCTTTCCAGTATTTTGATGATGAAGTGGTGTTTTATTTTGTCAAAGGCCTTCTCTGCATCAATTGAGATGACTGTGTGGTTTGTATGGTTAAGTTTATTTATGTGGTGTATCATGTTGACTGATTTCTTTATGTTGAACCATCCCTGCATCCCTGGGATGAAGCCTATTTGGTCAAGGTGGGTAATGCTTTTGATGTGTTGTTGAATTTGGTTTGCAAGAATTTTACCCAGGATTTTTGCATCTAAGTTCATCAGTGATATAGGCCTATAGTTTTCTTTCCTTGTTGTATCTCGGTCTGGTTTTGGTTATTAGGGTGATGTTGGTTTCATAAAAGGAGTCAGAGAGGATTCCCTGGTCTCCGATTATGAGAAACAGTTAGAGAAAAATTGGTTTCAGTTCTTCAATGATGGTTTGATAGAATTCAGTTAAGAAGCAATCTGGTCCTGGCCTTTTCTTTTTGGGGAGGTTTTTTATTATCTTTCAATCCCCATGGATGTGATAGGTTTGTTTAGGAGATTGATCTGCTCTGTGTTTAGTTTTGGTAGGTGATATGTGTCTAGGAATTCATCCATTTCTTCCAGATTATTCAATTTTAGAGAGTAGAGGTTTTGGAAGTATGCCCTGATGATTCTCCCAATTTCATTGATGTCTGTTGTGATCTCTCTTTTTTAATTTCTGATTTTGTTGATTTGAGACCTCTCTTTTATTTTTGCTTGATCAAATTGGCCAGGAGTTTGTCAATTTTGTTTAAGAACAAGCTCTACATTTCATTGACCTTAGTTTTCAGTTCATTCACTTCTGCTCTAATCTATTGTGTTATTTTGCATCAAGTCCATCTCTTTTTTGAAGTACAATTTCAATTCGAGTTCTGATTTTCTTGGTGCTTCTTGGAATTCATTCTTGCATTTGATTAAGTCTTTATTAAGCTTAATCAACCAGTTGCTGAGATCTTCCATTTCTCGACTCACCTTCAATTTATTCATATCCCTTTGGAGGGTTCTAATGTTTTCTTCAATCAAGTTAAGCCTACTGTCAAAAGCTGAATGCTCTAGGAGACGATTCTGTTCAATTTTATTGATATGATTGCTGGTTCTTTGATAGTTTGCTTCCATTCAGCAATTTTTGCACATCAGGGTCTCATTGGTTGTTGTGTTTTCATTTTAGGAATGAATTTCTGTTGATTTCTCCATGATTTCATTGGAGACTTCCATTGTGGGACTAGGCATCCTTGGTGGAGATCTTTCAGTTTTCTGACTTTCATTGGCTTTTTTTGCATTGATGTCTACCCACTTTAGGAAGACTCTGTGTTATTGAGGAGGAAGCAAGTTTTTGTCCTTTGGCAGTTGTACCCTCTGACTCAGGTGAACAGGGATGTTGGCACCCAGTGGCCAGTCAGGATACCAGAGCAAAAGGCCTGATTCCACAGCTCACACAGGTACCAGGCCTCCCCAAGCAAGACAGAGTGGCACCTACCAGGACCAGGGGACTGGGAGGAGCCAGAGAACAGGGATCTGGCCTACTCACTCCATAGTGCCATGCCGCCTGCACACCATCTGTGCAGGAAACCCAGGCCAGGGAGCCGGGAGGAGGCAGGAAATAGGGGTCTGGCCTCCTCACTCCTCACAGCTGAGTCTACCTGCACACCGTGCACGCAGGCAACCCAGAGCAGGCAGCTGGGCAGTAATCCTAATTTTAATCCTAGCAAATACTTTCCACAGAAAAGACTCCTAAGCCCTCAACCATCCTCAGGAGCAGCTTGCTCTCATATTTCTTTTCCACCTTGTCTTGTGGACAGAATGTCTTTAACACTCTGCAGAGCGCGGCCCTCCTTTGTTCTTTGCATGCATGGGGCTTGGCAATCAGATTTGGGTACATTTTGGAGCAAACTCAAGTGAACCGTGATCTCTCTGCTACTGTGTCATTACAGTTCTGTAGCCAAGAAAGGATGCTTGTAAGTTTTTTTTTTTTTTTTTTGACTGAGAACAGTGTAAGGACTTATGTATACTTACCAACTATATTTTGAGAAGACTGTCTCATGTGTTGTTTTTTTTTTACATATGCATAAAAAGCCAACAAACAACAACTCATTTGGCTTGGTTTGGTTTTGTCAGACAAGGCCTCACAATGTATCCCAGGTTGTCTTTGAATTCATCCATGCATCCTGGCTGGTCCCTAACTCCTGATCCTCCTGTCTCAGTCTTTCAAATGCTGGAATCACAAGTGTACCATGTGGCATGGCCAAGAAATGAAGTAAGAACCAGTTTTGAAGCCCTGGCTCAGCCTAGTTGGGAACAATCTCTTTCATGCTTTAATTCCTTTTTTTCCTCATAAAAGTAGAGAAAGGAGGGAGGGTCAGGGAAAGTTTGGGTATAACCTGGTGACGAATAATTATGTTGACAGGTAGCTTTTCTTTTTTATTTTTTTGAGATAAAAAAGATTTATTTATTTGAGAGAGGGAAGGAGGAAGAGAGAAAGAGAGAGAGAGAGGCAGAAGTAGATAGAGAATGGGCACTCTAGGGCCTTCAGGCACTGCAAATGAACTCCAGATGCATGTGTCACCTTGTGCATCTGGTTTGCATGGGTTTGGAGGAATAGAACCTGGGTTCTTAGGATTTGCAGGCAAGAACCTTAACCACTGAGAAATCTCTCTCAAATCCTTTTTTTTTTTTTTTTTTTTGGAGATAGCATCTCACTCTAGCCTAGGCTGACCTGGTGAATTCACTATGTAGTCTTAGGGTGGCCTCAAACTCTGGAGACCCTCTTACTGTAATGGGGTGCTCAGGGTTTAGGAAAGTCCTTGAACCCCAAACCCTAGGCTTGTTTTTAATTTTAATCAAAGAATTGAATTTAAAAAGACTGAGAAGGATAATTATTTTATCATTATATTTATTGAGAGAAATACAGAGCCAAAGATGGGCACCCATGTGGCTATAGATCTCATGTGGAGGGTCAGGGAAAACCATGCAAAGAAAAGTTTAAAGAGCTCCTGCCCTGTGGGGAGCTTGAGAGGATAAGGAGACCATGTGGAGAGAGAGGGCTAGGGGCTTTCCCCTGGGAGGAGCCAACAGCTGGAAGTTCCCATGTGGCCAGGTGGCTCAGAACTAGCTTTGCTTTAGAGCAATAGAATATGCTAGAGAAATCAGGAAAGCATCCCATGAGCTACAAAGAAAGATGCTTATAAGACACAGTGCTCATGCCTTTTTGTTAAAGTGTTATGCCTATTTAATGTACCTGCTTGTTGCTATGTAGATAACATCTGAGAGATTAAAAATTAAAAGGCATAAATGTTCCTTGTGAAAGTAAATAAACTCACACTTTTAATATATATGAACTTTTCGATTGGCTAATTGAAATGTTAGTAGAAGAGATAAGAGAATTGCTCCGAATGTCTTTATTCTTCTACTCATAAACCAAATTCTGCATATTAGTTCAGAAATAATGAACCTATAACCAATTTTTAACACTGCTACTCAAATTGGCTCCATTGAAGTTCTAAAAATTGTGTCAGCATGCTGTTCTGGAAATGAATGTTTTTGTAAGGGCTTTTCCCCACAATAATGTCTTTTTCCTCTGTTAATAATCTAAGAGACACTTCATCCACTTTAGGGTATCTGACAGCCATCACTGTGAGCTGGCCGGTAGTTTATAGATGAGCTGGGAAGTAACTAATCAGCGGCCTCTGGTTTATCCTTCATGTACTTTGGTGTGGGTCGGAATTTCTAAAAGGACTAAGGACACAGAGACACACCAACCATCACGGCTAGAGGAAAGCTGCAAAGACAGCAGAAGTCTCAGCCAACCACTGGGGTAAACCCACTGGCTTCGCACTGATGCTGGTTCTCTTTATTTTGTTTTGATAAAAACTGATAATAAAAGCTATCTTCCAGGGAAAGACTAAAGGACTGTTACACTATAAAGGACAGTAAGGAAAACTGGAAATTACATGGAATGTAGTATACTCCATGTTTTTTTTTTTTCTTGACATTTGGTAAAATTTGAAAAAAGCCTGTGAATTGGAAAAACGAATTATGTTCTGTTCAATGTTAATTTTCAGTTTTTTATTTAATGCAGTCAGATTTCTATTATATGCTTTGATATTTCATACAAATAAACTATAAGATGCAATTTTATTGAGTCATAGACACACTCTCCTTCATTTTCTGAGACATGTAATGACATGTTAAGATGGGTGACTTGCGCTTATAAAGATAAAAGAATTTTGGCTGTGTGGTGGGAGTCGTAATATTTACCACTTCATAAAGTGACCATGAAAATGACACAGGTTATATTTAAAGTTGATAGCACAGTGTCTAGCATGCCGTGAGGTCAACAGTGACTGATAATATACGAGAGTTGTTACTGTTTCTTATGACATTTATTGCTTAAAATCTTGCTACCTTGGGCTAGAGAGATGGCTTAGTGGTTAAGGAGCTTGCCTGCGAAGCCTAAGGATCCAGGTTCAATGCTCCATGTCCCACATAAGCCAGATGCACAAGGTGATGCATGCATCTGGAGATTGCAGTGGCTAGAGTCCCTGGGGTGCTCTTCTTTCTCACTTTCTAATACATAAATAAAAATAAAATGTTTCAAAAAACTTGCTACCTTAATTTTAACCGTTTTATAAGACAATAGATTCTTGCAGAAGCAAATCAGTACTACCAGTGAGTAAAGACTATATTTATTTTGGGGAGAAGATATTATAAATTTCAGTTCCTAGGTAAGAATCCGCTAAAATACTCATAGAACTTACTAAGCACCAATATATAATTTTATACAATACATATAAATATACATAAATAATATGTAACCTTTTTTCACCGAAGCTGAAAACAAGGGGCACATGAACGACCCAAAGTCTAAAGGAGGGCAAATATTTAAAAAAAAACTATGATAGATATTATCTACCGAGCTCCTCAAAACCAAAAACATCACTCCTGGCACTATTTTAAAAATGTTTTATATTTAGCCAGGTGTGGTTGCACATGCCTTTAATCCCAGCACTCCAGAGGCAGAGGTAGGGGATCACCGTGAGTTCGAGGCCACCTAGACAGTAAATAGTGAATTCCAGACCAGCCTGGACTAGAGTGAGACACTACTTTAAAAAATAAAAAAAGGTCTATGTCATTTAAACAATTTATTTATTTTGGTGTTACTCTTTCGAGACAGGGTCTTGCTAAGTATCCAAAGATGATCTCAAACTCACTATGCTCCAACATGAGGTCTCCCAGTGATGGCAACACTGCACCACCTTGTACCTGTACCACCTTGCACCTGTACCTCCTTGTACCTGTACCTCCTTGTACCTGTACCTCCTTGTACCTGTACCACCTTGTACCTGTACCTCCTTGTACCTGTACCACCTTGTACCTATACCTCCTTGTACCTGTACCTCCTTGTACCTGCTCCACCTTGTACCTGTACCTCCTTGTACCTGTACCTCCTTGTACCTGTATCTCCTTGTACCTGCTCCACCTTGTACCTGTACCTCCTTGTACCTGTACCTCCTTGTACCTGTACCACCTTGTACCTGTACCTCCTTGTACCTGTACCTCCTTGTACCTGTACCACCTTGTACCTGTACCACCTTGTACCTGTACCTCCTTGTACCTGTACCTCCCTGTACCTGTACCACCTTGTACCTGTACCTCCTTGTACCTGTACCTCCTTGTGCCTGTACCTCCTTGTACCTGTACCTCCTTGTACCTGTACCACCTTGTACCTGTACCACCTTGTACCTGTACCTCCTTGTACCTGTACCTCCTTGTACCTGAACCTCCTTGTACCTGTACCTCCTTGTACCTGTACCTCCTTGTACCTGCACCTCCTTGTACCTGTACCACCTTGTACCTGTACCACCTTGTACCTGTACCACCTTGTACCTGCACCTCCTTGTACCTGCACCTCCTTGTACCTGCACCTCCTTGTACCTGTACCTCCTTGTACCTGTACCACCTTGTACCTGTACCTCCTTGTACCTGTACCTCCTTGTACCTGTACCTCCTTGTACCTGTACCACCTTGTACCTGTACCTCCTTGTACCTGTACCTCCTTGTACCTGTACCACCTTGTACCTGTACCTCCTTGTACCTGTACCTCCTTGTACCTGCACCTCCTTGTACCTGCACCTCCTTGTACCTGTACCTCCTTGTACCTGTATCTCCTTGTACCTGCTCCACCTTGTGCCTGTACCTCCTTGTACCTGTACCTCCTTGTACCTGTACCTCCTTGTACCTGTACCTCCTTGTACCTGTACCACCTTGTACCTGTACCTCCTTGTACCTGTACCTCCTTGTGCCTGTACCTCCTTGTACCTGTACCTCCTTGTACCTGCACCTCCTTGTACCTGCACCACCTTGTACCTGCACCACCTTGTACCTGTACCACCTTGTACCTGCACCTCCTTGTACCTGTACCTCCTTGTACCTGCACCTCCTTGTACCTGTACCTCCTTGTACCTGTACCTCCTTGTAACTGTACCACCTTGTACCTGTACCTCCTTGTACCTGTACCACCTTGTACCTGTACCACCTTGTAACTGTACCTCCTTGTACCTGTACCTCCTTGTGCCTGTACCACCTTGTACCTGTACCTCCTTGTACCTGTACCACCTTGTACCTGTACCACCTTGTACCTGTACCACCTTGTACCTGCACCTCCTTGTACCTGTACCTCCTTGTACCTGCACCTCCTTGTACCTGTACCTCCTTGTACCTGCACCTCCTTGTACCTGTACCTCCTTGTACCTGTACCACCTTGTACCTGTACCTCCTTGTACCTGTACCACCTTGTACCTGTACCTCCTTGTACCTGCACCTCCTTGTACCTGTACCTCCTTGTACCTGTACCTCCTTGTACCTGCACCGCCTTGTACCTGTACCACCTTGTACCTGTACCTCCTTGTACCTGTACCACCTTGTACCTGTACCTCCTTGTACCTGTACCTCCTTGTACCTGTATCTCCTTGTACCTGCTCCACCTTGTACCTGTACCTCCTTGTACCTGTACCTCCTTGTACCTGTACCACCTTGTACCTGTACCACCTTGTATCTGTACCTCCTTGTACCTGTACCTCCTTGTACCTGCTCCACCTTGTACCTGTACCTCCTTGTACCTGTACCTCCTTGTACCTGTACCTCCTTGTACCTGCACCACCTTGTACCTGTACCTCCTTGTACCTGTACCTCCTTGTACCTGTACCTCCTTGTACCTGTACCTCCTTCTACCTGAACCTACTTGTACCTGTACCTCCTTGTACCTGTACCTCCTTGTACCTGTACCTCCTTGTACCTGTACCTCCTTGTGCCTGTACCTCCTTGTGCCTGCACCTCCTTGTGCCTGCACCTCCTTGTACCTGCACCTCCTTGTACCTGTACTCCTTGTACCTGAACCTCCTTGTACCTGAACCTCCTTGTACCTGTACCTCCTTGTATCTGTACCTCCTTGTACCTGCACCTCCTTGTACCTGCACCTCCTTGTACCTGCACCACCTTGTACCTGTACCTCCTTGTACCTGTACCACCTTGTACCTGTACCACCTTGTACCTGTACCTCCTTGTACCTGCACCTCCTTGTACCTGCACCTCCTTGTACCTGTACCTCCTTGTACCTGTACCTCCTTGTACCTGTACCTCCTTGTACCTGAACCTACTTGTACCTGTACCTCTTTGTACCTGCACCTCCTTGTACCTGTACCTCCTTGTACCTGTATCTCCTTGTACCTGAACCTCCTTGTACCTGTACCTCCTTGTACCTGTACCTCCTTGTACCTGCACCTCCTTGTACCTGTACCACCTTGTACCTGTACCACCTTGTACCTGTACCACCTTGTACCTGCACCTCCTTGTACCTGCACCTCCTTGTACCTGCACCTCATTGTACCTGTACCTCCTTGTACCTGTACCTCCTTGTACCTGTACCTCCTTGTACCTGTAACTCCTTGTACCTGTACCTCCTTGTACCTGTACCACCTTGTACCTGTACCTCCATGTACCTGTACCTCCTTGTACCTGTACCACCTTGTACCTGTACCTCCTTGTACCTGTACCTCCTTGTACCTGCACCTCCTTGTACCTGCACCTCCTTGTACCTGTACCTCCTTGTACCTGTACCTCCTTGTACCTGTATCTCCTTGTACCTGCTCCACCTTGTACCTGTACCTCCTTGTACCTGTACCTCCTTGTACCTGTACCTCCTTGTACCTGTACCACCTTGTACCTGTACCACCTTGTACCTGTACCTCCTTGTACCTGTACCTCCTTGTGCCTGTACCTCCTTGTACCTGTACCTCCTTGTACCTGCACCTCCTTGTACCTGTACCACCTTGTACCTGTACCACCTTGTACCTGTACCACCTTGTACCTGCACCTCCTTGTACCTGTACCTCCTTGTACCTGCACCTCCTTGTACCTGTACCTCCTTGTACCTGTACCTCCTTGTACCTGTACCACCTTGTACCTGTACCACCTTGTACCTGTACCTCCTTGTGCCTGTACCTCCTTGTACCTGCACCTCCTTGTACCTGCACCTCCTTGTACCTGCACCACCTTGTACCTGTACCACCTTGTACCTGTACCACCTTGTACCTGCACCTCCTTGTACCTGTACCTCCTTGTACCTGCACCTCCTTGTACCTGTACCTCCTTGTACCTGTACCTCCTTGTACCTGTACCACCTTGTACCTGTACCTCCTTGTACCTGTACCACCTTGTACCTGTACCACCTTGTACCTGTACCTCCTTGTACCTGTACCTCCTTGTACCTGTACCACCTTGTACCTGTACCTCCTTGTACCTGTACCACCTTGTACCTGTACCACCTTGTACCTGTACCACCTTGTACCTGCACCTCCTTGTACCTGTACCTCCTTGTACCTGCACCTCCTTGTACCTGTACCTCCTTGTACCTGCACCTCCTTGTACCTGTACCTCCTTGTACCTGTACCACCTTGTACCTGTACCTCCTTGTACCTGTACCACCTTGTACCTGTACCTCCTTGTACCTGCACCTCCTTGTATCTGTACCTCCTTGTACCTGTACCTCCTTGTACCTGCACCTCCTTGTACCTGTACCACCTTGTACCTGTACCTCCTTGTACCTGTACCACCTTGTACCTGTACCTCCTTGTACCTGTACCTCCTTGTACCTGTATCTCCTTGTACCTGCTCCACCTTGTACCTGTACCTCCTTGTACCTGTACCTCCTTGTACCTGTACCACCTTGTACCTGTACCACCTTGTATCTGTACCTCCTTGTACCTGTACCTCCTTGTACCTGCTCCACCTTGTACCTGTACCTCCTTGTACCTGTACCTCCTTGTACCTGTACCTCCTTGTACCTGCACCACCTTGTACCTGTACCTCCTTGTACCTGTACCTCCTTGTACCTGTACCTCCTTGTACCTGTACCTCCTTCTACCTGAACCTCCTTGTACCTGTACCTCCTTGTACCTGTACCTCCTTGTGCCTGTACCTCCTTGTGCCTGCACCTCCTTGTGCCTGCACCTCCTTGTGCCTGCAACTCCTTGTACCTGCACCTCCTTGTACCTGTACTCCTTGTACCTGAACCTCCTTGTACCTGAACCTCCTTGTACCTGTACCTCCTTGTACCTGTACCTCCTTGTACCTGCACCTCCTTGTACCTGCACCTCCTTGTACCTGCACCACCTTGTACCTGTACCTCCTTGTACCTGTACCTCCTTGTACCTGTACCACCTTGTACCTGTACCACCTTGTACCTGTACCTCCTTGTACCTGCACCTCCTTGTACCTGTACCTCCTTGTACCTGCACCTCCTTGTACCTGCACCTCCTTGTACCTGTACCTCCTTGTACCTGTACCTCCTTGTACCTGAACCTACTTGTACCTGTACCTCCTTGTACCTGTACCTCCTTGTACCTGTACCTCCTTGTACCTGCACCACCTTGTACCTGTACCTCCTTGTACCTGTACCTCCTTGTACCTGTACCTCCTTGTACCTGTACCTCCTTGTACCTGAACCTACTTGTACCTGTACCTCCTTGTACCTGTACCTCCTTGTACCTGTACCTCCTTGTACCTGTACCACCTTGTACCTGTACCACCTTGTACCTGTACCTCCTTGTACCTGTACCACCTTGTACCTGTACCACCTTGTACCTGTACCTCCTTGTACCTGTACCTCCTTGTACCTGTACCTCCTTGTACCTGTACCTCTTTGTACCTGTACCACCTTGTACCTGTACCTCCTTGTACCTGTACCTCCTTGTACCTGTACCTCCTTGTACCTGCACCTCCTTGTACCTGTATCTCCTTGTGCCTGTACCTCCTTGTACCTGTACCTCCTTGTACCTGTACCTCCTTGTACCTGTACCTCCTTGTACCTGTACCTCCTTGTACCTGCACATCCTTGTACCTGTACCTCCTTGTACCTGTATCTCCTTGTACCTGTACCTCCTTGTACCTGTACCTCCTTGTACCTGTATCTCCTTGTACCTGCTCCACCTTGTACCTGTACCTCCTTGTACCTGTACCTCCTTGTACCTGTACCTCCTTGTACCTGTACCTCCTTGTACCTGAACAACCTTCTACCTGCACAACCTTCTACCTGCACCTAGTTCTCACTTAATATCCTAAATTACCTCTTTATAATGGCTAAAGACATGAAGCGGTTGGGTGTCATAAAGTTAGCTTATAATGTAATTTTGAAAACTGTCATGTGTAAATTTTAGTGCTGTTAGGGTGATATGATAAAAACACAGTTCAGCACTGTTAACCTCAGTATTTTGAGGCGTCCCTTTATTATTTTAGGGAATTCTATTTAGGCAAACTCAGGTTTGGCGGCTTCAGCATGGAAAAGAATTTCAAGACTAGGCAGTATGAAGCCGAGTTGTTGATTTCCTTAGAGACAGTAAGACAAGAAGGGAGTAGGGAGATGGCTCAGCAGTTAAGGATCCTTGCTTGCAAAGCCTGCCAGCCTTGATTTAATTCTGCACTACCTTCATTAAGCCAGATGCATAAAGTGGCTCATGCATCTGGAGTTCATTTACAGAGGCAAGAGGTCACAAATTCATAAGTAAAAAATATTTTAAAAAAGCATTTTAAGGTCCTGGCTCCAGGTTCTCCTGTGTCTTCTGTAGGACTCCTGGGACCCTTTATGCTTACAGCATGAGTAGACTGGGACTCCTATTCCCCAGGCTGCTGTTTCCCCAACTCCTGGTTCCCTTGCTGCTGGTATGAGGTGACTGGGACCCTGTGTGTTTAGTGAGAGTAGGCCCCAATCTTCCTCTTCCCTGGTTGGGTGGGCATATAGTCACTGGATCCCCACACAAGATGTGTTGTATGACAGGCTCACAAGCAAGTATCTGTCTACAAACATTTCAGTCTCAAACTCATGACCCATGTAGGCCTCATAACCACCATGACTGAGATTTAAACCCTCAAGTGGGATCCCTGATGTTCCCTCATCCTGCCTCCCACCAGATGCCATAGCCAAGACCACCACCAAGGACCAGGAAATGAGTACCAGAGAAACACAGGACCATCCCTCGTCCTTAAGTTGGCCAGGTATTTCAGGGTTCCACCCAGCATTCCCTGGAAAGTGTATACACAAGAAAGTCTCACCCAGACACCCTGTCAAAAACTGTAAATACACCACCTTCTCACTCCTACCTTGACTGAACCTGAACAAGGCAATTAATGCACATTCCACAAGAGATACTAATTGCCACAGTCCCTGAATAACAAGACAATGAATTCAAGATGGGCAAACCCCAACACAAAACAAAGAACGCAAGTCATCAAGCCAACATATCCCAAAAGTCACATAGTCCTGTAATGGAAGACTCCACTGAAGACACAGGGGAAACTCCATGACTCCATCCTTAGAACCCCCAAATGAAGTTATGGCAAGTATAGTCAACAAATTTAATGAGACCATGAAGAAAAGGATGGAAGAATTAATTGAGAGCTGAAACAAACAACTCACCAAAGCTTTTAAAGCATGTTTAAATGAAGAAAATCAACAAAATGAGTTTAAGGATGAACTCAGAGCATGACTGAAGGAAACAGAAACAAATCACCAAAAAGAACTCAATACATGTCTCAGAAAGTTGAAGACAATCAAAAAGAACTTGATGGAAGAATAAAGGACGTGGAAGAGAAACAACAAATAAAATGTCTCAACAGGCAGTGGAACAAACTCAGTGAAGGTAAAATCAAATGCAGGAATGAATTCCAACAAACAACTAGCAAATCTGGTCAAGAAGTGAAATTGGAATTCCACAAAGAGATGGAGATGTGAAAAAAAAAAAAAACATAATATACATCAACAATGAAAAAAAAAAAAAACTCTTTTAGAAAGGTCCCAAGAAAACCTCAACAACAGAGTAGACTATATGGAAGTTAGATTATCAGAACTTGAGGACAAGACAGAGGAAATAGTCAAGCAGTCCAAAAACAATGATAAATTCCAAAAGCCATTTACACAGAATATGAGGGAAAATTGAGACATCTTAAAGAGACTAAATATTTGGATCATTGGCATACAAGAAGATGAAGAAATACAGACCAAAGGTATAAGGAGCATCTTCAACAAAATTATTGAAGAAAATTTCCGTAACCTCACAAAAGAGAGCCCCATAAAAGTACAAGAGGTGCTCAGAACACCAAACATGCAGGGACAGAGAAGAAATTCCTCATGTTATAGTATATTTAAAACTCTCAATACTGAATATAAAGAAACGGTTCAAAAACCTGCAAGAGAAAAACAGCTTCTCCTTCTTCTCCTCCTCCTCTCTCTCCCCCTCCTCCTCCTCCTCTTCTTCTTCTTTTGGATTTTCAAGGTAGGGTCTCACTGTAGCTCAGGCTGACTTGGAGTTCACTATGTAGCCTCAGGCTGGCCTCAAGCTCATGGTGATCCTCCTACCTCTGCCTCCCGAGTGGTGGATTAAAGACATGTGCCACCACCACACCCAGCAACAAGACAAACAACTTCTTACATACAAAGGTAAACCCATCAGAATTAACTGATCTTTCAATGGAAACTCTAAAAGACAGAAGGGATTGGAATGGAGTATTTCAAATCCTAAACGACCAAGGCTGCGAAACCAAAATACTATACCCAGAAAAATTATCACTCATGAGTGAAGATGAAAGGAAAACTTTCCATGATAAAAGCCAGTACTAAAATTATATGAGCACTGAGCCAATTCTAAAGAGAATATTACATAGAATAATCCAAACTGAAGAGACAATCATACCCAAGAGTCTACAAGAAGGGAAAATAACCACAAGGAGAATAGACATGAAAACCTGCAATATCCAGGAAAACACTTAACTCCACAAAGCCTCTAATTTGACAGGGATTAATTTGTACCTCACAGTTACAATTCTAAACATCAGTGGTATCAATACCCCAATCAAAAGACACAGGCTTAAAAGTTGTTCAGAAAAATGAACCCATTCATGTGCTGCCTACAGGAAACCCACCTTCCTAATAAAGATAGATAGATACCACCTTAGGATGAAAGGATGGAAAAAAGACATTCCAAGCTAATGGAAATAAGAAACAAGCAGGGGTGGCTATACTGGTATCAGACAAGATGGACTTCAAACCAAAAGTAATCAAAAGAGATAAATAAGGTTACTTCATACGAATCAAAGGAACAATACAACAGGAGGATATTACAATGGCAAACCTATATGCACCAAATACAGGAGAACAAAATTTTATAAAGCAGATTCTATTGGAAAATAAATTTAAAATAACTCCCAACACAATTATAGTCGAAGACTTTAAAACTCCACTATCATCATTAGACAGATCATCTAAGCAGACAATTAACCTTAAATAAGGGAGTTAAACAATAGATCAGACTCCAAAGTGAGGGGTTTCTTTCCCTTCACCCCGTGCATATTTTTCTATTCCGTCTCAAGTGCCAAGGTAAAAGGAACACATTTCGCTGTGGGCCGTAGGGAAAAGCCGAGACTCTTAGGCTTTGTTGCCTCTGTGTTATTTCCTGATTGTTTAGCACAGGTGCTGAGTTCTTAGCTGAAAGAGATCGTAACCCTTCCTTACAGTTTGCTTTCTCTCTGGGCTTTGCTGCACAACAAAATTGATAGGCAGATCCTTAACAGGCTCAGTCAGCCAGTTAGTTCCTGAGTGTGTAGCAGTCTATTGTTAACGTGGTTATGTGTGACTGGTTACCTACCCACGCTTTCCCATTTCTGCCCTCCACCTTGCTGTACACTAAGTCTTCTAATTTTATTATAGGATGGCATGACTTTTAGCAGCAAAAGTGACCATTTTTGTTCAAAACCAATAGTACTAAAAATAAGTCTAAGCAACATGTTACAGAAAAGGCATACAGCATGACATGATAATTTTTTTATTCTGTCCAAAACCATCCATTTTCAAAAAGAATTATTGTTCCTTGAGTTATGTTTTAAAAGGTTTAAGGACTCATTCAGATAAGACAATCTGCCTTCATTGCTGTGAAATTCCATCAATGTGTACTCAATCCTTGAACTGATATCTAGGTCCATTTTGTCAATCAGATAAAACTCCCTGTTTTTTTTTTTTTTTTCCTAGAGGCATGAGTAGTTAACTCGATATTGTTGCACTGCAAAAGATTTTGCCCTACACATCATTTTTCATAAAAGCTCTTTGTTGTATGAAGAGAATTCCAGAGAGACCCCCTTGTTAGTATAGATGTGGGCTGATAGGGATATCCTGGCATTCAATCTTCTGTTGTTTTGGATCAACTGAAAAATTGTAGCAATTTTTATAGCTTAACCATAGAAGAAATCAAGAGGGAAAAACAATGCAGTGGAAGTTAGTGTCTTGGGAAGTAAAGATGTGTCTTATGAACAGACTAGCAATTATACAATTATTCTTTCCAAAAGCAGAAATGAGGAAAGCAGCCCAAAGGAAATTCCTGATTTGGAAGGATTGCCTTCAATTCTCTTAAATTTCTCTCTCTCTCTCTCTCTCTCCCCCTCCTCCTCCTCCTCTTCTTCTTCTTTTGGATTTTCAAGGTAGGGTCTCACTGTAGCTCAGGCTGACTTGAGTTCACTATGTAGCCTCAGGCTGGCCTCAAGCTCATGGCGATCCTCGTACCTCTGCCTCCGGAGTGGTAGGATTAAAGGCATGCACCACCATGCCTGGCTTTTCATTATTCTTTTTATAAGCTGCCTGTACAGATATTCAGCACAGTTGAAAAGTTTTAATTCTTTGTCAAAATCAAAAGTGGTTCTAGTTAAAAATACTTTGCCTAACTTATGCAATGCATTAAATTCTGAATTAATGTGAAAACATCTAGGATTATTAATTAAAGAACCACACTTCAAATTTCAAATTTAACTAAAATAATTGTCATCTTAAAAAGAAATGCGTGTTGGCCCAATTGTCTATTTAATATTCTTGGAAAGTACCATAAATTTCCAAACTTAACTGTAAGTACTTTTTTTGTAGTTTAAAAGAACAAATGAAGAATAAAGCAAATTGGAAGTCCTGAATTTATTTAATATTTTTATTTGAAGAAAAACACATTTAGATATACAACAGGAAAAAAATTAATTTTTTTCCATAATGTCAATACTTGCACTTGCACAGTGACTTCAGATAAGGTCTTCTTACAAAGTGATCCTTGTATAGGAAGCCTTACTTTCTATTCAGTATGGGAGGAAAACCTTCATCATATATATGCTGCTTAAAGAAATGTACATATGGGGAACTTTTCCCAGGACAAAAAGTTTAAAATGTATAAAAGTTATATGTGGAAAAATTCTTTTCATAATATTAAGTAAAAAGAAAGTGGTTTTAAATTATCTATGGTTTGAAAAAGATGATAACATGCATTTGATGAAAAACTAAACAGTCAATAAGAATTATGGGTATATAGCAGTTTGGAAAATATGTGATAAAATACTAAGTGGAATTAAAAGTCAGGATATAATAGGGTATATCATGATTAAAATACTTTAAAACATGCAAACATAGAAAAGTAAAAGAGCATACGCAAATATGCTAATCATTATATTCAGATGTGAAGTTGATTTTGTGACATGTTTTCAAACTCTTACTATGTTATCTTACAAGCATAATTTAAAATGCACCTTAACATGCCGAGATCACTAAAGAAAATTAGTGGTCATGTCACCTTTTTTTCCTTTAAATGCCATAAACACTACAGATTTTTTGAGGCAAAAAAAAAAATTAGGCAATTCTCACTTCCAAATATGTTAACATTAAAACCTGCATCCAACTATGTAGTTTTTGGTAGTAAAAATCAGTTTACCTTCTATGACATCCTAGTACACATACATTTATTAAACAGAAATTCTCTCTTTTTTTGTTGTTTATTATCTTCAAATCAAACCCAAAGCATTTTACCTATCCATTCTCTCAAACCCCAAGTTGCCGTTCCAGAAAACAAAACAATGGGCACACACCCCAAATACCACACAGCCCTGTCTCTAAGCGCTCTGAGAAGTTTGAGATGTACTTTCATGTGAGTCTTGGCCTCTGTACAACAGGACTGCACAATCGTTTTCATCCAAGATTTGAACATATTGGAAAAACTAGACTTCCTTTCTTTTACCCTGTCATTTTCAATACCCCCCTCTCCAGGAAGTGACAGGCATATGGTATGCACCCTCCATGGGTTCTCAAACAACAGGAGGGACCTGATTTCAATCCCTACATCCTGTCATCAGTGACTCTCAGGATATTTTGTTCTTGTGAGGCTAAGGATGTAATTTGAATTTGCCATACGGACAGGGCTTAACACAGTACCATTTTTACCCCTGGAGCCCTCCATCAGTTAATTAAACATGATATTAACCACCCCATGCATCTGTAAAGGAGCACAGACAGAGTGAAGCCAGCATCCGTGAGGAATGCTCCCCATCTTGGAAGTGTGAATCACTGATAGGAAGATTGCACTTGTGGAAATCCAATACTTTAAAGCAGCCTTTGTCGGTTTAATCCCTCAGACTGCTTTGTGCAACTTGAAACCTGAAGCTGTCATCTTTAGCCAAAAATTCAGCCATAACGTCCTCAGCTCTTGCCCCATTATTGAAATCAGCATTCACAATACTTAGCAGAGATCAAACCTTTCAGCAGACCACGGGGCAGCCTCTGATCACCTGGGACACCAGAAACATGGTTAATAAATATTTCATTTTGTTTCAACATGAAGAGTGTTCCCAGTTCCTTTATTTTCCTTTCCTAGGGTGCTAAAGGCTACCCCAAGATACACATTCCATCACTGTGGTCAGTAAGGTTTATAGCCTTAATAAAAGGATTCCCTCCCTTCACCTGCTAGGGAGCCTTGTTAAACCCAAGCAATTATAGAAACACAAGATAGGTGTTCTGCAAAGATCAAAGCTCACCTAAAGACAGCTCCAGAGGAATTTGGATCTCTCTTTGAAAAGTGCTCAGTTTACAAAGCAGAGAGGTAGTAAACCCCAGGAGTTATTTAAAAAAAAAAAAAGCTTACTTTTGAGTAATGCTAAAAGCCTGATGGTAGTTAATATGGGATCTCCACCAGCCTCTGTGCATGACTCCTACTGTTTATTCACAGTATACCTGGGAAGGCTCCAGAGGAACCATAGTGGTTGGAAGACATGCATGTATGATGGACGCGTCCTTCGTACCTAGCGTGTTCTCTACGCAGTGGGTACCTTTTAACCTCACGGTCCCGGTGCAGGGGCGGGTGGGGAAGGATGCTGTACATTGCTTTGTAGACGCCAGCAATGCAGCTGGCCGGATTCCTGGCTCTCCAAACGGAGGGCAAGTGGATGGTATGTCTGTGGCCGTGCCAGGTCCCATGGGCACTTGCCCTTGAAGACAGCACACCTCACAGCCTGGAACTGGGTGCTGAAGCACCTGGGTTTCACACTTGTGCTGTTTCCTTTGCCTCGAAAGGCTGCAGCATTCACCCGTGGAACACATAAACAAGAGCACATGTCCTGTCATGTTGCTTTTAGAAAGAGAGGGGCACAGAGAGAGAAGGAATTGGCACCCCAGGGCCTCAGCTACTGAAATCGAACTCCAGATGCTTGCGTCACCTAGTGGACAAGTGAGACCTTGAGCACTCGCATCACTTTGTGTGTGACCGACTTACGTGGGATGTGAAGAGAGACGGAACATCAGTCCTTAGGCTTTTCAGGCAAGCGTCTTAACCACTGAGCCATCTCTTCAGCCCATGTCATGGTTTATGACTGTTTCAGAATAGCATTGATAAACCTTGAGTGTATGGCAATGATTTCCAGTGATTAAGAATCTTAGAATTCTTTTTTCCTTTAATTTTTTTCTTTCCTTCTATTTATTATTGCTATTATTACTGTTATTGAGGAAACCATCTTGCATGTAGCCCACAGTGGTCATGAACTCACATTTATCCTGTCTCAGCTGCTCAGTGCTAGATACGAGTAAGCCACCACAGCTAGCTAGGATTCTTTTTCGACTTCTCCATGTTCGTTGCTGATAATGTCTTTGGTGCACCATATTGAGATGACAGTATAAATGGACTCAGACTATTAAAAAAAATTTTATTTTGAGAAAGTGAGGAAGGGGGAGACAGAGAAAGTGGGAGAGAGAGAAAAAGGGAGAGAGAAAGAATGGGTACACCAGGGCCTATTGGTGATGCAAACCAACTCTAGACCATGGTGTTATGCTAATGTGGGTCTTAGGATTCAAAACCTGGACCTGTAGTGTTGCAAGAAAGCATCTTTAATGGCTGAGTCTTATCTCCAGCCTCGTGGAGGTTTTGAATTCTGTGCTTTAGTCTAGGAAAATGTGTTAAGAAGCAGTTAACCAGGTATGGTAGCTCATAGCTATAATCCCAGGATTTGAGAGACTAAGGCAGGAAGGTTGCCTCAGTAAAGGCCAGCCTGAGGTGTAGAGTGAGACTTGCCTCAAAAAAAAAAAAAAAAAAAAAAAAAGAGGAACCAAAAAAAGGGCAATTTTGGAATGGAGAGATAGCTTAGCGGTTATGGTATTTGACTGCAAAGCCAAGGATCCAGGTTTGATTCCCAGGACCCATGTAAGCCAGATGCACAAGGCGAATGTGTCTGGCTTCATTTGCAGCAATTGAAAGTACTGTCGCGCCCATTATCTCTATTTATTTATCTGTCTATTATTTACCTATCTATCATCTATCTACCTAACTATCTATCATCTGTCTATTGACTTATCATCTATCTGCCTCTTTCTCTCTCAAATAAGTAAATAAAAATAATAAATTTTTAAAAGAGCAATTTTGCCAGGATGTTTTAACTATCTATTTAGAAGAAAAGATTTAGGGGCTTTTGGTATCTAGGCATCTTTGAAAGAAAACTGCAAAGGCGAATGCAAAACTCCCATTTTATATCATCATACCTACCTTCAATACAACATGCTAATGATAAAAATAAGAGCTACTGTTTATTGGTTCTTGTTTTGTAGTAGGCTGTGTGGCTGTGTAGCTAGAAGGTCATGTGGAATATCATGTCCCATGTCCACAACATAACTGTCAGGTAGCTTCTCCTATAATTATGTCTTATAGAAGGGTGGAAAGGGATGCAGGGGCTCTGTAGCTTGAAAAAATCACATAGATAATAAGAAGGAAGTGACATTTTTAGTTGGACTCTAAAAGCCAAGATCCTATAGCACGTGACTATCTAATTCCAAGTTTATTTTGTACTATGACCTGAAGTTTCTCTCTTATGGTTTCTTTTTATTTAAGTGATTTTTCCAGAGGATTCCAATCCTCGAAGTTAGTTAAATGTAACAGGGCTTGTTTACTTGTTTTTCCTAACTTACTGCTTTTAAATCGATCATATAATTTTAATTTTCCTATTATAATTTATTTTGGAAAATGTCACATGCTAAGTGTTACTGAATGAGTTTCATGATAGTAAATGATTCATTTTTATTTTATTTTGTTCTGTTTTGAGGCAAAGTCTCACTTTTGTTCAGGCTGACCGGGAACTCATTTTATGGTAAAGGCTGGCCTTGAACTCACAGTTATTCTCCTAGCTCATCAAGTGGACCTTAAAAATAGGAGAGAAAGGTCCAATTTCAGTTTCTAGGTTATGAATTTTATGTGTTCTAAGAATTTCTAGCTATCTTGTGCGTGTTGTCCGATCTCATTTGACAAGCATCACAAACCACTAACTGGCAGCAACATATGTCATCCTGCTCTTTTAAGAGCTCATCATCCAAAGCTGTAAGATAGGTCACTTCTTTCTTATGCCATGGAGACCTGCCCTGTATGTTCCAATAGCCTCTAGCCTCTTACTAGTGTACAATAAATATTAATAATCATGCAGTCAATCCATCTGCCACCTTTCATGAGCATTAAATTTCTCCATAGTTTAAGCATGCCCTTGGCATTTCATCAAAATTCAGACCTTTTTGAGACGTCACTCTTATCTTTGGTCTGAGAATTATCTATAGAGATATGTGTACAATATCTTCTTAAAAATAACTGTTGGGCTGGAGAGATGCCTGTGAAGCTAAGGACCCTGGTTTGAGGCTACGTTAGAACCCACATTAGCCAGCTGCACAAGGGGGCGCTCGCGTCTGGAGTTTGTTTGCAGTGGCTGGAGGCCCTGGTGCGCCCATTCTCTCTCTATCAGCCTCTTTCTCTCTCTCTCTGTCTGTCGCTCTTAAATAAATAAGTAAATAAATAAGTAAATAAAATAACTGTTAAGCTGGGTGTGGTGGCTCATGCCTTTAATCCCAGCACTTGGGAAGTAGAGGTAAGAGGATCGCCATGAGTTCAAGGCCACCCTGAGACTACATAGTGAATTCCAGGTCAGCCTTGGCTAGAGTGACACCCTATCTTGAAAAAACAAAACAAAAATAACTGTTAATATAATTTATTATATAATATATATAATATAATTATTTGTTTTTCCTCCTAATAATTTTTCTCTTTGTTTTCTTACAGAAACTGGAGGGATGACTTAGAAATTAAGGCATTTTCCTGCAAAGCCAAAGAATCCTGGTTCGATTCTCCAGGACCCAGGTAATCCAGATGCACAAGGGAGCACATGCATTTGGAGTTCATTTGCAGTGGCTAAAAGCCCTGGTGTGCCTGTTCTCTCTATATATCCCTCTTTCTCTCTCTCAAATAAATAAATAAAATATATTTAAAAAAAACTTAAGAAAGTAAGTTTTCTCTGCCTAATGTAGCCTTTCCCTTGTCTTTAGAAGCCTTGGGCATGCAGCTGGATGGCAATGCTAAGCCTCCATAAAAGTTGACTTCAGTGAACTCTGACAGGCTGGCCATCACTGGGCAACACACTAAGATAATTGTGCAAGTGCTTCTTTACCAGTCCTCACCTAGTCTTCCAGCAGGTGCATGCAAAGAAACAGCCGGCATACAGTCAGAATGTTTGCTTTCCTTATGGTACTGCCACATTTGACAAATAAAAGGTATATGACACCGAGTTAGACTAGCCTTTCAGACATACCATGAGTCCATTTTCATACGAGAACGTGTCATGATGTATTTAGGATATGCCCATACTGAAATATTCTCCATCATTTATCTAAAATTTGATTTACTTGACCTTTTATCTGGTATCTCTATTTCTTGTACTCCTTGATTACTAAATAAAACATGTTCGGTGTTGCTTCTGTCTACTATTTTGAGATATCACAACGTAAGAGGCGTGTGGTGGCAAGGAGGCTTTGCTCTTCACACACCCCTGGGAGACTGAAGAAAAGCTTGAGAACTAGGGCAGAAAAAACCATTTGTAGTCAGGGGCATTCGTCTTCTTCAAAGAGCTATCAAGCCACTCATTGTGACTTGCATTACTCATTTCCCTTAAAGACAAAAGTAAGAAAGACCTGATTAACGTAGTGTAGAAAAGAGGACTGCCTATCAGTTTATTCCTCTCTCCCTGCTTCCTGCACTTTCATCCTTCCTTACGCAAAGGCTTATTGAAGGCCTACTGAATGTTAGGTGTTGTGGAATAGTCGCAATAATGTTTCTACATTCACTGTACCTTTCCATATGCTTAGGTTGGAGAATGCAGCATGCGTCTGGTCGTTGTTGTGAGCAGTGGTAGCAGTAGATGGCTAAGTCAGGCTTCTTGCCTTATGATCAAGCAGCAGTAATGGACCTCATCTGCGCTCCTGGCAGCTCATGGTGTACATGTGCTTAGAAATCTTTGCCTTCCCCTTTAACAGGCAGCTGGGTACCTGTGAGGTTGTGGTGATATCAATACCTATGGTTTTATATCTTTGAGACATTCCTAGGTTCCCACAGCATTAAAGTCAAATTATGATTATATATATATATATATATATATATATATGCATATATATATATATATATTTTTTTTTTTTGTGGTAGGGTCTCATTCAAGCCCAGGCTGACCTAGAATTCACTACGTAGTCGCAGGGCGGCCTTGAACTCTTGGCGATCCCGCTACCTCTGCCTCCCAAGTGCTGGGATTAAAGGCGTGCGCCACCATGCCCAGCTCATTTATATTTTGAGAAACCAGAAGACCAAAAATACTGTTCAGTCTATTGCTTTATCTTTCAGACATCAAAATGCCTCCTTTCAACTCCTTTTAATTTTTATGATATTTTCATACATTTTGAAGTCATGGAGAATCATGTATTTTTTTGTCATTCATTCAGATAATCTGTACAGCTGTTACTATGCTTCGTAATTTCTTTCATTAGAATATAAAGCGTTTAAATCACTGCTACTTAGAATTATATTGAAGTTGCTTATGATACCTTTATACACAGTGAGTTTAATACCAGGATATGACAGCTAATTGACTGTAGACAATTCTGTACTTGAGTACCCCAGAGTAAAACGATTTACACAAGTTGCCCTGGGAATCTTGCCTCTCAGAAAGCCTATCTGTGTACTCAGATATCTGCTGAAAGGTTGATAAAGAAGGCATTGCTTAATTCTTATATGAAATTATATAAACACATTTTAATTTAGAGAAATAATTTTTGAAGGGGGAGCAAAACACCTCAAGAGACACTTATGTTTAATGTTTTTAATTTAGTAAAATGAGCTTCAAGAAAGCACGTCATCCATGCAATAAGCACGCGCATATCTACGAGTGTCTTAAGCACAGACACCTTGCTGTCTGGAAGATGTGTGGGCTGGGGGGAGCTGGGCTGGATCGGCAGCTAAAACCCTGTGGACTTTTTACCTCTGACACTCTGGTCAGAGTGAGAAGTGCTTGGGTCTTTTAACTGGAGTCTCTAGTGACACATCCCTTTATCAGCTTGAAGAGCAGCTGACATGTTTCAGGAGTGACCTCAGACTGTCAGGCCAGCATTAGAGAGAATTAATTCACATTTGAGGGAGGAGCTCTTTGTCAGAATTATGATCCCCGAAGAAAAACTCCAAATTCCTCTTCCCCGGATCTTCAGGGTGAAGCATGCAGGACCCAAACACGAAAGTGTCAGGCTCGATTTCCACAGGCGGGCTGGCTGTGCGCACTCACTCGCCGCATTGGCCGAGCTAGATGTGGCTGAGCCAGACACTGAGGAGTGAACAGAGGAGGGGAAATAAAAGATTAAGATGCATTTGTCATGGCCGTTAATTCCTAGAGGAGACAAAAGTTAAAATGTCTATAGCTAAATATGGTTCTGGATGGAAGTGAGATCTCTCATACATAGGCTTGTTTCTATCAAGGCTACGTATGGCCTTAAACATCACCTTAGGGCACATCACAGCATAAGGCCACAATTCACTGGCACTGAGACCTCTTCCCACGAGCTTCTCTTGAAAAGGGTGCTCCATCCACAGCTGTGGCTTGGTGTTTTCAGACCTCGCCCTGCACTATGTTTAGAGAGGCAAGACCTACGGAAGGTTCAAGACCGCAGACCCCACAGCTCAAAGCCCTCTCTCTAATCCAAGCCTTGACACTCATTGGCTGTGCAACTGTAGGTGAATTGTGCACCTTCTCTGTGGAAAACAGTTGGCCACCTTCATCCTATACATCTCTGTGTAGCTGGCTATAAGATGTTAATACTGAGGCTCCGTGCTCCTCCTTATTTACTTAGTTACTTATTTTTAAAATATTCAGTTGAATTTATTTATTTGAGAGAGAGAGAAAGAGAGAGAGAGAGTAGATGGAGAAAGAGAGAGAATGTGCACTCCAAGGCCTCTCGCCCTGCAAACAAACTCCAGACTCAAGGGGCCACCTTGTACATCTGGCTTATGTGGGTCCTGAGGAGCTGAACCTGGGTCCTTTAACTTTGCAGGCAAGCACCTTAAGTACTAGGCCATCTCTCCAGCCCTATTTATTATTAATGTGTGCGTGTGTGTGGTGTGTGCCTGTGTTTTAGTTATTTTTGCTATTGTATTTCACAGCAAACAGAAGTGTACAAACGTGGGTATGCCACAAGTATGATTTCAGATGTATTTATCAAAATGATTGTGACCGACTACCAGGGTCTCACCAGAAACAATTAAGTGCTTGGGATAAAATGGCCTGTGTACACTACTGCTAAGCAGAGCGTCCCTGGTAGGTCAGTGTCTCCCTTGTATAAATGAGCACAGCTCTGGGAAGTGGGTCCAGATATTAACACTTCCAGGACTAACTATCTTCCATGTCCCTTCTTGTCTAACGGAGTGCCAGTTCTCTGACACCATACTAACCAATCATTCATAGGAGGCCCTTTGGACTGTAAGCTTCCACCTGAAACAGACTGCCTTTGTGAATTTCCCAATCTATTGCTAATCCCTGTACCTTGAAAACTACCTGACTATATGGTGAGGCTCATTTTCAGTATTCAGTCCTTCCTTCCACTAAGTAACATGCCAGTCACATCAACTGATTAGTGACAAACCTTGCCAGCTTTCCTAAACACAGTTGTTGAAATGTCTCATTGATGGTATGAAGTGGCATTTAAAAATATTTTACTTATTTGACAGAGAGAGAGAGAGAGAGAGAGAGAGAGAGAGAGAGAGAGAAAATGGGTGCGCCAGGGCCTCCAGCCCCTGCAAATGAACTCCAGACGCGTGCGCCTCCTTGTGCATCTGGCTAGCGTGGGTCCTGGGGAATCGAACCTGCGTCCTTTGGCTTTGCAGACAAGCGCCTTAACCGCTAAGCCATCCCTCCAGCCCTAATGTGCTATTTTTTATCAATCAACACTCTCATTCTCCGTTCTATTCTTCCATCTAGCGGACACCATCACTTTGAGAGGGGAGTGCGGGGTTCTCCTGGATGGCATCAGTGGGAAGAAAACCTGGGTACAAACTCTCTCACGGAGCCTAACCCAGTTTACTTTTACTTTCCATCACTGCCCTAACAGGGATAATGGAGCCTCGGCATGAGGGGCCCGTCCCCTGGTGGTGATCAAAGTGCTAGCGAGGCTCCAAGCTCTGCCATGTTTTAGGAGCCAGAGCTGTGGGATGCTGCTCAGTGGTTGCCATAGCAACAAGGGAACTGAAGCTGGCATCTTTTGGTGGCCACGCTTTTTTTTTTTTTTTCCTTTCCAGGTTTTCTGGCTCTCCCCATTAGTCATGGTGTCAGAGCTCAGTGCTCCCCCAGTTGGATGCGCCCCTGGCCCTGCAGGGTGAAAGCTGATCTTGGGGGCTTGCATCTACTTCCAGGCTCCGTGGGGACCTGTGCTCGCAGCTCTCAGTGCCCATGCCAATGGGACGCGCTGCTTTGGCAAGCCCCTGCCTCTGACTTTGATGGACCTACCGCGGCGGCTGTGGGCCAGGGCTCTGGCTCCTGCTTCCGTGTGACCACTCTTGACTGATACCCCTGAGGCCTTGCCAAAGGTTTAAATGTGTAACACTCCACGGCAACCCCACTTGGCTAATGCCGTGAGGCCTGCCAAGGGTTCAGGCTGTAACCCCTGATGACAGCCCTCAGCCTGGTGTCCTGTCACCACTGGGAGCTCAGAGTCCAGAGCTGTCACTACCGCCGGGCCTCCTCCTGTTTGGCGTCCTTCAGCCACCAAGAGTCAGAGCTCCTGTGCGCCTTTGGCCTCCTGCTGCCACGGAGAGTCCATTTTCCACTTGAATCATATTCCCAGCATAAATAAATAAATAGTCTTCCTCATTTGCCCACCCTGTGCTGTCTGTCTGTCCACTCCATGTGTGGGGGCGTGGAGGCAAGAAGCTAGAAGATGAATCAAGTCTTGCAACTGGGCCTTAATCATACCTGTGACCTCCGACCACAGTAGCTTTCTTCAAACTCTCACTGGAGTGGCCTTGGTGCTCTTCTGTTTTTGTTTTAAAGTTCTTGCCCTGTTTTTTTTTTTTTTCTTCTTTCCTATGCTTTTATTCAATGCTCTGGCTCACAGCTACTTAGCTGCATGACGTAAGGGCTAATGTAATGCTTTGCATTTGATGTTAACTGGAGCCCAGAAATGCTCCTGCTGTCTGGCCGTCCTTTTATAAAATTGCTCAACCTAGACCTCTGCTCCTTTAATCCAGAGCTGAATGTGTTTCTGTTTGCAGTTCTACCACAGTCTGCACTGTGGACTAATGCAGCTTCTTGTTGCCCGGTCTTCATGAGAATGCATTACAGAGATTGCAGTTCATTTAGAATGCAGCTGCTCGTGCTGTGACTCACACAGAGATTAATCATGATGTCTGGGATAGCTTCATTACTTTGACCACCCATTACATCTTGCTGAGGTTATAAAATATTTTTAACTTGCAAGGGCTACAGGAGCGCTCAGCCCAACACATGTGCTGAGACGGATTCCTTCGGCATTATCAGGTCGTCGGAAGTTACTGTTATTCCCCATGAGGTTTCAATTCGAAGCTGGGACTTCTCTTGCTTTTTCTTTTTAATTTAATTTAATTTATTTATTTGAGAGAGTGAGAGAGAAAGGGGGGGGGGAGAGAGAGAATGGGCTCTCCAGGGCCTCCAGCCACTGCAAACGCACTCCAGAGGCATGTGTCCCCTTGTGCATCTGGCTTACATGGGTCATGGGGAATCGAACGGAGGTCCTTTGACTTTGCAGGTAAACGCCTTAACCACTAAGCCATGTGTACAGCCCCCTCTTTTCTTTAAAAACATTTTTTATTTATCTTTTTAAAAGGTTTTAACCTCTCCCCTCATTCCATCCCATCCACTGGGGGCCCTCCTCAGTGGGGTTACCGGTGTTCACTGTGGAGTCATGAATGCATCAGTCTCTGGGAGTGCAGAGGAACCCCCAAAACATGCCTACCCACTCTGTGGTTCTTAAAAGTCTCTCTTCCCCAACTTCTACAGTGTTCCTTAAGTCTTAGCAGGCATGTTAGAAGTCTGATTTCATGTTTCCTTCCCTGTAGCCTCTGGGTTTCTGCTTTGGTGAGTTTTGATTGACCACAGTGTCTGCCACTATCTCTCTGGAGCTGGTTGTCAGGCTGTCAGTGAGAGCTCTACTCGTGTTAAAATCACTACTTCCTCTGCCATGTCTCCTGGGTCCCAACAGAGGTGGTAGAGGTGATGTGTCTCATGGTAGGCAGTCAGCTATCTTTTCTTTTTCACATTAATTGATCTTGGAGCTCTCCAGTATTTTCTGCCATCTGGTGTGTTGGGGGGGGCGGGGAAGCAGATTCTCCAACTAAGAGTCAGAGCAGCTTGGACTGAAGGGGATCAACCTAGTTATTTAAGAGTCTTATCATGTATATGCCCACTCTTCTTAGCCGAGGAGCAGGGGTGGGGAGGTTCTCTCTGGGGGTCTGTGAGTTTCCTAGTCATAGGGATTCCGATTTGGTTCCCACCACCAGGTAGGAGTTCTCTCCCACTGGCCTGGCCTCTCATCTAATTGGTTGCCTGCACAGACTGTGTGCCAGTATCGCACAGATTTAGAATAAGCAGATCCCATGCTTGTTGATGCCCTTGCTGACTGTAGTGCCTCACAGCCCTCAAGGCCCTTTCAAGCACCATGAAGGCTGGCCAGGAGGGGTCGGGTTCCCTCTCAGTTCCAGCATGGCCTCTCAATGTCCTGTGACTACAAAAGCTGGGATTTTCTGACTTCACATTGAGTAACACGCCTAAAAATGAATGTAACATAAAATTTACAGGGAAGATGCAAAGGGCTACTGTGAAAATGTTAATGCAAGAACCACTTATTGGAGCTGGGAATGAAGGACATTGGCAGTGTGCTTGCTTAATATGTGGGAAAACTCTGAGTTCAACCACCAGCATTGGAAAAAATAAGTAAATGAGTACAAAGCATTTTTAACCTTTCTTTCAAAAGAAAAAAGTATGCCATCACAAAATATTAAAGATTGTCCTGCAGTTGTAAACTAGCAAGTCAAACTACTATCATATTGGTGTAAACCATGTGTTCTGTCTCACATATTTTTTTACTTCTTTTTATCAAATGATTCAGCTCAACCCTGAAAAGACTCTGAGAAGAAATATACTCCAGGACAGTATAATCAAAAGTAGAAAACTAAATACGGTTTATCCAATACTAACTGGAAAAATTAAGGGAGACATTTGCTCATAAAATGGCTGCATAAATTCAGTCTCTAAAATTAATAAGAACCACAAACTGGAAATGGACTTATTAATTTCCTGAAATCTACATTTATGTGAGGTCTTTCCAGGATCATAAAGGGATAAAGGTTAGGGTAATAAAAATTTTGAAGGACAATTGTGGGAATATGGTTGCCATACTTCTATGTACTCTCAGAGGTTGTAATTTTAGAATAAATTAAATATGTTGTAGAATATTATAATTAAGAGGAAAAGTTTTTTATTGAAATTTTAAGTTTCAAGTGAGTTTTTTTTTTTAGGTTAAAATTCCCTCTAGCACAGGCAGACTTTGAACTTACTCTGTAGCCCAGGATGGCCCCAGACTCAATGATCCCCTCCCATAAGCTTCTCGAGGGCTGGCGTTATAGGCATGAGACACCATGCAGCTGTGCGAGTTTCTGAAGGTTCTATTTCTTTTTCCCAGTGGGAACTTGCAGTTCTGGTTGCAGATAAAGAGGCTGAATTTGTTATTGGCTGATTTCAAACTTTTGATGAGGTCTTCATTATATATGACTAACAAATAGTAAATACTAAATTTGTAATTACTAGTCATGACAACAAAAAAAACCAAAAATGTGTATGTGGAGTCTATCTTCAAATGTATAGATTTGTGTGTGAGTTGGAGTAAAAATCAGTAGTAGAGGCCAGGAATCTTGACAGAGGTCATTGGGGGTGGGGGGAGAGGGGAAGGTTTAAAGGGAGTATATGGTAGATATGTAAGTAGAGGGGCAGAATCCTGGGAGGAGAGAAGGATGTGGGAGGAGGGTTAAACAAAATTAAGATTTATGGATAACTCATATGGAAACCTACTTTTTTGCCAGCTAATAATACAGATGTTTAAAAGAGTCTGGGTAGAAGGATCCTGGTTCGATTCCCCAGGACCCACGTCAGCCAGATGCACAAGGGGACACATGCGTCTGGAGTTCGTTTGCAATGGCTGGAGGCCCTGGCTTGCCCATTCTCTCTCTCTCTCTCAAATAAATGAATAAAAGTAAAGTTAAAAAAAGAAGACCCTGTAAGCAAGGTCCCCACCCCCATGCCATTCAGACCCCACAACTAAGTGCAAGGGATGCTCAAACCCATGCCTGTACCTGTGGCCTCAAGGTTTCCAGTGTCTTGCCATGCAGACTTTTCATGCGAATGCAGAGGCGACCTGACCCCATGCATGGCCTCACACCTGCTCCCGTGCTCCCAGGACCCCCCTCCACACTGCTGCCACTCAAATTCTACATGTGAGTGCATAAATTCAAGGACACAATCACCTGACTGAATGCCAAATAAATACAAACAAGTGAATCAAGTCGATCCAGAATATGAAGCTAGAATTCAATAAACAGAAATACTGAAGACAAATAAAACTGAAATGTTGCTGGAAATAGGAAGAAAGCATCAGAGCCTGGTAAAGATCAGGAAGTTAGGAAAGAGCCAAGGCAAGAGTGGAGAGGACCTCGCGAAGGGGCTAGTAGGATACAACTAGGTAAGTGATATGAGAGTGCGGGGGAGAGTACTGGAGGTGGAAATGTGAACAGGGGTAATCACCAGTAATGGGGTGATGGGGGTGCAGTGGGAGGTTTAATCAAAGCTTAGGATATCTGAAAACGCTATGTGGAAGCCTACTACTCTATAAATGTACAGTGCTTTAAAACTTGTATACCCTAATAATTGGAAATGTATAGAATAATTACATCTTCACAGCTAGCATGCATTAATCTATTGATCATAAAACATATGCTGGAATAAAATATAGATCTTTAGTTTAACAAGCAAACTTACCTTTCTTTTCTGGGACCCAAATTTTCCATATTTATAGTAACAATTAAAAGTCGTATATGACTTTTGACATCAAATTACTCAGCATGTACAATCTACCAAAGTCACATTTAATAGTAGCACTTCACCCACGATGCATACCTAGGTAACTTTTTGTTCTACAGATATTAAATTGTCAGCACTGTATCTAAGTATTCATGAGGGTCATGTTGGTGATTCTGATGCCAGCAGCTAACAGTCCCTAAACTCTCTATCTCTGTATATTAGACACTGGCCTAAGTACTTGAATTCTCACAATCATCCTGTGAGATAGGCACTGCTAATGTTGCCACGTTCTAAACAAGGATAAGTAGTTTGTCTGCATGGAATGGCTGTGAAGAGGTGGGGCCGGAGCTCCTGTGGTCTGGCTACGCTCTGCACACCCTTCACGCACACTCTTCAGAGCCTCAGCTGTTCACCGCCCATCTTCCCATCCCCTACGCAGTGATTTAGCCACCCAGTGATCTTCAGCATCTCCCCGGCTTCTCTCCTTTGTGGAACATGGGATCTGCACACGGAGCATTTCGTCTGGAGCTGCCCGGAGCACAGAGGACCTGCAGCTTGCCCACATCATTTCCTCATCCTCACAAGGTTCAGAGAAAATGCTGTTTCTTTTTCGTTTCTCCATGAAACTCTGTGCTTCCCTCTCAGCTTGCATTCCTTCCTCATGCTCTATTGCCAAAGCGCTTCTTAGCCATGAATTTTGTAGCACGTTACATCCTGTATCTGACATGTGTCAGTGAGGTTGTCCCGCAGTAGAGACAGCCTCGCATCCCTGATGGCAAAGCATATTTCTTCACCGCTTGCTACAGTGTAGTGTTTTTGTAATACATCGTTTTAATTTATTGGAATTAACAAAATTGTCAAAAACATACTTAACTTTTGGATTACTAGAGAAAGATAATTACAAGATTTCTGAGCTGTTTTATTCATTTACAAATGTAGAATTCTCATTTTACCAGAGTTATTTTGGAAGAATTATTACCAAAGCACAAGGGTTCTATGTCACATGTTCCATAAATGATGGTACTACTAATAACAACAATAAATGGCATTTATTCAGCACTTACTTACTGTGCACCAGTACTTTAAAATGACTATTTCCTTCAATTCTTGGAAGAATGTTTGAGGTTGTCACTATTAATGTGTTTTTCTTAATATAACAAGCAGCTTAGATAGCGTGCATTATGTCACCACAGTTCACAGGGTGGTCAGTGTCCAAACCGGACTTGAACTCTCGTGGCCTGATTACAGAGATGCACTGCATCAGAGCTGAATCGCAGTTTGCCAGGAAGCTTTAGGGAGCAGTCCTCAGTCCTACGTGCTCAGTGCTTGCAGCACCTGGCTGTGTCTCTCCCTGACTCTTCGGTTAAGTCTGTAAATTTTGAGTAATGTGTACATCTTCTTTACCCAAATTGCTGGGACGGAGTCGCGTAGTTGGCCAGCATAACCCTAAAATCCTCTCCAGTACCAGAGTCTATGATTCCCACAGGAAGCCAAAGCCTTTCCTCTGATGCCTACCAGACATTTCACACTGCACACATCCAGAGCCTGGGGAGCTTGATTTAATTCGCTGCATTTATTTTCCTCAACATAAAGGTGAAATACTTTTGCATTTTTTCCAATGCATTTCTCAGTAATAACACAGCCTGTAAAAATATTTTTTGTTCATGTTCAGCAGTATTGTTCCATCTTAACCAAAGAAAAAGTACACTGTTATGCACTGGCGGAGGGGGGAAGTCCTCCATTTGTTATTAAGAAGGAACTAGAAATATGGCAATTATTATACTGCCTTTCCCCTAATTTGACTTAAATTAGTGACTTTAAATTACCACAGGATATGAAATATATAGTATTTACACATAGGAGAAAAATATTGCTTGCTAGTATGTATGTTTACGACATTAATCTATCTCTCTATGATCTAATATAAAATAAACCATTTGAAAGCAATTTCATTGAAAGACTTTCAGAAATGTTGAAATGAAAATATTAATCTTTTGGATGTGTATGTAGGTTTCTTTTTTTTAATCCCAGGAAGATGGGTTGTGTAGTTCAAAGAATAAACAAATATCCAATAAGATGTCAAATGAAGACAAAGATGTCAGCCTTTAGCCACGAGGAGCATTACTTCTTTCCTCCCTCTGTCCTTATATCTCTCTCCATCCTTCTCTCTCTCCTGCCCTGTCCCTTTGCCTTTCTCTCTCTCTCTCTCTCTCTCTCTCTCTCTCTCTCTCTCTCTTTTTTCACAGACATTACGGAAAGCCAGTACTAAACAAGGTACCGTCCCAGGGACAGATGTAGAAGACCCTACCTCATTGAGTCTGTGTGCTGTAGATTTTCCTTAGAGGGGAACTGGCTTCCTTGTGGGAGATGAGTGTAATAATAGGGCTGCATGATCCTACTTAACCCACCCATAGGTATTTACTTCAGGTGGGTGTTTATTCAATGGGTCCTTTCTTCCACGTCATGCTTCTTGTACAATTATACTCCTATACTTTAAGGTAATTTCTTGCTTGAACGTGGATTCATCTTATCTACAAATCAATAAATCAATAGTCCATCAAAGAATCAAAAAGCAGTTTTCAAGAAGACCGACGTTCCATATATACTGATGTGTCTTTTCCTGAGGTGATGTGAATAAATGTCTATTCATCAAACAGACCAAAGAAATGATGCTACCCACTCACATCTAGCTTACTGAACCAGTGAGTTTACTGTGCTTACTTACAAGAGAATGTATGACCCAAGGGAGCTATATTACTAAAAATTCACCCCAGTATGGGTATTGACTCAAGAGAGCTGCATCCCTGGAATTCGAAGGTACCCAACAGGAGAGTCTCTTTGCCCCTGCAATTAGTATTGTTTATATAACTTTACAGAGCCGGCTAGTGATCCTCTAAAATTCAGGAGCTCCCTGAAACTTATTTCCTGACCCTAACAGGTTTCATTTCCTCCTGAGTTTTAGATTTCTTGCTAGGAGAGAATGTTTCACTTCAGATGAAAAAGCTACACAGAAGTAGCTTTAAAATCACTCCAAAGAAGTAAACTTAAGGATGCAAGCTGTGTGAATTTTTTCTATGGTTTCTAAACAGGTGTCTGTGCGCGCACACACGCGCACACGTGTGTGTGTGTGTTTTCAGACAGGGTCTCATATAGTCCAGGTTGGCTTTGAACTTGCAATGCTCCCACCTCACCTTTCTTCCTCAGTGCTGGGGTTAAGCTTTTATACCACCACGCCTGCCCATTTCTTTATGATAGGAACAAGTAGCAGCGCTTCCTCAGATGAGTCTGAAAGTCAATTATGACTTAACATTCCACTTACAATGAAACCTAATCTGTTTTCTATGGTCCACCACGATTTCTGTTTCATCTTGTATTCTTCTGTATTCTGAACATGCCTGGCTCTTTTCTTATTTTTCATAATTAAGTAGAAACTTTGTATGAATAAATCATGTGTTGGTATCCTTTCCCTCCTCCCTGCCCCCATTCCACTAAGGGCCCCCCTCAATAGGATTGCTGGTATTCACCATGGGGTTGTGTGTTAGGAGTTGTCCTCTCTAATTTAATCTCCTCGCAACCAAATATTGATTGGCATTTCACTATAGTCTCTATGTTGTGCTTGTTTATTTAGTTTTTGTCTCTTTTACCAACATAGGCTCCCTGAGATTCTCCTGCTTGTTAGTACAGCCACAAAGCCTAGCATAAATAGCATGCCCTTATTTGCCGAATAAGGAAATGCATGAAAATATTAATTCGAAATATCCAAAACTAAAGGAGCCATTCTTCCAGAAAATGGAACAAATCGAACAGTTAGAGTTCGGAGTGTCACAGATTTAGCGCTTATAAACTGTGTGACTTTGGGGACTTTACTTCCTGTCTGCATCTCAGTTTGTAGAAAACAAACATAATAATGGCGACTTCTTCAACATTTTTTGATCATGATCATTATTAACCAACATGACACATCTAAAGTACTGTTATAATTAAATACTTAAGAATGGTTAAGAAGTCCAATATTAAAAAAAATTGTCATGAGTAATAAAGGAGGGCAAAAAAACCATCAAAATAGAAAAAGTTGAGGAGGGAAAAAGGGAGATGGGCATGGGAGCATTATGTAAATTTTTCAATGTTTTTTAATTAAAAATGGAATTTCAGAAATGCCATCAACCACCGTGATTAATTTTTTAAAAAAACTTGTTGCATATAGGAAAGGCTCATAACATGCTGTTTTGAGGAACATACAGATAATGAAGTTGCTGAATGCTAGAGAAGGGTTGAGGATGGGTTTTCTGGTTATTCATTACTTTGCCTGGTGTGTGAACCCAAGAGCTGGTAGCTACTTTGAGAGTCAATAAAACCATAGTTCTCCCTCCCACATGGGTGGTCTAGGGCATCCCAAGTTCACAAGACCCTGTGTGGATTTAATGGTAGAAATGGTTTATGGCCATTGTTATATGAGTACAGTGTTGAACTAGCTCTCACTGACAGTTTTTACTAACAAGGTAGAGATAAAAATAAATTGCGTGTTAGAGCTAATGCCCACAACTGACAGCCTCAACACTATTGGGTATAGAAAAAGGGGAAATTATGGGGATGTGGTAAGGGAAAGGAACTCCGTCACCCCAGAGTCTGGTTGAAACCTCTTACCATCAGGAAAGCAAGAATTCTAGCACAATTAACAACTGCTCAAGGCCTCTCTTCTTTCCTGGCTCTAAGCCTACAGTTTTCTAGGAATCTCACCAGAAATCCACCCTGTCAGTAAAAAGTATATTTTCTGAACTTCTCACACAACTCTAATGCTTCCTTTTTTTAAAAAAAAAAATTTTATTTATCTGAAAGCAGAGAGCGAGAGAGATAGAGAGGAAAATGCACTCACAGAGAATGGGCACTCCAGGGCCTGCAGCTGTTGCAAATGAACTCCAGATGCATGTGCCACCTTGTGCATCTGCCTTTATGTGGGTACTGGGGAATTGAATGTAGGTCATTAGGCTTTTCAGGCAAGCACCTTAACCACTGAGCAATCTCTCCAGCCCTCTTGGTTTTATATTATCAGATTGCAGTCATACTCAAGGTACCTCTGGAACCATCCCAGAATCTCACTTATCAAAAAGGAGAGAAAAGGGGCTGGAGAGATGGCTTAGAGACTAAGGCATTTGTCTGCAAACCGAAAGGACCCATGTTCGACTCCCTAGGTCCCAAGTAAAACAGATGTACAAGGTGACTGAAGTGTGCAAGGCCGTACATGCACACTCATCTGGAGTTGGATTACAGTGACTTGAGGCCCTTGTGTGCCAATTCTCCTCCCCTGCTCTTGTTCTCTCCTATAAAAAGATAGAATAAAAGTGAGAGAAAAGGGTAAAAATTGTCTGAGCATCCTTTTGAGTTATAACTTAAGAGGCACAAAAACGGCGTATGTATGCCTAATGCTAGGACAGTTAATTGTGACTTTATGTTGAGAGCCCACACACACACTTGTATATGTCTTAGTGTTACCCTATATGACTGTCCGTGAGAAGCTCACACCCATGCTCTGGGATATATATTACTGTCTGTATGAGTATCTCTCTCTCTCTCTCTGTGTGTGTCTCTCCCACTATGCTTAAAATCTACATTAAAATTCTTCTAACAAAACCTGCAACTCTGCTTCATACTGGCTCATCCTGAAATTCTCTCTTGTGTTTTACTCATGAATCCTGAGATTTTCTGAGTTGAGGTCCCTAAAATATAAGGGAACTCCTCAGTAATTCAAGACAAAACTGTGACACCATGTCTCTGCCCCCTCACCATGGAGTGTCAGTGATTTGCTAGACAGACATGACTTTCTAAATTCTTTATTGAGAACACTAATATATGCACATATGCAAATTGGTCCCATTCTCATTCGGTTATACTCTTTTTTCCCCTCTCTCCCACACCCATTCCACCAAGGGCCATTTTCAACGGTGTTACTGGCTATTACGATGGGGTCATGAACGTATCATTCAATCCCTGTTAGGGGGGAAATAACCTCAGATTACACCTTCTTACTTGGTGACTCCTACATTTTTTATGTCACCTTTCTGCATTGTTCCCTGAGCCTTTGCATGTAAGAAGTCTCCTTTCATGCTGAGCTCTTAGCAACCTCTAATTTTCTGCTTTGATTAGCTTTGACTCTACTCAGTGGCTACTGTCATCTCCCTGGAGAAGGTTCTCAGGCTAGCCATGAGAGCAGCACTAATATGTAAGTCACTACTTCCTGTAGTATTTTCTGGGCCCTGCTAGGTATGATCGAGATAAGTCATCTTGTGCCAGACAACCCTTGATTTGAACATTTAACATATGAAGTACCCAGGCAATTCTGTAGAAGGAAATGCTGGGGTAGGGTTACCTCTGGAATTACTTTACACACTGAAAACCTGAATGAATTGTGGGACTTCACAGACTTATTTTGTTTTCATTCTTAAAACTAGTTCCATAACATGCATGCTTCAAGTCAGCATGGTAAATAAGTAATAAGTATATATTATACAGGGAAGCTTTCTGAAAAACAGAAAGAAAAAATACTTTGGTGATTATTGATGTAAAGTGATTTAAAAATATATATTATTTATTTGAGAGAAAGAGGAGAGAGAGAGAGAGAGAGAGAGAGAGAGAGAGATTGGGCACACAAGGGCCTCCACCCACTGCAAATGAACTCCAGATGCACGCGCCCCCCTTGTGCATCTGGCTTACGTGGGTTCTGGAGTATTGGACCTGGGTCCTTTGGCTTTGGCAGGCAAACGCCTTAACCACTAAGACATCTTTCCAGCCCTGTTAAATGATTTTAAGAGTGAGTATAGTGAGAATGTTTGGGAAAAAAAAATTATTGATTAAGAATTCAATTAACTTTTTCTTCTGAAAAAAGAAACTAGATTACTTGAATGAAAAAAATAACTAATGGCGTAGCCACATGACAAGGCAGTCACAGTTTCATGCTCGTCATTCTGTTAAATGGGCTTTTGCAAGCATCCTGCTACTTCCTAGTGTCTGCTATTGACAAGAGGAAAACCAAGTTCCATGTCTCAGATGGGAAAGGCTTGGAGAATCCTTTTATTTTTTTTCCTTCTAATACTTTATGAGTAAAACCCCCATTGTATTAAATCACAATGCTGTCCTCTAAAGTTTGCTACTTAGTTAACAGATTCTAAGCAAGGCAGAACATGTTATATACATGTTATCACATGAGGTATATGATTAGGAAAAAAATGACTCAAACTCTTTCCACTTTACAATCTGTCTCCAGATTATAGATCCATGATTATTCTCCCTACTTATGTTCAACTTTTCAGAAACAAAAATATTCATAAACACTGAGCTTTGCTAAACAAACCATAATTCTTCCTGTTATTTTTCCACTTACAGTTTGGGGCTGGAGAGATGGCTTAGTGGTTAAGGTGCTTGCCTGTGAAGCCAAAGGACCAGTGTTGAACTCACCAGATCCCAAGTAAACCAGATGCACAAAGGTGAGGCAAGTGCAAGGTTGCACATGCCCGCTAGGTGGCACAAGTGTCTGGAGTTTGATTACAGTGGCTGAGGTCCTGGGGTGCCAATTCTGTCTCTCTCTAAAAAAATAAATAAATAAGTAAAAAAGAAAGTAGTACTGCGTTGGTAATCCCCATGTACTACAGCAATGGGAGGAGGAGTCAGGAGAATCCTGCTGCTTATACCTCAGCTAGTCTGGCCTTCTGGTGGCCAGCAATGAGAGAGGAACACTCTGAGCTTGCCCTCTGACCGCCACATGTGCACCTTGGCATATGTGCGCCCAGAATACACACACACACACACACACACACACACACACCCAGCCACTGCAAACGAACTCCAGACGCGTGCGCCCCCTTGTGCATCTGGCTAATGTGGGTCCTGGGGAATCGAACCTCAAACCAGGGTCCTTAGGCTTCACAGGCAAGCGCTCAACCGCTAAGCCATCTCTCCAGCCCCACACACACAGATTTTAAAAGGTGCTGTACCGCTTGCTCTGTGAGAGACACTTAAGTACTTGGATTTTTAAATTTCATCTTCATAACAAGACTCTAGGAAGTAGATATTTTTTAATGAGGAAAACAAAGATTAGAAAATAAAACTGGTTGAATAAGTATAGTTAAAGAATGGTATAGGCAGTTTTCAAATCTAAGGCAGTTAAAGATATTCATTTTAATGTATATCTTACAATTTATTTCTTGAATTTATAAATACAGAAGTTAGTAACTAGAATATCTCTTAAAATACCTATAATGGTGTATATTTAACATAGAAGTATTAGGTATTATGTAACATTATTGAATGTTACTATGATATATGTATCCTATAATATATATGATACTATATTTATGTTGTTATTATGGATATCAAACCTTTGTGATATCTCAGCAAGTACTCTGCCACTGAGCTACCAGCTCCTGTATATATATTATACATACATATGTGTCTATACTATATGCTTATATATGCATTACATGCTTACTTGCGTTTGATATACGTGTAACTACAATTCCCAACCTCACTGCAAATAAGTGCAGCATAGAACTTGCGTGGTCACTAACACGTTTCCTGCATTTCTGCAGAAGAATCTGCAATGAAAGCCGTTAAATAGGATGCAATTTGTAAGCCTTTCATTAAATAATCATTCTCAGCTGGATTTCCGAGAAGGAATATTAATGCAAACATATGTAACTAGCATTGCAAGAAATTAGCTTTGCCGATTAAGTCCCAAATCAGTCATTTTAGCTATGCACTACAGGCTTTTTGATACATTTCTGTCTCCAACAACGTAGCACAAATTGTAGGATGAATACAGGGACGTTCAGAGTGTGAGTTCTATGAAATGTCACTAATTTTTCAAGTTTTCTTGGGTTGGGAGGGAGTGATCAAATCCATATGTAGAGAGGCAAAATGGAGGCTTTTCCAGGTTCAAAGGCTAATTACTAATTTCTAACATGTAGGCTTGTGCCACAGGTGGTAAACGGCAAGTCTCGGCCACCCTAGCGACGAATTTCTGAACGTGGCAGTGAGATTGGGTTACAGCGAGGGTGTGGATGCGATTTGTTAAAATCTCCGAAGCCCTGCTTTAGTTGCCAAGGTTTGAAAATATTGTCAGGCATTTCTAGGTTTTCTTGGAAACTGTTACTAGGCCCACTCTACAACATTTTCTCCAAGGTTAAAGCATTTAGGTGTGCTTTTGTTCATGCTCAGTTTATCACCTACAAGAAGCTGTTTTAATAACAAAGTCTTCACCAAGTGACAGTTAGGGTTTTAGCTCAGAGAGATCGTGAGAGATGAGGAAGCAAAATTCTGCAAAGAACAGGATTGGACAAGTCTTCGAGGGAGAACAAGGCAGAGCCGCTTGTCTGGGCTGGGGCGCAAGCGCATGTGGCCATGCCTTGTCTGCGAGGGCCACTGGGAAAGAGGTGCACGGAACTCACCCCCTGATTGCTCTTGGCTACTATTTCTCCTTGTTTTCTTTCATTCTAGAACAGCTTCTTCCTCTTCTCCTGTCAATTTGAACAGCCCGGTCCCACCCTCACCCCCTTTGCCCTGCTACTCCCTGAGGAAAGGAATTGGTTTATTGCCACTTCGTGGTGTGGTTTAAGTAGGTTTTGTCCTATTCCTGACCAGATTGAGATTCACACTCGTATGACTACAAGTAAAACTGTGCAAATCCTGGTGTCTTTTTCACATTACGTGTTATCTGTTAAGCATATCAGTGACGTTGGAGGTGACGTTAGTATGATCTATTTGCCATAAAACTTTCCATTGAACCTTTCACCTAATGCTTTTGCCAGCAATACATGAAGGCTGCTCCAGCACAGTATTTCAGTAGGAGATCAGTCGTTGAATGCTGGCTCACAGACCTTCCTAAATAAAGAAATAAAAAAGAAGCACAGAAATGACATAGTCTAGAAGGTCTGTGATGAATGGATATGTAGTAGCATAAATATAATTTTTTTTTTGATTTTTTTGAGGTACGGTTTCACTCTAGCTCAGGCTGGCCTGGAATTTACTATGTAATCTCAGGGTGGCCTCAAACTCATGGTGATCCTCTTACCTCTGCCTCCCAAGTGCTGGGATTAAAGGTGTGTACCACCATGCCCAGCTAAATTTTGTTTTTTAAATATTTTATGTATTTGCAAAGAGAGAGGGGGGAGAGAGAGAGAAGAAAAAGAAGGAGAAGGAAGAGGAGGAGGAGGAGGAGGAGAGAATGGGTAGGCCAGGGCCTCTAGCCACTGCAAACAAACTCCAGATGCATGTGCCACCTTGTGCATCTGGCTTAATCTGGGTACTGGGGAACCAAACCCTGGACATTAGGCTTTGCAGTAAAGTACCTTAACCATTTGAGGCCCATATTTTATGTTTTTTTTTTAAATTTCATGTAGACATATCTTAATCTTTCAACTTGGAGTGACTGTGTGTATTTCCATATATGTATCACATGTGCCTGAGTGTACAACTTGATAAGATGTACGACTAAGAGACTCTCAGGTTGCCACCTAGTCTATAACATATTATTTCAGTCTGAAACTCACCCCCCCCCCCATTTTTTTGAGGTAGGGTCTTGCTGTAGCCCGGGCTGATCTGGAATTCACTATGTAGTCTCAGGGTGGCCTTGAACTTGCTGCAGTCCTCCTACCTCTGCCTCCCAAAGGTGCTGAGATTAAGGGCGTGAGCCACCACACCTGGCACAGTCTGAAAAACCCTTTCTGGACCTCGGGTTCTTCTTAAATCACAGATGCTTAAAACGGTTCTTGTCGTAATTCTTCTCTTTGGCTAATGTGCAAGTACTTTTGCATTTCTCCCAGAGAGGTGATCTCTCCAGTCACAACCATTGAATGTCTGTGATCCAATGTGTTATTAATGCTTAGTTTGAAGGAGGTGAGTAGTTCGTAAGAGTAGAGAGTACCCAGAGAGTAAGGTTATAGTTACTATTAAACTCTGGGAGAAGCCAGAGAGGAAAGACTAGAAAGATGTAGTACTCCTTATATTCACAATGGGTCTTGGCCTTCTGCATGGCTCTAATGGGATCTAAGTTAGATTTTATGAAATTGAAATTGATGAAGCTTTTGTGTGTGTGTGTGTGTCTTTTCCCAACAGATACTCTGTTCACATGGCCACAGAAAAGAAGGGAAACAAATATTGTAAAAGGAAAAATTTTGTGTTAGTTTTTAGTGCCTGGAAAAATTTTCTTATTAGAAATAAAGGGTGTATTTAGTTCATAATTCTGGAAGTTTTAGTCCAAGCTTGAGCATTCTCACTGCTTTAGACCTCTGGTGAGGGCAGAGCATCACAGTGAGAGCTTATGACGAAGAAAACTTCTCACTTCATCAGCCAGAAAGCAAAGAATTATTCCACTGACCGAGGTCCCCAAATACGCTTTGAGGACACAGTCCCGATGACCGTTTGAGGGCCCACGCACCTCCGAATGCCACCACCTTGAGGACTGCACTTTCCACATGCGGACCTTTAACAATATGATTATATGGAGAAAGCATAAATCTCTGTATCCTGACTAAGGGAACAAGAAAAAGGCAGCTAGCTCTTCTGGCTAGCAGGGACCATGGAGAAATTCAGGAGAGACTGTCATCTGAGTGTCCCAGAGATGGCCAAGGGAGAGTCAGACAAGGTACAGGCTATGTCAGCCCAAGGCTCTGAGTATCCTGAGAACTTTGTATGTGACACATACAGAGTCGGGCATCACACAAACACCAGATGGGACCAGGAAGCAGATAGCAGACATAAGTACACCCTCATAGCAGTAAGGGAATAAAACTGATGGGAGAAGAACTAGCTCTCACTTGAGGTTGAAGTGTTAAGAATTAGAAGAAATGAAATGGAAGCATTTGATGATTTTTTTTTTTTTGTCAGCTGCAGAAAATAAGGATACTGGATTTTTCCAGGACAATTGAGTGCTGTATAGGAAAATGGTTTCCCACCAGGAATAGATGGTAAGACCCTATTGCTGAAGACTCCACATAGTTAGGCTGCAAGGTCACTGAGAAATCCTGCTGGAACTGAGCTGAGAACCTCCTCCATGTAGACCAGCTGACAGAAAGCTGGAAGAAGCCATTCTGCATGCAGTTCAATGGGAGAGAGAGAGAAATCACCAGTGATGATACTCAACAGTGGACACTGCAAGCCTTAAAATTGGCCACCCAGGCCAAAAGAGCCAACAGGTGTAATAGTGGCACATCTGTCATGGTGGAAACCAACTGCTCTCTAATTGGACTGGAGGCCCACTCCATGGGAGGGAATACATCCCTGATACTGAAAACCTACAACAGGGGTAGTCATGAAGCTCAGGGGTCTAACGTCTGCTGCTGTCTGGCTAAATGTATATAGTATGCTCATAAAACTGCCCAGTAAGCACTTCTCTTAATGTTCATACCCATATATTAATTCTACTCTCACTTTTGGTTAGATAACCTTCTCTTTTCAGATGGCAGCGACCTTGGGATGACTCAGAAGGCACCATGGTGCTGGGAAGAAGTGACAGAGGAGTGCTTAGCACTGCAATATCTCTATCACACCTTCCAAGGCTTAGGGTCTAATGCAGAAGAGGTGGCAGAAAGAATGTAAGAGCCAAAGGAAGGGTAGGACTCCTTACAACACGCTCCTTCAGACACAAGATGGCCTGGATATCCATGACCTCACAGTGCCTGACACTACCTACACAAGACCATCATAATAGGAGGAAAAGATCATGACATCAAAATAAAAGAGAGACTGATTGAGAGGGGAAGGGGATATGATGGAGAGGAGTTTCAAAGGGGAAAGTGGGGGGAGGGATGGAATTGCCATGGAATGTTGTTTATAATCATGGAAGTTGTCAATAAAAAAATGAAAGAAACACCAGTTTTCAAGGGAAACATGTACTTACATGGATTTTGTCTATGTCATTGTCATGATGGTCTAGTGCTTCTTCTGGGTCCTTGTTCCTAGAGAAAATCCTGCTTTGTTCAGTGGCTAGAAATAATAATGCAATGTTATGTGAACTGTTTTTCTCCATATCAGGACTTACAATTATATGAAGTCAGATGAGACATTCTTGTTCGTTATCAGTATGTGGTCACTTTGATGGCTTCTTCACTGAAAAATCCTAATAAACTTTTTTTAAAAAAAAAATAAAAATACTATCTGCTCTGAAATTACTATTGGGAGCTTCAGACTCTTTTAAGCCTTTGGGATTTGTAATTTTAGTGAGTAGGTTAGACATGTAATGCAGTGTTTGTGGATTCTAGGTAAAAGAAAAATGGGGTGA
Source organism: Dipus sagitta (assembly GCA_036346955.1). Taxonomy (NCBI): domain Eukaryota; kingdom Metazoa; phylum Chordata; class Mammalia; order Rodentia; family Dipodidae; genus Dipus; species Dipus sagitta. The sequence continues at coordinate 23,391,931 of CM070793.1, read as the reverse complement.
AAATTCTGAACAGGCCTTTTGGTGAAAGACTCAGGTTTCCTGTCATTTTTTCCTCATTTATTTGTGAGGAGAGAGAAAGAGAGAGAGAGAGAGAGAGAGAGAGAGAGAGAGAATATAGTCACATCAAGGCCCCTTGCCACACTGCAAATGAATTCCAGACACTCGTGCCATTTCGTACATTTCGCTTTACACGGGTCTGAGAATGGAAACCTGGGCTGGTGGGCTTCACAAGCAAACACTCACTGAGTCATCTCCCTAGCCCCAGGCTTCCTATCCTTAATGGCTGTAGCCTGAGCATGTGGTAGTGAGTTATTTGAGGAATCACATTATACAACTTAATAATGACTTTTAAAAGGTGTGAATTGAGATAAAAAAGTCTCAAGACAAGGCAGACAATATAAATAATCAAAATATCATTTAGTTTCAGCTTGAGTCCTAATTCTAAATAAGCAAGTTATACATTTTTGAGTCAGAGCTATAGAAAAAAAAAACCATAGCTAAATAAACAGAGTGAGTACATGATCAGTGTTTTAAAATAGCAAACACTCCACATATGTAGCATTCCTTAAATTGATTGATTTGGGAGACCTTGTTTTCATTCTAACTTTGGCATCTGTATTTTGCTTATTTATTCTTTTCATGTTGAAGTCCTCTCTTTTAATTTTTGCTTCATATTAATTTACTCTAGGGTGTAAAGTGAAAATGTCTAAAATAAGTGAAAATTCCAAAATAACTACAAAACTTATGACTAAGCAATAATCAAATCTAAAAACATAACTTCTTTTTAGTAAGATGAATTATGAGAAATAAAAATATACTATTAGTGGCAGTTTTCTTTAGACATCTATATAGTCCTAAATCCAAGTTTTATATTTTAGTGAAAAAAAATCATTCAGTTAAATTTGCAGGCTAAGAAGAGATTGAGGCTCTCATGATCTTGGGAATAAAGGCAGTGAGGAACACAGAGCAAGAATTTTGACTTGCAAACTCAGTCTTGGCTAAAATGTGTTCATATTTTATTATAGTATTGGGTATAGAATAAAATTAACCACTAATGCATTAGAAAAAGATAATGAAGACATACAATTTCTTTTTTTTAATTATTTTTGTTTTTTTTTTATTTATTTGAGAGTAACAGACAGAAAGAAAGAGGCAGATAGAGAGAATGGGCACTCCAGGGCCTCCAGCCACTGCAGACGAACTCCAGACGCATGCACCCCCTTGTGCAACTGGCTAACATGGGTCCTGAGGGATTGAGCCTCAACCCAGGGTCCTTAGGCTTCACAGGCAAACACTTAACCACTAAGCAATCTCTCCAGCCCAAGACATACAATTTCTGTGGCCAAAGATTAAAAAATAGTACAGTTGATTTGGAAAGTATTCAGAGATAGTTCGTTTTTCTTTTTTTTTTTTTCCTCGAGATAAGGTCTCACTCTAGTTCAGGCTGACCTGGAATTCACTATGTAGTCTCAGGGTGGCCTTGAACTCAAGGTGATCCCCCTACCTCTGCCTCCCAAGTGCTGGGATTAAAGGTGTGCACCACCACACCTAGCAGAGATAGTTTTGAATCTTATTGGATCTCAGATCTGTGTCAAGTTTTTACATAGGAGACAACATATGGTCCCATGGGAAAAGCCTTGATGTCTATGCTTAGGGTGATACACCCAATTCTAAGCATATGAGCACATTTAAAAAACAATTAGTTAGGGGTTGGAGAGATGGCTTAACAGTTAAGGTGTTTCCCTGCAAAGCCAAAGGACCTCAATTCGATTTCCCAGGACCCACGTAAACCAGATGCACAAGGTGGCACACGCATCTGGAGTTTGTTTGCAGTGGCTGGAGGCCCTGGAGTGCCCATTCTCTCTCTCTCTCTCTGCCTCTTTCCCTTTCTTGCTCTCTCAAATAAATAAAATTAAAAAACACAATTAGTTAGCCATGCTACCCAGTGCTAGAAGAATGGGGATAATTTACTGGAGGTAAGATTCACAAACTGGCTACTCAAAATTGTATATCTGAACAGAAATTTTAGTCTCTTCTGGGGGCTGAGGTAGGAGGATTGCTGTAAGTTCAAGGCCAGCCTGAGACTACAGAGTGAATTCCAAGTCAGCCTGGGCTAAAGCGAGACCCTACCTTGAAAAATAAAAAACAAACAATGCCCCCCCCCAAAAAAAACTGTTACAGGAATCCTGCACTGGAAGGAAGAAGCAGACAGTTACAAATACTAGAACACATGTAACAATATTCATCAAATAACAAACAAATCAACAGAAAGAAGAGGGTAAATAATCAATCACATCCAATAGAGCCAGCTGGAAAACCAGAAACTAACCAGGGATGAAGAAGTGAACTTGTGATAGCGCATCCGGGCGGACAACAGCCTAACGAAGTCATACGAGAAAACCTGTAACTAATTAATACAAATGGCCTTAATTCACCAATAAAAAGACACAGACTAACTTACTGGATTAAAAATTAGGACTCTGTCTCCCAAATAAATAAGCAAATGAAAATCTTTCAAGTAATAAACAAGTGCGGCTGGAGAGATGTCTTAGTGGTTAAGGTGTTTGCCTGTGAAGCCTAAGGACCTAGGTTCATTACCCCAGAACCCGTGTCAGCCAGGTGCTCATGGTGTTGCATACATCTGGAGTTTGTTTGCAGTGGCTAGAGGCTCTGGCACACCCATTCTCTCTCCCTCTCTCTCTCAAATATTTGTCTTTGAGAAACACACCTAGCTAGCAGAGATGCCCCCAAAGCTGAGGGTCAACAGATGGATAGCAGCATCCCAAGCAAATGGGAATCATAAACAGGTGTGTGTGTGGCTATTCTTTTATCTGATAGAACAGCCTGTCAGCCACAACTTTTCAAAAGAGACGTTGCATGTTAATAAAGGGAGACATTAACGGGAGGCACAACTATTATAAATATCTATGCAAAAAATATCAGGGTTCCATGTTTCATAAACCAAGTGCCAAATGGTATAAAAGGACATACAGTTCCTCATACAATAGCAGTGGGAGGAGATTTCAGCACCCTACTCACACAATTAGAGAGGTCCTCTAGACAAAAAATCAGCTAAGATATATCTGAGTTCAGTTAGGTCATGGACCAACTGTGCTGAACAAGTAGCTACAGAATAGTTACCCAAGAGACAGGGAATTTTTCTTGACTGCACATGTAGGCTTCTCCAAAATTGATCAGATCTTAGCTTGCAAAGCAAGGCTCAACAAATACAAAACATTGAAATAATTCTATCTCATCCAACCACAGTGGGGGGTGTGGTGGGGGGAAGCCAGAAATCAGCAGCAAGAGAAGCTTCAGAATATACACAAATTAGAATTTAAACACAGTCTACCAGATCCTCTAGGATACAGTTAAGGCAGTCCTAAGAGGAAGGTTTAAATTGGATAATGCAAATTACAGGGATAAAACCCCAAAAGAAGCCAATCTCAAAGCCAGTAGATGTATAGGAACAATAAAGACAAGGGCAAAATTAATGAGATACAGACTAAAAGAACAATATATAGAATCAATCAAATAGTTGGCTCTTTAGAAAAGCTAAGAGGATTGATAAACCCTTAAAAGAGAGAAAGAGAGAGAGGAGACCCAAAAAATAAAATTAGGGAAGACAAAAGTAGTTGTTACAACCAACTAATGAATTCCTGAAGATAACTAGGGAATATTATGAAACATTTGTAAAAAAATCCAGAAAACCCAGATGAAATAGCTAAATTTATGCATGTACATGCCCAACCAAAATTAAACCCAGAAGATATAAACAATTTCAACAGACTCAGAAAGAGCAGAGAGTGAAACAGTGATGAAAAGTCTCCCCAGAAAGCAAAGCCCCAATCGAGAAGGACTTACTTCTGAATTCTATCAAGAAGATCTAATACCAACACTTCTCAAATGGTTCTGCAGAATAGGAAGAAACATTGTCTAATTCATTTCATGAAGCCAGTATTATCCTGATATCAAAACTGGATAAAGACATCCCCTAATGAACACAGATTTAAAAAATCACAAAATACTTGCAAAATGAATTTAAAAACACATTAAGAATAGTATACATCATAACCAAGTCTGTTTAATCCCAGAGATGCAAGATTGGTTCAATGTGCATAAATCAATAAATGTATTTCATCATATAAATAAACTTAAGGACAGAAATCACATGATCATCTCAATAGATGGAGAAAAGATGTTTGACAAACTTCAGCAAGCCTTCATGAGGAAAGTCTTGGAGAAATTAAGAGTAGAAATACCTCACCACAAAAAAAGACTATATATGACACATCTATAGCAAACATCATCCTAATGGGGAAAAAAAAAATCCTCTAAAACCTAGAATGAGAGAAAGGTGCCTGCTCTCTCCACTCTTGTTCCATATAGTGCTCGAAGTCTTAGCTACAGCAATAAGTCAAAAGAAAGATCTAAAAGGAATAAAAATAAGAAAGAAAGACATGAATCTTTTTCTGTTTGCTGATGATTCGATTCTTTACATAGAGATCCTACAGACTCTACAAGGAAATGCTTCAATTTAATAAATTCCTTCAGCAAAGTTGCAGAGTACAAAATGAACGTGTAAAAACCAGTAGTTTTCATATATGCCAACAATGTGCTTGAAGAGGAAGAGATTAAGAACAATATCCCATTCACAATAGCTCACAAAAATGAAGTAGCTAAGAATATACTTCACCAAGGACATGAAAGCCCTCTACAAAGAAAACTCAAGACACTGACAAAAGGAAATAAAAGAACATACCAGATGATGGAGAGAGACCTTCTATACTCCTGGGTCTGTGGAATTAATTTTGTGAAGATAGCAATGTTACCAAAAATAATATACAGATTCAGTGCAATTCCCATCAACATCCCAAACACACTCCTCTCAGCACAATAAAAACAATCCAAGGGCTGGAGAGATGGCTTAGCGGTTAAGCGCTTGCCTGTGAAACCTAAGGACCCTGGTTCGAGGTTCGATTCCCCAGGACCCACGTTAGCCAGATGCACAAGGGGGCGCATGAGTCTGGAGTTGGTTTGCAGTGGCTGGAAGCCCTGGTGTGCCCATTCTCTCTCTCGCTCTCTGCCTCTTTCTCTTTCTCTCTCTCTCTGTCGCTCTCAAATAAATAAAAATAAACAAACAAAAAAACACAATCCAATAATTCATATGGAAACAAACACGACAGACCATGCAAGCCAATGTCATCCTAAGCAGAAATAACACAAAGACGGCTATCACAATCCTTGGTCTGAAATTATACAGTAGAGCCATAGTGACAAAATCAGCATTGTACTTATGCAAAAAGTCAGTCCCATAGACCAGTAGAGTAGAATAGAGAACCCAGAAATAAACCCATATAATTATGGATGCCTAATTTTCAATAAAGATATCAAAATCAAACACTAGAGATATTCAGCCAATGGTACTGGGAAAAAACAACAACAACCTTGATGCTCATTTTCAGCAGAATGAATTTAGATCCACGGCTTTGACTCTTCACAAAGATCAACTGAAAATGAATCAAAAACCTTAATTTAAAACTAGAAGTAATGAAACTACTATAGGAAAAAAATAGGGAGTTCACTTTAAGTGATATAGGTGAGAACTTTCCAAAAAGACTCCCATAACACAGGAAATAGCCTCTAGAATCAACACGTGGGGCTACATGAAGATTTTCACAGCAAATAATAATAATAATAATAATAATAATAATAATAATAATAAACTATCACCAGAGGGAACAAAAAGCCTACAGAATGGGAGAGAATTATTTGCCAACTATACTTTAGGGGATTGAGATCAAGGATATATAAAGAATTGCAAAAATTTGGCCAGGCTTGGTGGTGTACGCTTTTAATCCCAGCACTTGGGATGCAGAGGTAGGAGGATCTCTGTGAGTTTGAGGCTACCCTGAGACTACAGAGTGAATTCCAGGCCAGCTTGGGCTAGAGTGAGATACTGCCTCAGCAAAACAAAAACAAACAAATTAACAACAACAACAACAAAAAATAAACGAGGCTGGAGAAATGACTTAGTGTTTAAGGTGCTCGCAAGCAAAGCCAAAGGACCCAGGTTCAATTCCCCAGGACCCACGTAAGCGCTATGCACAAGGGGCACACGTTCCCAGATGGGTTTCTGGGCTAACCCATGTCAGCATCGTTCCTTTCAGCTGCCTGGGAGACTTGTTTTCATCTTCACCTTCTTGCTTGACTACCATAGCTCTCATAGCATAGGTTTCATTCAACGAGCTCTCCAATACATACACTACCCCTACATTCTGGCTAATTGAAATCTTTGGCGAACTAGAATACCAGCTCATTTAATCCTCACAGTGAGACCACTACCTTCAGTAGGCAGGTGAAGGGATTAAAATACAGAAAATTTAAACTGCAGAAGATTATACAGTTTATAGATGGTAGTATCATAACTCAAATCCAGGTCTGAGGATTCCAAAATCCAGTCCTTTTCCATTTAGAAATAGCTGCTATTTTGTTAAAAGGCTATTGATAAAAAGAGAAGAAAACTTCTAGCTTCGTGGAAGATTTATGTGTACATGATATTGGCTCAAAAGTTGAGTGCAATAGAAGTAAAAAGTGCACATTTAAGAACGACAAATTTTACGCAGCACATTAGTGCATAATTGCAAGTCATTATATTCAAATTAACTGCTGGTTGAATTTGGATTTTATATTTCAAATCAGTTTTGCCTGCCCATGGTACATTTGAGGTGCTAAAATACATATCAAAAATATACAGATGAGTCAGGTGTGAGGGCACCTGTCTATAATCCCCACACCCACATGCATAGTCAGAAAGGTCAGGAATTCAAGGCCAGCCTGGACTACAATGTGAGTTCCATGTCAGCCTGAACCATATTGTAAGACCCGATCTCAAAAACTGAAGCCCAAACCAAACAAACAGTAAAGCACCCTAGCACATTTTTAATGACCACAAGCAAATTATACCTCACAGTCAGTCACTAGTTATTCACAATGCCGGAAGACACATGTTGCAGTTACAGTGCACACAAAACTTACGGTGCTAAATCTTTTGTAACTGCCATGCTTTATTGCAGACATTCTCATAGCATCAGTAACGTGTCTTCAACTAAATCACTAAATTGGAAACAAACCGCTTTTGTCAGACTGGGAGATCATTGGCTGTCAGAAAAATCAAAATAACACTCTCTCCTCCCACTAGGATCTTAATGTGAACATTTCAAAATGGTACCTAATACTTTTCATGTATTTTGCTTTAACTATGGGCATGATTCCTCCCTGGAGTGAAGAAATCCAGCAAGGATCTCATATCTATCATGTGTGTGCACACAGAAATAAATATGTGTATATCTTCATTTCTGGAAATATGTATATATACATATATTTCTGGAAAGAAAAAAATCTTTTCTTCAAAAATCCCTTCATTCTCTAATTAGGCAAGCTTTAGCAATTTCATGTAATAATCACCTTGCAAGGTTTGCATTTCAATTGATAAAATGTGGCTCATAGGGGGCAGATAATTATTGTATTTATTCCTCCTTTCTCTCTGCCTCATCAAATCTCACTTAATAAATGTTATTACCTTTGGCCACCCTTTGGCATGGAAGGCTTTCATTTGACAACAGGGACAAAAGGACCCATAGCATCATCGCTGGTATATTTACTCTTCCCCTTCTAAGCCTGGAAGGGTTGGGTCTTCTGCCCTGGTGCACAAGGTCCAATATAGATTTTTCAGAAATAAGCCACAGTTCTCTTCCCTGATGCCCTCCCAGGTGAGCTCCGGGCTTCATGCTCATACTCATAAAGCAAGCAAACTTTAAGCTAATTATGTGCTGGTGTATTCTCCCTTGCTGAATTTTGGCAGGTTGCTTCTGTAAATTATGAAAAATAAATGTGAAATATGCAGATGTCTTTTGTTTGAAGCAGATGTTTGGTCTATCTTGCCAGAATCCAATCAGCTATTCCCCTGGGTGTCTTCCCCCCACAATGTTATCCATGAACAGCTTAGAAACATACAGGGGTGAGCTCAACAGCACTCTGCAGGCTTTTGAGGAAGGTTCTCGTACTGAGAAGGCTTTGTTAAGGAAAGTTAAAGATAGAAATATTCTAAATATCCTCAAGAAATATCCTAATTCTTTCTGGTGAAAGACTCTGGGTATGGAGTGGTTCCCTCTGGGAGTTGAGGAAAGGGGAAAAGGATGAGCTTCGTATGGCCAGTTTTAGGAGCAGTATGTTCTTTTTTTAATTCCCCAATCTTTTATAGGACCAAGAGTACCATTTTGAAGATGAAAGTTTTCTGTTGCTTATTCAGGTTTTAAACCCCAGAGAGCTTGAATTTTACAATGAAGTGGTCGAAGCAGGCCAAGAAGGAAATCTTCACATACGTATCATACACACTCACATATGTCATGTATTTCAACAACTCTGAATTCAGAATTAGCAAAGGCTTTGCATTATTAAAACTGTCAACCAAAACGGAAAGCACTTGTGGGGTCCGGTAGGCTCCATGGAGGAAGACTGTAGAGCTTATCAATGCTATGACTGTTATGATTGCTTCTTAAATGCCCTTCTAACCCAGAAGCTGAAAATCGCTACTCCTTGTTGGCTCTGCGGCCATTAACATGTGACTTTGGGCATGAATTTAACTGATCCTGGTCTCAGGTTTCTTATAACAATAATTCCTGTTACAGATAATTTGATGATACCAGGGGTCTGTGTCACGACTCAGTGGCAGACCATTTTCCGAGCCTGTGGAAAGCCCTAAAGCCCGAGGGTTACAATGTTCCTTTACCTAAACGCTTTGGGTAACTGCAAGCTCCTGCCACCGTCTCTTACCGGTTCCGCTTCCAGCGCTGTCTCTCACTTCAGAATTCACATGAAACCCCAAATTCTTCTTTTACCACGAACACCATTATGTTTCAGAGCCTTGTTCATATAAATACACTGAGAAACATGGTGCTTAATCAGTATTTATTATCACGCATGTGCCTGGTATTTAAAATGTTAAAGGTAGACAGGAACAAGAGTCCTTTTCTGTTGGGTCTTTGCACTTGGGTAGTTAGAAAACATCTCAAAGCCTCTGTACATAAAGCTAGAATCACATCCCATGGCTTATGTTTTCACAGTATCATACAGTTAATATGTATTTTATTTCTAAGCCCTCAGAATTCATATTTTCTGGGAGCATTTGTGCTGTATTCATAAGACAAGTACAACTAGCTAAAAATTGGAATTTTTGTCCAATGATAGGTTATGATTTTCTTCCTTGGCATCAAATCAAGTTGGTTGAGCAACATATAGACAAAAACGTATTGAGCATTTATTTCGTAAAGTGCTTTATTACATATACAAGAAAAATCCCTCTTCTAAATGTACTCATTAAAGCACCTAAAAGAAGAGAATGAGATAAAAATAAAAGGATAAGAAGATCCATAGGGTCTGTAGTCTTGGGACTATAGTATGATATAAATGATATAATTTACGACTTATGGTGCTGAGGCAGGTAAGCATAGGTAATAGTGTAGTGACCTGAGACATGTCTTTGCTTTTAAACATACCCTTTCCCTAAACAATAAACCTAGCAACCTGGTGGCCACCTGGGCCCTTCACCTGCACAGAGCTGCAGGTACACACTGTTTTATATTCTCCTCCTCTTAAGGACCAGTGTTTGTGATCAGTATCCATTCAAAAATCTTCCTAGATCTGAGATCAAAACAGCAGGGGTCCTGGACTGATTTTGGGTATGTGTACAGTAAGGAAAATGTGTCCTCTCAGTGATCTTTTAGGGAGAAACCCATATGCACCATCTTATGTCTATGCATGATCGGACATATGTATGTTTAAAGTCAGGTTCATCATGGGAAGAAACGTGCAAAAGAGAAAATGTTATATAACCCAAACCTGCTAATAAAACCCAAGCACCATGAAAATTTTGCTTCTAGTGACCAACCCATCTACTCCCTCCTAAAACTCCCACAAAAGGGCATCCCCAGGTCCTATTGGGGCCCTTGAGTGCTCTCTCTTCAAGTGGCCTGCTGGCCTTTGGTAGTGAATTCAAACCTTTGCTATTGTTTTGCTACTTGACTACTTATGTGCACCTTTCTTCAATTTGTTGAGTAAGATACCACGATCCCAGAAGCACTGAGAGAGTGAGAGATGAGTAATGTGTTAAAATAGCATCTTTACACGTTCATATCATACCCATGTTCATAAAAAATGGATAGATAATGGTTCTGATCTCATATACAATTGTCTCGTGGATTAAGCAAAATAAATATGCAAGAGTTCCATAAACACAGGGGAAGTGTTCAATTATTAGGTGTCAACTTTATGAAGTACATAAATGTATTTTCTTATTCCTTTTTGACATAAAGGAAACGGGGTCACCGACAAATAGAACAATGCATTTAAGCCCAAACAAGTAAGCAAACACAGAGCTTAATTGATACTTGGCATCTTTTGACTCTACCTTAAGCATTTCCCCATTATATCTGTCTAAGCCTCAAGTTCTTGTGAAGAATTAGATGTTATAGAAGAGAGATGACTCAGTGGATAAAGGGCTTGTTGCACAAATGTGAGGACTTGAGTTTGGGTCTCAAGCATCCACAGAAATGTCGGGTGGGCATGGCGGCCTTTCTATAATTCCATTGCTCTGAACGGGGAGACGGGGGCTCCACAAGGCAAGCTCCTCTGCAAGATTGCCTAAACTGGTGAGTTGTAGGCTCCAGTGAGAGACCTTGCCACAGTAAATTATGAGGAGATCCATCAAAGAACATACTGGACATCAAATTTTAGCTCCACACACATGTGCACCTACATGAATGTGTGCCCACATACCCTTATATGACCATGCATATACACACACATGTAAAAAAACAAAAACAAGTTTCATATCAATAAGTGTGTTAATAATTCATAAGTATTTGAGAAATATAAAAAAGATCACCACAGTTAATCCAGAAGAGTTCATGGGAGAAACCACATGGATTAATTTACACACTGTACCGTATTGTACATTGCTATATGTATTAGAGTCTTCTTAATTTTTCTCTTTTATCCAGGCTTCCTGTCTAATTTAAGTTTATCATTAAAGATATTTTTTCCAGCTTTGAAGGTTGTGTGTCCTGCTTTCCAGAAATCTCCATCTAGGACTTGTTCTCATGTAAGAATTTATATTTCTGGCCAATTGCTAGCCTCACAAGGAAAATAATGGATTCTTAATAGTAGTTTGGAGCTTAAATAATTATGAACCAGCCCCTCAAGCATCCCAACTTTCAATTTCCTATAGATGCACATTTTTTGAGAGAGGGTCTCATGTAACCTAAGTTGGCCCAGAACTGTGCATCTTAGAATAACCTTGGACTCGTGACCTTCCGCCTTCTCCTCCGAAGTGCTAGGATTACAGGTCTGCACATCAGGTTCATTTTTCACTGCATGTTTTTCTTGAAAAAAATAATATCCTAAAATAGATTTATATCAATAATGATGATAAAATAATAAATAATTCTTTATAGAGTTACGCCTAGAGTTAAAGGGACTTGCTTCATCAAAGAATATTATTTTTAAAAGAGAAGCTTCATAAAGATGTATGAATAGACCTGTGATTATTCAAAAAAATGTACAAATCAAAGTAAGTTTGCCAGAGCAATTTAAAATAATTAACCTTTGACAAACCGCTCTCTCTGGTAATGGAATAGTAACTATATGAATAAAAGATAAGTCGTGACATTCAATGAATTATAATATTCATTCCATAAAAATACTTCATATAATAGCTTTATAACCACATTTGTATGACACAAAATGATCCCAAACACCAAAGAACCCATTTATTTCTAGGGTGTGTTTTGCAGATACATTAGATAATTTCCTTTTGCTTTTCAAATATCCTTCAATTAAAGTCATTACTATTATTTTCTTCCCAAATACACCTTCTGTCAGGCTGTCAACCATTTTGGTAGTGCATGTACACCTGGTATAATTCAGAGTTGTGCTCATATTCCCAGTAACTCATGAAAATAAGTGTATGTTGGCTGATTTGCACATTATGTTTGGCTACAAGGTGGCAGTGCCACCTGGCTTCTTAACTTTGATAACCCAGTGGCTAAGTCACTTCATAGTTGATGTATCCTTTATACGACGTGCTGTTATCTCTGTTTTTCTCTCCCCTTACTGGAGATGAAAACACAATGACAATCTACTTTCACATGATAAAACTGAGGTCACATTGGTCTTCATAAAGATCATGAGACACAACGGAACAGATAACCCAGGCTTCATAAGCATAACCAGGAGGTATATGTTCATTGCATATTCGGGCCTCAGGATGGCAGAACAGGTGTAACATGCCCAGAGGTTTTTTTTTTTTCTTTTCTTTTTGGGCCAAAATGTGTTGCAGCTTTGAACAAAGGATGGAAATCAATAGCAAGAGGATGTCTCCCATGGTACAGGTGCATCCCTGGCTGCCCATTTTTGGTGCATCACGTATAGGATTTGCCCATCATCTTGGGCTGACAAATTGGTTTCCTTCAAGTTTTCCAACAAACTTGGTAAAGTCAAGTGAATAAAATGGACCCTGAAAGCAGCAATAGTTTTTAGTTCAATGTGTTTTCAGTATATCTCTTTCTAATACATGTACCTCATAGCAGAATATGTCTTTACTAACCTGTTACTTGGCATTTCATTATATTTAAATTTTAAAACATGGCCTGGATTCATAGTTAAAAAAAAAAAAAATGGGGATAGAGAGTTGGCTTAGCAGTTAAGGTGCTTGCCTGTGAAGCCTAAGGATCCAGGTTCGATTCTCCAGGTCCCACGTAAGCCAGATGCACAAGGTGGCATATACATCTGGAGTTCATTTGCAGTGGCTAGAGGCCCTGGCATGCTCATTCTCTCTCTCTCTAATAAATAAATAAATAAATAATATTAAAAAACAAGTGAATCTATTGAGTATTCATTAAATAACATATATTGGCTCCAAACCAACAAAATATATTTAATTATTTTCACAACTCATGAATTCAAATTTTATTTCAATTTTGCACAAGGAAATTGAGTTCTAGAGTGGCCGTAATCAGCTGTAATGGTTAATCTTTTTTTTTTTTTTGTTTTGTTTTAATTCTTGTTTATTTGAGAGCAACAGACAGACAGAGAGCGAGAAAGACGCAGAGAGAGAAAGAGAGAATGGGCACACCAGGGCCTTCAGCCAGTGAAAACGAACTCCAGATGCATCAGCCACCTTGTGCATCTGGCGTACGTGGGTCCTGGGGAATTGATCCTCCAACCAGGGTCCTTAGGCTTCACAGGCAAGCGCTTAACTGCTAAGCCATCTCTCCAGCCCCTGTAATGGCTAATCTCGATTGTCAACTTGGTTGTCACTTTGATCCTGATCAGGGTTCGACTCACAGACACAACTCTGCGGTGGACGGAGGACACTTCACGGAAGCATTAGCTGAGGAGGAAACATTCCCACCTAGAGCGGACAGCTGTGCCCGCAGCAATCTTGGTAGAAAGTTCTGAGGAAACACAGTGCTGCATTTGATTGCCTGCCTCTTCCCCTTGCTGCTGAGTACATGCCACACTCTTACTACCATCCTTCATTGATTTGGAATTCAGATGCTTCAGGCTTCCAAAGCGGACTAGAGATCAGTGGGTCTCCAGGAATCTTCCAGGTGTTCAGTGCCAGGTGAATACTGCCTAGACATCTAGTCTCATGGACTGAGCAGGTACCAGGCGCACACCTCTACAGTGCGCAGCCATTGGTGGACGTCATCCATCATCTGTCATGTAAGACAATCTAATGAATCCATTTTATAGCATATACCAATTCTATTAGTTATGTTCCTCTAGAAAACCCTGCGATACCAGTAGTGGTTCTAGAGAAGCAGGATTGCAAAGTTGAATTGCTCTCTGGGCTTGGTGGTTTGTCTCACTGGCTGTTCAACTCGTTGAAACGTACTGATACTAAAACCTGTCCCAGTAGCATGGATAATATTGATAATTCATGTGTTAACTATATGAGGAACTATGAAAGAAAAATGCATTTAATACTTTTCTTGAACCTCTTGTGAAGAGCAAGGAATTCGGTAAAAGCTTTCGAATGTCTGTGAGAAACTGAGGAGTACAATGATGTGGGCTAGATGTTTCTACTATCCCTGGACAAAGTAACAAAGGGAAAGAATGAGTTTAGAGACGGCATTTTCCAGCTGCAGATGTGCATAAACAGTCTAAGGATTTCTGAGTATGCGTGCTATGGAAGAGAACCTACTCTCCGGACGCTTTAGGGTTCAAGTTTCCAGAACCAAACGCAAGCCATCATCAAATGCCTGATGGCTTACCATGCGTGTTTTAATACCAGCCTCAAAGGGTGTTGCTGGAAGTTAAAGGCAGTGATTGGAAGGGTGGGATCATAAACCTGGCATGTAGATACGTAGGGGTACTTTGATGAAACCAAGGACATTGAACTCTCACATGTCAATGGGTTTATCTGTACAAGGAAGGAGTATCCTCAGCCCTGGCTATAGATTATTCCCCACCCTTATGCCCTGTGATATTCTGCTCCACATCCCTTGTCTAAGTTTATCCTGCATTGTTTGTGGAATCTATAGTTACATTCCCTTAGTGAGACAGCAAGAAAGACAACAGCAATGTCGCTCAGTGATAAGGGAGTTTTGCCTCAGACCTGTAAATAATAGCCTCAAGACCAAGCAGACTCGTGGAGGTGAGGGTAGATAGAAAGTGTCAACTATGAGGAGGTACACTACATTCCCAAAGAGCTTCACAGGATTGCTAAGTCATGTAAATAGAAATATGGGGACTATATATGGGAACTATGGAAGACACATGAAACTCTATCAGGCGGAGATTTTGCACACTGGCCCATGAGCAAAGATTCTGGGGTTAATCATGTAGCTTTCACAGTTAAAAAAAAAAAAAGGAGTCAGGAATTCATTTGATTGAATTGTCAAGAAATATGGTCTGCAATGAGTGAGTTGGCGCTTCATGAGATCCCTTGGTTTAATGTTGGAGAAGGAATTCAAAGACTCAGGGAGTTTGGGATGCTAGAATGGATTTGTCATGTAAAACTTAATCTTCCAAAATGAGATGGGACTGGAAACATGCTGTGGTGGTTTGATTCAGATGTCCCCCATAAACGTAGGTGTTCTGAATGCTAGGTTCCCAGCTGATGGAGATTTGGGAATTAACGCCTCCTGGAGGCAGTGTATTGTTGGGGGTGGGCTTATGGGTGTTATAGCCAGTGTCCCCTTGCCAGTGTTTGGCACACTCTCCTGTTGCTATTGTCCACCTGATGTTGGCCAGGGGGTCATGTTCATCCTCTGCTCATGCCATTGTTTTCCCTGCCATCATGGAGCTTCCCCCTCAAGCCTGTAAGCCAAATAAACCTCTTTTTTCCCCTACAAGCTTCTCTTGGTTGGGTGATTTCTACCAGCAATGCGAACCTGACTGCAACACATGCCTTTCACTAAGACTATAGGAAACATATTTGCCAGAAAAGTACCAGACATCCTTCTCAGTATGCATACCTTACAAAGGTAGCCACAGCAGCTCAGTTGTATCCCAAAGTAACAAGGGCAAAGTTACAGACTGAACTACCAAAGGCAAAGCCAGTATGCTCACTGTAATGGACAGCTCAAGTGAAGGAATGTTCATAAGGGTCTGAGTCATGTAAACCTAAATAATCATGACGTTTCCAGAAGTGAATTATCTAAGCATCCTCCTAAGCTCTTGCTCAGTCTGTGCCAGCAAAAGAATTCAACAGCCAATGAAGAAAAGGCTACCTTGAATCATGGCCCCTCCACCAGGCTCAAGATGAGCCCATATAGAACCCCAAAATTTCCCTACTAAAGCCATGCCCAATTTGAGGAAAGACCTTGTTATAATGCCAAGATTTTTACTATCTATAGGTCATTTTCCTATCCTTCTCCAAAGGTACTTATAGAATTCACAAAAGTGAATGTAGATTGAGGAAAAGAATATAATTAAAATCTTTCTTGCCTATTACATATTGGCTCTGAATTGACAATTTTTGGAGATCCTCAACAGCATCATGACTCTCTACTTAAAATAGGAGTTTATCACTGGAGGGGGTATGATGAAGACTGACCTTAATCTTCTACAGCCTCTCTCTCTCTCCCTCCCTCTCTCTCTCTCTCTCTCTCTCTCTTCTCTCTATCTCTTTTATATTAGTTATCTTTTTCTTCCTTTTCTTAGTGGGCACTGACCTGTAACTCCCAGTACCAGCATGTGGCTATCATCGACAATGAGCTTTTGATCAGAAAGAACTACAAGGTTTCCTAAAAGAAAGACAGATTTCTGTCAGAGTACTTGATGACCCACCAAAGGTTAGTGGTAAGACCCTACTGCTGAAGACACCTTATGCAGTTGACACATAAAATGGAATGGCATGGCTGGAAGCTGGAAGAGAGTAAGTCCCCAGACAGTCAGCGCATCTAGTGCCAGAAGGTGCTACATGGGCGACTGGGGGAAATTGACCAATATCTATCAAAGCAACGCATGGTCTAACCTACTAAGCAGCAAATAACTTGTTGTGATGCCCACACAAGTGCAGTGGTGGCACACAGCCATGGTGGGGAACCAACTGCTCTCAATTTGGCTAACTGATCCCCTCACTGGTATGGGACCCATAGCTGGTGCTGGGAAACAAGTCAGAACCAGATCCAAACATAAGCCCACTCTCCATTATCAAGCTACCATCAATTGTGGGCTACAAGAGGGCCTACACCTATTAAATTCTCTCTAAAAAAAAAAAAAAAGTAAGGGTTATCTCATTTGTCCTGGTGCTAACTTACTCTCCGTTGGAGAATCTGCTTCTCTTTTTCAGATAGATGTAGATCCTAAGGAGAGAGCCACCCCATCATACCTCAAAAGGGCCCCGGCTGAAACTAAGAAAAATTGGAGAAACAAGCAAGGGTGCTGTTTTCCTGATGAACTGGATATCAGCACAAGGGGGAAGGAGATCAGCACGGAGAAAAATCAACTCCTACCAAATCAGAGAGCCAGAGCCTCAGAGGCCCCCAACACCTCATCACTGAAGCAGACCAAAAATGAACCCAACATGGCTCAGGGAAATTTTGCGGAAGAGGGGGCGGAAAGAATGTCAGAGTCACATGTTGGGTCATGATATGCAGAGACATTTAGCTTACCCATAACTGTGGGCTAACTCCACAATGCATGACCCGTAGACCTCAACAAGGAGGGGCCAAGGGGAGGGGGTAGGTCACGGATGAGCCTAATAATGGTACCAAACTGACTGTATTTGCTGAATACAGAACTGACTAAAAAAAAAAAAAAAAAAAAAAAAAAAAACAGAGCCACATACCTAGAAAGAAATTTAATTTACCAACATTGAGATTGCTTTATCCATTCTCTATATCTCACAAAAAAATGAAGCATCACCTAAACAATGCTCAGAAGGTGAGGAAATATCTTATTTTATAGAATGTTCAAAATTAAATAAGTCGGCATGGTGGCGCACACCTTTAATCCCAGCACTTGGAAGGCAGAAGTAGGAGGATCGCTGTGAGTTTGAGAACAGTCTGGAACTGAAGTATGAGTTCCAGGTCAACCTGGGCTGGAGTGAGACCCTACCTTGAACACTACCCCCTAAACAAATAAATAGATAAATCAACTAATTAATTGATAAAATAAAAATAATTTTCAATGGGGAAACTTTCCCAACCACTGCATGTGCCATGCATGATGATGGTATGGATCAAACACTACCATTCTTTTCTTTAGTTGCAGTTTATTTCAACTTTCAAAAAAAATTCTCTATTCTTGCAATGAGACACCACAAACTCTAAATTACATATGACCAACTAAAGACCAAGTTCCATATATTCTGAATGTTCTCTATGGAACATAGCTGAGAGAAACAAACCCAGCACAGCAAATGATGGCAAGGAACATGGTCAGAATGAACAATGCAAAATCCATATTTAGTCATTAGCTTTTTTTTGTTTTTCCTTTATAATTAATGAATGCTAGAAAATTTTGTTTGTAAAGAAGTTGTATTAAACCCATAAATTATTATAAAAGCAGTCATGTACAGGTTTGACATTACTATGCACAGGGAGAGGTGTTTGAACACTAAATATTTGTGACACCATCATTAAATAACTTTAGTTTGAACTTCTTATAATTTTCAAGGCCCAGATAAATCAAGATAGTTTTGGAGCCCAATCTTTCTATAATGCTTGCTTCATGTCTTCTGTAATCATTTTCAAATAAAATGCTTATTGTAGTTTAAAAAAAAAATTTTCAGTAAAACAAAGTAAAAACACTGCTGAAACTATACTTTTATTCATGGTAAAAAAAAAAGAAAAGAAACAGAAAAGAATACACTTTTATTGGATCAGCATTTGAGAATTTTATTTATTTATCTATCTATCAATATTTATTTATTTATTTATTTTGAGGTAGGGTCTTGCTGTAGCCCAGACTGACCTGGAATTCACTATGTACTCTCAGGCTGGTCTCTAACTCACAGCAGTCCTCCTGTGTCAGACTCCTGAATGCTTGGATTAAAAGTGTGTGGGTTTAAACAACAGGCTTCTTAAGCCTGGCTACTGACCGATGAGTCATTCAGAGTAACAAATGGAATCTCTCAGTGCTGATGCATACGGGAAGAACCACTGTCTCACCAACATCCACAATTGGGTCTGAACCTTGTGAGGACTGTTAAGGTGGTCCTAAGCATTTTGCTGCCAGTCCCTTTTCCTTGGGACCACCCGGATTACCTTTAGAACAAGGCTTTTCCTTCACTTTGCCCTTTACAGGGAGCCATGAGGCTGGAAAGATGGTTAGCTTGGCTTACATGGTATGTCATGTTACCTGTCTTTATCTCTTCACTTTTCTGGTGTGTTATTATATTTTGTTGTGAATTTCTGAGATGAAATGAATTTCTTTCATTTTCTATTTGGAATAGTCTACTTTCTCTTCTTCTCTTTCATCAGAGGAGAGGCAATTTCCTATCCACCCTCTCACCTGAAAGTCTGCTTTTGTGTCTTGTCAGTTGTTATCCTGTCTAGAAGCATTTTGGTTTTGTGAATTCAACTCATCTAATTTTGCTTTTGTTAAATGTGCTTTGAGTGTCATATAAAAATATTTCCAAGGCTACTATCAATGAACTTATTCCCTATTGTCTTCTAGGAGTTTTATGGTTTCAGGACTCATTTTAATCTGTTTTGAGTAGATTCTTACGTGTGATGTGAGATGAGTCTAATTTTATTCTTTTGATTGTAAATACCAATTTTTCCAAGCACTGTTTATTGAAAAGATGATCCTTCCCCCAGTGTAGGTTCCTGGTACCCTTTTTGAAGATTAATTGGTCATATATTCCCTATGACTGCTTCACTCATGGGGGGTGGGCTACAAGATCCATGAATGCTTCCCTCATGGGGGATGGGCTACGAAATCTGTGAGCACTAGCTATACTCATGAGGGGATGGACTACAGTATCTATGACTGCTTCACTCATGAGGGGTGGACTACGAGATCCAGGAATGCTTCCCTCATGGGGGATGGGCTACGAAATCTATGAGCACTAGCTACACTCATGAGGGGTGGACTACGAGATCCAGGAATGCTTCCCTCACGGGGGATGGGCTACGAAATCTGTGAGCACTAGCTATACTCATGAGGGGATGGACTACAGTATCTATGACTGCTTCACTCATGGGGGGTGGGCTAGAAGATCTATGAATGCTTTCCTCATGGGGGATGGGCTACAAAATCTATGACTGCTCCACCCATGGGAGCATGAGTTACAAGACCCATGAGTGCTACACTCATGAGGGGATGGACTATAATATCTATGAATGCTTCCCTCAGGGGGATGGGCTACAAGATGTATGGATGCTTGAGGAATGGGCTAGAACGTCTATGAATTCTGTACTCATAGGGGAGGGAATGGTAGGCTACATTCTCACATATTGTCCAAGTTCCTTAGAGATTAAAACAGAAAGTGTGCATCCCGTAAGCCCCATTCTACAAAATATTGCACCAATTTACCACATCTCCTAGCCTAAACTGACAATAGCAACCATTGGCCTAGATTCGTCATAGTAGAAAAAATAGACTCCCGAAGAAAAGGATGGTTGAAAGAATCCAGGTCCATGCTTTGTGATCTACTACACCTACTCACAGTGTCATCATTCATCAGGCAAACCCCCAAACCTCAAAGCTTAACCCCTCTTTCTTAATCTGTGAATCATTTTCTCTGCCTTCCCAGGTCCCTGGTACCTGAAATCCAAACAGTTTAATTAAACCAAATGTTTCAAATTAGTGTCTGCCTTATTGTTTCTGGTGGCCATAGAGGGGATCAATATTAATGAAGAGAGAAGCAGTAAACACTGTTAATGAGGATGGAGTAGGAGAGACGTAGCAAGTGTAGGGATACGTTTTATCATGTAGGCACTAAAACAACATAGGCTATGAAAGTCTGACTCTCTAATGTACCTGTGATAGTAACAATACCAAAGTTAATAATATGAGTAAATTTTAGTAGATGATACCTTACAAAAAAAAAAAAATCTCTGCTCAAAATGAAGCCCAAAGACTAAATGAGAGCCAAAGCCCCAGTCAGTTAACTGCTACAGCGTGTGAAGAATTGATTTCCTTATTTTCAGCTGTCAGACATGCTACGAAGAATGAGTTTTAATTCTGGGGATGTTATTAAACTCCTTGCTTAACTGGCAGAAAAATGGAACTGCTGGCTGGGTGACGATGAAACTGCTGTCGTATTGAATGACACCTGTCAGAGTATGATGAATGGCCTGCTCTTCCACACAATACCCCGTTCTGTCATTCAGGTGAGACCCATTAATCTTCATCCTGGGCTTGTCACACTGGGTACCCATGACGACAAAATGTCTAGAAGCATTTACCCCCAAGTTACACTGAACAATATGATCTTCTCGTTGTCAGAGCCACATCAAATTAGCATAATTTATTTTGACTTCCCTCTCCCTCACTACCCATCTCTATACCACCCCCGAAAAGCAAGTGAGGGATAGATGGGATTAGACAGATGGAGTATAGGACCAGACTGCCAACTACTAAGCCCCCTGTAGTGCCTGATGGGGGCAAGCATCTCTACAAACCAATCAAATAGCTGGCAGTTCAATTACAGAGTAATAAAAGGACATTCATCATTCAATTAGGCACCTGTCATGGTTTCACAAAGGGGAAAACTTCTAACAGAGACTCCAGGGAGAAGATGCTACAACCAGTAGTCAGGGGGAATAAATGGAAAAAGGGCAAAGTCAATTACTGGCCAACCAGACAAAAAGATATACGTTAAAGCATAAGGGGAAAGTTCTCCCTAGGTGAAAATCAAAAAAGTTAGATGTCCATGCCCAGATTAAAAGAGGCTAATATTAAAAGTAGCATTGTGGCCTCTTCCATAGTACATCTCATGATTGAATTACCCTTTAGAAGCTGCCCATGAAACTAAATTTTGTAAGAAAAAAAAAAAAAAGAATCCAGAAGGAAGAGTAATACTGTGACTCAAAAGCATTGTTCTTTAAGTGACTAAGACATGAGGGTGAAACGTAACCTCTCGTGTTTCAATGTACTGAGGAGGAGGATGGCAAATGACGTTTTGAAAATAGGATGCCTTGTTATTGGCTGAGAAAGAACAGTTCACAAGTTTGATTTCTTAGCCAGTATATGTGCTTATAATCAAAGAAGAAATATTTTTTTACTAGAAAGAAATTTAAGTTCTTTGGTTTTCTTTTGACACAAATTTGTTTTTATTACCTAATGTCTATTTTCTACTTTCATTCATAGCAACGGCTCCAGAAAGAGCTTATCATGCTGAATCAACAAAGGAATCACGGGGTGTGTAGGCTAAGAGCGATGTGCAGAGGGCATCGCTCTAACCCAGCCACCCAGCAGACCAGCCTAAAGGGCCTCTTTCACGGCGCATCCTACAGAAGCCACAGTGTTGGGGATGTTACAGGGTTTCCCAGTGACAAGCAGCCCCCAGACTTTCCTAAAAACCTCAGCCAAAAATCCAGGAATAGCACGGAGAATTGACTCATCCCCCCAAAAATAGCGTTTCTGCTGTCACAGGGAAGCAGACTCCCGCCCTACTTGTGCCCTGTGCGGAGACGCCTCAGCCACCCACAGCTTCTGGAGCAGCCAACTGGCTCCGCAGATGAATTTCAACTAGGCATGGCCCTGGGGACCTCCAGGGGAAGAGATTTGCTGGTGACAAGCACCACAGAGTGGGGTTTGGAGCAGGACTCAGATGGCAGGATGGGGCTGCAGCTCATTGGACAGGAACTTCCAGTGCAAAGACAGACCTCTGGCAGCCTGAGAATTCTCCAGAACCCAGCCACCAGGCCAGCCAGTGTTCATTTCCTAACTCTTTCCAGCCAGACATCGATTCCCTTCTTACATAATACCCAAGATCAATGTGTAAAGACAGCCATGTCCCACTCTTGTTCTTTCATTATGTTGGGTTCTTTTTCTTCCTTCTCCCAGAGAACACAGACTAGCCTGGTTGGCAGGGCCTCTGGAGCTTAGCCTTCTAAGAGATTAAACAAGTCTGCAGTATTTGAGAAGATACTTTTATCTCTCTCTTTTCAGTCTACCTTTAGCTAAAATTCCTACAGCTCACTCCTTTTTTTTTTTTTTTTTTGCCTATAAAGGTCGTCTTTGCGTCTATAGTCCCCCGTCTACTTCCTAACGTCCAGATCGTCGTCACTAGTCCCACAGTTCTTTCCCTCTTTTTTCTCTTCCATCCTTGCCAACAATAGCTAATATACCAGTAAACACAGCACCACCAGTGTCTGTTCACTCCCTGAAACACGTCGTGCTTTTAAACGTGACAATGTTTAGTCAGCTGGCAGTCCATTTTCAGAGTAGGGTTAACCCTGGACAGTGACCGTTGTTGTAGACCGTAGTCTACGCTCAGGGGAGGACCTGTGGGATCATGCCTGCTGTGCTGAACACCAGTTTGAAAAAAGTCACACCTCAATTGTACCACAATATAGTCTCTCTCAAACACTTATAACACTTCCAACCGGAAGAAGGAAGGTGTTAAAAACCCCTAAAACAATAGACTAACTCCTTATGCACAAGTTCCAACACAAAACACAAATAATGTAGAGCTGGAAGTGATGGCATATGCCTTTAATCTAAGCACTACGCTCAGGAGGCAGAGGTGGGAGGACTGCAGTGAGTTCAAGGCCAACCTGAGACTACATAGTGAATTCCAGGTCAGCCTGGGCTAGAGTGAAACCCTACCTCAAAACACCTCCCCCGCAAAAAAACCACAAATAATGTAAAACTGAAGCAACTTGCCTTCTAAAAAAAAATCCTGCTTAATGGCCCCTAATGACAGTGACTTGTATAAAATTTCAGACAAAGAATTACAAAGAACAATTATAAATTTGTTCAAAGAAATGAAATAGGATACAAAGAATAAGCTGAATGGAATAAGGCAGTCATTTAAGGTATGAAAAATACAATTTAGTAAAGAGAGAGTTATGAAACAAAAATCATTCTGAAGTGATAAATACAAAAAACTGAGAAAGTCAAATAAAAAGCTCAGTGGAGGGCTAGGGCGATGACTAAGTGGTTAAGGTGCTTGTCTGCAAAGCCTAATGACCTGGGCTCCATTCCCCAGCACTCACATAAGCCAGATATACAAAGTGGTACATGCCTCTGCAATTTGAAGTTGGTGAGGCCCTGCAATACCCATTTTCTCTCCCTGTTGCTCTCTCTCTCTCTCTCTTGTTCTACCTCTCTGCTTACAAATAAATAAATAGAATATTTTTTTTTTAAGAAAGCTAAGTGGAAAATTTTACTAGTAGACTTGATCATGCAGAGAACGGAGTATCAGTGGTTGGAGACACTAGAGAGACAAAGGTACATTTACTTACGCACAAGTGGTTATTAAACGCATGTATGAATGGAACATGCTTTATTTTAAGATGCCATGAAAAGACAAACTCCATGACTATTGCTGTAAAGAAAGAAATCAATGCCAAAGTCATATCAGATAATGTACTATTAAATAATGAATGGGTCATTCAAGAAATCAAGAACTAAAAACAACAACAACAACAACTCCTAGAGTTGAAATATAGTGAAAACAAAACATGCCAAAACCTACGGAATAAAATGATAGGCCTAAAAAAGATCTGAAATCAATAACTTAATGATACACTTTAAGGCCTTGGGTAAACATGACCAAACAAAAACCAAAAGCAGTAGATGGAAAGAAATGCTTAAAATCACAAATACAGTCTTTATATCCTACCCCAGAAATACTTAAACCTCCATGTTTATTGCTGCTGTCTTCCCAAGAACAAAACATGGACTAGGTGTTCATCAATGAATGACTGGATAATAAAAATGTGGTGGACATATACTGTTACATTTTATTCAACCATAAAGAAGAATGAAATTATAAACATTGCAGGAAGAATTGATGGGACTAGAAAATATATTGAGTTCACTTTTCCCATGGTCAGAAAAGAAAACATTGCATATTGTCTCTCATATGCTAGCTGCTAATCATATATATATGATATGATTGTGTGTGTGTATATATATATATATACATACGTATATATGGGATTGAGTGTGCATAAGGCCAGGAAACTACAAAGGACCCATGGGAGCACATGAAAAGAAGCTCCAAGGGTGGGGGAGGAGGGTAGAGTACCCATGACATGGAACTAGAAGGAGAACTACTGGGGAAGGAAGGGCTGAGTGAGGAGAGGGTGCAGGTAGATGAGAGAGGAGTGGGGAAAGGATTACCCAAAGCTAAGACGCATGAAAAAGCCATTAATAAACCTGATAATGGGTAAGCTAATTGAAACAATGGAGTCTGAATAGTTGGTGAATAGTTGTCAAAAGAGAATCCCAGGGCCAGAGGTGGCCTGCCTTCCCCTAGCAGTGTCTCCTCGGTAAGGCCTATGAGTCCCCAAAACAATGTAGGCACTTGTCACGTCTCTTGATTGTCCCACCAGAACTAGATGAGAAGTTCCTATTGAATAAGACATATCATGGAAAAGACAGTGTGAACTTCTTTTCATTGTGTGCTAAGAATACCGGCAAATTCTCTCCTTAAATGGCATATCCTGAAGTCAGTAAGTGGGGAAGGGTCTTCCAGCCTGAATGCATTTACTGGTTTACTAAGCCTCTAAAATATATTTTAAATTCCTTTGGAGGAAGTGGAGAGGGAGAAAATGATGTTTTCTATCTCCTCCTTCTATCCTTATCCAAGAAAGATGTGAACACTTTTTTCAGATCTGTAGTTTTTAATTAGGAAACTTTAAATAATACAAAATCATGAAATGTGAAAATACAAACCAAACATTGTACTTTATAGTGAGAATTTCTGGAACAGAGTCTGACTTTAAAAACATTTTATTTATTTATTTACTTATTTATTTATTTGAGAGACAAAGAGAAGAGGGAGAAAGAGAGAGAGAGAGAGAGAGAGAGAGAGAGAGAGAGAGAGAGAGAGAATGGGTACACGAGGGCCTCCAGCCATTGCAAGTGAACTCCACACATATGATCCACCTTGTGCATCTGGCTTTATGTGGGTACTGGGAAATCAAACCCAGGTTCTTAGGCTTTGCAGGCAAGTGCCTTAACCACTGAGCAATCTCTCCAACCCAAAAGGCTGACTTTCAAACCCAGGTTTAAGTCCCTAACTAGTGATAAAATCTCAATAAATGTCTGTATTGATAACAGATCAAAGATTAGAAGAACCTAATCAACCAATTTTCAAAAAAATATTTTATTTTTATTTATTTATTTGAGAGCGAAAAAAATAAGCAGGGAGAGAGAGAGAGAGAGAGGGAGAGAGGGAGGGAGAGAATGGGCACACCAGGGCCTCTAGCAGCTCCAAACAAACTCCAGACCTGTGTGTCCCCTTGGGCATCTGGCTTATGTGGGTCCTTGGAAATTGAACCTGTGTCCTTTGACTTTGTAGGCAAGCACCTTAACTGCCAAGCCATCTCTCCAGCCCATGAATCAATTAATTTTTATGCATAATCATAATTAAATAAATTTCTATGCTTTTAGGTGAAAAATTGCCTTGTCAGACATGGGTGTATGGTGTCAGAACATGATGCTGGTGAAGGCCTAATTAACATAAACAATCTGAGAGATATCAGGTGGTCAATTCATTCCTTTGGTCTTAGTTTCCTGATTGCAACATGAGATAGTCGAATTAAATGTTCTTTGTTCCTTTTTGATGTAAAATTATTTTATGTCTTAATTTCAACCATACAGTTGTGTTTTCAGAATAATCCACACTGTTCTGATGAAGAGGCCAGCCTCCGACTGTACTCCCAGGAAAGTCAGAGGTTGTGTCCTATTTAATCATCTTCACTCAGTATAAAGGGTCTAACACAGATGTCACAGTGATCTGGGAGAAGGCCATGGACCGTAACCCTCCGAGAGCTTTCTGCTGCTCCCATTGGGAAGGGTAAAGTGGGACCCCAGTGCTCAGTGCTAGCTAAATTGCCTGAGTTTAAACCATTTCCAGGCCCAGAAGCTTGCTTACATCATTAACATGTAAAGCTATGTTGAAATCAGATATAAGTTAATATGCAAGAAAGAGTAAATTGATCCCTAGGCATCTCTTTTTTAATATTATCAACACTGCAATTATAATGATTTAAAACTTCATAGTTGAATTCATTTTTTTTTTTACCCCAAAGCTCAAATGGAAAGAAAATGTATGCTCTTAAAGCAATAGCTCCCAATTTATTTCATACTGTGACCTACAGAAAATGATTACAGGCTAAGAATCTATCCACTAAACATCATAGTTTATTACTAAGAAAGAGACAAAACAGCTTCTCCCATATTGGATCACTGATCTCACTTTCTTTTTTTAAAAATTTTTTTTGTTAATTTTTATTTATTTATTTGAGAGCAACAGACAGAGAGAGAAAGAGGCAGATAGAGAATGAATGCACCAGGGCCTCCAGCCACTGCAAGTAAACTCCAGATGCATGTGCTACCTTGTGCATCTGGCTTACATAGGTCCTGGGGAATCAAGCCTCGAACCGGGGTCCTTAGGCTTCTCAGGCAAGCACTTAACCACTAAGCCATCTCTCCAGCCCCGACCTCACTTTCTGATGTGCTTCATCTGTGGGTGGGCATTTTCTTCTCTTCAAACTTCAAAGCACCTGGGTGTCCATCCCTTTTGTGATGGATTTTGCTTCACCAATATCATATGTATCTACTTCTATATCTTCGCATCATTTAGGAATACAGTAATCATTGGGCTTCAGTGTTGAATCATAGTGTATTTTAAGACACTCCAAGGGAAACAACTTAGTGCAAGCAGTACAAAAAATAGATATCATTCAGTTGAAGTTACCCAGTGTATGTAGCTGTACCCAGCTCTAATCACGTGCTGACAATTACAACTGTTATGGGGTCTGGTGTCACACAAGCAAGACCATCGACTCACAGAATATGAGGCAAAGTTTTATTGTGTAAAAAGAAATAAAAGAAAAAGAAGAAAGTCTGGTATTACAGGTCTATATACCCCAGAGGTCAGAATCTCAGAGTGCAGCCCTGAACTGTTCGGAGTGTTAGCTTTTATTGGAAATAACCACATGATATATATATATATATATATATATATATATATATATATGTAACAGGATGGGAGATAAACCATAAATAAGTTACAGGAAGTGCCTGGGGGGGCTGTTGAGGTAGGCCTACAACCAACCAGGAGTCTGCCAGTGTCCCACTTATCTGTTCTTAAGGATTTTGCTCAACAATACAAGCCTGGATAATGCTATTCAGACCAGCAGAGCCTCCTGTTTGTCTATCATCCTCATCTGCTTAAACAAGTGTTTCATTCCATTCTTTTATGAGCTCCTACAAGGAAGTAACTTCTATTTTTCTCTAAGATAGGTATAAAGAAATGTAGAGAAATATAACATTTCCCTTACTTTATACAACCATCACTGCTACCTGGCTGAAAGAGACTACAAAATATTGATAGGAACTGAATTTCAATTTCAGAGATGTTATTAGAAAAAAAATGCACATTTTATAATCCATGATATTGAAAAATTAATCAGTCTCCTCTTGGTCGGGGACAAACAGTTTGAAGACCACAAGTATTTCATTCTAACCAGGTTTCCCGAGGAATAAATACAGGAGTAGCCCAAGCACAGCTGCACATGTAGTACATCTTACGTCACTCATGGGGAAGATCTATAGAGAGGACTTGCCGACAATATTTCTGTGAATATGACTGCAGGATTGTGACTGGTTGAGATTTCTATAAATTAGAATCCATCAAGCAAAAGTCAACCAATTGCCATTTGGCTTTGTAATCTATTTTGCCAAAGCTGGGGAATTATATCCAAGCACTATCATGGTTTCTTTTTTTTTTTTTTTTTCTGAGCATTAGAATCCTTGCTCTATTTTCTTTTTCTTAATATTTTTTATTTATCTGCAAGCAGAGAGAGAGAAAGAGAGAAGAGAGACAGAATGAATGGTGACAGCCACTTTAATGAACTCCATATGCATGTGCCACTTTGTGCATCCGGCTTTTACATGGGTACTGGAGAATCGAGCCCAGGTGGTTAGGCTTTGCAGGCAAGCGCCTTAACTGCTGAGCCATCTCTCCAGCCCTTTGCTCTATTTCCTAGCACTTGAGTCATCCTAATAGGTTGGGGCTAGCAGTAGGAGGCTGAACACAAAAACATTTCCTCACACCTCTTGCTACTTCTGCCTCGTCTGGTCGGTCCGACTTTGCCCCTCTTTATCTTCCCACTTGTCTAGTACCAAAAAACAAAAAGCCTTCCAGTCTTTGTGTTTTCTCCAGTCTGCAAATGGTGATGGCTTTGACAGGATTACAGCTTCTATCACTGCACTTCTTGAAGAATGGAAACGTTTTCTTGTAGGTTATGAGTGAAAAAACAAAAACAAAAACAAAAGCAAAAAACAATGAGTAGCTTACTTTCAAATGTATCTGCTATCTCATCTCACTCACGCGTAACCTTGTTGGTCTTCACCCAGAAGGCATCCTCGACTATTCCTCTCCTTCACATTAGTCAAACTCTTCAGTGTAGCGTGTGCATGGCTGATTTTAATTTCCAAGTGAATATACAGAATAAGCACATATACAACTGGATACCATATGGACTTGGAGCTTGTGCATCAGGCCTACAGACACATCCGTGCCTGTGTGATTTAGCTTGTAAATGCAAAGTTCTATTTTCCTTTGCTTTCACTGTAGTTTCCTCTGAAATCTATATGGAGTCCTCAGGCTTCCATTTCATAACCTTCTTCCATGTTGACGTGTTGAAAGAAAAGAATATTAGATACCACTGAGTGCTCTAATCCATCCATCCATCCATCCATCCATTCACCCACTCAGTTACTTATCCAGTATCAGCCATTCTCTAAGAATTCACAGTGCAATGTGGAAAGTAATACATAGACACTTACAGTACACGGTATTAAGCACAACACGAAGGCAGGCATAGAGTATTAGGAAAGCACAAAATTGGGGTGTTCTAATTCTCTGACACTTTCAGAAATTACAGGTCCTTTGAAACAGACTTCTACTATCACGTTTGATATCCTGACTGGGTACTGAGAAGACATGGTGTCTGAGCAGAATAAAAGGGAACGTAAGAACAGAAGGCTTTGTTTACGCTCCAGGTAAGGAAATGGAGGGTTAAAAAGTAATCACATGAACACAAAAAGAGGAATGAGATAGCAAAGTATCAGGAATGCAGCTGGATGAATAATTGATGAGCTGATAGCCTACCAGAGAGTCTCATTAATATGATCCTGCAGGTTCATTAAGTGGAATTCTAGGGCTGTCCTGGAGGGGCCTCCTGAGTCTTGATTAGGGATTGTGTGGCCTTCACAATGACATCACATCTTGGAGTTTTAGGTTCTGACAAGTGCTCCTAAACTTCCACCCCTTTGCCCCAGAACCTTTTAGGAGATCCTCTTGATTCCCTCTCCCTAATCATGGGCCTCTAACCATGACAATCAGTCCTAGTAAATAATATATTAAGATAAATGATGATTGTTCTGTTTTAAGTGTCTCCTAATGAGTATCATAAATTAAAAATTAATATTGTGAAGACTGTATGAATAGCATTGAATCCATAAACAAAGCAGCAGGTATTACACTTGCAAATGAAAGCTAAACACCTCTGTTGTCTTCTTTTTTATTCCCCACCTCTACCTACCCTCCCCCAGCCCCTTTCTCACCTGTACTATATACTCAGACCTGAAGTTGAAGCTACCAGGAATTACATTTAAGTGGATCCATCCCATCTTACCCTAAAACACACACTAACACAGACACACACGCAGAGACAGACAGACAGACAGACAGACAGACAGACACACACACACACACACACACACACACACAATCTATTCCTGGTTGGCTATCTGCCTTTATGGTTTAGTGTGATTGGAAGACCTACTCCAGAGATATATATATATTTTTTTATCTCACCCAAAGAAAAGCTTTACTTTAGACGGACAGGGTAGAACTGAATTATAAAATACCTCAGATGAGGCAGACCAAATAGGTCAAATCGCGTACAAAGGTTGACAAAAGACACGTTTACTAGCATCAAAGAAGTTTGGTCTTTCCCGTTCAGAGGAGCAGTCACATTTTGGAGACGAGCATGTAGCAGAGTGCTAATAACAAGCATGTTTCATTCTCTGTGTGCTGGGGCCATAAGCCATTGTTGTGTCTCTTTGGAAACTAGAGGGAAGGCTAGGGACTTTCTTGGAACCCACATCTCGGTGTTTTCGATGAAAATGACCATATCATCTGCCTATGGGACATCAGTGACGTTCCAAAGAAAGAGCATGTGGTGGGTGCAAAGCCAGCTTTACAGAGCACACAGCAGCAGTCGCTGTTTCCGGGCATCTCGTCCATGTTTGGGTATGTTGCTGCTGATCAGAAAGTTACCACCTGCGATAGTCATTCCAGGGATGCCTGTCCAGCAAGCCCCACGGTTGCTGCTCACAGTGCCGGTGTGACCCGCCGGCCTCCTCTGAACCCACATAGCCATCCGGCCACAGCATCAGCTGACGAGGCTGTTGCCTAGTGACATCTGAAAATTCTGAAACTTCAGCTGAATGCCATGGAATCCCATAGGGATAAACTATCCCAGGTTCAGTGGTCTCCTCACAACGAGACTATTTTGGATCCCAGTGGTACTGGTTATAGACTGAATGGCTGGGACTTGAGGACAATTGGCATGGAACAATGCCCTGAAAATGCAGAAAAAAGGCTTACCAAAGTTGATCCACCTGTCTTCTGAAGAGTACAAATAGGAGAGTTAAAGGGAGGTGATGTGAATTAGGTGCAAGATAGTCTTTTTGAACATAGTTTAGGGACACAGGCCCAAAGACACCGGTGAACTGGTGCCCCGATCTCTCTGTGATGGCATCAGCCCTGAGCTCAAATTTACTACAGATTTTATAATAGATGAGGCTAAGGAAGCATGACAGTTGGCCAAGCAGGTTACAGAAGACTACAAATAGTAGTCTGGCAAACAAAGATTACAATAGGGTGTAGGTTGTAAAGTCAAACCAGCAATAAACCGTGCGGAGGGTGGGGACAATAAACTGCAAAGGCTGAGGCGGCCTCCCTAGCCATCCCCCCTCATCCCTTTCTCACGTCATCCCAGGGGGTTTCCACTGCCCAAGCTTTTTGGCATGTTTCTACCACCACTATATTCCTTCCTCTTCGAGTATATAATCCCTTATGTCCCATTCCAGAGGTATTTTCTGATATTCCTGATGAATCACCTGGAGTTTGGTGGCTTCTATCCATTTTCAGAAGACTCTAGTGAGCAAGTTTATCGGGCAAGGCCCAGACAAGAGGACCAGGAGGACCATGACCGGTGTCCCTGCTAGAGGGGCTACCTAAGGACCCCAGTGTTCCAGGTACCTTTTTAGTGGGACTCGCTTTCCTGTTTTTCGCTCTGGGCTTTATTCTCTCTAGCAATGGTCTTGCGTTGTTCCTAACTATGCCAGAGTGGTTTGTGTTTTAACATAATTTCCCCCCTAAACATAAATCCTTCCTTCTTCTGCTGTGATTAAGTCCAAGACTCTGCAGTATCACTAGGGAATCTATCTGGTTCTGTAGAGGGACGAGGCTCTGTTGGAGTAGACTTAAGATCCTCCCTGATCTGGTTAGACATCTGGCCAGGTTGGACCTATTGGAGCCCAATTACTGTTGCCCCTGCGGTCATGGTGTCAGCTAAGGCTATGCCAAGGAGAATGGGGAACAAGATTAAAGCTTCAGGGGGACAAAGAGAAAGGGCTTATAAACACAGAAGCCCTATGAAGGAAGAGGGCAGAGCTCTTGCCCACAGAGGCAAGAGGGGGTTGAGAAGCCACCTCGAGACTCAGATCTTGGATTTTTATGGGGATTGGCTACTTGAGGAAGACCAGGTTGGCTGGGTTGCTATGGAGAAAGACCAGATCTTACAGCTTTGCCAATCATCTTAGGTAAGGATCAGAGTGTCTGTCCTCTTGGAAGGGTGTAGGCTTAATCTAGAAATCTTTCCTGGAGGGCATAACATCCAGGTTTCTGCAAGCTCAGTGATATTTCCTGTTTTTAGTCAAAGAATTAAAAAAAAAAAAAACACATTTCTTTTGGGGTTCTGTTACTGCCTAGCCAATTTTTGTCTCCTATTATTTTCCCCTTTTGAAGAGATAGCTCCAACTGCCATCAGGGACCTGGGATGCAGGCCGATCTGACTTCTTCCTGCTCAGCGGGGTCATTGGGTGTGGTAGTTGGGGTACCCCTCCAGTGGGTCTGTTCTACAGGACCCCAAAAGTTTAGTGGTGGTCTTACAGTGTGGGAAGAAATCTATGATTCCCAGATAAGGACACTGGTAGGGAAAAATGGGAGAAATCAAGAAAACATTGGGTAAATTGGGATGTAGAGAGGTCCTCGGACTTTGGCTCCCAGCAGTAAAGAGTTCCCAGTTTTGAGTTAGGGAGTAGCTCATCCTTCAAATCTGGATGAGAGAAGAACACCACCTCCAAAACCTCCTCACAGTTAGGGACAGGTTTTCCCTCCTTTTCTGGCAGGAATGTGGCTGGGTTTAGCATTTGAGCAGCATCCACTCGAACCCAGGGTCCCCATTCATGTAGCACTTCAGGCCTTGGAGGGAGATCCAGGGGACCCAGGAAGAAGGAATTGGATTGTCACAGAACCATCTGAGTATGAGTATGGGCTAACTGTAGATGAGAGGATACAAGGTCAAGGTTGCAGTTAAACACACAAGGTCCCAAAACTAGCAGAATTATTATCAGAAATGATAGCCGTGATTCTCTTTGTCACGAAGATCTAGAAATTTGCCAAATGGTGTGGTCTATACCTGTTCTTGTAAAGCACATGAGACATTAGCAGAATTATCAAGAATGTAACTTTAATAATGGTAGAGATGCCATAGAGTCACAGTGAGTACATTTATCTAAAGTTACAGTCTAGACTGTGATAATTAAATTCTTTAAGATATACCTTACTTTCTGCTTTCTGGTGACATATGACATATATGTATGTATATATATACATATATATATATATATATATATATATATATATATTCTATTGAGTGCTTAAGACAAAGTAGGTGGCCAAACTTTGATTTTATATTGTAATTTTGAATGTCAGTTGTGGCACTTTAGGGCCCTGTGAGGAGCTCTACGGCTCTCTCAGCATTTGTACCATCTGCTGGGATGACTCAGGGCTGTGCTGACCATGTGGCTTCCCTTCCCTTGGAAGCATGAAGGGTTTTCCCCTCTGTTTTGACTCTTCTTCTCCAGACTGGATCTTGATTGGAATCCATTCTCTGGGCTTCCATGTCTTCTCTGATCAAGAAGACAAGTGACTTTCAGACCCTCTAGAAAAAGAAGCATCCATCATCTGAGCCTTTTTGACCTGGAGGGACTGGGTCCAAAATATTGGGCATCCTCATTGGTTTTGTCTGATACATCTGGTTGGTAAGCACCCAGAGAAAAATGGGAATAAACAGTATGTCTGTACCTTTTGTCTTTAAAACAGTTAAAACAAAGTATCAAAAAAGCCTAAAAGCAGGTTACAAAATGTTACAAAAGTGTAACAGTTTGGCAAACGAATGTTGCAATAGGATGTCCAAGGTAGTTAAAACGTGCGGTAAACCACGAGGAGGGCGGGGCGAGGGCAGCAAACCGTGGGGCTGAGGGCGGCCTCCGTAGCCATCCCCTCTCATCCAGCTCTTGTCTCATCCTGGGGGCTTTTCGGCATTTCTCTACCGCCTCTACACCTTGGTGAGACTAGATCTGCAGTCTGATCCCCTCTTATCTAAGATGGAGATGAGCAGCACCTGCTTCCTGGCTCTTCCCTAACTTTCCCTGACTTAGCAAGCATGGGCAGGCTGCCCCTGAGTCAGTGCTCCTCCTGGGCCCAGCATTTGGACTTGGCAAAAAGGCTCATCCTAATCGGATCCCTAATTTATATGAATGAACTTGATCCAAGCCCCATGTGAGATGTTTCTGATCTCTTTCTCTCTGTTCCCAGCTGGACTGGGCAGGGGAGAAACTCGCTTGGTATGAGCACATTTCTAATATTTTGTCTCTTAATAAATCCTCTCTCTTAATCATTCCTTCTTATATTACCAATTTTGATATCTGTGGTTCTCAGGTTTTGGTAAACATGGGCAAGTACTCAAGTATTAAGAATCATTGGCTTGGGGGTTGTCACCCTATCCAGCCCTGCTCCTCACAACAGACTAGGGGTGACCAGAAAGGGACACAAGATTCACACAGGGTAAGTTACTATCTCCTTAAGTTTGTACTGTCGCCTTAAGCCTCACTCTGCTCCTAGTCTTCGGAGGCTGTCCTTTGTCATCTGTGGCTCACAACCTAAACCAAGACCATGCCCCTTCAAGTTCAGACAGACCCTACGATGGAGAATGGACTAGATCTTCTTTCCTAGCCCTAGCCTTGAAACTGCTTTCTGTGTTTGCCATCGTTGATCCCAGTACCATCCATGTTGACCTCACACGTCCCATCAGTTGGCAAGTGCCCCAAGGGAGCACACCTGCTACTCATTCAATGTAGGGGAAGTCTCCTACTTCTGGCTTCCAGCTGGGGCAGTAATGGGATGCTCCTTCTCCACTTGAGCGAGTGGTAGGATGATACTCACGCAGGCAGCAGTCCATGCTCATGTACAGAGCACGTCCTCCTGTTGAAATCATCCCACACAGTGCGGGCTTGGCTCCACAGATATTAAAAGAACATTATTTAGTTGGTATTTTTTAAAGATTCTACTGTGTGTCTTTGTAAAGAGTTTGAGGCTTCTTATAGGGAAAGGACTTCTTACAATGGTCAGTGATCAATACTTTTTTCTTTATAGGCCTCGCATGGCATTAGAGATCCTTTTGGCTGCTAAATTCTGCCTACAGATAAGCTAATATCTGCAATTCCAGCCATTGTTCTCACTTGCCCTTTTCTCTAATTCTCAAAAAAAAAAAAAAAAAATGAGGTTTTTAAAGTGCTATGTAAGCCGGGCGTGGTGGCGCGCGCCTTTAATCCCAGCACTTGGGAGGCAGAGGTAGGAGGATTGCCATGAGTTCGAGGCCATCCTGAGACTCCATAGTGAATTCCAGGTCAGCCTGGGCTAGAGTGAGACCCTACCTTGAAAAACCAAAAAAATAAATTAAAAAATAAATAAATAAAGTGCTATGTGTTTTTGGTGGCTTTTTTAGTTTGTTTGTTTTTCTCCTCTTAGGTCAAAGGCAGACAGGTTTATTAATTGGATAGCTTCTATATGCCATAGCCAATATGGTGGTCGCCCACACGTGGGCAGAACCCAACGTGATCCAAACAGCCGAGCAGCTGCTGTTCCTTCCACATCGGGAACGATGAGGAGCAAAGTAAGCTGTACTGTTTGTTTCTTCTGGGTTATTTAACTTCAATATTTTGGGGGTTATTTAAATTTAATCTCTTCTACATGTCACCAGACTCAAGAGCGACACACCAGCCAGTGCCCATTGACCCTCCTACCTTCATGTGGGCTTCTGTCTGCCCTCTGCCAACTGCTATTCAGACTTGGGTGGAGCACAGCCACCCAGCCTGACAGAATTCACGCCCGGGAGGGACTCCCCGAGAGGGAGGCCTCATGCACTCGGCCCTTCACACTCACACAGGCAGTCGCTGGCATGAGGACGGACCGCTGATGCCTGCTTTGTCCTGAAAGTGTAAATTCTCTTTGCTGTTTAAAGTACAAATTCTAGATTAGGATTGCTTAATGCTATGTAAATTTCCAAATTCACAACAAGAAAGTGCTGAGATGTTTACAATACTCTGGGCTTTCCTGTTCAGTTACACATACAATTTGTCTTACATTATGCCCATGACTTTAAAAAATTTGTTCCAGGTTTTAAAGAAAAAAATAATGTTCCAAAAGCCAGCAGATGGAAAAGTCTACATGTGTACACAGGGTAGACATTCACAGTCTAGTCTACTGGTCATTTCTTTGGACTACTGTTAAAGTTATTTTTTAATGTTTTTTTAAATTTATTTATTTGACAGAGAAAGCGGGAGAGAGAGAGAGGGAGAGGGAGAGGGAGAGGGAGAGTACCAGGGCCTCCAGCCACTGCAATTGAACTCCAGATGCGTACGCCCCCTTGTGCATCTGGCTAATGTGGGTCCTGAGGAATCGAGCCTCGAACCGGGGTCCTTAGGCTTCACAGGCAAGCGCTTAACCACTAAGCCATCTCTCCAGCCCTGTTGAAGTTATTTTTTAGAGAGCTTCTTTGTGACATAAAAATAAAGAAAATCTTAAGTACTAATGCTAAGCTGACTGTAAGATTTTACAAGAACAGAAAGAAAGTTAAAACAATCAATAAGGGGATGGAGAGATGGCTTAGTGGTTAAGGTGTTTGCCTGCAAAGCCAAAGGTTGGACTCTCCAAGACCCATGTAAGCCAGGTGCACAAGGGGGCGCATGTGTCTGGAGGTTGTTTGCAGTGGCTGGAGGCCCTGGTGTACCCATTCTTTCTCTCTCTGCCTCTTTCTCTCTCTCTTGAATAATAAATAAATAAAAAATAAAGTTACGGGCTGGAGAGATGGCTTAGCGGTGAAGTGCTTGCCTGTGAAGTCTAAGGACCCCGGTTAGAGGCTCGGTTCCCCATGACCCACGTTAGCCAGATGCACAAGGGGGCGCACGCGTCTGGAGTTCGTTTGCAGTGGCTGGAGGCCCTGGCATGCCCATTCTCTCTCTCTGTCTCTCTCTCTGCCTCTTTCTCTCTCTGTCTGTAGCTCTCAAATAAATAAAAATAAACAAAAAAAGTTAAAAATTAAAAGAAAAGAATCAATAAGAGATACGATAAAGAAAGATTTTTTAGATAGTTCTCTGATTTTATAATGAGGTAAAATGGTTAAATGGCAAGCTAGAAAGTGAGGTCTGAGTAAGTGAAATATGAACTGGAAGGCTTAAACATGTTGAAAGTCTGAGTAAGTTATACATACGTTAGAGAGTTTAAACGTGTTATAAAAGGTTTGAATGAATTACACAAACGCTGAAAAAGTATAGATATGAGAAACAAAAGAGATTTAAACAGTGACCATACATTAAAAATTATAAATTTTAAAAATATTAAGGCAAAAGCAATCAAGATTCAGTTTTTTTTTTTTTCTTGGAGAGATCTAACCAGATTAGACACAAATGAAAACCCTGTCTCTTTGGTGTGTCACAAGGTTTTTAGTAGAGGTATAATTCTCATTCATTTTTTTTTCTTTAATCTGAGTAAATTCAAGATTTTTCTTCAAGTTTAATTATCTCTATAGGGACTATAGCTATTCCGCACTGTGGCACAGGCCCAAAAACAAAGAGAGAAAGTCTCAGGACCGGGTGAAAGGTGCCAGGCGGCAGCATCCCGGGATAGCCTGGATTACGGGTTCTCTCCCTTTGCTCTCTGGAAGTTGTCAGGAATGCCCCGGCACGTGCAGTTTTGAGGGGTGTCTTGGCGAGTGGTCAGAAGACAGGTTGTGAGCGACATTTCTCCCCCTTTTTTCACCATGGGCAACAATCCCTCTTCCATGTGCATACCGCTGGAGTGCACCCTGAGAAACTGGGATGCATTTGGACCTCAAAGCCGAAAGAAAACTAATCTTTGCCAGCTTCACTGCTTCACTGGTTGACAAATTACAAGAGCCTAACCATTTGCAATCCCTCCTCTAGAGGGATTGTTCAATGTTTGTCAATATTCAAGACTGCAGTCACAAGGTTAAGATGTTAAGATGCTCTGCTCTCTGTTCTATCGCTATTTCTTCCTCACGGCAATGTAAATTATATTAATGCACTGTCATGTGCTGTTTAAACATGTTAAAATGACTGCCTGGATTCAGAGAGGGATAAGCGTTCCCTTGTCTCAGACCCCAAGCAGAGTGAATTTAAGTCACATGTCCACAAGCCCCTTCTCCTGGGACAGGCTTGGCCCCTGGCTCTCTGACAAGGGAAAGGGGAGCAAACTACTCAAGGGTGATATAAAGAATTGATTCTGTCACACAACAAAGATGCAGTGAGAAGCACTACCTCTGTATCTTTCAAATCCTCAACGGTGGCACTGAGCTCTATATAATCCATCCATAGACGTATAATCAATCCATATAATCAATATACACTGAGCTCTATATAATCAATCCATAGATGTAATATTATTTTATGTTCACTGTTTTCTCTGATAGAAACAGATCTCCCAGCCGCCATGTGCTCTTTCCAAACATAGTGTCCCACACAGCACAGGTCAGGCAATAAATGACGCCGACTTCTAAGCGTGTCTATTTCAGTTACGCATTTTGTTTATTTTTATTTATTTATTTGAGAGTGACAGACAGAGAGAGAAAAAGGCAGATAAAGTGACGGAGAATGGGCACACCAGGGCCTCCAGCCACTGCAAACGAACTCCAGATGTGTGTGCCACCTTGTGCGTCTGGCTTACATGGGACCTGGAGAGTTGAGCCTCAAACCGGGGTCGTTAGGCTTTGCAGGCAAACACTGAATCACTAAGCCATCTCTCCAGCACCCAGCACTTTGAGATTGGTAAAATAACCATTTAACATCTGACCTCCATAAAAGTCTACTTTAATTGAAGGGCCACAATGCTGTTTGGGGACTCCCAGAATTAATGTCTGAATGATATAATGTTATTGCCCCCCTCCACACCCCCAGTATACATTTACCTTAGTAAAAGGCTATAGGCCCTTTTGGAGAAGGATAGAAGACCACACAAGTGATACTTTTCAATATTGTACCAAAGTTTTTCCTCAAGAAGTCTTAAACTACCTTTCATTTGCGGGGTTTTGGGTCTGGTAGTTAGCTTATCTACAAATTGGTTGAGGGTCTGTGATTTTCTATTATTATTCTTCAAAGTGCCTTTCATTTATTTATTTTAGAATTTTTCTCATACATATCAAGAACTTATAGGCTTTGTATCTATTCATTCAGGGAATGTCCAGATTTATTAGCCAGTGCCAAAGGCC
The DNA here is from genome assembly GCA_036346955.1 of Dipus sagitta. Lineage (NCBI taxonomy): Eukaryota > Metazoa > Chordata > Mammalia > Rodentia > Dipodidae > Dipus > Dipus sagitta. The sequence continues at coordinate 23,352,362 of CM070793.1, read as the reverse complement.
TACATCAGTCAGACCATCGTGAGAAGTGCCTTGCCCATGCTGTCTGTTACAGTAAATATTGTGACCTTGCCTTTGGCAATTCAGTGCTTCGGCCTGACCCTTGCTACTCTTGGATCCAGTTAGACCCACTGCACTGAAGCTGAGTAGCCACAGCTACAAATGTAAGGTCTGGAATACAGAGGAAACAATGACACAGCTCCTTTAAGTGTCCTGGTTCCTCTCACGTATATGTTTCCTATAGTATTAGTAAAGGACACATCTCAGCTGGAAAGATGGCTCAGCAGTTAAGAATGCTCGCTTGCAAGGCCTGATTGCCCAGGTTCAATATCCCAGTACCTATGTAAAGCCATATGCAAAGAGTGGTGTATGTATCTGGAGTTTGCTTACAGTGGTAGGATGTCCTAGCATGCCCATTTCTCTCTCTCTTACTCTTGTTTCTGTTGGCTAATAAAGATAATACTTTTAGGGATGGTGAGATGGTGCAGCAGTTAAAGGTACTTGCTTGCAAATCTGTACAGCCCAGGTTTGATTCCCTAATACCCATATAAAGTCAGATATACAGAGTGGCACATGTGTTTGGAGTTCATTAACAGTGACAGAAGGCCCTGACACACCCATGCTTTCTCTCTATCTCCCTCTCTTTCTTTCTCTCTCTGTCTGTTTCTTTCTGTCTCTATCTATCTATCTATCTATCTATCTATCTATCTATCTATCTATCTACATATCTATCGATCTATCTATCTATCTATCTATCTATCTATCTATCTATCTATATCTATATCTATATCTATCTATATCTATCTATCTATCTATCTATCTATCTATCTATATATATATATATATATATATATATATAAAGGACACATCTTCTGGACCCTACTACAATTGTGGAGGATTATGTTTTGCATGGTAAATCCATTCCAGCTTCTAATTGACTTGAGTCTTAATGTCTTCATCAACTTTAAGCCAAGAGATATCAGGTAGCTTGTGTTCATTCACAATAGACCATCTTTTGACTCATATTTCAGCCAACCAATCAAATAAACTCTTGGTGCCCTTTCTTTTCTCTTCTCTTCTCTTCTCTTCTCTTCTCTTCTTTTCTCTCTCTCTCTCTCTTTCTTTCTTTCTTTTCTTTTATGTACTGTGAAAACTGCATCATTAAACCCAGAATCATTGGTCAGTAGGTCCATCTAGACAAATTCATCCTGGTTTAGTATTAAGTTCCCCCCTCTATCACCCCATACCCATAAAAAACATTTGCATAAATATTCTTGACTTATTCTTTAATTAGTAGGAAAAACCATGAAGTTCTTCGGGGGGGCAGTGCACCTTCTCATAGGTCATACTTTCTACCTCACCTCTAGAGGCCTGCTTATCTTTGAGTCTGGATATAGGTCTAGAGGTAACAATTGTTGGGCACTGTCAGACATCAGCATTGTCTTGTCTTGCTTGGCATCCTCCTCAGGGAAGGTTATTGTAGTGTTCTGTGTCAAATGCAGAGTTAATATCTCCAGGCAAGAGCATAGAGGCCAACAATGCAGTGGGTCATGGGGAGGATGCTCCTGCCTCTACGTGGGGTCATTACTTCCTCAGGCAAAACAAATGTATCAGTGTCTGAGAGTCCAGTGATCTCAGCCTCATCAGGGAGCCCTCCCGCCCCCTACATCTTTATCCCAAGTAATGGGCTCCTACTCTCCTCCAATCAGTACCCTCACTGACAGTGTTTGAGGCTAGAACTTAAACATGTATTGTAAGTCAGCAAACTGTATGATGAGGGTTTGCTTTTTTTTTTTTTTTTTTTGTTAGGAGGCAACTTGTGTCCTATGGTTGCCAGAGAGTAAGTTCTCTTCCAGGATTCACTCAGAAAAGTTGATACTGTTCAGGCATCTCTGCAACTGGGAAGTCTCATCTCTGAACTCATTCTTTTCCTTTTCTACTGTATCCAGCAAGAAGCTATCACCGTAATATTTCTTACTGCTCCAAACACATTGAGAAGTTTTACATACAGAATCACAGCATTCCTTGGTCCTTACGAGAAGTGTCACAAACATAACAAACAGATTTATCTTACATGGTTCTTGCAGTAGGTTGAAAGGGGACTATGAGAAGGGAAGAATAACCATGAAGGAAAGGGGAAGGACGAGCAAGATACAATAATGGAATACGTGCAACATAAAGCGGAAGGGACTCTTTGAGGACAAGTAGGAGCCCAGCAAGATGGGGGAAGTGGGGTACTGCAAGCAGTGTGGGTGAGCACGTAAGAACAAAGTATAATGGTAAGAATATATGAGACTGAAAATATTACAGTGAAACCCATTGCTTTATATGCTTTTAAAAAAATAGATGCAAAGACAGCCTACAAAATAGGAAAAAATTTGTAAACTGGAGGTCTGATAATGGGTTATTATCTAACATATGTAACTAATACTAAAATCAATGAAATTGGAAAGCAAACAGACTTCTAATATCTAATATAAACAAAATATAAGCATCTGAATTAAATGACATCACAGATCAAATGGACCTAATAGACACCTAAAGCACGTGCCATCCACACACTGAAGAGTGAACAGTGTTGTCCAGAGTCCATGGAATTTTCTCTAACACAGATAAAAGAACACAGGAAGGAGATAAGAGCATCCAGTTTCTCCACTCATTCCCTACAGTGCTTGAAGTTGCAGCAACAAGAACAAGAAAAAGAAATAAGAAAAAGCCAAAGTGTCCTTCTTATCACAGGACATGATTCTATGCATAAGAGATTCTGAAGATTATACCAGATTTCAGAAGTGGGATATACTCTCAGCAAAGTAGCACACACAAAATCAACACCATAAAGGTCAGGAAATCCCATAAATGTCAATAACAAACATGTCCAGAAAGAAATCAGAAAACAATCCCACTTCTAATTATCTTTATAAAGTACAATATTTTAGAATAAACCTAATGAAGAATACACTGAAGAAAATAACCTGAGGTCTAGAGAGATGGCTTAGCGATTAAGGCATTTGCCTGCAAAGCCAAAGGACACAGGTTCGATTTCCCAGGACCCTCGTTAGCCAGATGCACAAGGGGGCGCACGCGTCTGGAGATCATTTGCAATGGCTGGAGACCCTGGCATGCCCATTTTCTCTCTCTCTCTCTCTCTGTCTTGCTCTCTCTCCCTCTTTCTCTGTCAAATAAATAAATTTTTTAAAAAGAAAATAACTGAGGATATGGTTGAAACAATTATTTATTTATTTATGTATTTATTTATGAGAGAGAGAGTAAGAGAGAGAGAGAGAGAGAGAGAGAGAGAACGGGTGTGCCAGGGCCTCTAGCCACTGCAAACGAGCTCTACCTTGTACATCTGCCTTATGTGGGTCCTGGGGAATCGAACCTGGATCCTTTGGTGTTGTAGGCAAGCACCTTAACCACTAGGTACTCTCTCTAGCACATGGGACAATTAATATTGTGAAAATAACTATACTTTCCAAATCAATCTTGCGATTCAGCGCAACCCCTATGAAAATTCCAATGCCAATCTTTACAGAAATAGTAAAATCCTTAACATTCATACAAAAGTACAAAAGACCCCAAATGGCTAAATCAATGATAAGCAAAAACAATATCTAAACAATGCTAAATTTCATTTAAGTTGTACTACAGAGCCATTGGAAAAAAATAGCATGGTACTGAACTAAAATAGATGTATAGATTAATGGAAGAGAAATGAGTTTGCAGATATAAATCCTTATAGCTATAGTCATCTGATTTTTGACAATAAATCTGAAAATGCACATTGACGAAAGAGCCATTAGTAAGTGCTGTTGACAAAGCTGGCTATCCCCATGCAGGAGAATAAAACCAGATCCATATTTCTCACCTTGTATGAAATTCAACTTCAAATGGATCAAAGATTTTAATTTAAGGCCCCAAAAATCTTTACTAGCTATGTATTTGCCAGAGCATTAATATATAGATTATACAAGGAACTCAAAAATACTAAATAACAAGTATTTATTCTACCCAGACAATAATCAAAAGAAGAAGTATGACTCGCCAAATACACATGGGAAAATATTCAATATCACTAGTCATCAGAAAAATGCAAATTCAAGCTGCATAGTGATTCCATCTTACCCCAGTCAGAAGAATGGCAGACCTCAAGAATGGCAGACCCCAAGAACAAACTCTGGTGAAGATGTGGACAAGAGGGAACTCACACTTCTGGTTCAGTCACTTTGAAAATCATTATGTAAGGTCCCCCTCCCCCCCCCCCAAAAAAAACTGACTGATATTCCCACAAAGCATAAACCATGAAGAATTCCTGCAACTCCACTGGGGAGCATCCCCAGCAGAATGGCGGCAATTTGCTGAAGCTTGGGTTAAACCTATATATCCACCGTCCTCACTTGCTGCTGACTTACCAAACCACCAGTTTGAACTTAAATAGTTTTTGCTTGTGACTATAATTTCAACCATCATATAGTATACGAAAAAAAAAATCCAAAATAAAACCTTTCAGATAGTATCCCCATGGAACTTCTGAAGTACATAGTAATTATATCAAACTTTGCCTGATTTCCAGGCCAGAATATTTATTTATTTACTTATTTTTCTTTCCTTCTTTTTTTTTTTTTTTTTTTTTTTTGAGGCAGGATCATCTCACTCTAGCTCAGGCTGACCTGGAATTCATTATGTAGTCTCAGGGTGGCCTTGAACTCATGGCCATCCTTCTACCTCTGCCTCCGGAGTGCTGGGATGAAAGGTGTGTGCCACCACACCTGACCCAGAAATTTTTTTGCATAAACACTTAGTTCATGGTATCTTTCTATATGGCTGCATTTTCTCAACCATGAAGAAATTATCTCTGTGCATCTTTGGATTGTATAAATGACACAGCACACTGTCAGCAGAAGACTGTAGCAAGGAAGTCATCATTTCTCTTTTTCCCTCTGTGTGTGTGGTGGGGGGGAGTATTGGAGAGCCAAACCCAGGGTCTTGAACATGCTAGACAAGTGCTCTACCACTGACTTAAATCCCCAGTCTTGGATGTCATTATTACTTGGGAGCAGAAAGTATAAAAGAAATGGACATTGGAAGAAAAGGAAAATGAGAAGAAAGGAAAAAGAGCAGAAATTAAAGTCCAAGAAAGATGACTCATGAAATCTGACAGCTTGGCAAACTTCAAATCTGGAAATGAAAACTACGAACGCTGAAACCACAAGCTTTCTTTTCACTGTGCAGAAGACAGCAAATGGCCAGCCTGTCACATTGATCCAAGCAGGCGGACAGCACTGGCGTGGAAACACCCGCTTTGTGGAACTCCGTGTAATATCTATTCAGGGAAGCTTCAGTCAACCCACGGAGCAGCATTCCAGTCCATGGATCTAATGTCAGGGGGGTAGATTCTGTTCGAATTACAGTGCACTCATCTGACTTTGGCAGTAATCCTTGGGCTATAATTCTATAAACAGTCCTTTCTTTACAGACCTCCAGTGTGAATTTAGACTTCACCACAGATTCTGTCTCACATCTTTATTTTGTGTCATCACATTCTAATCCGATGACAAAGAGCTGGCCTGAGACTACAGTGTACTACTACCCCAGCAAAATTTATGCCCTTCGCAGACGTTGATGATGTGCAAAGGCTGAGCTGTGGACTTGCTGGGATTCTAATCCAGCACTGAAATGGGTAGTGTTGCTCCGGTGCTCACGATGACACATTCTATGGACGCTCTACTTCTGGCTCACCAGAAGACATTGGCAGCAATACCAATCATATTTTTCCCCAAAAGGACCGGAGTTCTGTGATTAACCTTTGATTGATCCTCACTATCTGAATTGTGATTTCTTCTTGGTAAAGTTTATAGAAGTACCTTAAAATTTATATTTTATATTCTCTTACCTATTATCCCAAACAAGATAGATACTCAGTGGAGTGATTACATCTGAGGAAGATTTAAGGTGATGATTCTTCCACTAGGTAGCCAAGGTTTCGATTGCTTGGTTCTCCCTGTGTGGAGAGAGGTTGCATTGGATGGAAAGCCCACTGGCCAAGTGCATTCTCATTCCAAATGTCCTGTGGTTGCTTCTTTCAATAAGGGATTTCCACAACCTAAAAACAGTGCAGTCTCCTGGCATATGCCAGAAGTAGACCCAAAATAGATGGTCTCCAGAACAATATAAAGTAAATAAATTTCCATTTTCATAAGCTGAAGACTGTTCATTTTCAGAGAAGAAAAATCATGCAGAAAATTCTGCCAATTTACCCATGACTTAGTGACAATTTCACAGAAAATACAACAGTTCATCTTTTTTTTTTTTTTTTTTTTTGCTGAGGACTATGTCTGGATAGAGTGGTTTAGACCTAGATTCAAACATTAGTGTGGTGATTTAATGCCTCAGGGACAAAAGACTCACCCGTGGCTTCTTGTCTTGACATAACGAAGGTACACTTCCTCGGGCAGCTGCCAGCTTTCTACAAAGTGCCCCATGCACATTTGTCATGTCTCCATGTTTTGCTCTTGTAATCTCTGCTGAGAAAAAAGAGATCAAGCCATGCCATGGGTATTACATGAAATGAATTCTCAGCCAACTCAACTGAAGTCAACTTTGTGCACTCGAGTTGGGGGCTAATAAACATCTCGTTACTTTTACCAGGTCAACAGAGCATTTTCAGGCCTTGTTTCTTTTTATTTTTAGTTATTTCTTATATTATATTGTATTATTTATTATTAACAATATATTTTGTATGGATCCATTATGTGTTGGTACCCCCTTCTCCCTTGTCCCTGCCTCCATTCTGCTGGGGATGCTCCCCAGTGGGGTTGCAGGAATTCTTCATGGGGTTAGGGTTTATGCTTTGTGGGAACATCAGTCATTTTTTTGGGGGGGGGGGAGTTGAGGGAGGAGGTAATGACTCTGGGCATGATTTCTCAACCTGTGGCTCTTACAATCTTTCTGCCCCTGGGAGTTGTTTTATTTTGAATTCCTTGTTTCTTTTCATTTGAGTATATGGTTTGGGGAGGGACTATCTACTGACATTACAGGGCTGTTTCAAGACATTAAAGGAATAACAACAGGTGATCAGACCTTTAGTCATGATGTTTACCAGGTAGATGTTGGCTTGTTAGGTTGTTTTATTATGTGAATAATGTTCACTGTTCATGGTGACATGAGAGTCATTGAATGGTACCAGTGGCGGTGTGGGAAGTGTGCCTGATCAGGCCTGCTTTCATAAATACTGTTCTAATTTTCTCCATTAGAAGTACATCCTGGAGAAATATAATGTGAACCACACAGCTCATCTTAAAAAAATTTTTTTTCTAGCAGTGTTATCAAAGAATAGGAAAGTAGTAAAAATAACTTAATGGTACATTTTATTTAACCTACTTTATCATTTCAACACATAATCTTACAAAAGTTACTGATGATGTATTTCATGTTCATTTTTTTGCATAGTATGTTTTAGAAATCCAGTGTGTCTAACACATCTTAATTTAGACTAGCTATATTTTAAGCATTCAATAACCACATGTGGTTTAGTGGCTTTACCACTGGGAAGTGGTGGGAAGTAGAAAGGGTTAATTAAATTATGGGAGGCAGAAGGGTTTTAGCAAAAGTGGGAGGAAGATAAGAGACAGTATTGAGGGCCTCTCTCTCTCTCTCTCTCTCTATATATATATATATATATATATATACACATGTATATATAATATGTGCATATAGTACATATAGCATATATATAGTCTTCCAAAGAAGAAATAAAAAGATATTTTTTGTTATTTCTGTCAAAGTCATTCTATTTTACATTTGTAATTAAATAAAGTCATATACTAAGTAAGATCCAGATCAAAATTCACAAACATAACTTCTGAGATGTGAAACATAAGTGTCATGGAACTGGGAGCCTAGGCTGCAATTTGATTCCACGTATGGTGGTAATTTTACTTATTATAGCAACAAACTGTGTTCCTAGTTTGAATTCGCTGTACTAAGAAGTGACTCTGACCTCACTTTGGTTAATTATTTAGCGTCTAATATTTAGGTTGAAATTAAAAACAGGAAGATATATATATATATAAAATCTAGACTAGAATTGGTGATCACTAGCCTGCACAGAGCCAGATAATACATATTACAGACTTGTGCATCCCACATTCTGCCAGGAACCTCAACTTGGTTTGAATGGAAAAGCAGCCATGGGAAATCTGAACTCGAATGAGTATAGACAGAGTGGGTTCCATTTCTGTTGGCTGATAATTATGAGAGTAGGTAGAGAATAATAGGCATGTGCCACTTGTACACCTCTTAACCAATACTGGCGTGCTGAGCACTGCATTGCCCTGGGCATAGAGCACATCCCAATGCTCCACACAGCTTCAGAGTTTTTGTCATTCCTAGATGGCTTATAGAGCCCTGCCACTTGTGAAAAGCTCATTTTTAACACCATTGGCATTTAAATATTTGGAACAAAGAAAAAGATGTTGTACAATATTTTTAAAATGTGAGGTAGAAGGAATTTTTTTGATATAGTGTTTGAGAAATAACACTTGTTACTTGAATTTGTCCCAAGATAAATTCTCCTGAAGATGCATCTGTTATTAGCAGAAAAATGAAATCTCCAAACACCACTCAGCCTTTAATATAAAGAGTAAAAATAGTTAGACCATTGGACAAAATAATATTACAAAACATGTAGTCTTCTTACAGTAACAGGAGTCTTGTAGATCAAAGGAAGGGCATCTCTGGAAACCTCAAAGGATGATTTGAATGTTGGATTGCAGGAGGATGGTAATAAGCTGGGACTTGTCTATGAGAGGCTGGGAACAGCAAACATAACTGAATGAGTATTCTAGAAAACACTACAGAAACTATTCCACCACTACAATTACAAAAGCTAATGTTCCTTTTGTGTCTTTTTAAATAAAGATTTCATAAAGTCCTATTTTCCCACTTAAAAACTGTAATCCCAGCCAGGCATGGTGATGCACACCTTTAATCCCAGAACTTGGGAGGCTGAGGTAGGAGGATTGTTGTGAGTCCAAGTCCACCTTGAGACGACATAGTGAATTCCAGGTCAGCCTAGGCTAGAGTGAGACCCTACCTCAAAAATCCAAGATATGTGTGTGAGTGTATGTGTGTGTGTGTGTGTGTGTGTGTGTGTGTGTGTGTGTGTATTCCCAAGATAGAGATTATAAAAAATTATAATTCCATTTTGAGGGCTATATCCTTGCTCTCTACCTCTGAGTTGAATGTTTGACACCATTAATAAAGATGTGATTCCTTTCTACTGTGATGAATGAGTGGGTTTTACTCTCTCACTCTGTCCAGAGTGGCTTCATGACATGCAAATCTCCAAGTAGAAACCAGCACTAGCAACTGTAGCAGTGACCAACCCATGCCACACACTGGGAAGCGAACGCAGGCCGTTTTCTCAAGCCTGGAAGCCTGGTAGTCTGCGGATGGAGAAACTGAGATGAGAACAGCAATATGACCTGGCGAGGCCACCTGGCAGCTGTGTCCAGGTCAGAGCGTGAGTCCCTCTCCACCGCTCACCCAGTTCCCACATGTGCTCATCCTGCTTCCTCTCATCTTTCCCCCTTTCACTGCCAGAGCAGCACAGTCTCCTCTCCAATCACACACTGAAGGCCTTCCCTGGGACGGGTATATGCCAAGTCCTCACATGCAAGTTAACCATTTAGTCTTTCTGAATCCGCACAAAAATTGTGCCTTTATCATCACTTTACACTTGCAGAAACAGGATCAGAGAGATGACGTGATGGACTCTAGGTGCCATGGTTAGTGAGCAGCAGGGTCAGAAGGATATTTCCGGTCTTTCTGTTCCAAGTCCAGTGCTTAGAGTCTCTACATTAGACTTACGAAATACATGCTTAGAATACTGAGCCAGAGTTTGGATAGATAAGGTCCCCGGTAAACTTGTGAGTGGAACAAAAGCAACCATCGCCTCTGCGATTGAAAACACTGTGTGGAATTGTAGTTGTCACTGTCCCCATTGATTCTGGTATGTGTTGCAATGCTGTATGCTTAAGCTGGATCACTGAGTGAGGAACAAATAGTACATGCACGCTGTGGAAAAGGAGACAGTAGTCTTCAAGTTGGTAGAGTTCGAAGAGACCCAGGTGGCAAATAGTAGAATCCTGCTGGAGCCGAACTGAAAACCTCCTCCACCTCACCAGCTGACAAAAAGCTGGAAAAAGCTATGCTGCACACAGTTCAATGGGAAAGATAGAAATCACCAGTGAAGATACTCAACAGTGAACATTGCAAACCTTAAATTTGGCCAGCCAGGCCAAATGAACCAAAGGGTGCAATAGTGGCATGTCTGTCATGGTGGAAACCAGCCACTCTCTAATTGGACTGGAGGCCTGCTCCATGGGCGGAAATACATCCCTGATATTGAAAACCTACAACAGGGGTAGTCATGAGCCCTAGGGGTGTAATGTCTGCAGCTGTCTGACTAAATGTATATACTATGCTCACCAAACTTCCCAGTAAGCACTTCTCTTAATGTTCACACTCATATATTAATGCTGCTCTCACTTTTGGTTAGAGAAGCTTCTCTTTTCAGATGGCAGTGACCTTGGGATGACTTGGAAGGCACCATGGTGCTGATAAGAAGTGACAAGAGTGCTCAGCACTGCAGTATCTCTATCACACCTTCCAAGGCTCAGGGTCCATTGCGGAAGAGGTGGCGGAAAGAATGTAAAGCCAAAGGAAGGGTAGGACTCCTTACAATGTGCTCCTCCAGACACAAAATGGTCTGAATATCCATGACCACACAGTGCCTGACACTACTTACAAGGCCAACATAATAGGAGGAAAAGATGATGACATCAAAATAAAAGAGAAACTGATTGAGGGGGGAGGAGATAAGATGGAGAGTGGAGTTTCAAAGGGGAAAGTGGGGGGAGGGAGGGATTTACCATGGGATAGTGTCTACAATTATGAAATTTGTCAATAAAGAAACCACTGTTTACCATAGATAAGTTATGAATTCTGAAAACCCCAGCATAATGTGCCTAGTCTACATATTGAGTCTAAGGTATTATTGTGTTTATCTGCAACCATTAAAAAAGCTGACGGGGCGGGGGAGGGCTGGAGGGATGGCTTAGCAGTTAAAGAGCTTGCTTGCAAAGCCAAAGGACCTAGGTTTGATTCCCCAGGACCCATGTAAGCCAGATGCACAAGGGGGAGCACATATCTATAATTGGTTTGCAGTGGCTGGAGGCCCTGACGCCCTGATGCACTCATTCTCTCTCTCTCTTTCTCTGTCAAATACACACACACACACACACACACACACACACACACACACACAAACACACATGCACACACACACACATAATCTCACGGGGATTTATTCCAGTGGCAGTGCTGAGAATCATTTCTTTTCTGTGGTCTTTTTCTGTGGACAATTATTTTGTCCTCTATGTGCTACTTTAAGTGAGCTATGCTGAGGAAGCTGCTCTGCAGTGGTTTATGCGGGACACCATGCTCACTCGGGCTGGGCTGGCCGGCCCCATTCTCATACATACCACGTTTTCCAGCACTTTGTAACCTTATTTACATCTTTCTGTCAGATTTATAGGGAAAATGAAACAAGAAAAAAACAAAACAGATCTTATGTCATATGCTTAGTAATTTCTGGCCAGGTATTATGGTGTAAAAAGATGGAATAAAAACCCAGATTCTCCCCTTTACAGAACACTTCCTGCCCGCATCCAAGAAAAAAAACAAAAACAAAACAATACAACAACAACAACAAACCACAAAGACTATTCACTTTGGGGTAGGGGTCCTCAATTTTCTAGCCAATTTCTATCTCCTCATTTTTCACCTGAACTGTCTCATCCCTTTTCCCACCCAGCAGAAGAAGTAACCCTAACTACAATTAGAAAATGGGGGAAAAGAGCAGTCTAGCTTGAGCTGAATGGTACTGTCAGGTGTGGCACTTGGGGTGCTTTTCCAGTGGTCCTATGTAAAGGACCCTGGAAGTGTTTTGATGGTTCCTTATAGAATTTCAAGACTTTATAGGCAATCAAGGGGACACAGTTAGATGGAATTAGATTGTTGCATGACCATCTAAATGTGGGCAGACTGTCAAAAAGCAGCATATTACACAAGGTCTAAACATTAACAGAATCACTATCACTAAGAATCATAGACATATCTTTTTATCATGAGAATGTGGAACTCCAGTTCTAAAGCTATTTACTGAATGGCACAGTGGTATCTGACATAGTCTGAATTTTTTTCTTGTAGATCTTATAAACATATGAGACAATAATTGGATTACTTAGAAAACACCTGTAGCATTTAACCTGAACAATGGCACAACTGCTATTCTGAGTCACTGTGAGCATATCTAAATATATTATGTATAAAATATGTTACTAATATAATATAAATGAATATATAAAATATATATTGCAATTATATATAATATATATTATATGTTATATATTATATTATTTTATATTATATATCTTTCTATATATATTATAATATATGTAATTTACGTATATTTCTTTGACCAAGAGAACAGGTGACTTATAAGAGCTATAGAATCCTGTAGAGGTATTCCATTTTTTCCTGGGGCCTGCTTGACCTGATGGTCAGGAATACACTATTGGCTTCATTTTTAGCCCTGATATCTACCTTGACTTTTGTTGTTATGTCTGAACACCCAGATAGATCTTGAAGAAAAGTATGGGTACAGAGCACATCTTATCACCTTTTGTCTTTTTTTTTTTTTTTTCGAGGTAGGTTCTCACTCTAGCCCAGGCTGACCTGGAATTCACTATGGAGTCTCAGGGTGGCCTCGAACTCATGGCAATCCTCCTACCTCTGCCTCCCGAGTGCTGTGATTAAAGGCGTGCGCCACCATGCCTGGCTCATCACCTTTTGTCTTTAACAAACAGATCTAGTTGAAGGATGGTATGATTCTGGGATGAGCATTCAACCAAACACAGTTTTAGGTGAGGAAGGGAATGACTTCAAGCTTAAAGATCCAGGGGAAGTTCCAGCAATGGTGGAAGAAACTCGCTCCTTTCACAGATCTAAGCAGAGAGAATAACTACTCCCAGACAGCAAACGCCAAAAATTAGCCAGCATACACCCCCTCCCTCACACACAGAGCTAACACTGCAATCCAGACCTACAGGCCGGAGTCAGATCCACCCCCAAACACACCTAGGGCTGGACTCTGGATGTGCCCCCAGTGACCCCTGCTCCAGCCAGGTGGCTGGAGATCCAATAACTTTAATTTTAACATCTGAGTCAGACTACTCTTTTTGTAGGTATAGGTTTCTTCTAAGACTACTATAGAACTGGAAAATTGGACTTGGCATAGTGCCATAGCAAAGACCTTTGGAATCCTTAAGAAGGAGGGTCCTGAATGACAGATGTGTACATGGTCTATGAATCTAAGCTTCAAAGGGGGCAATGTGCAAAATAACAATGAAATACAAAAAAAAAGTTACTTGAAGCATCCTTCCAAGTAAAATATGCCAAGGAAAACTGGAATGTGAGGCTGTTATGGTTTCTAGATAAATAAATCATTTTCTTCTATAAAAGTCCATGTCTCTTCATCAGAGAAAGTAAGAGGCCCACATTATTTTCCTATCTGAGCAAGACAGATCGAGGTAAGTTCATTAAAATCTATGCAAGATTAATGCTTGAAGCTTTGAACTCACTGAGTATGGTATGGTAGATTGTTGAAAGGGTCAAGAACTAGCATGAAGGAAACATTGAGCTTCTCTGGAGAGCCAATATCCACATGGTTGGGTGAGCTGAATATGAGTAAATTTATTTGGGGGAAGTAAAACCTCTCTGTAAACTACTGGCATGGAGTCTAACTAAGTTTAGCTCGGTTACCTTGACCACGGTGTGAGTGTTAGAATTTCACTTACTGGTGGCTGTAGTAGTAATATAACTAATCCAGTCATTAATCTGATGTGCCTTTATTGCATACCAGTGCCCGGATCTTACCCACAGGTACAGATGATGCAGGGCATGTTCCTCAAGCAGCATTGGTCAGTCAGTGTCTGACTGTACGCCATCACCTTTTCCTAGCTTCAGCTTTCCTAAGAAGTCTGTCCATCTAGAAGACAATCTAAATTAATGTCAAGTACAAATGGGTTATCCATACAAGGGTTTTACTAATTCCTTTCTGAGATCTTAACCCTCATGATGAAATTTCCAGTCTTTTGTTAAATGAGTTTTTATTAGATAATGCCAAAAAGGAAACCTGTCAAAACCTTCTTAGCCAAATTACTTTTTCCCACACACCTAAATCATGGGTCAAGGGTTTTCACCAACATTCTTTCTTTTTCCTGGGTTACAATCATTAAAAAAATAAATTAGGGTCAGATGGGTGGGAATCAGGGAATGTGATTAGAAATTCATTTGTGTTTTTTTTTTTATGTTAAATTCTATACTATTTCCAGGGATTACCACTCACTTACTACGAATAAAAACCTGGCATTGTCTGGCACTAACTTTACTCTCCATTGGAGAATCTGCTTCTTTTTTTCAGATAGACTCAGATCCTAAGGAAAGAACCAGCCCATCATACCTCTAAGGGGCCCCAGCGGAAACTAAGAACAATGGGCAAAACAAGCAATGGTGCTGTTTTCTTGGTGAACTGGGTACCAGCACAAGGGTGAAGGAGATCAACACAGAGAACAATCAACTCCTACCATATCAGATATCCAGAGACCCAGAGGCCCCCAACACCTCATCACTGAAGCAGACCAGAAATGAACCCAACATGGCTCAGGGAAATTTTGCAGAAGAGGGGCCGGAAAGAATGTCAGAGCCACATGTTGGGTCATATGCAGAGACATTTATCCTACCCATAACTGTAGGCTAACTCTACAATGCATGACCCATTTACCTCAACAAGGAGGGGCCAGGGGGAGGGATGAGCCTAACAATGGTACCAACTGGACTGTATTCACTGAGTCCAAAACTAATGAGTTAAAAAATTAATAAATTAAAAAATTAAAAAAAAAGAAACCTGGCATTTCTGATGCTATTTAGGAGCCCTCTTAACATGGGAACACAAAGCCCGTCACAATCTGGTGGATCCTTGGAACATCCTGCTTCAAAGGATTCTTGTCACTGGGAGTGCTCACTGGAGCCAAGCCAAGTCCCTAGGGAAAGCTGGTTCCTTCTCCTTCCAGAGCTGGCTGTAAGGCTGGTTCTGTGTGTTTGTAATTAAGCATGATGTCTGGATGTTGATAGAGTGAGTAGGCAATGGTTCCCCTCCAAAGAGGAGTTTCCTGGCGAGTTCTCTTGTGTCAGAAATGCCAAGTTGGGAGTTGCCTAGAGACAGGAGAGATGCAAATTCATTTGGCTGAACTCTGATTGTGAAGCCAAGTGCTCTAAGGTCTGAGAAAGCAGAGACTCAGTCCCAATTGTAGTAAGTGGGCTCCCCACACACTTGGCTTCTCTGCCTTCCAGTGCTGCGTTTGATGCTTCAGAACACATTTAGTAAACATGTCACCAACAATCGCCAGTCCTTGGTCCCTTCTCCCTCTTTCCCGTCTTCTTTGAGTCGGTACATTAGCCTGAATTTGAATATCATTGTGTGGGTACTTCAGGTACACATGGGGAGATTTGTTTTATTAGTTTTTGTGCTTATTTATAGCATCCACTCCTGTGAACTAAGTAAGAAACGTATATGTCTCAGTCTTCTCACCAGATTTGGCTAGTACTCCTCTCTTAAGAAAGTTGAGCTCATAAACGATATCAATTATCACACAACAATATGAGTTTATAGACTCATGTAAAGTTTACTTCTTTTTGCTGAATTCAGTTCAAATAACAATATTCTTCTGTGTACATATCCATGTAGGATTTTATCAATTGGGAAATAAATGCTTTTCTGTAACATGAGGCCTCCTCATACAATAAGCAAAGAAGACACTGGAGCCATGCTTCTGGGATCCCTAGAATCACGAGCTTCTTCACAATATCATTATGTGAGGGACCTCCACATACGTTCTAGCTCCAGCCTTCAGACTCCATATGCCTCACAATCATTCACTCACAAATACATGTTATGCAATTACTGTGCACTAAGATACATGCCACACCATTTTCTTACTTGTAAAGAGCTTACATCTGAACGTCAAATACGTAACTAAGAAATGAAGAACAGAATGAGGAACCACAACATTGGACCAACAAAGAAAGGTAGTACTTGAATGAGTAGGTTCTTGGATAAATGACATTCAAAGTACAGCTTTTGAACTAGTGGAACTCTGCAAACTCTTACTGGTGTGATGTGTCAACTCAAAGAGTTTGGAAGTCTTTACAATAATTTGGTACTGCTACAAAGTCCAGGCATGTGATTTTGTAAAAAAAACCTTAGTGTGTTTCAAATTGGAATTGATTTTTCTTTTAAATGAGC
This sequence comes from Dipus sagitta, assembly GCA_036346955.1. Classification (NCBI taxonomy): domain Eukaryota; kingdom Metazoa; phylum Chordata; class Mammalia; order Rodentia; family Dipodidae; genus Dipus; species Dipus sagitta. Next base: position 23,335,939 of record CM070793.1, on the reverse strand, counting down.
CTTTATCATAGACAATCTAAGAAGCATTGATGAGGTGGCAAAGGGTAGAAAGGTGCTTCAGGCTGAGGGGAATGGCATATGTACTTCAGACGGAATGATAAAGCCCCAAAGTTAGCCAAACTTCAGTTCCTAGAACCTGCATGTATTATCCTATATGAGAAAAGAAGGTCTTTTTTCCTTTTTGCAGGTGTGTTAAGTTAAGAATGTTGAAATGGGGGGGGAGATTATACTGTCTCTAGTCCCTTCTCTGTGGTTATGTCAATACTGAAGATACTGGCATAATTTATAAAGAAAAAAGATGACTGATCCTGGGTTGAGTAGAAAAAGGATTTGGGGAAAAATATGAGAAAAGTACAAGACTGAAAAACCTATAGGAAATGAAGGATGGTGTCATTAGATTGCAAAAATGGCCATGAATTTTTCTCATGAAGATAGGAAAATCTGTTTCCTGGCCCTTTGAACCTGGCTGACCACAGGACTCACTTTTACCAGCACAACGGGACAAGCATATCACTGAGTCCTGCATTGGGTTCTCTGGGGCTTCTGGGCTTTTGCAGATTCTGATCCCCTGTGCAGCCACACGAAGAGTCTGGTTAGCCTCCTAGAATATGCAAGGACTTGCAAAGAGAGGCACCAGCCACAGCCCCTTCTGGCCCACCAGTGTGCCTGGATATGTGAGAACAGAGACAGGGCAGGCGAGCCCAGGTCAGTCTAGAAGAAGTGCCTGCCTGAGCTTAGCCCCACTGGGCAATACAGAGCCGTGTGAGCTGAGTCAAGTGATTGTTTCCAGCCACTAAGGATGCAGGGTTCGGGAGCAAATGCTAACCCAGCCAGAGTCAAAAGGAGCATTAAAGATCATGAAGTTACATTTTTCTCCTTACTCAGAGTAGAGTGTGGAGTGATTTAAATTGTGACAGGGATAACTAGAATTCATTGTTAGCAAGTATATTTTCTTTAAATGTTATACAACAATATAAACAACCTTAGGAATTAATATAGACTATCATTCAAGCCTCTGCTCATGGGGAAGAGGGTACTAAATGACTGAAATATAGCAGAAACAAGAGATAACATACCTTCTTTAGAGGCAGAGTCTACAAGCAAAAATATGGATTGTGTAGTTCAGACCAACTAAATAAAAATTGACAACAAATTTGCCTGAAATTTATAAGCAACACCAAGACAAAAGGGGAAAAATAACTGTTGGGAAATTCAGCTTTGGATGTTGATAACTCCAGTGGGACTTGGGATTGTCCCCCTCAGGCCTCGTGTGGCCGCCTGTGGTCATCCTTGGCCGAGTGAGAACTTTGTACCCCTCTTCTGGAGCATAGCGCTACATCCCAGGCTTCTCATGAGGAATGAGGCAGTCTTGGACGGCCAGCCCTCAGCGTTTGGCAGGGGAGCCAACCAAACAATTGAACTTTGAAACTTATACATGCTGTTTACTTCAGACACATCAAAGCATATCTTTCTGCCTATGTGATGCCTGCTGTCCTGTAGACCCAGCCTCCCTCAAAACTGTGGCATGACACTTTCAGCGTGACCCTTGGATTGCTTCATAATGATTCAAAATCAGCTGTTTGAAATCCTCCATCACTGAATTCTGGACGGGGGTCAGGATCGGAGCAGTTGAAATAGAGTTACAAAGTGCGTGGAAAGAAGCCACACGTCTGGTTTGATTTTGATGAGCCTATTTTTGGCCAGGTTATGGCGTACATTTTCAACTTCTGCTAAAAGAATATGATGGCTCAAGATCACAAATCAGATATATTGCATCCAGTGTAAAATCCATGTCATAATTTTGCCTTGGTTTGATTCCCTGGTACTCATGTAAAGCCAGATGTCACCAAGTGGCACATGAGTCTAGAGTTCATTTGCAGTGGCAAGAGGCTCTAGTGCCCATTCTCTCTCTCTCTCTTTCTTCTGTTTCTCTTTCTCTCTCCCTCTCGAATAAATAAAAAAATATTTTAAAAATCGTAAAATCAATCTCAGCAAACAATCAAAGTTTTCCTAGAAATATTGTAACGTCAGCAACAGTTGACGAGTACAGTTGGGAAAATATCTAGAGGTTTAGCTTGCTGAAAGGCATTTCTCATGCACTCCTGTGTAGGATGGCAGGCTAGAAACAGCCTCAGTCTGAGGCAGAGAAGGAGAAAAATCAAAATAAGAATGAATAGACTCTACCTCAAAGGAGGACATTGAAGATCTTCAGAAAACCATGGAAAATAATATCCCCACCCTTAAAAGAAAAAAAAAATTGATGCCAGGAATACAGAGATCATGTTTGGGATCGGCAGGAATGGGTCAAACCGCAACAAGAGAATGCTACAGGGCAGACTAACCCGGAGTAACCCAAGCTGCTGTGTCAGCTTCAGGGAGATGGACAGTCACAGCGGAACTCTGGGCAGTGGCCTGATTGCAGAAATGAGACGGCGCGTCCCGGGGGTAGACACTGTGCTAGGGGTCGTGGAAGCAGAGACTGAAGGCAAATATCAGACAAGTCAGTTTTCGAACCCTATGCATGCCCCAGCTCTCCATTTATATATGCCTATCTTGTTCTCAACAACTGCTGTCCTCCTAGCCCAACCTCCACTCTACCGTTGCCCGCCATTGCTTCTCTTATGTGTGCGCATTTGCACTGTGTTGTATGTATGTGTTTCTTCTTTCGCTTAGTATTCTCTTTTCTCCTTACATGTTCCCTCTCGGGGAAACAATCCCGTTCACAACTGTCTCCAAGAAAAAAAAAAAAAAAAACCTTAGAGTAAACCTCACCAAGGAAGTGAAAGACCTCTGCAATGAACACTTGAAAATACTCAGGAGAAAAATCAAAGATGACACTAGGCAATGAAAAAAATATCCCCTGCTCATGGAAAGGAAGACTGAATATTATGAAAATATTGTATCTTACCAAAAGCAGTCTACAGACTTATTGCATGCCCCATCAAAATTATAATGGCATTCTTCACTGAAATAGAAAAAACCAATTGTCAAATTTATTTGGAAGCGCAAATAACCTCAAATATCCAAAACAATCCTGATTGACAAAATTGAGGCTGAAGGTATCATCACGCCTGATTTTAAAATATATTGAGTCATTTTAACAAAAAGAGCAACCTGACTGTATACACTGTGGATACAACTAATAGAAAACAGAGCATGACACTAGAACACAGACATGTCGACCAGTGAAACAAAATAGAGGATGCTGATACAGGCAGCTACAGATAGTTTGATGTCTGACAAAATGAAAAAAAAAAAAATTCACTGCAGAAAAGACAGCTTCTTGGGCTGGAGAGATGACTTAGCGGTTAAGGCACTTACCTGCAAAGCCAAAGGACCCAGGTTCGATCCCCAGGGACCCATGTAAACCAGAGTTCTGGGATATTGTGGGTTAGAGTGAGTCCTTGCTTCAAAACAAAAGCTAAATTAAATATAAAAATGACAAGTCAACCATAACTTACAAATTGTCAAAAAAAAAAATAAAAGACAAAGTATCCTAACTGTACACCAAATGGAAAAGAGAGAGTAATTTCATGGGCTGGAGAGATGGCTTAGCGGTTAAGCGCTTGCCTGTGAAGCCTAAGGACTCCGGTTCGAGACTTGATTCCCCAGCACCCACGTTAGCCAGATGCACAAGGGGGCGCACGCATCTGGAATTCGTTTGCAGTGGCTGGAGGCCCTGGCGTGCCCATTCTCCCTCTCTCTATCTACCTCTTTCTCTCTCTCTCTGTGGTTCTCAAATAAATAAAAATGAATAAAATATTTTTAAAAAAAGAGAGAGAGAGTAATTTCAGTGGCTGGCAGATCTGCCTTGGTGGGAAGGACTCTGGATTCTTTCCCCTCTGCAACATTGTGCCTTAGACATCTGCCCTGATCTGCAAGGCCTGATTTGCACTTCCAGTGTTAGAACATGTCATGTATTGCCCCGCTGTAGAACAGACCGGTTATCTTTTGGAATGAGTTTGTGGCTTGGTGCTGTTTGTGCGGAGGGCAAAGGGCATTCTCGGGTGTTCCTGGTGCTGGCATATGGGGAAGGAGCTTACGGAATGATGCCCAGTGGTGCCCAAGGAATTAGCCGGCCATCTCTCTCCTTTCCCTTGGGTTCTTCTGACTTTTCAAGGCTGGTGTGGGTATGTGTGTGGCAGGGGAGCCCTTCCCCGCAGTTTCCACTATTCTCAGTGTTGGGACAGGTTGGTCGTGTAGGAGAAGCACTTGTGATGACTGGCTCACCGGTTTCTGGTTCCGCTGACCCACCCGCACTGACTGGAGGCAGGTCCTCCCTGCTCTGCAGAGTTCTCACCTGGCTCAATATGCTGCTTTAGAGATTTTTGTCTCTTGCAAAAAAAAAAAAAATACCATATTTTGCCACTTTTTCTTCCCTGGGTTTCATTAGTAAGGGTCTTAATCCATTACCTTAGCAGGAAGTCCAAGTTGTACCTTCAGAAAAAGTATTTTAGATGCATTATGTCTCTCTAAAATACTTGCTTTAAAGATCAGATATCTCCTAATGCATTTTAAAGATATTGCTTTAAAACATTTTTAAAGTTTATGAAAAACAGTCCACATATGAAACAGAATTATCTTAATGTTTTAAGAAGTTAAGAGCACCTATTGACAAGGCAGTGTGCATTTCTCATGCCTTTTATTATATCTATAAATGTTCACATTTATATGTGCATACATATATTTTAAATTAAGCATGCCAAGAATAGTAACTTAGCATACAAAATAATGTAAAAATAAAGTGGCGACAGGTATTTTCACTCAGTTATTTCTTTAAACACAAAACAATATAAAAAGATAATTACATGACACCAATATGAACAGGCATGACAGGATTAAATTAGATCAGGTATGCCAGCTTTAATGAAGTAAGTTTGGAGGTTTCCATTTTAACCCTTCGAGATGGAGGGACTGTTCAGTGACATGGAAGATGTCAAGGCATGGTTTGTTAGGCAGACTTCACACCATGCCCTGAGTTTAAGATCCACAATGCAGAGGAGGAGATGCCTTGATATATGGAAATCTCTTCCGCCAAGACATTTCTTTGCCAAATTCTTTCATGTTTTAGTTTACAGTGAGGTTAAATTATATTCCCTTTATTTGCTTATGTATCTAAAATAAAGGGGAGGCGGGGAGAGGAGAAACAATGTGACCCGGGGATACTCACACTGAGTTTCCTACCTGAATTAGACATTGCTGGTTTGTCCAATATACCTATTTAGCCAACATGGCACACCCTCAGAATTCAGGTGCCTGATTTTACCTTGATGTAGTCCTGGAGACCTGTCCAACCTGGGTCAGGCACCATCGGCCTGCCCAGTGTTACATAGAGTTACATATTGAGTTCCTCACCTAGATTAGGCATCATCGGTTCATCTAGTGTAAGCTTGGGGGTACAGTAGTTTAGACACACATTTAAATAAATGGAGCAGCTGTTTTCTAAATCTCAGAAAATATTTTATTTTTATTTATTCATTTATTTGACAGGGAAAGAGGGAGGAGAGAGAGAGAGAGAGAGAGAGAGAGAGAGAGAGAATGGGCATGCCCGGGCCTCCAGCCACTGAAAAAGAACTCCAGACGCATGCGCCCCCTTGTGCATCTGGCTAATGTGGGTCCTGGGGAATTGAACCTGGGTCCTTTGGCTTTGCAGGCAAACGCCTTAACTGCTAAGCCATCCCTCCAGCCCTTGATTTCATTTTCATATCTTTCCTTATACTTGACTTCTCCTTCTGAAATCTTGTTTAGGTTTTCTCTACTTTGAATTCATAGACAGTATAGACAGAACTTTTTTTTTTTTTAATTCCCTTTACATAGAATTTCTCATTCGGGGAGAGGTAGACATTGGACAACAGCTGGAGACATCTTGGGTTATCACAACCGCAGGCAGAAGTGCAACTGGTAGCTTATGAATAGAAGCCAAGAGTGATGGGAAGAAGGCCAGACAAAGGCTAACGTCACAAGCCTTCCCTCCCCTAACTCCAGCAAAGACATATACAACCCAGACATGGATGGTTACTGAGGAAGAGAGAATCCCATCTTGGAACTGTGCACATCTGCCTCTCTAAACGCTCGCTGTCCAGTCACATTCACTCCTTAGTTTCTATACCTAACCCTCTCCCATAGGGCACTGGGTGGTTTGAATGCATGACCCCATAGACTCAAGGCATTTTTGATGAAGATTAAACTTGATCCCTGGCTACAGAGGGCATGTCACTGGGAGGGGGGTGGATCTTCAATTAGTCCAGTCCTACCAGGGGTATAGAGGGCCAGTTGAAGCTCTGGTTGATAATGTTTGCTGGTTGTTGGAACTTCTTCTGGATTCTGTAAGCTTAAAATAAAACCTTCCTCCCATAAACTGCTTCTGGTTCGATGTTTGTCCTGGCAACAGAAATCAAAAGGCAACTGAAGCAGTCACCACATCATAGCATCAAGCAACTGTAGTGAGAGTTGGGTCTCCCATGCTCCTGCACTGCGCAGGGACCACCCGAGGCTGCTGTCTAGGAAGCCAGGGGAGGGTCAAATGGATATTCATCCCAATTAAGCAAAAGTAGGTTCTCTACACTGGAAATGAAAACTGTTGTAAGATTTATGGTCTTCTAGATCTAGCATCCTAAGTGAATTTCTTACCTCTTCACTCCTACCTGGAAACATCTAGAAAAATATTGCTATGGTCATGATTGGGTGGGCAGTGATCCAAGGGTGCCACTTGTTTCTTTTCTTTCTTTCTTTCTTTTTTTTTTTTTTTTTGTCCTCACGTTGTTTTACTTCCTCCCTTGGCCTATACTGTCTTTGTCCTCCTTCTACCTGGTAAGTCTGTTTCCATTCATTTTAGTTGCCACTTCACGTGACCTTAGAAATTCCTGTGCCATTCTGGAACAGGTTTTATAACCTGTGAAGTGAAGGGGACAGGCAAAGATGAGCCTCAGGAACTTTCACTTCACGAAATAATTTTATCTTAAATGGAAAATTCATGAACTTGAATCTCCTGTAAAACATTCTTTAATTCAGCAATTAAAAATTTTCAATAAAATGGCATTCTTGTTCTAATACATTCATATATATTTACAAATTTATAACATCGTGGTTCCACATGCACATATTCTAATATGTATATGCTTAACATATATATCATAAGCATGAGAACATGTGTATTTTTGTATGCTGTGCATACGTAATAACTTTCTGTCACATAAATCTGATAAAACTAGGCTTTATTTCTAGACTAAATATTTTAAGAGTTCTAATTGCGTTAACAATGTGCTATAGATAATGGCAACATAAAAAGATAAAATTTAAGAAACTCACAGAAATTGTATTCCTTTCCATCAAGTACATAGTTAACCAGTAAGCCTTGAAGCTACACATACCTGGTGATTACTTCCTGTTATCATGCGTTTTTAAAAATGTTTGCAAAAAGCCAGATTTACAAGCACCGCAGAAACCCATATTGTTGCAATGTTTTCTTCAATTCAGCCATTTCATATTGGAATTTCACACACAATAATTGGCTGACCTTCACAGCTATGGCAGAAACTAATTAAAGCTGTAAGGCTGGGCTAGTAATGCCTTTGTGCGAAATGTGAAGTTTGGTGATAATGAAATATGGGGTGCAGATGTTATTGTCTTAGATCGACTGTGCCCTTGGTTCACACTAATGAAGAACAGCAATTATTAAACAAAAAAGTATTTTTTACCCATTCATTATTTTGTGTTGTGATAGTAGGGGGCGGGGAGAAACAACAACAGTGGTGGCTCTTCTTCTCCTTAAGCAATTTCATGAAATTTTATCAGCTGACTACTGTATCACTAGACATCGTGTTTCCGCTGTCCCAATTGATCTTAGAGTTCTGTGGGCCTCAGCAGAGCAAAGGGGAAGGACAGGTGAAGTGGTCAACCAGGAAGACTTGGACGTCTGGAGGATTAAATAAATGAAACTTCTTGGAAATAACTTCACATGCCAAACAGGGACGTCAATGGCAGTATAAAGCACTCTACACTGTAGGTATATGACAGACAAAGGTCACTACTGCTATTGAGGGGCAAGTACAGAAATAAAGCAGGCCTCAGCTCTGTTTCTTTCTTGCTACTAGTCTGGGTTTCTGTTAATTTGCCAGTGTGGTTTGTAGAACTTCCACTGGTTTAACTGTAACAAGTCACAGATATGCAACAAAATTGAAAAAAAAAAAATAAAGATCCTGTTAAAGCGAAGAAAAGACGTACTGAATTATCAGGTCTAACTTGTCACGATTCAGTCCGATTTCTTCTCATCCTATGCCTCACTGATTTTTTTTTTTTTAACTTTGTTTTTCCCCTTGACTTTGGGTCTCTTGGTTCTCATTAACAGGATAGAGTGACATAGACAAGTATATTTACTTTGATGAATTCTCTATTTGGAGGAGGTAATGATATGATTAGATTTAACAATTATTATTTTTTTCCCCACATCCATGCTCCCTTTCATGAGAATACGCGTAGCAACTGTGGTGGACAGTATATTACAGCATTTTCTAAGAACTGTCAGTTACTGAAACCCAGTGACAAGGAGGATGGGAAGTGGAGACTGGCTGGGGGGGCGAGTGAAAGTCACATCAGTTAAGCTCGTGAGGAAAAACAAACAAACAAACAAACAAAAGGCTGTGTCCTGGGAGGAAGAGGATTGCTGGTCATGGCGAAGGACGGCTATGTGGGAGATGAGGTAGCTTTGCTGCCAGTCACTGCACGCCATTCTGTGATGTTAGTCATGGACGTGTTTTGCTCTTAGGTAGCAGATTGTCCAGGGGAAGCATGATTGAAGGTGGGGAGTAATTAAGACAGCTAGAGACGGGGACAGTGACCATCAGCGACTCCGTGCTCTGAGGAAAGCAGAAAACCATCCCTTGTTTGAAGGATAACTGTATTACGCTGGGTGGGAGCCTAGGTTTGTTTTCTTGTCATGAAGTTCACCTGCATGCCAATGGCTGCGAACTGCAGCCAGGTACCCAGCGGAGTGGGCTATGCCAGTCATTAGACTATCGCCTCTCATGTCCGAATCCCCCTTCACTGCCTGGTTTCGCAAATGTGACATACCTCCCTTACCAGCCACAGGGTGTTGAACTTTCAGCAGAGGGCACTGGAGAGACACCGGAGGAGAAGGGCGCTCCCCTGGTGTGCCCTGGCCCTGTTTCAGTAGCTGGAGGTGCCCACCAGCAAGTTTCCTCAGCACCCCTGCCGTGTGGCTCCTCCGGCAGGCCGAGGGCAGCTGCACTATGTTCCACCATGGTGACCAGACCTGTCGGCTGTCCAGGGAGCCATGATCGCACCTGTTCCAACAGAAACTGAATCCCAGCCCTTCGCTTCAGCCCCGAAGGCTGTGGGCTGATCCCCATAGCTGCTGTTTCTATACTCTTACTCCCAGTAAGTAAGGATGGCTGCTCCCAGCAAGCAATCTCTTCTTGTCGTTAATAACAAATAACTCTGTGGTTTCTCTCTCCAGATTGGAACCTGACTGATTCATTGCACGTCCCATCTTTGATACTATACTGCAGCATATGGAAATCAGTAAATGGGTTCTGTTTGTGTCGTGACACATTGGCATACATATGAAAAGTTGCTAAACAAAGAGGTGTTGGTAATACTGAATGGATGAAAAAAAATATAATTGGTGCTATTGTTAGCTTTTAGAAGAAATAGCCATGAATTCGAAAAGATTGGAATTTCTAGCATTTAGAACTAAGTGAGAATATACCAAAATTCTTAAGTTTACCATATCCCATATTAAAAAAAATGTTCCTAGGAACTATTTTTGCTTGTAAACCACCACTCATCCAGAATACAACTCCAATTTATTTGGTATGGACTCAATAGCATCGTTAAGCTGTATAGACACAGGGTCTCCTATACTGCCCTCTCTTTACAGCATAATCATCATTTTCCTCGGCAAATGCGCCATTACAGACCATATGATCAATAATGGAGTGGATGCAGTTAAATAGTGCAGTAAAAAGGAGCGAGCTGAGCACATTAACGGGGGAAGGCAACGCAGGTGGAAACCTGCCCTTCTCCAAGGAGAGACACTGTCTCTAACCGGATTGGATGACAAAGGAATAAACAGGTTATATAGTTCCTGACCTGGTGTTTGGTAAGACGCTTCTATGCTAAACGTTCCCCATTTGGCTTAGCTAAAGTAATGCCAAACTTCATTTCGAATAGAACCCTGGGAATAGCTAAAACTTGGTGGCTACAAAAAATAAACAAACAAACAAACAAACAAACAAACAAACAAAACACTGGAAGATCTTATGGTAGTTTCCTTCAGGCCTGGTTTGTAAATTCTTTGCTTTTTTTTTTTTCCTTGTTGTTAGCGGGGGGGGGGGGAATCCTTCAATATTAGGTACTGCTTATAAAAATCTTGTTTGCCCATATGAAAAATCAAATGACCAGTTACGTCAGCTTTCTGCCTCCTGATCCACACCATACGAGAAGCACCTGGAACAAACTCTTCTCACCGTTGACTGACCCACTCCAGTCCCCCCCACCACCCTTGCTTGCTGCCACTGTAGAATGTGTCTTCTAAGTAGAGAACCAAAATAACCCTGTCCCTCCTGAAGCTGCTTCTGTCAGGTGTCTGGTCAGTGTGAAATGTAAGACAAGGCTGATTAAAGAAGGCTTCTGGAAAACATCTTTCATTTTCCTACAGGGAGAATTGACATGTAAATGTATTGATATGTTTTCAGGAACATTTTAAAGCCATGCTGTGACACTGGCAGACAGTGAACCGGTCTAAGGATACGGCTTGTAGCCATGTAACAGGACGAGGACTTTTGGCTTACATATGAATGGCATGCATAATGTGTATGCGTCTCCTCTTCCCTCTGAACAACTAACTTGTAGTCAAATTCATACAGACACACTGTACCTTGTCCATGAACTTCTGTTTTAATAGCTCACATTAAATAATTCCATGCAATCACTATTTTATATGTTAACGAAGTCATGTAGAATAGAATAAAGTTATATTATATATATATATATATATATGTCTAATATATATAATATATATGTGGAAGAAGATTTCATTCTGAATATTATAGAAATTTATTACTTCCTACTGCATCTTCCTTTTATTAATCAAGTGTATTAAGCTAGTCAAGTAGAGTCTGACAACTTATTATACGTAACAGTGTTAACATATACATATGTATACTCTATATGGAGAATTAAACTCTGTGGTAATTGTATTTTGAAAGGCAGACAACATTCTAGGTGCTTAGGTCTTGAGGACTCATTAACCAAATATTTCATGGTTTGGTTGAATATTTAATGGCTACTTTTTATCATTCAAAAATTATTTCAACAAAGTGACTAAGCAATCTGAAAACCCACATACATTAATGTACATATTTACACACCACTTTTTTTTCTTGTGTGTGAGATACAACATGATTTTTCACATCTTGATAGATTTTAAATGTATCATATATCTCAGCCTGGGTTCCCTACTTCCTTTTTCTTTCTTATTTAAAAAAAGTTGGCAATAAAAAAAGGAGTTTAATGAGTTAGTGTGCTTATTTTATAGTTATTGCTTTATTTTAGGATTATAAATGAGATTTAAAGGAAGGACATTGCCAAAATATCAGCGCAGTTAGCACGTAATTTCCCAGCAGATTCACGAGCACTGGTTTGACCATAGCCTTTCTCTACTTAAAAATGACGGATACTTACGTGGTGGAACATTATCTTGCCATGAAAAAAAGGTTTTAAAATTGCATGAATGATTTTTTTTTTATTTCTTAATAGTTTTAAATGTTTAAGATTGTGTTCCGATGCTTTGCTTTATAAATTCTTTGGCCTACACATGAATCAACAAAGACAGTAATGATTTATGTATCAAAGTCTCTCCATAGAAGTGTGCTTTCACAGAGAAATATATATATATAGGTTTTTCGAGGTAGGTCTCACCTGGAATTCACTATGTAGTCTCAGGGTGGCCTCAAACTCACTGCGATCCTCCTACCTCTGCCCCCCCTCCCCCCGTGCTGGGATTAAAGGCGTGCGCCACCATGCCTGACTTAGAAGTATAACTCTAATTTTTATGTGAACTAAAAATGCATAAGGATTTTCATTTAGTAAGTCTGATAAAGTAATAATGCTATACTTAAAGTTAATACATATAATTTGTATGCAAAATTTTATAAAATGAAATTGCTGTTTAAGGATTAGATTATTTTTAACACAAAAATATGCGAGGCAATTTATATCCAGTGGCTGGCATCTGATACCTTTCCTGGTCTTTGCTATGTTTCCTCGTTCCCCTAAACCTGACGTCAGTCTACACTTCTTCCGCTCTCCAGCTGTCCTTGTGCATTCTGGCTGGTGAAGTTGGAGGCAAGCCACTTCTTGTCCCATGCTGGGCTTTGTCCCCCAGTAGGACTCTTCCCAGGACCATGTCTTAGAACCAGGCCTCACCCAGCGGGCATCCTGTCTCTGCCATCCTCTGAGGAGGTTCACACAGTGTGGAAGAAAGAGTTCTGGGCTGTCTGCAGTGCGTCTTCTGGTGAGTGGTGCCTGTCAGCCTTCTCTTAGTTTCATATGGATTGCTGAGCACCAAGACTGCAGCTGTCTTCAAGATCCACCCAGCGCACCATCACCCCTTGCCTCCTTCATGCAAGTTCGAGTCTCAGGGAGGGTGCTGTGGCTCCCCCTAGTGCCTCCTCCCTTGGGACCTTGGTAAGTCAGGGAAGTTGGTGGTGAGAAGCGTATGGAGCAGATAGAGAACAGGAGGCCTTTTTGGAGCAGATAGAGAACAGGAGGCCTTTTTAGTGGGCCGGTGTCATTTATCTTTGTGCCTCATCTGTGGCCGTGAGAGTCACCGGCTGAGAGACGTGAGGCATAGGAAGGGCAGAACACAAGGCTTGGGGCAGTGATATGGGAAGGACTGTGATAGTCCATGGGAGTCTTCATCCACTGCTTAGGCTTCAAAGCCTTGGGGGCCCACAGTTCTGTCTAGGGCTTCTTGACATCCCCTATTGTAGCAACTTCTGGCCTCAACCTTGACCTGATCTTAAGCACCCCAAAGTAGTGACACAGTCCGTTCTTTTGGCCCTTATGGAAATGGGTTCTGGGGGCTTGAAAGCAGGGGACTGAAGACAGCAGAGGGTGAGGACTCAAATAAATTCCCAACGCCCCATCCACCATTTCACAGTAAGTAACTTTCATTTTCTCTCTCTCTCTCTCTCTCTCTCTCTCTCTCTCTCTGTGTGTGTGTGTGTGTGGTATTTATTATTTTATTTTTATTATTTTTATTGGCATATAGAGATTGGGGTTTCATTTGTTCTGTCATTTTCAAACATAATTTGTATTTGTTAATTCCTGCCCTTCTATCCCTCTCTTTCCCTTCCCCCTATTTCCTTTTGACCTTCTCTGTCCCCTTCCAACTCATTTTTATTTTATCATTTTTGATTATTAGAGGTAGGGTCTCACTCTGGTCCAGGCTGACCTGGAACTCACTATGTAGTCTCAGGGTGGCCTTGAACTCACAGCGATCCTCCTACCTCTGCCTCCCGAGTGCTGGGACTAAAGGCGTGCGCCACCACGCCCGGCTCCCAACTCATTTTTTAATATTCACTTTTGGTTGTAGTTCTATCTTTATAGGTTTCAATCATATTTTCCCTCTATACATACTAATAGATATTATAAGCTAAAACCCATATATCAGACAGAACATATGGTTTTGGTTTCTCTGAGTTTGAGTCATTTCACTTAATATGATTCATTCCAAATCCATCCATTTTCCTGCAAATTTTATTTTTTTTTCTGTACTGCTGAACTGAATTCCACTGAGTATGTGTACCACATTTTCATTTTCCATTCATCGTTTGATTGGTATCACGGCTTGTTTCTAATCTGTAGCTATTACAAATAGAGTTGTGATAAATATAGGTATGCAAATATCTCTGTGGATAAAGTAGAATGTGGAGCCCTTGCAGTGTACACCCAGGAGCGGTATATCTGGGTCACGTGTGAGTTCTGTTTCTAACTTCTTTAGGAACATCCATGATGATTTTCACAGTGGCTGTACTAGTTTGCACTCCACCAAGAGTGGATGAGAATTTCTTTTCCTCTATATCCTCACCAGTATTTGTTTCTGTTTTTTTTGATGACAGTCTTTCTGACTGGGGTAAGATGGCATGCCATAGTTGTTTGAATTGCATTTTCTTGATGGCTAGAGTTAGTGAACATTTATTTAAGTACTTATTGGCCATTTGAATTTCTTCTTTTATGAGCTCTCTTTTTAAAAAATATTTATTTTTATTATTTATTTGACAGAGAAAGAGAGAGACAGAGAGAGAGAGAGAGAGAGAGAGAGAGAGAGAGAGAATGGGCATGCCAGGGCCTCCAGCCACTGCAAATGAATTCCAGATGTGTGCGCCCCCTTGTGCATCTGGCTAACGTGGGTCCTGGGGAATCAAACCTGGCTCCTTTGGCTTTGCAGGCAAATGCCTTAACCGTTAAGTCATCCCTCTAGCCCATGAGTTGTCTTTTCTATTTCATTAGCTTACTTGGTGATTTTTTGGTGTTTTTCTTTTTTGATTCTCTGTAGATTCATTTAGTCCTCTGCCTGAAGTATAGGTGGTCAAGATGTTTCTCCCATTCTGTAGGCTGTGTAGAAATGGTTTAATTTCATGTTTTGTATGTTCTTGTTTTTTTTTTTTCTTCTTATGCTCTTGGAGTCCTGCTCAGGAAGTTCTTGCTTATATCTTATATCCAAGATAGTGTTCTCTATTTTTTGGTCCTCTAGAACATTCTGTTTTTCAGGTTTTAGATGACAATCTTTGATTTCCTCCGAACTGATATTTGCACAGGGAGTTAATCGAATTTCATTCTTCTGCAGGTGGATATCCAGTTTTGCAAGAACCGTTTGTTGAATAAGTTTTTTTCCACGGAAGGTTTTTGCTCATTTGTCAAGGACCAGGTGGCTAAACAATGTGCATTCACCTCTGCTCTTCTACTCTGTTCCATTGGCCTGCACGTCTGTTTGGGAGCCAGTTCCCTGCTCTCTTTGTCACTTTCCTTTTCACTCTCATTTTCCTTTGTCATTGTCATTCTGCAGTACAACTTGAGTAAGGGCACTGTGACCCCTCCTGCTGTGTTCTCTTTCCTTAGGGTTGCATTGCCATCTCAGGGTCTCTTGTGGCCATGAATTCCTGGATTATTCTCCTAGCTCGATGAAGAATATCATTGGAATTTTGGTGGGAATTGCATTGAATCTTGTAGTAGACAGCTTCACGTTGCTGGGAGGAATATCCAATCCAACACTGTTTTGTGGGAGGAAGAGATTTATTTCAAGCTTACAAATCCAGGAGAAGTTCCGACGACAGTGGTAGAAGCTGGCTCCCATTCATACATCCAGAGAGAGAGAAACCACCATGAGCCAGCAAACACCAAAAAAAGCAGCAAGCCAGGATGCCCCCCCCCCAACCCACCGAGCTCAAACTGCATAACTTTGGGCTGCCCTTCAGATTCCCGCAGTAACACCCCTGCCTCTGTAGCAGGAGTCTTCCTGCTAGGGACTGAAGCTGCCAACTCAGTTGTCATAAAAATACCCGAGACTGTGGGGCCACACATTCAAATTGCCACAAATCTGTAGATTAATTTTGGTAGGACAGCCACTTTCACAATGTTAATTCTGTCAGTCCAGGAGTATGTCAGCTCTTACCATTGTGTGATATGTGAGAAAATGTTTTTATAAAATTACCTGGGAGGGCTACTGGTGGCCTGCAGCATCATAGGAACTAAGAAAACCATTTTAGTGGTAACTCTTTGTTTTCTCTCTCTCTTTTCTCTTTCTCTTCTTCTGACTAGAATGTCTAGTTTTTTTTTTTTTTTTTTTGTGAGGTAGGGTCTCAGTCTGGTCCAGGCTGACCTGGAATTAACTATGTAGTCTCAGGGTGACCTTGAACTCATGGTGCTCCTCCTACCTCCATGTCCTGAGTGCTGGGATTAAAGGCGTGCATCACCATGCCCGGCTCCAGAGTGCCTATTTAATGATAACTCTTTGTTCTCTCTCTCTGTTTTCTCTTTCTCTTCTTCTGACTAGAATGCCTATCTGTTGGTCTTCCTGAGTGTAATCTACACATTCTGATACTATTCTAATATTTATATTGAGGAATATGTTTATATATTTATATAATATTTAATTGAAGAAAGACTTTGGAAATGGAAATTTAAGAAGTCTAGCATGAAAATTTTATTTCATGTTGTCTTCCTGTGTGTAATCTACACATTCTGATACTATTCTAATATTTGTATTGAGGATTATATTTATATATTTATATAATATTTAATTGAAGAAAGACTTTGGAAATGGAAATTTAAGAAGTCTAGCATGAAAATTTTATTTTCTTTAAATTAGAAACTAGAAGGTATGCCTTTCAAGAATTCCTGATAATTGAGAAACAAAAAAATGTTTTGGCTTTGATGTCAATGGGACACACTCACTCACTCACTCACTGACTCATACTTTCTCTCCCCACCCTCTCTTTATATCAATATAGGAATCTCACTTTGTAGCCCAGGCTGTCATTGAACTCTTGAGCCTCCTATGCTACTATTCAACGAGATTTTCACTGAGTTGAATATGCCAATATGATTATGTTGAATGATTCTCTTCCTTACAAAATAGGCATAATGAAATCTATGCTTACGAATTCAGTCAAACAAGACTTTTAAATCTTACAAATGTTTTAAAATTCAATTTAATTCTGATTTTTAAAAGGAATATTGCTACAAAAGAATTGAGGTTGAGAAAATTGCAGCCAAAAAAAAAAAAAAAAATCCAAGATTGTGTCAAGGCTCTTTGTGTGAGGATGTGTTTCTCAAAACATGACCATCCATCTCTATGAGTTTTGTGCATTTCTCTAAGCACACACATGAATTTTAGTGTCCATGCATTTATTGACCCAGCCAGAGGCAGGTTTTTATTGGTGTGACCATACTTATAGGGAATAGTTTACAGCCTTGCATGAGCCCTGTTCTCAAGGATCTCAACCTGCTGATTGCCTTCATTAACTTAACTAGTTCAAACACTTAATAGCTGAAGTTCACATCACATTTCTTCAAGCAAATTGATAGCCCAAGAGTCACGTAACAGTACCGTCAGAAAGCTTTATTGTGACATTGAATTTTGGTAATTGACAGCAGTAACATAACAGCATTAAATCACTCATAT
This sequence comes from Dipus sagitta, assembly GCA_036346955.1. Lineage (NCBI taxonomy): Eukaryota > Metazoa > Chordata > Mammalia > Rodentia > Dipodidae > Dipus > Dipus sagitta. The sequence continues at coordinate 23,318,730 of CM070793.1, read as the reverse complement.
TTTTATAGTACATAAACTAGTCTGCTTATAAATATGCTCAAGGATAGTATGTAGGTGGCAGAGGAATTATGCTATAACTTTAACAGCTAATAAATCTTTATTTAAGCAGGGGACCTTTAAAATTTAATTAGGTATATGAAAGCAGAGATCATTCTGAGGATAAAAATATGCCAGTTTTCACACAAAAAGTCATCTGCTTTGTGGAAAGTTTTCAAGTTAAAATTTACTATCCTGTTCTTTGTCAGTAGAAAGAATAGGAAGGATTTTCTTTTTTTCTTTCTTTTTTTTTTTTTAAGAATGGCAAATACCTAACAAAGAAATGGCCAAGGTGAGCAAGAAGCTTTCCTGACACACTCTAGAAGGGAGAAGGGCCCGTTTGTGAGCATCGTTTCCATTTTTTCAGCTCAGTGTCTCTGATTTATTTCCCTCTATTCCTCCTTCCTCAGTCACGGAGGGTAAGAAAAGAACCTGTGGCAGAGACAGACCACGGGGTAACCTCGTAACTGAAGGGTTTTCAATGCACTGCTCCTTTGGTACTTCAAACCTGAAAAGGTCTCTTCTTTTGTTCACATCACAAAGTTCAGCTGCACTGAGGTCACACTACTCTGTCCATAGTTTATAACTTTTATGTCTAGATTACAATTGGCCTTGAGTTCTCACAGTGTCTAAAATCACTCGTTCCTAAAATGTAGAGACTACTGAAGTTATTTCCATCCTAACTCCAAATGCTGGGAATTGAGTTAGTCTCACCTTAGTCTCATTACTGGGCAAAGAATGCTGGTGTACTATGAAATTACTACCTGGGAAAAGATGGCATTAAGCTTTCAACATTATGTATTCTTTTTTCTAAAGAAAGATATTATTCTGCCTTTTGCTATGGTTTAGAAGATGTTATTTCTTTGTAACATTTATATATTTTCTTTTTCTATTATTATGGACATACTTAGTATGGATACATCATGTGTTGGTATGATCCTTTCCCTCTCCCTGCTCCCATCCAACTGTTGATGAAGAGATATGGTGCCTCCATCAGTTCCAAGACGCTCCACAGCCGATCCCAAACTTTTATCACAGGAGACCACGGGGGACCATTTCACGTCCAAACCAGAACACGCTTCAGGAGCAAGAGCAGGCCAAAGAATGAAAATCATTTCTGCTGTGTTTTATTAGCCACTATCCTACTATAGATACAGAACAAGGGGTGGAAAACATTCTCAGTGAGAAGAACAGCAAAGTCACTTTGCAACTGGAAAGACTTGGGGAATCATCGTTAACCCGGGGACATTTTACAGGATCATCTGCATCTCAAATAAAGGCTGGCACACACTAGCTACATACTGAGTGTGCAACAACATCCATGTCACAACTTTCTCCAGCGGTCACTCTTGTCAGAGAAACAGTATGTGTCGACTGACTTAAGAAGACAGAATATTGTACTTGACCAAGCTCATAGTGAACAGCACAGAAGGATATGACTGAGTCCTGAGCAAACTTCTTCTGTCTTCAGATGCACTATTCTCCCTACTCTGGTCTGCTGGTGTCGTATTGAGAAGAAAATACATATAGAAAGTGCTACGTAAACACCATGAGTACAGAGCCTTTACTTCCGGAAACTTCACTTCTTCGTGTAGGTCTACGGTTGGTTGCAAGAAAATGAAAAAGAAGACTTCCTTTACTAATCCTTAAATACTTTTTCCAAAATTTAATTATGTATGAGGTAACTTTATATCTGAGACGTAAACATTTTATTATCATTGAATAGTTTCTTAGAAATATAGACATACTTTCTCATGGCTTCAGCTGCCAGGAAAATGTGGATGAAGAAAACAGATTAAGACAAAGGAGGGGAATGAGGCTTGATCTGAAATCTAGGTATTTCATACTGTCCTGAATTCAGTTTCTTTTTTCTTTTTAATTGAATTTTAGTGGAGAGAACTTTGTTCTTGTTGTTCATTTTTTATTTATTTATTTGAGAGTGACAGACAGAGTGAGAAAGGCAGGTAGAGAGAGAGAGAGAGAAAGAGAATGGGCACGCCAGGGCTTCCAGCCACTGCAAACAAACTCCAGATGCATGCGCCCCCTTGTGCATCTGGCTAACGTGGGTCCTGGGGAATCGAGCCTCAAACCGGGGTCCTTAGGCTTCATAGGCAAGTGCTTAACCACTAAGCCATCACTCCAGCCCTTGAATTCAGTTTCTATACATTACTTTCCTTTTCAAGTTTAATAGGAACACAATGACTACTATCAGCAGCAATGCAGAAGAAATAACAAACAAAAATTATTAAGTTTCTGAATAACATATGTTTAAAGAAATAGAGGTTATTAAACTTCTACAATCCAAAAAAAAAAAAAAAGAAAAAAGAAAATGATACTGCATCAGCCCACAGCCTAGACAGGAGGCAGACCCCAGTGTGCTGTGGATTTTGTACTGCTGCACTCTTCACTTTGTTGGTGATGGCCATGGATCTTGACGGCGTTATATGGTTTACAGGAATATTTCATTCATGGAGGAAAATACCTCTTACTAATACACACACTTGTGTGGTGGTAGCTGTTACTTATTCTTCCATAGATGTATACATGTATAGAGGGCTGGGATGCCACAGATCATATAAGACTTTGTTTGTTATGATTGAAATATTCTGTGTTAGATGAAATAGATCTCCTGGGAGAAAATTTCATTGCATTGGTGCAAAGCTTGTGCCTTTTTGTGACTCTAAATATTTCACTGTTTTAACATCTAGCTAATGGCTCTTTTCATGTTCATTTTCTGTGCCCACATCCTCTAATAAATCCTTTGGTTTAAAAAAAAAGAAAAAAACAGAAAACTACCAATTATGTTAATAGATGATTCATTATATATGTTATAATATATTTATGTAATAATTAAGATTGCTATATCAAAAGTTTAGGATATTTTATTATTTTTTATTAGTTCATTTTCTTACTATGGACACACTTAGTATGGATACATCATATGTTGGTGATATTCTCTCCCTCCTCCCTGCCCCCATTCTGCTGGGGACCTTCCTCAGTGGGATTGCTGGTATTCCCCATGGGGTTATGGTTTATGTGTTGTGAGAGCCTCAGTCAGATTTGTGTTTTTTGGGGGGAGAGTTTATCAAAGTTTTAATGTAAAAATGTCATAGACATTTATTCTTCACATTGTAGCTGTGATTATTTTCATTATTTTTATTGAGTCCTTTGTTGAACTTTGAATTCTATTTGAACTTCAAATAATAGTAAAGATTGTGGGCTATTTGATAATCCCCATGAATATGATTGAAATGTTTTCATGAAAGCCCTGCAGACTTAACCCATTTAATTTAGAATAGTTCTCATACCAGTAGAAAGAAGCAGATGTCCAAGCAGATGTCCCAAACCAAATACATTTGGTTTAATATATACTTTTATATTGGCTTTAATGGACAGATGTTTTGACTATGACATGGCAAGACAAGGATTTGAAATGGGGGATTGGAAAGACTTTGTCCATAAAAGTAATGCATTTACATTACAAAGTACAGGATTTACATGTGGAAAACGTCAGCTTACTGCAGCATCTCATGATGGATCATGTTACCAGAAGACAGAGTTCATGAGGAATAAGCAACTTGCTTTGGAGAGGGCCTTTTAATAAGCACCACACAAGGATAGCAGGGAATGGTATCTCAAGTCTAGAATCATCCTAGTTATGTAGTTAATCCTTGATTATACACTCTCAGGATTATATGTGACCTTTTTCCCCATCAGAATTTGGTTTCTGTTGATGTTATTTTTGTATCCTAACAGCAAGTTTTACATTCTAGGCACAATTCAGAGATCTTTACAAATAGCCTATTTTATCTTCATTAGAACTTCTAAAAGCATATGAGGAAAATGACGCAAGAAAATATAATGCTTCTGATATGAAAATCTATGTTCTTGACTGTTATCATTGAGCTACATTTGCTACCCTGCATAGTCTGGGATTTATTCAGTGAGAAATCTTTAGTTGAATGACTCTGATATCCAGGATCTCAGATTCTATTTTAGAAGTCAGTTTACTTACAAACTTCTTTTAAGTTTTGGTGGTAAAATAGTTTTTTTGGCCCATGAAATATTCAGGAAGTCCTTATTTCACATATATAATTCAGACTCTTTCTTGTGCTTATTATCACATATATTAATAGTGAAAGATAAGTGGAAGATGAGTATAAAATTCAGAAGGTATAAAACTATGTGTACTACTACACAGACCCGTAAGAAGTCATTTTGATGGCTGAATTTTTTTGCAAAAGGCTAATTAATGTTTACTATCCCTTATTTAGAAAGAATAGAAATAAATAATATATGCTAACAGGTATTTCCTCAAGACTGCTTACATTGTTCAATTTTGTTTGCTATGAAAACTCAACCTTCTATAACAAAAGATTTTTTTTGTGTGTGTTTGTGGAGTACCTTCTTAACCAGACCAGATAACTAAGTAGAAGTGACATTATTCTAGAAAGAGCATGGGGCAAGTCAGAGACATTCTATTTACACAGTTACTGTGATAATTAAATGAACAATGCATGTGAAATTGCCTAGGATATGCTGTATATTCACAAATACTTGTTAAAGGAAAAGTAACATTTATTCTAATGCTAAAGATATATATATATAATTATATATATTATATATATATAATATATATTAATATATATACATACATATATATTAATATATATATATATATATATATATATATATATATATAATTTGTATAGCTATCCACCTATAGGACAATGGATAGAGAACCAGAACTGACTATCTTCAACATTTGTACTTGTTTCCTTTTGATTTACCTGATTTTTGTCTTTAACCCACTTTGAAGAATATAACTATTCAAAGGCAAGACTCCTAAATAGAAACAAACCGTCTTTTTTTGATAAAACCCATGTGTACAAGGCAAGTTTTGTGGCAATGCATCCAGGGACTAAATGATCTGGGAATGCATCTTCTGTAACTGTACCATGAATATTTTGGCTTGTGGTAAGTAGAGAAGGTAAGTGGATCTTTGTTAATTTATGGTAAAGTGCATAGTTGTGATAACAAATAGCAGCAAAAGAATTAAGCCAGTAAACCTCTTCCAAGTATAACCCTAGGTCTTGTACAATACAAATAATTTCACTTTTTCTCTTGGACAAAACAATTTTTTATTATGGCAAGAGAGGAGGCAGGCCATAAATGAGGTCAGGGTACCCAAGCATCCTGGGAAACTTTTTCAAATAAAAATGTGTATGTCTTCTTTTTCTCACTAAAATTGTGTACTCTTTGAAAGGATGAAGATAAAGACATGGATATTTTCTAATCTGACACACACAGAGAGATCGGACTCTTTCTGGGGGCACTGGCAAGATGCTAGACATTGTTAAAGTACTGTTCTAATCACTACTAGTGCTGATCACAAGTTCTCTAAGTATTATTATGAGCACATATTGGGGTATTCATTTCCCTACAAATAAGCAAAGATATCAGGGTATAGACAATTTGACTTCTTAAATGGCAGTTGTTAGACTACACCTTATTGCCCTGGCTCTCCTGAGCAACAGTGGACTGTTGGTCAAACAGCCGTTCAGACTACCCATACGCCACCCTCAGCCTTCTTGCAAATCCCGCAGCTGCCTTGAGAAACAACACAACGGTCACAGCTGCTTCAAATGAAAACTGATGGCTAGTGTATAAATTCCATTTGTATATTATTTGACTTTGTGCCAATAACCAGTAAAGCCCCAGGGGCACAGTGGGCCATGACTGAGCACGGGCTGCCCCCTTTAGCCTGGGCTGATCCTCGGAGCTTCCTCTGTATGGAGGATGGCATAAGTCTTTACACTGGGCCCACTGCATTCATTTACGTCATAAATCTTTCTGACTTTTTTGACCTTTCTTCAGACCTGACAAGGAAGGGACCCAGTGCTGATGCTGCATTTTAGTGGGCTCCATCCTGGTCCTTGTTCCATCATGCCTTTTCCCCCAGGGTGAGGGGTCCTTAGAAACAGGGCACCAAACTGTCAAGGAGTTACCCTCCCTCCTATAGTACTGATTTCCCCAGTCTTAGTGTGTTTATAAAATGCTTTGCTGACTTGCTGAAGAGCATATTCTGGCTTTACCTGAGTCTCTACATGATGATACATGTTACACATTCATTATCAAAGGACCACTCATGAGCCAGAAACCCAGGCACCTGGATGCTCTTGAACAAATAATGCCAAAGCCTTTGTGGCCTCTTCCCTAAGTCTCCCCTCCTAAAGACACAGTGTGTGACCAATGGAAACTCTCCTCTACCTGAAGAGTGGCCAAGTGGGCACTTCAAATATGGGAATAGCCTATATGCACTGGCGAGGACCTTGGGGTGCAGAATAGAGCCATGGGTGATAAGAGAAATGGAGATCGCAGGGCCAGAAGCTATGATTCAAGTCTCTACACATGATTACATTCTAACACAGCATTCATGAGCTCAAAACTGTCCTTTAAGATCGTTAGTTATTGTAGAGGATTTTATGTTACCTTAAGTTTGTCAGCATAATTACAAACATACTTAAATATAAGGGCATATGATAGGTTAGACCTGCCTTTCTTGCCACCTGGCCACCAAATCATTCAAACTTCTCTAATTGGCAGGCACCTGACTTTGTAACTCCCCTTCCCCTTCATCTAAAACATTCTCAGTGCAAACACTGGGTGGCCAAAGGACCAAAGCAAGGTGTTATGCTCAACTCAGACAGGTCTTCTGCAGCTTCAGCTGCCTCCATCCTGGGTCATTTGAATTTACTCTACTGCATCTCTCCGGTGTGTCTTGAATCCGTGTGTTCAAGCTGTTTCCTCCAGACGAAAACATTCTCTTGAGGAGGGAGGGGGAGGCTCATGAAACTCATAAGAAACGTGTAAGACTGCCCCTCCCTGAAGTTGCATGGGCTTGAAGTAAATGTGGGTGGGGGTGATGGAGACTCTTTATTTACAGTGGCCTTCAAGCATGCAGCTTGCCTGAGTCCTCATCCATGCCAGGGTGGGCTTGTTGGTGATTGAGCTGCACAGGTCACCCACATGTCTGTAAGTAACCCCAATAAACCTGGTTAGTCCACCAAACTGCATTTGGATAGAATCAAGTTGGTTTGTTTCTTTTTGGTCTACCATTGCCCTCTCTATCATGGGTGAACAGAGATACACTCTCCAGGAAAAGGAATAATGCAGAGTGTCTGTACCAAGTACCTTTCATTTTGAACCCTAATTCCCCACCTGCAGACACTAACTTAAGCACCCATCGAACCTTTAGATGGTGGGGCAGCCGTTGGAGGCTTTGCTTCTCCCTGGGCTTTTTGGAACACTCGGGGTTCCCAGCCCATCCCCATGCTGTCCCTACTAGAGAATGCACTGGTGTCCATGCCTTCTCCAGAATCACAGAGGAAAACCTTCTGAGACCAACAGCCGGAGTAAATCCTTCCTAAGCTGTTTCCTCTAGCTAGTACAGTCACGTCAGCTAGTAAAAGCTTAGCCAACTTCCCTTTCGTGTGTGAGTCAGGTTAGTTTAGGACCATGGATAATTATATTGGATTCTGCAATATTGGACCTTCTGGGATATTGAGTGGTTAGGGTTTCTTCTGAATAGAAATAAAAATGTCGGGAATGGAGCGATGGCTTAGTGGTTAAGGCGTTTGCCTGCAAAGCCAAAGGAACCTAGTTTGATTCTCCAGGACCCACGTTAGCCAGATGCACAAGGGGGCGCACATGTCTGAAGTTGGTTTGCAGTGGCTGGATGCCCTGGCATCATGCCCATTCTCTCCCCCTCTCTCTCTGCCTCTCTTTCTCAAGTAAATAAATTATATATATATATATATATATATATATATATATATATATATATAGTTTATTTTAATTTATTTATTTGAGAGTGACAGAGAGAGAAAGAGGCAGATAGAGAGAGAGAGAGAGAGAATGGGCATCCAGCCACTGCAAACAAACTCCAGATGCATGTGCCCCTTGTGCATCTGGCTAACGTGGGTCCTGGGGAATCGAACCTCGAACCGGGGTCCTTAGGCTTCACAGGCAAGTGCTTAACTGCTAAGCCATCACTCCAGCCCTTGAATTCAGTTTCTATACATTACTTTCCTTTTCAAGTTTAATAGGAACACAATGACTACTATCAGCAGCAATGCAGAAGAAATAACAAACAAAAATTATTAAGTTTCTGAATAACATATGTTTAAAGAAATAGAGGTTATTAAACTTCTACAATCCAAAAAAAAAAAAAGAAAAAAGAAAATGATACTGCATCAGCCCACAGCCTAGACAGGAGGCAGACCCCAGTGTGCTGTGGATTTTGTACTGCTGCACTCTTCACTTTGTTGGTGATGGCCATGGATCTTGACGGTGTTATATGGTTTATAGGAATATTTCATTCATGGAGGAAAATACCTCTCACTAATACACACACTTGTGTGGTGGTAGCTGTTACTTATTCTTCCATAGATGTATACATGTATAGAGGGCTGGGATGCCACAGATCATATAAGACTTTGTTTGTTATGATTGAAATATTCTGTGTTAGATGAAATAGATCTCCTGGGAGAAAATTTCATTGCATTGGTGCAAAGCTTGTGCCTTTTTGTGACTCTAAATATTTCACTGTTTTAACATCTAGCTAATGGCTCTTTTCATGTTCATTTTCTGTGCCCACATCCTCTAATAAATCCTTTGGTTTAAAAAAAAAGAAAAAAAACAGAAAACTACCAATTATGTTAATAGATGATTCATTATATATGTTATAATATATTTATGTAATAATTAAGATTGCTATATCAAAAGTTTAGGATATTTTATTATTTTTTATTAGTTCATTTTCTTACTATGGACACACTTAGTATGGATACATCATATGTTGGTGATATTCTCTCCCTCCTCCCTGCCCCCATTCTGCTGGGGACCTTCCTCAGTGGGATTGCTGGTATTCCCCATGGGGTTATGGTTTATGTGTTGTGAGAGCCTCAGTCAGATTTGTGTTTTTTGGGGGGAGAGTTTATCAAAGTTTTAATGTAAAAATGTCATAGACATTTATTCTTCACATTGTAGCTGTGATTATTTTCATTATTTTTATTGAGTCCTTTGTTGAACTTTGAATTCTATTTGAACTTCAAATAATAGTAAAGATTGTGGGCTATTTGATAATCCCCATGAATATGATTGAAATGTTTTCATGAAAGCCCTGCAGACTTAACCCATTTAATTTAGAATAGTTCTCATACCAGTAGAAAGAAGCAGATGTCCAAGCAGATGTCCCAAACCAAATACATTTGGTTTAATATATACTTTTATATTGGCTTTAATGGACAGATGTTTTGACTATGACATGGCAAGACAAGGATTTGAAATGGGGGATTGGAAAGACTTTGTCCATAAAAGTAATAGCATTTACATTACAAAGTACAGGATTTACATGTGGAAAACGTCAGCTTACTGCAGCATCTCATGATGGATCATGTTACCAGAAGACAGAGTTCATGAGGAATAAGCAACTTGCTTTGGAGAGGGCCTTTTAATAAGCACCACACAAGGATAGCAGGGAATGGTATCTCAAGTCTAGAATCATCCTAGTTATGTAGTTAATCCTTGATTATACACTCTCAGGATTATATGTGACCTTTTTCCCCATCAGAATTTGGTTTCTGTTGATGTTATTTTTGTATCCTAACAGCAAGTTTTACATTCTAGGCACAATTCAGAGATCTTTACAAATAGCCTATTTTATCTTCATTAGAACTTCTAAAAGCATATGAGGAAAATGACGCAAGAAAATATAATGCTTCTGATATGAAAATCTATGTTCTTGACTGTTATCATTGAGCTACATTTGCTACCCTGCATAGTCTGGGATTTATTCAGTGAGAAATCTTTAGTTGAATGACTCTGATATCCAGGATCTCAGATTCTATTTTAGAAGTCAGTTTACTTACAAACTTCTTTTAAGTTTTGGTGGTAAAATAGTTTTTTTGGCCCATGAAATATTCAGGAAGTCCTTATTTCACATATATAATTCAGACTCTTTCTTGTGCTTATTATCACATATATTAATAGTGAAAGATAAGTGGAAGATGAGTATAAAATTCAGAAGGTATAAAACTATGTGTACTACTACACAGACCCGTAAGAAGTCATTTTGATGGCTGAATTTTTTTGCAAAAGGCTAATTAATGTTTACTATCCCTTATTTAGAAAGAATAGAAATAAATAATATATGCTAACAGGTATTTCCTCAAGACTGCTTACATTGTTCAATTTTGTTTGCTATGAAAACTCAACCTTCTATAACAAAAGATTTTTTGTGTGTGTGTTTGTGGAGTACCTTCTTAACCAGACCAGATAACTAAGTAGAAGTGACATTATTCTAGAAAGAGCATGGGGCAAGTCAGAGACATTCTATTTACACAGTTACTGTGATAATTAAATGAACAATGCATGTGAAATTGCCTAGGATATGCTGTATATTCACAAATACTTGTTAAAGGAAAAGTAACATTTATTCTAATGCTAAAGATATATATATATAATTATATATATTATATATAATATATATTAATATATATACATACATATATATTAATATATATATATATATATATATATATATATATATAATTTGTATAGCTATCCACCTATAGGACAATGGATAGAGAACCAGAACTGACTATCTTCAACATTTGTACTTGTTTCCTTTTGATTTACCTGATTTTTGTCTTTAACCCACTTTGAAGAATATAACTATTCAAAGGCAAGACTCCTAAATAGAAACAAACCTTCTTTTTTTGATAAAACCCATGTGTACAAGGCAAGTTTTGTGGCAATGCATCCAGGGACTAAATGATCTGGGAATGCATCTTCTGTAACTGTACCATGAATATTTTGGCTTGTGGTAAGTAGAGAAGGTAAGTGGATCTTTGTTAATTTATGGTAAAGTGCATAGTTGTGATAACAAATAGCAGCAAAAGAATTAAGCCAGTAAACCTCTTCCAAGTATAACCCTAGGTCTTGTACAATACAAATAATTTCACTTTTTCTCTTGGACAAAACAATTTTTTATTATGGCAAGAGAGGAGGCAGGCCATAAATGAGGTCAGGGTACCCAAGCATCCTGGGAAACTTTTTCAAATAAAAATGTGTATGTCTTCTTTTTCTCACTAAAATTGTGTACTCTTTGAAAGGATGAAGATAAAGACATGGATATTTTCTAATCTGACACACACAGAGAGATCGGACTCTTTCTGGGGGCACTGGCAAGATGCTAGACATTGTTAAAGTACTGTTCTAATCACTACTAGTGCTGATCACAAGTTCTCTAAGTATTATTATGAGCACATATTGGGGTATTCATTTCCCTACAAATAAGCAAAGATATCAGGGTATAGACAATTTGACTTCTTAAATGGCAGTTGTTAGACTACACCTTATTGCCCTGGCTCTCCTGAGCAACAGTGGACTGTTGGTCAAACAGCCGTTCAGACTACCCATACGCCACCCTCAGCCTTCTTGCAAATCCCGCAGCTGCCTTGAGAAACAACACAACGGTCACAGCTGCTTCAAATGAAAACTGATGGCTAGTGTATAAATTCCATTTGTATATTATTTGACTTTGTGCCAATAACCAGTAAAGCCCCAGGGGCACAGTGGGCCATGACTGAGCACGGGCTGCCCCCTTTAGCCTGGGCTGATCCTCGGAGCTTCCTCTGTATGGAGGATGGCATAAGTCTTTACACTGGGCCCACTGCATTCATTTACGTCATAAATCTTTCTGACTTTTTTGACCTTTCTTCAGACCTGACAAGGAAGGGACCCAGTGCTGATGCTGCATTTTAGTGGGCTCCATCCTGGTCCTTGTTCCATCATGCCTTTTCCCCCAGGGTGAGGGGTCCTTAGAAACAGGGCACCAAACTGTCAAGGAGTTACCCTCCCTCCTATAGTACTGATTTCCCCAGTCTTAGTGTGTTTATAAAATGCTTTGCTGACTTGCTGAAGAGCATATTCTGGCTTTACCTGAGTCTCTACATGATGATACATGTTACACATTCATTATCAAAGGACCACTCATGAGCCAGAAACCCAGGCACCTGGATGCTCTTGAACAAATAATGCCAAAGCCTTTGTGGCCTCTTCCCTAAGTCTCCCCTCCTAAAGACACAGTGTGTGACCAATGGAAACTCTCCTCTACCTGAAGAGTGGCCAAGTGGGCACTTCAAATATGGGAATAGCCTATATGCACTGGCGAGGACCTTGGGGTGCAGAATAGAGCCATGGGTGATAAGAGAAATGGAGATCGCAGGGCCAGAAGCTATGATTCAAGTCTCTACACATGATTACATTCTAACACAGCATTCATGAGCTCAAAACTGTCCTTTAAGATCGTTAGTTATTGTAGAGGATTTTATGTTACCTTAAGTTTGTCAGCATAATTACAAACATACTTAAATATAAGGGCATATGATAGGTTAGACCTGCCTTTCTTGCCACCTGGCCACCAAATCATTCAAACTTCTCTAATTGGCAGGCACCTGACTTTGTAACTCCCCTTCCCCTTCATCTAAAACATTCTCAGTGCAAACACTGGGTGGCCAAAGGACCAAAGCAAGGTGTTATGCTCAACTCAGACAGGTCTTCTGCAGCTTCAGCTGCCTCCATCCTGGGTCATTTGAATTTACTCTACTGCATCTCTCCGGTGTGTCTTGAATCCGTGTGTTCAAGCTGTTTCCTCCAGACGAAAACATTCTCTTGAGGAGGGAGGGGGAGGCTCATGAAACTCATAAGAAACGTGTAAGACTGCCCCTCCCTGAAGTTGCATGGGCTTGAAGTAAATGTGGGTGGGGGTGATGGAGACTCTTTATTTACAGTGGCCTTCAAGCATGCAGCTTGCCTGAGTCCTCATCCATGCCAGGGTGGGCTTGTTGGTGATTGAGCTGCACAGGTCACCCACATGTCTGTAAGTAACCCCAATAAACCTGGTTAGTCCACCAAACTGCATTTGGATAGAATCAAGTTGGTTTGTTTCTTTTTGGTCTACCATTGCCCTCTCTATCATGGGTGAACAGAGATACACTCTCCAGGAAAAGGAATAATGCAGAGTGTCTGTACCAAGTACCTTTCATTTTGAACCCTAATTCCCCACCTGCAGACACTAACTTAAGCACCCATCGAACCTTTAGATGGTGGGGCAGCCGTTGGAGGCTTTGCTTCTCCCTGGGCTTTTTGGAACACTCGGGGTTCCCAGCCCATCCCCATGCTGTCCCTACTAGAGAATGCACTGGTGTCCATGCCTTCTCCAGAATCACAGAGGAAAACCTTCTGAGACCAACAGCCGGAGTAAATCCTTCCTAAGCTGTTTCCTCTAGCTAGTACAGTCACGTCAGCTAGTAAAAGCTTAGCCAACTTCCCTTTCGTGTGTGAGTCAGGTTAGTTTAGGACCATGGATAATTATATTGGATTCTGCAATATTGGACCTTCTGGGATATTGAGTGGTTAGGGTTTCTTCTGAATAGAAATAAAAATGTCGGGAATGGAGCGATGGCTTAGTGGTTAAGGCGTTTGCCTGCAAAGCCAAAGGAACCTAGTTTGATTCTCCAGGACCCACGTTAGCCAGATGCACAAGGGGGCGCACATGTCTGAAGTTGGTTTGCAGTGGCTGGATGCCCTGGCATCATGCCCATTCTCTCCCCCTCTCTCTCTGCCTCTCTTTCTCAAGTAAATAAATTATATATATATATATATATATATATATATATATATATATATATAGTTTATTTTAATTTATTTATTTGAGAGTGACAGAGAGAGAAAGAGGCAGATAGAGAGAGAGAGAGAGAGAATGGGCATCCAGCCACTGCAAACAAACTCCAGATGCATGTGCCCCTTGTGCATCTGGCTAACGTGGGTCCTGGGGAATCGAACCTCGAACCGGGGTCCTTAGGCTTCACAGGCAAGTGCTTAACTGCTAAGCCATCTCTCCAGGCCTAAAATAGGTATTTTGAAAAAGAAATAAAAATGTCTCTCTCTGCCTCTTTCTCAAATAATAAATAAATAAAATATATTTTCAAAAAAGAAATAAAATGTCTGCCTCATAGGTTTATTAAAAAAAAAACCCTAAAGAATGCTATACACCTAAAAGTATTCAGAATGGCATATGATACAGTATATCCATTCAAACAATACTTTCTTTTATTACTTCATCCAGAATTTGTCTCCTTATTGCAGCTGTCTAAATATTTTCTTATTACCTTTGTTTTTTACTCTTTTTTTTAAGTCCATTATCTTTGATATCGCCATTTTATTACTTAGCTTTTGTCTTTAGTCTATTGTTTGCTAGTAGTTTCAGGTGGTTTCTTCCAGCATATTATTCTAGAACAGGTAGATGTGGTGGTTTAAATCAAATGTTCCCCACAAACTCATGTATTTTGAATATTTGGTCCCTACTTCATGGTAATTTGGGAGATGAAGCCCTGCTGGAGAAAGTGTGTCACCACGGGTAGACCTTGAGGTGGAGTCTGGTCCTGAGGTACATTCAGAACCAGCTTGAGTCATTAAAAGTTCTCTTGTTGGTGGGTGCCTGACTTTGAAACTACATGGCTGTTTTGTTCCCTCTCTCTTTCTCTCTCTCTCTTTCTGTCTCTCTGCTGTTGATGTGTAATAATATGAGTCAGCTTCCTCCAGCACGATGAAGTTTCCCCTGGAATCTGTACGTCTGGAATAAGCACTTTCCTCCCATCAGCTGCTTCTGGTTGGGTGTTTGTCTGAGCAACGAGAAGATACCTACAACAATCGTCAATGTCTCCTCCATATTCAGTATCTTCCCAGCTCATTGTACAGTATCAAAATGGAAGAAAACCCCCTGCAGCAGTTACCTTCTTGTTGCTGGGACAAGAACACCCAACCAGAAGCAGCTTATCAGAGGACAAGGTTTATTTTAACTTACCTTTTTGAGGGGGAGTTTCATCGTGACAGGAAAAGCATGGCAGAGCAGATCACACATCTTCATATATGAGCAGAAGGGAGAGAGCAGTGAACACCCACTGTGCTGAGCTAATAAACCTCATGGTCTGTTCCTATCGACACACCTCCTCCAGCAAGGCTCCACCTTCCAAAGGCTCCACCAGCTCGGGGTTAATGACTAGGGTTCCTCACAAACATGGTCTATGAAAGATGATCTTCCCTCAAAAGGCCACACCCTCCACTCTTTCTTGAGCTATTAACTCCCTGTGAAGGAATTCTTAAGAGACAAGAAGCTGCACCTGACGAACAGTGAGGGGAATGGAAAGAGAGGGCTCAACAACAAGAGGAAAAGGAAACAGCAGACTATAAGGCTGGAGAAGGGAAATCCAAAACGCACTGAGAACGTTCTGATTTTTTGTCAGGCAAAACTTGGCGGAAAGACCGATCTGCTCTTCCAAATGAGTGAACGTGGCAAGGTTACTTGAGTTCACATTTAGTAAGACCTTCTAAAGTAGGGATAGGTGCATCTCTTTGTTTGGTCACCCCACTTGGTCAAATATTTGGACATGAGCACTATAAGACTACATGTAGACCACAGGGATTGATGTGGGAGTCATCAAGAAAACACAGGGTAGGAATCTAAGATTCTTGAAATGGTGTTCATTTGTATTTTGCATTTTCCCTCTCTGACAGCTCTGTTGACTAATAAAGTAACACCTGAAGCCAGGCCCTTCCTTCTCTGCCAACTGGTCTCTCCTGCTCTTTGCTGAATGCATCAAGAGGAGTTCATTTCAGCTGGAAATAGTGGAGGGCTTATTTTTGGATAACAACATGGGACTACACCACCCTGAAATGTAGCAAAAATCCTCACGTATTTACTCTCTACTAACAAAAAGAAATGTTGATTTCTGAGGCTGTGGTTGGATGTGGGATTCAAGTGTCCTGATACTTTCACACTCTAAACGAGGTTGGAAGCCTTCTCATTTGTTACTCTGTTGGGGAACATATTTGGGCTTCCACTTTGGGCCAATAAATGCAAGAAGAGATGCTGTGCCAACTGACATTGTTTCCTTGCCCTTGTACTCCATGTAGACAGAAGTTATCTGTCTGGCCGTCTAGTGGCTGCGTATAAAGCCCCTGTTTACTTAGTCGGAATGTCTGTTTCATTCTGGCGGGCTCTGCAAAATAAATGAAATGGAAAGTGTGTCAGAATCAGAACTGTGAGAGTCTGAGAAAGACATTTGGGTCACCGAGTGGCTGAAAGCTCCCTCTGTTTACATGTTCTTGTCACTGCAGCTGTGCCACAGCTTATAACAACTAATCCTTTTTTATTTGTATTTTACTCTATTTTATTTTGTATTAAAGGCACTTCCAAGCTGTGTCTTCCAAATGTGTCCGAGGTTTCATAACTGTCTTAGTAATGTATACACATAGCTGTTACGACGGGCGAAATTTCCTTCAGATCTGGCTTTTGTTAAAGAGCAACGTTAAGAATAGTTTGCAGGGCAATTAAAATGTGTTAATCTGTGTTTGAAAACTTGAGCTGATTAAAAATTGGTTCCCCATCTACATATATTTGTCAAAGTTTGCTCCAGTGTAGCTGGTGATTTCTTGAGAGGAGGGGAAAAAAGAGGGTTTGAGGAGAAGGCTTAAAGCAAGCTGGGCTTCGTGTGGGACCTCTCCCCAGATGTCTTCCCAACACCAGCTCTGTTATGCTTTGGTAGAAAGGGAGGCATGTCAGGACGGGAGGCCGGAGGTGCGGCCTGAGCACGTGCAGGTCTCATGCTCAGCAAAGCATGACGTCACTTAATACACAATCTGAGTTATGTGTGTGCTTTTAATAAACCAGTCTTTGTAACAATAGATGTGCTCTGCTTCCACTGTTGGTACCAGCGCACAAGGGGATTTGAGGGAGAGACAAAACACCGCACACCTCATGGGTATTGAAAGGCAACTTCCCACTCTGCCTCGTGTCAGGGTTATGTTGCGACAATTTAACAGGAAGTTAGTGGGTTCTGGACCTTGGGACGAGGTGACCCTAGAGCACAATGCTATGCCTGAAGGCCAGTAGCTCGCTGCCCAGCAGGGGGTAGCCTAGTGCTGGTAACTGGGAAGGAATTCACTTCTGCAGGATCCGGCCTGAGGTCAAAAGCGCAGCCCCGTGGTTCCAGAAGCAGGTTTTACCCAGCAATGCCAGTACTTCCATGATTTGTTCCAGAAGGAGACACTTACCTGAGGCCTTGGGTCCAGGACCCCTTGTGATGGTGTCCACAGGGAAGAGGTTCCTCGAAAGGGCGCGCAGAGCGTTATCTTTACTAGATGCTGAATGCTGGCCCGAAGGCAGGTTGGTTTCCTTTCGGATTCCTTTTTCTTTCCCTCCATTGGGCAGAGGCCAAGGGTGCCTATGTGATGCACAGACAGGGCCGGCCAGCTAATCTGTGTCTCTGTGTGCATGGCTGGTGATGGGGGGGGCCCTGGAGACAGTCCCCCCACCTCCCCGGAGCGATCCTGGGAGCCCGCAGGTGTGCCCTGGCTCAGGGCAGCTGCTTAGGAGCTCATGAGCCCGAGCCCGAGCCCCGCTGCTGGACTTCTGTGGGAGGAGGAGATGCCAAGCCACAGAATGCTCCAGAAGCAGTAAAAACAGGTGAGAAGATGACAGGTGACTCCAGAGAAACCCTGTTGCAGGCAGCCTGCGTTCTTGCCCGTGGTGCATCCACTCAGGATGCTCAGCAGGGCCTCCAAGGCCCACCTCGCTGCTTCCTGCCCAGGCCATTTTCTTTCCTCGCTCATTTTTTCTTTGTTGTTTCATTCTAGGGCAATGAACCCTCG
This sequence comes from Dipus sagitta, assembly GCA_036346955.1. Classification (NCBI taxonomy): domain Eukaryota; kingdom Metazoa; phylum Chordata; class Mammalia; order Rodentia; family Dipodidae; genus Dipus; species Dipus sagitta. The sequence continues at coordinate 23,300,916 of CM070793.1, read as the reverse complement.
CATTATGGGTTTCTGCTGCCATTCTAACCTTTAATACACAACCATTACATCTTATCTTGTCTTCTAAATTACTCTAAAATCCAATTACAAAGCCTTCTCTCCTTCAAGAGCACACAACTCGCCACTTTACTGAAAAGCTAGGCTGAGTTTTTGTTTTCCTAAATTAATAATAACTGCCATTTTCCGTCTGCTCTAACCACGAGGTTCTAGCATATCGCCACACAGATCTCTAAAATTCATATTATGATTCTTTTTGCATTTTTGCTTCATAAGAGCTAAGGATGATTTCCCAAATATTCATAAAAGATCTGTCAGTTGGTTTTTAGTATCAAGATATTTAAAATTCTACAACTTTCGAGAAAGAAAGCATTTTAAAATTAGCTAAAATTTGAATTAAATCAGTTAAACTTTTCCTATTGCTTTGTTAAGGTAAAAGAGAAGTGTACCCCATTCAAGGTCTTAACATATTTGAATGGCTTTGTTTGCTTAGACCTACACTTGTTAACTGTACAAGTGAGTTTTTATCCCCATGCCAGTGTGATTTCCTGGGAAGTAAAAGGAGGAATTGACTGTCTTAAGGACAAATTTAAATTCGATAAATTATAAAATTTTTCAATAAAAGTGAACACATAAAGAATGTTTTAGGAAAAAAGAACACTTTAGCACTACTGAGAATATGCTCATTTTGGATAATTGGGGCTTATAGTAGGAAATTGCTTTTAGAAAAACATAGTAAATTCAAATCTGACTTTAGATAAAGAAGTCTGGGCTGTTTGAATATTGCGTGACATAAAGCTAACCTGTGATCACTTTCTCCTGACTTGCTTTTAGTCTGAAATGGGAGAAGCAGAACTGACACACCTCGGTCCCCTGACAAGGCCGAAACAAGACGCGCTTCCTGCGCGCCATTATTCCAAGTGTGGATACGGCCGATGAGCCTCTCCGCCTCTGGTTTCATAATGCAAAATCTGCACTTGCGAGTTCTTCTCAGATTCAAGCTTTGGCTGATTTGTTAAATATATAATAAAATGATAGCTATATTGGAAAAGTCCCAAAGTATGTATTGAATGTGAAAAAAAGACATTTAAATAAAAACTTATCTCTGGTTAGTTATTTTGTATATTTACCATGCCTGAAACTGAATCTTTTTTTGTTTGTTTGTTTGTTTTTTGTTTTTTGTTTTTCGAGGTAGGGTCTCACTCTAGCTGAGGCTGACCTGGAATTCACTGTGTAGTCTCAGGGTGGCCTCAAACTCACGGCTATCCTCCTACTCTGCCTCCCTAGTGCTGGAATTAAAGCCGTGTGCCATCATGCCTGGCTCAAAACTGAATCTTTATCTCCATAAATATTAGAACATCAAAAACCAGTTTTTTCTTTAATAAAGTTCTTTAAGAAGGCCAATGGAGAGGATGTCAAGCATGCACTTGGAATGAATGGGTTAAATGAGATGAGACAGAGACACCCTTGTCACTGAGCAACGTAATCACATGTAAAACACAGGGCACTTAGGAATATGATTGTTATCCCGAGCAATGACTTTCAAAGAAAATGAAATCACAAACTACATAAAAAACAGAAGTCATAATTTTTCATTCTTACAGAAATTTTATATTACTTAATAGTGATAGAATCATAATACTTCATTGACATTCAACATCAAAAGTGTGGCTACATTTTTTCTTTCCCCTTTTACCTTTCCCTCTTCTGCTTCTTTCTTTCCTCTTCCTCCTCCTATTCCTCCGTTTCACACTTTCAATGGAAATAAAGCAACTTGGCCAGAGTTACTTTTCTTTGCTTCTGTAAAATTTTAGCCTTATCTTTTAGCTTAATTGTTACCTAAATGTCACTTTTAGTTTTTTCTTAAATAGAATCTAGTGTAATTTATATATTAGTTTAAAATTTAAATTTTTAAAAAGTGACAGAGCCTGGAGCCATGACTCAGTAGTTAAAGGTCCTTGCTTGCAACTCCTGGTGACCCAGATTTGATTGCACATGTAAAGCCAGGCACACAAAGAGACACGAATGTGGAGTTCACTTACACAGGCAGGAGGATCTAGAACAGTGAATTCACTCTCAATATTTCTCAAATAAATAAAAATATTGAAGTAAAGAATGACAGGATGTACTTTGTTTAAATATATATATATATGTGGTGGTTTGAATAGAATAGATGGCCCCCAATATATTCAGTTGTTTATTTGTTTGTAGTTTGCATTTCTAGCCACCTGGCTGGAGGCAATGTCACTGGGTGGATCTTAAGGTGTGGAGGTGGGTTTGAGATTTCAATCTAAAGATATGCAAAGTGTGCCTAGCTGGATTTCCTGAAGTGTGCTCTGGCTTTTGACCTTTAGGCTTGTACTGCTCTCTCTCTGCTTGGGCCAGTGAAGGCAGGCCAGTTTCTTCTGCCATTATGGAACTTCCCCTGGATCTGTAAGCTTCAATAAATCCCATCCTCCATAACTGTGCCTGGTCTGGAATTTCATCTCAGTGAACCTGAAGCTGACTGCTACAGAACTTGGTACCGAGGAGTGGGGTGAGATGAACCTGACTATGTGGATGTTGATCTTTTGGAACCTTTGTTTTGGAGGAATAGGCATGGACTTGGTGCTTGCAACTGAAGATGTCTTCTGGAGTGGTAAGCCAAGTTTTATGGACTATTCTGATGAGAGTCTGAGAATGCTAAGTGCAGACAGCATTGAACTTCGAGGCTTGGCTTATGAGCTTTCTAAGGGGAAGGAAAGACTACAGAGGACTTTGTTGGAACTTGGCTACTGGCATAAGGGCTGGCTGCGTCCTGCTGCCTAGGCCCAGAGAGTTTGATCGAGGTTAAATTTGTAATGGACTGATGTGCTTGGCTGAAGATATTGGACTGAGAGATTTAAGATTTTAAGCTGGAAAATCTCAAGCAAGTTAAAATTACAGGCACAGAGAGTGGTTTTAGGTTACTGAACCTGCTATTGTCAAACACATTAGCAATCTTAAGGAAGATGGTCCAACTGCTTTACATTAAAACAATGGAAAGGATGCTTGAGGAAGGACTATCATAGAAATGCAAACACTTTTGGAAAAAGTTGACTGGAGAAGGAACCTGCTTTTCAAAGTTATGATTTACTTTGTGAATTAAGAATATGGCTGTGTCCTGCGCACCTGGTATTGGTTTCAGAAGCATGAAAAATGCATGGAGTGGTTGTGAATTGCACATGGTTCCAGGAGCAGCTGCTGAGATGCTGCATGAGGTAGGGCCTGATGCCCTGACAGGCTGAAAGAGCCTTTGGAAAATGTGAGGAATGGTCATGAATTGCACACGGTTCCAGGAGCTGCTGCTGAGATGCAGCATGAAACAGGGCATGATGCCCTGATAGGCTGATAGAGCCTTTGGAAGATGGACCGTGGTTTGCATGAAGACCTCAAGATGTTTTGAATATACTAGGACTATGCAAGGGCTACCATAGAGTGCACTACTGGCCTGGGATGGAAGTGTTCCCTGACTACTCTGCCCAGCTGGAGTTGCGGAATTGGAAAATCTGGAGACTGTCAGTCTTTGGTTGTATTGGACTTGAACTGCAGAAGTTTGATGTTTGTTTGATGGTGGTTGAGTTTGCATTGCTTTAGTCTCTCCTTGCTATGCCTTATACCAGTTGAAAATATTTACTCTGTGCCTTTATATGTTAGAAATGTTTAACTTGCTTGATTTTACAGGTCTTAATATCTTAAATTGGTCAAGACTGTGGGGACCTTTTGAAATTTAACTGAGTACAATTTACAATGTGTGATTGTTATAAATGTATTGGGGGCCAGGGGCGGAATGTGGTGGTTTGAATAGAATAGATGGCCCCCAATATATTCAGTTGTTTATTTGTTTGTAGTTTGCATTCCTAGCTACCTGGCTGGAGGCAATGTCACTGGGTGGATCTTAAGGTGTGGAGGTGGGTTTGAGATTTCAATCTAAAGATATGCAAAGTGTGCCTAGCTGGATTTCCTGAAGTGTGCTCTGGCTTTTGACCTTTAGGCTTGTACTGCTCTCTCTCTCTGCTTGGGCCAGTGAAGGCAGGCCAGTTTCTTCTGCCATTATGGAACTTCCCCTGGATCTGTAAGCTTCAATAAATCCCATCCTCCATAACTGTGCCTGGTCTGGAATTTCATCTCAGTGAACCTGAAGCTGACTGCTACAATATACATGTATGTATTCAGGGCTAGAGAGATGGCTTAGCAGTTAGTGCTTGCCTGTGAAGCCTAAGGATCCATGTTTGACTCTTCAGGTCCCATGTAAACCAGGCACACAGGTGATGCAAACATGCAAGGGCACACATGTACACCAGATGACACACACATCTGGAGTTTGATTACTGTCTCTGGAGGCTCTGGTGTGCCAGTTCTCTCTCTCCTTTCTCTCTTTCACACATTTTCTAGCTTTCCCATAAAAATTTTTAAAAATGTATCCAAGTTTCCAACTACTATGTTGTTTGTTGGTGTCTGACTTTATTTCTGTTTTAAGAAAATATTTATTTGAGAAAGAGAGAATAGGTATGCCAGGGCTTCCAGACATATTAAATGGACTTCAGATGCATGTGCCACCTTGTACATCTATCTGGCTTATGTGGCTACTGGGAAATAGAAGCCGGGTCCTTAGGTTTGCAGACAAACACCTTAACTACTAAGTTATCTCTCTAGCTCTCTCTTTTAATTTCTAGTTTTTAAATTTCTAATACATTTTAAAACAAGTTGAATTTTTTTCAGTTGACCAAGAAATCAAAGTCACACAAATCCACATATTGGAAGTCTTGTAGAATTCATCTTTTTTTTTTTTTTTAATCTGGAGTGCATTTTCTACCATGTGTAAGTATTGCATGACAATCTCAAAAAGAAAAAATTTAATTGATATTATGTTCTTCTGCAGATTTATAAAGCTTTTGTTTTTTAAGAAAACAAAGATTTTGAGGACTTGTTGACAGATTAATATGTGGGCTATGTGATCTCTCAATCATTAGTGACTATGAGATATACAAATCTAAAAATAGTATCAAGTTAAAACATAGTTTATTAATATGTCTATTTCAAGATGGACTAGACCTTGCCCAAAACAGTCCAGTAGGCCTGGGAAAGTTGGTACAGCCTTCATGAAAATGGAGACGTGGACCATTAACTTGGGCAGCAAGATGGCTTTAAAGAGCAAGCTGGAATAACGTATCCCAGCATATCCTCTGAGACGTGTGTCCCACATCTCTCAGGGACTGAGCAAGTACACCCTCTCTGCACTGTTGTGTGATAGGAGATTGCTGTGACTTTCAAAGCAAAAGCCCATTATTTGGCATCGTAATGCCACCTTTAAAATGGAGATTGAAATACGGTAATGTAAAACACACAGGGCATCAAGATATAACAAATGTCTCCTCCAATTAAATTCCTCTGTCTACAAGGGGACAGTAACAGCAAGTATATTTTCCGTATTGATTGTGTAGCTTCTCTGCTAAACTGAGAAACTGCTCTGCTCGAGCCAGCTTCCTCTTATGCTTTCTGAAAGAAATGCCCTGGTTCTAAGTGAAATAAAATTTAAAAGCTCAGACAAAAATGGCTTCAACTTTCTAAGATATCAAATATTTCTTAGAAAACAGAATCTTGGTTATTGGCTATAAATGAACATATGGATTGTGTTTCCTCAATATACTAATAGTTACCAAGGCATAAAAAATTGTAGTGCAGAGAGGAGTCCTGTGTACAGATTGGACTTTGAAAACAAAGACGCTGCAGATATCCAGTAAACTCAAAACATCCCTTTTCCTACCTTTAAAATTTTTATGTTTTTGTATTTATTTGGCATGACATTTCAGAGCTTTTACATGACCCTATGTACTGATTTGAAAATATCAGCTTTAAATACCAAACAATAGTGAAATAAAATTTTCTAGGACTTACCCAGGCACGAGACAAGAAAAACTATATGGAAAGTGGCTCTACTTTCACTAGGAAGGAAATGTCACAGACCTCTGAATTAGGAGGATAAAAAAAAAATCCATGCAAGAGTGCTTATTGAAAATTACTACAAAACAAATATCTTTTTTAATCTCAAAATAAAGTTCAAGGTAACATTTAGATGAATAATTATTTACCAATTTCTTAAATGCTAGCATGCATGGCAGACCTCATCTGTTAGTGAAAAAGCTTTTCCTGTGTAGGATGGCTCATTAGTTTCTTTGTGGTCTGCACTGGTTTTAAGATTCAGGTTCAAAATCTCCTCTGATTCTGCTATTCCATTTCTGGCAGTCAGCCAGGGGCAGATATGCATAATATTTCACTGTTAGACCTTGCAAACATTATATCCTGCTGTGCTAAAGAAAACATTGTGTTTCTTACCACATGAAAACTATCCATCACTTTTCAATCACCACACACACAAAAAGCTCTACCTGCTTTTTCCATCAGACTCAAGAAAAATTAATGGCCCCAGTGTGAAAGGTGGACCTTCCATACATGATCCATTAAAGTAAAAACTAATCAAAATATATCTAGCATCTGATTTGCTAAGCAAGAGGAAACAAAAGAGGTGTGATGAAAAAAATAGATCCTACTAAGATCCATACACGTCTTATTCTGTCAGCGTTAACCTTATTATTTAAATGTAGGAGGACATAAATAAAAGATCGCGAAATGAATCTATTGAATTCAATCAATTCAAGTAGATACTCTGACCTTATCTGGAAGCCATAGCAAAGCATACTGTGACTGGAGGAAGGTTTTTTTTTTTTTTTCCTTTCATGAAAACATACTTTTAAAAGTAAGTTAGAAATTCCCTCAATGAGTCATTAAACAAAATAAAATGTTCAAGAATATGTTTTCCTTGGGAGTAAGAACTACAAGTGTTTTGACAACTTATTCATGTTGTTAAACATTGTTTCATATTTTTAGCAACGCTGGTGTTGTAGCAGTGCTTTTGGCTTGTAGCAGTTTTGAATGAGGCGTGGGTACTTTCTTTTTAGTGCTGCTGTGAGTTTTGCAATAGCAGTTTGACTAAGAAACATAGTAACGACTCCAAAGACCACAACAATATTGTGGCTAGTTAGTACTTGCGCCGTAGTTGCCGAACTTGTATACAAATGGATTTAGGCACTTTCTTTTGCGTCATGTCTCTTCTCCTCCCTGCCACTATTCTTGGTATGACCTCTGTCTTATAGCTGAATACATTTAATAAGTGTACATTAATAGAAATGCAGACAATGGAATATGATACTTATCCTGATAAGCTACCCATACTGGTAACTGATTTTTTTTTTTTTTGCATGAAAGAGTTTTTTCTTTAAATAATCTGACAACTTCAGATTTGGAACTATGTATGTCACTGTGTTTTGTGCTGGTGTTTGTCTTCTGATTTTCTCCACAACTCCTCAGGAGCCAAGTAAGCCCAACACAGCCGCTTCGTGAGCGGCGTCAGAGAGTGAACGCATATGTAAGTAACATGGCAACCGAAAGCCAGATCGGTTGTGGTAGGAAGCAAACGGTGAACTTGTTCAGTTCTATACACAACTTGTGGAATTACCACATTTTGCACTAAAAACATTTTTCTCTGCCAGTTGAAAAAAAAAAAAAAAGAAGTTGTGGTTTGCCATTAAGTCAAGAGCCATCAACGTTTTCATAAAGATTGAGACAATAGGTATTTCAGTCATTGTGGGCTATCTGGCCTCTATGGCATATAGTCAAGGTTGCCATTATAAGCCCGGCGTGGTGGCACACGCCTTTAATCCCAGCACTTGGAAGGCAGAGGTAGGAGGATCAGCAGGAGTTTGAGACCAGCCTGAGACTACGTATTTCCAGATCAGCCTGGACTGTAGGGAGACACTGCCTCAAAAAAAAAAAAAAAAAAAAAAAAAAAAAAAAAAAAAAAAAAAAAAAAAAAACAAGAAAGAAAGAAAGATTGCCATTAGAGCAGAAAAGTGGCCATTGGCAATATGTAAAAGACAACAAAAAGATACAAAATTCAATATTATTTATTTCCAAAGAAGTGTCAGCAACTGGACTTGGCCTGCCTATGATAGTGTAGCCATCACCCAAACACATTCTAAACACAGTTACTAAGTCCTCAGTTGTTAACTTTACCTGAATGAATCCTACAATACGATGCAAATGTGAGGAAAGGGGTGGAGCAAGGCCAGGCTAGGCAGATGTGGGTGATGTGCTGGGAAAAAACCAAGGCAGCCGGGTGTGGTGGCGCATGCCTTTAATCCCAGCACTCCAGAGGCAGAGGTAGGAGGATCACCGTGAGTTCGAGGCCACCCTAAGACTACACAGAGAATTTCAGGTCAGCTTGAGCTAAAGTGAGACCAAAAAAAGAAAAGAAAAAGCAAGACACCTAAGTGGCTTTTCCATAAATACGCCCTTTATTAAAACCATCCGCCTCATATGTGTCTCTAATAGCCAGCATCTACCTGCCATGCTACAAAGATGAGAGGCTTGTGTTTCTCAGCGTTGGGGGGGGGGCACCCTGGAGCCCGTGAGAAATGCAGATGGATGCTCCATCCCCTAGGGTCGGTATTAGTGAAGTCTGAGATGCTCAGTACCGAAACCCATAGTTTCAGATCTCAAAATTGGTGTGATCTTGTGCACCATTGTATCGGGACTGGTTAAAACAATTATGTCAATTTTGGGCTAATCTCAAGACGTCTTTCATCAGTGCACTGGAGGTAAGGCCCACGCTTCACAAATATGTCCACACTGGACATTTTACTGTGAAAGGCAAGGCTGCCAGTTGCTGTTGCCATTTGCCTCTCAATGCCGAGACATCTAAGCCTCAGTTTTTATCCACTATTCTTGTTTTATCTGTCAATCAATTTCTAGGCGGCGGCGGCGGTTTCTTCCTCTTCTTCTTCTTCTTCTTCTTCTTCTTCTTCTTCTTCTTCTTCTTCTTTTCTTCTTCTCCTCCTCCTCCTCCTTCTTCTTCTCCTTCTTTTATATTCTTTTCCCCAATTCTGAGTATGCATTTCTTAGCACTAAGAAAAATTTACTTTTGGTTGATTTGCGACATTATTAGCCTATAAAATGACAGGACAGTACAAAGATACTTCTTGTGGGCTGGAGAGATGACTTAGCAGTTAGGGCCCAGGTTTGATTCCCCAGAACCCATGTAAGCTACACGCATATGGTGGTGCATACTCCTGAAGTTTGTTTGCAGTGGCTGGAGGCCCTGGCATGCCCATTCTCTCTCTTTATGTCTCTCTCAAAGAGACAAAAATAAAATATCTTTTAAAAACACACTTCTTGTGAACATGAAGAGGGTTAGATAGAAGATTTTGATAAGCCTAGGGTAACAGCACAATTATGAAAACATTTTCCAAGGCAGAGAGGCCTATTAACTGCATGAGTTTGATTATTTATGTTTATTTATTTATTTATTTATTGGCCTGAGAGTGAACAGGTATTTGGGGTGGAGGTGACTTACTTTGAAAACCTACATAGTTTTAGGTTAGTTTTTTTTTTTTTTTTTTTTTTTTTTCCTGCCACACAGTGCTGTCTCTGTAGGAATAAAAAGAATCTCAGTTTTATTAACAAAGACAGAACTTCAGAGCAAAACAAGTGTCCTGTGGGTTGGGTTTGTGGATGAAGTTCCTTCTCTGATGACCTTACAATCTCCTGAGCAGTCTCCCACACTTACTGCGATGTTTTCTTCCTTCTGCCTTTCCATATGAAATTTGAGATCATTTTTTCTATCTCTGTGAAGAACACTGTAGGGATTTTAATTGGAATTGCATTAAAACTGTATATTGCCTTTGGTAGGATTGTCATCTTCACAATGTTAATTCTGCCTATCCAGGAACATGGGAGGTCTTTCCATTTTCTCAAGTCCTCCTCAATTTCTTTTTCGAGTGTTTTTATGTTTTCGTTGTATAGATCTTTCACTTCCTTGGTTAACATTATTCCAAGGTATTTTAATTTTTTTGTTGCTATTGAAAATGGGACTATGTCCTTTATTTCTTTCTCTGTATCTTTGTCATTTGCATAAAGGAAGGCTACTGATTTTTGTGCATTGATTTTGTATCCTGCTACTTTGCTATTGGAGGTAATCACCTTCAGGAGTTTTGGGATGGAGTCTCTCGGGTCTCTTACATATATAATCATGTCATCAGCGAATAAAGCTAACTTAACTTCTTCCTTTCCAAATTGTATTCCTTTTATTTCCTTCTCCTGTCTTATTGCTTGAGCTGAGAGTGGACAACCCTGTCTTGTTCCTGATCTTAATGGGAATTCCTCCAATCTCTCTCCATTAAGTATTATTTGGGCCTTCAGAGCTTTGTATATTGCCTTTATTAGGTTAAGATATGAACCAACCATGCCAATTCTCTCCAATGTTTTGAACATGAAGTGATGTTGAATCTTGTCAAAGGCCTTTTCTGCATCTATCGAAATGATCGTGTGGTTTTTATGTTTAACCTTGTTTATGTGGTGTATTACATTGACAGATTACCATATGTTGAACCACCCCTGTGTTCCTGGGATGAATCCCACTTGGTCAAGGTGGATAATGCTTTTGATGTGTTGTTGGATTCAGTTTGTGAGGATTTTGTTTAGGATCTTTGCATCTAAATTCATCAGGGAAATAGGCCAGTAGTTTTCTTTCCTTGTGGCATCTCTGCCTGGTTTTAGAATTAGGGTGATGCTAGATTCATAAAAGGAGTTGGGTAGCTTTCCCTGTTCACCAATTGTGTGGCACAGTTTGAGGAAGATTGGTTTGAGTTCTTCCATGAAGGTTTGATAGAATTCAGCTGAGAAGCCATCTGGTCCTGGACTCTTCTTTTTGGGGAGGTTTTTTTTTTTATTACTTTTTCAATCTCCATGAGTGTGATGGGTTGATTGAGGTGATTAATCTGCTCTGTGTTTAGCTTTGGTAGATGGTTTGCATCCAGGAATTTATCCATCTCCTCCACATTATCCAGTTTTGTGGAGTAGAGGTTTTTGAAATAAGTCCTGATGATTCTCCCAATTTCACTTATGTCTGTTGTGATCTCTCCTTTTTCATTTTGAATTTTGTTAATTTGAATCTTCTCCTTTTTTTGCTTGATCAGATTGGCCAGGGGTTTGTCAATCTTGTTTATTTTTTCAAAGAACCAGCTCTTTGTTTTGTCAATTGTCTTAATTGTTTCCTTGGTTTCCAATTCATTGATTTCTGCTCTGATTTTAATTATTTCTTTCCTTCTGGAGCTCTTTGGGTTGGATTTTTCTTGTTTTTCCAGTGCCTTTAGGTGGATGGTTAGGTTATTGATTTGGGACCTTTCTGTCTTTCTTATGAAGGCATTGAGTGCTATGAACTTTCCCCTGAGGACTGCCTTCATTGTGTCCCATAAGTTTTGGTACCATGTGTTCTCATTGTCATTCAATTCCAGAAATTTTGCAATTTCATTTTTTATTTCATCCACTATCCATTTATTGTTTAAAAGTGTGCTGTTCTGTTTCCAGGTGCCATTGGGATTCTTGGTGGGTCTTTTGTTGTTGATTTCTAGCAATATAGCATTGTGATCTGATATCATGCAGGGAATTGTGTCAATCTTCCTAAATATGTGGAGGCAGTCTTTGTGACCCAATATATGGTCTATTTTAGAGAATGATCCATGGGCTGCTGAGAAGAATGTGTAGTCTGTGGATTTGGGATGGAAAGTTCTGTAGATGTCTGTTAGACCTAAGTGATCTATGGTTTTGTTGAGCTCTCTTACTTCCCTGTTGAGTTTCTGTTTGGATGATCTGTCTATTACTGATAATGGTGTATTGAAGTCCCCAGCTATGATGGTGTTGGTGGTTATTTCTGTTTTATTGTCAATTAGGTTTTGTTTTATGAACTATGGTGCCCCTGTGTTTGGTGCATACAGATTTATGATTGTAATATCCTCTTGATGGATCATTCCCTTGATAAGTAGGAAGTGGCCTTCTTTGTCTTTTTTGATTATTTTTGGTTTGAAGTCTATTTTATCTGATATTAATATAGCTATGCCTGCTCGTTTCTTACTACCATTTGCTTGGAATATTGTTTTCCACCCTTTCACCATGAGGAGGTGTCTGTTTTTAGTGGTGAGGTGGGTTTCTTGAAGGCAACAGATTGAGGGGTCTAATTTTTTGATCCATCCTGTTGGCTTGTGTCTCTTTATGGGTGAATTCAGGCCATTAATATTTGGGGTAATGACTGTGAGATTTGATTTGATACCTGCCATATTATGATGGTAAATGAGGGTTGGTGTTTTCATGGACTTTGAAGTTTTTTGTGCCTACTCTGAGTTTGGTTGTTGTGATCTGTTTCTTGTAGGCATTTGAGTTTGATTATTTGTTTCTTCTCTGTGGAGAATTTCCTGAAATACTCTGTAGGTTTGGTTTTGTGTTCATATAATTGTAAAGCTGAGTTTTGTCGTGGAATGTTTTTCTTTCACCATTTATTATGAGGGATACTTTTGCTGGGTAGAGTAGTTTGGGTTGGAAGCCATAGGTTCTTAGACTTTGCAGTGTTTCATTCCTGGACCTTCTAGCTTTCAGGGTTTCCATTGAGAAGTCTGAAGTAATTCTGATGGGGTTACCTTTGAAGGTGGTGTGCTGTTTTTCCCTAGCTGCTTTTAGGATTTTCTCTTTGGTGTCAATGTTTAGAGTCTTAATGACAATATGTCTTGGAGAGTTTCTCCTTTGGTCCAGTCTGTTTGGAGTTCTGTTGGCTTCTTGTATCTTGATGGGCCTTTCTTTTAAGAGACTGGGGAAGTTTTCCTCAATTATTTTGTTAAATAAGTTCTCCATGCCTTTGGTCTGAATTTCTTCTCCTTCTGGTATTCCAATGATCCTGATATTAAGACATTTAAGTGTATCCCACAATTCCCTCATGTTCTGTTCACAGGAACTTTTGAACTTACTGAAATTTTTGAACTCTCTGTTTTTTCTATCTTGTCTTCTAGATCCGAGTTTCTATCCTCCACTTGGCTGGCTCTATTCTTGAGAGCTTCTAGAGAGTTTTGGACTTGTTCAATTAAGTTTGCACTACTTTTCTGTGTATAATTTCCATTCCTCTGTCAAGCTCCCTTTTCCCATCATTTTCTGATTTTCTTGATGATTCTAGGAGTTCATCCTTGCATTTCTTTATGTCTTCATTTAGCATGGCCAGCTGATTTTTAAGGTCTTCTTTTTTTTCACTCTCCCTCAAATCTCTTAACTCTCTTTGAACTCCTTCCAATTTCTTATCTATTAGTTCTAGTTTAGTTATGGGAGCATCCACACGATTATCGGTCCTTTGTTGTTTTCCTGAAAGTTCTACCAGTAGGTTGGTCAGGGTTGCATTGCTCATAGCTTCAATTTGGTGTTCTGATCCCAATGGTTCTTCTATGTTTTGGTTAGATGTATTCATTGTAGGACTGGGTGATCTAACTGGATTTTCTTGCATTTGATTTTTCATGTTATTTCTTTTGCACTGTGTTCTGCCCATGACAGTGTTTGGGCACGTAGGTGGGCGTATCAGCCTGAGCTCAAGCACAATTGGAATCTGCGGCAGCCTGGGGAAGTTGCCAAGCAGCCTGGGCTTTGTCTCTCCCTTGCCAAAGCTGCCTATCTACTGCCTGGCAGGGGCGCCACAGTTGCTTGAATTCTAAAGTGGTAATGTTCCAAAGCTGTCTGCGTTCAAGCTAGGAGTGACACTGAGGCACCAAGCACTGACGCAGCCCGAACTCTGGCTGGGAACACTGAGACCCGGAAGTAGTCTGCACTCCCCTGCCACAGGACAATGTCGGACGGCCTGCGCGGCAGACAGGTAGGAGAAGACACCTGAGCTGGCGCAAGCGAGAGACACAGTCTGAGCTTGTGTGGCAGCTGCTGTGGGACTGGGCACACTCAGTACGTGGGCGAGTGGACGAGTGTGCGGAGCAGTCTAAGCTTCCGCGCGCAGGGAACAATGGGCGCGCGGCAGCAGCATGGTCGGCCCGGCGCAGCATGGTCGGCCCCGGCGCAGCAGGGGCGGCAGAGGCGGTGCTGTGAACATGGCGGTTATTTGGGGGAGAGGTGGGCTACCCGCCCGTGAGGGGATCCGCGATTCCCTGTTCCCCCGCCTCTGTGCCCTCCCAGACTTCTCTCCCCTCAAAGCCACAATGAACCCTTAATATCTTGCCTTTCTTTCCCCGGGATTTGCAGTGCAGCTAGGCGGTTGCCCGGAAGTCTCCGCCATTCTTTCATTGATTTCTTCTTCTCATTTTTTTTTTTTTACAAAAAGCACTTAATAAGTTTTTTTTTTTGCTCCTAACAAGAATAATATTAAATAGATCAATTACTACAGTCTCAACTTAATTATTATAATCTACTTATGGCTTCATTATTAAAGAATATTTGTGGATAATATAAATAAGTAGTAATGTGTTATGAAATATGTGCATCTGATTGGGCAGTTACATGGCTGTAATATCACTCTACATTATGTCTCAGTAGCTTTTCTTTCCCAAGTTAGTAACGTTTTCAGAAACAATACTGTTTCTGTGATATGACTATTTGGTTATGGTCTAAATTTTAGAGTATAATATTTGGAAGACAGAATACATCCTAGACTGTAGCCCCTATCTTAGCATTGTAAAGATTACAGAGAAATGGGAAGAAATATCAAGTGAGGCTGAGACGGTCAAAGGCAAGCTATGTGGAAAGGACCCACTAATAATAGACTGTCTCATCAGTATTGCCCTTGAGCCAGTGGAGTTCTAGATAGGATTGACCGACTAACTGCTGTGCTTGGGCTAAGAATGAGGCAGAGTATTGAAGTCTGGCTATCCAGAAAATTATCTCCTTATAGAGACTCTTAAAAAACGGCATAGAAAATCATAAAAATAACCTAAAATCTTGATTTACTACAACATTCTGGCCGATTATAGAAAGATCTCCAACAGTCAAAATTTATTATATGTATATTTATGAAGCTATGTGTTAACCACTACTACTACTATTTATTAGAGAAAGACATTTTAGCCCAGGTCTTTATGTAGTAATAAACAGCTTTTAATAGCCACAGGAAATTATTGCATAGTATTTTAACAATTTCTGAATATAATCTATCCCAACTTGTCCCTTTAATAGACATTATGCTCAAAATTTTCAGGTAAGTGATTTATTAACTTATTTATTTATTCTTAAATTCTTTCAAGCATAGTTGACATGGATGATATATATTTAAAATGCTTCATTTAATTACTTTTGGCATAGGTACATGCCAACAAAACTGTCATCACAATAAAGCAAATGAAAATGTTTGACATTCCAAAGAGTGCTCTCTGCAACGTTCTCTTCTTCCTTGTACCCCCCCCTTGTCTGTAGCAACCTCTGCTGTTTTACGTTACGATGGATGCAGTTTTGTCTGGTTCCCATCACTCCGCGGGGCATGTTGAGGTTCATCGTTCTCATTCCATTGTCAACTAGTTCAGCTGTTGGCTTACTGGCCAGTGTTCCATAGATTGATGTGCAAACATCTGATCCTCTGCCTCCTTGTTGAGGGTCAAATTGGTTTCCAATTTTTGACTCTTGT
Source organism: Dipus sagitta (assembly GCA_036346955.1). NCBI lineage: Eukaryota > Metazoa > Chordata > Mammalia > Rodentia > Dipodidae > Dipus > Dipus sagitta. The sequence goes on along the minus strand of CM070793.1, from coordinate 23,285,414 downwards.
AAGTAAATTTATGAATATGTATGTACAAATATTTGTGTGAATATTGTGTTCACTTCTCAGGTTGATGTGAAAGAGTGGGATGTTGGATTGCATGGGAGTCTCAGATGTAACATTTTAAGAACCCGCAGAAGTGCTTTCCAAAAAAAAAAAAAAAAAAAAGCTAGGCATGCTAGTGCATGCCTTTAATCCCAATACTCAGGAGGCAGCAGAGGTAGGAGGATCACCATGAGTTTGAGGCCACTCTGAGATTACATAGTGAATTCCAGGTCAGCCTGGACTAGAGCGAAACCCTACCTCAAAAAAACAAAAAACAAAACAAAACAAAAAAGCGCTTTTCAAACCAGCGGGAGCATTTTACACTGTGCTGCCAGTCCAGTTGTGAGCTGCCTTTCCTCTCCATCCGAGACAACCCTTCTCAGGATCAGAGAGTTGGGGGCTAGCTCTTCTAATAGGCACATAGTTATATTTTACTGCAGTGAGCTTTGGGGTGAGGTCAAAGCCTTCATTACTAGAACAGAATATAAGAAAATGCATTCTGTTCCCATTCTCTCCTGTCTTACATATTTACTTCAAGTTCATTTAATTTTTAAAAAAATTTCAGGTTTAGCAACAACTTTCAAAATGCTCTCTGCTTTACCATGGCCAGAAGAGTTCATCACCTTTCCCCTTTGACTCTTGCGAATAATTATGTGCCTTTAAAGGGTCTAACAGCAAGAATTAGGAGTGCCCAGGGGTCAAGGTAAAATTTGGCCCACGTAATTAATCATATCTGCTTCACTGAACAATAATGACCCTAAACACAGGAAGACACCTTCAGTGGGGCAGACTTGTTTTTGCGAGATCCTTAATGTCTTGTGGGATAGAAAGTAGTTTTAAAATGCATCTGTACCATATCCAGACATATCTATTCTCCTGTTCTTCGTCATAGGTATAGTGAGGGCAAGGAACAGTTTTCAGAAGATACAACAGAAAACAAGTTTCTTATGTCAGCACTAGTGAATAAACTAATGCTGTCACGATTCAAAAATTATCATAGTGGGGGCTGGAGAGATGGCTTAGTGGTTAAGCGCTTGCCTGTGAAGCCTCAGGATCCCGGTTCGAGGCTCGATTCCCCAGGACCCACCTTAGCCAGATGCACAAGGGGGCACATGCGTCTGGAGTTCCTTTGCAGTGGCTAGAGGCCCTGGTGCGCCCATTCTCTCTCTCTCTCTCCCTCTTTCTCTGTCTATCACTCTCAAATAAATAAACAATAAACAAAAAAATTATCATAGTGGCCAATAAAACTAATGCAAATTCCATGCATACGTGGCTTTATAGGGTCGTCACTTTGTCATCTGGTTGCCTGGTTTCTATTTTCACTGAAGTTAATATACACGGTATTTTATTAAAGTACTAAGAGGTGAGATTAAGCCTTTAAAATTCAGGACTTGCAGTGCCATACCTTCCCATAGTTATATATAATATATATTAAAAAAGATATTGGACAAATGTATAGTCATGTCCACCCTTTAGGGAACGATCCTAGATTAGATTGCCCATTAGAAGCAGTGCACATCATTATGACCCCTAATAAGACATCTGTGAGTTGTCTCATGCTGTCGATCATGACGGTGTTGGTAACAGTGAGGACGGTGAGGGTGATGGTGAGGAAGTTAATGATGGTGGTGAGAAGAACACTACTAGCCACGATCATCCCTGCTAACCTCCTCCAGGTGTTTATTCTGGGCTTCAGCTCGGCTAAAAGTTTGTGCATGCATTGTCTAATTTAAGCTGTACAAATAAATCCCCATCAGGTTGGTCCTGTTATCTCCCTTTCAGTTAAATAAATTGCATAGACCCTGCGCTGCTTTGTAAACTCTCACCACTCAGGCCTTGTCTTCTCTGTTACTACTGAAAAAACAAAAAAAGTGGGAGTTAGCTCTAATAATCACTATTAGCAGAAAAAACAATGGAGGACAGACAATGTGCAGCTTGGTTGGAGAAAGGGTGTAGCCTTCGTCCACCTGGGCAACAATCAGTTAACGGCTGCAGGTACTGGGAATGGGGAGAAAGCGCCTCATTACGCAGGAGCGCCACGTGTTTATTAATCATTGTGCACAATTAAAATGCCATTTCATCCCTCTAATTAAAACAAGTGGTTCCCGGAGGCTAGCACCTGAGCTAATGAAGCCTAGCTGCCTGAGGGTCCCACTCAGGGAAAGAAATTAAACAATGGAGGAAGGCGTATGTTTACCAAGTTGCCTAGACAACATCGAACTGTCTATGACATCATACACAGTCATGTACCCCTCCAGACCAGTGCTTCAAACAGCCAGGTGTGTTTCGCTTTTTGAGCGGACTGGACTTTCCATTGAGATTATTCTCGTTTAGTAATTAGTTGGCTCTTCTTCTTTGCAAACCTGTGTATCTTACCCATGAGGTTTGAACTTTATTCTTCCTTGGTTTGTGAACTAGGTACCTTCATAGTCAGAGGAAGGAGTTCCCAGGACTGTGTGTTGGCATCCACATATTCGGAAGGTTTCTCTGGGTTTCTGAAGTTTGTTGGCTCTACTGACGTGGCATGGTTAAGCTGTGGAAACACAATTTCAAACTCGGAAATATAGGTTGTTTACATGAAAGAAAGTCGAAGATCCCACCTTGGCATTGCCCCTGAACTGTAGGATCCGGGACAAGGTCCTTAGATTAATTATCATAAAGCGCAAGAACTTAACGAAGTCACCAGCAAGTTTCCTTCTAGTGCTAAAACCCTATGCTTTGAAGGAAATTTGTGATGATCAAAAGGCTTTAAAGAGGGGGCTGGAGAGATGGCTTAGCGGTTAAGCACTTGCCTGTGAAGCTTAAGGACCCTGGTTCGAGGCTCGATTCCCCAGGACCCACGTTAGCCAGATGCACAAGGGGGCACACACACCTGGGGTTCGCTTGCAGTGGCTGGAGGCCCTGCCGTGCCCATTCTCTCTCTCTCTCTATCTGCCTTTCTCTCTCTGTCTGTTGCTCTCAAATAAATAAATAAAAGTAAACAAAAATTTTTTTAAAAAAAAGGCTTTAAAGAGCTTTTCAAGGAGCTTAAAATGTGGCTGAATTGTCTTGTCCATCTTCCTTTTGAATTCCTGTTTAGATCATCACCATATGTTTAATGTCTGACATGATACTTGACAGACGTCAACCATTCAGTTAACTACATTAGAGGGCGTGGGTTAGCTTAAGCGCACAGATCCACAGGCGGTCACAGTCATGCCGAGGGTGCCTAGCACCATCTGTGGAGTGGCAAGGCTGGAGGGCTGCGAGCTGTTTCCCCTAAGCCATTACCAGCTCAGACGCCCCAGCTCTGCTCCTGAAAGCCGGGGCTCCCAGGCCTCCGCCAGCCGCCGTGAGCTTCTCCTTCCCCGCACGCGTCATTCCCCAGGTCCGAAGGGGTTTATGATATCCTAGGAAAATCACGGTCTGGAAGTAGGGCCAGTGCAGGAGCAGTGGCTCAGCTATTCAAGGGTCATGAAGTCCCGTGAGAATCTGATAGAGTTTAAAGAATCTTCACCGGTACAACACACAGAGCAACACTGCAGACAGTTAGGCAACGCGAGGTTGATAAACCCCCGAAGCGCGCAGGTGGAGCTCGGATAACGTGAGAAGACCACGCAAGGGCTTCCAGTGTTCCCGTAGGAGACCCACATCTAACCCTCTTTCTGGCTCCCCTCTAGCATAAAGATGGCCCTTCCACACCGGTGTGTATTGATGGAGACAGAGCCGGCAACATGTGTACGTCAGAAGTGACGTATTCTCACTAACCAGCAAGCTCCAGACTCAGGTGTCATGATTTCATATATTCCCATTCCTATTTTCTTTATTTATAACCAAGCGTCTGTCTCCAATGTTTACTTTAAACAAAATCCAAAGGCCATGAGATGGTAGTGTCCTTAAGAAAATACTGGGGCTTTACTTTTTCTTAGTATCCTTCCTATGGACAGTATGCTTTCGGTCGGGGGGTGGGGGAGTTGGAAACTGGAGAGTGTAAGCTCTTTGGTTGTGGAATCTGAGAATTCAGTCTTTCTGCAACTAGGCCACTGTTCATGTTAAACCTAAATCTTCCTTTCCAAACTGTAGCTCAGGTGATCTTGTATGTCGTGGAAGGAAATATGACTGAGGCAGTAAGACATCCAGAAACCAGCAGAGATCAGCCGATAACTCAAATCAAGGGGCATGACAACTGGGGTTCCTAAGCCTACTTTTGGTATTAAAATAAGTTAATCCATCATAAAAAATAAACTCATCAGAATTTGAGGTCATGTTCAATTAACTTCTGGCATCACATACTTAAGTGTTCTTTTCTTTCTCTTCTTGTCCAGATCACTATGCCATATTTTGCCAGTAAATAAATAAGTAAAGGATTGTCAAGAGTGGGAAATTGTAAAGATAAAATATGAGCCAATGCTCTAAGCTGCATTATCTTATCTGTAACAATAATCATTGCTTTAATAAAAATTGAAACAAAGATTTCCCTTTGCTTTCCCAGAAACAAGAGGGAATTACGAACTTATAAATGAAAGCAGAAGACTAAATCTTTGTAGCTTTCTGTTTGAAGTGATCCTTATTCTCTGATATCATATTTACTCTAAAACAAGAGATAAACTGGAAACCTGAGTCAAAATAATTATTAATGTAATACCACCAACACATTTTATTTTGCTGAGCTCTAGTTTAAAGTTATTTATAACTTCTCAATATCTTCTTGGTATGAAGGTCATCGATCTGTAGTTGATCTAGGCAAGTATAAACCTTTAATAGTCCCCAGATCATAGCTATAGCTTTAGATATACTGAAAGCGAGCCTTTAGTAATGAGGCATGAGCCTGTAAGTTGCCAAAGTATTGTAGTAGAGTTAAAAGAAAAGAATAAGTATCTTAATGATAGATAAAGCCTGAATTTAAGATCCCACGAATGAGGGGTTGATGATGTAGGTTGGTGGTGGCATACAAGCCTTGGGTTCAATTCACAGTACCAAGAAAGTCCCACATATAACATATTTCATTATTTGATATTAGGTTAAGTTATTTAATTTCCATGATCCATAGTTTCAAGTTATAAAATGGCAGAAAAACAAGCAACAACGTTGGCTTGGATTCCGCCCCCCCCCCCCAAATCAGGTCTCTCCTGTTCAGTGCTTCATCAGTATATCTGCATCATGCCTCTGTAAGTGCAAGGGTAAAGAAAGGGTATGGTAACTCTCTGGGGTAAAGGTTAAGTGATTTTGAGAAAAACAGTGTTATTAGCACGTGCGTTAGTGTGTGTGCGTGTGTTTGTACGCCAGGGCTTTTTGCCATTGCAAACTCACTCTAGACACTTGTGCCACTTTTTGTGTTTAGTGTACATGGGTGGCTTGGGAATTGAACCTAAGCTGCAAGCTTTTTAAGCCAGTGTCTTTAAACCACCGAGCAATTTCCCCAGGGTTTAGATTTTATTTTATTTTCTTTGAAAGTGAAAAGTAAATCAGAATTTTAGGAGGCAAGTTAGGATGTGAAGACACGAGTTTTCAGGATGGAAAATGGGCTTACTGGTCACACATATATCTAATTTCTAGTCAGATTTGAAAAGAGGGGAATAAATAAAGTTCATTAATAATCAGAACATATTCTCACCAACCAGGGAAATGGTAAAGGAGTCAAAATTCACTCGTGCATTTATTCAAAATTATATATTGAGTACCCGCATTGTTTTTGTTAGCTCATAACCCTCACGTTCTCACAGGAAAGATAAATGACAAACACACATAAATTATAATGCACCGCCGCTGGTGCTGGTGATGTGAATAAAATCCCCTGAGAACAGAGGAAGATGAGTAATTAATATCAAAGAAGTTGAAGAAACTTTCTGTCCCACCAAGTGCTTACAGAATGAGGAGGAAAATTTGATCTTAGTATTAAAAGATGTGTAGAATTTTGCCAAAATGAAGATGCAGGATATAGGAATGCCAGTTTGGAACTGGTTTTCAGGTTAGCTGTGAGAACAGTGCTCATGTGACTGACTGCTGGGTGCCGGCCGATATGGCAGAGGTGACCAGCCTTGTGGTGGGTAGTCTACTGTCTATTTTTGATGAATTTATGTATCCCGGATCTCCTCAGCATCTGCTGCCATCTGTGAGATAAAACGGATTCTGCAACCAAAAGTGAGGGCAACTTGAAATAAGGAGAATAAGCTTAGTTATTAGAGGGACTTATTGATGTGTATGCCCACTCTTCTTAACCAAAGCCCGGTGGAGGTTCTCTCTGGAGCTTAGCCTCGGGAATCTGACTTGGTTCTCAGTACTAGATATCAGTTCTCCCCCATGGAGAATGGTTGGTTGCCTGTATAGGCTGTGTGCCACTGTGCCCAGGTGTGTACTTCTTGCCCGGCTGGTTGATTTTGCATCCGGATGGATCTCCTGCTTATTCATTATGAAGTGATCTTAATTCAGTATTCTATTTATTCTACAAGCAACTTGAAATACAATTTACTAATTTTTTCACATTTTTAGATGAAGACAATGAAACTTAGAGATTAAAGACTTATCCATCTTCCAGTTATCAAGTTTAGATATTTGATCTAAAAATAATTTTTTTTAACTATAGAGATGCTTAAAAAACATCAATTGAATTTCCAACTGGACATGGATATTAAATTTTTGCAAAAATAGTAGTAAAACATCACCATTTTGAATCAGCTCACGTGGGTTTTTCCCTCACATCCTGAATCGGAACTGACACATCTGAAATGTATTAGTCAACTGGAGTCAGAGACTTGAAAGGTGTTTGTCCTGGCCTTTTCTTGCTGCTCTTTGGAACCAGGGACCTGCCATGTACAGAATCCTTAGCTTGGCTGTTGTATCTCAAGAGGATGTGGACACATTATCCCTGTTGCTCTCGCTGATTTTGAGCCAGTCATCGCACATGTCAATAGAGCTACTGTGAATTACCCAGCCCCAGCTAAATCAACTCAGATCAGAAGAGCTATCCGCTGACTTGTTATAGTTTCAAGCCTTTATGTTGTTGTGGTGGTTTGAATAGAATAGATGGCCCCCAATATATTCAGTTGTTTGTTTGTAGTTTGCATCTGCAGCCACCTGGCTGGAGTCAGTGCCATTGTGTGGATCTTAAGGTGTGGTGGTGGGTTTGAGATTTCAATCTAAAGATATGCAAAGTGTGCCTAGCTGGAGTTACTGAAGTGTGCTCTGGCTTTTGACCTTTAGGCTTGTACTACTCTTTCTCTCTGCTTGGGCCAGTGAAGGCAGGCCAGTTTCTTCTGCCATTATGGAACTTCCCCTGGATCTGTAAGCTTCAATAAATCCCTTCCTCCATAACTGTGCCTGGTCTGGAATTTCATCTCAGTGAACCTGAAGCTGACTGCAAAAGAACTTGGAGTGGGGTGAGATGAACCTGACTATGTGGATGTTGATCTTTTGGAACCTTTGTTTTGGAGGAATAGGCATGGATTTGGTGCTTGCAACTGAAGATGTCTTCTGGAGTGGTAAGCCAAGTGTTATGGACTATTCTGATGATGAGAGTCTGAGAATGCTAAGTACAGACAGCATTGAACTTTGAGGCTTGTCTTATGAGCTTTCTAAGGGGAAGGAAAGACTGCAGAGGACTTTGTTGGAACTTGGCTACTGGCATAAGGGCTGGCTGCATCCTGCTGCCCAGGCCCAGAGAGTTTGATCGAGGTTAAATTTGTAATGGACTGATGTGCTTGGCCAGAGATATTGTACTGAGAGATTTAAGATTTTTAAGCTGGAAAACTTTAAGCAAGTTAAAATTACAGGCACTGAGACTGGTTTTAGGTTACTGAATCTGCTATTGTCAAACACATTAGCAATCTTAAGGAAGATGGTCCAACTGCTTTACATTGAAACAATGGAAAGGATGCCTGAGGAAAGACTATCATAGAAATGCAAACACTTTTGCAAAGAGTTGACTGGAGAAGGAACCTGCTTTTCAAGGCTATGATTTGTTTTGTACCTGAATTAAGAATGTATCTGTGTCCTGCACAACTGGTATTGGTTTCAGAAGCATGAGAAATGCGAGGAGTGGTCGCGAATTGCACATGCTTCCAGGAGCTGCTGCTGAGATGCTGCATGAGGTAGGGCCTTATGCCCTGACAGGCTGAAAGAGCCTTTGGAAAATGTGAGGAATGGTCATGAATTGCACACGGTTCCAGGAGCTGCTGCTGAGACGCAGCATGAGGCAGGGGATGATGCCCTGATAGGCTGAAAGAGCCTTTGGAAAATGGGCCGTGGTTTGCATGAAGACCTCAAGATGTTTTGTATATACCAGGACTAGGCAAGTGCTACCAAAGAGTGCACTGTTGGCCTGAGATGGAAGTGTTCCCTGGATACTCTGCCCAGCTGGAGGGGCGGAATTGGAAAATCTGGAGACTGTCACTCTTTGGTTGTATTGGACTTGAACTGCAGAAGTTTGATGTTTGATGATGGTTGAGTTTGCATTGTTTTAGTCTCTCCTTGCTATGCCTTAAACCAGTTGAAAATGTTTATTCTGTGCCTTTATATGTTAGAAGTGTTTAACTTGTTTGATTTTACAGGTCTTAATATCTTAAATTGGTCAAGACTGTGGGGACCTTTGAAATTGAACTGAGTCAATTTACAATGTGTAATGGTTATAAATCTATTGGGGGCCAGGGGAGGAATGTGGTGGTTTGAATAGAATAGATGGCCCCCAATATATTCAGTTGTTTGTTTGTAGTTTGAGTCTGCAGCACCTGGCTGGAGTCAGTGCTATTGTGTGGATCTTAAGGTGTGGTGGTGGGTTTGAGATTTCAATCTAAAGATAAGCCAAGTGTGCCTAGCTGGAGTTGCTGAAGTGTGCTGTGCTGTGTGGCTTTTAGGCTTGTGCTTCTCTCTCTCTCTGCTTGGGCCTGTGAAAGCAGGCCAGTTTCTTCTGCTTTTATGGAACTTCCCCTGGATCTGTAAGCTCCAATAAATCCCTTCCTCCATAACTGTGCCTGGTCTGAAAGTTCATCTCAGCGAACCTGAAGCTGACTGCTACAGTTGTGTAGTTTATTTTACAGCAAATATCCAGCTTGTGCAAGGTATTTCTATAAACATTCCTTGTGCCTACAGATATCTGAGCAAATGAATAGAGGAAAAACAATTTAATTACAAAGGTTTTAATTTCTGCTGATTTGATAAGTAACTTCAAACTTGGTCCTGTGAGTTGCTTGGGCATTACTTTAAAAAAATTAGATTTTTGTGATTATTGATAACCCACTAAATCTGAATGTCTGGGGAAAATTCAGGAGGTTGCTCTTTTAGTAGTATCCTAATGTTCCTTAAAATTTGAATTTAAGTAGGAAATTATTTTTACTCAAATATTTTTACCAGCATTTCATCATTTATTTAATAGTGACCTTTGAGTTAACTTTTGTTAATTTATTTTATTAATTTTATTTATTTTTATATTATTTTATTTTATTTATTTGAGAGAGAGAGATTCAGAAATAGGCAGAGAGAGAGGTAGAGAGAGAGAGAGAATGGGCTGTACCAGGGCCTCCAGTCACTGCAAACAAACTCCAGATGCATGCGTCCCCTGTGCACCTGGCTTACGTGGGTCCTGCGGAGTTGAATCTGGGTCCTTTGGCTTTGCAGGCAAGAGCCTTAACCATTAAGCAATCTCTCCAGCCCAAGTTAACTTTTTAAAACATTGCTGTGAGAGATGGTCTACTACAGAGGTTGATCTGGTCTGGAACTAACAGAGTTGCTCAGGCTGGCCTCCAACATGAGACTAAATGCCAAGATTACACGTTTATATCACCGTGCCCAGCTAAAATTAACTTTTAAATTACTATACAAATAGTCACTACACGTTTGTCATTAACATAGTACCATTCTCAGTAGTTTTGGATTTATAGTATAAGACACAACTAGCACCTAAAAAATAGTAACTCAGCATTCCATATTACTAAGGACTGAGAGAAGAATATAAAATAAATATTTATTTTCTTACTAAAATTAAGTTAATAGTGGAGAAAAAAAAAAGAAATGAAATGGAGGAAGAAATGAAAGGGAAATGGTCAGTACAAATAGGGAGAGGTGACTCAATAACTGGAAAGTATAGGCTCCCAAAATAAGAGAGGAGAGAGAGAGAGAGACGAGAGGTGCTAACAACAACTACAAAATAGAATAGATTTACTAAGGCATGACCTCAGTATAGTTTAAAGTTAGTCCTTACTGTAGCAGTCTCGAGTTTCTGCTGTGGACTTACACAATAACAAAAAGACAAGATTCATGGAGCATAAAAGGACACTATAAGGCCTGCTCAAATCCCGATGACTCTGAACCAATGGAAAGAGGAGCTGGGCACTAACTCCCAATGAGTAAGGAGGTTCAGTTACACTGGCAACTCAATTAAGAGAAAATAAGCTGGCTAATTATCATGCACAATGGCATTCATTCTTCTGAGCGAGGAGAATGATTGCAACTTGAACATGAGCGCCACAAGCCAGTAATCAGGATATCACAGGTTTAACCTATTCAAGTATATTCCAAATTACCCAATTAGCTGGGTTGCCAATAAGTTCCTTGTAGCAGTTCTATTGGCACGAGTGATAGCGTAATCAGTTGTCTTAATCAAACCTTTGAAAACAAAAATGACGGGCTGAACGTAGTCATGACAAGGGCTGGGCCATCAGAGCCACCAAGCCGGGCTGTTGGATTCCGCCCCATTCTTCTCCAGAAGCCAACCACAATGGGCTGCTGTACTTCGGATGGGTTCGTATTTTCCCTAATCCATCTTCAACCTTTGTTCCTATGTCCTAATCCCATTGACACCTGGTTGACCCATACTCTAGGTTCTTTTCCTGGTTGTAAACTCAGTGTTCTTTGTAAACCATATAGTCTGGAATCACAGCCATCTAATTGTTTGCCACCTAATAGGTTCAACTGGGCCTGTAATCATTAAAAATACAGAAGCTAGAAAAAGGAAGCCCTCCTCCTCCTCCTTTCCCAGGCTTTCCTCACAATAAACTACTTTATCTTTAGTGAACAGCAATAGTTTTGTGGTCACAATCGTCACCCCTAACAGGAGAACACATGAACAAGAGTGCATGTACGCGGTCTTCTGCATGCAGGATTCTACTCTGTGGACCAACCAGCAAAGGATCAGAAAGTATACCCAGGGGCTGGAGAGATGGCTTAGTGGTTACGGTGCTTGCCTGTGAAGTCTAAGGACTCTTGTTCGACTCTCCAGGTCCCACATAAGCCAGATGCACAGTGATGCAAGCGCGCAAGGTTACGCACACGTGCAAGGTGGCACAAGCGTCTGGCGTTCGATTGCAGTGGCTGAGGCCCTGGTAATTCTCTCTCTCACTCTCACATAAAATAAAGGCCAATCTGTTGGGCTTGCCTCAAAAGAAAAAAATTAAGTACATCCATATGAAACACATGCAGACTTCTTGTCATTAGTCCCTAAACAATAGACAGTAACTACTGTTTTATATAATTTACATTGTGTAGGGTATAAGGAGGAATCTAGTAAAGATTAAAGCATACAGGATGATGTATATAGGTTATATGCAAATACTGTGCCATTTTATGTAACAAATGTTCCCACCTACAGGTTGTTATATGGGGAGGTTTAGCTAAAACTGAACCTACAAGTTCTTTATGAATGAATCAGCATATAAGTGGGAAGAAAATAAACTTTAAAAAGCCATCGTAGGGTGGGAGATATGGCTTAGCTATTAAGGTACTTGCCTGCAAAGCCTAAGGACCTGGGTTCAATTCCCCAGAACCCATGTAAGTCAGATGCAAAAGACAATGCATGCATCTGGAGAGTTCATTTGCAGTGGCTAGAGGCCCTGGTGTGTCCATTCTCTCCCTTGCTCTCTCTTTCTGTCTCTCCATCTTCCTCTTTCTCTCTCTAATAAATAAATAAAATATTTTAAAAAGCCATCATACAGGTTCAACAGACAGACAGGATCTGTCAATCTTGTTCATTTTTATGAGAGCCTAGAATTATATCTGGAATAGCATTATTGCTCTAAGTGCAGATCAGAGTCCAAAAGGCACCCGCTGAGATTTCCAGGTTCTTATGTCTTCAGAGAATTGGACCAGGGATGTGTGGTTAGTGACAGAAACAGAGACTAATTTTATTAAGAAAGAGAGAAGAACTCTCCAGAAGGGAAGTGTGTTGTGAGCTAACACAGGATCAAGACTCAGAAGCCTGGTCCCACAGGAATCCTGACCCTCTGTAGGTCATTTGCATATCATCCACCTTGTCTAGTATGCACAGGTGCCCAGGCTTCGCTCACACAGGCTCTGTTTTGTTACTTGTAGCCAGGATGTACAAGGGTTTCCAGTCCTCTGACAGCAGGCTCCTTTTAAATGTTAATTTTGATGTCCCTGTAATCTTCCCTTCCAACCTATTCCCTATTCTACCTCAGTATGCTCAAGAAGTGCTTCTTAATACTGTCATATTTTATGGCAGGAATTATGAAAGGAGCTGAGCTCCATATTTGGATTAAGGCCAGGGTGAATAAAAAGGAATAGTCACTCCCTGAAGAACAGTGGACCAGAATTCAAGATTTACTGGAACCTTGCAAGCCTTGACATTACAAGTCTGCTAGAAGTAAAGGTGATTTGGGGGAGGTACATTGGCTTTTCTGGACTATATGGAAGAGGGATTTGAATGAATGGAGAAACCGGGGCTGCTCAGATGGCTAAGTGATTAAGGTGCTTGCCTGCAAAGCCTAAGGACCTGGGTTCCCTTTCCCCAGACCCCATGTAGCCAGATGCATATGCACACATGGTGGCTCAGGTGCACACAGTGGCCCTTGCATCTGGAGCTAGATGGCAGTGGCTAGAGGCCCAGCATTCCAATTCTCTCTCATTCTCTCTCGCTCATAAAATAACTAAAATAATAAAAGAGAAAAAAGACATGGCTTGGCAGTTAAGGCATTTGCCTTCCAAGCCAAAGGACCCCGGTTTGATTCTCTAGGACCCACATAAGCTAGGTGCACAAGAGGGCACATGCATCTGGAGTTTGTTTGCTTGGCTGGATTCCCTGGCATGCCCATTCTCTATCTATCTATCTGCCTCTTTCTCTCTCTGTCTGTCGCTCTCAAACAAATAAATAAAAAACAAAAAAAAATTTTTTTAAAAGAGAAATTAAGGCAGCAATACATCCATGCTGGTCCATGGCGTTGAGTTAAAATAACAATGGATGATGACCTTAACAAAGTAGGGTACCTTAGACCCAAGAACACTGAGTGATTCAGCAAATTGCGGTGCAATCCCAAGATGTCTGCTTCTATTGGAGGATCATTATCCAATGTGCATTATAAATTCAAGAAGAGATGTCTGTCTGATCTTTGTTACCCTTCAGCCAGTTAGTCCCAGCAGGCACTGGCAAGGAAGAGGGGAAATGACTCAAGAAGGGAAGAAATCCAATGACCTCTGACATGGTTAGTTTCCTGCCAGAAACTGGAGGTGATGTCTTTTAGAAATGTCAAGGCAGACAATGTAGGGCAGTCCTCAGAGCTGTTGTGAATATTGTACCAAAGAGCTGCAGCTGGTTTAAGAGCTCGTTCCTGGGACATTTACTCTTCCTTTGCTTGCCGAGGACAGCCTCCTACCGGCTTCAGCTTTTTTAAAATATATTTTTTATTTTTATTTATGTATTTGAGAGAGGGAAAAAGGGAGACAGAGAGAGAGAGAGAGAGAGAGAGAGAGAGAGAGAGAGAGAGAGAAAGAATAGGCACGCCAGGGCCTCCAGCCACTGCAAACAAACTCCAGACGAGTGCGCCACCTTGTGCATCTGGCTTACTTGGGTACTAGAGAGTCAAACCAGGGTCCTTTGGCTTTGTAAGCAAGCCCCTTAACCACTACGCCATCTCTCCAGCCCAGCTTCAGCTTTTAAACTGCAACATGAATCAACTCAAAGCCATTTAGCACTGGGCATCACTAGATCCCTCTTCATCTTCGCTACTGCTTCTCCTTCCCAGGCCCACAGCAGGGATCTGCCTACAGTAACCAAAGCCCTGTAAGGAAGGCATTGCCCTTGCATTCTTGCTCCATGAGCACCTGAGCTGGAGTGGCACTTCTCCCCTCAGCAGGGTGGTTGGGTTTCATGCACTTGGACACCAGGCAGTTTCTGTGAAGCAACATCCTCAATGGTGCCCCACCCCCTGCATAGAAAAACCATTGTCCTAGGCTCTTGGGTAATTGATTGCTTCTCTCTGGTACTCTGACGTTTGTAAAACGACCATCTCCCAGACTTTAATCTCTGCTCAACTTTCTAGAGACAGTGTTACTACATTTGTGCTACTCAAGTGCTGCGTCTGAACTTTTTGCACCAATTTTGTATAGTTCGTGGTTGCTAACATGGTACTGGGGACATAAAGCAGTTTAGAATATTGCTGGTGGGGCTGGAGAGATGACTCAGTGGTTAAAGGTGCTTGCTTGCAAAGGGATTCCCCGGTATCTACATAAAGCACAAAGTGGAATATGTGTCTGGAGTTTGTTTGCAGCAGCATGAGGGCCTGGTGCTCGCACATGCTCTCTCTCTCTCTCTTTTTCAAATAAATAAGTAAATATTAAAAAATAAAATATTGGTCAGGCATGCTAGCACACGCCTTTAATCCCAGCACTTGGGAGGCAGAGGTAAGAGGATCACCATGAGTTTGAGGCCACCCTGAGACTACATAGTGAATTCCAGGTCAGCCTGGGCTAGAGTGAAACTGTACCTCATATATATAGAGAGAGTGGGTGGAGGATTAAATAAATGATGGAATGCAGGAGTGAGTGAATGTCTGCCTCCTGCCCTGCCCCCCTCCCCCCTCCCACACACCCATAACACTCTGAGGAGTAGCTGGGAAATCAGCTTGCTTTGCATGTGAACCTGGTGTATTGATTCAGGTTTTCCAGCCTCTCTTTCCCGCATCCTTCCACGACGTTACTGCTCTGTTCACTGGCTTTGGGGAACTGTGTCCTGAAGACGCGGCCTCACATTCACATGCTCAGCTCCTCACCGCCTTTTCTCTGTCCACTGACACACCGACTCCTCAGGAGAGAGCTATCATTACTATTAAGACAACTATTATCGCAATCACTTTTGAAGGGGCCTTTTTTTTTTTTTTACAAGATAATGCCAAAATCACCCTAAAAGAAATTATTGCCAAGTTCTCAGTGTAGTCAGGACCTTAAAGTCCTACTTTGCCCTAATTCTATGATACCACCATGTCCCCTCCCTCCTGTGGGCACAGAATGAGCATGAATTTTTGGATTTCTTTGCTTTTACAATTGACAATGAACTCTATTCTGCTGCAATGATTTGCCTATCTTACTGTTTTATTTCTCAAGTTCAGTTATGAGGCTTATAGGCTGAATCTTATCCCTTTTTTTGACATGACACTAGACATTGCTACACATGTGGCAATTCCTGTGAAAGAACACTATTTTGTCACAACAACTCGGTGACCTATGATCTTTGAAAAAAAAAAAGCATGATGGATAGAGTACCAAGAATGCGAGACCCTAACCAAGAGGACCACCTATGATGTCCATAACATAGAGTACTCCCAAAATGAGCATGCATGACCCTGGGGGTCCTGGGACATCTATGAGAGTGGGTGAGAACAGAAAGGCTCTGGGCACTAGCAACAAAGAGCTCCATGATCAGAAAGTTAAGTTTATGACAATGAAACTAAAAACTACTTCTGAGCAGTTTAAAGATGACATACTGTGGACAATCACTGGGTAGACAAAAATGAATGATCTCACAACAAAGAGAATGAGGATGGAGGGGACTTAGGGTTCTGGAAAACAGTTACCAAATTAATAAAGAACCAGGTTTCCCTAAAAAATGTCAGTGATCTATTCTGATTTCAGTGAAGCATGTAGTGATGCAATGCCTCATCTAATTATGCTGGCAAGGTTAATTCACTTGGCATAAGTGTGAGAACAGGCATATGTATTAAAACCAAGCTTGTAGTGATAAATGAAATACAGCAAGAGTAAATGATAGTAGATAGTGGGGTGGAGTTGTTCTAGTGCAGAGCTTGGAAGGGTGGTGCTTTGTATGGTTATATTTAACATCTTCATTAACAATATGCAGGAAATAGTAAACAACAAATGTATTAATAAAATCTATATATCCTGTTAGAAAACAAACCCTAGTAAAACCTGAAAAAAAGGTCAATACAAAGGAATCTCAGAAATTGGAAAATGGATCAGAAAATATAAAAAGAAGTACACTGAACAGAAGGGCAAATATGTGTATATCACTGCATATTTTAAGTACTTGTATATGAATCAATGCATGCAAAAGATATTCCTTCGGAGGAAAATGTAGAAAACCATAGATAGAGCAACAGTGGGAGAGATTTTATAAGGGTGTAAGGCAGAAATACCTTAAGAGGGGGCATAGTTAGTGTGGCCACTTAGCTGGGCAACATCCTTTTAGAAGGAATCTTGGGAAATCTATAATTTCCCGTGTCAAACTCTATCAGACCAGCATTACTCTGCACTACATGCAAATACTTGCAAAATTACTTACACCTGCATGTGTGTGCGTGCACGCACACGCACACTTCCAACAAGAAAAGAAAAATTGAATTGTTAAAAAAGTTGGGCATACCCTAAACAACTTGAATTTTTACCCCTCTGGTTTTGTTGGAGAAAAGTACTTTTTTTTTGTGTCTGTACTAGATGTAGTCCTGGGGAGTTCAAGATCATCCTTATCTATACAGCAGGATCAAGGCCATCCTGAACTACAATTACCTTAAAAAAAACAACAACAAAGAGATGGAGAGAGATAGGAAGAGGGAGAGAAGGGATGGAAAGAGATGAAACAGAAGAAAAGAAGGTCTCTGTGAGATACAGGACATGCAGTCACTTTCAGAACTAACATCTACACTACAATTAGCACCATTCCAAGAGGTCTGACTGGGCGGTGCTTTTATGTTGTTATTGTTATTCTTCTTCTTTGTTCTCTGTTGACATAGTGTGGCTAGACACCTCAGGCTGTCCTTGTAGCTGCAATCCTTTTGCCTCAGCCAACTAGGTTAGAATTACAGAATTGTGTTGTACCTTGCCCAACACATCATGTACTGATGGCATTAAGTAGCTCAAGTCTGTTGCTGCTTTGTTTCCAAGTACTGGAGATGGAGCCCAACAGTATGTGCATGCTACGCAAGTGCTCCATCCCCAGGCAGAGGAAATATTTTAGAAATAAAAAATAATATGAAAAAACTATTGAATTTATTGGTTTGTATGAAATTTGAAGTCAAGTGTATGTTACAAACTTACTTCCATCATTGCCAATCGGAGCTCAAGCAAACTATTTCTAGTACCAGAGGCGTGTTTTTTGTTAATTCAAATATGGAGGCCAGGAAACTTAAAGCTACTGAGATACAATTTTGGGGAAAGTTCCTTTTAAGAATGTATATTTTTAACTTTCTTAGCAAGTTAATCTTTTAGTCAATTCACAGTTCAAGTTTTTTCAGGATTAACTATAAGGTATTTCATAATCAGTACCCAAGCTTCCTAGCTTAATTTAATATTTGACTCATACAACATCCATACTAGGTAGTTGTCATTTCACAAGTACCTCTTTTCTCTAATGCTACCATGGGTGTTGGCTTGGCTCACCAGAGGAATTGACCAGCAGCCACAGGAAAAAACCATTCCTGGTTATTCTTCATCAAGAAGATAGAAACATTGTGTATGAACATTGTATATGACACTTTTACCCATCAATGAGACCTATCATGGTTTTTGGAAATAGACAAGTCAATAATTAATCTAATGTGAAACGAATCAGTATTTTAACAAAATGTGAGTTTCAGTTAAAGTAAGTAATTATACCATTATTAAAACCAACAATTCCTGGCAACAAATAGCATAGCTTTTAACAATACAAAAATGTGTAATATTCTCACCCCCAGATCATATCAAACTTACCTTTCAAACTCATCTTTCTCAAGAAATGGCTCAGCTGTTAAGCATGCTTTGCACACAAGTATGAGGGCTTGAGTGGGCTGAGATTGTCTGAGTTCAGTTCCCACTTGGCATGGCCATGCACATCCACAGCCTCACCCTGCGGGGGAGCAGAAAATTGCTGGGGCTCACAAAGATGTCTAGCTCCAGAATTAGCGAGAAACTCTGTCTCAAGAGAATGAGTGGATGAACAACGGACGGGACAACTGAAGTTCTCCTCTGGCCTTCACTTATGCACAGGCATGTACACCTGGGCACACGTGTGCAGATGCCACACACACCACCACCACACATATGTGCACATGCAAAAACAATCGAACCGAATACTGAGGAGTCTCCTTAGTAACACAAACATCTGTGCAGTGTCTATTGAGTGTAGGCTTGTGGTTATTTACTGAGCTGTCAGGGATTTCCTGTCAGAGTGCTAAAAAATATAGTACAAGAGCGAAACATCAATATCAGAAACATGAATGAATGCTGTGAAGAAACCAAGACAGCAGCTGAATCAGGAGAAAGTATTTGTGCTTCAAATCATGAGACTTTTACTCAGCTGAGCGGACTATTATATAAGCCTCAACTCACAATAGAGAGTACCTACAGGCATCAACTCCAGAATAAGTGCAGTGCTGAGATTTCACAGGTCTGGTGAGTGTCCACCTATGGTTAAGCAATGCAAATATGCATGCCCGGTGTGCTTACTTATGTACATAATTTTTGTGTATTATGGGGACTTATGAATGTCATAGTCTTATACTTTTAGTGAGAGAGGCATTGCATGGTTCATTGGTAGCTATGTTAAATATTGTTCATTAAACTAGATTCTTAAAAAATATTTTATTTATTTGAGAGAGAATAAGAGGAAGAAGCAGATAGAGAGAGAGAATGGGCACGCCATGGCCTCCAGCCACTGCAAACGAACTCCAGATGCATGTGCCACCTTGTGCATCTGGCTTATGTGAGTCTTGGGGAACCAGGATCCTTTGGCTTTGCAGGCAGATGCCTTCACTGCTAAGCCATTTCCCCAGCCCAACTCAAAGTAGATTTTTAAATCATTGACAACAGATTCCTGCTTTCATACTTGATACTTATTTCTAATTTTGGAAGTGAGAATCCAGTGCCCTAAGAACACACTGGAGAAGTCAAGTAATTAGCCAATAAGAGAATAAATAACCTATATATAATAATATATATAACATATAATAACATATATATATAATAACATATGTATAATATATAATGATATATATATTATATAACCTATATAATATATAATAATAATACATAACATATATAACCTATATATATAAAGGAGGGATTCTCACTGGATAACAGGGATTCCCAGATTGAGCCCCCTCCCCCTGGCTCATGGTGGTCTCTGGCTTGATCACACACCTTGGCCAGCTTCCTTCCCTTTTTCACATGCCCTTCCTTCTGAGCGTGCCCTCTGATCACTCTAGAATATAGTGCCTGCACTCAAATTTTTGTTCTGTCCTTGTTTCTGGAGAAACAAAGTCACAAATTTAGAACTGAATACTGGACATATGTCAGTACATAAGTGGACTGAAATGCCAGGGAGATGAAGGAGACCCCTGAAGGAGAGGAGGATGAGGGAGAAAAGACGGCATAACTTCTGCCGGGAGCATCAACACTTGAGGGCTAGCAGAATGAGGGAGCTGCAGAATGACAGGTGGGGAAATCAGAGGAGTGGTTTCAAGGGAGGATGTATGTGAAAGAGAAGAAGACTGAGCATTTTATTATGGAAGCACTATGACAGAAACTGGGGATTTCCCAGTGGGTGACACGCTTGCCACATAGGCACGAGGGCCTCAGTTCAGGTCTCCGGCACCCACACAAAGGTTTGAGCACCCTGACAGGAGCTCCTCACGTCAGCCCCGGTGAGGCGGGAAAAGGATACCTGGTGCTTGCTGGGAAGCTAATCTGGATGAACTGGTAACGTCTGGGCTCAGCGAGAGACTCTATCTCAAGAAAATAACGTGGCGAGCACTTGAGCAGGACACCTGATGTTGGCCTCTGGCCTCCACACACGTGCGCATGTGCAAACATGTATGCACACCCCACACAAGAAACGGCATACATTAAGAGTGTGTAACTGCAGGCAAGTAAAAGGATGACTAGCAAATTATGTAAGTTTTCTGAGAGAAAAAAAAATCGAACTGGATCTAGATGCCAAGAACTGGGACACACTTTGCAAGGGGCTTGGTGGGCCTGCTCACAGGAAATACAGAAAGTCCCTGTCTGATTAGAAATAAAAGAATAGATTGACTTCTCCCTAGTCTTGACTGAACATTGAACAAAATAAAGAGTGAACTGCGAACACAATGAATTTCATTTTTATTAGGATTCTCTATAACTTTGAATAGCAAATTGGGTAGACAAAATTTGAGGAGATATTTATTCTGTGTATATTAAGTTAGACTCTCTGCTCACCAAATTGGATTGGAATAGGGTTCTCTAACTGAAGATCTACACAGAGAGAAATACAGTACTCATTTTATTAGTAAAATAATTTTCAATGGATTGTATTCAAATATTTCTACTACAAATTATATAGAAACCTAAAATTTTATGCTTGAAACTCTTTTTCTTCCATCTTAAGATGACATATGATAACATCACTGCAGTGGATGCTCTTGCAACCACGAATGCATACTATCTGGTCATTATGAGAACTAAAATTATAAGGACTATGAAATGTCTATTTACCTGTTAGTTTCAGATTTTTCTTGGCTATCCAAATCTTGTTGTTTTCTCACATTTCTTTCTGCTATAGATCACTCTGAGGCCTGAAGGCCTACAGAAATGGAAACCCTAAAAGATCTCCTATTTTCTGTGTACTAACTTCCCTCAACCCCTTGCTTTTATTCTTTCTCCCCAACATTTTCTGCCAGCACTACACTTTTGGGGTCCCTTACATAGATCCACTAGAGAAATTTCCCAACTGCCACACCTTATGATCCCACTCAGCCTGAAGAAGCCAGGTAGGTCATTGTCCCAATTCCCTAACAGCAATTAGGATTGCTCCTTCAGGTTGGGGATTGAGGCAATTGAGGGTAACTGGCCCCCAAAGTAAAAAGCAAGAAATGTCATTAAGCCTGCCCTTGTAGTCTTCACTGTGATAGGGGTCAGAGAAGAGTCCCGCTTCTTCTTATCTCTTGCCGAACAGATTTCCTATATCATTTTTTCTATAAACAACCTGAGTTCCTCCCTGGGAAGGAGTTCTTCTTTTCTAGAATTAAGTTTCTTGGAGGGATTGAGCCTGATCCTGGCAGAGTAGGCAGTCTATGCTCTTTCTACTCTTTCCTTTCCATAATGTAACCAAGTCTCTATAAACCATTTATACGGGCCACAGTGAAAGTCTAATTTCTGTCTCTAACTGGAAGATACTATAACTTCAGATGTTCTCTGAACAGTAAGAGGATGAGGCTTAGTTATTCTTTGCTGAAGATTTAAGACCTACAATAAAGTAAACCATATTTTAAAATACTTGAAATATCACATGAAACTGGATTTTAAACCATTTCAGAATTTAATAATATTAAATAATTGAATGTCATTGTACATTTTTTTCTCATGGTATAAGAAAGAAGGTGAGAGAGAGAGAGAGAGAGAGAGAGAGAGAATCTAGCAATAGTGTTCTTCTACCAAATGTGATTGAATACATTCTTTGCTCCTCTAAGACCTTCCATCCCACCCCTCAAGACACTATGAAAGTCAAAGACAGATGGAAGGGAGGAGGAAATATGACTTATTAAAAAAGATAAAAATGCTGGAATAAAATTAGCTCCTTATATTTACTTTAGGGAGCGAGTGGGGAACAAGAGTTGAGCAAGAGAGATAGAGAGAGAGAATTCTAGGACCTCTTGCCACTGCAAGTGAACTCCAGCTTCATCTGCTACTTTGTGCATCTAAGCTTTACATTGCTGCTTGGGAATTCAGGCCTCCAGGCTTTGCAAGAACCTTTAACTACTGCAGCAGCCAGTCTCGGACTGCCTGGATGAACTTCCAAACCAGGCACAGTTATGGAGGAAGGGACTTCCTGAAGCTCACAAATAGAGGGGGAAGTTCCATAATGGCAGAAGAAGTTGGCCCACTTTCACAGGTCAAGCAGAGAAGAAAACCACTACCATCACCAGCACACTCCAGGAACTTCAGGCAAAGCTCAAGCACTTTGCACATCTTTAGCTGGAATTCCCCAAGCACAGCTTAGGACTGGACCCTGGGATCCGCCCACAGTGACACCTCCTCCAGCCAGGTGGCTGGAGATCTAAGTGACAAGCTTTAATGAACTCCTGAACGTATTGGGGTACATCCATTCAAAACAACCACAGACACTAAGCCATCTCCTAGCTCTAAAATGCACTCTTAACAGTCCTATTTCTAACCCTTTCAGCTCATTCCTAGGAGATCTCCATCTTTCAGTGGGTCATGTTCCAAACTATAATGACTCTAGTCACCTCTCCAGACACCACATTGGCTGTCAACAGCACTGTTCATGATGATAGATGATGAAACTTTCTCCTGATGTTTGGTGACTCACAGTTACCAGTAATAACTTTATGTTCTAAACAATCATGACCTATATTTATCCATCTGCCACTTTGAGTGCTTAGAAATACTCTGTGATGGTAATCTGTTGTGTTTTATATATTTAAGAAAAGGTTTTCTAGTTATAGACTTGGACTGAACTAAGGAAGGAATTAAGTAAATTGTCCCATGCTTCTTGACAAATAACTCTTAAACAATTTGAGATTTCACATGATTTTATTCATGAACAAAATCTGTTAAGAATATATTGGAACTTCAGCCAAGAGAACACTGCCAATAAGTCTTTAATAAGCAATGAAGAGTCGCAACTATGGAATTTTCTTGGCATGGGCTCATGTGCACGATGCATAAGTGCAAGCACACAGCATGCCTGGTGTGCGCGAGGTGGTCAGAGGACAACCTCAAGCTTTGTTCCTCGCCTCCCACCTTTCCTTTGAAGCAGGGACTCTGGCTGTTTACTGTTCACCTTCGTGTTCATGAGACAACTGGCCTGAGAGCTTCCAGGGAATTTGTCTGTTTCTCCTTTCCTTCTCACAGTAAGTGTGCTGGGACTACATGTGCTCACACCACAACATCTACCTTTTTAAATGGGGATCTGAAGATAGTTACTCACCTTTTATGACAAGCACGTTATTCCGGGACATCTTCCCAGCCCTTGTAACTAAGTACTTTGAGGGATTTCATCATTTCAATTATTTTTTTTTTCAGTATCTTTTTCTAAATAGTATCTAGACTATTATAACACTATTTCTTCTACTTTTAGGCATTTCATGACTACCTTCATAATTTTGTCTTATAATTGCATAATATCTATGTCAATATTTGCTTGATTTTTTTCTCCAGATATGCTCACCTTAACTTAAAAATTTTGTGTAAAGCAAATTTTGTATCATAATGTAAGTACAAAGCCACATTCAATGACCATAAATAGAAGGTATATGAAGAAAGAGCTCAGTTCTATTAGTTATGGCTAGATTCTGTTCCTATCAAAGTGAGTCATAAGTATGGACGTTCAGAGATTCTTGTAGCAATACTACTACTGAACTAGCGCTTTCTCCTTGACAAATCAGAGGCTGGGGTTGGGCTTAGAGCACTCATGTCTAGTGTGGAAAGCCGTCCTACCAGTGATGTGCCGCAGACACTTTGGCCACACACATCACGGCAGCATTTTGCAGCTGCTTCTGTTGCTACCATTCTGCCCACATTTTACCACAACTTAATGAGATTCTAAAGTGCTATTCGTTTCCTAAATCCCAGCACTTGGGATGCAGAGGTAGGAGGATCACTGTGAGTTCGAGGCCACCCTGAGACTACATAGTGAACTCCAGGTCAGCCTGGGCTAGAGTGAAACCCTACCTCGAAAAACCAGAAAACCAAAACAACAACAACAACAAAAAAATCAGTCATGGGTGGCTTCAATTGAATGATATTTTTAAATATATTTGAAAAATTCTCCAGCAATCAAATCACCATTCATAGTGGGCTCTGTGTTGCTATAGTTTAAATAGTCTGCTAGTTTGGTCATTGCCATACTCTATTTACAGATTTAATGATTTTATGTATATGAGCTTATTTTTCTAGTTCAATGACATTAATTATATGAAAAAAGTATAAATAGTTCCTGTCTCAGCTTTTTAGACAGTCCTATGTATGTTGTTGGCTGTATGATTCACATTTTCTATAGTTTTGAAAATTTTAATAAAAAAATGTCAGCTTAAAAACTCAACACAAAGGCCGGGTGTGGTGGCGCATGTCTTTAATCCCAGCACTTGGGAGGCAGAGGTAGGAGAATTGCTGTGAGTTCGAGGCCACCCTGAGACTACAGATGAATTCCAGGTCAGCCTGATCTGTAGTGAGATCCTACCTTGAAAAACAAAAACAAACAAACTAACAAACAAACAAAAACCTCAACACAATACTGAAATAAAACCCACATACCTTTGAAGTAGTTCTCAGGTCACCATTTAAAATAAAGTTGAATACACTCCGGATATCTAATATTACTAAATTCTTTTCATATCACTTGTGATCTCTCAGCCTTGTTTTAAGGAAAGTCATAAAACCCTAAATAAGATAAAAAATCCATTGAGAAACTGACATGTACTGAAAAATGAGCATGTTTTGTTTTTTCCTTCCTCCAAGCTAAAAGTAACTTCAAATACAAACCACTTTTTAAGGAATATTGTTGGTTTTACATTTTATGGTAGCAAACGTCCCTAAAGTTTAGTATAAAAAGCAATATTCATTTATAAGATGATACAGATTTGATCTATTATAAAAAATCACTTTATATTTATTTTCTTTATATGGGCTCATAAATAATTATTACTCTTTCTATAATTACTTATTCAATTTCTACCTCTTTTCCAGGTATAAAAGTTTACCCAAGCATTTACATGTAATTGTGTATATGGGGGATATTTAAACACCTTTACAGTGAGGTTTTCTTTTTTTCTTTCCTGGCTATCTGCGGTCAGGTGTGAAGTATTGTAAAAGAAGCAAGTACTTTCCAGAATGCAGAATAGCACACATTACAGCTGTGTGGTGTGAACAGTCCTCATTATCTTTCAATAAATAGTCATGGCACTTCTAATAGCAACTGATTTTATGAAGATTCATAGAAACTTACTATTGCTAGAGAAAGACAGATGCATGGCTCAGTACCGGAACTAGTTACACTTCCTGCTGCTTTGCATACATCTAACAGTGGAAAGCAACTTAAGGAAGGGTTTACAGGTCTATCATCAGTTTGATGGACCATCATGGTGGAGAGGTCATATCAGCAGAAACTCGAGGCACTCAGGAACTTTTCATCCACAGTGAGGAAAGAGAGATGAATGCTGGTGCTCACTTTATTTATTTATTTATTTATTCAGCCCATGTCTTGGGCACATGGAATAGTACCTCCCCTATTCAGGGCCATCTCCTCACCTCATTTCACCTAACCTAGAAACTCCCTCATAGACATACCCCAAAAAAGTACTTTCATGGTGATTTTAAATCCCATCAAGTTGACAATCAAGATTAACTATCACAACTTCTCCCTTTATCAGTTTGACACTAAAACACACCACTTTTAAGCCACAATATTTCACCCTCTGTGCTTGGGGACTCCTGGCTTTATTTTATTTGATTTTTTTTTTTGGGGGGGGAGAAGAATGAGGGAGAGAAAGAGAATCAGTTTTCCAGGGCCTCCAGCCACTTAAACAAATTCCAGATACATGTGTCTTCTTGTGCATCTGGCTTACATGGGTCCTGGAGAATCAAACCCAGGTCCTTTGGCTTTGCAGGCAAGCACCTTATCCACTAAGCCATTCCTCCAGCCCTGGCTATCTCTTAATGTGAAATCTATCAATTCCAAATTCAAAATTCTTCATGATATGTAACAATTCCAAGAGTTTTTTTTTTTTTTTAAATCCAAAGTCTAAATCTCATCTGAAACTCAAGGTCATCTCTTAACTATGAGCCCCTATAAAATGTAAAACAAGTTACATCTTGCCATACACAGGAGCAGAGTATAAGTATTACCATTGCAAAAGGGAGGAAATGACATAGCAAGGAATGATCAGACCAAAGCAAGATCAAAACCCCACGTAGCAATCACCAAATGCATTTGCTCCAGGTTGGGTGTCTAGGACCAGTGACAGCATCAACTGTCCTCGAAAGCACATACATAGTCCCCGCCTCCTCAGCTGTGCTCCTGGCAACACGCTTAGCTTCTCTCTTAAGCCGGCTCTACTCTGGACATGCAGGTGTCCTTGGCAGACATCTCAGGGTCCTGGAACTCCAATGCCCTGGGGTTCCCATTCCAACATGGACTTCAAATTCCCAGCTTCACTCAGGGCCTCCTTGCAGGCAATCCAAATGTGTCACACATGCATTTCCTGGCTTCGGGGGCTTTCTGGAATCTTGATGCAGACCTCCATGACCCCTCCACCATTACACGCTGCTTGTCTGTAAGCCCAGCACCAGCCATTCTGCTGCCAGCGCAGGAAGGAGCACAGCTCCTCGGCACCACAGGGGCAGCGGCTTCTGTGTGTGCTGACCCCGAGCAAACACTTCCCGGCCACTTCCTTTCCAGGAACGGATCCCTTAGGGCCTCTCCTTTCCAGTGAGTTCGCATTTTAGCAAGTTGGAGCATTTGCTGCACCAGGGCTTGCCCTCGGGAATCTCTTCGTACTGGGGAAGTACAGAATAGCGGTTTTCTCATTAACAATTACAGCCTTTTTTTCTAGCATATGTCTTGATTGCAACTTTAATCTTGCTTGAGCTCATCTTCTCAACAAATTGATCATTAATTTAATTTAATGGAGTTACGTATTTGAGAGATATAAAGAAAGAAAGAGACAGTGTGCCTCTAGCCACTGCAAAAGAACTTCAGACCCATGTGCCACCTTGTGCACCTGGCTTACATGTTTAGGAAGGAATCAAACCTGGGTCCTTAGGCTTCGTAAGCAAGTGCCTTAACTGCTAAGCCATCTCTCCAACTCTTTATTATTATTATTATTATATTATATTATATTATTTATTATTAAATTGTACATTTACAAATGTCTCTCAAAACTACCTGTAAATCATACCACAACCTAAATGCTATATTGCCTTGAAATTTTCACCATTAAACAAACTAGTCCATTACCTTGCCTTGAAGTTCAACTTCACCCAAGTTCTCCAGACATGGGCAGAATGTAGCCACATTTTTTTTTTGTCAGAATAACTCATTAATTGCCTCCACACCAGTTCCTGATAGAGTCCTTATTGACCTCTGAAGGCTCATGAGCTACTGTGGTTCATGTTTCTCCCAGCAATCTTGTCTTCCACACTCCTATCAGAATGGCCATAAAGATCTGCTTATACTATCCAAGGGATTTTCTAGCCCAATGATGTGAACTTCCAAATTCCTTCCACAGATTAGTTCCAAGGGATCAAGAATTGCACGGTCAGGTTTATCTCAACAATTGCTCCACGTTTTTGGCACCAATTTTCTATATTATGTACATTTCTTTTTGCTGAAACAAATGCCAGGCAAAAGCTAATTATGTAAGGAAGGGTTTATTTTGGTGCACAGTTTGAGGCCGCACAGCCTAATGGTGCGAAGTCACGGCAGTGGGGCGGTTGAAGGAGCTACCCATGATGCATCTGCAGTCAGGGGAGAGGGAGACAGATGCTTGCAATTATCCCCCTTTCTCCTTTCTGTGTATCTAGGAAGCAGGTCCACTGAGCAGCACCACCTACATTGCGGGTAGTCTTCCCACTCTAGTTAACTAAAGTTTGTGTCTGGAGGAGTGCACCGTATCCTTCGTTTGGCTCTTACATTCTTTCCGCCACCTCTTCTGCAATGGACCCTGAGCCCTGGAAGGTGTGATGGAGATATTTCAGTGCTGAGCACTCCTCTGTCACTTCTTCTCAGCACCATGGTGCCTTCTGAGGCATCCCGAGATCACTGCCATCTGAAAAGAGAAGCTTCTCTACCAAAAGTGAGAGTAGCATTAATAGATGAGTATGAACAGTAAGAGCTGGGCAGGTTGATGAGCCAGCTGGTGTATATATCATTTACCTTATCCTATATCCCAATCTCAAAATAATTATTCTTAACTTATAACTTACGGCAAGACAACATTTCTGATCATAAGTCAATATTCAAATTTCTTATTCACTTTTTTTTTATCAATACCATGCATACTTCCCCATCAATTTTATTCTTCCCATGTTGAGTTTTGTACATGGTGTGCATTTTTACCTTGTCAGGATTTAACATGCTGGTGAAGGTGTCTATGAACCTTTTGTAAAGCTAACAGAGTCCTTGGATGGTATGCTCACTCGATGAATTCCCTATAGTGACAATTAAGTAACCAAATTTACTCATAATCATTTCCTGGAGGGAAAAACAATTAAACTGTGTACGTCAAAGGCTGGTAATTACTTCACAGTTAAAAGAAACCACAGACCATAGTGTTCCATACAAATGATCACAGAAGACTAACATGACCCTTTAAATGGTAGCCCGCACCTGAACTTGGCAGCAAGCTATGTCAGTTCAAATTATGCCACCAGCAAGTCTCCTCTTCAATAGAACCCCATTAAGTATTTTAATTCTAAACTATTAGTTATTTTACCACATGTTGATTCATCTAATTTCATACTTGAATGTTCATAACTTATCAAACTTACAGAGTTCCAACTGTCTAGATTACGTA
This sequence comes from Dipus sagitta, assembly GCA_036346955.1. Taxonomy (NCBI): domain Eukaryota; kingdom Metazoa; phylum Chordata; class Mammalia; order Rodentia; family Dipodidae; genus Dipus; species Dipus sagitta. The sequence goes on along the minus strand of CM070793.1, from coordinate 23,256,678 downwards.
TTTCATAGTTGAATTACTTTTCTCTTGCTATATAGGGCAACCAAGTAGAATGTTATATTTCCAACTCAGCCAGAGGATATTCCGTATGGAATAACTTTGGATGTTTTGGGTTTAATGAAGAAAATGAAAATGGGTATTAATTTCTTTCAACCACTTAGCTCTTTATATCATAGGCAATGTGTGGTTCGTAAAGACATAGCATTAATGATAGCTGTCAAAATAATAGTCTGTAGGTCAAAGGTCAAGAAAGACATGTAAAAGACTTCAGGGTGAACCAGATGATAAAGCAGCCCATTTAGTCACTTAAATGCTAGTCTAGCAAGATATCCGTGGGATCAGAGGTTAGTGGATGCAAGAAGAGTAAATGTAGACATTTCCAAGTAGTTTACTCTTGTTAAGAGGGGAAAATAAGATAATAGTATTACCAAACAAGCATACTAGAAGCAATTTTATTAATTGTAGTGCTGACCCAGCAGTGCACGCACAGTCGTCTTTCTGATGGCATGAGTGCTTTTATTTAAAATAATATTACCTCCTGTTGGGACTCTATGTCTTAATTAAGATAATTCCTGGAAGTTGTGTTAATGTCAGCAATTTTACATTTTCATTGGTTCTACCTCCAAATATTATCATGTCCAGTTTAAGTTTCAGTATAAATTTAGGTGGACATGGTCTCTTTCTTTAATACCCACAATGCATAGCACTGTGGCACGTGTGGCATTTCAGCTTGATTCCTGAGTATAATTAATTGTGATCCATTCTTGCTTATGGGCAGGTTGTACTTCTGAGTCTCAGAACTCTGCTCCACAAATTTAGGCAATACAGGCTGAGGGATAAATTTTCTTCTTCTATGCTGGTACATATACCTCTTTCCTTATCATTATTCCTTAAACAATACAGTAGCACTTATTTATATAGCACTTATACTCTGTTAAGTCATTTAAGTGATGTAGAGATTGCTTTAAATATACAGAGGATACAAAAAATTCTATGCAATTGTGGTACAATTTTACATAAGGGACTTATTCATCCATGGATTTTGGTATTCAAGGGGTCCTGGGAGCAATTCCTGTGATATTGAGAGAAAAAATGTATATTAAAGTACCATAGCAATTTCTTGTAATAATAATAATCAGTGAAAATTTAGTGAGTCAATTTCTAAACAAACTTACATTTATACGATACTGCAGGCATCTAAGAAGGAGGCTTTGATGTTCTCTAGAGAATATTCACAGCTAGCTTATAGTCACTTGAGGATTTGCTGTTGGGAGACATGTGGCATACAATGTAAGTACAGACTATGTTTACTTCTTTAATATTTTATTTATTTATTTAAGAGAGAGAGAGGGAGACGGAAGGGGGAGAGAGAATGGGTGCACCAGGGCCTGTAGCCACTGCAAATGAACTCCAGATGCATGTGCCAGTTTGTGTATTTGGCTTGTATGGGTGCAGGGGAATTGAACCTGGGTCCTTAGGCTTTGCAGGCAAGTGCCTTAACCACTAAGCAATCTATCTAGCCCCATCATATGTTTTCTTGACTTCATGTTTTTGTTATTTATTATCATTATAATTTTTAAATATTCATGAAAAAGTTATCTGTGCATTGAGCATTTTCAAGGCATATCCCTGCCCTCCTTACCCCATTCCTTTTCCTTCCTCGTGAGTCCCCATTCTCCTCCCAGACAGTTTCACTTCTACCTTCATGTCGTATACGCATGCACGGTTTTATGTGTCTATGTAGAATATAAGAGCTACAAATGAGAGCGAGCAGATGTTATTTGTCTTTGTAACACCGAATTAATTCATTTAATATGGTTATCTCTTGGTTTACACAATTTCTTGCAAACAAACATAAATTTGCTCTTTTATTTATTTATTTATTTATTTGCAAGTGACAGAGAGAGGAAGAGAGAGAGAGAGAGAGAGAGAGAGAGAGAGAGAGAGAATGGGCGCGCCAGGGCCTCCAGCCATTGCAACTGGACTCCAGATGCATGCGTCCCCTTGTGCATCTGGCTAACGAGGGTCCTGGGGAATCGAGCCTCGAACCGGAGTCCTTAGGCTTCACAGGCAAGCGCTTAACCGCTAAGCCATCTCTCCAGCCCATAAGTTTGCTCTTAGTGACTGAAAACAAAATCCACCACTGACCATTATATACTTATCCCATTCCTCTTTATTCACTCTTGCTTATAGACACCGAGGTTGGTCTCATAACTTAGCTACCGTCAATAGTGCTGCAGTAAATTTTAGTGTGCAAGTACCTCTGTGAGGTATTGATCTGGGATACATTTTTCATTGTTTCTCTCTTTTTTTTTTTTTGTTTTGAGAAACCTCTATACTGGCTTCGGTAGTGGCTGGACTACTTTACAATCTTACCAGAAGTGTATAAAGATTGTTGTTCTTCTATGTCCTTGTCAGCATTTTTGTTATTTATTTTCCTAGTGACAGCCTTTCTGACTGGTGTAAGATGAGATTTCCAGCCAGCCACTCGTGATGGTTGTGCAGCCACTGTTGTGAGTAACGGGGTAGGCGTCTGAGGCTGAGATGCATCCCAGCAGGCAACCGCTTGTGCAAGGGAGGAGTTATGCAAGGAAAGGCACCCACAGCTCACATCCTCCGCATTGACTTTTGATTTGTAAAGGATAAAGGAACGGCGGGGAAGGGAGGAGGGAACAGAAGTGAAGCGGGGGTACAAAACTGATCAGTGTTCAAGAGTCTTTCTAGGGATCCAAACACTTGGAACACATAGAAAGAGACAACTGGTGAAGAGGAATAAAATGAGGCAGGAGTGCTGAGGTAGCAAAGAACTGAAACAAATGTATGTATCTGAGGCAGTATGAGGGAAATCAGCCTGTGATGGACGGACTCACAGGAACGGTTAGAGGTCCTTGGTTATCACCGCCTCAGATGTCCGTAAATATCAAGGACTGGAAGACAATAGAAGATGGGCATTACCGAAGGAACCAGGCATGAGAGCAGCCATGTTAGATGTCTAGTTCACTAGGCCGGACAGGACTATGTTGACCATAGAGTTAAGAAGAGGATTGATTCACAGTGTCCTTGGACAAGTATGGCGCTTTTACGAGCTAGGACAGCTTTGGCTGATCTAAGTGACTTGCACTGGCCTGTGGATTGGGCTCATAAAGTGGACAGTCCAGCAAGAGGAGATGAGAGAAGGTCCAGCACACAGTGGGGTCTGTTCAGGTCACTCAAAGGCCAAGGTGGTGAGTTTTGTGCTCAGCAGGAGTTCTAAAGGCAGAAGGTTGACAGAAATCCACGTGCTATGCTCATGAGCTTCTGAGAGGTCAGTTTGCACAAGGCATATATGGTTTTCAAACACGTACATGAAAAAGACGAAACATGTTCCAGCAGTGGGCAAGCATGGCCCCAGAGAAAGCTCTGCACATTTGTCTCCTGCAGAGACGTGCGCTGGGGTGAAGCTCTGGTCCTGACCTGTGGCTCTCACAGCACCAGGTGAGGCTGACGAGAAGCCAAGGCCAGCGCTCTGGCTCAGGTGTCGTGCCGGAGCCTGAGCGGCTGGAACGGCCACAAGCACAGCAGGCAAGAGAGCGGTCTCACTCCTCTTTGGCCGAGCAGCTAATGTGGGCCCCACAGAGACCGTCAGGGATGGGGAGTTGCTCTGAAAGACCCACGGAAGTGTTCCAGGGTAAGACGACAGGATCGCACACAGCAAATAATTATGGGTTATAGAGAGCTAGTTAAAGCCATGCTTCCTATTCACAAGGCTGTCTCCAACATTGCTCTTTTGAGGAAGGAGTTGACAAAAACAATGGAATCTTCTCCGGCTATGTGGAATCTTCCTAGTGTTTTTTTCTTTATTTCCTTAGCTCCTGCCCCCTGAGACTAGTTGGTACTTGCTTGGGATGGAAGGCACAAGGCTTTCAGAGATACTGTCCACCCTCTGTACAAAGGTTTCCTTACAAGAGCCACAGGGAAGGGGCGGAGTGTTGCAAGGAAGACATTTCTCCTCCAGGCATAATTTGATGCCCATCTTGGAGTACAGAACTCCTTGACCCCCAGCAGCTGTGATACACTAGTTGCACAGAAAACAATGGAATGTCAGTCAGTCAGTTTACAATAATGGGACTAATGTAAGCTATAGACGCTTCCTAGTAGAAGGAGGGGAGGGCTACAAGATTCTCAACAGGGATTCTAGCCATTATTCGTTCCCATATCCCTCTAACTACAAGTTGCAAGTCTTGGGAGCTGGTAGAGTATATAGGAAGTGGAAGGCTACCTGACAAAGGTGATTCCGTTATACTGCTTTCAAGATGGCATCATCCATGATGGAATGGAACTTTGTGGTGATGCGACTGTTTTGGGGTCACCCCATACTCCTGCAAATAATCCCTCAGGCATGCTTTGTAAGCAGCCCCAATAAACTGATTGGTTTTAGAATTGGACTTTGATGAAATTATACTGGGATCTGTCATCTGTGCCCTGTCTTGGATGCATAGATGTTTGCCCTTGGAAAAGTTAAGTTAATGCAACATGCAGGGAGGGGGATCATGCTTTCCTCTGCCAGACTTGCGTTTATTGTACCAGGCTTAATCTCGCTTACCCTCATGAGAGTAGAATAATATATGTGCAAACAATCCTTATCAAAATGTATGAGAATACAGTAATAGTCAAGTGAAAGAATAATTGCCCCTTAAACGTCAGGTACTTTTGGAAGTAAAGGATCGTTGATAGTCTATGTGCACAAATATGTTCTTGTGGATATGTGTGAAAAATGGAGAACAAAAACAGAGTAAGACTAGTAATTCCATTGGAATGAGGGAGAAGAAGTAGAGGAGGGAAAGGTAAATAGAAACAGGAATGGCAGCAAGCAACAGGGGTGGGGGTGAGAAAATTCTGGCTAAAGGTAGAAGTAAAGAAATGCAATCAGATAACAGAAGATAGCCCAAGATCTCAGGAGACTGAGACACAGAGCTCTCATATACCAGGCCAGCCTATGTGCTTTAGGAGACCCTATAAAAAGAAAAATTTAAAAGAACAAGGAGAAAGATATAGAGAAGGCAAGAACAGAACCTGGCAGAGGCCAGACTGTTTGGTGATATGATTTACCAAAAGAGAAATATATGTGAAGGAGAGAGAGAGCTGAGCACTGAGCATGTGGATGCTGCTGTGTCTGCGTGCTCCTTCCAGTAGGAGTCTCTCAGGGTCACTTGCTTGGCCCAGACATGCCTGTCACACTCCTGCGTGCTGCAAGATTGTGTCACAGATATTGCTCTGCCCTCTGAGTGGTCCATCAGATGTTGGGTTAATGTGCTCTTGAATTTGGTTTGCAAGTATTTTTTTTTTTTTTGAGAATTTTTGCAACTATGTTCATGATGGAGATTGGCCTGTAGTTTTCTTTATTTTGTGTCTTTATCCAGTTTTGGCATCAGGATAACATTGGCTTCATAAAATATGTTAGTGCTATTTCCCTTTCTATTTTGTGAAGGAATTTGAAAAGTGTCAGGGTTAGAGGCTCCTTGAAAGTGATTCAGCAGTAGAATTGAGCATTTCTTTTTGCTGTTGTTGTTTTATCTTTATTTATTTATTTGAGAATGAGAGGGGGACAGAGAGAGAGAGAAGGAAGAGAGAGAGAATGGGCGCGCCAGGGCTTCCAGCCACTACAAACAAACTCCAGACGCATGCGCCCCCGTGTGCATCTGGCTAACGTGGGTCCTGGGGAATCGAGCCTCAAACTGGGGTCCTTAGGCTTCGCAGGCAAGCGCTTAACCGCTAAGCCATCTCTCCAGCACTGGGCATTTGTTTTTCAGGAGACTTTTAATCATTTCTTCAACCTCTTTGCTCATTCTGGATCTGTTTAAATTGTTTACATCTTCTGGCTTCAATCATGTTTACCCAAAACTTTGTCCATTTCATCCGGATTTTCCAGTTTTTTGGAACGTAAGTTCACAATGTAGTCCCTAGTGACCTTTGGGATTTCATTAAAGTCTGTTGTAACGATTCCCTTTCCTTCTCAAATTGTATTTATTTGGGACTTTCCTCCCTTTCTTTTGGTCAGTTTGGTTAGGTGTTTGTCAATCTTGTTAACTTTTTCAAAGCTCCAACTTTTTGCTTGATTCTGTGTGTTCTTTTAGTGTCTATTTCACTAATTTCTGCCCTACTATTTATTATTTCCAGCCATCTACAGTCTTAGGGTTTGGCTTCTTGTGGTATTTTTCTAGCCTTTCAAGTTGCATAATTAAGTTGTTTATTTAAGATTTCTCTGGTTTTTTTTTTTTTTATCTTCTGCTTCTGGGATTCCAAGTGTGTCTACATATTATAATTCTTTCCTGTCTTTTACTCAATTTAAAATATTTTGTTGAAAATTTTCGTACATGAAGATAATGTAATTTGATCATAATTCATACCAACAACTTCTTTTGTCCTATGTTCCTCCCATGTGCACACTTTTGCTATAAATTTTCCTCTTAGGACTGTCTGACCATGTCCTAGAAGGTAATGTAGACTCTGTTCTCACTTGTTTCTAGAAATTAAAAAAACAACAACAAAATAACCTTCCCTGATTTCTTTAATGACTCACCATTTATTCAAAATTGTATTTATTGTTCAGTCCCCAGATATCTCTATGTTTCCTGAAATTTCTACTGCTCTTAATTTCTAGTTTTGTTCCCCTGTGCTCTGATTATACATAATGAATAATCTCAAATTTTTGTTGAGTTTTGATTTGGAACTAGGATTTGATCAACTTTAGAGATGATTCTATGAATAACCACAAAAAAGTTTACACCCTACCCCTTAGATGGAATATTCTATAGATGTCTGTTAATTACCCGGTTGGTCTGTGGTACGATTGAACTCCGATGCATCTCTGCTAATATCATCTTGGTTTAGAAGGCACATCTAAATATGTGAGTGGGGTGTTCAAGTGTCCCATTACTCTGTCAGGACCTATTTATCCTTTGATGACATTTAGTGTTTTTCTTTTTTTATGAAACTGGGGACCCTATTGCTTGGCACATAAATATTTACAATACCTATGTCTTTTTGATTAACTGCTCCTGCTATTCACATATAGTGGCCCTTTTTGTCTCCCTTGAGTAGCTGTCGTTTGAGTACACTTCATCAAATAAAACAATAGTTACAACCATTTGTTTATTATTTCCATTTGCTTGGTATTATGTTGTTTTCCATCCTTTTACCCTCAGCTTTTGGGCTTCTTAGAGACAACATGTAGTTGAACCCTGTTTTTGTTTGTTTGTTTTTTGTTGTTGTTGTTTAATTCAGCCAGTCTGCATCTTTTTTTTTTTTTTTTTCCGGAGTTGAGGCCAAGCATATTAACATTATTACTGAATGGCTCTCTCCTGTGACTTTGTGCAGTTGTTGGCTTCTGTGTGTCTTCCTAGTATTTCTTTCCTCTTATCCTGTGAGTTCTGGATATTTGCTGGCTTGCTGTGCTGGACGCGATTGTTTCAACTCCCTCTCTTCTTCCTCGGTCTGTCCCTGACTTGGATATTTTTACATGTGTTCTAATGATTGCAGCTGTTTTTCTTCTTCCTTTAAGTTTAGCATTCCTCTAAGAATTTCCTGTAGAGATGATTTGGTTGGCATGAATTGATGTGATTTGTGCTTGTTCTCATATGTCTTTATTTCTCCATCAGGTTCGAAGGATAACTTTGCTGGGTATTGTGCCCTTAGTTGTCTGTTACCTTTAGGGTTTTAAATATTTCCTACCATGTTTTCTTTTTTTCTGGCTGTGAAGTCATTCTGATATTCCTGTCCATTCATGTGAGTTAGTATTCCCCCCTCCTCCTCACGTCCTTTAGTATGATTCTTTTTTGCTATTTTTAACATCTTGATCCTCAGCCTGACCTTCTGATGCCTGCACTCATGCTCTCTGCCTAGATAGGGCTCCTTGGGGCATGGTGAAGGCACGCAGCCACTGCTGTCCTCTTGGGTAGTCCCAGGGCGTGTGCCCATGGGCAGGCTTCTGGGCCTGCACCTACCAACCCACCATGTGGTCCCCAGTGTTCTCTCCTATCCGCCAGGGGGCAGGCTGGCATGGGCAGCACGTCAGGGCCTACTTCATGCAATATCTATATCTATATCTATATCTATCTATCTATCTATCTATCTATCTATATATATATATATATATATATTTTTTTTTTTTCCCCCCAAGGTAGGGTGTCACTCTAGCCCAGGCTGACCTGGAATTCATTATGTAGTCTCAGGGTGGTCTCAGGACTCTTGCAGATCCTTCATTTTTCCTGTTTTTGTAAGGTAAAACTGTGAATGTGCTGTCAGTAAACTCAGAGTTCACTAACATAGCAGACACATCAAGAACTAAGCAAAGGAAAAGTCGGACAGTATTTGATGACTTTGAGGACCTTGTATTCTATGTCAGTGTCTTTCTTCCCAGACTGTGCGGACAGTGTCTTATCTTCATGACACTTGTCTCTGGCTATAAGGTTTGAGGGATACATTTTCCAAGGGGCTAATTTAGAGAGATTACATGCATTCTACTTGTACATTTTTATTACACTTTCTTTTGATCTGTCATATAGAATACTTATCATACTTGTCCTATTTTTACTTCAAGTTTATTTTCGAACATTTACTTATTTTATGTGTTATTTTAAAGTTTTACACACCAAATATATTAACAAACCTTTCTTTTCAATTCATGTTGTGAGACACTGTGGTCATATAAAATGTGGCAATTATTATTTTAGTTGTTATAGGTAAGCAGAAAGCCCACTGCATTTATCAATTTCATGAAAAATCTTTTCACTGTTGGTAATTGTCTCCATGAAGTATCTAGCCTCTATTATTTTCCTACCAGTCTATTTTTAACAGTTTCATCTTTTGTAGTTTTATTTGTTGTCACCAACTCTTTAGCACTGTTGGCCAAAAACATCAGAACCTTTGGGAATTGCACTGGCTCTTAATTTCATGATGTGTCTAGAATCTAGAAATGGATATAGATTTTTAACTGAGAGATAGGGAAGAGAAGCTTTTTCTTTAGTATAAAAAAGGACAAATGACAAAATCAAAGAAACAACAACTAACAAAACAATTTCTAAGACTTTGCTATTTGCTTGTATTCAACAAAATTTTGATAGCTTATACAGATATAAAAATCAACAGATTAATTATTACATTCAAAATCCACTGCAAAATGTATAATACAGTACATTGGTCAATGTTGACATAAAATTCTACATTTTCCCAATGTCTATTAAAATGTGGAGTATTACACTATCTTACAACCTCAGAATTCAAAACCTACTTTTTCTTCAAGGTGAGAGTGAACAATGTAAGTGGATATGGTTATTATTACCATTTTGAAAATGAATACTATCAGCCGTGCATGATGGCATACGCCTTTGATCCCAGCACTTGGGAGGCAGAGGTAGGAGGATAGCTGTGAGTTTGAGTCCATCCCGAGACTACATAGTGAATTCCAGGTCAGCCTGGACTAGAGTGAGGCCCTACCTCAAAAAAAGAAAAAAAAAAAAGAAAATAAAAAAAAAGTACTATGATATAGTATCAAGTATAAAAAAGTATCCGGTGTCTCCAAAGAAAGTAACTGCCTTATATTAAGGGGCTCTTTGAACTATAGCAAATAAGCTGTTCTGTCAATAGAAAAAAATAAAGTCTTATTTCTATTTTATAAAACAAAATGATTTAAATCACTTACATAGAATATTGCGCTGGGATTTGTTGGGGGCTGAAATTTTAGTAGGATGGGATATAATGTAAGAATGAGAGAGTGTGACTGATTTAGAAATATTTTTTTTGTTGGGCTGGAGAGATGGCTTATCAGTTAAGCGCTTGCCTGTGAAGCCTAAGGATTCCGGTTCGAGGCTCAGTTCCCCAGGACCCACGTTAGCTAGATGCACAAGGGGGCGCATGCATCTGGAGTTAGTTTACAGAGGCTGGAAGCTCTGGTGCACCCATTCTGTCTCTCTCTCTCTCTAATAAATAAACAAACAAACAAAATTTAAAAAAAAAGAAATTTTTTTTGTTGCTGTTTGTTTTTCAAGGTAGGGTCTCACTCTGGCTCAGGCTGACCTGGAATTCACTATGTAGTCTCAGGGTGGCCTCGAACTCTTGGTGATCCTCCTACCTCTGCCTCCCAAGTGCTGGGATTAAAGGCGTGTGCCACCACGCCCAGTGGATTTAGAAATATTTTAAAAGCATTGCTGGTATGGAACTTGCAGTTGTACTAGGTCATTTTATTATTGCTCAAACATTTATCATGTTATTCATTTATTCAGTGAGAAAGTTCAGGAATGCTATTATATTTCTAGCTTTCATATATTTTCAGAAAACTGCTTTATATTTATAATTTAAAAGATCCCAAATGTTACTAAAATCTTTTTTTAAGATGCAAAAAGCAAAAATAATGATTGATTCAAGCAAATATCTGGGTAATAGTTCAAAGTTAATTGATTTACACGTTAAAGACATGTTCTTGAGCAAATAATCATCTGTTTGGATTCAAGTTCTTCCTCTGTAAAATGAAACTGAACTGGCCAATCTTTATTAACAGCACAATTTACATTTTTGCCAACAATGAGATCAGGCAGACTTACTAGCAGGTAACTTTTTCTCTGAAATTTGGTAGTCTCCATTTTGCTGACCACATTGTTTTCTCATATCAATTGTTCCACGAAAGTGTAAGTAAAGACACAATCCCAAGCCTTAGAAAATTTCTCAGAACCCCTGTTATATGCTGGACCTTGAGCAAGGCTCTCTCATTCTTTCAAAATGGAGTTTACCAGACTAGTGACCATTGATTGCCCTGACTCAGTTGTAGGATTTAAGGTCCTCTTTTCCATCCAGAAAGCTTCTAGGAATGTGGGGATGTGGCTCAGTTAAGGAGTGTCTGACTCACATTCAAGAGGACTTAGATTTCATCTCCAAAATTGAAATAGATAAATAGATAGATGATAGATAGGTAGATAGATAGATAGTAGATTTCTTTAGGTTTCTCTTTAAATCTCTCAGGCTATCAAGGAGAAAGGTGAAGAGATACTTAATTTTCTGGCTTTATATTAGAAAAAATATCACAGAATCACAACTCAGTGATTCTGGGGACAAATATACACTCTGACTTTAAAGGGTTGTAAAATAAACAATGACTGTGTTCTAAATTAACTTGTTAAAGTTAGATTAACTTTAGGAATATCAGGATTGTGCTGGAGAGATGACTCATCAGTTAAGGCACTTGTCTGCAATGTCTAAGGACCCAGGTTCAATTCCCCAGTACCCACGTAAGCCAGATGCACAAAGAGGACCATGAACCTGGACGGAGTTCCTTTGTAGTGTCTAGAAGCCCTGGTGCACCCATTCTGTCTGTTTCTCTTCTCTATCCTTTCTCTGCTTGCAAATAAATAAAAATAAAACTTTTTTTAAAAGAGCAATATCATATTAGGCTTACTAAAGGACCATTCATTTTCTAAATTAAAATATGAGCTGCTCTGAAATGTTGCTAATTTAAATTTATATATATATATATATATAATTATATACTTATAATATTATATCAAACAGACAAAAATCGCCATATTTCCAGGATTCCATATAGACAAATTTCTCTTTAAACTACTCAATACTTGCTAGCGTGTCTGCCCTGTGACTGACAATATGTCCACATGCCTGTGGGTTTTGTAATGCATACAACCATGTGCTTAGTGGTATGGGGTCATGTGAAAAGACATCATGTGCAGGCCCCAAGAGTGAGGTAGGGATTTAATTTGCATCCACATTAAGATCCCCTCACACTTCAAATTCTCTCACTTGACACGAAGATAAGGATTTGACCTGATTCAACACTCTCCGTCTTGCTTCTCCATACATGTGATCTTTTGCAGCTAGTGACTTAAGCACATTAACAACTATCTTGGAGGGACAAGAGAAGTATCTTGTAGAAGCCATGGAAGGGAGCAGATTTCGTTTGCATCAGAGAGTCAGTGTCTGACAAAATCATTATTAAAACTTGTCTCGTTTGTGGTTCTTTCCGTACTCGGCCTCTCTGACATCGGGCAATTTACAGAAGTTCTACAATCTCTTAGGCACTGGGTTAACTTTGAAAGGCCGTTGTAACAAAGTGCCACACAAATAAAAGCAGAAAAGATGTTTTCTCTCACAGACTTAGAGACTCAAGGTGCAAAATCAAGATACTGGTAGGACCAGTCTCCCCTAATCAGCAGCTGGGTTCCGGGATGGTGACTGCTGGGCTGTGTTGTTGTTCCTCGTCTTGAAAGTAGTTATCACACTTCATTTTCTGATCTTTCTGTCACATGGCTTTCTGGATGCCTTAACTTGCCTTTTTAATCTGTGTGTGTGTGTGTGTGTGTGTGTGTGCACTACAGCACACTTGCAGAGGAAATCTTGGTTGTCAGTCCATGCCTTCCACCTTATTAGAGGCATGGTGTCTTGTCCACCATTGCTCATATTATAACTGGCATGCAAGTTTCCAGGGATTCTCTTGGCTCCACCGCCCCCACGGCAAGCACACCGAGGTCACCAGTGCACAGCGTTGCGTGTGTTCTGGAGATCCACACTCAGGCCCTCACACTTGCACAGAGAGCACCTTTACCCATTACGCCGCCTTCTCAGCCCTGGGGTGCCTGTCGTTACATTAGCTTCCCTCTTGTAAGGTGCCAGTCGGAGTAGATTAAGGTCCCACTGGCTCTGTTATGACATCGCCTAACTAACTGCATCTGACCCTATCCCCAGGTAAAGTAGGAATTCAATAAATTCAATATGCGTTTCTTTGGGGAGAGGTAATTCCAGGATTTAACTTGTAAAAGACTCCTCAGCAGCTGGGCTGATGTTCCTGGAGACTTGAGAGTGACCAGGAAAGCAAGTGCCCTCCAGTTGCTTCCACTGGTCTCCCTGACATTTAGCCTGTGTGACTTTAATGAAACGCGAGAGGCTTTGCAACCCTTCCCTTTCTCTCCTTAAAGCTGCTACTGTTTCCAGGTGGAGAAATCACAGCCCTTGCCATGCCATTCTGTGGCCTTGCTCCAGTGCCGCTTGTTGTACATCGTAAAGCGTAAGCAGCACGGACAGCCTGGCCTGTTTCCCAGAAGCCTTAGCTCACTGTCTGACAGCATCACAATGGTTAATGAACACATGGTGCAGCTCTCTAACTTGTTTAGCTAAACTGCATTACTCATACTGAAAGTTTTATTATCAGAGTCAAATACAGGAAGCTGGAGCGGACGTGTTCTATTTAAAAAAAATAAAACATTTAAAAAAATAAGCTTGGCATATTGATTATCTAATTTTCTAAACAAGAGGCTCATTCCTTTTAATCCTCAGCATTACTGTAAATTCTATCCCTGCCGATGGTTCATGTTGTTCAGAATGAGATTAAAACACATGCATGCACATATTACACACATATTTCATATTAGACTTAAGATTGCCTTTGCCAGGATATTACTAAATTGAATGAGAGAGGTATCACCCTAGGTTTCTTGAGAACCTTGCTGTTTGGAAAAGAAAATTGTGATTTCTCATATTAATGGAAACTAAAATAATATATATATGCATATGTATATGTATATATATACATATATATATATGTGTATATATATATATATATATATATATATATATATATATAAATTTGGTATGCACTTGAAGTATACAACTGTGGACAATGACTCTGTCATTTCTGTGGAAGTCATCTCATTTGACCTGTTTCTTCTTTTTTCCCATCCTTTGTAGTAGAGGGCCCCTTGCTACTTGCTTGCTTGGACATAACAAATCTGGGAAGCACAGTGGCCTCTCCGTGACACAATGCTAGCAAGTTACTGTATGAGCCATATTACTGGTGGGTTAGGTTTTCTTAGACGACAATTTTTTGATCACAGCGATAAAGTTATATAAAGAGTATTACTTATGTTTGCAGGACACAGACTACATACCTCCCTCAGGTGTTATCATATAGTGATCCCACTTGAAATCTTCCTTCTAAATAATCCTGTTTGGCTATCGACATCATATCATGAGATTTGACTATTGCCATTTTCAGTGTCTGCCATGGCATAGTGATCTCTTTCATAGTGATGAAACCATTTCATTTCTTAGTCTACATTTAAAATATGAATTTTATTCTTAATTCTGAATTAAGCTACTCCTGTAATAAAGGTTTTAGAAAACTCCTGGATTGATTAGAATGTTTCGTATCACAGTGTCAGGGGGAAAGTCTGTGATTTGAAAATTCTCAGATCCATCATCTTATAGGAAATGTTTGGGTTCAATGACTTAGTGTATTTGAAACAGGAAGAAAGTGACTTGAAAAAAGATGGTGGGAAGTTTTGTGTACTTTCTTTGTTTAATTAATCACATCCAGAAAGCGATCCTTTTATGCTTGCTCCTCAATAAGCAACTTATTTAGCAGATTCTGCACTGCCAAGTTAATTTTTTATGGCATTTGTAAGTGGATAAGACAGTAGAACATCACTCCCTTCCCCTTGTGAAAAAAAAAAGAAAACAATAGCACCAAAAACAAATCTACTAGGTGTAACTCTTACATCATGCATATTCCCCAATTCAGTGTTCAAAGTCAACATAAATGGCTTTATCCACCCCAACCACCACTGTGCCACACTGGTAAGACGTCTTTATGACGAATGAGCTAATGTTTACAAAGCACATAAGACCCTTCTGCAGGACAATATCTACTTACAAAGTGCAGCTCTCATTATTGAATGAAACGTGGTGCTGTTGTTATTGCTGCCACATCTATGCTATTCCTACCTGATGGTTTTCACTGGCAAAAGAAATCAGCTTCTTAAAAATAAGGGCAGTGGAGAGGGGGGCATGAGAATTTAATAATTTTAAGTCACAGTGAGTTGCACATGCCCAGAAAAAGCCTAGATCACTTCCAAATTCAAGGACTAATAAAAATTGGAAGCACTCCAGTAATTTTAAATTGCTTTGCACATTGAAGAGTGATTTAAAATCATTGAAGTGATTCAATTTTTTTTATGTATGCACTTCAATTTAGAAGTGAGTCAGACAGACAGCATCATAACATAGAAGTCTAAGACATTGAATTAATGTTTGAAAAGTTAGGAATTAGCCTAAAACATAACTGGAAGAACAAAGATCAATCATGAATGGATTGGGCTTTTAAGTTCAAGGACCATGCTGAATTTCTGGGGAAATTTTTTCAAGGCCTGTCCTCACATTGGCCATGAATGTCTTTTTTATTTCTGAACTAAGAGTATTTACAGTCTTTATTACTAGTTAGTAATATATTTGTTAATTTTAACATTGTTTTTCAAAATTGTTAATTATTTCTGTCTTGCCACTTAAATTTCATAAGAGTATGTAGAAATATAATAGTCACAACATGCAATCAATATATGTAATTTGAGGTTTCTTGAGCAATATAAAATGGAAAAAAATAACCATTAAAGTTAATTATACAGATATAATTTAAGTAACCTAATATACCAGACGATTGCCATCTTCGTCTATAAGTAATGTACCAGTTTGGGGATATTTCGCATTTTCCCCTTTGCGTTAGATTACTTGAAGTTGGGTGTGTGTCCTACAACTGTACATGCATTTACAGGATGTAGCAGCCGTGCTTGGGCAGTGCTGAGAGACGGTGCATGCTTTGAAGACACAAACTGTGTTCCTACTTTGCCACACCAATTGTACTCAGAGTTTGGACTTTTCCTTGCTGTTACCCTCCCTTTTCATTTTGTGATGTCAGACAGCCAATTCACGTAAAAACAAAACAAAGCCAAACCAAGCAGCCCAGTGATCATCCTGCAGACTCCCACACACGTTCATGCAAGCAACCCTAATGAAATTCAGTGGGTCACAGAAAAGAAAACAGGCCGAAAAACAGGAGGAGGAATAGCTGGGAAGGAAAGGGGGTTCAATGGAGTGGGAGGGGAGAAGGAAGGGGATCAAAACATGATACATATATGCATGAAATAATCTATAAGTCAGTACATCATTTGAAAAGAGAAGATAAAAAGTGCTTTTCGGTGGTCTAGAAACTGAGGAAAAGTGTATCCACAGCTAAAAAAATAAGTGGAGGCACGTCATGATTTTCCCGATAAAGCTCCTGGGCAGTGATTAGTTCCCAGTTCAAGTTCCTTCTGGAAAAGAGAATCTAAACATGCAGGGCTTTCATGGAACATTCCTCCACTGAAGGATTCCACAGGACCGCATCACAACTTTTCATTCATTTTCCAATCAATAATTCTTTGCTTAATTCTAAAAGCAATGTGTTTTCCTATTATATTTCAAGAGCCATAATAGAAATACTAACCTAAAATGACTAGTCTTTCCAGCTAGAGGACATCAATGCTAATATTTTGATGTATTTCCTTCTACTCTTTTTGTTATGTATTTTATATAGTTTAGGTTATATTGTATCACCTTGATTTTATCTTGTAGTGTGTTTTCCTATATCATTGAAATTCCCTTAAGCTACAACCCATTTTGACCCTCCCAAAGCAGTTTCCATTCATAATTGATGCTGTCACATATATCTTTTAGATAAATGTATTTTTTAAATTTCAAGTTTTTTCCCTTTTTCTGTTTATTCACTTGCATGAGTGTGTTTCTGCATGAATGACTGTGCTAGAGTCTCTTGTCAGATGCTTGTACCACACTTCGCATCTAATTTTAACATGGATTCTGGGGAATCAGACCTGGGCCAGCAGGCTTTATAAGTACCATTAACCACTAGGCCAACTCTCCAATCCCTCAAGTTTTTCACTTATAGTAGATTACAAAACATAGATGTTTATGAGTTTAAAAGTCATATTACAAAATTATCTTCACAAAGGACATTTTCCTTCAACAGATATTTGTACCATGCACGTAAAGGAACACCAACAGTTTTATCTCTAGTTTTGTGACAAAAAAAATTGGGGCTGGAGGGATTGTTTAGTGGTTAAGGCGTTTGCCTGCAGAGCCAAAGGACCCAGGTTGGATTCCTTAGGACCCACGTTAGCCAGATGCACATGGGGGCGCACGTGTCTGGAGTTCGTTTGCAGTGGCTGGAGGCCCTGGTGTGCCTGTTCCCCCCCTTCCTTCTTTCTCTGTAAAAATGAATACATAAATAATAATTTAAAACATCGTTTGAACTGGCACAGTGTGGTATAGATGGTAGAAGTCTGTAAATCCACAGACTGTTTTCATCCCAGCAACAGACACCTGCAGCACCCAATCAGGTTATTTTAAAAGGACAGAAAGGCAGGAAAGCCTTTGGAAATATTTGCCTCATATTACAGGTGCATTATTGCTTTCATTTCAGAAGCAGACAAATGTAACAGCATGGG
Source organism: Dipus sagitta (assembly GCA_036346955.1). Taxonomy (NCBI): domain Eukaryota; kingdom Metazoa; phylum Chordata; class Mammalia; order Rodentia; family Dipodidae; genus Dipus; species Dipus sagitta. The sequence goes on along the minus strand of CM070793.1, from coordinate 23,239,369 downwards.
CAAAGGGTTCCTCTCAATATATTCTATGAAAGTGCATTTTGCCATTCCTCACACTGTAGCCTGGTAATATTAACATCTTTTACAATTTGTCAGAGCCTACATTTGTTGAGAATTTCCAGATACTTCTCCAAACACCAAACATGTTACCTTTTGTACTTTGTCAATTATTCCTCATAATAATTTTATATGTCAGCCCACTTAGCCTCTCTATGGACCCAAACCCTTACCAGATTTCTTTCTTTTCATTTCTTTTTTTTTTTTTTTGTGGACATCTCCAAATTGGCCTTTTTTTTAATGTGAGAGAGAGAAGAGTGAGAGTGAGAATGAGAGAGAGAGAGAGAAGAGAGAGAATTGGCACCACAGGGCCTCCAGCCACGGCAATCAAACTCCAGACAGGTATGCTACCTTGTGAGCATGTGTGACCTTGCACTTGTGTGTCACCTTGTGTGTCTGGCTTACTTGGGACCTGGAGAGTCAAACATGGGTCCTTAGGCTTCACCAGCAAGCACCTTAACTGCTAATCCATGTCTCCATACCCCTCACCATGTTTCTTAATTTACATTGCTATTAAACAGCAGACTCAAGATTCAGATCCAGAACCCGGAGAGTCTATTTTGAGAATTGCCTGTTCTCTATTACTACTATGTAGTCTCAAAAGCAGACCCGTTCATGAAATTGCAGCAAATAACCTTCACGTACTCCCCTTCACACTCGCTGTGTCCTCTCTTGTTCACTGCCTTTGCACTGCAAGTATTTCATTGCACACATCTGTTTGCTGAGTGGACATTACCTCAGGGCAAACCCATCTCTCTGGGAGATCTCTGCTGCCTAGCGGAGACAAGCACTTCAAACGTGCTATGGAAATACATATTGAATGAATGGTGTGAGTAACAAAATCTTGGAAGAGCGTCATGAGATGACATTTTGCAATGTAATTCTTTTTGTGGACATTTTCCAGAGGACACCCTCTTGCACAACTTAAAGTAGCAACTCAAAGAAGTGGGTTGCTTCTAGGAGAACTCCTGGCTGCTTTATGACTTTAGGGTACGTTGGAAGCTGGGGGTCCGTATTCTTACCACGTTACTCAGCAGCTCAGTGGGGTGAATGCATTCAGGATGGCAACCTATCGCATTAGGAAAAGTGATGACTCCTCAGGCACTGGGAACAAAATGTTTAAAGAACTACATGGCAAGGAAACCATTTAATGGCTCCTGTGTGTGTTTATGACTTCTGTGTGGTTTTTCTTTTTTCTTTTAAATCAAGGATGGATATGTACTTTATACAGAAGTTGTGTGAAATCTCAAATGCTTGAGTTAAAACCTGGGAAAGAAAAAAGTGTCTTATTCAGAGAACACCCTACACTTAAAAACAAAACAAAACAAAACAAAACAAAACAAAACAAAACAAAACAAAACAAAAAAACAACTTTAGGCATCGTGCCTGAGAAACGAGCTCCCAGTGGTGGGCCTCATACCGTTGTAGATGGAATGCTGCCTGCTCAGTACTGTGCCTAGCTTACTCTTGCATCTACTCAACATACATAAAGATATAGAAACACCACCTGCAGGTTCTGTACACACTGCATTTGACTTTATGCTGGTCTCATGATTAGTAGAACTTGGCACAAGTTTTGACACTTAATACTTTTTCTTTATGCTAAAACCTTGCTATCCGCTGGTGAAATTAATTAAAAAATGCATTTGAACATGAAAAAAAAACACTACTTAGAGGAATTTTAGAAACTTTGTACATACACTTATATATATATCCATTACATTCATTTTATGTATTTTAATATTTTTCTTTGCATGTATGTGTGTGTTCAGCATATTTGAACTGGGTTCTAAGTCATTTCCTTATGAAGAATTTCTGTCTTCCACTTTTATATCCCCGTTGTTTCTCATACAGCCTCTCCTCAAAATTAAAAAAAAGTTTCTGAATTAATTATTTTATATGAACACAGAGAACAAAATATTTCTCATACATTTTCATAGTGTCAATATTTGCAATATAAATCATTAGCTTTCATAAAAACCTGAAGTATTTTACATACTATGCTCTATAAAAGGAATAATGTAATTTGAATGGTTGGTGTGACTAAAGGCCGTGTCTGTACAGAGAACAAGCATGTTGGGTCAGTTCTGGACGAAACTGTGTCCACACAGAGAAGCACGCTGGGTCACTTTTAGACAAAAGGTAAGTGGTCAGTAGGTGATCTGTGGCTAAGCACCAACATGCAAAAAGTGACAGCGAGTACCAAAAGTCCATGAAGTGGAAGGACGATTTTCTGAAAACTGCAGTTCAGTCATGGGGGTTAAAATTAAAAGACAAAGCTCTCGGTCGGATACTAGGGAGCTAGCTTCAGCTGTTTGGTGAAAATTTTTCTGGCTGTGTGGTTTTGCACTGCTTCTATCCAGTTTTCACATATTTGAGCTCTGCTTTGGACCAACGTCTAGTTCGATTCAGTTCACGTTATCAGGGAGTGAGAGGCTGAGTTTATATCCAGATGCAAGGCGTGTGTGGTGAAATTGTTGGAAGAGCAGAGTCCAACATGGAAAGCCATGGACGTGACCAGCAATGGAACAAATGACTTCCGTGCACCACTCACTACTCTTCTAGGATAGAGGAACCAGACATGGGGTACAGGTGTGCCTTTGGGCTTCCACCTGAGAGAAAGCGTTACTGATAGGCGGCAAAAATTTAACCAATATTCATCTGCCAGTGTGGGATCTGGATTATGAATGGAAACTTTTGTAATTGTAGGACAGACCTGAACTTTCTCAGAGGTATCCCAGGGAGCAGGAGAGTAATGAGCAGAATGGGGCAGGGAACAAAACCAAAAGGAAGTGCTCTAGATTCTCCACCTCCAGAAACTGGAATAGCTCCGCATAACATTCAGGGTGAACAGAGAATTTACTCTTAAGACTGCTTGGAGGACTACTGCCATGGCTTGTTTAGGGGATTAGATACCAACAGAGTACCACATTTCATCAATACTGTATCCAACTTAAAAACCGAGCCAGGTCAAGGACGTCTGGATTTCTATAGCCAATGGGTGTTGTGACTTGGAGTGTTGTGCCACGGACCTATCACAGGTCTTTGCTTCCAAGAAGGCAGGCAGGTTTACTGTGTGGGTCATTTGTTTTCACAATCATGTTATGTTTGCCCACATCATCCTTTGAGGCATAATCAGTGCCTAACCACTGATAGGGTGGTCAGAGAAAGCTAAAATCTTTGCAATTCAAGTAGTGCTTTGAGTTTTCGAAGGTATTATAGCTACAGTTACATTTGCTACTAAATAAAAAGCATGGATACATTCTATGCCATTCATAGGTCATTTTCCTATGCAAATTTTATATTTTTAATTTCCCAAAATGTCTGACTATCTTTATTGCTTCTTAAATACCACTATAAGTATTGACTTCCATAATCACCACTTTAATTAAAATCATTTGGGATTTCCCAAAGGCAGTGCCATTCAAGTGCTATGCAAAAGAATGACTTAGCAGCAGCTGTAGAATACGATAGTAATAACAAGAATGGCCCATCAGCAGATGGAGAATACTATAGTATTAACAAGGTGAATATTCCACTCGTTCATCTTACACCTCAAGGATTACATCATTTCAATAGGAACAGTATTTATCTTCAAGGTTCCATCACCTAACACTTAGATGTACCTACTCTACTCCTTACTCACACATGTCTCTTGACAGGCTTATAATTAATTCCTAGAGTCTGTGCATAAGTCTGATTAGCAGTCATAATATGATTGGTTTTTCTTAGAATTAGATATTATTAATGAACACTAAAGTTTTCATCTTAGTCTTTTATTTCAAGCCTAATGAGTTGGTGGATATTGCAATACTAAGTAGGACATTATAAAACTTTCTCTCTGTATTAAAGAGGATTTAGAATAAATTACCTTAAAGTAATTTTTAGCCACAATATTATTAATAATAAATATACTTGGCTATTTATACATTTCCCTTATATAAATAAGTGATCTCTACTCACTCTCTCAACACATTTATTGAAGCTTTTGTTGCATTTGTTCTTCTAGACCCCCAAATCAGAGTGTTTTTATAAATATGCTTTCACTCTGTTTGTATAATACACATTGCATATGATCTCTTTCTCTCAGTGACTGAAGAAGTTAGGCTGACATCTTCAGAAAGAGATTCAGCCAAAATGTTGAAATGAATTGTGATTTCAATGAATCAATCATTACATAAGTAAGCAATATTTATCATCAAAATGCTCCACCTTGGATTGATCACAGTTTCATTTTCAGTGTTTCAAATAACCTAAAGTCATGTGTGTGCTAATTGCAATAACTAATGACAGCCATGCACAGGAGTAAGCTCACATTAAATTAGCTCCTCATATCTTAACTTCTTTCCTTCAGATAAACAGGTTTTGGGAAGGTAATGAAAACGCACCATCCATTGTTCAATGAAGTGACCGTTCACCTTATCAGGCTTTTGGAGGACAGGCTGATCCTGGGTAAAGTCCCTACTGCTCACTGTATTGATGACAAACCTTTTTAGAGATGAGGAGAGCTCTTAAATTTTATAACACACATAAGCTACTTAGTAACTGTATGCTATTATTTAGTTACTTGGATGATTACTATTTAGTTGAGTGATGAATAAATATTATTTGTATCCGAAATGTAAATATTGAGGCAGGAATATTGGTATACACCTGTGATCCCAGCATTTGAGAAGAAACAGGCGAGTCAGGAATTCAAGACATTTGGTATGTAACAAGTTCAAGGCCAGCCTGGGCTAATGAGACCCTGTATCAAAATTAAAAAAAAAAAGAAAAACAAAGTTAAAGAAAGGAATGAAAAGAAAAACAGTGAGTTTTGATAATTATAAAGACAATTTTAGCAACTTATTTCAGTAAGTTTAAGGAGAAATACAATTTGATTTTTGTGTACATATTGAGAAAGATGGATAAAACTTAGGATCAATTCTTAATTTAAAGAATAAGACTTAAGAGCAGAGAGCAGAGGTTGCAGCTAAGTAATAAACATGAGTGTACCATAGTCTTGATCCTGAGTTTCACCAACCACAATACAATGTTAAAGAAAATAAATCCTGTAACACAGACACACCTCTGAAAATATGTGCTTCTGTGAGGCAAAATGTCATTTAACAGGAAGGCGGGAGAATAATTTCCACCAAGGTCAAGACTAAGGTGATATATCAACTATCTTCAATATATTTACTGTTATCCTGGACTTGTGTGCCACTGTAATTAGGCAAAGAAGAAAAAGAGAGGCCATAATTCAATAAAGAAGTGAAATAATATTTGCAAATGAAATGATAGAGCGAATTCTGGCAAAACCTCAAATAATCAATATTAAAATTAAATGAAAGAATATGGTAATTCATCACTGTATCAGGCTATTAACAGGAACATGTTTTAAAAACATGTCCAGTTAAAAAGTGCAATCATGGGGCTGGAGAGCTTGCTTAGTGGTTAAGCACTTGCCTGTGAAGCCTAAGGAACCTGGACCCATGTAAGCCAGATGCACAAGGTGGCATAGGCATCTGGAGTTTGTTTGCAGTGGCTGGAGGCCCTGGTGCATCTACTTTCTCTCTCTCTCCCTCCCTCTCTCTCTCTCTCTCCCTCTCTCTCTCCCTCTTCCTCTCTCTGTCTCTCTCTCAAGTAAGTAAATAAAAATAAAAAGTGCAATCAAAGAAAGAAGATCCTGTTTCATTGGCAACAGCAACAATAAAAGTGCTGAACTTACTAAAACAATGTAAAACACCCAAATATAGTTACAAAATTCATTTGAAAGATAAAGAAGTGCATACAAGCAAATGGAAAGTATGCTTCAAAGTCAATAAGATGTCCTCTGTCAATTTATGTATTCGATGTATTCCAACCTCAACAAGCTTTCTAATTAGAGCTGAAAAAAATAGTTACTAAAGTTCCTGTGAAGATGAGTGTGAGAAAGCAGCAATGAAAACAATAGAACTGGAAAGTTGGGGAGCAAATGAGGGCAGGCTCTGTCCCTGATGAATCTGGGAATGCAGCAAAATGTCATGTGATTAAGATAGCATGACAGGGACTCCAGAGCAGACCAACGGATCATTGAGAACAACTAAGATTAAACTCCCAGTGCAGGAGGTCACTTACTATGGAATACAGTGGTATATCAAATGTGGAACAAAATTGGTTTTCTTAATAATGATAGCTAAATAGGTACTTGGAGAGAAAAAAAAATATTTTTAAAGCAAATCTATTCCTGAAGCCATCCAGAGTTAAAACCTCCAAGTGAATCAGATTCTGAGAGCCAGGTTTGTATTTTATTGCACAAATAGAATGGAGGATGGGGAGATGGTTCCATGGTTCAAAGTGCCTGCTGTGCAGGCCAGCTGAGTAGAGTTCAGCCTCCCGGCACCCACGTGAAGTTCTGGACACAAGTAGCACAGCGAGTCTGGCAGTCACAGCAACAAACAACAAGAGAAACCCTGCCTCAGCTAAGGTAGAAGGAGAAGATCAACACACGGGGGTTGTTTCCTGACCTCCACATGCACACTTTAGCTTGTGTACCCAAACACCTGCACTTCACACACACACACACACACACACACACACACACACACACATGCAAAATATAATTGTACAACTACTCCATTAAAGTATTGGTAGATGGATTTATAAGCCATGTCTAGGGAACAAAAGATTAACATTTCACCACATAAAGGTACAGTTAAAATTGTTGAATTCATCTAACAGCAGATGACAGATTCAGAAACAGAATTATTTTTAGTGAAATGCCTAATATTTAATATGCTTAGTATGCAAGGAATATTTGAAGATTCAGTAGAAAGACTAAAAGAGATGAGCAAAGCATCCAAATAGATAATCATTAAGAAAAAGCACAAAATAAAGTTAAAATAGCCCTCATATCTATTAAAAGGTATCCAAGTTAATTCATAAAAGAAAACCACAAATTCAAATATACTGACACTAACAAGTTTCTCAGTGGTGAGACTGGGAAAGGGCCAAATGTTCTGCAGTGGACTGTTGCTAGAGGGTTGGAAAACACATGTGCTTATACTTGATGACTAGCACCCCAAAATGTGACCGCTCTTGGAAGATGAATGGAGACAGCTTCCAGCTGCTGGGATGCACATCCAAGCCAGGCGCCGCTTGTGGGAGGAAGGGCTCATTTCAAGCTTTCAGATCCAGGGGAAATTTCCATCAGTGCAGAAGAAGCTGTTTCCATACGTCCAAGCAGAAAGACAACCAAGCAGCTGGCAAACACCAAAACCAGCAAGCGCTAACAGTTGACAAGCAGCAGGGACCCCGCCAGAGCTCAGACTGCTCCGTATATGGGCTGGAAGTCACATCCACCCCCCAAACATACCTCCTCCAGCAAGGCTCCACTTCCCAAACTGCTTCCAGCTGAGGACCAAGTTTTGAAAGCTTATGACTTTTACAGGATATTTGACAGTATGTAATAAAGTTACAAAATTCATTTGAGAAAGAAATCCTAATTCTAGCAGTTTATCCTGAGAATACAGCACTGACAGCTATCATTTCTAACTTTCAACTGTTGAAAATTTCTAAATTTCCAGGCAAATAAGATTGAACAAATCACACACACGTGTGTGTGTGTGTCTGTGTATGTGTGTGTGATGTCCAATATGTATTGCTAAGTCAATCAAAACAAATTTGAAGTGTAACAAAAAGAAATAATTAATTATGCTTATTTTTATAAAGGGAACAAGAGAATTTCTTTAGAGAGGCAACTTGGGTTGGACTTATTCAGGAGGGAGTAATTTTCTCTGAGTACAATTTTGACATTTGGACTCACGTAAATATTCTTCATGCCGAAAAAGTGAACTAGAGTAAGAATTCTGAGCAAAAGTCCTCAAGCTCAATGCAAAGAGAAGTAAAAGCATCTAATATATTTCAAAAAATTGCATTTGAGTGCAATAGAAAACTGGTGTGAGTATTTAATACAATACTTTCACTAAATATCTCTAGATTAATTAGTCATTAAGAAATATAAAGAGGGATTGGAGACATACCTTAATAGTTAGAGCACTTGCCTGCGAAGTCTGAGGAGCCAGATTTGATTCCCCAGGACCCACGTAAGCCAGATGCACATGGTGGTGTGTGCATCTGGAATTTGTTTGCAATGGCTGGATGCTCTGGCATGCCTATTCCCTCTCTCTATATCTGTCTCTGCCTCTGTTTCTCTCTTTCTCACTTTCTCTGTCAAAATGGATAAATAAAATGATTACAAAAAGAAATAGAAAGAAAGAAAGCAAAAAACATCACAGACAATTACTGAGCTCTGTATCCATATTATATCTGTATTATAATAATATAACAAAAATATAATATATATAACATAATATATAATATTATATAATATATAATAATTATAATAATGTCCATATTATAACTGTACCTTAACCAGAGTCAAGATTAATACCACTAACAAAGGGCATATCATTTCCTTGCATAAATAGCATAACCTGGAATATAAGAATTGCTTAATTTGAACCTAACAAGCAAATAGTAGAAAAAAACTACTTATGTAAAATTTTTATTCTTTAAAAAAAAATCCTCTACTTTTAATGATGTCAAAGGAACAAAGGAAAAAGAGAAGAACAAATTAAAGCACATTGAAGTGATGTTGGATGGGATTGACCATGTGGGGCACTGTTCTAAAGAGCACTATTGGCACTATTGGGAGAATTGAAATATGAATTCTATTCGGTGCAAAATGTCCTGAATTTGAAAAGTTGACCTAAACGTGGCCCTTTATCTCTAAAACAAAGTTACGCAGTTTATAATATTTTTTTTACTTTGCCAATTTCTACACGTGTTACATTAAAATTTGAAGCCATTCGTATTTTTTAAAATGATGTATGTGGGACTTCCTCCACTCCTCATTTTAAAAGCCAAAGGTATTGTCTTTTGAAATTATAGAAGAGTTATAAAACATTATTGATAATGATTTAATGAAGAAGAGAGTTTAAAATGTCTTTATGTTTGGGAGATCAATGATCAAAATTATTAACAGTAATAAAAGGAAAGAGAATGAGCAGATAAAATAATGATATTCTGATGAAAATAAATGTATTATATTCCCAAAATAACAAATTTGCATTTGAATTGGCTAAGTTTTCCTTCCAGAAAGTGCTCTCTCTCTTCTCTCTCTCTCTGCCTTTCTCTGTCTCTCTCTCCCCTTCTCTCTCTCTTGTAAAGAATGGAAATCAATTTGCTGATATTCAGTCTCCTTAGGTACATAAATCAATAACTACATATAAAGCCTGAGTAGCTTGTTGGCACAAACTTGCATGACCTTATTTTCACTTGAATATATCAAGATTTGTTCTGAAAATTTAAAAGGAACACTTTTAAATTGTCAGCCAAGAAATCTATACAAACAAGTGAATAATCAAGTTATTCACTTGTTATGCATGTAGTGGTAGGAGGTGTGGGCAGGGGACAGGATCGCATTCCCAGAGCTGCTCTAAGCTCCGAGAGACTGTGGCTTAGGAACACCACCGCACTCTGTAGAGACCGACATGCTGCTGCTTCTTTCATCGTGGATTTAGATGAGACAATTGGGTCACTTCCAGTGGGTCACTTACCATCAGACCCCTTACCCTCACGTTCGTGTATCTTACTGCATGGGTAATAAGGTGGAGAGGGACAGAATTGTCGTGCCGAGAGCCACCTAAACATAGTACATCTGCAAGCGTCATAATATAGAGCAGTCATGTTTATTTCTGCTCCTATTCATTTCAACTGGTAGGCAGTTATTATTAGAATGAAAAATGAAGCCATTACGCCATAGAAGCAGCCTTGCTGGTTCTTTCAAATTTATGGAGTTAATACAGCAAAATTATCTTTTATAGGTGATAAAAGCAACTGTATGCATGTAGGCAACTGGCTTGTCCTCATGCAGAAAGAAACGCAGACCAGAAGCTGAGCTGGGGATGCTGGGGTGGTTGGATTAGCAATAGATGACAAAAATATGCTGTAAGTGATCAAAATCTATTGAGAGACAATTTTAATTTTATAAGTCTTCCTGTAGGAAGGAAACAAGACTCATACCTTTTACTTTTAAAAAAAAATGATCCACTGTGCTCATTAAGTAGCATTGCTATTTATAGTCTTGCATTTTTCTGTTATTTAGTAAATATTCCAATTAACATTTCTGCAATAAAAACATGAATGCAACAATTATAGCTTACTAGACATCAATGAATGGCAACTATTGTTACTTCCTATTTATAGACTACTTTTCTAATATCCTTAAGAACTGCTCGTGCCTTGTAAAAGATTTGACTCATAAAAAATAAATCACATAGTAAGTACTGATGTGGTGCTGTTCATTTCAAGAGCTTTATAGTGACAACTCATTCAAGCCACCTCTATAAAGGTCACACCGATGATGGTACCCACTCGACCAGAATCAGATTGCATCCCGGAGGTCCCAGTCTCTAGAGCATGCTTGACTGAACCAGATCATTAATACTCGGGTATTTTTCAAACCCAAAGTGTGGATCTTTTCTTACCCTATGTAATAATAGTCAAAATGCAAAAACTGTTATTTTAATCTCATCCTGCAAGTTATAGTGTCATACATTCTTCTCATATCCATGTGTATAAATAGCACAGAAATTAATATGGAAATGAAAGATACGTACTTGCTTTTATTATTAGTTGTTTATTGCTTTTTAAAGGTCGCTTTATTTTCTTTTGAGGTTCTATAGGATTGATTTGATTGTAGTAAACCTTTTTTGTCAAAAATTAGATTAACTTTGCAAGCTAATGATTATGGAGAAGGAAGGAGACTTTTAAAAAATTGTATTCATTTTTCCATTTTTAAAAATATATTTTATCTATTTATTTATTTGAGAGAGAAAGAGGCAGAGAGAGAGAAAGAGAGAAGGAGTGAATGGGAACATCAGGGCCTCTAGCCACTGCAGACAAACTCCACATGAATGTGCCCCCTTGTTCATCTGGCTTATATGGGTCCTGGAGAGCCAAACCGGGATCCTTCGGCTTTTCAGGCAAATACCTTAACTGCTAAGCCATCTCTCCAGCCCCATTGTTTCCATTTTTGACATCATCATACATATAATGTACTTTGATCTTGTTACTATCTCATACTCCTCATTAGACCCCTTTTCCCCAATTCCCATCTTACTTTCCTGCCACCCCTTTTTATAATTTTTTTTTTTTTTTTTTTTTTTTTTTGGTTTTCCGAGGTAGGGTCTCACTCTAGCTCAGGCTGACCTGCAATTCACTATGTAGTCTCAGGGTGGCCTCGAACTCATGGTGATCCTCCTACCTCTGCCTCCCGAGTGCTTGGATTAAAGGTGTGCGCCACCACGCCCGGCTGTATTGTTATTTTTATGTATTTATTTGAGAGTGACAGACAGAGAGAAGGAGGGAGAGAGAGAGAGAAAGAGAGAGACAGAGAGGATGGGCGCTCCAGGGCTTCCAGCCACTGCAAACGAACTCCAGACGTGTGCGTCCCCTTGTGCATCTGGCTAACGTGAGTCCTGGGGAATCAAGCCTCAAACCGGGGTCCTTAGGCTTCACAGGCAAGCGCTTAACTGCTAAGCCATCTCTCCAGCCCCCCTTTTTTGAACCCATTTAGTTTAATTATGGTTGCTTGCATGGTCATGGGTGGACGGTTATTTACTGTGGAACAGATAACCAATGGCTGCACCATTGATGAACTTGACTCTCCCTCTCCCAGCAGTGATTAGTTGCCATTAGGTACTGTGGGGGATGGGGCCTCTTGGGTACCCCTCCTTGTTCAGGAAAGCACAGCCGTTGTGAGTTCATGAGTGTCATGCGCGCAATGGTCATGCAGCTTCTTTTGCCAGAAACAGGAGTTAGTTTTTCCAGCTCGGGCTCACGGATAAGGAAGATGACCTCTTTGTTTGGTTTTGTTTTCAAAAGCATAACTATTGGATGAAGGAAAGCAAATGCACTTGAGTTAGTGGCATCAGGAGGGCCTTTCAGTGGATAGTGGCTTTTTCATGTGGCATGCTCCATTCTTTCTGTTCTTTTATGAATTACTTCATGTCATTACTGCATAGGCATTCAAAAAAGGACACTGGGGTACTTGTTAAATGAACCTGCCTAACATGCAGATAATAAGCCACCACGTGAGATTCAGATCCACGCAGCGTGGCTCCTAAAGCCTCATCCACCAGGGAAGTTGCTGGACGGAGCTCCCACTTGGGGGCAGTCCGTTGATAGTGTGACGTCCTAATGAGGATGATGGGCTAGGATCTCAAAGGAACCTGGCCTGATAGGCTTCACCTTGGTCTCGTCCATCGCCCCGTTGCCTTCTGGTCAGATCCTGCATGTGATGCCTGCAGTAGCGAGTTGCTACAGCAGGAACATGTGATGCGTTACTCTTGCAGCAGCATGCCTCCCCTAAGGGGCTAGCCTGACACCTTCCTGGGTGAACGTCACTCCTCATGAGCTTGAAAGCTTCAGCATTGATGCTGAAGTACAAAGATCAGTAAATACATACATGAGATAATATCAAAAGTATTTTTCTCAGCAGAGACTATTTTTACCATTTAGTGTGCGTGGAAATGTTCACGTCTAGGCGTGGGTGTGTGGGTGCTCACGTGGAGGTCAGTGGAGGACTTCCCATGGTGCCCCACTGCCGTCGTCTTGTTTTGAGGCAGGTTTCTTGTCATTGCTTTTCCCTGCTGTGTGCCCCAGGCCAGCTTGCCTATGAGTTTCTGGGAAATGCTCCTTCCTCCACCATGAATGGCACGTAACAAACACAGACACAAATGACATAACACCATAAAGACAATGAAGTATGGCCTATGAAGCAATTGGTTGTCCCCGTACTAGTCATCCACCGTTGCATCAGTGGCCATATCTTGCCTGACCGGTCAGTGTGTGGCTCATGGGGCCCACCGATCGGCAAAGCTGCTGATGATTTTCTTCCTCTGGAGGTGGAAAGGTCTTTGAGGCTGCCTGGGGGTCACCAGATCCAGGAACTCTGGTCCCCAGAAGTCGTGGGAACAGAGTAGTTTTCTGAAACTCCCTCAGCTGACTGAAGAAAGTTGTTCTGAGCGAAGTACATCTGGCCTGGGCTCACCTTGAAGTCTCCCCAGTACGGAATATGACCTCAGCTAAGAAGGCGTGTCCCAGAAGCAGGCGCTGGTCTCCAGAACGCTCAGGGCACTAGCTGGTAAATCCTCGCTTCTACATGATGAGGAACAGCCAGGAATGTGGGAGCAGGAAGCAGAAGCAACCTCCCGACATTGACGTGAACCCAGCCTCTGCCTGAGACTTCACCTGCAAGGTCTTCCGTTGGACTGCCCATGACTTATAACCTCCCCCAGAACCAAGAGCTCTTTGTGCCATGCTATTGTTGTCTACGTTGTTTTCTCTACAAATCATCACCTACTTTCTATAATGGCCTCTGGGCATTCCCTCTTTCCTCTCCCCTGTGAGGAGGGTACTTAAGCTTCAATCATCCAGCTCTTCTCTGAGTTTCATATTTCATATGACTCCTTTGCACATAGGCATGTTAATAAATCTGCCCGCCTTTTTTCTTAGAACAAAAAAAGAGCATGGCCTTTAGGAGACAGGCTTGGGTAGCAGCAGTTTTGTATTTGCTAGAATGTCTGGGGAATATCAGAATGTGACTTTTGCACATGTCTGGGGGAGGGTTAATAATCACTTCAAGGAGAGGGAGGAGTAACGGGAAGCCATTTACATCATTAGGGAAAACCGAACGGCAGTGTGGCTGACGTACCATGAACATGACCTACCTGGGGTGGCTGGTTTGAAGTCTCTATTGGTCAAGACCTTTGGCAGGAATACGGTGGCGCTTCCGTGTTTGTAAGGAGGTGAATGGACCCATCGACGTCTAACTCTGATTTTAATGTGGCCCTGGTCCAGCTGAGCCAGGACTCTTCACAGTGGACTTGTCTGACTGCTTCTGAGCCGATCATCATGAAAGATTACATCCAAGCAGATTTTCCAAGGAACGGTCTGTAAGTTAGAAGTAAATGGCTCATTCGTCGAGGAAAGGAAGCTGGTATCTTATAAGAGTTGCTTTCCATCCTTTCGATTCCACCACATCCTTCCCTGTCTCAGCTCTCTGTCCTGCAGTTTTTTTTTTGTTTTTTGTTTTTTTTTTTTTGTCATAGCTTTCTACCTTCCTTCCCATTGTGTATTGTTTTTCACTTTAAATGATTTCTAATGGAATTAGATTGTTAAATTACTAAAATTGGCTGGGCATGGTGGTGCATGCCTTTAATCCCAGCACTCGGGAGGCAGAGGTAGGAGGATTGCCATGAGTTCGAGGCCACCTTGAGACTACATAGTTAATTGCAGGTCAGCCTGGACCATAGTGAGATCCTATCTGGAAAAGCAAAAAAAAAAAAAAAAAAAAAAAAAAGTAATGTTTATTAATTGTTTTGGTTGGAATCCTGGAATCCTTGACATTCTTAAATTTGTTGCCTAAGTTGCAAAAACACATGGACTACTAATAGGAACTCAGCTTTTGACAAAAATTGACCAAGTGTTAAATTTATTATTCAAAGAAAAATAATAGCATTCTTTTTCACCATTTTACTGGGGATCTCCAGAGTATAAAACTCTTGGCTACAGGCACAGGGATGAACACTTTGTGATAGTGCCCTCACAGCTCTCAAGCACTGGGGAAAAGAAACATGGAAAATAACTCCCTAACAACATTGTGGGGTCTATGTGCAGCCCCGGGATGGCCAAAGTCATTGCATTCAGCTGTGGAAAGTGCAAGGCAAGACAGAGAGGAGACACTACAGGGCAGTTAGCATAGGTGGAAGTCTCCAGCTCCCCAGACAATTGCAGTTCTGGCTCACCACCAGGAATGCAACCTCAGATCCAATCTCACTGTGCAAAACCCTCAGAAGACAGTGCGTGATTAGGTAATTTGCTTCTAACCCCCATCATTTTCATAATTGCTCCTCCAGCCTTTGTGAAACGGCTGCCATGGTAGTTACTTGACTTTTATTACCAACTCAACCGATTGTCACACTTCATAATACTACCGTCCTTCAACATGAAGTCGGCCTCTGGATGATGATGCAAGGAGCTGGTGCAGATTTTGTTGTCTTTGTCTTCTGACTAAGCAGTCAAGGACCTGTAAAGAAAGATTACTCATCGTTTATTTGATGTTTATAATGGGCCATGGAAACACAGAATCTGGACAATGAAAAGGCAATTATAGACAAGGTTTCTGCAGGCCCAGTGAGGAGAAAAGGAAAAAAAAAAAAACTCAGGAACTTATTTTAATCTTTCTTGCTCAATGCTTGTTTTCACCTGAGGGGTTCACTTGAAGGATGAGAGTAGACTTCATGTGGGAAGGAGAAGCTGGATTCATTTATTGTAATTACTCTTGAATCACTGAGAGCAAAGAAAATGCTATCCATGTATTTGGGTCCTATAGCTGTATTTACTCTATCATTCCCTCCTCTCTTTCTCTTTCCCTCTCTTATTCCTTTGTCTCTCTTGCATGCTCATTTTAAAACTTTCCCTTCCACATATTGTGCTGCACTCAAAGTATTAGAAACTAGTATACCTAGTGAGTAATGAAACTTTTGTGTGCAAGTATAGTCAGTCTCATGAACTTGACCTGTTAGGTGTCTCTGCCATATGCTTCCTATATCAGCCAGGGTTCTCAAGAGAAACAGAACTGGTAGAATGAATATATATATATATATATATATATATATATATATATATATATATATATAAATGGTATTTATAAGATTGGCTTACACAATATGGGATGAGCAGTCCACCATGGCTGTCTGTAGGCTGGAGAGGCTGATAATTCTGTACCTGCTCAGTCCACAAGTCTGGATGCCTGGGCACTCTCAATCTTGTGCAGAAGACTGGGGGGACACCTAGGATGCTGCTACTCTCCAGTCCATGTTGGGAGTCTAAAGAATCCGGGTTCTTATGTCTATGAAGAAAGACAGTAGCAGGGTAGATGTACTCCATCCAGTAACAAAGGCAGCCAGGTAAAAAGGCATCGCTTTTTCCTGGAACTTCTTTCTATACAATGTGCTGAAAGTAAGGTTGCCCACTCTCAGAAAAAGTTAATTCTCCCCTCAGTTAATTTTTCCTGGAAATGCTATCATAGATTTGCCCAAAAGTATGCCTCCCACTTTATTACTGATCCAATCAAGTTGACATAGAAACTGACCGTCACAAGTCTACCTTTTGTCAATGTTATACTGAACCACACTTCCTTGTCATGTTTAATGTCATAGTAAAAACAATGATAAAGTCATAATTCTACCTCACATGCTATAACTATCCCACTCACAACCAGAAAATCACTATTCAAGTGTTGGTGGCATAGTGGTGAGCCTAGCTACCTTCCAGAAATTCACTAGTCTTCTCCCATTCCCCATATACATGGCAAAATCAGTTGAGGATTCTTGAGTTTTTAGTATCCTATTCCACAACTTAATAGGTTTAAATAAATAGGTTTAACAATACCTCAGTTCTGTGATGGATTCAATTTCTGTTTCATTACATGGCAAAGAAGTAGGTAAGACTAGGTTGCCATGTACAGGTTCCTAGGCCTGGGTTCGATTCCCCAATACTCACTTAAAGTCAGATGTACAATGTGGGGCACGTGTGTGTAGTGTGTTTGCAGTGGCAGAAGGCCTTAGCTTGCCCATTCTTTCTGCCTCTTCTCTCTGCTTTCAAATAAATAAATTAAAAGATTTAAATAATATCATATGAAATTTTAAAGAAAAAGATCCCAGAGAACCAAAACAAGCCAAAGCAACAAGCAGAATGATGTGGAAACATCACATACCTGATTTAAAGTTCTACCGAAGAGCCACAGTGAGACAAACCACATGGTTCTGGCACAAAAATGGACACATACATCAAAGAACAAATTAGAAAACCCAGAAATGAACCAACGCAGTGACTGCCATATGATTTTTTTTTTGGATGAATATACCAAAATTATATGTTCAAGAAAAGACAGTCTGTTCAACGGTTGGTGCTGGGAAAACTGGATATCCACATTTCGAAGACTGGAATTAGATACCTACTTCTCACCCTGCTCAATGAACCAACTCCAAATGGATCAAAGACACTAATGCAAGCCTGACATTTTGAAACTGTTAGAGGAAAAAGTAAGAAAAGCATTTTAAGACGCAAGCACAAGAACTTCATGAGTAGGTCCCGTTTACTTAGGAAATGAGGTCAACAGTTCACAAACGGCACCTCATTAAAGGAAGAAGCTTCTGCGCAGCAAGGAAAACTGTTAACAGATTGAAGATACAGACTAAAGAATGGGACATGATATTTTCAATGTTACATTTAATAAAGGTATGCATTTTATAGCGTATTGCTACCTAGAATATTAAAAAAAGAACCCAACTAGCCAAAAAGAAATAAAAAAGCTCATTCAATAAATGGGCTAATGAAATGAATAGTTCTCAAAATACGAAAAACAAATGGCAAATACATGTGAAAAAAATATTCAACTTCACTAGCCATCAGAGAAATGCAAATCGGAACTACATCAAGATCCTGTCTTACCACAGTCAGAATGCCAGCCATTAAGTAAACAAATAAATCCTGCTGAGTATGTAAACTGAAGGGAACCCTTATGGGCTGGGGGGTAGGAATATAAATTTGTTCAGCCAGTCTGGAAGCCAGGATGCAGTTTCTCAAAAAATTAAAAATAGATTTTCCTTATGACCTAGCTACACCACTCTCAGATATTTACTCAAAAGACTCCAGTTCAGTGTGTTACAAATATACTTGCACATTAGTGGTCATTGCAACACTACTGTGAAAACACCTAAGGCTTATTGCGGCTGAATTATCAACTAACCTAAGTGTCCAACAATAGGAGAATTGATAAAGATAATTTTTTCAGGCATAAAGAAGAATAAAGATATGTCACTAGAAAATGGATGCAGCTGGAGGTAATCACATTAAGAAAAATGAGCTAGTGTTGGAAAAACATACATCTTGTGTTTTCTCTCATTTTTCGTTCTTAGATTTATATAGATATATAAAGCCCTGATATAAGTACAACTGTCTAAGGGAATTAACTCATGGGAGGGACCAGGGGTTCAAGAGGTGAGGGGAAAATATTCTCAACATACAACATATATTTACTTTTTAAAATATTTTTAAACTTTTATTTATTTATTTATTTGAGAGAGCAAGATAGAAAGATGGAGAGAGAGAGAGACAGTGAGAGAAAGAGACAGAGAAAGAGAATGGGCACACCAGGGCCTCCAGCCACTGTAAACGAACTCCAGACACATCCACCACCTTGTGCATCTAGCTTACATGGGTCCTGGGGAAGCGAACCTGGGTCCTTTGGTTTTGCAGGCAAGTGCCTTAACCACTATGCAATCTCTCCAGCCCACAACATTTCTTCATATAAAAATGGAACCAATAAAAAGTAAAGTAAAAATAACTGAAATTATGTTCTAAGGCAAAGCATTTTAAAACTCTGATTTTCTAAAATCAAATTAACTAAACTCACTCCACCTAAGCCTTCATGGGTATTTAGTTTATTCTTTCACATGACATCGGAAAGATCTATTAACCAACTTGTTTCATAACTTCTATTTGCATGAATGTATTGGCCCGTGAAACTCTAACATGAGCGTGTCCATTTGTATGCATGCATATGTACATGGTCTTGAGAATTACCAAATTCATTGCACTGAGGAAAATAAATTAATATTACTCTAATTGAAATTCATTTAGAAAAATCACAGTTTGTATTTCTGCTTAGAGTTTTATTTTTGCTACTAATTACTGAATATTTCTATGATTAGATTATTCCAGGTACATATGTTTTATTTTGTTTAGTGACCATCAATATCTTGAGAACTTAGTGCATTGATGGCATTCAACATAATAATACTGCATAAAAAATTACAAGGAAAACCTGAGCCTATATCTTCTAGAAAAAAAAAAAAGAAAGAAAATCTTTGCACTTCATAAACCTGACTTTGATCTAAGAAATCCACGTTAGGGTAGCAATCGGTGTGGTAATGGCTTTGCTAATATCTACGGGCAGCAAAATTTGTCCTGAGAATTCAAGTGAAAGTGATTTTACAGATATTTTAAAACTTGTGAACTGGGTGGCCTTTAACATTATTATATGAATAGTAGTAGATGCATATTTCTACCCCAGATTATGGAGTTTTTAATTAGTTCAAATCATATGTATATATTTATATGTATATATGTATATATACATATATGTATGTATTTATTTATTTTGTAGTTCCCCATGTTGCTCCATCTCACTTCCTAGATGCAGTTTTCACTGAAGCAATGTTTGCTGAGTTGTTCCAACCAGAGCTAAAATGAATAATCAATAATCATATAGAATTGGCTAATATTTAAAAGATACAACGTATTAAAAAGAAAATATCACTGATTATTGGGAGTTGTGCTTCCAACAAGGGTGGGCCGGTTATGATACTCATTTCCGGTCAGAGGGCTGTTAGAGACCAGAGTAAGAAGTCTAGCTGAGGGCACTAAAGAGACAGTGAAACAGATGGGCTCAGACTTGCCAGTGCTGAAGAAAACGCTCTTGTGCTTGGGGCAGAACCGGCATTTAACACTTCTGTCCCTGGTTATTTCAGTGCAATGGAGACTGGGAATCACTATATGATTTGTAATGATAAGTAACAAATAACAGTGATTTCAAGACACTATTTCAAGCAAAATTGTCAGTAATCACTAAATGGCTGAACCCTATACAATTGCTCAGCTTTCTGTCTTGAAGGAGTTCCCAAGCTTTGGTCTAGGAAGGAGAAACTGAGGCTGGCTCTCGAATTGAGGAGATAGAGATGAGAATGAGCTAGGCTAGGGCTCACAGAGAAAACACTGAAGAGGAAAACCCTGTCAAGGAAAGGCACTGCAAAGCATCCTCCTCACGTGTTTCGGCCAGTAGGGTGGGTCGGTGTCAGAGGAAACCTCATGGCTCATTTGGACAGCCTTAGGCAAGGTCTTCTTTCCATAGCCAGGAATCATTATCTTCTCAAAGAGCACTGCCTTTCTCTGCCTCCCAGGTCTTAGGTGTTGAAAGGATCACACTGTATCTCAGTAACTTAATGGTGCCCAGAACAAGGCCCGAGAGTGTGTATAAGTATCCCAAACTACCAGTATCCAGAAGGTAATCTGATTTCTGGCCGGCACCCAGTCAAAAACGGCTGGGCATGGAAAGAAGCAAGAAAATAGAACCCAATAAATGCCCAAGCTAGAACAGAAGAAAGGTCTGAAATAAATAGCTTGCATACTTACAAAGTTGAAAAGGAAGATCAAATTCAACCCAAAGTAAGCAGAAAACAGAGGAAATAATAATCTAATCTAATCAGATTGTTTACAATTTATTTTTCTTGCCATTTTTTTGCACTGTGGAATTTTTGTGCAATACTAAAAAATAGTGAGAATCTTATTGCTAACCTCAATTAAATCCTCCACCATTATGCATGCTAACCAAAGATTTGATTCTGTTTCTATTTCCTTTTGGATGCTTGTTAAATAAGTCTGATTTTTTTTCAACTGTCCTTTCTATATTTTTGGAAGTGATATGATTTTTCTGAGTTAATTTTCTGTTTTTTTTTTTGGTTAATCTGGTGAATTATAGTAATTGATTTGAATACTAAATTCATTTTACATTCTTCAGATTAATTCTATTTGATCATGCTTGGAAGTTTCTTAGAAAGTTATGCACCACATGATCAAGCCATGCCACTATTAGGTATTTATTCAAGTGAAATGAATACGCATACCACCCAAAAATCATGTATGCCATAATCTACTTGTGCCCAGGTATATTTTATGTATGTAAATGTATGTGCCTGTTCATATGCATGCATGTGTGTGTGCATGTGTGTAGGCATATACGTGGAGACCACAGGACAACCTTGGATATCATCCTCAGATGCCATCTACCATTTTTTTTTCTTTTAGACAAGGTCTCTCATTGGCCTGAAATGTGCCAATTTAGGTTAGGTTGTCTGGCTAGCAAGCCCCATGGTTCTTACAATATCTACCTGCCCAGCATTGAGAATTTAAATGCGTGCTACCATGCTTGGCATTTTTACATGGCTTCTAGGGAATTGAACTCAGCTACTCATACTTGCAAGGCAAGTACTTTACTGAATGAGCTATCCTTCTAGCCCAGATTATGTTTTTTCTGTAATTTTTTTAATTTTAGTTTTTATATTTTAGTTGGAATACAGAGATTTAGGTATCATTCATTCTGGCATTTTCAAATACCATTTATTTGGTTGATTCTCATGCTCCTTTCTCTCTCCCTTTCCCCCATTTTCCCTCAAGCCCACAACATCCACCCCTTCTACTTATATGTCATCCCTCTTCCTGCTCATCTCTTCATATTTGCTCTATGTTACCACTCTATGTTTATAGGTTTTATCCAAAATTACCCCCTACTATATACATACTTATAGACATTATAATCTGGGATCTGTGTATCAGAGAGTACATGTGGTTTTGGTCTTTTTGAGCTTGGGTAAGTTCAGTAATATAACTCTGTCCAGGTCCATTCATTTCCATGCACATTTTAAAATTTAATTTTTTTCTGTGCTGCTGATAGAATTTCATTGTGTACGTGTACCACATTTTCTTCTTTATTTCATTTCCATTATCCATTCGTCTGTCAATACTAGTTCCCAGTTATTGTATAATAGAGCAGCAGTGACCATTGATGGGTAAGAATCTCTGCAGTAGAATGAAGTCCTCAGGTTGAGTGCCTGGGGGTAGAGTAGCCGGGTCATATGGATATGCTTTTCCAATTCCTTGCAGACATCTCCATCCTGGATTCCATAATCACTGTACTAGTTTGCTGTCCCACCAGCAGGGACCTTTCTCTTTCCTTGCAGCCTTGCCAGCATCCGTTGTGATTTTCTTGGTTACTGCCATTGTGACTGAGGTGTGATGGTAAGTGAGAGTTGTTTTGACCTGCATTTCACTGAGGCTTAGGGGCGTTGAACCATTTTTAAGTGGTGTTTATTGGCCATTTGTGAATTATCTGTTCATTTTATTGGCCCAGTTGATGATTGGTAATCTTATTTAATTTTATTTTTTTGGTGTTCAAGTTTTGTGGTTCTTTGTAAATTCTGGTTATTAGCCACCACTCTAAGTATGGCTAGCAAACATTTTCTCCCATTCTGTAGGCTATTTTCTACACTGCTGATTTATTTTGTGCAGAAACTTATTAATTTCATGTACTCAAATATGTTAATTTTTGGGACATATATATACATATACATTGAGGTAGGATCTCATTCTAGCTCAAGCTGACCTGGAATTAACTAGGTAGTCTCAGGGTGGCCTTGAACTCACAGCAGTCCTCCTACCTCTGCCTCTCAAGTGCGAGTGCTGGGATTAAAGGTGTGTACCACCACACCTGGTTTTGTTGGGACTATGTTGTGTGCTATTGACTCCTGTTCAGAAAGTTCCTGCCTATTCCTGTATCTTGGACTCTGTTCCCTGTGTTGTATTCTAGTTGTTTCAGTGTTTCAGGTTAAAGTTAAGGCTGTAATCCACTTTGAATTGATACTTTTATAGAGTGAAAGATATGTATCTAACTTCATTTTTCAGCAGGTAGATACACAGTTTTGGCAGCACCATTTGTTGAATAGGCTATGTGTTTTCCACCAAATGCTTTTGGCTCATTTGTCAAAGATTAGGTGGCCAAATCAGCATGGAGTTATTTTAGGGTCCTTTATTCTACTTCATTGATCTACATGTCTATCTTGGAGCCTTTACCATGCTGCCTTTGTCACTATTTTTAAAACCTCAAAATTCAGCAATAAGAAAACAGATACTTCTAAAAGAATGATCCAATAAGCTATTTTTGAACAAGTTCAAAAGATTAAAACATTAAAAGAATTTTGGCTATTAGGATAATGCAAACTAAAACCTTTGTAAAATTACACAACACAAAAATAGCAAAAACAAAAAGAGAAAAGTATGCAAAACAAAATGCTGGTGAGGGCAGAAAGCCATGGAAATTCCATATATCACTTAAAAAGAATATTCACTGTATAGGCACTATGGCTTTCAGCAAGTTGTTTTAAAAGTTAAACATAAGGGCTGGAGAGATGGCTTGGTGGTTAAGGTACTTGCTTGCAAAGCCAAAGGGCCCAGGTTTGATTTCCCAGTATCCACGTAGAGCCAGATGCACAAGATGGCACATATTTCTCGAGTGTTTGCAGAGGCTGGAGGCCCTGGTGAACACATTCTCTCTTTCTTTCTCTCTCTCTCTCTCTCTTTTTCTTTTTTTTAAAAAATATTTTATTTATTTGAGAGAGAGAGAGAGAGAGATACAGAAATAGGCAGGTAGAGAGAGGGAAGAGAATGGGCACACCAGGCCTCCAGCTGCTGCAAACGAACTCCAGATGCAAGCACACCCCTGTGCATCTGGCTTATGTGGGTCCTGGGGAGTTGAACCTGGGTCCTTTGGCTTTGCAGGCAAATGCTTTAACCACTAAACCATCTCTCCAGCCCCCATCTCTCTCTCTTAAATAAATAAACAACTAAAAATTTTTAAAAGTTAAACATACATTTGAATCAATCAGAATTCCCACTCTTGGTTATACACCCAGGGGGAAAAATAACATATTCACATCCACAAAAATAAATAAAACCAAACATAAATGATTACTTGTAATTGATAATAATTAGAAATAACTCAGTTTTCAACTGATGAATAAGATAAACACTGCAGGACTTCAGTTGAATGGAATATTAATGAATCAGCAGAAAAGGGAACGAAGTATGTGTTCATAAAGCACTACTTGCTAGATTAGAAATTCATGTTGCATAATGAAAGAGGTGAGAACCCAACGGGTCTATATAAAATAATTTGATGGATGAGACATACTAGAAAGATGAGAGCATTGTGAAATTAAATAGCAGTGGTTAACAGAGCTGAATGTTGGAGGTGATAGTGATCAGAGACAAGAAGCTAGAGGAAATTGGGTTGGAGGTGATTGAACTGTGCTATGTCTTTGCTGTGGTGGATAAAACCTTATGAATCCATCAAAACTATACAACTGTCACACTATTTTCCAAATGTCTACATTATCTTATATCCCCACCAATGGTATTGAGGACTCTAATTTCTTCACATCCTTATCAGTATTTGTTATCTGACTTCCCAATCCCCATTATAGTGGTGTAATATCTTTAGGTGGTATTGATTTGCATTTTCCTAATCAGTAGAAATGTTGAGACTCTCTCCATGTGTTTATTTTATATTTGTCAACATTTAAGAAGTGTGTGCTTTACAATAACTAATAACAAAATATCTCCCTTTCCTATCAATACATAGTATCAAGTTTTAATATATATCTAGTAAGAAAGAACTAAATATTCATTCTGTTAAATCATAAAGGTTTTGCTTTCAAAGTGGCAGAATATATGGGAAAATTTTTATTTAAAAAACAGTAAATCATACCAAGCATGGGTTAGTCTGTATGAGAGAGTATAGGGGGTAGAGAAAATAATATCCTTGCCCTTCAGAATACTGACTGGAAAGATTTACTCATATAGAGCTCATTTCTGATACTTCAGATATTTCAATTACATGTTGGTTATTCCTCTTTAGAACAGCGGGTACTTACTTGGTCAATCTATCTGTAGTAGTAGGGATTTTTCAATTCTTGTTTGAATAGAACTATTGTGTAGTCAAATGTTCAGAGAAGCATGCTTTATTTTCTCTAAAGCTTATTTTTATATCATGCATTTCCTAATAATCCCTCCTGTTGACAATGGATTTTTTTCACTCAAGGCAACACTGAAAAACTATCTACAGCATTTAGTAATGAAAACGAAATCAGTAAGCCATTGAAATCATGTATTATTCTCAGCCTTCCCAATGTGATCCAAAAGATGGGTGGAAAATCAGACAAAACTGAAGTGGGTGATGACAAATGAGGGTTTTCCCATCTGTGGTGGTTGCACAACCATAGCCCTAATGCCCAGAGGGCAGAAGAGTCAGATCATGAGTTTGAGACTAGCCTGGGCTAAATAGTAAGCTGCAGACCATGCTAGTTAACTAAGTGAGACCTTGTGTCAATAAGCAAACGAAGTTCTTTTCCTTCTGAGTATAAATAGGCAGTCCAAGATTTACAGGGAGATGTTCAGCTGGTTATGTGGATTATCCAACTGCCAAAGTCAACAAAATCTGACCAGATATATGAAGATTTTAGATTGTGACTAAAGAATTAAAGGTTGGCTATCATGTCCCATGACTTCATCTTCTCTTCAGAAAATAAAAAAAATGCCAGTCAAAGGCTGCTGATAGGTTGTTTCTTACCTTCCCAGGGTGTCATCCCAGCTGAGTTTATAATGAGACCTCGTCAGGTCTTTAGATGTATGCTGAAAGCAAGGACTATGATTAGAGAGCTTCCACTGCGTCCAAGACCCAACCAACTCCTCTGCGCTGGTGTTTGTCTCTCCGTCACAAACATCTCATGGAATTCAATAGACATGATAATATCTGTGAAATGCTTCCTGCCTATAACGAAGTGCTAGAGATAGTGGTTGATAAATGATGCACATTCTCACAGCCCTGGAGGTCAGGAGATTGAAATCGGGACAGCATACTTAGGTTCTGGTGAGGTACGTCTTATGGGTGGCAAACAAGCACCTTTTCCTGTTTTCACCCGACAACAAGGTGGGTAGGTAATTCTCTGGGACCTCTTTATGGATACTAATTCTGTTCATAAGGGCTCCTGGTTGTGATTTAGTCATGTCCTAAATTTCCTCTTTCAAAGTACTATCATGTTGGGGATAGGTTTATAGCATATACATGGTGGAATTCTACTCAGTGGTGGGGAAAAATGACGTAATAAAATTTATAGGTGAATGGATGGAGTTAATGACACCCGGAGTAGTGAGCTAAGAATCGGCTCCTATGGAGCACAAGAGCATTGGCATGTTTTTAAACCAATGGTCTTTCAGTTTGACAATACAATCCTTACTGTCATCGGTTGTCACACAGCTACATGCTCCTCTTCATTCTACAACTTTGTCGTGTCCTATAGTAATTTTCCCCTGAGACTTGAAGCCAAATAAATATATGAACAAGTTAGTCCTGGATTTTATTTTTCTTTGACTTCATATGTTGAAAGTAAATCCATGAATGCCATCATAATTATTTATTTATTTATTTATATTTTGGTTCTTAACACTAACTGTGCCTTATCTTATGCCTTACTTTCATAATATTATTGAAATTAGTAAAAAAAAAAAATTCCCAAATCAGATTACCAAAACGTGGGGTGTTGGGACACTCAGGGGCTACTGACTTCTCTTCCTCTCATATAATGAATTTTCTTTAAAGAAGAAAATATTTGTTATTTACAGTTAAAAAAACCAAATATTACAGTTTAAATGTAATCCACCAGGCAAAAACAGTATCTTCATTAGATGTTCGATTTGAACATGGGGTATGCATGTTTAAATGCACAGTATCTTCCTGGCTAAGTAGAGACATTTGGCTTTCAGTCTGCACCTGGGTGCCACAGTACTATAAAGAAGCTATTTAAAATGAATGTAACTTGTAAATACACGTGATGTGCTTTCTTTAGTCCTGATGGCTGAGCTGTAGATAAGAGACCTGGGTGATGACTCCTATCTTTTTGTGTATGTTTATCTCCTAACAAGATGCTTTCACGGACCAAGTAGGAATCCTGACTGTGCAAGTGTCCCTTATCTTTAAAAACAGCAATACTCCTCCTTAATTAGCTTTTTCTCTCCCATTTCCATCAAAGCTGTCATCAATACCACTTTCATCATTGCCATCAGTTTATACTGAGTGCTCTAAAACATACCACATGTGGAGAAAAGACAGTAAAAATTCAAGCCTAGTTACAGAGGATCAGAATCAGAGAACTATGAATCTTTTATTCTGTCATCTTCACCCATTAAAAAAAAAAAAAACTGTAAATCACTTAGCCTAAATAACTTTCCTCGGTACAGTTTGCTTATGACTTCATTTAGATGTTCACTGGACATCTCCTATTCTCCTATAGTTTCTCATTTGGTGTTTCCTAATAATTTCTGGCTCGAATTTCCTATTTGCATCAGGTCGTCCCTCAGAGCCCTGCTTTTGTCATCCCCTTCATACTGACTCATATATTGCATCACATGACACCTTGTTAAGCACAGATCCAAAATTCAGACCTTAGCTTCCCAAGAAGTGCCTCTTGAGTCACATAACCAGTATTTATTAAAAGAGTCTAGGACACAGAGAAAAAGAGAGGGTCACAAAGGTATGTTCAACTCATAAAAATGATTTGACTTCCAAATTCTAAAAAGTTTCTTGACATCTCCCACTAGAAATTTTGTGGAATCTCTCTTTTCTTACCTGGTTCCTTTTTACCTCTGCTCATCCCTCCCTCCAGCTTTGTACCATTCCTTCTAAATGCTCTAGCTCAAGCTAGCAAATATTCAAAAATTTATATTTATCATGAAGGTTAATATATTTCTTTATTGTTCTGTATCTTCCATGTCAGTCACTTTGGAACTTTTATATAATCAAAAGACCAAAGTGTAATGACCCTACTGGGCAACAAAACTTCAAAACCTAGCCATTCATATATGTATTTCTAAGAGAGATTAAGAGCAAGGTGGCCTTTTTTGTAAGTGGCTCTACTTCCCAAATTTCCCCAAGGTAAGTACAAAGCATTCAGAACCCATGAGTTTATGGGGGATATCTGATCAAATGTTACATTCTGCTCCTGGCCCCCAGAAACGAATGACCACCCATGATGTGAAATGCAATGCGCTAACTCCAACTTCAAAGGTCCCCCCTAGTACTTATTGATCCCAACACTGTTCATACATTCTAATAGCCTAAGGTCTCTTAACTGTGATTCTATAAAACCAATTGCTTTATCCTCATGGCTCCTTTTGGATATCCATGCAGGGACTCAAACAACCCTGCTCCATATCACCTAGTTTCCATCTAAAAAAAAAAAAAAAAAAAGCATTGCCAATACAATGATCCTTTCTTTCCTGCATTTGTTATGTTCCTATAATACCAGGTATGCTACAAAATTTGTTAACCCAGGGGGGAATAAAGCCAATTTTGAAAAACAAGAAAATTCCTTCAGTGTTCTGGCCCCTACTTTCAAAAGATTCAGCTTTCTTCTTCCTGCCATTTCAGTGCAGAATCTCTCAAACAATTATAGGTGAAGCACACCACAACCTCCAGCCTTAAACTCCCCATCCATGCCGTAGCCATCTACTTATATGACTCCATATCTTGTAAATGAGCCCAACTCAAGGGCTTCCAACATGGGAAGAGCACCGCTAGTCTCACACGTAAACTGT
Organism: Dipus sagitta; assembly: GCA_036346955.1. Lineage (NCBI taxonomy): Eukaryota > Metazoa > Chordata > Mammalia > Rodentia > Dipodidae > Dipus > Dipus sagitta. The sequence continues at coordinate 23,210,959 of CM070793.1, read as the reverse complement.
CTGTAACCCAGTCCTGAAAAACCTTCTTTCTTCTCCTCATAAGCCAATCCTGCTTAGATTATAGTTCATTTTTGCACTTAGATCTTTATGGTATAATCAAAATGTCCAAGTAAGCTCTACTTAGAACACCGCAAGGGGTCTCTTTAATACAAGTTCCAAATCCTTCCATGTTGCTCCCACAAATCCGTTCCAAAAGGCCAAAAGCCACAGTCCAGTTTCTAGCAGCAATGGTGCCCCACTCCTCAGGTACCAATTTTGTGTTGTAGTAACTTCCTCATTGCGGGATCAAAGTACCTGACCAAAACTAGCTGATGGGAGGAAAGTTTTATTTTGGCTTGCTATAGTTTCCAGGGGAAGCTCCCTTATGGCATGGAAAACATGGCATGAGCAGAGGCTGGACACCTCTGCCACCGTGGGTGAAAAACAGCAGCAAGAGAGTGAGCTGAATTCTGGCAAAAGGAAGTCAGCTTTGGCACCCCTAAGCCAACCCCTAATAGCAACTCCTTCAGCCAGGTTCCACATTCCCAACTGCCACCAGCTTGGAACAAAGCCTATGAGTTAATGGAAGACGTTTTAATCAAAACACTGTACTGGGGATATCCAAGATCTATCAAAATAACAAGATGAGAAAGCTGACTGCCTAGCACAAGATGAGTAATCTTTTTAAACATCTTATTTATTTATTGTAGAGAGAGGAAAAGAGAAAGATAGAGAGAAAGAGAATGGGCATGCCAGGGCCTCTAGCCAATGCAAATGAGCTCCAGATGCATGTGCCACCTTGTGCAACTGGCTTACTTGGGTATTGCAGAATCAAACCTGGGTCTTTAGGCTTTGCAGGCTAGCACATTAACTGCTAAGCCATCTCTCCAGCCCAGGATGAGGAATCTTTAGCATACCCAACCGGGAACAGGAAAAGTTACAGAGGAATAGGCAGATAAAATGAGGACTTCTCTCTTCCTGCTGGCCAGAGAACCTTCTTGGACATGGTGGTAGACACTGAGAAGATCCAAAGCTTAGTGGCTGCCAAGAGCTCAATACTAAAGGAGATATAATACTCCCTCCAAGGTTCAGGAAACATTGTGAAAGAAAGAGCAGAAAGAATTTAAAAGCCACAGTGTGGGAAGGTGTGCTTGAACCATTGTCATTCCTACAGGAGCCAACTGGTGCATTCATGATCCCAAAGTGATTACCCATGCCACACAGGTAAAAACCCCTCTGTGAAATGGGGTTAGTGGAGAGGGGACAAATAAGATAACTCAATGGGAATATGGCCAACTTTCAGTATGTTGCCATAATTTAGTTAAAGGACAACAACCCAATTTAAAAAAATGGGCTATGGAACTGATTGGAGCTTTTAAGTGACTATTGCTTGTTCAACCTAAACCAGACTCCTATATCATCCCCTTCAAGGCTCAAAGAATATCACCAAAGGGTGGTGGGAAGAAGCTAGGGGCTGCAGAATTGGGATGAATACTGTAAAATGCTGTCTCTTTAATATGGCAGAGCAGTTACACTCATTGACTCACACCAGCAATGGCTTCCTAGAACAGACTGAGCCTGTTAACATGCGTCATGGCAGGGGGGCAGGGTACCTGGGGCCCCAATCCTCCCTGAGGAGCTACTGGCAGCTAGTGAATGCTGGGGGAAGGGGTGTCATTTTCTTCAGTGGTTTAGGCAATGATAATATGCACATATTCCAGATAATAAGCTACCAGCCATGCTTGTGCAAGCACCCCTAATTGAACTCACTAGGACACACACACACACACACACACACACACACACACAGAAAAGTTGGAAGAGGACCAGTTAGGAAGTAAAGTGGGCTTAGTGAACATGGGAGGGTGTCTAAGTATGTACTTTTCCAAAAGAAAATAGAAATAAAACAAAATTAAGAAAAGAAAACACGGCTGGAGAGATTTTTTTCAGTTGTTAAGGTGCTTGCCTGCAAAGCCTAATGACCTAGGTTCAGTTCCCCAGGATCCACGTAAAGCCAGATGTGCAAAGTGGTGCATGCATCCGGAGTTCATCGGCAGTGACTAGAGGCCCTGATGTGCCCATTCTCCTCTCCTCTCCTCTTCTTTTCTCTTTTCTTCACTCCTTTCTCCCTTTGCTTGCAATTAAATAAATAAATAAAACACTTTAATAAAAAAGAAGGAATAAAAGCACAAAAAGGGGTGAAAAGTCATGTCACTCTATTCTCTATAAAGTGTTTCGTGCTGTTTGCTCATTCTATATCTCAAATAACTTTCAGGGTGAGTTCCCTCCCCCAGCAAAGTAGCTAATTTGTCACAAATATTTTAAATAAGTTTATAACGAAGCATCATGGAGATACGGAATGTTCCATAAATGCCCTGTTGATAAGCACTGATATGTGAACCTCCCCCTCCCCCGAATCACAAAGAGAAATCACCATTGACATTCCAGCAATCTCCTTGTCAACCCTCCTTTACAGCTGCGTGGCCTCACGACTCCCTGTGAGTTTTGTCACCAGCTAACTATGCCTGGTTTAACATATTATATGAAATAGAATCATACAATTCCTACAATCTCAAGGGGGTGGGGGGTGGGAGGCTCCTTTCCCTTGGTAAGATGAAAACCCTTGGTAAGTGAACAACTTGGAGTGTAAAGTTGCTCATGTTCCTATGAAACAAAATTTTCTCTAAATATTTTTTCAATATTTACTCTTCACTGAGATCTAATGAGAATTTATTGCCTATTCCCAATGCCAAACACTAGAGAAAATACTTGTATAAACTACTTTTAAACCTAGAAATCTCCCAGAATCTCAATATTTAATAATATAGAGAAAAAGCATAGAACATTAGTCTGACATTATATATATTTTACTTCATTTATATGGAAACACTTGAAAAGTCCTTTAAAAGTAGTGCGTATTATTATTTATAGCCTTTTTCCTATCATGGATTGGTTAAAGTCAGTGGGATGAGGACTAGAACCTTCTACTGGACTCTAGACCTGAATTTCCAGTGTTGACAGGATACCCTCACCTGGTTACCCCCAGGGGTTATGACTCTACGCCTCTTCCTTCGAACCAGCCCCTTCTTCCGTCCCCATGTCTCCGTAACTGGCATCCGGAGGCTCCAGAATCACTTTTAGTTCTTTCTTGCCTCCCTGAGAAATACAGTCAATCATCATTCTCCATAGAAAAATTGTAAAATGTAGACATGCATTCCCTTCCTAGAAAGATTTGTACTACCCTTTCTCTGATATCCTAGTCCTGTCTTGCTCTAAATTCCTCTCCATACTAAAAATGATACTTCTCTCTCTCTCTCTCTTTCTCTCTCATCTCCTCTCCTCTTCTTTACTCTTCTCTCTCCCTCTCCATGCTTTTCTGGAAGAAGTCTCTAATGCAGCACATTACCTTCAAGAGCAGGCCTGCTTAGGTCTCCACCTCTCATGTATATCTCTGTGTCCAAATATATTTAATCATTTCAAGTTCCTCTAAACACTCCAAATACTTCCATCTTGCTCTGGTCATTTGCATGTGCAATTACTCCTTCTGAACTATACATGACTCAGTGTATTAGTTGCTATTATTTTTTTAAATTTGTTTCTTTATTTGCTCTTTGAGGTAGGGTCTCACTGTAGCCCAGGCTGACCTGGAATTCACTCTGTAGTCTCAGGCTAGTCTTGAACTCATAGCGATGCTCCTACCTCTGCCTCCCAATTAGTATGTGTTGGTGAGTGTGCATGTGTGAGTTTCAATTGTTATTCAAAGTAAGGGACAGAGAAATAACACAGTGTATCCAGGTACCCTCCCTGCGTGATGGACTGTGTTCTTAAAGTGTGAGCCAGAATATGTCCTTCCTTCCTTACATCGCTCTCATCAGCTGTTTCATCGTAGCAATAAGAACAGCAACTAGAGCCGAGTGTGGTGGCGCATGCCTTGAATCCCAGCACTGCACCTGGGAGGCAGAGGTAGGAGCACCTCCTTATCTGTTGATATAAGGTTAAAGAGGGGTTCCTAATTTCAGAAACATTTTCATTTGGTGTAAAGTCAAAGAAAGGCAGAGTTGGCAACTGTGGTACAAATTATTTGGTCTCAAGAGCTGGTCCACCCCGTAAAGAGAAAAGGAATTATCCTCAGGATAGGTTGACTGTGGGAGGCTTATTAAAAATGTTCATTGGAAAAAAAGACTGGAAAGGGCACCAGGGAGATGTCTAGCTCTTCATTTTCTAGGGAAGTGAAAAATCCCTAAATGTGGGCAAATAAGATGAAATAAGATGATACACTATCAGACAATGACGTATATGCCTCCTCCTCGCCCCACCCCCAGCAATTAAAACTGGAGACACATAGTAATTTGCTGAAAATCTTGATTTGCTAAGAAACTCTCACGGAACCCCAAGAGTCCATTATGTTAACAGAGGTGACAAGAAAATAAATGTTTTTAACAGGAGAGTATTCCTACCCAGGGAAGACGGTTGCAGAATCGATGATTATTCGGGGAATCCAACTTATTTAAACACACTGCCTGTGATACTTAATAAATGTTACAGTGTGGCTTTTTGTGGCTAATAAAAGCTTGGTTTACATTCCGCCTCACGCCTACTCTGCTTCGCCTCCCTGGGCTCACTTAAAGTGCATTAAGAAGCAGCAAGCCAGGTCCGGACGACGGGCTGCTGAACCTTAATAATTCATTTATGCACCACCGCCTTCAGACTGCTTTACAAATGTCGTAATGAGACAAGCTGTGAAATGTTTTACACGGGGAAGAAAGCGTCGAGTCACAGAGAGAAGACCTCTTTCCTGTGCCTGCTTCCTTAAGGTTCCAGAGCCAACAGCAAAGCAGTTTTCTGGATCCCAAGGTCTCAGGAAAATGTGTGCTATTTACCTACTCCCCACACCTACCTAGTGCTTCAGCGAGGCGTCACTCATGAGTTTCCAGTCACCAAAATTAATGTCAAGTCACTTTCAGGAGACTAATTCACATTAACTTATACAATATCTTTCCTCTAATTCCCAAAAACCTATTTATGGAGAAGGACATCAGAAACTTATTATTTTAGTTTATCTGCATAAATAATTGATCAAAAATATCTAATGCTGGGCCAGAGAGATGGCTTAGTGGTTAAGGCACTTGCCTCCAAAGCCAAAGGATCCAGAATCGACTCTCCAGGTCCCACGTAAGCCAGATGCACATGGTGGCACATGCCTTTGGAGTTCCTTTGCAGTGGCTGGAGGCCCTGGCGTGCCCATTCTCTCTCTCTCTCTCTCTCTCTCTCTCTTTTTCTCTCTGTCTCTCTCTGTTTGTCTATCTCAAATAAATAAAAAAATAATCTAAAAAATGGTTTTTAAAATATCTATAGAATGGCAAGCTCTTGAAGTACTGACATAATAATGCATTAAAATGCAAGGACATTTAAGAAAGTGTCTTGAGCTGGGCGTGGTGGTGCACACCTTTAATCCCAGCACTCGGGAGGCAGAGGTAGGAGGATCACAATGGGCTCAAGGCTACGCTGAGACTCCATAGTGAATTCCAGAGGTCAGTCTGAGCCAGGGTGAAACCCTTCTTTTAAAAACAAACAAACAAACAAACAAAAAACAGAAAAGAAAAGAAGAGATAAAGTGTCCACCATAGAACAGCTAATCCATCTGTGAAAAGCTATGAAAAGTCTAGAAATATGTACAGAGTATTTATATATAGTAAGAGCACCTTCATAAATCATGGAGAAAAGAAGGCACTATTAGAAATAAAAAGATTCAGTAACATCTGGTTACTTATTTAATAAAGAAATTGTATTCATGGAATTTATTGCTTGCAATCCCAGGTGACTAAAGCAACACAAGTGCAATCATAAAATGTTCAGACAAACTATCGGAACAGGGCTGGGGAAATGGCTTAGTGGTTAAGGCATTTGCCTGTGAAGCCTAAGGACCCTGGTTCAATTTCCCAGGACCCACATAAGCCAAATGCACAAGGGGATGCATGCCTCTGGAGTTTGTTTGCAGTGGATGGGGGCCCTGGCATGCCTGTTCTCTCTCTCTCTCTCTCCCTCTTTCTCTGTCAAATAAATAAATATTAAAATTAAAACATTTCTATGATCATTGAGAAGGAAGGAACTTCATAGCATAACATAAAGACCAAACACAGGGCTTATTAAATTTTACCACTGAGGGACATCAAAATGAACATCTGTACAGAAAAAAAAGTGATTAACAAGATTACAGGGTAAACAAACAAGAAATATTTTTAAGTTATAAGGTGGGGTTAATATTTGGAGAAAATAGACCAAGTCAAAATCAAGATGAAATCACTTTAAGAAGCCCTAAACCTAAAATAATTTTTAAAACATGAATAAAACTCAAAGGTTATACAGGAGGTATCTTCGGTGTAGGCCCGATAATAAGAACCAGCCACAAAAGGCTGCCAGAATCATATCATACAAAGGCTACCACAGCCTTACATCCACAGGACAGCAGCCCAACTGTCTGTTTCTTCTCAGACTAACCTGGCCATTGTTAAGGATCTTTGCAGCTGATTACCTTTGCAACCCGTGTCTTGTCACTGGACACCTTCTCTCTTTCTCTTTTTTTTTTTTCCAAGGCAAGGTTTCACTCTAGCCCAGGCTGACCTGGATTCACTACGGAGTCTCAGGGTGGCCTCGAACTCACAGCGATCCTCTACCTCTGCCTCCCGAGTGCTGGGATTAAAGGCGTGTGCCACCACGCCCGGCTTGACACCTTCTCTTTGTCTCGCCCTCCTTGCATAAGTTTATAAGTTTACGAAAGCCGCTTATATTTCCATTGCAGTGCTCAACTGTGCCCAAGTAAATATCCCTGTTCTTTGGAGAAACTTCTCTTATTTTTATGTAGATTGACAATTCCAATTGCATGGATTTCTTACATATCAAAAAGAGTCGCTGTTCTCAAAAATAGGCAGAGGATATGATTACACTAGCAGACTATGAGGCATATTAAGTAAAATGTGCTTTTTTTTTTTGCTTGTTGTGATAGCAAGTTTCACAATGCTATCAACTGTTAACCCTGGTGATGTTATGCAAAACAGCCACCCTTGAAAGTGTTTCCTGAGTCAGTTTGAGTTTTCTGAAGTACGTAAACCCAAATGGCCATGTACTTTGCGATATTTAAACAGTATGTTTTAAGCAAGACATCATTCTTTGGGAAATTTATATATAAAAGCAATCAGATAAATTTGCAAGTATATGTGCATAATTTGAATTATATATTTAAAAATAGTAACTATGAATTTAAAAATAACTTTTCATAAAGTTAGAAATATATAAGCTTGAGAAAAATGAAATAAATAACAAAATATTTACCTATTATATAAAACTATGTAGCTATTAATAATTTCTAGAAAAATGCTTATTAATAGGAGGAGATAGGCATAGATCATGCTAAGACACATCTAAGGCATGCATTATGCTAAGACACATCTAACACACACAAAAGATAAAAGTAAAATGAAGATAATGTGGAGAGGTAGGGAACTACTGCCCCAAATAAATTTAATGTAGCTATATTAACACTTGGCCACTTAGTTTGTAATGGGAAAGCATCATTAAGATGGTTTTTAAAAAGAGGCATTTGCAACTTTAAATTTTTTAGTTTTATTTTTGACACTTTCATACTGGTATATATTTTGACCATATTGCATCCCAATTACTTACTGCTATTCTCCTCCCTCTGAAATTCTTCTCCCCAGTTCATTCCCATCCCACTGACTTTCATGCCCCCAGCCAAGGTGAAGTAGGATTGCTTGCATGAGCCGGTGGGAGACTGCCTGCTGGGGGATGGGGAACGTACCCGTGGATACACCACTGAAGGTCATGACTCCTCCACTCCCAGCAGCTATTACCTGTCATTAGCTACTCGGGAGGCGTGTGGTCTTATGAATCCTTTCCCATTCCATGGTGAAATACTAACAGACTCAACGTTGTGCAGGAAATCACAGCTGATGTAAGTTAATGAGAGGAGCAACCATGCCATATCCAAAAGGCAGCATTCCGTGGCCATCCATCCCGTCCTCCAGCCCTTACCGTCTGTCCTCTCCTTCTTCTTGCAAGCTTCCTAGAGCCTTGCATGGGCTTTAGCCATCGCTTTTAGGGCACAATAGTCACCTATTGTTAGGAATTTTGCAATTCATGCATCTCTGCATTAACATCTGCTTATTGCAGAAATGAACTTCTGTAATCATGGCTGCATGTAGTACTAATATATGGGAACACAGGTATTTAGAGTGCAGGTTGACATGCTGTTTGTGTACTGTAAAGGCAGTAGTAGGTTTCTCTCTACAGCATATGTCCCCATTGATAGATTTTTGGTCATTTTCAGTACCAGGCATGAATTCTTTCCTGTGGAGCAGGCCTCAGATCCATTCAGAAAGTGGTTGCTTATTTCGCATGTCTTTCACTTGTGTGCATTTCACCAATGTACATATCTTTCCTCACAGATAGATTGTGGAGTGTACAGGGGTCTACATCTGGTAAAAACTGTTGATGACTTTTCTCCAGTGGCTTGCACAGTCAGTGCCTTCTGGCCCAAAAGAAAAGCATCCAGGGGAGGGGAGGAAGCTTTCAGCTTAGTTTTAGTTTGGTTTCTCTACACCCTGGAACTGAAACATGTGGTGTCTTCAGAAGTAAGGATTTGCCAACTCATTTTTACAGACTAGCAAGAGCAATGACAATAATTCTTGCTTTAGGTGTCTCTGTAGACCTTCCTTTGGTAGTCATTCACCATAAACTCATGTTTTATGAATGCCTGGTCCCCAGCTATTGGAAATTTGGGAAATGCAGTCTTGCTGGAGGAGGTATGTTATGTTGTGGTGGGGGAGGCTCATAGTCACTTTCCTCTTGCTGTTTGCCATCCATGTGGCAGAGACGATGCCCAGGCTCTGCTCATGCTATGTTCTCTTCTGATGTCAAGCAGCCTCCCCTTGAGACTCTAAGCCAAAATTAAAACAACAAGAACAACAACAACAGCAAAAAACTTTTCTTCCATTAGCTACTTTTGGTTGAATACTTTATATAAGCAATGAGAAGGTAACTACAACAGAAAATTGGAGTGGAGTGGGTTCATTGATGGTAGAGACATGACTGTGTGACTTTTGATCTTTCAGAACTGACTTGTAGAAGGAATGTAGAAAAATGTTAAACCTTAGTCTAAGAGACACCGTACTGTGATGAATACAGAGTTTAATGGACTATTCTGATCAGAGTTGAAAGCTGCAAATGTAGTAAGAACCATGGGCTGTGCAGGCTTGGATTGAGGGGAATAAAGAGCTTTATCCAGACTAGAATAGAAGCATTTCATGTGAGAGGTTTACTGTACCTTCCTGCGTCCCAAGAATGTGTGCAGGGTTGAACTTAGAAAAAGATAATGGAGTGGTGTGAGCAAAAGGATATAACACAGAAAGAAATGAAAGTTATGTCTGAGGACTACATCCACTTCACTGCAATTGTGCAAACGAACTCCAGATGCATGTGCCATCATGTGCATCTGGCTTATGTGGGATCTGGAGAATGGAACCTGGATCCTTAGGCTTCAAAGGCAAGCATCTTAATCACTAAACCATCCCTCCAGCCCTGGAATTTTTGATTAATAATCTTTGGCATATGGGAGCAGCTGTATATGCCAGTGTAATGGAACTTCATCCAAGACCTTTGTTTCTATTTATATATTTAATTGGCTTACAAAGTAATGAGCTTACATATGGTTTATTCACACATCCTTAGTTTGTTTCATCTTCCCACCACTCCCTTCTCTCTTTCATTCCCACACCTCTAATCACTCCCACTATATGTCCTTCTACGTTCAGGGCACACATGTCTTACTTTTCCCCCACAAAAGCTCTCCCCACCCCATGGCCCCTTTCTAGATTCCTGGCCTCTATAGACAATCCAACTTATACCCATTTACCTAAACACTTGAAGGTAGGATATGCATATAGGAGAGAAAATGTGGTATTTATAGTTCTGAGTCTGGGTTACCTCACCCCAATTCTATCCATTTTCTTGCAAATGTAACAACTTCATTTTCATTACTTATGAATCAAACTAAATTGCATATACATAGCATCATCATCAGTTGATGGATATCTATTCATGAGTTGATGGATACCTAGGCTGACTCCATTTCCTAGCTCCTGTGAGTGGAGCAGCAATCTATCTTTGAAGTCGAGGGTAGAGTCCTTTGGGTTTACGTTAAGGAATGGCATAGCTGGGTCACGTAGTCATACTATTTTTTGCTCTTTAAGGAATTTCCATGCTGAATCACACAATGGCCTCACCAGTTGTTCTTCCCACCAACAGGAAGTAAGGGTTATGCTCTCCTCACTACCTTGGCAGCATTTCTTGTCATTCAGTTTTTCTTTTTTTTAAAAAAATATTTCATTTATTTATTTGGGAGAGAGGGAGAGAGAATGGGTGAACCAGGGCCTCCAGCCACTGAAAACAAAACTCCAGATGCATGTGCTCCTTTGTGCATCTGGCTTACGTGGTTCCTGGGGAATCAAACCGGGATTCTTTGGCTTTGCAGGCAAACACCTTAACTGCTAAGCCATCTTACCAGAGTGAGAAGGAATCTCAAAATAGTTTTAATGGATACAGATGTAGAAAACTTTTAAAAATATTTCTTAGCTGGGCTGAGGAAATGGCCTAGCGGTTAAGCGCTTGCCTGTGAAGCCTAAGGACCCCGGTTCAAGGCTTAATTCCCCAGGACTCACGTTAGCCAGATGCACAAGGGGGAGCACGCGTCTGGAGTTCGTTTGCAGTGGCTGGAGGCCCTGTTGCGCCCATTCTCTCTCCTTCTCTCTCTATCTGCCTCTTTCTCTCTGTCTGTTGCTCTCAAATAAATAAATAAAAATGAAAAAAAATTAAAAAAATATTTCTTAGCTATTTTTATTTATGTATTTATTTATTTATTTATTTATTTGAGAACACTCTATTCAGTTTCAGAGGCTATTTTGTATTAGGTTGTTTGTGTTCTTGATGCTTAGATTTGTTTTTTAGCTCTATTCATACACTAGATAGTAATCCTAACTCAAACATTACAACTTGACAATGTCCAAGATACTAGGAAGCTGAAACAATTTTCAACTTCTATATTCTTTGTAACAATCCTTCAATATCAAAGAAAAATATAATATCAGGAGATATTAAAATTACCTAATGACAGGGTTGTAGCATATACTTGTCAGTACCTATCTTATCAAGAAGAAAAACAAGTATATAAAATATTTTTAAAATTTAGCTACTATACTTTCTCAAATAGGTACGAATAGAAAAGTTCTCCCTTTCTTTCCATTACCCTTGTTCTGAGAGCTTCACTAAACACTTAAGTAAATTAACTACTTCATTGGCTTTAAAGAAAGTTTAAATAAACTGTAAATGCAATATATTATAGAAATTGTATATTTTGCAGACAGTGTAATTCACTTATTATTGATAGATATAATATTTTCAATCAGTATGTACTTGCAAATTAAGGAAAATATCTTTACATAATTCATGACTAAAATAAAAATTACAGTGGAGAATAACATTATTAATAACGGAATAAAGGAATGCAATTTACGAAAACCAGTAGAATGTACCTTACTTTTTGGTTGTTGCTTTGTTTGGTTTGGTATTGTGCTGAGGATGGAACCTGGGGTCTCATGCATGCTAACATGTACTTACCTTTGACCTGCAGCTCCAACTCCCCAACCCAGCAGACCATTAATCCTGTTTTCCTTATAGGAATTTAGTACTTAAATGTAATCTCATGAAGAAAACAGTGCATCTAAGAATTTTTTAGAAATAGCTAATTTTTTAAAGTTATTTATTTACTTATTTATTTATTTGCAAGCAATTTCTGAATATTTGCATAATTTCATTCAGAAAACAGTGAAAGAGGAAATGATCTTAATTGCATTTAAAAAGTTACTCTGACCAACCTTATCATAGAACACTATGGCCAGTTTCACATATGAGTACAGATTCAAAAACCCTAAATAGACATTTCAACCAATAGAATGGAGCAACATATAAAAATAAACACGGTAGGTCAATTTTGATATGTAAAAGTCAGATTAAAATGAAACTAAACATAAATTTATGTATACATAAAGTATTTGTCACATTCCTATGCTCACAATCTAACTTTATACATTGACAGATAAAAGTAAAAAACTACATAATTCAATATGAAGAGGGAATAGAATTTGATGAAAGCCTACATTCCTTCATAATTCTGTACTTAGAAAGAAAGGTCTCCTTAACAAACTGAAAATAGAAAGGAATTTCTGAAATCCTCATGAAGGATAATTACAATCTATGAAACAAATGCACAGCAAACATCATTTTAGTGGTGAGACCCAACAAATAAAGAATAGTTAACATCTTTATTTGACAGAGAAAATCAAATTAAATAAAATATTAGATGCACTGAATAAGAGAGGCAAGAGGGAAATTCGAGACTGTCAAGTGCTAGTGGCGAGAATGTGGAACCGCAGAAACCAGACTAGGCACAGTGCAAACTGGGATGACAGATTGGAACAGCAGTTCCCAAAAATGGTTGTTCCAATCTGCATTGTACCCAGTATGGTTTTGAGTGTTTCTATGGTTTCACATTCTCGCCAGCACTTAGCATTCACATATGAAGCTACTATTGTAGAGCTATGAACCCTTGGTTCAATCAATTGTATTTATTATAGCCTTCATAATTTACTGCATATACCTACCAGGAGATACGTAAAATAATAGACACTAGTGCTGTTGACAACACAAATGGAAAATGACTGAAATGTTCAACAATGGCAGAATGGATTCTGTCATGCGCATGTGTGAAGAAAGACCACACGTTGTCACTTACACATGGGCTTCACCCCCTCATGAAGCTTCCAGTGAGAGGACATGGCTCTTCTCTGCTGCTGGTCTGCCTTTGTGAATTGGACACACAGAGCATGACAGGTGATTGAGATGCAAAGACAAGCAGTGCCTTTAGGGCAAAGTCCCCTAGTCAGGTCCTGATGGCAGGGAAAGAGCTATGTGTCTCTCCCTGCTTGGGTGAAGGTTGTGTCTGTGTCTTTCCACTTCTACGACTGTCTGGGAAGACATCTCTGGAGATGGTGTCCTGGCATCTGGACCATCTGAGGGCTTGTGTGCTATGGGCTGGGAAGACTAGAGAACCAACTGCCAACTGAACTCAATGGCGGTGACAACTGCCCCGCGCACCTGAAGATGAAGGGCGAGAGGCACGCTCTACAACACCAGCCTGGCCTTTGGCAGTCATCATCATGAGGCAAGACAGCTGGGTTTCCATGTGGCCACCGACTAGAGTCATGCAGACAAATGCATGTGCCGTACTGGTCATGGGTCACTTGAACCAAAGGAATTGTGCTGGGGGGGCGGTAAAGTTGAGGTGTTACCATCAGATCAGGGGTCAGGGCTCTGAAGCCCTAGCAAGACGAAGGCATGCTGATGTCTTTAATCTCCTCTCTGCTTTGCCCTGAAATTAAAGTGGCAGAATTTCAATCCTTCCCTGAAAAAGCAGACATGAGAGAGCACACATCATGTTCCTCAGCCAACTCAGGGTTTTGGACTTTGGGCAGAGAGTCCATGGTTGGACTGGTGGATTCTCAGAGATTGAATTGTAGGTCTTCTATGCGGACCCAGGCTATACCCTTGGCTTGGGTTACACTGTGAACCAACTGTCAACCAAACATGAACACCTCTGTCGGGGGGGGGGAGGACTATGTAACAGTGCTTCAGCTGAAATCACTACTGGTCTGAGGGAATTTGAGGTTGGAACTAAAAAGTGTCTGGTAAATTCCATTTTAAAGAATTTAAACCCTTCATTTTGTAGTACACATTATCTAAAAGTCTAATGAGTGAGAGTCTGCTTTTTATGTTAGTAGATGTTAGTGGCACTTTGAAGGAAATAAGGAAACGGAGATAGGAAGGAGTAGATAATGAGTTGTCATTATAATGATAATTTATAGTAGTTTTCTTTGATATTTCTATGAGACATCATCCAACTGCAGGTGTTCATTTGGAAGTTCAGAATAGTTTGCAATTCAGGATACTCAAAGCAAGATAAATAGCAGGACGAGCTAAAGCCATGGAAGATGAGATCAACTAGGGAAATGTGGAAAGAAAAGAAGAAACAAAATTCTCTGCGCACCAAAATTTCACAGAGAGCAGAGGAAAGACAGCCACCAAAACATGGAAATAACTAACAAGGTGGAAAGATAGAGAAAAGGGACCAAAATCTGGGAACAGAGATGTTCATAACAAACAGCAATCAAGGTGGGCATGGAGGTGCACACGTTTAATCCCAGCACCTGGGAGGCAGACATAGGAGGATTGCTATGAGTTTGAGGCCACCCTGAGACTACATAGTGAATTCCATATCAGTTCAGTCTGGTTAGAGTGAAACCCTACCTCGAAAAAAACAAACAACAACAACAACAACAACAAAAAAAAAACAGAACAAAACAAAACAAAAACAACAACAACAGCAAAAAGCATCAAATGTTCAAGGGAAGCTCTGGTACTGAGGATGGAAGACAATGACTTTGATTTTCCAGTACAAAGATAATAGATAAATTAGAGAACATTAATATCTGGAGAGAAATGAGGGTGAAAGCCAGTCGGGGCAAAAATGAAATGTAACTGATTAGAGGATCACTGGCCATGGCTACAGTGTGACTTAGAAATGAACCAGGTGATTTTGGGGACAGGTATTAAATTAAAATGACATGGATGAAGGCAGAGACAGGAGAAGAACAATGATTGCTGTTTTGAAGTATTGTGGGGAAAATGGTGCAGGACTAGATTGTAGGTGGAGGTAGCCAAGATGAATGTCCACTTCAAAAAATTAATAATGTTTTTATTTTTTGTATGCTTTTAAAAATAAAACTGAAAACCTTATTAGAAATTTACTTGAGGGCTGGAGAGATGGCTTAGTGGCTAAGGCACTTGCCTGTGAAGCATAAGGATGCATGTTCAACTCTCCAGATCCCACATAAACCATATGCATAAAGCTGAGGCAAGTTCAAAGTTGCACATGCCCACTAGGTGGCACAAGCATCTGGAGCTTGATTTCAGTGGCTGAGGCCCTAGCATGCCAATTCTCTCTAAAATTTAAAAAAAAAAATATATATAAATTACATGAAATTCCTCCCTACCATCTCTTTTGTCCCCTTTCTACTGAACCCTTTCTTCTTTCCTACTATTCCCTCTTCTGTTTCAAGTCTTTCATTTTTGCCCTCCTCCATAATCCATAGCATCCCGCTAATAGGCCCAACATTTTATAGATCTGGTGGAAATAATGACAGATGCTGTGAACCCATGGATACAACAACCTCTTAGTGTCAGGAAGACAGCATTCTAAAGCACTCCTTCCCATCCTTTTGCTCTTTGATTCTTTCTCCCACTGCTTCTGCTGTAGTCGCTGAGTTATTGGAGGCTGGGATGGAGATGTCACATTTAGTGCTGAAAAGTAAAGACTTTGACAGGTCTTGAACCTTCCAAGCAGCCACAGCCATCTGAAAAGAGAAACTTCTCTAACCAAAAGTGAGGGCAGCACCAACACGTGAGCATGAACATAAGTTTTTAGAGAGCGATGTGGGGGCGTAACATATCCGCACAGGGAGGTAACAATGGTAGCTTTCCCACCAGGGCTTATGACCTCCCCAGTCATAGGCTCTTGACTAGGTTTGCAGTATCAGGAGCGGATTTCCTCCCATGGAGAAGGTCTCAACTCCATGACAGACATGCTGCTATTGCACTTAGTGGCCACACATTGCCTACCTGGTTAGTTGTACAGCTTGCAGGGCCCACTGCTGGTTAAGACCTCTGATGGCTTCTCGCCCAGCAGGCTTCATAGTGCTTTTCAGCACTGTGACTTCTAGTCAATGGGGAGGAGGCTTCTAGCTCAGCTCTAGTTTGGTTTATCAATGTCCTGCAACTGACGCATGTGGCATGTTTGGTAACATGGTCTTACCATCTAATTCTGGTGGACAACCAATTTAGAGCACTTTAAGTATGGATTCAGAAAAGAGGAATGGAAGAGAGGAGGGGTGGGAGAAGGGTTAATCAAAAGTAAAGATGGTATAGTAAGTAAAGATGAATAAGCCACAGGAAAACCTCTTTCTTTGGTAGCTAAATGTGTGTGTGTGTGTGCGTGTGCATGTGCGTGCGTGTGTGTGTGTGTGTGTGTGTGTGTGTGCGTGTACTTAAAAGAGGGAGATTGTTTGGGCAGAAGTACCCTGTGGGGATGGCAAATGCTGTACCCAGAAGCCATAAGTAGGATTAGAAAATTTTCAGTGTTAGATTTGAATATTTCCTAATAAGTTATTGGTGAGGGAGGCCCTTGAGGTCTACCAAACAATACAGACTACTGAGCTATAAGCTCAAGCTATAAGGCTCTTAATATTTTTAAATGTCACATATTTATTATGCGTAATATCAGGTTTCATAAAGGCCTTTTCATGAAGGTATATGATGTTACTTTTAGCATATTCTTTCTTTCACAGCCCTTCCTCACTCAAGTGGTTTCCTCTGTTCTCTTAGACCATTTGACTTCTACTTCTATGTCATATACATAGATATGGAAAATCATATCTATGCGCGATTTTCCACATCTATATAAAATCTATGAGGCTCAAATGAGAGAAGACACATGAGATTTGCCCTTGTGAGCCTGACTCAATCCATTTAATATGATTATCTCCAGTTGCATCCATTTTTCTTCCAATGGCATAACTTTGTTCTTTATAGCCAAAAACTTCATTGTGGACATAAATCAAAATTTCTTTATCAGTTTTTTCTCTCTTGGAACACCTGCGCTGTTTCCATGACGTATCTATTGTGAATAGTGCAGTGATAAACAGGTGTGCAATTATCTCTGTGATATGCTGACATGGAGACCTTTGGGTTAAATACCCAGAGTTGTATAGTGGGAGCATATGTAGACCTCTTTTTATTTAAAAAAAATTTTTTTTTTGCATTTTTGGAGGTAGGGTCTCACTCTAGCCCAGGCTGATCTGGAATTTACTATGTAGCCTGAGGGTGGCCTCAAAATCATGGCGATCCTCCTATCTCTGCCTGCCGAGTGCTGGGATTAAAGGCGTGTGGTGCCACAACGCCTGACTAATTTTTTGAGGGACTTCAATAATGATGTCATAATAGCTGTATTGGTTTACCTTCCCACAAATACTGTATCAAGTTTCCCTTTTATCCACATCTTTGCTGGGATTTGTGGATATGTTTTATGTTGATTTCTTTTGTTGTTTATGCTTAATGTCTGCCATTCTGACCAGGTGAGACAAAATCTCAAGGCAGTTTTTATTTGCATTTTTCTGGAAGCTAGTGACCCTGAACATTGTCTTCATAGGTTTATTGGATGTTTACCCTTCATCTGTTGAGAACTGTCTGTTCTTTTTATCAGTGCATTTAATGACTGTGTTGCTTGATTTCTTTTCTAGTGTTTTTGACTTCTTTGTATATTCTAGAAAGGAACCTTCTGTCAGATATATAGCTAGCAGAGATATTTTTTTGTCCACACTGTCTCTTAAATTTATTGTTTCCTTTCTGTATGGTTTGATTCAGGTGTCCCCCATAAACTTAGGTATTCTGAATGCTAGTCTCCCCAGCTGATGGCAATTGGAAATTAAAGCCCCCTGGAGGTGGTATATTGTTGGAGGTGGGCTTATGGATGCTATAGCCAGTTTCCTCATGCAAGTGTTTGGCACACTCTCCTGTTCCTGTTGTCCATCTTATGTGGGCCAGGGGCAGATGTCCACCCTCTGCTCATGCCATCATTTTCTCTGCCATCATGGAGCTTCCCCCCTCAAACCTGTAAGCAAAAATAAACCTCCTTTTACCCACAAGCTGCTCATAGATGGGTGATTTCTACCAGCAATACAAAGCTGACTGCAACACTTTCCCATTTGTCAATCATTGGTATTATTTCTATGAGGGTTAGAGTTCAATTTTCCTGTATTTGTTGAAACTTGCTTTGTTTTATATAATATGATCTGCTTTAGAGAAAGTTCCTTGGGCTAGATTGTGTATTCTGCGGTGGTTGAATGGAGTTTCCTGTTAGATGTCTGCTAATTCCATTTGATCTATTGTGTCATTTAACTCAGGTATTTCTTTAATTGCGCTTGTCAAGATGACCTGTCTAGTGACGAGCATGGAGTGTGGAGGTTATCCACTATTATTGTGTTTGGTCCACTTGTGACTTTATATCTGTAGTACTTATGTTATGGAATTGGATGCAGCATGTTCTGCCTGTATGTTTAGAATTGTAATGTTCTTTTGTGAATTGTTCCCTTTATGAGTAGGAACTGACTTTTCCTATCTCAGCTGAACACTTTTGCTTGAAGTCTATCTTGTCATGTATTAGAACAGCCATACCTGCTTATTTCCTAGCCCCATTTGCTTAGAATACCATTTCCCATTCTCTTAACCTAAAGTAGCATTTGTCATTGATGTTGAGGCATCTTTCCTGTAGATGGATCCTATATTTTAATCCAACATTCTACTCTGTGTCTTTTGGTTGGGGAATTGATACTCAATATTGACATTATTGGCAATTGTCTATTAATTCATGTCATTTTGTTGATTTTGTAGTGTTTATGTTTTCCTATTACCTTCTGTGTGGTTTGTTCATTTTTAAAAAAGTATTATTTTACTTTTTTGTTGTTTATTTATTTATTTACTTATTTATTTGAGAGTGACAGACAGACAGAGAGAGAAAGAGGCAGATACAGAGAGAGAATGGGCACACCAGGGCCTCCAGCCACAGCAAACGAACTCCAGATGCATGCGCCACCTTGTACATCTGGCTCACCTGGGTCCTGGGGAATTGAGCCTCAATCTGGGGTCCTAAGGCTTCACAGGCAAGTGCTTAGCTGCTAAGCCATCTCTCCATCCCTGGTTTGTTCTTTTTCTTGGCCTCAAGGTTGTGATTGTCTTTCTCTTCTGTCCAAAGGATTCCTTCAAGTGTTTTCTGTAGAGGTGGCTTAATGGTCATGAATTCCTTTAGCTTGCATTGTTTGACAGAAAGTCTCCTTCCTCTTTCCATCAGATAACTTTGTTGGATACAGCAATCTAGGTTAGAGCTTATTATCTTCCAAAGTCTAGAATACACAGCCCCATGCTCTACTAGCTTTTCATTTTTTTTTTTTTTTTTTTTTTTTTGCTGAGGAGTCTGCTGTCTTGTTATGCCTCAACCTAGGCTATTTTCTGTGGTACTCAGAGGAGGGAATGTGGAGGACAGAAACAGGGAGGGAAGAGAGAGAAGGCAAGGGAGACGGAGAATTCATGCAACTTCTTTTAATAAGGAAACTATTCCTATATGAACAGGGCCCTATCATTATGGCCTCATTGAATATTGTTTGTTTTCGGGGGGGGGGGGCATGCCAGGGCCTCCAGCCACTGTAAACGCACACCAGATGCATGCACCACCTTTGTGCATCTGGCTTACATGGGACCTGAGAATCAAACCTGGGTCCTTAGGCTCCATAGGCAAGTGCCTTAACCACTAAGACATCTCTTCAGCCTTAATATTCATTATTTCTTTTTCTTTTCTTTTTTTTTTTTCCCCCTGAGGTTGGGTTTCATTCTAGCCCAGGCTGACCTGGAATTCACTATGTAATCTCAGGGTGGCCTCGAACTCATGGCGAGTTTCCTACCTCTGCCTCCCAAGTGCTGGGATTAAAGGTGTGCGCCACCACACCCGGCTTAATATTCATTATTTTTTAAAAGCCCTGTCTCCAATTCAGTCACATCAAGGGTATGCCATCAGCACAAGATCTTAAGGTGTACTGAATTTAGCCCAAGGAGAAAAATCTCATCTTTTTGAGATTATCCAAGGCAGGATAACCTAGCACCTAATTGTTATTTCATTAGTACCTGTATAAGTTTTTTAAAGTACTCTCAAGAATCTCATGGAATTTAATGCTGCTGGCTGAAGTCATTCTTTCTTTGATCTTTGTGGAAAAAATGGTTGATGTAAATATTTTCAAATTAAAACAAATACCTTATTTTTTTCAGTTAATGTGAGTAAATGCTAATTATTTACTAATGCACATGTTTGTTGTGTGCTATAAACTTATCTAAAGCTAAATATTTTTCCATCACAGCCAACCTTAAATAAAAGCTTGGAACATTTGTAAGTATTATTTACCTAGAAACAGTGTATGCAAGAACTTCAGGCTAAACCATAAGACTACTTGAAAATTAAGCATCCCTCCGTGTGAAGCAGTTTTTGGTCAAGACCTTTCAGTTTATGGTTTACACCCAGACAATAGTCTAGAAAACCATATTAACTTCCCAGACACCCTGTCATGTAGGACAGTGGAGGCTTGTGTACTGTGGTGAGAATTTCAGATGGGGCCAGGGCTGATACAGGCTACACTTGGCCTTGTCTCTTGAATTCTGTCCCAATGCGACTCTAAAGCGCTTCTGATAAGCTGAAAGAAAGGAAAAAGCATATGATGCTAAAAGATGAGAATTATGGAAGTACTGGAAAAGGTCCAGAGCACATTTCTTTCACTCACGCTTTAACAATAAAGACTAACACGTGAGTGGGAAACAACTCCTCTCTTCTCTTCCAGGCAGCACCAGTAGGGGCAGACTCAGTGAGACTGAATTTCTGTTGCTGGGGTCATAGCAACTGCTGTCAGGCACTGGGGGAGGTTGGGAGCAAAGAGAGGAGATGGAGGCCATAAGAAACATGCAAGAGAGGCAGGTATGTTGAGATCCTGTGGGTACTTGACTGAGCTGCCAGGAACCTGTGGAATTTCTGGGGTCTCTACCATGTCCCTGGGAGGCTCTATGGTGAAGATACATAGGTTTTGGCTTTATCCTTAAGGGAGTCAGGCAAGACTGCAGGCCAATACCGGTGGTCATAGGACTTTCATATGTCCATCTGCAATACTGTGCTCATTCTACAGCATAAACATCAAGCAACAGGCTGCATCCGTTTCTGCACTGCCTTGAAAGTTACACATGGGACTGGAGACGGCTTAGCGGTTAAGGCACTTGCCTATGAGGTCGACCCATGTTCTTTTCCATGTCCCACATAAGCCAGATGTGCAAAGGTCACATATGCCCACTAGGTGGCACAACCATGCGGAGTTTGATTGCAGTGGCTGAGGCCCTGGCATGCCAAATCTCTCTCTGTGTGTCTCTCTCTCTCTTTCTAAAATAAAATGAAAGTATAACATGTAAACACAAAAGCAGGATTTCAAAAGACAACCTCACCAGTGGTGCCTAGACCGTAGCTGGTGAAGGACAGGAGATTTGAAGGCTGTAACCGAGCAGCTCGATGGCCGTAGGTACTTACTGTTCATATGAATGCCTTGCTTCATACAGATGACCCTCCACACATGAATGCATTCACACACATAAACGTAGGGGTTTATTCTTCCTCCCTTAACTGTATCCTCCCTTCTGCTCATCCCCCAGTGCAACGGACATGTAAGCTGTGATTTCAGATCATTTTTACAATTTAGTTTTTTATCTTTATCTTAGCATTACTTCCCTTGGACGTAGACATGGGATCAGAAGAAGTCCTTACACGGCTCTGTTGGGGAAAGGTCAGTGACAGAACAGGTAGAGTCACAGTATGATGTCCCTGGTCCCTGTCTCTCGACACAATCCTCCATCACGGGTGGAAGAATATACTCACATGCAGGTTAAAACACCGGCTAAAGTTTTCAAGTCAGTGCTCAAATTGGTTTTCAGTGTGGGAAAATATCCAGTGTCAGTCCCAGTGGGGATTTCCTGAGCAGTAGAGGGCGTATACAATAGAAAATTAATGTATACACTTATCTAAAAATGGTCATGATTGGAGCCCACGCTGAAAGCTGCGCAAACCGCTTCACTTCAACTTTTTGCCCTTTTCCCAGCATGCACGTATTTATAACCTAGGCTCCCCAAACGGATTATTCTGTATTTCCGCCATCTGGTTTATGGGCTTTTTTTTTTTTTTTTTTCCTTTTACATGCTACAGGCTGCCAAATGGTAAAGGTTGTAGGATTCTTGTCTGAGAGAAAGCAACTCTGCCAGAGTGTTAAAAAAAAAAGAAAGAACGAAAGAAATAGCACGTTAGCTACTTTGAAGCAGGTATGCAGCTCCAGACCTCAAGAATGCTGAGACTTTGAGACGGTTCAGGTGGAGGAAGTGAGAGACCGTCACATGCTTTGGTAGAAACATTGAAATCTTGTTTTCCAAGGATGGGAGAATTTTTTTTTTTTTACAAAATTGAAAGGGGAAATTTTTAGTTGTTCCTTTGTTTTACATGCTTGTCCCTGCTGCAGAGAAAACTGATGTGGCTTCATGGACGCACAGGCCTGGCTTATGTCCCTTTGTCATTTCCTATCGGCAGACAGAATCGCGACAAGGGTGAAGCAGGCATCCCTTGTTCGGTGGAGGCCAATTAGAGTTGGTGTTGCAGCCACAGCTTTGTTAAATGAATCCTATTACACTGTTCAATTCCATTGTAAACGTTAGACGTTCCTCCTACAGCAAGAGCATCTGGCCTTGCATACAATGAAATCACGGGTGGAGGTGTTTAAAATACCCTTCAAATACTTATTTAAAACAAAAAGTCCTATCAGGAAAACAAACAAACAAACATTATGAGTCAAGACATGAGTCAAAGTAACAGCACGCATACACACACACACACACACACACACACACACACGCACACACACATACAGTAGGTAGAAAATTCTGGCAGTATTCTCATCAACCTGGCCATGATTTGCACATTTCAACAAACTCTACGGAAGCAAATTCTGATGATCAGGATGTCTGAGTTTGCTCTAATCAGCTTCCAGTTTTCCATAGAGCTTCCGACTTGATAGTCTAGTTGTGGGGCGAGGCTGAGGTGTTGTGTTCTTTAGGCTGTTAAATTATTCTCTTTGTGTATTTTTATCTGAATCATTACATGCGGTGGGGGGGGGGTCATCAAAGGGCACAGAGTATAAAGCAAAACCCATAGCGTGTATTTCCTGTTTTGCTAGGAAATTCTTCTCTAGAGTTTTCAAAAATTGCCAATGCTTAGCAAATGGTCTTGTGGCACTGATTGGACCAATGGATTGTACACTTCACACGTGCTCTGCACTTAACCCAGTTGTCTGCTTTTAGGTGATAGTGTCTGTCAAATTTAGGGCTTCAGTATATTCGTTAATATGTGTTGAGTTTAGAAAAACTGAATACTAACAGGATAGGTACAATCACTCATTCATCCACTCATTCCTTAATTTTTTTTGCAATTTTTTTTTTTTATGAGAGAGAGAATTGGTGCGCCAGGGCCTCCAGCCACCACAATCAAACTCCAGACACATGTGCCACCTTGTGTACATGTGTGAACCTTGCGTGCTTGCACCACTTTGTGTGTCTGGCTCACGTGGGACCTGGGTAGTCAAACATGGGTCATTAGGCTTCACAGGCATGCACCTTAACTGCTAAGCCATCTCTCCAACACATCATTCCTTAATTTTTTAATTAATTAATTAATTAATTTTTTAGTATAGACATCGCTATGAAGATATCCATGGTGCTTCTAAAGCACTGAACTCAGTGCACATTATCGGTCATTCAATGTTCATTCCTTAGGCTATGTAAATTATTCTCCTTACTTTACAAATATGTAACGTGAGTGTGGTAGTTTAAATGGTAAATAACACCCATAGCTCATGTGCTCGTTGTTACACAGTTCATGGCAATTTGGGACATGGAGCCTTGATGATGGAGGTGTGTCACTGGGAGAACAGAGCCTACAACTCAGACTACTTCCCACCAGATATGTGACAAGAGATGAGCGAGTTTCCTGTCATGTTCCTCTGCCATGATAAAACTTCCCCTCGAAACTGTAACCCTGAAATAAGCCATTTCTTCCCATAAGTTGCTTCTTGTTGGATGTTTTGCCTCCAACCACCATGGGGAGGATACTAAGCCTGATTATGTGTTTTGTTTTCTTTTTGACCTATTGGAACTGATTTTCAAGAGGAATATGGAAGGATGTAAACTTTGGATGAGAGAATCCTTTCAATAGAGCTTAATGGACAGTTCCTGTGAGTGTTTAAAAGACCTAAATGCAGAGGCATCTGTGCACTGTTGAAGGCTTGACTTGTGAAATTTCAGAGGGGAGAGAAAAGCCTTTTTTTCAAAACCATGCTTAAAGAAGTTTGTGTGACGTTCTGTGGGAGAGGCTGGCTGCTCTGCCTATGCCTTCAGAACATGAGCAGGAATGCATTGCAGGAGATACACTGGTATGTTTGGTGGAAGAAATGAGGAAATGTGATCAGATTTAGTCCTGCTGCACAGGAAACTTTAGTAAATTAAGCTGTGGAGATTATCAATAGTAAGAGTGAGCCAGATCTTCTGCTTTGGGGCACTGGAAGGAGTACTGCTCTTTTGAAAAGAGGGGTCCTGAAGATGAACCATGGGTAGGAGTTTGAACCCTGAGATTTTGGAGATGACTGGACTTTGAGATAGTTGCCAAGGAGAGCTGCTTACTCTGGCTCAGGCAGATCTTACTTCCTGCTACAGAAAGCAAGCAGTTGAAGCTGGAGGGAAGAGATTGGAGCCCAGCTATCTCACCTCAGGTCCCAGGTGCTGTGCACGGAGTGCAGGGTTGGATGTTCGCCCTGCCTGTTTTCTAGCTGGAATTGGTCCATTCTTTCCTGGCTTTGGCCTCATGACTTCTTTTTGGAATGAATGTCTCCTCTGTGCCATTATGTGTTGGAGATACGTAACTTGTGTTTTGATTTTACAGGCTCACAGTTAAGAGACTGTTTGAGTAGTTTGGGGATTGGAAAAGACTGTGAAGATATTTAAAGCTAGACTGACTGAATTTTTGCATCATGAGATGGTTATGAGTCTATGGGGACCAGACACAGAATCTGGTCCTTTAAATGTGAGATGACCCCCATCTCAACATGTGTTTGTAATTAAGCTTTGCCTCACTCTCCAGTTGGTGGCAATTTGGGAGATGGAGCCTTGCTGGAGGAGGTGTGTTACTGGTGCAGACCTGGAGGTTTATTAACCCAGCTCTACCCCCAGTACTTAGACTACTATCCACCCACGCATATGTGACAATATGCGACCCGGCTTCCTGTCATGCCATGATTGCCTTGCTGTGATGAGATGCCCCTTCAAAACTGTAAGCCTGAAATAAACCCTTTCCTCCTGTAAACTGCTTGTAGTCCGGTGTCTTCTTCCAGCAGTGTGAACATAACGTCTGCATGGGGTTGAGAAGTACTAGTGATTTTTTTTCATGAAGATAACCACATTAAATCACAGCTTGAATTGAAACTCAGGATTTTCTGATGCAAAAACCCATCCGTTTCTGCTACAACACCAAACTGACTATGAATATCAAGAATGAGGTGACCGAACTATGATAAAATCCTGTTCTTTAATTTTGTAACCTTAAGGGCATGTTCTTTCAGTTATGAGTATTGGTCTCAATTTGTGAATTACATGAGATCAAAACTCTGATGGGCAACTGTTCTATAAAGAACGAGGAGCCCAGAATTATTTGAAATAATTTTCCAAAAGTTAGTGAACACTAGGTCGCATATTTCCTGGCAGCTAGGGGTCTTGCTTACCGTAGCTTTAAGGAATGGAATCTCCAGCATGGGACCCATCGTGTTGCTTCTCTCTATGCAAATGAGGAGACCTATGTGAAGATGGGAAAGTGGTAACCAACTTCACAATCTCAGATGCAGGGGGAGGGTGTGTGGGTAGGGGCAGAAAAGTACTTTAGGGCTTTCTCCTCTGCTCCTCACAACAGATCAACTGCAGCTTTGTTTAAGACAGACAGAAGAGACCAACAGAATAAAACTAGAGGAAGTGAAGAGAAGGGTCAATGATCCAGAAGAGAAAAAAAGTAGGTCAGCTTTATATATATTATTTTCCATTTGTCCCCAAAAGGTGGAATAAAGTGAATGTCTCAAAAGGAATGCCTGAGATATTATTTCATCCTCCTTCAATGGATTTAACATTTTGCCTGGGTACATTTTCTCTCTAACACTAGTGATATAGACACATGGCTACATAAAATACAGAGGCACTTCTGTGAGTGAACACTGTACGCCAAGACGGACTCCCGAGTAATTGGAAGTCGCATTCAAATATACTTCCCATGGAGTCCTGACATCAACAACTTTAGCTAAAAATTTAACGTGATGAGACCTCCATGAACTACCTTAACGGGTAGTTCAAGTTCCTGGTGGGGCCTTGTGCTTTCTGGGGTACTGACAGGTATTTTTTTTTTTTGACCATCTATCATACCTTTATATTCATTCTCAGATAAGAAGCTAACATGAACCTCCTGCATGTTGGGGAAAGGTAAAGTGAGCTGAGAAGAAAGCTTGTGAGACCTTTAGTTTACATGTCATAAACGCTCTGTCTGCTAGCAGAAGCTGAAGGTTATGGGAGCCGCTTTTGACAAGAGCCTGTGAAAATCACCCTCACATACACCCCAAAGCTCTTCTGGGTGATTCGGTAGAAAAACGAACTCACAACAGTTTGGATAATGTGTGTTGAGACATACCCTTTGTTAGCTAGGTTATTAAACCATCGTATGGTTCTTAAGGTGACGGGAAAAAAAAAAAATCAACAGCATCAAAGGACACCTGCCATGATGTAAGAAGAGATAATCTGTGGTATTTGATTCATTCTTTTTATTCATTTTAAGTACTCTTTGTGTCAATAACTACAATTTCTACTTTTATATAATTCCTAACCCTTTGTCAAATTTTGAAAACATAGTTGGATGTAGAAAAAATACATATGCAAAGCATAATTAAATTTTATTACTAAACTAAACAAATCAACTACTAAACACCCCAAAGCTCCTTCTTTAATAAAGGTCTTTTAACACCTTTTTCTTTCTCACTTATGCATGAAATTACTCAAAAAAAAAAAATCTTTGCAAAAGAGGAGAGGGATGGGTGAACACACACCTTTTCAAGTTCTCCTGGTACTACAGTTCCGTGAACCTATGGAAGTGTGGGCCACAGCATGAATTGTTTTGATTTGTAAAAGGGAACTGGAAGATTTATGCTTCTCCTATTGGAGAAACCCTCCTGATTTATAACTACTATGTTTATCTGTGTTAAATCATTCTGAGTATATTAAATATTTTGGGTTTAAAAAAATTTTTTTTGATCAGGGTGCTAGTCATCCAAATTAATGACTGTTCATAGGTGGCATAAATTCCAAGAAGCATTTGTAGTGGGTGTGCATTATTTTAATGTTGGAGACAGATTGATGGCGGCTGTATTCCATGAGACAGTCAGACAGACCAGCAACTGCTCGCTTTGCTCACTCTGTGACCATGAACTTGAGCTGTTACCGTTGCTGCTAACAGTTGCACATTAAGCCATGAAGAAGAGCTGTTTTAATGAATGAAACATGCTGTTCCCTAATGTCGTGTCAAACTTTAGTTGGGAAGATACAAACAGACATCTCTTCACCCTAGACAGCTCACCAAAATCCAGTCTGGTGAACCACTGACTTTCCTGAGGGTTACTTACACAGGGCAGGTGAGAAGACACTTAATAGAGCCACGCCCTACAGGATACCTCTGCATGGGTGAAGACTCTGAAGGGCTTCCAGGAGGCTCGGCTTCTAGCAAACAGCAGCGGTTGTTAACTGCTTCTGTAACTTTGGGGAGGGCCTTGTGGTTCTTGCAAGTTTTAGTGCCCCTGGTTTTGTTAGTCTTGTTTACTTCTTGTCTCTCGCTTGCCTCCTTCTTCCCTCCAAAACAGAAATGCTTCAGTTCAAAGGAAACTGGTACACAACACCTAACCGCTACTTTTATTTTTTCCATTGTGAATAGACTTTGTGTGGACACATCATGTGTTGGTACTATCATCTCCCTCCCCCGAGACCAGGCCTTGAACCTTCTACAATGTCATGGTTCAGCCAGTGTATGCCCACCCACTTGATTGTGCTGCATTAGTAAATATCTGCATGGCGATCGCAGTAAATTCATGTATTACGTGGGTACTTCTGCTAATATCTATCTAAAAATATTTATTTTTTCTTGGGAAAAAAACATGACTCTAATGTGGCTATTGTATTTATTTCACATGAGGGAGAAACCCAATGCAGTCAATCACTTTATTAATTAAAATGTTTCTGACTTTACCTTACTTTCAGGATTACTTTATGTATCAGAACTATTGCGAACAAAGACATGCAGTGTGATTTCTGAGACATCTAGACACAGGCATTGTTTTATATTCAATTTTCTCAGTTGGAGCTGGGGCTGAATCATATCCACAGCACTTTCTGGATGTTTCAGACTCAAAGACTCCCCTTACAACTATAAGCCAAAATTAATCCATTACTCCCACTAGCTTTTTCTGATCGGACACTTTGTCCCAGAAACACAAAACTAACTGCAACAGAAGGGATCCGCCTGGCTCACACTGGCTCTGC
Organism: Dipus sagitta; assembly: GCA_036346955.1. Lineage (NCBI taxonomy): Eukaryota > Metazoa > Chordata > Mammalia > Rodentia > Dipodidae > Dipus > Dipus sagitta. The sequence continues at coordinate 23,182,510 of CM070793.1, read as the reverse complement.
AAAATAAAACGAGCCTGAAGAAGGACACGGAACTGGATGAATAGCTTCAGAACGCTTCAAGACGTCGTTCCTCAGTCTCCTCCCCACCATATGCCACAGGAACATGACCGCACATCTCAGGATGCCAAAGCATGCCAGCCACCCCTGCCCCACACAGCACCTAGGCCAGCTGATCCAAGTCCCGACTGACATAGCCAGCTAAAACAAGCCGAGAAAGTACCAAAGAGGAGACCAACACCACAAATAAACCTAGGGGCAATGAAAGTCACGCCCATAAGAAAGTGGGCTGACTTATATAGGCCAATGCAGATCCCAAAGCTAGGCATTTACATTTGAAGTGAAAGTGCTAGTTGCATCTTCCAGATCTGGGCAGGTTGCAAAAGAACAAAATGCCAAGAGGGGGAAAAAAAAATTCAAAGCCAGCCCTTTAAGGCAAATCACTGTTTTGTTAGATGTCATGTATGTTTAGTATACATTACCATTTTAAGCTATTCTGAGTGTTAGACTTAATTTTTATCATTTTTGATATTTCTTAATTTTTAATACTGGCTATCCTCCTACCTCAGCCTCCCCCGGCATGAGGCACCATACCCAGTTTAGGACCTTTAAAAAAAAACTACACACACACACACACACACACACACATATATATATTCCATGCTGGTTTTCTTTATGTTTGTATATTTCTTAGTTGAATTTTAGTTTTGTCTGCATTTTTCTCCACCCAGCCTCCTATTGGTATCTCCTTACTGCTTTTCCCATTCATAACTTGTGTACTTTCCCTCCCTTTCCAACCTTTCTCTCACAGAGAAGTCAAAAGAATGATTATGAGTATGTGCAAAAAAAAAAAAAATCAAAGGTATCAAAGAAGAAAACAAACTTCTTAAGCAGAACACAGGAAATTAATAAAACAAGGAGTTTGATACAAAAATACAAGTAATGACATTGAAATACTGAAGATATATCAATCGTAAATACTAGAAATTAAAAAACACAGTAAGTGAAGTAAAAGACTTTGTATAAAGTCTCACCAATAGAATGCATCAAGGAGTGGACAGAATATCTGAGTTTGAAAACAAGGTGGAAAATTTAGAAGAATCCAACAAAGGGAAAGATAAATTAAGGTATGATTGAGAATTTCAAGACATTTGGAATACTATAAAGAAATCAAATGTAAGAATTCAGGGTATAGAAGAAGGAAACAAAAAAGCAACTAAATCTAAGGACATTGTCAGAGTTTTCAGTGAAGTGATAGAAGAAAATTTCCCCAAATTAGATAAAGTGATGACAATTCAGAAACAGGAGGATATTAAAACACCAAAGAGACAAGACCAGGAAAGAACCCCCATGAAACTATGAATCAGAAGAAAGAAAGACTGTAGAATACACACAAATAAACTACTGAATGACGGTGGGCAATTGAAGAAATCAGAAAATAGAAAACTTCTATAATCAAATGACAATAATACAAAAAAGAATATCATATTATAATTAAACTACTAAACACACAGAACAAAGAAAATATATTAAAGGCTCTCAGAGAGAATCACCTAGTTATCTAGAAAGGCAGGCCCACCAGTATAATGGATTACTGAACACTAATTTAAAAGCCAGAATAACTTGCAATAATATATATTCAAATTTCAGGAAGACAACTGCCAACACAGACTACTATATTCGCTGAAAGCTATCTGTCATAATTAAGGAGAAAGAAGAGCTTTCTATGACCCACTAATCCAGCTCTACAGAAAATAATTGAAGAAAACCTTTGGGCTGAAGAGAAGAAAACATGTATGAGACCACAGGAAAGATTAAACCATGCTTGAATGATACTTAATACGAGACTAATAGAAAATTAACCGTGCTTAAAATCAAGAACAATGACAGTAATTAATATACAACAATAATAAAACTAAGTGTCAGTGGTCTCAATCCCCCAACCTATAGACACAGACTTGCAGGCTGTACTAAAAGGCAGGAACATTCAGTTTGTTGAACAACAAAAACACAGACACCACCTTAGAAGGATGGAAAATATTTCAAGCAAACAGGCCTAGAGAACAAACAGGTATTTCTGTTCTAATATCTGACAGGGTAGACTTCAAACCAATATCAGTTAGCGGAGATGAAGAAGGACACTTTGTACTGATTAAGGGAACAACCCAACAAGAGGACATCACAATTCTAAGCATACATGCACAGAACATGTGTGCACACTGTTTCATTAAACAAGCAACACTAGATGTAAATTCACAATCGAACCCCAGCACCATTGTACTGGGTGACTTCAAGACCCCACTTTCACCATTTTACAGGTCACTGTGCCAAAAAGTAAACAGGGAAGCATCTGGCGTCAATGATGTCATATAGCAAATGGACCTAACAGATATCGACAGAACATTCCACCCAAAAGCTGTAGAATACACATTCTGTTTAGCAGGATATGAAACTTTCTCTAAAATAGACAATATGTTAGGACACAAAGCAAATCTTAACAGATACTGGAAACTGAAATATTCTTTGCACTCTATCAGATAACAATGGGATAAAACTATGAATCAAAAGAAATAAATACTGTAGAATACACACAAATACATGGTAACTAACAAACTACTGAATGATGGATGGGCAATTGAAGAAATCAGAAAATAGAAAACTTCTAGGATCAAATGACAATAATACAGCATACCAAAAGCTATGAGATACAATAAAGGCTATCATAAGAGGAAAAATTTATGGATTTAAGTGGCTAAACTTGGAAATTATAGAGGTCACAACTTAGTAAATTAATACTACACCCTAATGTTTTAGAATACGAAGAACAAGCCAAGCTAAAATCAGTAGATGGAAAGAAATAATGAAGATCAGGGATGAATTATTGAAACAGAAACCAATAAAACATGCAAAGAATCAATAAAACAAAGACTTGGTTCACTGAAAGGATAAACAAGATTAATAAATAGCAAACTAACCAAAAGAAAGAATGAAGACATAAATTAATAAAATTAGAGATGAAAAGGGCACCATTATAACAGATAGTGATGAAATTCAGAAAATCATAAGGACATACCTTAAAACCCTTGAAAAATTATAGCACACTAAATTGGAAAATCTAAAAGAACTGGATAAATTTCACAATATATATGACCTACAAAAATTAAACCAAGATGAGATAAAGCTCTTAATTCAAACTGACCTCTAACAAAGCAATGAGATCAAAACAGTTATAAAAATAACTTGCAACTAAGCTAGTGCAGCCCACATAGATTCACAGGTGAATTTTACAAGACCCTCACAGAAGAACTAGCACCAATGTTTCTTAAGCTTTTTGTAAAATAGAAAAGGAAAGGACACTACCAAATGCCTTTTGTGAAGCCAGAATTACCCTGACACAAAAAAGAGATAAAGAACAAACAAACAAACAAAACCCACAAATTATAGTCCAATCTCCCTTAGGAACATAGATGAGAATATTCCCAGTAATTGGCATGTTTGGGGCCTGAGCAGTCCTGGCTGGGCAGGGGTTCAGCATGTCTGGCTGCCTATGTGGTCCCGGCGGGTGAGAGGTTCTGTGCGTCAGGGTCCGTGCCATCAGGGCGCCGAACTGTGTGGCACATGTCTGGGGCCTGTACGTTCTGTGCTGCTGAGGGGCTCTGTGAAGCTGGGCCCTGTACATCCAATTGGTGCCAACTCTATGGACCCAAGCTTCAGCCTGGTCTCTGCAGCCGTGGTACCCCACACACCCCTCCCCACCCTTGCCCTTCCCACACTTCTGGCATCTGCCCACCACTGCCCCCCTTGATACATCTCTCCCGTCCCAGAGGAGGGGTGCAGGGATATCTGGCAACCCCGGGCCAGGGGTGCAGTGAGTCCTCTACAGTGCTCAGCGCCGTGTAGTAGAGGAGCCGGGACAAGGGCTGAGGCTCTGCAGGCAAGACGCAGCTGTTGGTCATGGGCTCTGAAGAGGTTCCAAACGTCCAACCACAGCTCTCCTATTAGCCACCAGCCCAGAGCTGCCGCCACACATGCTGTTTCCAGAACCTGTGCATCTGTGGGTACAACTCTGTAACCCTCCAATCTATGTCAAACCCCAAACAGAACTCTCACTGAAGAGCCTGCAAGGACAAATAATTGCTTCCTCCTTAATTTAAGAAAAAAAAAAAAAAAACAACTTTTACACCCTGTGGTGGTTTGATTCAGGTGTCCCCCATAAACTTGGGTGTTCTGAATGCTAAGTTCCCAGTTGATGGAGATTTGGGAATTAACACCTCTTGGAGGCAGTGTATTGTTGGGAGTGGGCATATGGGTGTTACAGCCAGTGTCCCCTTCCCAGTGTTTGGTACACTCTCCTTCTGCAACTGTCCACCTTATATTGTCCAGGGGAAAGACTCAAGGAGCTCCCATTGAGATCAGGAACAAGACAGGGGTGCCCACTCTCACCGCTGCTCTTCAACATAGTACTACAAGTTCTAGATTAAGCAATAAGACCAGAGAAAGAAATGAAAAGGACACAAACTGGAAAGACCGCAGTCAAATTCGTCCTATTTGAAGATTACATGATTCTATGGATAAGAGACCTGAAAGACTCTACCATAAAGCTTTTAAGGTGAGGAATTCCTTCAGCAATGTGGCAGGATACAAAACCAACACATAAAAATCAGTAGCCTTTCTATATGCAAATGACAAATACAAAGAGAAAGAAATTAGCGACACTGTCCCATTTTCCATAGCCACAAAAATCATATATCTAGGATTAACATCAACCAAGGATGTTAAAGACCTATATAATGAAAATATAAAAACACTCAAGAAATACTTGGCTCTGGTTTGTAACCCCCAGCACCAAAAATCCATTGCTAGCCATATTAAGCTGTTGATCAGAGAGACGTACGAGGATCCCAAAATAAGACAAGCTTCTATCAAAAAGCATTTGATTGCCCACCTGAGATATTACTGAAGATACCACATGCTGCCAACATAGAACACCAAGTGACCTGGCTGGAATCTGGAAGGGGGCTAGTCCCCAAATGGTTAACCCATTTAATACCAGAAGATGCTATATGAGCTACTAGGAAAAAGTGGCCAACAACGTTGTGAGCAAGCAGGGGTCATAGCCACTCAAAACCAACAAGTCTGACAAGACGTACACACCTGTGTAACGGCACCACACAGTCTTGGTGGGTAACCAAGGGCTTTCTGATTGGCTGAGTGATCTGCTCAGTGGGATGGAACCCATGGCTGGAACTGTGGACCAGGTCAGAATCCCATGGAGACCAAAATTATGGTCTCCAATGTCAAGCTTCTGCTAATCTTAGGCCAAAAGAAGGGCTACATCCATCAAAACTTCTCTAAAGTAACAATGCCTATCCCATTTAAATATGATGACTTTATTCTCCTTTGGAGAAGCTGTTCTTCTTTGTCAGATCATAGCAAGACCCGAGAATGTAAACCACCCCTCGTACCTCAGCCAAGGCCCAGGTGGAACCACAGAGGATTTGCTGAGATGAACGAGAGTGCTGCTTCCACGGTGAGATTCACAATCTACACCAGGGTGATAGAGACAGACACTGAGGATACCAAACACATACCAAACAGGCATCCAGAAGCTCCTAAAAGCTCAACACTGAGGTAGTCTTGAAACACACCTACCAACACTCAGGGAATTTTTGTTGCTGTCTTCTAGCTGCTGTAGCTGAGGTGATGTCCAGCCTCTGCTCATGCCATGCTTTCCCCTGCCGTCATGAAGCTTCCCCTTGAGACTGTAAACCAAGATAAGAACTGTCCTCCCATCCGCTGCTTTTGGTCAGGTGCTTTATCTCAGCAATGAGAAGGTAACTACATTATACCTCTCCAGATTCCAGTGAGTTGAATAAAATATATGTGTTTATGCACAATATTGGGCTCATCACCATTCCAACATGAATCGTGAAAGAGAGCCAAAAGAAGACACCAAGCTAGAAAAGGATTTATTACAAAGAGGATGGTTATATAAAAAAAGAGAGAAAATAAATCTAAAGAAGAAAAATGTTCATAGAGAAACTACCTAGTGCTGCCCCTGAGAGGGGAAGACAAAGCAAAACACCGATTGACTGCGAACCTACAGCTTCGTTTTCTGTCAAGAATCTAAGTGAAACCAACCCCTTCTTCACAGAGGAAATTGCACTGTTCTGCACCCTTTGAGACTCCAGTAACTGATGTGCCTCCGCAGCACGGCTGTTTCTTCATTCGCTCTGCTGTTCATGTTTTTAGCATGTGCTGTCATGGTCGGTCGAGGAAGGTTGCCTTCATTTTCTTGGTGCTTCAGCCATCTCATAGCTCTTCCCAGCACAGCTGTTATATAAAATGGCACAGAAGAACACGCCACCCAATGATCATTTTGGATTCTAGTTATTATCATGGCTACTGACAGTTCCATAAGGGAATAATTTAAAACTTCGGTCTGAATGCGAGTATGTAAATCTTAAACAATATATATGCCACTCTCACATCCTATCTTAGGGCTTTACATAGCTTTTTGGCCTATAGCTAATAGCATTTATTTTCTTGAGATACGATCTATCTAGTTATTTACTAGTTATCTACATACCTCTACTATACTGTTAGCCCCATGATAGCAAGAATGCTCCTTGCGAAACTTAAGCACCCAGAAAAATGCCAGACATATAATGGCTACAAAATAAATATGTTTGGGGGAATAAGTGGATGGGGTTTTCAGTTGCACAATATAAGACAAGGCCTTTGATAAACTCAGTCTGCAATTACAAATCAAAGCTTGAAGAGTCATAATCTGCTCTATTTCCTTTTTGCTATTTAACAATCAAGTTCTGTGTGCATGGTGTGTGGAGTCACACATGCTAAGCATATGTTCTACCATTGAGCTACACCCCCAACCCTAATGAAATATTGTGTAAGCATGAAGTTACTGCTTTTCAAACTTCAAGCCACTCTGAAATACAAGAAAAGTATAATTAAAAATATTGCATATGCACTCAACCAGGAAGCAAGAAGAAATGTGGAGACTTTCCTGGAGTACAGACTTTATATGCATTAAAATTATGAAGATGTCTTGCATTAATGCAGTTTAGCTGTAGAGGAACCACCCTGTGTTGAAACTGGGATCATAATATATTTGTTTAGAGTGGCTTTATTGTATAGCAATTAACTCAGAATTGTAACATTTCATCCTGGAGAGAAATGTAAGGCTCCAGAAGTATTGATGTGTGAGAAAGCTGAAAGTGACAAGATCTACAAGGCACCGTCTGAAGGTTGCAGAAGCAGAAAACAGCTTTTGGGTGCTGGGGAGAGGAGTCTGTGACCAGAGGGTGCTCCCACTATTCAGCTCCCCGGAGGTCACTGTCCAGCATAGGATAGGATTTGGCAGTGAAACCACTCTCTCTAATCCCTCTGACCCCTGTAAGTTACTCCTCACCCATCTCTCCCACTCTCCCTAACCCACCGGTTCACCCAAATTGCATTTTGGTACAATTGGCCTTTGGTCTGTAGTTTGCGTCTTACCTGGGGTGAATAGACATGTGTTTCCACAGGGGGAAGTTTTACACAACAGCTTCAGTAAAAAATAAATAAATAAATAATGGGCTAGAACGATGGCTCAGCCGTTAAAAGTGCTTGCTTGCAAAGCCTTACAACCTGGATTTGATTCCCAAGTTCCCACATAAAGCCAGATGCAAAGAGTGGTGCATTTATTTGGATTTCATTTGCAGCAGTAAGAGGCCCTGGCACACACGTTCTTTCTGTCTCCCTCCCTCTATCTCTCTCTCTCTGTCTGTGCTTGCAAGTAAGTAAATTAAAAAAAATATTTTAAAAAATTGCTTCATGTTTTCAACTTATCCCTGGAAGAAACAGGAGGCAAAAAAAGTGTTTCCGCTTTTCAGGTAGAGCTCATCCTGCTGAAGCATGTGTGCCATTGTTGTGCTTCCCCGGGTGGACCCTTTACCTGGTAGGGAGCGGGTTCTTGTCTGCACTGGGGCTTCTTGCTTAGTTTCCCACTCCTCCAACCTCCCCTCTCCTTCCCCTCCTCAGTGCCGTGATGTGCTCTGTGGAAAGTTGAGTGCTGAACAAGCGTGAAATCCTTGTGATTCCTTAGTTCTGCCCCCTCCCCTGGAGTATCCAGCTTCCTTCACTGAACACCACACCCTGCCTTGATGGAGATGCTGGTGCAGATGTCTCCTGACCACGGAGTGCACTGGGATCACAGGGAGCTTGCTTAGCAGGCACCTGAAGCACTTTCCCAGCTCTCTGGTTTGAGCACCTGGTATTTCCTCCACAGTGGCATGTAGTTAGCCAGGAGTGTTTATTCACTGAAGGTCAGGCTTTTTTTATAGTTTGAAACTTCTAGCTGGTGTGATAAGCAGTAAATTGCAGATCTATCATGTTTTCCTCTTCGTAGAAAGTGTGTCTGTATAAAATCAGGAGAATGCTGCCTCCCTATGATTTATGGCCCACTTTTGACCACCTCTTATCAGGTTCCCACAAGCCCTTTTTTGATGCAGCTCATGTCTGAACGACAATAGACACACCAGCACCATTATACACCAAAATCTCCCTTTGCATTCGAGTGACCAAGATTAGAGAGTATTGATTTACTGCTGACCAGCCCCTCCCCCCCCACACACATAGGAACCAGTTTGTGCAGCCTGAACAGGATAGACTTTTATTAAAAGGAGCCAACAGTTCTATGTGAAGTTGATAAAACAAAAATCACCTGCTTTCACCTTTTTTAAATAACCAGGCCATAGAAGGGACTGTGTGTGTTTAAATATTTAGACAGTGAGTCTCTGCTTGTCTCTTCTTTAAGTACGCCAAATAAGATAAAACAGACTTTGGAAGAAGGGAGCGTTCACAGTTTCACAGATGGTGAAACACAATGTGCTTCTTTTTATGAACCACACTGAAATGATTACAAATCTCTGCTTTGGTGTGTATTTCTGAAACACCTACTGTATCTGTAGCAATGAGGTTTTATGACAGCTTTAGCAGTTCCTGCAAAATTTATATGTTCTACCAGTAGATCATTTTGGGGAGTGATATAAATTTTACAGCACATCCGAGTTTTATATCACCTACAAATGCTTGACGTAGGATTCACATTAAATAGGCCCCACATTCACTCACAGTTTTCTATTCTTCAGGGTATTTATGTTTGCCAGGCAAAAGGGCTCTTCAACACGTTTCTCTTTACGAAATGATCAGTCCTCCTCCCTCGTTACCTTTCAGTTTAATGTCATCCAGTCTGACTGTTTGTCTATGGGAGATTCACCCATGCTCCTATCAATTTACATAGCAACACTCTCTACTGCCCCGCTCTCTAACTCTTACGTATGGGCAAGACCCGAGTGAGCTAACTGAAAATTAAAACTCACAATCTTTTTATAAAGGGTTCCTATTTTCTGAACCCCTGGTTGCTTCCTGTGGTCTAACAAGTTGCCTTGGAACAGAACACTGAAAATAGAACTTCTTTGAGAAATCTGGCATGTGGTTGTTATCTGTGGGAAAATGTTAGGACCATTACCACAAAAATTTAAACACACTGAAATCAATAAATCAATATGCTAATTCAGAATAAAAAGTATGGTTAATTTTTTTTTTTTTTTTTGCAGAGCATTTGAAAAAGTTAAATGTGTGTCTGGAGAGATTTCTCAGTGGTTAAATTTACTTGTTTGCAAAGCCTGATGTCTTGCATTCAATTTCCTAGCACCTATATAAAGCCAGAGGCACAAAGTGGCCCATTCATCTCGAGTTCATTTGTGGTGTCAGGAGGCCCTGACATGCTCATTCCTTCATTCTACCTCTCTCTCCCCTTGCAAACAATAATTAGATAAAATATATTTCCCTTTTGTGTTCACTCTAATTAGTTTTAAAGAGTTTTATTAAAATTAATTTACATATGATATAAATAAGTAATAAATAAGTTTTAATGTTTACTTAAAATACTTTTGAGCACACAACTTTTTTTTAAAAGGTGTGCATTTAAAGATATTTTTTAAAAGAAAATTAAATGTTGAGTCAAAAGATGGCAAATGTTGTCCAAGACATGAAAAGCAGAACAGTCACTATGGAAAATAACTTGAAGTTCCCTCAAAGAGTAAAAGAACTATCATATGATACAGAAATTACAGTAATGATACAGGCCCAAAGAAAACGAAAGCTGTGTGTTGGAAAACGTATCTGTAATTCCATGTTTATGGCAACATTCCTCATAATAGCCAAGATACAGGCTCAAACCAATTGTCCATCGATGTTTAAATGCATAAAGAAAATACGATGTGTATACATCATGGAACATTTCTTAGTCATAAAAAAGAATGAGCTCCTGTCATTCGTGGTAGCATGAGTGCATCCAGAGGGTATAATGCCGAGTGAAATAAGGAAAGCATAAAAAGACAAAGAATACTAGATGCCATGCCTGTGAAATCGAAAGAAGTTGACTGTATCACAGTAGTTACCATAAGGTGAGAAAGGCAGGTGTGCTGAGAGGAGAGGCAAAAGGATTGGTTCACAGATCCAAAGTACCACTCCATAGGAGGAGTAAGTTAACATAGTTAATAATATTCCACTCTGTGATGCAAACTACCTGATAGGGGCTACTTTAAATATCCTTATCACAAAGACATGATAGAGGTTTGAGATGACGGGATAAATATTTCGATTTGTTGTATAATGTACATATATCTCATATCTTTACTGTATCCCATAAGTGTGTTGAATGTATCAATTAAAATGTTTTTAAAGATACATTTGAAAAACGTTAACTGCTTTTATACCCTGGGTTAGGAACTTCTGTCTTTAACATTCTATGAGCTCTGTCCTTGGTCCCTGAATTCTGAGAGTTTCCTACAGAGATAGTCATAAAGAATTACAGAATATATACTTTTGGACTATCAGCATAGTGGGCACATGTAATTTATCAATTTCGCTGGGAAAGCATCCTCATTTCCATACCTACACCCTAAATATTTCCTGTCCAATCCCTTTGATGTAAGTAGGACTAGGATGAGGGCCTCAATTCTATGCAGTTGACATGTGCTCAATCTAGACAATCAGTCCCCCTGTGGCTACAGAATTGTGAGCTATGTAAATGTCATGGGCTCAGGGCTTCTTGTAGCCACCATGGTGCTATAAGGAGAGCCTTCTTGTTCTGAAACTAAGCAGAACCTAGAGGTAGAGACAAAGTTCTCAGACATCAACTGAACCTCTTCCTGAAGGATACTCCATCAATTAGGCCATTCAGTCAGTGCAACCAATATACATTCCTCCCATGGTCTTAAGCTGCACAAGGGGCAGGATAGAGCACAACACACCAGGAGTCAAATCATATAGACTACATTGTGCTTTGGGTACTTTGTGCCCCAATGATCTGTGTGTATGTGTGTGTGTGTACAAGTGCACACGAGTGTGTGTGTGTGTGTGTGTGTGTGTGTGTGACACATGACAACTTTTCAAACAGCTTTGTTAACCATTTCTTAAGGTCGAATAAGTACTTTCTAGATTTTCTTTCCAGGGCCAGGTATATATATTTTATTTATTTCACTAAATCTCAATGATTTTGATAGAGATTATCATTCTTCACAAATGGGAAATTTAAAGCTTGGGGAGATTAGGGAACTTCCTTAAGGCCACAAAATAGGTGATACAGCTGGAATTTAAGTACATATCAGCACTATGTTAATTTTCTCTCATTCAGTTGCCTTAATATGTAGTGGGCTCAATAAATAGTGGACTCATTATTTGACTGTAATCCCATATGACACTACAGGTTGGAAACATTTCCTGAAAGCAGATTGCTGGCCAAGTCCCACTTCCCTTTTTGTTTTCTGTCTGGTGGCGAACTTGGTAGAGGGGGCTGACCAACAAATATGACATTCAGAACTATCGTAGGGCACAATTGTTCAAACAAAACAGGTATCAGGGGTATTCTGGCATGCGAAAAGTTTCATTAACATTGTTTAAAGATCAATGAGAGAAATTTTAAATTTCAACACGTCAGGGCATGAAAGCAAAGGCCTTTGAGAGTCATTTGAATCATGGGAGCACTCAAATAAAGAACATTCAGATTAGCGACTTTGTACTGCACTGAATCTCCCACAGATAGAGCTTTCTCTAGCAGGGCCCCTCTCAAAATTCAGCTCATCCCTGACCCCTGTAGCTTCCTGCATATCGGCTTGGAGAGTCGTGGACTTTTTTGGCAACTTTCCTATTGAGTAAAACCCTTGAGTGATCATTCTAGTAGTATACTAAATTAGATAGTAGCCAAAAAATAAAATCCCTCACACCTGGTCTCCTCCATCTAGGGATCACATTGTCGCCCCCCTTTTTTTTTCCTCAACAGAAGTCTGAGCAGTAGTAATAGCAGAGAGTAATGTTTTGACTTCAAGTTCTCTCCCAGTGCCTTCAGGTCCCATAGGTGAGACTTGCAGAGGTTCAGATGACAGATGAGTTCAGATGAGTTGTAGCAGTTGCTTGGGGGGGAGGGTGATAGATATCTTCTTCAGTGGTATGGCTGCCCACAAATTGCCCATGTTCCTGCAGATAATCCCTCACCCATGTGCTTATAAGTAAGCACAATTAAACTCATGGGTTCCCTGAGTTGGATTTCAGTGGAATCATTTCTCTGGTCTATCCATGGTGCCCTACCATAGGTCAAGAGACATTGTTCTCATGCCCCTGGGAAAAGGTAACATGGTGGGGACCCTAAAGAAGTGAGAAGAGATGGAGAAGGGGGGTAGTCTAAGGAGCATTGCCAGTTGTCAGGTAGCTGTTTCCTGGGAGAAACAGGTAGGCAGAGGGAAATAGTGAAGTAACTTCAGGAAGACCAGTGTCTGCTCTTGTGCCATGGAATAGGCTCACTCTGTTTATTCACAACTGTTTACTGAAAATTTATTTCCTGCCTACTTTATTGCCTGATGAGCAATGCTGGACAACTGCTACATAGCAAGTGCTTATTCTAGGAATGGGAGGTTCTGCGTGTTTCATCTGCTCTGGGGCCAGCAAGATGGCCAACCTTTATCACCTTGAAGGAAAAAAGCAGCCTTCCATCTCCAGTGCTCACAAGTCAGAATTGGGTTTCAGAGTCAAATTCTATGAAACCTGGTGCAACTCATGAGGTACCATTGGGAGCCAGGACAAAGCAGTGGTCCTGTATGCATTGACTCTTGGAGGAGATGCAAGATAAACCCTCCTTTCCCGAAGTATAAAAGCAGATGGGGTAGTGGGGTGATGGAGCAGTAGGCTAGATCTTGCTAATAGACGTGGCTTTGGACAAACCAGATGGCAGATAATTGAGTTATAATTCATCCAATAAGTGTTCATTGAGCACCTGTTATGTCGTAGGCACTGTGCCAGGTTCTAGGGATATAAAATCCAATTACGCAGACAGTATCCTCAAGAAATGTACATCTACAGGGGAAGACGAGCACATGGGTCAGCAATCACCCAACACTGAGACGAACAGGACCCTTGTCATAATACTGATTACAGCTATTTGGTGTTTACACTGTGCCGGGCCTTGAGCTAAATACCTCTCATGCTCTACAACATGTGCCCTCCCAACAAGTCAATGTGAAACTCTTCGTAGTTACCCCGTATTGATGATGAAATTGAGACAGCAAATCTAAAGGTGATTTTTTTTCCCCTTTGCCTATGTTCCCCTATACTATGTACTTCCCAATTAGATGTTGTATAACCTCAGTGCCTGTTCTTTTTACAGGGAGCTATGTAAGTTTGGGGGAGAAGCAGATGAATCAGTCAGTCATGAAGGCTTTAAACAAGGAGGAGAGATAATATTTGGCTTGGTGTTAAAATGTGAGTCATAGCATCATAAATAGTGTCAAGGGATGAAGTGGGAGAAGGACAGATATGCAGGTCACATGCGAAGGCAAGACCAGTACAGCTTCACAGAGATTTTTTTCAGCATGTCACGTAATGTTGAAAGCACTTTAGTTTGGATAGAAGAGAGGAATGAACTAGGTGGGAGTGGTGGGAGGAGTCTAGGAACCAGTGTGAGGCCTAGGAAAGTCTGTAGGTTGTAATGACAGTGGGCTTTGTGTGACAAGCTGAATGTGAAATGAATTATAAAGGCATGGAATTCATAGAGCACATTTGACTAGGAAGACCTGCTGATGAGATGCTAACCTAAATCTGTGAGTGAAGGGAGTGGAAGGGGAGAGAACTAAATCCAGTTAAGAAGGTGATGCTCATATTAGTTGAACCAACTTGTTACTCCTCAGGAAATGACACTGAAAACTAAGAAAAAGTCATGCAAAAAAAAAGTCATGAGATTTATGACTGTAACTGTGGTGGTTAATCTCTGGTTGTTAGCTTGACAGCTTTTAGAATCATCATGGAAATAAATCTCTTGGCACATCTGTTGGAGCTTTTCTAAACAAGATTGACAAAGGTGGGATGATCCGCCCAAACTATGTTTCAGGATCCTGAACTGAATAAAAAGGAAAAAGCTAACTGAGCACTTAGCATTCCTCTGTCTACTGCTTTCTCCCTGATGATGCAACGGTATGGCAGAGACGTTCTGCCCACGCTACGCTTTTCCCACCAGGGTGGATTTCCCCTCAGAACCGTAAGCTCAGATAAACCCTGTCCTTCCTTAAGCTGCTTTTGTTGGGTAAGGCTCCAGCGTTGAGAAAGTAACTGATAGACTAATGTGTTTGCGCTTTCTCTGAACCCTTAGCACTACTAACTCAAGTCACATCCATTTTGTGCCTAGAGATCCTTCTCCTACTCTGATAAAAAAAAAAAAAGTTATAAATGTAAGTTGTCTTTGCCCTGGGAGCTTTCGCTATTGGCCATTTGAGAATCTCCCAGTACAGAGTGGCTAGTGTTACTAAACGGAATTCCACCTGAAAATACATCCCAGCCATCTCTCCCTTGGAACCAGGTCAGAAACACTGTCAATGGTCTTTAAGAATTTCACAAGTAACCTTTAGTATCTATTATACAACATGGAATCAATTAGAAGTCACATACAAAAACCAACCACTGCTTATCGTGACCTAGAACTTCTGTGACCACCCCACCTTCATACATAGTCACTCTCCCGTTCTTTGGGAAAGGACATTTCTTGAGTCTGGCATCTGATGCCAGAGCTGGCTATTCCATCCTTTTCTCTGCCTTCCTTTTGCTCATCGTCAAGTGCTTTCATCTCCAAGTTTCCCCGAGACTGAACTTTAACTACGGTCCACATTCTAGCTCTGAAACACTTTCCAATTGTCCATAGCAATGTCCATCCGCCTTGGCACATCCTGCCCAGGAGGAAAGCTTGGTGGTATGATAGCAAGCCTCTCCACAGGCTCTAAACAAGACCTCTCATTTCTGAATCACTTCCAGCCAGAACTGGCCCCGTTCACATGACTAGGGTGACCTTTCTGTAGGACTTGCTACTATTTCCTGCTGAAAGTCCTTTTTCAGAGCTCTCCTTCCATTTGGTGTTTCTTTTCTTTCTTTTTTTTTTTTTTTCTGAAATGCTAAGTCCTCTGAAATCTCAGAAAGTCTGTCAAGAAGACCACTTGATGGATCTTACAGGTGCAAGAGACGAGCACAATCGTATCACAAGTATCTTGCAAATAGCATTAAACGAAGGGGGGGGGGCACATTAACACCACTATTGTCTACTAAGAACAAGAGCATGGACCAGAAAAAAAACCTCAACCATAGCTTTCAGTCTGTATTCTCTAATCTAATTCAATAACCCTGTTTTATAAATTAGCACAAAAAGTTAGGGAATCCTCCCAAAGTATCCCAGTAGATAACTAGCACATTGATTTTTAACATCATTAAAAAATCAAGTCATGAATTCTATGGTAGTATATAGGCTAAGATGGCTACAATAGTCTCTTGTATTTAAAAATGTTTTATTTAGTTATTTGAGAGAGAGAGAGAGAGAGAGGAAGAGGCAGAGAGAAAGAGAGAATGGGGGTGCCAGGGCCTCCAGCCACTGCAAAGAAACTCCAGATGCATACACCCCCTTGTGCATCTGGTTTACATGGGATCTGGGGAAAGAAACCAGGGTCCTTAGGCTTTGCAAGCAAATGCCTTAACTGCTAAGCCTTTTCTCCAGCCCAATGCCTTGTCATTTTTATGTCAGGTAGCTATTGATGGCCCATGTTCTAATGCAGGTCTTCCTTCATTTTGAAACTCAAACTAACTAGAAAGATGTAACACACAAAAGGCTCCACAATCCACAGCTATAAAAACTTAAATAAGAATATTGATAAAGCTATAAGAAAGTCACACACACACACACACACACACACACACACACACACTCACACTCACACACAGAGAGAGAGAGAGAGAACTGGAAGTACTCCCCTGGCCCAAGTGTACTTCAAAGCAAGTGCATGCTCATTATATTTTCTTTCTTTTTATTTTTGTTATGGTTATTCAACGAAGAAAGGAGAAAGATATTTCAGCAGAAACAAAGATGTACAGTCCATGAAGAAAAAGCTGTGTGTTAATGAGAAAGCATAGCTAAACGCTGGCAATGTGAAAACTAAAACTAAGCGGACCCAAGACAGCAAGTATTCGTTTCTGTCCAGAGATGCTGGGTGGGTGGCAGCCGTTAGACAGCTCTGCTCCATGAGGTCCGCAAGGCTGCAGGTGACCTTTCTTTGCTGCGTGATTGCTGCCAGCTGTCATAGCCACTAGACGTATGTCCATAGAACAGCAGAGAGAAAGCGGGAACAGAGGCACCTTCCTCTCTAAATGGCCTGGCTTAGAAAATGACCACATCGCTTCTCTCTCTCTCTCTCTCTCTCTCTCTTTTTTTTTTTTTTCTGTTTTTTTGAGGTAGGGTCTCACTCTAGCCCAGGCTGACCTAGAATTCACTATGGAGTCTCAGGGTGGCCTCGAACTCACGGCGATCCTCCTACCTCTGCCTCCTGAGTGCTGGGATTTGACAAAGTGTAAAAGATGTAGCAGCTAGGTGGACCTGCATGGGTCAGGAGAATCTCTATAGATTTTACTATGGGAAGAAGGAAGGAATGTATACAGTGTGGAGCACAATTCTATGTCCTATGGCCTGTGCACGCATGCACACACCTGTGCATGAGCCACTGCACAATTGTGTACCCCACAAGCAAATACACACAAATGTGTGCACAGGACACACGCACACACACAGTAATAAAACCCTGATAGTGTACAGGCTTAAAATGTATCCAGAAACCCACTCACATCATTCTCAGTATTGGATAAACTTCAGGCACAACGGATTTATTTGCACTGGGCCAAAGGACACAAAGATTACATTTGAAGTACACTTGACATAGAGAGATGCCAGCTGTCTACTCTTGTATTATATTCCATCAAATTAATTGAATATTTTAAAAGGTGAGGTTAGAATGGTTTGTGTAAATTCCTATCAAGTAGAAGATAGTTCCTTCTTAGCAAACACAAGAAATGCCTTATAAGGTGTGCTCAAGATATATATTCCATATTAATAGGGAGACATTTTATTATAATATATACCCCTGTGCTTCATTTCAATCATCAATTGGCTCAAATTGGGCAGAGATAATTACATCATGGACATGTGGAAGACAATAGTCAAAAGCAAGAGGGGTTGGTAAGGTGGAGGAACTGTGAATGCACAATATACAACAGACGTGCTCCATCATGTAACTTCTGTTTCCTCCAACAAGCAGATCTCATGCCACCCCACAGTGAAGTGTAAGCAAATGATTTAATTGTAGAAAATCCAACTCTTATCAAGGAGACACATTTATGGTCCTCAAAGACAAAAATCATCATTTGGAACATTTTAGACTCTTCTCTTGAGGAAGAGCATCACCTTTGGTGATTCCCTGTTAATTATACAGTGCCTCCTTACAAAAGGGGCTTCAGCTAAGAAAAGTGGCACGATGCAGATCGTGACCAATAATGTCTTAACCAAGCATTCTGCCCCAGTTGGAACTTTTTTTTTTTTTTTTTTGATTTTTCGAGATAGGGTCTCACTCTAGCCCAGGCTGATCTGGAATTCACTATGGAGTCTCAGGGTGACCTCGAACTCACAGCGATCCTCCTACCTCTGCCTCCAGAGTGCTGGGATTAAAGGCATGCGCCACCACACCCAGCTACCAGTTGGAACTTTTATTGACTATAAGCATTTCCCAGGACATGAGAGTCCCTTTATTACTTCCACTTTGTTAACAAACACCTAGTGGAAGACTGGCTAGCAGGTGGAGATTGCCAAGTATTAGGGACATATTTTTAGCTTCCTATTCAGAACACCAGCTGTGCCATGGTGACTCTGCCCTGGCAAACTCTACTGGCAGCTGGTTAAATGTGTTGCTCTTGGTAAGTGCCCACCAGCTGTTCCCGCCTGTAGTCACATGTAGGACCTGTCAATTACAGTTATTAGATCTGTAAATCTGTAGGGGTAATCTGAATTGTTAAAGAGAGCTCTACGTGGTATATGGGTCTGTTTAGTGGACCTCATTCTTTTACACATAGCTTTTCATTCCCTTTCTTCCATGCCCACACATTCGTGCATTTCTTGAGCAAGGAGTGAACTAATGAAAGAAGTCACTCTGCTTCAGAAAAACACATAGGAGACACATGAGAGTAGTTTCCTCCACTCAACCTTGCTAATTTAAGAATCTGTTACTTTTTCTTGCTCGCCTCCTCCCTACTCTGTATGGTGGTTCAAACTGTATAATTTTCCAAGAGAAAGAGCCATGTGAGTTGCAGAGTATGAAATTCCCAGAGAAGTCATCTTATTAATTAGACAGTCACACGATAGGAACATAAAAATTTGAACTGTGGAGGATCTGCAATATGAATTCATTTCTGTCCATCATCTTTTCTCATCTGCCTTATGCCCAGATGGGATTATTTTTTGTTGTATTTACTAGTCCCATATCCACTTAAGCAAGAAATAGATTAAAGCTGGCACTTTATTAGTGGTTCATCCAGTGTTATCACAAAAGGTCCCAAAGTAATTGACACTACCTCCCTTGAACCTGTGTGATGAATCCTTACTCAGTGGCCTTTCTGCTCTAAACACAGGACTTGTCCCAGCTGACATGCTTGCATTATTGGGCAGACTTTAATCTTAGCATTATACAGGCCCACATTCCTCCTCTGCCAAACACTATTTGCAGTTATGTCCCAGATGTAACAAGCTAATCAAAATAGAATTTCATAGAGCACTACACTGAGGATTGGTTTCCAGGGGACTATGCAACAGGTATCTGTATGTTTATTGCTTTCTTATATGAAACTTACACAGTGAAATTGGCAAAGTAAATGCTGAATACTGGGACTTGACTCATAAGTAATGAATTGTAAATAATGAGGTTGAGCAGCAACCAGAAACATTTTCACATACTCAAATGCCATCAGTCTCCACCACAGTGTCATTATAATTGATGATAAATTAACATCACACACTTTCACCTTTCTATATTGACCTTCTCAGACACACACACACACACACACACACACACACACACTATCAACTGAAGTGCATCCTTGACAAAGAATCTGCTACTGTATTTAGAAGGCAAAGGAGAAACGGCCAATAGAAGCATAGCTTTTCAGAGCACTCTGTTACAGAAGTCATTCAAGGACAAACAAATAAATTAGAAATGGCAAAGCATCAAAGTTCTTGATCTGAAATAATGTTTAGAAACCATTTACTTATGAAAATGCATTTAAAGCACAACTTATAAACATATAATGTCGTCCAAATGTTCCAGAAAGGAACAAATAGGTCTAAACCCTCAGCCCTCCACCACCAGCTAGTGACAATACAGAAAAATATCATGTCAAGCACCTCAACTCTTCTGAGCCTCATCTTCATTTGTCAAGCAGGTCTTTCTAGCACCTACTTCCAATCTTTATCTTTCATATGGAATTTTAGAGAATCAAACTAAATGTTGCATGCACAGGGAGTTTTAAACAGCCAGGAACTTAGCAGACATAATGTTTTACAAACTTTCATATCCACGTTAGTATCTAGTCCAACTTCTTTATTTTATGAATGTGGAAACTGAGGCTCAAGGAGACTAGAAAATTGACCTCAATGAACCAGATGGTACATACTTACACTAAGCCAAAAACCAGGTCCGTCATTACCCACTGGGTATACTTCCCATTCAATAACAGAAGAGTTGCAATATCCAAATTTAAAGATATATTCAAAATGAAAGTGTGGCATGGTCCCCCAAGAAAGCATCCACACTTGCTCACACACTCTTCTGCCTCAATCATGTTAGCATTTCTATAAAATACTCTACTTGCAAACTGGAGTAGACAATTAGTTAACTGAATTTTGTAGCAGCTGGTAGAAGTTTATAAATGGGATCAATTAATGAATAAGTAAAAATAAATGGTTACTCACATTGGTGTCCCTAAAATGTGTGAACGGCATGTGTTTGCTTTCATAGCTCACAGATGGAGATGTCGGGGTCCATCGAGCTCAGGGGTAGTTGAGTAATAGATATTCAATCTAAAAGGAAATTTCATTTTTCTTTCTTATCCAGAACAAAGCTGAGTAGCCGCTGTTTACTTTCCTTTCTTCTTGTCTCCTTATCTACTGTTTGGTAATCCAGTTTGGCCTTGGCATAGGTCAAGTTGCACAACTATGAGCAACTTGGATAATAGTCAAGTCTCTGTCCTTCCCTTCCTGAAGGGTCTCACATCCAGGGGACAAGGACAGAGAATAAGGCCTTGAAAGAAGTGTCTCAGGAGGTGGAATCTTCCCCTGTGGAAGAAGGGGGATATGCTCCCACTTTGGGTAGCATTTCAGTGTAAATAAATGAGATTGTTGAGTTATTCAAGGCTTGTCATTTCCAACAACCTTAACTTCTAGGTGGCTTCGTCTTTGTCCAAGAACAGTTCTGGGAAGACTGTAGAATTGCGCCTGCCACTTAGGGAACTATAGTAGTGCTAATCAGACCAAGCCTAGCAGAATATCTTGTCAACTACCTCGTGCTGGGCAGCACTTCTCATTACTAGAAGATGGGGAGGAGTACTCTGAAATGCTGTTTTCTGTGCACGAAGTGGTTCTTGCACTTATGATGTCATGGCGACTGTCATTACCTGCCCAGGACCAGCACAGAGGGCTCATCAACATACCTTCATGATGGAGGATGACCCCCCCAAAAAAGGCATCAAAGTAGAAGAGGGAATAGTTGGAAAGAAGGTGGAGTTTGGTGGCAGGGGGATGGGAAAGGTGGGGGAAGAGGATGAAAGAAGGTGGTGGGAGGGAGGGGATTATAATCAAAATACATTATGTATATAGATAAAAATTGTCTATTAAAAGTTTATACATGCCAATTTTATTTATAGGCACTGATAAATATTTATCATAAGTGGCTATTTTAAATACCTGCTCATGGGCTGGAGAGATGGCTTAGTGGTTAAGCACTTGCCTGTGACGCCTGAGGACCCAGGTTCGAAGCTCAACTCCCCAGGACCCACGTTAGCCAGATACACAAGGGGGCGCATGCGTTTGGAATTCGTTTGCAGTGGCTGTAGGCCCTGGCGCGCCCATTCTCTATCTCTCTCTATCTGCCTCTTTCTCTCTCTCTGTCTGTTGCTCTCAAATAAATAAAAATAAATTAAAAAAATAAATAAATAAATACCTGCTCATGAGAAAACAAATCTGTTACATTTGTACTAAAATTTTATGGTTAATTATAAGACTATTTGGAGCCGGGCATAGTGGAGCATGCCTTTAATCCCAGCACTCAGGAGGCAGAGGTAGGAGGATCGCCATGAGTTCAAGGCCAGCCTGAGACTACATAGTGAATTCCAGGTCAGCCTGAGATAGAGTGAGACCTAACCTTGAAAAAAAAATTTTTTTAAAGAGTATTTGGTAGACCATTAAAACCATATACCAACTTTCTTGGGAAATCAGGGACAAATCTCAGGTTTCCTCATTTACCTGAGAGGACATATTTGTTAGTACGCCTCACAAAAGAGGGAAAGTGAAACTACAGATCCCTTGTCTGGTAGGTGAATACATCCAGCCTTTGTGGCAGAGAAGTCAAAAGATAGCTCACAATCTTTTCTTAAAAATTGTCAGAAAAGATGGATTCATTGTAGATAAATGTCATAACCTTAACTGGAATCAAATATGTCATTTCTCTAAATGTGTATGATTAAGCATTCTTGGCTTCTTCCGTTGTTTTTAATCAGTCCCCAAACGTGTGATCGGCAGTCCAATTTTTCTACCACAAAGAAAAATGGTTATTGCCTACATTGATCTGTTGTGGAGCACAGCACCTCACCTCGCTCTATTCTGAAAAATATAATTAAAACATTCTTTTTTCAGACTGATGGCATACAAAAACATAAATATATATATATATATATATATATATATATATATATATATATATACCTTTTCCTGTCTTATAGATCTTAAATTTAGGGCAAAAAGAAAGTAAATGGGACCAGATTGTCTTAATTGGCTCTGAGATATGTTTTTTTTTTTGGTTCTTTTGAGAAATTCCATGATTTCCACACATCATATATTTTTTAATCTCAATTACTATAGTATTTTACCAGAGTTCACTTAATTTTCGTTCACATCCATCACAGTTATTGCACAAACACGCTACTAAACTTGCATGTATTTGAAGATTTCAAAGTACAATGACCAACATGAAAAGAAAGTTTCAGCCCCTTCATCTCGTTTCCAGGGGTTGTTCTTTGGCACAGTCAGTGTTTGCTGCAACATGTCTTTCACTTATGCTTAGCTTGCTGGATCGTGGCTTTTAGCACCAGTTCTCTACCATGTCACCAAGGTGTCTGAAATAGCTGCCTAGTCTGTCAGCATTATCCTGTGAATTTTAAGGCTACCCAACCTCTTCTAATGAACTGAAACGGATTTTTGAAAATTTCCACTATTATTTGAAGCGGAAGTCATTATACAAGGTAAGAAAGATGGACCAGATGCTTTGTGTAATCAAATCAAGGCAGCGATGGCGAGCAATGCCGAACACAGACAAAAACCTGCTAAGACATCGTAGTGATACGTAATGGGTACAGCTCTGAATAAAACCCTGGCATCCTGAGAAATCATCTTAAAAGCCTTTAGGAAAAAAAAAGAAAAAAACATAGGCACAATAGAACACCTGAC